>CM062295.1:77959075-80359075 GCA_031216915.1 Pictodentalium vernedei
TATGTCTCTCTGATTTTCTCTCTTATATATCTGTTATTCTACTTTTTCTCCTACATATGCTTTTATGTCGCCAGTTCTCTTTTCTCTCCCATTTTTTCTCTTGTACGCCGCTTATGTTACCTTTCTATCCTATATGTCTCTTGCATGCCGCCCATGTCCCTTTTTTCTCCTATATGTTTCTTGTATGCTGATCATTTTACTTTTTTCACCTGTCTTTTGTATGCGTTTACTTTTCTGCCGTATGTCTCTTGTATGCAGACCTTTTTTTTACTTAATATTTTACCTAACGTGACGGCCATAATCGGCGAACGCTATTCGCAAAAACAGCCATTCAAATTTAATCAGTTTTCCCTCTAAAAATATAGCTTGCGCCCCCTTTTTCGAACAGGCTTGTTAAGATCGTTCCATTGAGGGGAACATAAGCTATGTTTGTCATGCACGAGTAAATTTTGTTAGTTATTCAAAATATCTTTGCAAGTGTCGTCTTCTGTTAGTGTTAGATAATTGGTTAATTCGTCGTTCACTTTATACCCTAGCTGACGCCCTAATCCTTTCATTCTCTGCCCCAGTCAGATTGGTTACTATGGCATCTGCCATTTACTGTGTATATTGTCAAGATTTGATTTCACATTTTCTTCAACCTGCGACTGGTCAGAATCCATTCACACTTTTGATTGATTTAAGTTAGGTTAAACATATTTTATTTATCAAATATATGCAAGAAGAGCCAGAATAAACTCCTGACCACACCATAACGCATATGTCCTATGCAGAGATGCGGCTATAATATATGGCTTGAGAAGCTATGAGCCAGTGAACTCAATGGTACTCTCAAGATATATAGGACTACCGGGACACCGCCACGGGTGTGATAATAGAGTTGGCGTCTTTAACCATGTGAACTGTCAAACGTGTGTGTGTGTGGGGGGGGGGGGGGGGGGGGGGGGGGGGGGGGGGGGGGGGTCTCCTCGGCCAATACGCTCACAGCGGTTCATACGGGTGTTCAAACTGCTACTACAACTACCCCTCTCTCAAGATAGAGACAAACGAAATATATGAATGAGAAAAGTGTTTAGCAGTTTGTTCTTGATCTGCTAATCATCGTACTGATATGCCTTTTGCAATATACCTACAGCCCTGACTTGTACCGTCATGACTTTCGCTGAAGTTATATCTCTTGAAATTACTAGAGGCGCGAGGAAGGGCCACCCAAGAAGCAAGAAATTGTTGATAACTCACCTATGACATCAGTAGAAAATAAAACCAAGGTTCCTTTTGTTACTTTTAATAATGAAAACAACAGACAGCGCTATCGGATCTGTCTGATGTTTTCGTTTATTAAATGTTATAAAAGGAAACTTTGCTTTTTATAGCAAGGTCATTAGAAGCAACAACTTCACAGATAATCCGTCATTTTGAAGATTTATCAGTATCACGCATACCATCACTAAGTAAGCGTTCACTTTGGCTATTTGTTAAGCGAATGCGTGTTGTACAGTAATTTGCATATTTTTATTCTTCCTCGGAAAACAATTAGCAAATTAGCAAATCTCACCTTCCAGACTTTTATATAGAAAGGGCAGTGTATGTATTATACAGTACGTGGAGAGTGGATTGTAACAAAATCACCCGCGGAGTGAAGTTATCACCCAAAGAATTACTTTCAATTTCTGTACACATGGACAAAAACCCAAGCAATGATACGCTTTGCAAAAAAAATTGCAATTATTGCTTGGTTGGAACCTCCACTCCGAGGGTGATTAGTGATAATACACTCTACTCGTACTGTGTGTCACGATGCGCACACTGTTGATATTATGAAGGGTAAAAAGCTTACAGAACATCAAAAGGTGGTGAAAACACCGCTTTCCTTATTTTTAAATGGGTTTCAACAGAGATACTAGTCAAACGTTCAAACTGATTGTGGAAAAATTGTTAAAATCAAGCTTCTGCATTTTGATACTACTCTACAGGAAAATGCCCGAAGTTTGTGTAATGATGCGCGCATCGATGATACAAATTCGCTGAGATTTTAAAATTTCAATTTTTATATGAAATTCCCGCACACTTAGTGTTAAATTTACTGACAGCTTTCGGAAATTAAGGAGAGCGAACTTTCCCGTAAATCTCTTCCAATGGCGAAAAATGCTACCACGTTCGAAAAAACTCGAGTACAAAATGGGGGTGAGTTTTGTAATTGCAAATGTACTGTGCTAAGTCAGCTTTCCACATGCATTCTATTGGAATGATGGGCACTTGTAGATACATTGCTTGTGAATAAAATGAACTCACTCCCCCGATGAGAAACTCCAGGCCATTTTCACGGGATGACGGAAAACCGTGTTGTTTATTAAAAAATAAATACCCCAGTATACATGTGTAAATGATATTGCTTAGGGCCTGCTTCGTGCAGACGAGGTCTACAACGGGGTTTTACATATAAAATGCCTATATTGTCCACCTAATTATCAATACATACTTCACTATAGCTCCCTTAAACACCATAAAAAGCCAATTCGAACGGTTCGCCCGAAAATCCAAGTAAGAGCTGGAAAACTATAATCTTGGAGTCGAAGGTAGAAGTCATGAAGTCTGTGAGGTAGGAGCCGCGAAGGCCACAGATATTACCCTTTACCCACCCTATCGGTCCAAACCGTCCACCGCAATTCACAAAAATCGCCAATTAATTTTCATTGTTTTTTCATTTTTTGTCTAAAAAACATAGGTTATGACACCTCATTGGAACGAACTCGACGAGCTCGTTCCAATGAGGGGTCATAACCTATTTTGAGGCAAAAAATGAAATATTCAAGAATTTTGTTTGCAAGGGTCGTCAGCTTTTCAGGTTAGGTAAAGGGTTAAGTTAAGGACAAAGAATGCTGTGATCTAGGAGTCATGGAGGGGGAAAGTAGTAGGGCAATGAAGGCCGTTAAATAAGATATCACTTGCTGGAACCAGTTGGTTGAAACCGAGTTATGTCATGTCTGGCAAAAGTCTACCCAATGGCACAGTAAAAAGCCCCCCCCCCCCCCCCCCCACACACACACACACCCCTCCCCCCACCCACCCGCCCCGGGAACAAAATCTACTACTTACAAGTGTTGCTTAAACTCTATTATTGTAGCGGCTCCGGTGAGTACATCTGGTAAATTCTTCCATCTTTTTGCGCTGGGGGGAAAATATTTTTTGTAGCGCTCCGTTCTTACAGGGTGATAAGTAAATGACTCTGTTAGGATTTCGATGATTGTACATTGATATACAGTACAGTCCACCGTGGACTGATCGAAATCCACACGTGGGCAGTGATGTCCACGAATGTGTTTACCGGGTAATAACTAATAAAAATCATCAGCAGCAAAATTTTAATTAATGAACACCGGGTTGTACCCGATGCTTCATTAATCAAATTTTTGATGATTATTCCTGCTATCAGCGTTTGGAATCTAATATTATTACGTCCCTGGAAGGGAAGTGACTAGTCCATGGCGGATGTACTGTGTCATGTGTTCAGGGTGGTAACTTTGCGTTGAAGTATTTTGTAGCTTCATTGTTGATAATGTAGAAAAGAGCACAGTATTTGTGCTTTTGACGTCTCTTCCGCGGCTAGGGCTACCCCAGTTCAGCCGTAAGTTGATCTTCCGGGGCAGAGCGCATTAAGCCTGTGGTAATGTGCGCAGTGTCAAGCTGAAGTAGGTCAATATTTGGAAGGAGATTTTCAGAAGCACAGTCCCATATTACATTAAGGTAGTCTAGCAGGCGTTGAATAAAGATTTGGTGGATTTATTCTAAGGTTTTCCTGTTCATAACGAATTTCAGTGTTTAGTTAGCATGTTTGAACATCACATCTGTCTTGCCTGGGGTTATCGGTATCAGGCGCGACGAAACCGAAGGGGTGGGCTAAAAAGGAAGGAAGTCTAGGCCCACCACTTTTGAACTTTGGGACTAAAATCTACTCTACCTCCCACCACCCAACACACATGCGCTAATGGTCATCACCCACATAACCTACACACATACCATACATCTACACACACTCATCACCTCACACACACACAGACGCCCATAATACACACAAGCATCGAGGACTCACAAGTACAAAAACAAACAAAAATATTACGGTTTTGGTGTGAGGTGGTTAAATAAAAAGCTTCAGATACGAAGCTGCCGATGCTGCAAGTGCAACACTTAGCTCAAAGAGATTTAAAACTGATCCTCAAAGCATATCCGGTCAGACCTTTTCAATTAAAAGTGCTTAGGAAAGTATATTACCTCTCAAGAATCCTGCCCAGTTAGGTGTGAGATTACCAGTGGCGTCAGAATTAAGCCGACAGTTGCCAACCAATATTCTTCAACTGTATTACAGCTTACTTTTAAGTGTAACACCTGGTCTGATTCTGGGTGGCTGCAGATGTTAATGGAAGATTTTTACACACATTACAGGCAAATTAATTTTCTGAAAAGAACACGCATGTAGTGGAGTTCATTTCGCAAAATTCAAAATGGATACAGATCACCCATACTATTCTACCACAGTGCTCTAGATTAATCGAACCCACTCACATAGCACACCCTAGCACTATTGAAGTTCCTTTTGACATATAGTAACAACGTGACATCACAGAGTCCAATATGGGGGCCTTCAGCAAACGAAATGACCTACCGAAACGCATTCTACCATAACAAAACGCGCCGTGCAAGCGCAGTAACAGCGCATATCGCCATGATAAGGACAACCCTCATGACACCCCGCATTCACCGCTATATTACATTACATGAGATCCATAAGAAAATGCATTGTGTGTATGCATCCTACATTACTTCGAAATGTTTATGTTTTATCCACACGTTTTATATAGTTTCGAAAAAAGATTCTATGTCTGGTATTGTTTAACAAGTCAAACATATCGCCTTAACTCTTAACCCGCGAGTATTTTCAAGATATTTTTCATCAGATCTTGCCATTGTACCTGTGGCAGGATCTGATGAAAAATTCTTCTAAATTTAACTGAAGAAATCGTTGGTGAAAGAATCCGTTAAATTAACCCTTTACCTAACCTGAAAAGCAGACCTCACTTGCAAAAATAATTCTTGAATAACTAATTGTTTTCATTTTTTGTCTCGAAAACATAGGTTATGACCCCTCGTTGGAACGAGCTCGTCGAGCTCGTTCCAACGAGGGGTCATAACCTATGTTTTTGAGACAAAAAATGAAAAAAATAATGAAAATTAATTGGCGATTTTTGAGAATTGCGCTGGCCGGTTTTGAGCGTTACGTTAGGTAAAGGGTTAAGTTAACGGGAGCGGGAATTTGATCAAATGTGCCCAAGTGTACTTATTTCAGTGGCAAGAGAACTTCTCTCCTGGGCAGGAATATGTGCCAGTAGCATGCAATGAGTTAAAATGTAGTCATCTATCCATAAGCTCGTTTATTGATTGGTACGATATCGACTGCGCTCAGTGTGGGGACTCTGATAGAGATTTAGATAGAGCCACCCCCCAACCAGTTCCCAAATCTGAAAACATTTAGTATATTATTATTTTTCTCCAAGCCATTAACTGCATGATGCTGGCGGATATTCCAGTCCATGACATTTAATCTCCTGATATTAAAATAAGTAAAATTTGAGGATATTCAATCAAATTTTCCGCTATAAACTGTGCAGCCCAATGATTTCTCAATTCAAATATTCGTGAATGTTTCATCAAATCTGGTCGTGGTTGTGGTGAAGCAACCATGACTAGATTTGATGAAAAGTATTTTAACATTACGCAGCGGGCTAAAAGTTAAATGCGCCAGTTTCCACTGAGTTCCCATCATCGTTAGCACTCGATTTAAGTCAACTATACACAAAGAACTTAATCAAGCACCGCCCCATTTTTCCTGATTGTTGTGACAAAACCCGGTCATTATAACATCATGACGTTTGTATGGCAACAAATGGTATGATATTCTGATAGTTCATAATCCTAGCTAAACATAAAACACAACAATGATTGCAATGTGTAACACTTTACTGTAATTTTGGCAGACAAACATGAACATTGGTTTTGCAGGAAATTCCACCCTATTGTAAGTTTTGTGCTACAAAGTACCAAAATGGAGATAATGATTGATTAGCGATGCTAAATGTTCAGTAGCATTGTAAGCCAACAATTAGCAACAATATTGTCAGTAGCGTGTGTATCCGCCGTGTGCACGGATGACTGCGTCTACCCTCCTCCTCATGCGTGAGGTGAGTCTCCTGATTCGCTGAAGAGGTAACTGCTGCCACTCATGGTGTATAGCTGCTTCCAAACCGGCCAAATGTCGTGGAGGTGGGTCCAGTGCTTGCACTCTGCGTCCAATCATATCCCAAATGTGCTCCAGTGGATTGAGATCAGGACTCATTGTAGGCCATGGCAGTTTAGTAATCGCGTTGTTGTCAAGAAAAGTTTTCACAAGTCGAGAATCGAGCATTGTCGTCCATGAACACAGGGCGAGTGGCCAATGGATGGTTGTCAAAATGGGGAACAAGAACAGGTTGCAGAATGTCCCGGATGTAACGATCGCCATTGAGATGCCTTGCACAGTTACCAAATCAAGCTTACAATCATGGGACATGCATCCCCAGACCATAACTGATCCGCCACCGAATGGGACTGACGCTTGGACGTTCTTTGGCACATATGCAGTATTTTTGGTTCTCCAAACACGCTGACGTCCGTCAGTAACGTTGAGCAAAAACCGACTTTCGTCCGACCAGTGGACCTTCCTCCATTACGTAAGATTCCAGTGACGTCGGGCTAGACACCATTCCAAACGAGCTCTTTTATGCCGGTTGGTCAACGCTGGCCGCTTAATCACTCGCCTTGCCTTGAGACCTATTGCCTTCAATCTGTTTCTCACTGTTCTCTTGCAAAGGGGTCTGTTGGGGAGCCATAGCTGCTTCAGAACAGCACTACTGGAGAACGGCTGACGTCGAACAAGACGTGCAAGGTAACGATCCTCAACTCGACTAGTCTTACCGTGGCTGACCTGGTCTCGGTCTGTCCTTTACATGGTCAGTTTGGCGATGTTTTTGAATAAGACGGCTTACTACAGTGTGGTTAATGTCCAGTTGCCGTCCAATTGCTCTACAAGACATTCCCGTTGACTTCATGCCAATAATCTGCCATCTGGTAGCCTCAGTGTATCTCCTTCGAGCCATCTCGAAAGTAAATGCCTCAATCATTGAAACTGTCACACTTTTATACAGAATCCAGAACGATTTGAAAGTGCTATTTGAGAAAATCATGGGTGGTGTGTTGCACGTGCATGTAGTGGTGTGTTTGTGCGACTGACCAAACAACAAACCCCACCAATATTGCGAGGGAATGCAGTTCTGTTCCAATTTACATCTACCATTTCCAAATTTCGATTATGAATCTTGATGCAATAAAAAATGCTGGGTGGTGCTTGATTAAGTTCTTTGTGTATATTTATATGAATAATTTCCAAGTCAATGTTTTAGGAATGAAATGCGTTAGAGTATCGTGAAGAAAGGAAGAGGTAAGGGAAATTTCCCCACTTGACTCCGTATTGCTGTTACATGAATACATACGGCGAGCTGTAGAGAGAATAATTTGAGTTATTTATTTATTTATTTACTAGGGTTTAACGACACTTTCGACAGCCAGGGTCACCTCGTGTCGGACAGTTTCAAGGGTAGAGGACGCCGGAGAACCCGGACAGAACCACCGAGCAACGGCGAGCAACTGTTAGACTCCCCAACGTACTAACTCCACACAAGCAGGGTTAGCATTGGTTGAAGACAAGTGCACTATCGACGTGCGGAACGTCTTATTACACAGCGACAACGCCCCCCACGTGGGCAATCGGGATTAAGTGCCTTGCCCAAGGACAATTCTTGCATTAGACGCATTCATTTGAACAGACTGCTTCATGTGAAGCTGGAAAGACTTGTGTAGGTCTGAGAGCGCGGTGATGTGCAGGTGTATGTTGGAATTATTTCTTATTCTAAGTAGTTTATTTACCACACTTACAGCGTTTAACACCTTGCATACTGCTGACAAATATTCGGGCATGATTCCGATCAGAAATATCAGAAGGGAATTGAGATCATCTATGAAATTGTATTGTATGTCAAAAAACCTAAGGGTTCAAAATATGGTTGCAGAAGAGTCCTCTGGAAAGCCCTGCAACTGTGGAACAAAAATCGCTATATAAGTAACTACATATTATTATTTTTACTTAATTATTCCTGCCCAGAACTGCAAATCTCTTGCTATTACAGTACGTCAAATTTGAGGGTATTTAACCAAACTTCCGATGTAAGGCAGGGGCGGCGGAACCAGGGGGGGGGGGGGGGGGGGGGGGGGCCTGGGGGAGGGGCTTCAGCCCCCCCACACTTTTTTTGCCGGTCCATGTTTTTTTTGTATTTTATATAATGACTGGTGAAACAAGGGGCGGATCCAGAGCCTCCCCCATATTTTCGCCAGCTATGTTTCTCTCGTATCGGTTAAATTTTGATGAATTTCGGATCATTTTTTTGCAGTAAATGGCAGCAAACGCAAAAATGTATACAGTCTGTTAAACAAGAGGCCCCAAGGGGCATGGGAGCGCTCACCTGACACTGACAACTATCAACTGAGGGTCCTGATTTGAACAAACTTGCATCTGCCCCATTGAGAAAACCATATACCAAATATCAAAACATTCTGACCGGTGGATTTGAATTTTTTTTTTTTAAATATTCCTCATATTGAACTAAGTTATAATTCGGGCTCCCATAGGCAGCCCAGATATGAACCTAGGGACTTGGCTTTAACAAATTTGAATTTCACCTCCCTAACGATACAGTATATCAAATATCAAAAGATTCTTACAGGTGGATGTGTAGAAGAAGATTTTAAAAGAAAATTCCTCATATTGAACTAAGTTTTAATTCGGGCTCTCACAGGGAGCCCAGACATTCCCCCCCCCCCCCATCCACCCCAAGGATGCTGCATACCAAATAAAAGATTCTTTGAAGCAAACTTGAATCATACCCCCCTAAGGATGCTGGATA
Source organism: Pictodentalium vernedei (assembly GCA_031216915.1). NCBI lineage: Eukaryota > Metazoa > Mollusca > Scaphopoda > Dentaliida > Dentaliidae > Pictodentalium > Pictodentalium vernedei. The sequence goes on from CM062295.1 coordinate 77,968,123, forward strand.
CCAAATATCAAAACATTCCGACTGCTGGATCTGAACAAGAAGATTTTAAAAGAATATTCCTCATACTGAACTAAGTTATAATTAGGGCTTCCACAGGGAAATATGAACCCAGAGACTTGACTTGAACAAATGTGAATCTTACTCCCCTAAGGATGCCGCATACCAAATATCAAACGATTCTGATTAGTGGATATGAAGAAGAAGATTTAAAAGAATATTCCTCATACTGCACTAATACTACTCTCATAGAGAGCCCAAATAGGACTCAGGGTTTTGATTTCAGTAAACATGTGAAACAATCTTCTAAAGATGCTGTATGTGAAATTTGAAAGCTTTTGGAGCAGTGGTTTGGGAGAAGAGTAGTCTTAAATGTTTTTCCCATCACCAGGCCTGCAACCAGGGTCGGGCATCGGGGGGGGGGGGGCATGTAGGGGGACACCTCCCCAACCTGGACGTAATCCCATCGTTTTTCCATCCAGAATCAAATGCCCCCCCCCCCCCCCCCGTGGTTGCAGGCCTGCCCATCACCCACAGCGTTAAAAAATACTGACTCAGCACTTTTTTAAAGTCCCGAAAAAGTCTCTGTTGGTCCTTAGGAAGCTTCACACCAAATAAGAATTTTCAGAGCCGTGTAGTTTTGGAGATGTGGACGTTTGAAAAAGTTTCTATTTTTAGCTCCTGTGGTTCCCATGTGGTTTGGCATAAATCAAGTACTTATGACCCATTAATACTTCAAATTTGGTTCAAATCGGCCTCTCGGTTTGGAAAATAGAAATTTTGGGCGGGGCAAAAATTCTTGTCCCTCCCGTAACGATGACAAATATTGCCCTTCGAACTTCTATTGAACAAACTTGAGTCTACACCTCAAAAGGAAGCTGTATACCAAATATCAAGTCTCTGCTACAGCTGGTTCATGAGAAGAAGATTTTTTTTAATTGAGGCATTTTGACCCCTCCCCCTCCTCAGTATGAGCAGAAACCCAATTTGAAGAAGAACCCAAATGCCCCTATATAATCACTACTCATGTGAAATTTCATCAAAATGTGGCTAGTGGTTTGGGAGAAAAAGACCCACACACCACCTTCACGACGGACGACGGACGACGAACGACACACGACGGACAAAAAGTGATCAGAATAGCTCACCCTGACTTTCAGTCAGGTGAGTTAAAAATGGGTTAACTGAAATAGATCGTAATCTTACAGACATACAAGTACCAAATCCACCCCCAGACAAGATAATCCACAGACAGTATAATTGCTGTTAACGTCTGATTAAGCATACAGGTGAGGTCTATTTATCAGCTTCAGTCGTTACGACCAAAGCTGATAAATAGCCCTCACCTGTATGCTTTACCGACGATTTTTAGCGGCTCTCAAAGTGTGAAATCTTTCAAATACATATCCTGAAAAATCACAGAATATCCGCTCAGATGCATGGAAATGGGGGGTTTGGGACCCTGGAATTTAAATAAATTTTTCGTACGGCGGGCCGAACCATGGTCGTCCGGTCATAACGTCGATCATCCATCGCCCGATCCATCCCCCCCCCCCCCCCCCCCCACACACACACACTTTGAAAATAGTTCCGCCGCCCCTGTAAGGTGTATAGACTTTTAACCAATGATTTCTTGAGTCAAGTTTTCATGAATTTTTCATCAAATCTAGTCATGGCTGCGGGTCAAAATTTAATTATAGGATAGCAACTAACACTTTTTTTTGTTAAATCGTGCATAATTTGGACAGATATCACAATCGTACAACAGCTGCATTACTTCTCGAGCCCCCGCAACACTCAGGTAACATATTGTTTCACCACAAGAACACTTAATACAATACGGAAACAAAATCACGCTTGTAAAATTATTTAACTTCTTTTTTTATCTTTTTTTCAGAGCCACCAGTTATTTGACGAAACACAGTGTATAATAAGATTTATAACAGGATTATTTTGAAATCGCAAGCTAATTTCCGGACGTCATTCAACGAAACACGCCCATCACCGAATGGATCCTACAACGAGGATGGGGTGTTTGTTGCCTTTTAACGTACTCAGCCGCTGGATAACGTGTCCCGCGTCGCTTCCTGTCGCTTGAAAGCCGAGCGTATCTCAGATCGGAATAACAGTACCGTTCGTTGACGGTAAACTGTGGGCAAACTTCTAGAAGTAGCTTCTCAAAACTTTCAGTTTGATTTTTAGGAGATAAGCTGAACATGCTGATAGCATTTTGAGCCCTTGAAAAATTTTTTAACCTTTAACCCTTTACCCAACTTAACGCCAAAAACCGGCCAGCGCTATTCTAAAAAAAAATCGCCAATTAATTTTCATTTTTTGTCTCAAAAGTCATAGGTTATGACGAGCTCGTTCCAACGAGGGGTCATAACCTATGTTTTTGAGACAAAAAATGAACAAAATTAGTTGTTGAAGAATTTTTTTTGCAAGTGTCGTCTGCTTTCTATGTCAGGTAAAGGGTTAAAAAAAACATAGCGTTTTAATAAATATAAACTGAATGAGCAAACTTTGATATGACGTAAAAATGGCAATAAATTAAAAAAACAGCCAGTTCTTAACCCCCTACACACTGATGTCAAAATATCTAAATTTTAGGCAGAAAAAAATTCCCATAATGCAACTAGAAATTTAACCAATTCAATCTTGTTTGACAGAGCTCATTGAGCTCTGTCAAACGAGATTGAATTGGTTAAATTTCTAGATGCATTATGGGAAAAACAGCTTCCTGAAATTTTGGCATTTTGACATCAGTGTGAAGGGGGTTAATTATTTTTGCTCTACATCATACTAAAATTGCCAACAATCCCACGCATTTAAATTTGTGACCCTATGACCCTCTATGGCGTCACCTCAGAGTTCGACTGTAACGGTAGAGAATTTCATAGGACGACACTACATTTTTAGATAGAGTTTTTTGTGGAGTTAAAATTCGCGAACTGGCGAAAGGCTGAGGGTGAAAAAGATCTCAATTTAGGCGTTTTTCTTGATCTACTAATATCAACGCCTGTATCAAGACTCCCACTTTCAAGTTTTGTAAACCTCATCTCTGACAAAGACCATATCTCCAAATGTGGTACCGACCTGGGAAATTCCAAACGGTTATGGTCGAATTTCCGGGTGACGTAATTGACGTCAGTGTCTCAGAAAATTAAATCACGGCCGATTTTCATGAAATTTTAGTATGTTATACAGCTCAAAAACTAAACATACTAGTGTTCTTGAATTTTTTTTCATTTAACTTCATTTTAACGTTTTTACTCTACTTGACATTTTTTCCTTACCTCTCCCCTCCGGTGACAGCCCTACCACCCAAACTACAATGCATAGCACTATCATAATATCACACACCCCAAAAAGGAATAGTTGAAGGGGGTAATTTGCCCATTTATTTCCACATTGTCCGAAATTCGGTAACGTTATGACGTCTTACCCACCATGTTCGGAAAACGCAAAAAAATACATTTCAGTGCAGGAACTTGAAATCAAGACACATAAAAGTACTCGTGGTCCCGAAAACCGCGGTTAAAATCAAACATCAGATTCCGGAGATATGACGTAAACAACGACTGTGGTACCCCTTCCCTTCCGGTAACAGCCCTACAGCCCAAACTGCGAGACAAAGCACTATAATGAAATCACACACCCTAAAAGGAATAGTTGAAGGGGGTAAATGCACCATTTATTTTAACCCTTTACCTAACACGGAAAGCTGACGACACTTGCAAATAAAATACTTGAATAACTAATTTTTATCATTTTTTTATCACAAAAACATAGTTACGAGCTCGTTCCAATGATGGGCCCATAAGATATGTTTTTGTGATAAAAAATGAAAAAAAATAATGAAAATTGGATAGTATTTTTTGTGAATTGCGCTGGCCGGTTTTGCCGTTACGTTGAGTAAACGGTTAACATTGTTCGAAATTATTTAACACTACGACTCTTTACTCCATCGAGGGTCGGAAAACGTCAAAATTAAATTTCATTGCACGAACTTGAAATCGAGGCACATAATAATACTCGTGTTCCCCAAAACAGAGTTTGAAAAACATTCTTAACATCAGACGCCAGATAACGGAGATATGACGTAAACAACCGCGGGGGTACACCCTCCCTTCCAGTGACAGTACTACCCCCAAAACTACATGACACATCACTGTAATTATATTACATTCCGCAAAAAGAATATTTAAATGGGGTAACTGGCGGTTACGTAATGCTGTAGTTCGGATGAAACGATCCGTACTACAGCATTACGTAACCACCATCAAAGTGTCTCAGAAACTGGACAGCAGCTGCACTGAGCGACAGATGGTCGAGTCAGTGGTCAGACAGTTATCGCCCTTGGACGACCTGACCGACGTCTGTCATCAACATTGCCTGTCTGACGGTGGCGTGACCACAACCTGCTAATCACCGATTGAGTAACGTTGAGAATTTGAGCCACTGCAGTCTGTCTGTTGCCAGCTTCCATCATGCCAACGGCACGTAAACGTTAGTCACGTGTCAGTCTTCGCATACCTCAAAAGTTACGTTTCGATCAGAACTATTGATGACCGAGTTTATACCAAGAAAAAGAACGATGAGGCCTCCGAAAACGCCCGTCCGGTACAAATGTAAATTTCAAAACATACCCCCACAGACATTAACGCGGCGCTCGTGCGAAAAACCTGCACAAAGTTTTCGTGAGACGGTGACATTCATGGTCCACACTAAACTTGGTGACATATTTATGTGTCAAATCACGCGTATCCTATACCATTTTCCGAAAATATCAACATCAGTTTGGATACCCCCTACTTTTTTAATAGTATTCATAAAATTCTCACAGTGTACATGGGGCAGTGTACTATGCTAAAGGCCTGGAAAACTAACATTATCTATTGACTAAAGTGATTTTTTTGATTTGATTGGTTGATAGATAGGCCTACGTGGTATGAGACCATATTCATTGAAGCCCACGATACGTCCGCCCAGCCACTGACAAATTTCCCATACCTAGTGGAAGCCTCGTTCCGAAATCTACAAATTGTCCATACCCCGTAGAAGACGCGTTCATCGAAATCAATTTATTATATTTATACAGAAATCTGTATGGCTCAACAATGGAAGATAAAAGATCTCATGCTGTGTGTGTTCACACGTGAAATAGATTGTACTTCTAAAACGGAAAGTCAATAGATAAATTCGTTACCCCGTGTCTGATCACGTGGTACGGGTTTTTTACCTACCCGAAGCCAGCCGTATCCCATGAGGCCGAAGGTAACTAATAATACAGTATCATGGCACAGGGGTCCGGCGAACGTTCGATATTCGATTCAATTTCGAATCTTGTCAGTGATTGGATTCGATTCAAAATCATCATAGACCGTATTTTGAAAACTTAAACTGAAACAATAATATAATTTCAATGACACTCTTTAACCCTTTACCTAACATGAAATGCAGACGACACTTGCAAACAAAATTCTTGAATAATTATTTTTTTCCATTTTTTGTCTCAAAAACATAGGTTATGACACCTCATTGGAACGAGTTCGACGAGCTCGTTCCAAAGAGGGGTCATAACCTATGTTTTTGAGACAAAAAAATTAAAAAATAATGAAAATTAATTGGCGATTTTTTTTAATAGCGTTGGCCGGTTTTGGCCGTTGCGTTAGATAAAGGGTTATTAATCATGGTCGGATATGGTCTTACTTTAGATAAATGGCTATAAAGCGTGCCATGTGATATTAATAAGGAGTGCGCCGTCTCTTAATTAGATGATCGGCCTTCGGACCGTAAGGTCGTGGGTTCGATCCTGACCCGCGTCATAAAAGTTGTGTTCTCGGGCGAGACACTTAATCTCAACTACCCAATTTGTAACACGTTTGCGCATTGTGATTATTCGTAAAACAATTCATTATTGTCGACTTTCTGAAGATAGCAACGTACTCTGCAGTTTTCCGAAGAATAAGATCAAACGTATCCAGTCCAACTAGATAGCACAAATTCAGTCGAAAAATTCATAAAAATGACGTTTGAAGCGATAGGGCTTTGGCATTGCAGGTGGCGCCTTGTTGCACTCAAAGGACGGTAAATGGCTTTTTCTTCTACCTCTTTTTGTTATACCTGTCAATTTTCTAACAGCCTGTATGCCTTTTGATATTTGGTTCACGACTAAGAGAGCTCCAGTAGACAGTAGTATTATAGCAATTGAAAAGAGGATTCGATTCGAGTTCGAACCTTTTGCTCGATTCGATTTGAGAGAAACATCGTGGTTTGCCGGACCCTACATGGAATGGACTGTCAACTGGCTGTCATTGTGACTCCAGCGCTTACGAATGTACTGATCACTTGTTATTAACTATTACCAAGTCTCCTACAGTTAAAACTAGAAGTCCCGTCATGAAATGCGCACACATAGCACGTCGATCTGCGCGTTAATCTACGCGTTATGACCATAGTAAGGCTAGCAAATAAATTCTGTACATATGGCCTATGCACAAGCAATGTTTCAGCCAATGGACCTCCGAGTAACCCGGAGGTCCATTGGCAGAAACATTGCCTGTGTTTGCTACGAGTAACCAGGAGAACCTGCCGTGCTTTGGGTGCCATTCCATATAGCAATTGCGCGCAATTCCTACGAGCAATTAAACTTAGATAAGCGCACAGTTCGTGGCAGGACTTCTAGTTTTAACTGTCATTCGGATGTAACGTGTCCTAATTAGCTGTTAGTAACTCCTATTTAGGACCCACTGATGTTCTAATTAGTTGTTAGTAGTAGCATAGCAATCCAGTTAGTAGAAGTATAGCAAGCCAGTTAGTAGAAGTATAGCAAGTATATAGAAGCTAGGCGCCGTACTAGGAGCGATAACTATCTTCAGATAGATATCATCGAAAAGGTATCCCCGAAAGGGTATCCTCCAAAAGGTATCATCCAATAGGTATCCTTTAATTCCCGTATGTGCATATGTGCACACAGCACATGCAGCATCATGTGGTGTCTAGACCACACCGTGGCCTTCATAGTCTTAGACCTCTACAGTCTACTGCTGACTTACCCATAGTCACCATCATCTGTCCTGTGATCAACTTCCAATGCAGTCAACCAATTCTATGGTCTCCCATTACCCAGGTAGCCTTGTAGACAGCATGTGTCATTATATGAAAATGCACAATGTGTGCACAACACATGCAGCACATAGGCACATGTGGTGAAAAATGGAGGCGTACTGCATGTCGATGGTGCACCTGTCTTCAACCAATGCTAACCCTGCTTGTGTGGAGTTCGTATAAACCAATGGTAATCCTGCTTGTGTGGAGTTCGTATGTTGGGGATTTGACAGTTCCTCTCCGTTGCTCTGTGGTTCTCTCCGGGTGCTCCGGCTTCGTCCTAGTGCACAATGTGTACACATTACATGCAGCACATGGACAAATGTCAGATGTGCCGACATGTTCTTATACGACGAAAATAAGGATTCTGTAACCACAGGCATACCATAAAAGGGATTCTCTTAGCGGGAGATAACATAAATAAATAAATAAATAAATAAATAAATAAATAAATAAATAAATAAATAAATAAATAAATAAATAAATAAATAAATAGTTTCCACTGTATTCACCCAATGCTACAGTTTTCTAACACCCTTACAGCCTTGTACGTTTACTACTGACCTGTAACACTACTACAGGCTTTGTAGCTATCTCAGATTGTGACCTCTAATCTCGGCCAAATCGTATACAGTCCATAAGACCATCCATACTCTACTACGATACCAGAAACCAAGCATACGCTATAGAAGCATTAGTATTTCGAACTACCCGTGTGATAGTACAACCCATTAGGTGGTCTTGTAGTACTAGACGACGACAGTAGACCACCAGGGTACCCTGAGTACATTCTATACTACCGTACTTGTCTACTTAACAACAAAACTCACCCATCCACGCCGCAAGACTAGTAGAACAACAGGGCACACCTAATACGCCCTAAATTACCGCACTAGACAACCACACATACATGACATAGCATAACGTGCTACCTATACCATCTCTGGGCCAGCACAACGCCTTAGATGGATTGTGGTACCAAGGGCTAACATTGGACTAGCAGTGGTAAGGACCACACACCCTTTACTACCGCATCAGACAATCACGCATTACTTGACCAAGCATAAAGTACTACCTGTACCAGACATAGGTTAATGCAAAGCATTCGGTAGGTTAACAGTTCCAAGGGTTAAGATGGGACCTACAGGGTATATACCACCCATACTATACTACCGTTCTAAACTACCAGGCATTACCGTCACCCACAATGCTGCTTGGCCTGGCATTACGTTATATCTATACCAACTGTTATAACGCATTGTGTGTATCAATAGTATTAAAGGCTAACAATAGGCATGCATGGGTACAGACCGTACATCCTATACTACCGCTCTAAAATACCAAGGACTACCTCACAATAATGCACTAGGCGACCATGCATTACTCTCAAATATAACTTCTACAGCAACAATTAATATATCAACGACTGCGAAACGATTATTATGAATACCCCACCAATCACAACATCAAAAAGTACTTCACCAACTACTGTACCAAAGACATCAACTACATCACCACTAGTCACCAGATGTCGCCATACCGCCACCGTCTTTAGCCCCAAGTGTTCGCAAAGTCCTCACAGTCCATAAGCCACTGTTGTCATTCATCAGAAGTCCCTACCAATCATCAAGTCCCCAAACCACTATCTCCATGACCACTATGGTCTGGGAACTAGAAGCGGTATAGGAGCTAGAGATCAGATAGAAAGTAATCGCTTGACTGGATTGGTTACGTGAAATAATTCATGAGAGGTGAGGGACGTTGTACAAACACGAGTGCGCGAGTGCGCACGAGTGTTTTACAATATAGTCCCTCGCCTCGAATGAATTATTTCACGTAACCAGTCCAGTCACGTGCTTACTATGTTTATTACTTTTCATTATTAATGATAATTATATTATTTAACCCTTTACCTAACGTAATGGAAAAAACCGATAGGCGCTATTCTCAAAAATCGCCAATTAATTTTCATTATTTTTTCATTTTTTGTCTCTAAAACATAGGTTATGACCGCCTCATTGGAATGAGCTCGTTCCAATGAGGGGTCATAACCTATGTTTTTGAGACAAAAAATGAAAATAATAGTTATTCAAGAATGTTTTTGCAAGTGTCGTCTGCTTTTCATATTAGGTAAAGGGTTGAAAAAAAAACAAAAAAACAATGAAGTCCCCATTACACCCACGGCAAAGCGTCTTCGTTTGCGCGCACGGATACATGACCCAATTGTTGATTGCATAATTCACTTGTGAAGTTATCGTTTATAATCAAACCCAGAAATCCCAGTAAATCAGACTTTGGAACGTAATAAAAAGCTTTGTTCTAGCAGCCAATAAGAACAAGGAGACCTATAGGAGCTCTGAGCCATTAAAGCTCTTCTACACTAAAGGCGTTCAAATTGAGGATAAAAGCATAATATTCACCGTGCGGTACAGTATGAGGTTCTAGAAAGATCAGTGGAAATTCCCAAGGCTAACATTCAGCAAATTAGATTCATACCGCCTTATATGCTTCCATACCGGACGAACAGGGTACCACACAAAGCCCAGAATACCACATCACCTACCATTACGTACTAAGGAGGGGTTTATAATATGATGTTTGCTAATAAGCTAATACTGAATAGGGCGATTTCTGTTACAAAAGTGGGGGCTATGAGACAAAACCAGGCAATTTCTATTACCAAATTGGGCATAACAAACGAATTTACGTTTGAATATCATATGAGCCTTTCCATACAATGTGATAAAACTGTAATATTGTTTATGTTAGGGAGATTAATCTTTTAAAATATTGAATCCGTTTCGCCGAATGTGATCCAGTTTTGTCTTGCCTTTGCTACCTTGATTCAGACGGTGGGTAAACATTATAGGAAGAGTTAATCTTCACAGTTTTTTCCGTAGTAGGAATGGGCTAATAACATTCTATAGTATATGTGCAACAACAAATCTCCCGAAAATCTGTCTATACCGTGACAAATGCAGCTATTATTTTTTTTTTGAAAAGTGATCCGTATTCGATAGTATTTCAATTACATCACCAAGGCATGGCTTCGTAACGAAGACATGCTTTGATTATGTAACTGGAGTCATTTATCGGTTGAAACGTGAGCTGATTGTATGCTGAATGGTCGATCAACTATCACTTTTAATTTTGGCTTTCACTGTGGTTTGTTCAAAATACCGTTTGTATCTGTTAAATGCAATGTAGCAAAAAAATTCTTCTGCAACTGACGAAGTGATAGTTTGTCAACCAGTTATCATATATTGCAGTATTCATGCAGGAATACCGGATTTACACGATCGGCACTATTTCAAGTTTTGGAATGGGAAAAATAATCAGGATCAAAACTAATTTTGTATAACCCTTTACCTAACATGAAAAGCAGACGACACTTGCAAAAAAACAGGGTTAACACTTTACCCAACGCAGACGATATCAAAATTTATTATTTTAAACATCATTTTTTTTAAATTTTTCAAAAAATTTCAACAAAACCATGTAATGTGACCCTTCGTTGGAACGAGCTCGTTCCAACGAGGGGTCACATGATATGGTTTTGTCGAAATTGTTTAAAAAATAATATTTTTTCAACTGCCGAATTTGCATATTACGCTGGTGGATGCGGCTGATTCGTTGGGTAAAGGGTTAAGTAGGTCTCGAAAATACGGCAGCTTGAGTAATTAATTCGTAATTACAAGTTATTATTTCATAATTATTAGCTATTATTTCGCAATTACAAGTTACTAAATGGTAATTACAAGTTATTATCTCATAATTACAAGTTACGAATTCATAATTACAAATTATTATTTCGTAATTAAAAGGTAGGTATTTCACAATTACAAGTTATTATTTCACAATTACAAGTTATTAATTCGTAATTACAAGTTGTGAACTAACATCTACACGGCGTTCCCAAGCTGTCGTGGGAAATAGCGATAGCTGTGTGTCTAAATAGAAGGTACTTCTGCCGTTTATTTGAGAGATAAATTATTCGCCGTTTCATATATTGACACACCTTGTGTTTTATAGTGCTGATTGAATAATTTATATTTTATTGAATACGTCAAATTATGATATACCACGAGCGCCTATGCTGTGGGTTACAAAAATTATAACATGAAATGCTTCATTTTCTCGGCCAAAACTCTTAAGATAGTGATAAGTAAACATAAGTAAACACTGATACACACTGGAACCTCTTTTTTATTGCCTATTGTGCTATTTCTGTTTCGTCGCTGGAAATTTGTTTACGGCTTGAAATAAGTAACATCGAGTAGCGATATGTATTATTTAGACACTAATTTATTTATGGAACACTGTTTTCTTACGTGAGAGGACTTGACCCGCCCTTGGTCTCTAAAGTCTAAAGAACACTGATGGGGAAAAATTTTTGTTTACCCTTTTAGTCTAACTCTAAAAAAAATATTACGTGAATTTGGCTTTTGCAGTTTTCTTAAAAAATACGAATAAGTAACCAATTTGAACACAATTTTTATTTAACCCTTTACCTAACATGAGAAGCAGACGACACTTGCAAAAAAAAATCTTGAATAATTAATTTTTTTCATTTTTTGTCTCAACAACATAGGTTATGACCCCTCGTTGGAACGAGCTCGACGAGCTCGTTCCAACGAGGGGTCATAACCAATGTTTTTGAGACAAAAAATGAAAATATTTGAAAATTAATTGGCGATTTTTGAGAATAGCGCTGACCGGTTTTTCCGGTTACGTTGGGTAAAGGGTTAAATGTTTATGTTTATGAATCGATCTGTCACAAGTGTTTGCCAATCACACCCCGAGTTTTGTTTTTGTTTGTATTTCAAGCAGACGGCATTTCTGTCAAATTCTACAAATATGACCGATTTTTTTAAATTAATGGATTCTTTGTGGGCGAGGCGTGTAATAAACACAGAACGCCACAATGTGTGAATGAGTTCGTCAATGCGGCAATTGAGTTTTATCCTTCCACGGTGTGGATCGATCGTGGAAAGATAAAACTCGAGGCTGTTTTTTTCCTTCCGTACTGGCACTCAGGAGTGCCGTATTCACGAGCGCATTCACAATATAAGACATCCCAGCAATATATATTATCTATGTCAATATAAGGCATCCCGGCAATATATATTATCTATGTCAATATAAGGCATCCCAGCAATATATATTATCTATGTCAATATAAGGCATTCCCGCAATATATATATATTTATCTTATACCTGTTGAAGATATAGCCCATGTGTTATAGATTATCTATAACACATACCCCTATGTCATACAGATTGGAGAACGGACTACAGTCTTTTTCTAAATTATAATATAATGATGACATTCGCAAAATTGTTTATAAATCGTGTCAAATCTGGTGAAATTGATTATCAAACATATTTTTGTCATAAATCATAAGAATTGAGGCGTAAGTATATTTTCTGTAATTGTTTTCCCAGTTACAGGGCCACTTTCTAAGAGGAACTATACTCTATCATTCACTTGAATTTGTAGCCTTGTTACGCACCAACAGCTTTTCCGGGCACATCACATATATTCATGACCAACAAGAGAAAGCAGTCGACTCCACTCCAGATGAGTCGACATTTTGACACGAAATCATCCCCAAAACCCTTTTAAAAATGCAGAAAGAACAAAAATGGTCGGTATAAGATAAATACAACAATACCATAGTGTGTTTTGATATGTTTGATATCTCAAGCCTCGCGAAAAAAACTCACTTTCAACGAGTTGAGATCTCAAACATATCAAAACACAATATGGTATTATCGTATATATAATCTATGTCAATATAAGTCATCCCTGCAAAATATATTATCTATTTTTCTATTATTATCTATTATATATTTTGGGGATGCATAATACTGGCGCATATAATATGTATTCTGGCAATGCCTTATATTGACACACGTAATATATATTTTTGAAGTGCCTTATATTAACCCACATAATATATATTGCAGGAATGCCATGTATTGACAAAGATAATGTATATCCCGGAATGCCTTATATATTGGCATACAAAATATATACTGTGAGAAAGCCTTTTATTGACAAGGATAATATATATATTGCGGGAATGCCTTATATTGGCACATATAATATATATTGTGGGAATGCCTTATATTGGCACAAGTAATATATATTGCGGGAGCGCCATATATTAACACACATAATATATATTGCAGGAATGCCTTGTATTGAAAGGATAATATATATTGCTGGAATGCTTATATATATGTACACATATATATTGTGGGAATGCATTATATTGACTCACATAATATATATTGTGGGAATGTCTTATATTGGCACATGTTTTATATATTGCGGGAGTGCCTTATATTGACACACATAATATATATTGCAGGAATGCCTTGTATTAACAAGGATCTTATATATTGTGGGATTGCCTTATATTGGCACACATAATATATATTGCAGGGATGCCTTATATTGATAAAGATAATATATTTTGTGGGAATGCCTTATATTGGCACACATAATATACATTGCAGGAATATCTTGTTTTGACAAGGATAACATATATTGCTGGAGTGCCTTATATTGACATGGATAATATATATTGATGGAATGCCTTATATTGGCACATATAATACACATTGCATGAATGCCTTATATCGTCACAGATAATACATATTTCGGGAGTGCCTTATATCGACACAAATATATATATTATGAGAATACCTTATATTGGCACACATAAGACATATTGTAGGAATATCCTATATTGACACTGATAATATATACTGCAGAAATGGCTTACATTGACACAGATAACATATTACAGGAATGCCTCATATTGACACAGATAATATATATTACAGGAATGCCTTATACTAACACACAATATATTACAGGGATGCCTTATATTAACACAGATAATATATATTACAGGAATATCCTATATTGATACGGATAATATATATTTCAGGATTTCCTTACATTTGACACGGGTAATATGCATTAGAGGAATATCTTGTATTTGACACAGATAATATATATTGCAGGAATGCCTTGTATTCACAGAAATAATACATATTGCGAGAACGCCTTATATTGACACAGATAATATATTCAGATATTACAGTAATGCCTCATATTAACACAGGTAATGTCTATTGTGAGAATGCCTTATATGGACACACATGATATATATTACAAGTGTGCCTAATATTGCCACAGATAATACATATTGCGAGAATGCCTTATATTGACACAGATGATATGTATTACAGTAATGTCTCATATTAACATAGATAATATATATTGTAGGAGTGCCTTATATTAACACAGATAATATGTATTACGGTAATGCCTCATATTAACACAGATAATATATATTGCAGGAATGCCTTATACTGACACAGATAATATGTATTACAGTACTGCCTCATATTACCCCCCCCCCTCCCACACACACACACACAAACTCATCCCGGCTCTTCAATACATACACGTCTACAAAGACAATCGGCATGTCAATCGAAATGGAATAAAGATGCTTGCAAAAAGGATCAAATATTCCAGCCTAAGTAACGCTACACAAGCGTCAAATTTCAATAAAAACTCAGACATATCGGTATCAGTGAAGGGCAGTTGCCAGTATCCAGAACTCTCTTCTAAATCCAAAAGGAATAATATAGAGCGTTAGACAATCCTTGTACAACTCATTCGGCTTTTCTTCGTGAAAAAACACTGAGGTTAAAGGTGCTCCTGAAAAACAACTTCATTTTAGAAAGAACCCCTCATGAAATCGCCCCACCCCCTCCCCCATCCATCATGAAAGAAACATGTACCAGCAACCACCCATCAACATTATGTGAAATTTGCATAAGTTTCAAGCCTTTAATTTTGTCTCAATTCTCGAGAATCAGTTTTGATTATTACAAACACCTGTTGCGAGAATCAGTTTTGATTATTACAAACACCTGTTGCGAGAATCAGTTTCAGTGAATTTATTTATTTTTATTTGTTTATTTATTGGGGTATAAGGTAACATATTTCTGCACAATGGCTAATCATGACCACGACAGTTTTACGGGTGGAGGAAGCCGGTGTACACGGAGAGAACCACCGAGCAACGGCGAGTAACTGTCAGCTCCCCAACATACTAACTCTACACGGGCAGAGTTAGCATCGGTTGAAGACAGGTGTACCATCGACGACGTCACCGTGCCCCCACCTGGGCAATGGAGGAGAAGTGAGTTTTCAGTGAAAAAATACTTTATAATTTGAGAGTACTGTTACACTTTCGTGAGAGCAACCAAACAAGCCTCATATTTATATGTTTCCTAGAGTCAATTTTTAAGGACAAAGTTGCAATTTTGGTGGGTTTCTTGTCTTATATGTCCATGGCGAACACATGTTCGAACATAAGGCTTTTGGTCTTTTTTGATGATGGAAGTTACAGTACGCTGGCAGTGGTTTCTAGTCAAGTCTTGGCTGCCTGTGTAGGCAGCCAAGACTTCATTAGACACCCCTGCTAAGTCAAAGTGTTTCGAAATTACGAGGGAACAAAAATTAAGTATAATCATAAATATAAATACATACTCGTGCCACCTCCACCAGCGCCGGAAGTCATCACCAAAAGCCTTCCCATGTCTTTCAGCTCAGACGTATCGATAGGTCAACCTACATGTACACTTTTTGAAACACCAAAACCAACCCCCCATCCCAATCGGCTCAGGGGAATAACGTGCTTTATATGATAAGCAATACCCCCACCACTCCTCCTCCAACACACCTCAGTGTAATGGATGCTAAATGGATGAACTAATAATCTCATACAACATTTTGAGTAACCGCAGGTGGAGTTCATCAGGAAAGACACCCCTGCTAAGTCAAAGTGTTACTGTATTAAGAGGGAGCAAAAAATAAGTATAATTCTCCAGCCCTTTAAGGATACTTTCAAATTTATAATGAGAAAATAAACAATTGCGAAAATTGATGTTGATTCTCATTGTTTTTTCTTGCGAGAATCTATTCTGATTCTCGTATGAATTTTAAGCCTGCAATGTGAGTGTAATGTGAGTGTACCTGTATGGAAGCATACTGCTTATCGTATAAAGTACGACAATTCCAGTAGAATTCTCAAAAAATGGGTCTTATTTAGTACTGTTTGGGAGAGGGAGAGAGAAAGAAAAAAATATGCAAAACCCAACAATACGATAGAATGTTTGAAACCCGCTGGGTCTTGTGAATAAAATGATAAAGGTTTTTCACGACTACTTACAATTGCATTTATCACCGTTGCAGAAACTTGGCATCAAAATATCTCTGACAGAGAGATCCCAGGTAACTGTTGTATAGATCTATGCCGTGATGGAACAATGAATAACAGAGGGGGTACTGCGTTTTATTATGTCACCCACAATCGGGACGTGACAACCGTTACTTATTCCCAGTTCCTTATCAGACATTCGTTATCAACCGATAAAATCGGGTGATAACGAATGTCGAATAAGGAACCGGGAATAAGTAACGGTTGTCACGTCCATCCCACTATCACGCTCTTCTTAAAATAATATGTAAAATAGATGACCTAGCCATCTGGGTAGAATTTGATGGTGTAATGTTTAACCTGGCCTCTAAGGTTATTATCGCTTCATTGCATATTCCACCCAGCAACTCGGGTTTTTGAAAAACAAAGTCTCTAAGCACTTTCATATTTGAGAAAATAGGGAATGAGATATTAAGCTGCCAGTTAGCGGATATAATTATTCTTGGTGGGGATTTTAACTCTCAAATTGGAGAGAGTGGGATTATGTTACAAACGGATTATGTTACACGCCGCTACTAGACAGTTATACCAACGACGAATCGAAAGATAAATACGGGATAGACAAAACGATAAATGGATTCGGTCGACAACCTTTATCGTTGTGATAGGCCGCATAACTAAGAATTTTCTATGGGCGTTGTTCGGGAGATAGTCTGGAAAGTTTCACTAGGTATCAGTACAATGTTGCGAGCATACCAGATTACGTGATAATATCTGATCGATATCTCTCGGCAGTAGGGACGTAGTTACCTAGAGGATGCTCAATGGAGGGAGGGTGATCAGTTAGTTTGTAACTGGGGTTGGCAGTCCCATGTTGAGGAGAGTTCGAGTGGTGGTATCTACCTCGTAATGGTGAGGGGGGGGGGGGGGGGTTCCCCGGGGACACTTTTCAAATTTTTTCAACCTCTGAGATGGATTCTGGCTTAAATGTAGTCAGTTTATCCACGAGAAAATGCATTTCCTCACCTAGGTCAGTGAGTTTTCCCTCACACTGACCAGGCTACACAAGGACTATGGACTTGACAGCTATTCACACATTAACTACTCCTTCCAACTGACTGCCAGTCAGCCAGTCGGTTAGAAGTAATAGTTACGAACTGAGCTGGCGGTATTCATGAATTTGACCAACCTGCCGACGTGAGGTAAGTGACGCCGAGCCGCAAAGCGGCGAGGTGTTACAGCACGTTGGCAGGTTGTTCAAATTCATGAATATCGACTGTGAGGTTAGTAACTTACTTACACGCCAATTCACAGAACGCACGGACCCAAGTATGACAAATGAGTGCAGGTGTTCAAGTGACAAGTGACGTCACTTGAACGCCTAGTCTATTGTTTTATCGCGTATTTCACGTCTCTTCCCAACCCGGATAAGAGAAAGGAATTGGTGTGTGAGGAGCAGAATTGGCTGAATAGCTGCCCGTCTATAGTCGTTGTGCAGAGTGGTCAGTGTAAGGGAAACTTCAGTCGTCAGGCAATTAAAATGTTGGACTTCGGAAATTGATTGGAATCCGGAATCGGAGCACAGTGGATGACTGAAGCCGGTAACCGCAACCGATCGCAGTCGGAAAAACTTATCACGGATTGAAAATTCTATTCAACTGACCGGAAAAGTTGAAAACATGAAGGAAATTGATTTCTTTGAATTTTCAACTGTTGGAATGCATACCTTCGAATTTCCACCTGTTGAAAATTATGATGCTTATTGGGGGACACTTCCACAAACCTCCCACCCCCGTCGCTACGTGCCTGCAGGAAGTAAATTGTTTCTGCGTGAAACTCGCAAATGTGCTTTCGGACTATTGCCAGTTGACATTACACGCTGACTGTATAGTGAAGGATAGGTACAAAGGAACTTCACAGTTTACTTTCACAAATCCATAATTTGAATGATAGTGGACAAATCCAATAGGATCTTTAAATTGCCCAGAAATAAAATTCAAAATACAGACTTTTAGGATGAAGGCTTATTTCGCACGCATGGTGGAATGAGACCAAATCAAGACATAATAACTGGAATTCACACACAATGTTGCAGTTTAATACCTATTTCTTTCTCTTTCTTTTGCTGATCATTCTTTCTCTTTTTCTTCTATATTTCTCAGAGAAAGGCAGGAAGACAGCCAATCTGGCTATGCCTTCCCCTGCCAGTATACAATGCTTTAATTATTGGGATTATTGTATTTATATGTACTATATGCAATATTTCTTTTTGTTGAAATTTCAATGTGTTAACTACATGTACTATATGTATAAGTTGTTATATTTTAGCATACTGGCAAATAACAATATCAATATCAATATCCTCACCAGTCCTGGAGCAGAAGCTACTGCTCGTGATTTAGCGTGTATAATAATTTCAGTTAACAGGTCAGCAAGTGAATTAATACCGAAACGTATTATTCAACAAAAAACAGGAGGAAATAGTATGGTGCCAAGTGCAAATCTCTCAAGCAAACAACAAACAATAAACACACACTCTAAAATCAGTTGGGTTAAAAATTAAGACAAATCAACTTGGATGAGTGAATATGAACCCACTTAGGTTCAGTGAATATGAACCCAATCGATCTTTAAACAATTGTTCTGCAAAAATGTTACATTTATTTATGAAACGGGGGGGGGGGGGGGGGGGGGGGGGTAGTCACAACCTCCACGTCGTATCGAACACGGGGTATACGATTTATGTAGAATGAAAGCAATGGAGTCGGAATGACTTTTCTTTATAGAATGTCCAGTTTTAATTAACCTCTGAGATGGGAATTATTTGAAGCAGCTTCCCACTAAATACTTGCTTTCTTTTAACTGTATCAAATGGTTAAATTCAAAGTCATAATGGCTAGTGGCTGTTCAACGCTTTGCAATACTGTTTGCAACATGATCCAGATCTTATTCAACATGTGGGACTCAAAATTAAGACCTATAACGGCTCATTACCGTATTAGGGTGGTGTGAATTGGAAAAAAGTGGTAACCTAAACTGATTTTTTCGATTCTTGGAGAATCCAGTGTCGATTTTCTGTATCACCAAATAAGGCGTTGTGATGAATTGGCGGTAAAATGGTCTGATGTTTGCGGCTCGGAGTTTAGGTTCAACCGAGACGCGGAGCGTAGAGCCTGAACCTAAGCCCCGAGCCGCAAATCTCAGCCCATGTTGCCACCAATTCATCACAATAACGAGTATGTTCGAATAAGACTCTACCATAGCCCCAAATCCACATCGCGAAATGAACAAGCTAGCAACTTTTAACGATAACAAGTTTAGTAAATAAACCTCTCGTGTACCTCACGTCTTCACTGGTCGAGGTCATTCCTACTTTGTTCAAATCGTTAACTGATTTGAAATTTAAGCAACACCTCATTTGGGACATCGACTGGACGTGTGAAAACTCTAAACAAATGAAGCGGTTTCCATATCACTCAGTTGACGGAATAATTGCGAAAAGTGCAACCTCATTTCAAATATTTCGCGTGGTTACGTCAGACGCTAATATGCCACTAGAGCCTTACATAGAAAAAAAAAACTAAGCGAGCTCTTGTCTAAACAGATAGCAAGGATTTTAGTCTTATTGGAACAATATTATTTCTTCAGAGGATAAATGATATCACTTAACACTTTCTGTTTTTCCAATACAGACTCGAGAATACTGAAGCAAAAATGTTTGCCTGCATTAATCAAGACATCAGATGATTTCACACTCTCACCGCGGAATGTTTTTATGTAGCTTTGTTATGCTGTTAACATTTATTTATATATTTATCTGGCTTAACGCCGCTTTCAACAGTCAGGGTAATGTGTAGGACATGTTTACCAATGGGAAAAGTGGAGGGAACCACCAAGCAGCGCCCAACTGTTGGATTCTCCATCTCACTGAACACGCACAACTGAACTCGGGTTAAAATAGATTAAAGGCATGTGTACAATCGACCTTCAGTATGCCTTATCACACTGTGGCACCATACCTCCACTTAGGCAACTGGGATTAAGTGTCTTGCCCAGGTAGGGCCCGGCAAATCACATATTTTCGATTCGAGTCGAATCTCGAATCGAATCTATTATTCGAAGTTGAATCGAACCTAGAGTCCACTACATGCATCTTGAAGTCCCGACTGATAAAATATCCCAACTACATCATCAAGGCATGCCTTCGTGAAGGCATGCCTTGATGATGTAGTTGGAATATCACCTAGTAAGCATTTTTGTTCAAAAATATAAACGGGTGAGAGAATTCTATTCCGAGCACTGCACGGGGCTAGACGTTAGCAACCGTCATACCAAGCGAAATTGCAATGAAAAGATTCGAAGGAAAGCGAATCAGACAGCCAATTTCGAATCGAACCGAATACCAACTTAAGATTCGAAATCGAATCGAATCTCGAAGCTTCGCAGGGGCCTTTGCTCAGGGATACAATATAGATGACGAGGGTCAAGATCGAAGCAACGACTTTACAATCTGTAGTCGAAGGTTGCGACGAATGATCTACTGTACTCCCTTTACTGGTAAGAATTTACAGGGACGCCGGAGCCGGGGCTAGGGGGGGGGGGGTTAGCCCCCCCCCTCAACCATATCTTTTTCATTGGATCGGGCTGCTCTGTCTGATAAACGACCAAGCCTAAATATGTTTCGACGACATTCTTGTATCCAGTTTCCGCGAAAAATGTCAGGACTTTCTTGGCTTCTCGTCAAAATATCTGATTATCAGTGTTGTTACTACACATCATTAGTCCTTCTTTGTTCGTCCCTTGAATGAATGTGCGGGTTATCAAGTAAAAGTCGCCAGTCGCATTTGATAAGATTATGCCCCTCACACAGGCCGCATGTGTGTGTGTGTGTGGGGGGGGGGGGGGGGATATTCTTATCAAACGCGAACTGCGTATATTTTTCACATCATGTCAAAAATTGAGTTTATTAACACTCAGTATACATACAACGAATACTATTCTCGAATGTTAAATTGTTTGAAGAGAAAAATTCTGAATTTGACATAAGTGATAGCGAACTTTTGTTACACTTGCAAATAAACACTGTAAATTCACGCAAAATGAAACCCATCATTGTTACGCCACGCATCGCTGGTAAATCTTTTCCCATAGAGCTTGATACAGGGCCATCAGTTTCCGTCATTTCTGAAAAAAAGCTTACCATGATAACCTTTCATCGGTGAAGCTTCAAAATAATTTAGTGCGCTTAAGAACATATTCTGGGGAGGAAATACATCCAGTGGGTATTTGTTGTTCATCTATTTGTTGTGCTGGAAGGAAATCAAAAACATTCACACTAAAGCAGCAAAACACGTTCAAGATTAAATAATCTTCTTGAAAAATACAAGTCTGTGTTTTCTGAGTATGTTGGAAAACTCAAAGGAAACATTCACCTTGATGAGGGTGCACAACCGAAATTTCATAAGGTTTTACAGGTTTGTTATGCCCTGCAACCAAACGTTGAGGCTGAGTTAGAACGTCTTCAGAAAAATAGTACAATCACGCCTTTTGACTACAGTGAACGGGTAGCTCCTATTGTCCCAATCATAAAATAATATGGCAATTTTCGGAAATGCGGCGACTATTTATTTATTTATTTATTTATTTATTTATTTATTTATTGGTGTTTAAGGTCACATATGTTTGCACAATGGCTAATCATGACCACAGCATGAGTATCAACTCAAGACAAGGGGTGAGCGTTAATAAGCCATGTTGCCCATTTTAGAGAGGGTTTGCACCTCCCAAGCATTGGTGACTGGGTCCTATTTTACCAGTAAAACTGAGCCTGTTTACCGCAGTGAACAGGCACTGCTTCACTTCCCGGGGTTCCCGCGGGGAATGCGGCGACTATAAAATAACTGCAAACTTTGTCATGAAAATTGAACAATACCCTCTTCCACGTATTCAGGACATTTTTACTTCACTGGCTGGTGGATCAAAATTCTCTAAAATAGATTTGACACATGCATATCTTCAGAGGATGATGCACAAGAATTAATGACAATTAACACTCATAAAAGGTCTCTTCAAATACAAGCATTTAGCTTATGGTATCGCCTAGGCTCAGCTCCGGCAATTTGGCAGCGCCATGGACAAAGTTCTTCAAAACATTCCCTTCACAGGCCTGGCATTTTGAGGAGAGCAATTTATTCGCTCGCCTACTGCTCGCCTTACACAAATTAAGGAGGGCAAAAACTAACCCTCCTGGTCTTATAAAAAAAAAAATGATTACCATAACAGCCTATTCCTGAAACCCACATCCTTTCAGATCTCTGCTATGTTAGTGGTCTCTGTAAGACGGCCACACTGCCCCTCTCACAACCCCGGGTCTTGCCGAGGCCCGGAGGTGTAGGAGGGGCAGTGCAGCCGTCTCACAGAGATTACCTTGTTAGCAGCACCAAATAAAATGTACAAAACCCACAAGGCAGAATTCATTAATAGAAAAACTTCATTTTGACCCTTTAGCTTTAGCTGTTGTAAGGTTGAGTTGAGATTTAATCGCTCCCCTAGGCCATGCGAGGGGTCCGCAGGCGTTTAGCTTATGGTATCGCCTCAGCTCCTGCAAATTGGCAGCGCGCCATGGACAAAGTTCTTCAAAATATTCCCTTCACTAAATGTGTAATGGATGTCATGATAATCTCAGGTAGAACTGACGAAGAACATTTCGGTAATTTAGAAAGAGTTTTACAGAAACTGGATGAGTATGGTCTCAAAGCCAATCTTGATAAATGTGAGTTTTTCAAGAAAAGAATCAGTTATTGTGGTCATGAAATAGATCAAGATGGTCTTCACACCTCACCAAAGAAAGTTGAAACTGTACTCAATGCCCCTCAACCAGAAAATGTATCACAGCTTCGTTCATTTCTTGGACTAATCAACTATTACCACAGATTTATTCCACATTTATCATCAGTGACAGGACTATTAAATGAACTTTTGCAAAATAAAAAAAAAAATGAAATTGGACAATTCAGCGTGAAAAGTGTTTTAATCATGTTAAACAGCTCTTGGCATAAAAACTAGTTCTATGCCATTACGACCCTTCTCTTAAGCTCAGACTTGCTTGTGATGCCGGGAAAGTGTTCTTTCACATGTCTATCCGAATGGAACAGAACGACCTATAGCCTTTGCTCCACGGTCGTTAAACAAAGCTCAAAAGAGATATTCTCAAATCGACAAGGAAGCACTTGAGCTTTTCTGGGAAGTAAAAAAATTAATGCGTACTTGTACGGCAGACACTTCACACTTGTCACTGATCACTATTCTTCATCCGCAGAAAGCTCTTCCAGAGATGACTGTCCATAGACTTCAAAGTTATGCTATATTCTTATCAGCTCACACCTATGACACTGAATATAAAAGGACACAGGAGCGGAGCATGGGAATGCTGACGGGCTCTTGACGACAGTGGATGATGACTCTAGTGACCCCGTTCATATATTTTATACGTCTCAGACAGATGTGTTATCAATTTCGTCTTCTCAAATACGTCTAGAGACTGAGAAAGATCCGATTCTTGCTCTTGTCTACGATCTTGTAATGAAAGGGAATTTTAAGTTCAACCAATCAGTTGACTCTGAGTTAGTACAATATTCAATCCGTAAAGATGTGCTCAGTATTCACCAGGGATGCCTGTTGGAGGTAACAGGGTGATAATTCCACAGACGTTTCGTTTAGAAATATTAACTAATATTCATGATGGTCACTTTGATGTAGTAAAAATATAGAATATACCCATAGTAGCTTGGTGTACCAACTGTTCACCACTCGTGGTGAAGTGGTGTTAACCGCGAGCCTTTGGCGCGCGGTTAACACCATTTCACCACTCGTGGTGAACATTTGGTACACCAAGCTACTGTGGGCATGTTTTATTTATACCATGATCGTCAAATTATTAAAGAGTCGCTATAATTTTTTTCTCGATTTTACTGAACAGCAGAGTACATACGTGAGAATCTGTTTTTGTTTACATGAGCATCGGTGGGCGGTACTTCCGCTGTTAATTTTATCGCCGAAACGAAATGGAAAAAGAAACGGAGCCTTTTTCGTTTTTAATAAAATAATAACATACTCTTTCGAGTCATGGATGCTTTATTAACATGCGACAATGCATGTTTGTTAATTTTTGACATCTTATGAGGTAAACCCATTTAAAAACGTAACAAATAATTGCCACTTTCATTTCACTAAGTTCGCGAGGCGACATGCGATAAATTTAGCCAAGTTTGCATTCAGGTGGACGTCACCAACTGTCAACTTGGATGTAGTTCTACTGTAGCAGTAAAATTTAACTGCTGACATTCCAAATAAAGATGTTGCCCGTGGACATGTTTGGTGGCCAAATATAGACCGCAATATTCAGGAAGTTTGTAACTCATGTGTTGGATGTAGGCAAACTCAGAATATGCCAAAATCTGCACCAGTTCATCCGTGGGAGTGGCCAACTACCCCATGGCTCCGTGTACACATTGACTTTGCTGGGCCATTTCTCAATTCAATGCTTCTTGCCTGTGTCGATGACCATTCAAAGTAGCCTGAAGCGATCGTCATGAAAACAACTATTACAATCAACACAATTATAGAAGAACGCAGAACATTATTTTCTAGATTTGGCATACCCCAGCAGTTGGTCTCGGACAACGGTCCACAATTTCATTCCGAGGAATTTAAAACTGTTGTGAAAATGAACTGATAAAAAGCACACAACATGTTCAGCCTACCATCCAAGAATAGTGTTTTATCCCGGGAACGAGAATTTCCGAGTTCCCGGTTCCAAAAGGTGATGACGATATCCTGGAAATTTATAGCACGGAACCAGTGGCGGTGCCAGGATTACAGAAGTGAGGGGGCACAGTTGGGTATTGCCCGCCGCGCAGCGGCGGCCTCGGCGCGAAGCGCCGAGCCGGGGTGGGTTCCGGGAGGGATATCCCCTCCCAAAGTTGAGAAAATTTTTAAAACTTACGTTGTAAATGGCGTTCTTGGGAGCATTCTCAGACAATTAAATTCAAACAGTTTTATCCTTTTGAAACTTATTGGTTAGGTCTTTCAGTTATAGAAAACGTCGTACATGGTGACATTTTAACGGAAGAACGCTGTTGAAAAGTGCGAGCACAAAGCACCAAACGACACTCAAATCGAAAATGAAAGTAGGCTGCATTCCAAACGGATGCGTTGCACGCTCTCGATTCTAGCATTCCTCGAATATTCTTAAGCGGTATGTTTCAGACCGTTTGAACGCGGCACGCCTTTTTGCAATTTGGGCCCTCGACTCTTGTTTCTTGTTTGCAGCTAATGTGTGTGTGACTGGGGGGGGGGGGGGGGGTGGGGGGGCACACACAAACATAATTTAAAAACTTCTCTGATTTAGTGCACTTGGGAATATGGAATTAAGCATACCCACCATTACACCGCAAAGTTCAATACAAAAATTAAAATGATAGTATTTTTTTACTACGCTTGGCGAAAAAAGTGGAGGGGTAAGTACCCCCCCCCCCCCCCCCCCCCCCCATGGCGCCGCCACTGCATGGAACCGGAAATCACGCATGGCACTGTTTGTGTATTGAACTGAAGTTTTCTAAATTGAAAAAACTACCCCGACGTGACTTTGTTAGATTTCGTCAGCCCTTCAACGCTTAAACTTTTTACAATCGTTCTTCCTGAAGCACCTTTTTCACCAAATCACGGTAGCTTTCAATACATTCCGGATGACTCTTCTTCAACAGCTTCAGAGTTCAAACTCGTCTTCATTTTTAGAATCACTAGCATCACTCACTATCTCCATCAACATCAACTCCTTCTTCGCTGTCTTCACCAATCTTCTCTGCTTCAAGCAGAGGAGACTGATGACGGCAGTGAAGAGGGCGTTGAAACCAGGCGGGCAGTGATGATAAAACTAACGATTCTGAAAATGGAAGACGAGTTGGAAGCGGGTTTGGGTTTTCACACTTTCTTAGGAAAAGAATTTGTCCGTATGGAGATGACAGATTGCCAATAAAATATGATCATTTTCACAAAAATAAATGCGTCTTGTTAATTTACTAGATATTATTATCCGGGACATTTCCTGTTTCCCGGTTCTGAGTGTAATTTCATTCTCGTTCTCATTACTATAGAAGACCGGGAATATATTAAACCCTATCCAAGAACAAACGGCCAAGCGGAAAGATTTGTCTGAACTTTTAACAGGCTATGAAGCACAACAAGGGAGACAATCGTTTCATACCACAGAAACTGAATACATTCTTGTTCAAACACAGAGATACTAAGCATGCCGTTTGTGGCGAAACTCCATCAAAACTTTTTCTCAGGCCGAAATGTGCGCACACCTTTGGACATTCTCAAACCAGATTTAACCCGTTCTGTTGTGCACAAGCAAAATCAATCTGTAGACAAAGTCGTAGTTCGTGACAACAGGGGAGGAAACAAATGGATTCCTGTTGCAGTTATTAACAAGAAAAGTTTTGTGCAAGCACAAGCGCACGATAAAATGCCCATGAAAACACTTATTTTGTGCTAAAATCATGCAATCTTTTCGTATTACAACATAAACAAAAAAAACATTTTGTTAACAAAGTAGAGCCCCTCTCACTAAAAGAAGGTGAATACCGCATCTCAAAGCATTGTGATTGGTTATCACAAGACATTTGTTTAACCTCCCCACACACAAACACTTCTCCACCTAACCTTTTTCCGGGCCGAAACTCGACTTGGGACAAAATGCCCGTGCCGAGGTGATTTTATTAGAGGAATCGCCTGGTACCATCTCCAAGTATTGTCAGTTGTGGTTTTCGAATTTGTTTTTTAAAGAACTTCAAGCTTACTGAACGAGAGGGGGGGGGGGGGTGGCTACACCTTGGGGTTAAGATCGCCATTCGAAAAAAAAACAACTTGGAATACTACCCCACCCGTCCACACAAAATAAACAAAGCAGGATGCTTAAATGTATAGGCTTCAGGCATATCGCGAATTGGGTGAAGATATTTACACACACATCTCACCTAATGTAATCGAGCGTGGATGTGCGTGGATGTAACATAACAAAAAAGATTTAAAAAAAGTATTTCTAACTATGGAGATGGCATAACAAAACACGAATATTGAAACATTGAATGCGGTGAATCACAGTTTAATAACGAATTCCGCATATTAGTGGATCCAGTATATATATACAGTTCCATTTTTTGTATTCCAAGTCATCTGAATCGACTTGAGAATTCAATACTGCATGATCTGGGCAGGGCTGGGAGGAGTTAACGCGTTAAAATATTTTAACTGAGTTAGAAAAAAAATAACACGTTAATAACGCGAGTCTTCAATATGAGTATTCCCATGACTGCCTCTTACTTGGATGCGCGTTTCAAAAACTTATCGTTTGTCAAACCACATCTGGCCGCATCAGTGAAGCGAACGGTGAGAGAAGAAGTCGGCAAACTGGCGACCAGTGAAACTGATGAAGTCAGTAATTCTTCTTATTCGCAGGACGTTCAACCTCCACCCATGAAACAAGCAAGAAAATCATTTCTTGAAGAATTGCTTGGATCGAACGACCAAGAATCATCTGCTGATGAAGTTGCCGAGTATGATAAGTTCCGGACTGCTCCTGTCACAGCCGACCCTTTGAAATGGGTGCAAGACCACGAAAGACTCCTTCTCAAAATGGCGGGACTTGCGAGAAGATACAGCTATTCCTGCTACGTCCACATCGTTGGAGCAGCTGTTTTCGGCATATAGCCTGGTGTTCGAGCAAAGACGGATGTCTTTGTCTAAAGATGTGGCTCGGACAATAATATTTATGCATGAGAATTCGGATTGAGCGACTATTACTTAACTTGACTTAACTTAATAGTATAGAACTTTTGAGCACTCGAAGCACGCACTCATCGAACTTTGCCGGAGTTTTTTCAGTATTTCAAAGAACGCGAAGAACGCTGTTCATGAGTTACTAGTCATTTATTTGTTCATTAAAACATGTAACATCGTGTTACGTTGAACAATTGTCGATATTACTCATTATATGTACAAAAGACCACAGTTAACGTTTTATTAACGCGTTAACGCGTTATTTCGTTAACGCGTTAACTACGTTAAGAAAATGTTAACTCCTCCCAGCCCTGGATCTGGGAAAATACCGCCCCAATAACGCGCGCTAAATAACGTGCCCGTGCCCCTGATTGGTTGAATTAAATTCATGCTACAAGTTTGCTTGCCCAAATGAGAGTGAAGCTGTTGAATTGTAGGTACTATTCAGTAAATTGTACCTACAATTAGCTAAATTGCAGGTTCAATTTAGTAAATTGTAGATACAATTTAGCTGAACTGGTGGTACAATTTAGCAATTTGTAGCTACAACTTACTAAATTGCAACTGTAATTTGATTACTAAAAATTACGTGGCGCTAATAAGCCGCCATACATGCCAAACTTGACAATGATCTAAGTGATGCACAAAGCCTTTTAAAAACAGAGATAAAACTAGCACTCGCTTATTTCCTTCGAAAGTGGCCTTTAAAATA
The DNA here is from genome assembly GCA_031216915.1 of Pictodentalium vernedei. Classification (NCBI taxonomy): domain Eukaryota; kingdom Metazoa; phylum Mollusca; class Scaphopoda; order Dentaliida; family Dentaliidae; genus Pictodentalium; species Pictodentalium vernedei. The sequence goes on from CM062295.1 coordinate 77,997,034, forward strand.
ATTGCATTTTTCAGACAAAAAGATTTAACACAGTAATAATTAATACGCATTTTGTCTCACAAATCGTGTATATTGTAAAAAACAAATGTGATGTTTCACAAAAGAAATATATAACTCGAAGCGAGTGCTGTCATTGCAGTGACCCAATAATTGCCGTGAAGACATTACTAGTGAAAAGCTCCTAAAGCAATCTCGCCCGATCATAGTTCACACAGAGATATAGAGACATGGAAAGGCTAAGGCAGCGAGGAAGTATTGGAACGTATAAGAGGGGAGAACACGAAAGTGTTTGTGATTTTTTTAAGGATGAGTTACGGATTAATAGCAATCTTGCTCGATCATAATTCACCCAAAGATACAGACATGGAAAGGCTCTAACAGCGACGACGTAAGTGGAACAAACTGTACGATAGCAAGAAACAAGTAAGATTTTTTAGCGAAGGGGTTGTGAGTAAACATCTTTTCTCAATGCACTAGGATTTCTAATTCAGAAAAAAAATATTTCTATTTTCTTCAAATACAGAATTTGCACTCTCGTGCCAGTTTGTAAATTGAACTGATGCCTCAAAGCTATATATGCATACTGTTTTCTGTATTACAAAAATCACGCGAATAATGTTACTTCATCATCCAGCCTTCAATCAATACACTCCCAAATGAATATTTCTTCAGTAGTTGAATTGACCAAAAATGCATCTGGCCGAAACGTACTGACTTGACGACCAACTGACTAAAATTGTCAGTGGCCGAAATGGCTTGCATCCGATATTTGCGTATCCTTGAAAATCAGAAGACAAAAAAAAAACCCAAAGGAACAAATGAGATGCCTTTGTAACTTAAGTAATCCATAGACGACTCATCAAGCTGAGTTAATGATGGCGAGTATTTAGGAAGTACCCAGGAAACTTATTTCTGTCCCCGGAACACTTAGGCACCTCGATGAAGACAAATGGAACACCACCAACGGTATTCAATGTCGCCGTCAAAAATATTGGGTCAGACTTTCTAGTCGGGTTGTTTTCATGTCACTGTTCCAAAAACACTTTAGCAGACGGCATAAAAGCATATATGTATTGCGGATTGTTTTTGTACCAAATATCAAAAGAATCTGATTCGTGGATCTGAAGAAAAATTTTTTTAAGGAGTATTCCTCATGTTGCACTAATTTGAATATTTGGGCTCCCATAGAGAGCAAAATATGGACCCAGGGAATTGATTTCAACAAATGTGTGAATCAATCCCCAAAAGATGTTATATATGAAATATGAAAGCTTTTGGAGCAGTGGTTTGGGAAAAGAAGTTCCTTCAAAGTTTTTCCCATTACCCACCAGTGTAAAAAAATGATGACTCAGCACTTTTTGAAAAGTCCCGGAAAAGTGCACTATGATAAAACCGATGTCATTTTTTTTTGGACCATTCCTTTCTTCTGGTCCTAAGGAAGCTTCACACCAAATAAAAATTCTCAGTGCCGTGTAGTTTGGAGATATGGGCATTTTAAGTTTTTTTCTATTTTTAGCTTCTGCAGTTCCCATGGGGCGAAGGGAAAATTGTTTTTGCCATAAATTAAGTACTTATGACCCAATAAGCCCTCATATCAAACTTGGTTGAAATCAGCCTCTCGTTTTGGAAAATAGAAATTTTGGGCGGTGCCAAAATTCTTGCCCCTCCCATAACGACGGCAAATATAAACCCTCGAACTTCTCTTGGATAAATCTGAGTCTACACCTCCAAAGGAAGCTGCACACCAAATATCAAGTCTCTGCTACTGCTGGTTCATCAAAAGAAGATTTTTGTAAGATTTAGGCGCACGGTTTGGGCGTGGCCCTACCCAGGGGCAGGGCAACTTGACTTGAACAAAATCAAAATGCGATGTCATAACAAATAAGCATCTCAAATTCCACTTAAATAGGTTCAGCGGTTTTGGAGGACAAGTCACAAACACCGTGTTCATAGACGGACCAAGAGTGATCACTAAAGCTCACCCTGACTTTCAGTCAGGTGACCTAAAAAAAGGTCAAATAGATTAAACGCCACTAACTCGACCCCTGCCTCTTTCCTCCTTTGAAGCACCCAGACATGTTGCTAAATTCCAATTTACAATTAAAGAGGGTCAAAAGTGGTTTGCCCCAAGCCGTCTCTGCGAGCCTTCGGCGCGCAAAACCATTGATCTTGAATATACCTCGGTTATCGCCATTCACACCTCGGACTTCAGAGAGAGAAGGCCTTAAATGGATGCATGATGGATTTGCTCACACTTCAAGTGAAGGACACCTTGATGGCTATGAACGCTGGTCCACCAATCAACTTGGACATCCATGGTTGTAGTGACTGCGTTCAGATAACCATCAAGTACCAGCAGAGTTCCTCCCCTGGGAGTGGTGGTACCTTTCGCAGGGCCCCCTGCTCTGATCCATACCAGAGGAAGGGTAACAAAACAACGACCACCACCGAATCCACAACATCATCGGAGAAGAGATAAAGGAAGAACAAGTCACCATCCATCAAACATCGGTACGCCAGGCGTATGAAGAAAATCCTTGAAAGGAGATGGGAAGACAAAGAGAGACATGAATGAGAAGGAGAGGGGGACTAACATCAATTCATCTCCACCACCAATTCCACCCACACCTAACCGCTCTCCCCTAAGGAAGACGGAAGATGGGGAGGAGTCGGAGAGGGAGAGGGAGACTGAGGAGATGGCGGGCAACAAACCCAACCCTGGCTCTCCCATCAACCTGGACCTCTTGGGCGACGAATACATACTGTCCGCGGCTTCGGCATCCGCAAGCCAGGATCCAGTCCAGAGACCACCACACCACCTGTAATCACTTGCTGATTTTACGGATGGTTGGATAACAGGTGCATCTCAGAGTACGGACAGCTAAAGCTAGACCTCACGGGCTCCATTGAAGAATACATGGAAAACATCCAAGAACATGCGGGCTGCACTCAAGACATCATCAACAATGAATTCAGCTTTAGAAAAGTAGAAGCACATAAAATCAGAAAGCAAAATTTCCACAAATGGATAAAAGAAAAACACACACCAACTGCCATGATCTCTCCAACATTGCCTCCTCCTTCCAAAAAGAACCAAAGAAGACACAAGGGCCGTTGAACACCCTAACACTTTCCTCCTTTATTACCCGCCTCATTAATCCTCATTTACAGCAACACCAAAACCATGCAGAAAATGAAAATCTGTTCCACACACATGTGCAGAACGAAAATCGTTGATGCACTATTTTTAAATAGAAGTGAAGTTTCACTGTAATTTTCTACAAATTGTGCAAGTACAGTTTGAATCACTAGCGATAGCTGAAAATCTTCCCCTGAGTTCCAATGTGTTCTATGTGCCATTAGGAACTCAGGGGACGAAATAGTAGCACGGCACGGGGTCCCCTCGCAAATTCGGTTGGGGATGAAATGTCTTCTTTTTGTTGATAGTTGTCAAATGAACTGCTGAGTGTCCTTCTAATAATTGTTTTTATAGATGTGAAGGCGTGTAATAAACACAGAACGACACACGTGTATGAATGGGTTAATGGATATGGCACTCGTGGAAGGATAAAACTCGAGGTTTGCGGCCTCTCGTTCTATCTATAGTTTTATTTCCTTCAAATTCTGAAGCTCTGAGATAGATTCTGGTGCCTCCTGAGGAAAAACGTGGGCGTCAAAAACAGTTAGTTACGGTTTGCTTTGGGGCCTCGCCCCCCCCCCCCCACCCCCCGAGATCTCACACATAGGGATTGGTGGAGTGTGCATAAGGGGTCCAGTCTTAATGGCTCCTGTGGGTATCATTGGGGTTGGATACATACAGGAATCTAGAACTAGTATCCACTGATGTATGGATGGTTATAATATTTATTATCACCTCAGCATGTGTTAGGCAAAACGCTAACAGAAAATAAATTATAACCCTCCCCCCTCCTTCCTTAAAAAAATAGCTTGAACACAACCTTTTGCCAGTAAAAAGGACGGTAAGTGTATAAAAACTACATTTTAAAGTACTAAATGTACCTCTGAATGTGTGAAGTGACAATTTAATGAAGTGTACGCAATATATAATGAAAATTTAGTATTATTTGTTTTATTGTAGACTATTTTCAAATTATGAATGGTTTCTCTCCAAAATACTTTCTGTTAAATCCCCTCATAGTGAACAGAAAGATCTATATGTTACGCACACGAATTAGTTCCACCTCCATCGAGCAAGTAATAATATTCATCCCCGTCGCGCACCCCAGCTAATTCATTGATTTCCTTGCACAAAATGGCATGTCGATCAGTGTCGATAGCAAAATGATCAATTTTCTCTTGAAAATAGTCTACAATAAAACAAACAATACTTAATCTTCATTATATATATTTATGATTGCGTACGCTTCATTAAATTGTCACTTTTCACACATTCAGAGGTACATTTAGTACTTTAAAACGTAGTTTTTATACACTTACCATACTTTTTACTGGATACTGTCCTTTTTACCGGCAAAAAGTATGTCCCATTTATGTTGCTACAAATTGTGAATTTTATGCTTTTGTGCATTATTTTTCTTGCTACTTTGGATTTTTCCACATAACTCACCCACGCTGCAGAGATGAGTGTTCCTTTTCCAACATTTTTTCTGGCTACCCCAGGTAAGCCGACATATACATGAGAAAACTGGAAAAGAATTTTTCAAAATTACATGATCGCTTCAAATTCTACACAATTTTCAGACGAGCGCAGGAGAGCACGGTTATTGCAATTCTTGGGTCCAGAGGGACAGACAATGTTCTACACACTTCCAAGTCTAGGTGACACCTACGAAAATGCCTTAAAAATGCTTGACAAACATTTTTCACCTTCAATAAACGTCAATGCTGACGTTTTAGGTTTCGATCACGTTCCCAGTTACCAGGAGAGAAAATAGAAATAGGAGATTTCGTCACAGCACTTCGTGAACTTACAGTTCGATGTGAGTACGGACACTCTGCAAACGACATGAACAGGGATCCAATTATAGAGAAGGCCAATGAAGGGTGCATTCGTGAAAGACTACACTACTTATCGAAACCGATTTAACTCTTGATAATGAAACAGCTTTGGGTAAACAGGTGGAAATGGCCATCAGTGAGTCGAAATGTCTTGTGTCAGGAGCAACAGGAACAACATTTACAAATACTACTTACAGTGACTCACCAGATGTGAATAAGCTTAATGCAGGTAAACGCACAAAGTGTATGCCAAAAAAGATTACAGGAGAAATTAGAAATCGGCGAATAATAGTTTTCAGCAACAGCATCATGTTAGTGAAAGGGTCAAAGTGAAATGCTACAGGCGTGGCAGTTCCCAGCATAAGGCAAATTTCGACAAATGCCTGGCACACGGGAAAGTTTGTAGAACTTGTTCCACTTGTGGACATTTTGCATCAGTATGTCAATCCACGAATCAAGTTAACACACTCAATGATGTGACAGTTTTATCTGTGTCAAATGATCGTAAAATTTTTACATATCAAGGTATGAAGTTCCTGACCATACAGCTGGAAGCCGACAAGAAACTTATTGACACACAAGTAGATACTGGTTCTCCAATTTCCATTATTAATTACGCTACATACAAAGATAGATTCTACAAGAGTATTCCTACCTGCAGATACAAATTTACATACCTACAACAAAGGCAGTATAGATGTTTTCGGCATGATCTATCTTCCTGTTAACCCTTTACCTAACATGAAAAGCAGACGACACTTGCAAAAAAAAATTATTGAATAACTAATTTTTTTCATTTTTTGTCTCAAAAACATAGGTTATGACCCCTCGTTGGAACGAGCTCGTTCCAACGAGGGGTCATAACCTATGTTTTTGAGACAAAAAATGAAAAAAATAATGAAAATTAATTGGCGATTTTTGAGAATAGCATTGGCCGGTTTTGGCCGTTACGTTAGGTAAAGGGTTAAATTTAAAGATAAATGTGCAATAGTGAAATTTTACGTTGTCAAAAAAGGAATTTCATTGATTGGTCTTGATGCGATTAACCAATTACAGATATCCATTTCTACTACTCCTGTTGGTGAGAGAAATTCAACAAATGTGCTTCGTAAAACTGTTATAGGGTAGAAAATGTGGACTTTCTTGTTTATAATATGTATGGGTAAATTTCCTATTAAAAGTATTTATTTTTTATATTGAATAATATCTAAGCTAGGTAGATTTACTGTTGAAGGGATTAACGCATTGTAGTTTGTTTTAGGGAACATTATTAGATATATTGTTGGAGAGATTAAAGCATGTAGCTTGTTTCATAAAACTGATTAGTGACAATATTGGTTATTTAGCGGCAAACAATAATAGGTGTTAACAACAAACTGCTGGCTGCAGGTGAATAGGTAATAATTGAATGTTTAATGTTTGTTGACAGCAGTCACTTAGTTACTGGAGAAAGGTATATATACTTTCACCTGACTGAAGGAAAAGCACTTCAGTCAGTATGTGAATTAAATACTTATTCGTGTTTTATTCCTTTCTTCAGGTAAGTGATTAGCTTTTGTAGAATTCTTCCCTTAATTTGTAAAGTTAAAGTTTAGAAGCGCAAAGTAAAAGAAATCATTATGTCGCAAGCAGCAGTATTAGGAGTTATGACAAAGTTTCTCTTTAAATCAGTTAAATTAAATTACTGTTAGTCTTATGTAAATATTATTTTGTACAATGCATCAATATTTCATTGTCTGCTTACATCATGACGAAATGAGCAGCAAGTGCTCATTTCGCCAGGATATAAGCACACATCAGTAGGCTAGACTGGTATAAATCATTGTGTAATTTCTAGACAAGTGTTTGAAGATATTTTCGTGTTTACCTCAAGTAAATGAGCGTTCCAGTATTTTGGGTCTGCAAGTGTGTCAAGCATAATAGCGTAAATTCTGTTGTTCTCAACATTCAATGGAATGCACATAGTGTATTCCACTGAATGTTGAATAAGGTGAAATGGTATTTTATATACAGGTTCTTAGAAAACACTGCCGTAGTGTAAAAGCACTGAACGCGAGATTCATTACATAATTACATATGCTTATCAGGGGAGGTCATTGTGCTAAAATTGAGGCTGCCTTGTATGTCATATTATTTTGCGAGTTGTTGGACCTACCCGGACGCGGCTGGCTCGTTGTTAGCAAAATAATATGGCATGCAAAACAGTTGTTAAAGTCGACGAGTTTGAGGTTTGTTTTATCTTCACATGGGGTAGTTGTCAGTTGATCGCGACAGCGGCCTCATGTGGATTTTCTGAAATATCCGAAAATATGCAAGTTGTTTTCATGTAAGGCAAACAAAACTAAATCACTATAAATAATTTGAAATTGGTTTTTGCTATTTGTGGAAAACTTAGATGTATTGGTTTGTTATAATTTATTGGAAACTAAAGCTTGAGGTTGTAGAAATGTTTATTGTAAAATATTTATTATTCTTGTAAAAAAAAGCACTTCAGTCAGTATGTGAATTAAATACTTATTCGTGTTTTATTCCTTTCTTCAGAGTCCTGTAAGTCCATGGTTCGTGTCTCGGAAAATTGTGTAACAATTCCCCAGTTACCCAAGTCAAGGCAAAAAGTCAACCCTACAATAATTGGTGGAGAACGGAGTGATCCAATCGGTGCCTCTTGGAAGAACTAGACACAACTCGGTATTACCCAACATGGCAAGTGAACAGATAGTGATGAAGAAATTTTATGATTGTAGTGGCCAAAATCCAACTTTGTGGCTAATTTTGTTTAAAGAATGGGTGAAATTCAACCAGCTGAACGATGTTCAGACAGCAGCAGCTTTTCCATTCTTTCTTGGAGGTTACGCGGCAGTTTGGTACCAAACACTAGCTTGTGAAGTACGAAATAATGTCTCTAATTTATTGGAGGAGTTTCAATCAACATTTGAAAATGATGTTCGAAAATATATGGCTTTACCAGTACAGCAGCAAAAAGATGAAACCGTAAATACCTATCTAGAGAGAAGCCTTACTAACTTTTTGCATCTGAACCTAAAGGAGGATTTTATAGTGACTTGTCTTCTTTATGGAATGAAGCCAGAACTCAAGTCAATTGTGCTACTTAAACAGCCAAAAGATGTGAAGAGTTTGCGCATTGCAGCACTCTTAGCAGAATTTAGTGTTAACAGTTGTAAAGACTCTCAGAAAGATGAAGAAGAACTCTTGGGTAATGTACGTAGAGAACTAACTGTATTGAAAAACCAAAGTGAAAGTGTGCGCAATGTACATAATGCTCAAAATTTTCAGCGACAAATTGTTAATGTTGCCATCGGTGACCCTGCCATTCAGACTTCTGATCAGAATGATGCAAGTCATTTTGTCCAGAAGCCTAAAATTAGGTATTCCGATTATATTTGTTTTGGTTGTGGGGGCAAATGTCCAACAAAGAAAATTTGCCCGGCACGCGATTCTAGATGCAAAATTTGTTTGAAAACTGGCCACTTTCAAACAAATTGCAAATATAGAAATTCGCAACTATCTGCTCGAAGTTTTCATGGCAAACACAAACTATACAAAAATCCCAGAGTCTGTATGAAAAATCCCAGAGTCTGTATGAAAAATCCCAGAGTCAGTATGAAAGATGAGAGAAAGGGAAATAACTCTGTAAATACCAAAAACCAGGTTATGACATTTTCTTCACCAATGCACACTAATTCTGTTTTGGTGCACATTAATGGTGCTCGGACTAGTGCATTAATCGACACAGGTGCTACCATAAGTTGTATAGCCCAACGGTTTCTAAATAAAGCAGGTTATAGTTGGTCACAGCTTGGCAATTCTTCTGTAAAAGAGGTTGTAGGTGTTGGGGGTGAAAAACTTGCTGTTCTTGGTACAATCAGGCTTCCTATGTCATTTAATGGGTTGAAAGTTGATCACTTATTTTATGTATTTCAAGGTCTCCATCGTCCCTTAATAATTGGCATGGATTTTATGACAAAACACAAAGCTGTAATAAATTTAGACTCCCAAACTTTTCAGCTGCATAATGGTGAAGCAGAAGTATGTTTAACACAGGCAAATGTATCATTAGTTTGTGTAAATTCTAAAGTGGTTGTTCCCCCTGAGTCTGAAATGAATGTTTGTGTAAAAGTATCAGATAGGGTAAATGGTGATATGGGCCTAGTTGAGCCAACACAAAGTGTGCTAAGATTAGGGATAGTGGGTGGAAAGTCTGTGGTAAATATAAAGAATAAACTTGCTAACATGCCAATTATTAACCCTTCAAATGTCCCTATACAAATACCAAAAGGTAAAGTAATAGGCATATTTTCTGACATTGACGTAAACAATGTACATGTTTTTGACACGACCAATAAAATTGACAGACAAGTTGACAGCAAGAAGACAATGACTCACAAGACAAACAAAAATATAACAAAGAGACGTGACACAAAATTAGACCCAATACACTTTGACTTTACAGACTCAAATCTTTCAAGTGACGAAAAAGACATGTTTACAGTTTTTCTGAATAAAAATCGCGATATTTTTTCTGCAAATTTAAATGAGTTAGGTGCTACAGATGTTGTTTCACATCGTATTGAAACTGGTGACGCTCTACCAGTTTGCCAAAGATTCTATAGGCAATCCCCTGAGGTTAAGAGGGAAATGGAAAGGCAAATTGATGAGATGCTGAAAGCAGATATAATTGAACCAAGTGATTCTCTTTGGCAGTCTCCTGTTGTAATGGTGTGAAAGAAAAGTGGTGAATATCGTTTTGCAGTAGATTACAGGAAGTTGAATCAAGTTACAAAGCCAGTCTCTTTCCCTCTCCCCAGACTAGATTGTGTTTTTGATGCTCTTGGGGAGGGGGGAGCAAATTTTTTCTCAGTGCTGGATCTCGCTAGTGGCTTTTGGCAAATTCCTATGGACAGTGAAACTGCCCATAAATCTGCTTTTGTGACACATAATGGTGTGTACCAGTGGAAAAGGATGAGTTTCGGATTAATGAATGGTCCATCTTCGTTTCAAAGGTTAATGTCACAAGTGTTGAGGAAAATGAATTATAAATACGCGTTAGTCTACGTGGATGATATTTTGTGCTTTAGTAGGGACCTGTCAGAACACATGCGCCACCTGGATGCCATATTTACACAACTTAGGAAGGCTAACTTGACATTGAAACCAAGTAAGTGTAAATTTGCAGCTAAAGAAGTAGTTTATCTTGGTCATGTTCTGAGTAAGGAAGGCGTGAAAGTGGATTCGGCAAAAACGGAAGTTGTTAGAACATTTCCGGTTCCGAAATCACAGCATGATGTAAGAAGTTTTCTTGGATTATGTAATTATTATCGTCGCTTCGTGAAAGGGTTCTCTCAGATCGCACATCCTTTGTCAGAGCTTCTAAAAAAGGACGTAGCATTCAAGTGGACGGAAAAATGTCAGAATTCATTCGAAAAACTGAAAAGTTGTTTGGTTTCGGCACCCATTTTAGTTTTTCCAGATATGTCAAAATCATTCATTTTGACTACAGATGCATCAGGTTCAGCAATAAGTTATATTCTTGGACAACTAGATGACAAAGGTAGGGAAAGAGTTATTGCATATGGCGGACGTTCTCTTAAACCTGGCGAAAGGCGGTGGTGTGTTTCAGAGTTGGAATGTTTAGCTGTTTTAGAGGGTATAAAGGCATATCATGTTTATTTGGCAAATAACAAATTTACTATATATACAGATCATCAGGCATTGTCATCTTTGAAGAAAATTAAACATTCAACAGGTAGATTATCCCGTTGGTCGGTTTTGCTTCAAGGATATTCTTATGAAATTAAACACAGACCTGGCAAAAATAATGCTAATGCCGATGCCCTATCACGTAGACAATACAAAACAAGAGAGGAAAATGCAGAATGTGATGAAATAGAAGATATACCAAGTCCCTTAGTACAGGTAGCAGACAAAAAAGAGCCATCAGAGGATGACATCATTGGGAAATGGCAAGAGGTTACATTTTTCTATGGAAACTCACAGACAGTCCCAGAAATTTGTGCCACTGAAACAAATGAAACACCAGTCAATCCATTGCCAAATGATTCTGAAATTGTTCGATTACAAAATGAAGATCCAGATTATGCCCCCCTCATTCGTTACTTGGAAAACAAAGAATTGCCAGAAGATGAAAAACTTGCAAAACGTGTAGTTTTGGAAGCAGATCAGTTTGTACTGTTGGATGGTGCTTTATTTCATATGTACCAATCAAGAACAAAACAATTGCCAAAGGAGATGAGTTTCATTAAGCAACTTGCCCTTCCACATGTTCTAAAGAGAGATGCCATTGTGTCCTTCCACGATAGTAAAGCAGGTGGATGTCACCTTGGCATTGAAAGTACCCATCATGCATTGTGAATGAAATACTACTGGCCAGGGATGTATCAAGATATTGCCAACTACATTCGTTCATGTGATGCATGTCAACGCAGCAAACGACACACCCATGGAAAGAATGCACCACTCACACCCCTTCCAGTTGAAAATGTATTCGACAGATGGCATATCGACATTTTGGGACCAATTACAACAACAACAGAAGGGCACAAGTATATACTTTTAATAGTGGAAAGTCTGTCTAAATGGTGTGAAGCCCTGCCTTTAAAATCTCAGGAAGCTTCAGAAGTTGCAAAAGTGCTTTACAGGGAAATATTTTGCAGGTATGGAGCTCCTCATACCTTAGTTTCAGACCGAGGAGCAAACTTCATGAGTAAACTGGTCCACGCTCTCTGCCAAATATTCCAAGTCACACGTCATTTTACGAGTGCTTATCACCCACAATCGAACTCAGCCTGTGAACGATGGAACAGCACAATTGCACAGTCATTGAGGACTTACATTAACAAGGAACAAAACAATTGGCATTTGATTCTTCCAAGTATTATGATGGCATTCAGAATGAGTCCTTCCACTCAAACTTCTGGTTTTTCACCCTTCAAGATTTTGTTTGGAAAAGAAATGAGTTTACCATTTGATACTGCTGTACTACCAAAAGAGAAGCTACCAAAAGACATACATCAGTATATAGAAGAAGTAACAGAAAAATTAAAAATCGTCAGAGCAATTGCACAAGAAAATACAAGAGATGCTCAAACTAAAAGTAAGGACTACTATGACAAAAATACAAAAGAACCAACATTTTAAATAGGAGATCAAGTATTAAAATATACACCATTTACACCCAAGGGACTATCCAATAAGCTTCATTGTAAATGGCAGGGACCATTTTACATCACAGATAAGGGACCAAATAACACTTTTTCTCTAAGGGACAGCAAAACAAATAAGATTGTCAAAGGGAAATGCCATGCTAACAGAATCAAGCCATACAATGATCCTGTTGATAGAGTGACAGAAGATTTTCCCGACAGAAACCAAACCCAGGACAATACCCAGCAGACTAGCCAGACGCCAAAATCTAAGGACAAAAGTGCAAAAGTGTCACAACAACAAGATGATGTATGGTTCCCAGTGGAAAAATTGATGAAAGCAAAATTTATTAATGGGAAAAAGCATTATCTAGTAAAATGGGCAGGTGATAAACAGAAAACATGGGAACCTGAAGATAATATTTCACAGCAGTCAATTCGGGAGTTTTTGATTCACAGAACACAAAAAGGTAAACGACGTCGACGACCACTGAAATTGTTAAAGTAATGTGCTATGTTCATATACTTGGTATTGCTCTTTTGTATACTCAGCAGAATATGTTATCATTGAATAATAAAACATTTTATTAGATTAAGTTCGTTCAATAAATTTAATTTTTGTTATTAAATGTTTGTTTCTTAGTGACTTATATCCTCAGGGCAATCAGATGATCCATGTTTACTATATAAAAACTAATTTATATAGAAACAAGTATGTAAGTACGAATGTGAGAACAAATGTGTAACCTGACTGAAGGAAAAGCACTTCAGTCAGTATGTGAATTAAATACTTATTCGTGTTTTATTCCTTTCTTCAGGTAAGTGATTAGCTTTTGTAGAATTCTTCCCTTAATTTGTAAAGTTAAAGTTTAGAAGCGCAGAGTAAAAGAAATCATTATGTCGCAAGCAGCAGTATTAGGAGTTATGACAAAGTTTCACTTTAAATCAGTTAAATTAAATTACTGTTAGTCTTATGTAAATATTATTTTGTACAATGCATCAATATTTCATTGTCTGTTTACATCATGACGAAATGAGCAGCAAGTGCTCATTTCGCCAGGATATAAGCACACATCAGTAGGCTAGACTGGTATAAATCATTGTGTAATTTCTAGACAAGTGTTTGAAGATATTTTCGTGTTTACCTCAAGTAAATGAGTGTTCCAGTATTTTGGGTCTGCAAGTGTGTCAAGCATAATAGCGTAAATTCTGTTGTTCTCAACATTCAATGGAATGCACATAGTGTATTCCACTGAATGTTGAATAAGGTGAAATGGTATTTTATATACAGGTTCTTAGAAAACACTGCCGTAGTGTAAAAGCACTGAACGCGAGATTCATTACATAATTACATATGCTTATCAGGGGAGGTCATTGTGCTAAAATTGAGGCTGCCTTGTATGTCATATTATTTTGTGAGTTGTTGGACCTAGCCGGACGCGGCTGGCTCGTTGTTAGCAAAATAATATGGCATGCAAAACAGTTGTTAAAGTTGACGAGTTTGAGGTTTGTTTTATCTTCACATGGGGTAGTTGTCAGTTGATCGCGACAGCGGCCTCATGTGGATTTTCTGAAATATCCGAAAATATGCAAGTTGTTTTCATGTAAAGCAAACAAAACTAAATCACTATAAATAATTTGAAATTGGATTTTGCTATTTGTGGAAAACTTAGATGTATTGGTTTGTTATAATTTATTGGAAACTAAAGCTTGAGGTTGTAGAAATGTTTATTGTAAAATATTTATTATTCTTGTAAAAAAAAAAGCACTTCAGTCAGGTGAAAGTATATATACCTTTCTCCAGTAACTAAGTGACTGCTGTCAACAAACATTAAACATTCAATTATTACCTATTCACCTGCAGCCAGCAGTTTGTTGTTAACACCTATTATTGTTTGCCGCTAAATAACCAATATTGTCACTAATCACTTTTATGAAACAAGCTACATGCTTTAATCTCTCCAACAATATATCTAATAATGTTCCCTAAAACAAACTACAATGCGTTAATCCCTTCAACAGTAAATCTACCTAGCTTAGATATTATTCAATATAAAAAATAAATACTTTTAATAGGAAATTTACCCATACATATTATAAACAAGAAAGTCCACATTTTCTACCCTATAACAAAACAGTGGAAGTAAATAAAATTTCTACATTCGAGGATTTGAAGGTAAATTTCCGCAAACCTTTTTGTGGTATTGGTAAAGCTCACAAATTTCAACACAGATCAGTTCTTCATGAAAATGTAACTACCGTGACTCAAAAAAGCTAGACCTGTCCCATTCTCATCACAATCTTTGTTGAAGAGTGAAATACAGTAGCTTTTAAACAATGATGTCATTGAAAAAGTTGAACACGCAGAATAGGTCAGCCCAATAGTGATTTCTTATCGTAAAAATAAGAAAATAAGATTATGCATTGATGTTTGCACAGTAAATAAACATATTATGCCTGGGAAATACCCCCACTTCCAAATATCGAAACATTATTTGTTTCAATACAAAATGCTAAATTTATTACTAAGTTGGATATGAATTCAGCATATCACCAAATGCCATTACACCCAAATACTATGCAGCTGACAAATTTTGCTACTCCATTTGGTCTTTTTTGTTTCAAAAGAGGAGCATATGGTTTAGCAGGCTTGCCTAGCTCTTTTCAGAAAATGATGGATATTATTTTAAGTGGTTGTCCTGGTACTTTTAATTTGTTGGACGATATTTTGATAGTGGGCGCCACTGAGCAGGAGCATTACAAAAATTTGAGAGAGGTCATGAAACGATTGGTTAGTAATAATCTTACGTTAGGTGTTGGAAAATGTGCTTTCAAGCAATCCAAAATGGATTGGTTAGGTTTCGTAATTTCAGATAAAGGTATTAAAATGTCTCGTGAAAATGTACAGGCAGTGACATGTCTTGGGAAACCTACTACAGTTAAAGAAATTCATAGTGTTCTAGGTTTGTTTAACCATTATTCTCAGCTTATTCCCAATCTTGCGAGAATAACTTAGCCATTGCGAAAACTTACTCGCAAACATGTAGAATGGCAATGGGGCGAGGAACAGGATTTTTCCTTTACAGAATTAAAGAGACTTCTGACAAGTCCCCCTCTTTCAGCATTATACCGACCAGATTTGGTGACCATTGTTACATGTGATGCTTCTAATTATGCACTCGGGGCCGAACTTTCACAAATAAATGAATTCGGTCAGGCTCAGCCAATTGCTTTTGCTTCAGAGATCCTCAATCCCTATGCGTGAAATTATAGTGTTGGGGAGAAGGATGCCTTAGCATGCATATGGGCAGTTAAAATGGAATCGTTACCTGCAAGGTAAAAAATTCACTTTGTGTGCAGATAAGAGTGCACTAGTCACTCTTTTACAGTCTTCAGAAGATAAGGGTCACAAGTCTGCTAGAATTGCCAGATGGGCAACAATATTACTTGAATATGACTTTTAGATGCAATACAAACAGGGTAGGTCAATTATTGTGGCCGGTGCATTTTCATGTCTTAAAACAACTAATAAGGAAGATTCCGGCTGTTCTGAATGTCTCATGATTGATGAGGACAGCGTTTGCTCCATTCTTACAGAGCCAACAGCTGTCTCACCAAGATTGTTACGCACAGAAACACAAAATGATCCTGTATTACAGCAAGTTGTTCAATGCATATAAAATGGGTGGCCTAAAAAGTCCAAGTTGCCTGCTGAACTATCCCCTTATTTCAAATTGAGGAATGGTCTGGTTATTTTTGGTGACCGGTGTTTAGGTAGAAATGACAGAGCTGTTATTCCTACGAGTTTGTGACAAACTGTTATGTAATTTGCACACCAAGCCACATGGGAATTGTAAAGACTAAGCAAAGACTTCGTTCAAGTGCCTACTGGCCTGGGTTAGATACAGATATAGAGAATTTCGTATGCAAGTGCCAATTGTGTGCCGAGAGTGACAAAAGTGTAAAGTTGTGCACTGCACCTCTAGGTCTTCGAAATGTTCCTGATAAAACATGGGAACATTTAGCTATTGATATTCAAGGCCCTTTTGAGTCCGCACCTCACAGGATGCGATTCTTAGTTAATATGATTTGTTGTTTTTCAAAATGGCCTGAAACACTTTTTACTGATGTAATTACTGCACAGAAAATCATTGAATTTCTAGATTCAAAATTCACTTGCTGGGGTTTACCTAAAACTATAACTACTGATAATGGACCACGGTTTACTTGCCATGACTTCACCAGTTTTTGTATAGCAAAGGCATAAGACATATTTGTACCCCTACTACCATCCGATGGCCAATGGAATTATAGAACGCCTAAATGGTACAATTAAGTCCTTACTTCAGACCAATGTTAGAGATAACAAGAGTTGGGCCAAGGCCTTACGAGAAAACCTCATGACGTTGCTGTCCATTCCTCGTGCTACAATTGACTCAACTCCCTATTTTTTAATGACTGGGAGAGAAATAACAAAGTTAACGTTGCTCAAGCCAACTACACAAAAATTGCAAAGCCTTGCCGGGAAAAGTATTCATGAAAATGTTAACAAAAAGCAGCTTAAAATGAATGCTAGGTATGATGTTAAACATAAAGTTTCAGATCATAAATTCAAACTTGCCGACACAGTTCGAATTAAATTAGGTAGGCTTAAGAACCGCCATAAGTTGAGTTTACATTATTCATACCCCACTACCTTAGTGGAGATTAGAAATAATATTGTTACTGTTACAGATGGTACAATGTGGCATACTAATAGACTTATTAAGTATGATGGACAAAATTTTGATCATATTAAGAGTGACTTTGGTAAAAATTCACTAACTTTTGATTTATATAATGGTCATGCAAATGTATCACAAGGAAATATTTCGAATCATTTTTCGAAGGTACCATCCTCCATCTGTCCTACTTGAGAGACTATGCTCAGTAGTACGAAGTTGTGAATTCTTCAATATATATGTGTACTAATCATTTTATTTTTCAGTGGGGGAAATATGTGATGTTGAGGTACGACACTTATCAATATAAGGGAAATAACTGTGTATAAAAGTACTACAACTTTTATTATCCATGTTTCAGGGCTATCTGTTATGGGATATCATAACACACGTGTGATGTAGAATAAAGATGGTTTCTGTTATGGCAAAATCTGCTCGTCATCTCTGAATTAAATCTATGGCAACCCATGTTGTTTGTGCTGTTTATTTTTCACAATAACGTTACTGGAATAACGGGGAAACCTGACACAACACCTTTGTCCCCCCCCCCCCTCGCAAGTGAGCTGGTGAAGACGAAGCCAAAAATGCTCATTTCCAATGGGAAAAATTACATTGGAAATTATAATGCGCAACATTCTAGGAACCTGTCAGATTGATGATTTTGCACACATTGTCGTATTTTGCACACATTGTCGTAT
This sequence comes from Pictodentalium vernedei, assembly GCA_031216915.1. NCBI lineage: Eukaryota > Metazoa > Mollusca > Scaphopoda > Dentaliida > Dentaliidae > Pictodentalium > Pictodentalium vernedei. Next base: position 78,014,614 of record CM062295.1, read on the forward strand.
TGTCCCATGTTATTCTGAGGATTTATGTTATATTTGTAATTGGTGGTTCATCACCGTGAGAAAAAATTAAAAACAGGATGTAAGAAAATATATATATATTTTTAAAAAATATACAAAATAAAATGGATAGATTCATAGACGAAATGAAAAAAACGAAAAGGAGTAACTTTTTACACTGAAAAAGGTCTCCAGTTTTTTGTGTTCTCATCACAAGTCATTAAACTAATTACTATCCACTGTGTTTAAGAGCCGTGTTTGAATGGGTGCTTTCATTTTAATGCGTGTTTTATTACTGTTATGCAATTATTATATAGACACACAATACATGACTGAACAGGAAGCAATCGGTATAGTACATGGATTGAAGAACTGAGTGATGTCATAGATTCTGGAATGTTCATGCCGTTAACCCTTAACTAAATGTTGATACATAATATTAACTATTACCCAAAGTAAATGACATCACCAAGAGGACTTTGGATTGGCTGAAACTTACACCATTGTCTAAAAATAAAATGATATCACCAATAGCACTTTGGATTGGATGAAAATTACATCATTGTCTAAAAATAAAATGACATCACCAAGAGCACTTTGGATTGGTTGAAAAATACATTATTGTGTCAAGAAAGGTCTATAAAACAGCTTGATGTGGACTATCATGTTGTTGAGTGCTTCAGGAAAGAGAAAACTTCAAAAGTAGACGACTAGAGATTTTTTATATTTATTTCTGATATTATGTAAATATTAGCAAATCCGGTTATTAAAGACAAATTGATTGTTCTTTAAAGCTGAGCATCTCCTTTCAAGATTATTTTTTAGAAAGAGACCCTTGCCAAAGAAGTCTAATTGAAATTCTTTTAATTGAAATGATATTTGAAAATTTATTTTTCTGGCTAATTCTACAGTTAAAACTAGAAGTCCTGTCATGAACTGTGCGCTTATCTAGGCTTAATTGCGCGTTGGAATTGCGCACAATTGCCATATCGAATGGCATCCAAAGCACGGCAGGTTCTCCTGGTTACTCATAGCAAACACAGGCAATGTTTCTGCCAATGGACCTCCGGGTAACCCGGAGGTCCATTGGCAGAAACATTGCCTGTGCACAGGCCATATGTACAGAATTTGATAGCCTTACTATGGCCATAACGCGTAGATTAACACGCAGATCGACGTGCTATTTGTGCGCATTTCATGACAGGAGTTCTAGTTTTAACTGTACCTATTTTTTCCCCTTAAAATAATGCTAGTCATATTTGACAACTTGTTTAACCAATTGTGCGGGCTGATGTGATTTATTCTCGACTAAACGGCTAGTGAATGGAACATATATATTAGTCATTTGGATGCTACACGTTTGGTGTTCTGTTGTGCGTTTATGGTGGTATTGAGAGAATGGCTCGTCCATAATGAACGAGGGCGCCTACACCACCATGTCTGCCAGCTTGGCGTATGGGATGACCTTTAAGGGCACTTTCATTACACATTGTCAATGACTAAAACATAGTTTGGATTTTTTTTCTTCTCTTTTTCTATATATTTACAATGGGGTATTAGAGAGTGGCTCCACCATAACAAATGAGGGCTCCTACACTGACGTGTCTGCAATGTTCGTTATGGCCAAAAGGTGGGCGTATGGGACGACCTTTAAGAGCACTTTCATAATTTTTTTTATCTAAAAGATGGAAAAAGAAAAAAATAACTTTTAACTTAATTTCTTAAAAAAAAAACCAAAGGAAAAAAGCGAAGAGTATTTTTTAAAAAAACATGTCATTTTCAAAGATTGAAGATCCTAAGTTGAGAGACAAGATTCATCAATTTCTAGAATTGGAAGAGGAATATTCGAGACAGCAATATAGCTACAGTTAAAACTAGAAGTCCTGTCATGAAATGCGCACAAATAGCACATTGATAAGCGCGTTAATGTACGCATTATGGCCCAAGTAAAGCTATCAAATTCTGTACATATGGCCTGTGCACATGCAATGTTTCAGCCAATGGACCTCCGGGTAACCCGGAGGTCCATTGGCAGAAACATTGCATGTGTTTGCTATGAGTAACCAAGAGAACCTGCCGTGCATTTGATGCCATTCGATATGGCAATTGCGCGCATTTTCAACGCGCAATTAAGCCTAGATAAGCGCACTATTCGTGTCAAGACTTCTAGTTTTAACTGTAAACACATGGGTGAGATGAAACTAGAGACAAGTAAGTTGTTCCAACCTGTGACAGAAACTCAGCAAGAAATGAAAAGAGAAATTGTCAAAGAATTGAAGAAGCCCTTGAGAGAAAAAGGTAGGACATCTAGTTACGAACCTTATGATCTGACTCATGGTTTCAGACCTTATGGTCCAACTTCTAGTTTCTTTCCCCATCCTCCTTCTGCTCAGTATCTTCCACTGAGTCCCTCTGAGATAGATAGAATTGAGGCCGATCCTGAGAGTGAACTATTGGTGGTTACTACTGCGTGCCTGATAGTAGATGCCACTGATATGAAACCCAAATATTACACAAATTTATATAAGATGAATCCATCAAGTGTGGACTCAGTCTTTGGCTTGTACGAGGGAGATGATGGTAATCTCTAAATAGGTGACAAAAAAGTGGAAATAACAGACGATTATAATCTGATCGACGTAGATCGAGAATACAAATGTACAAAAGTATTGTGGAATCTGCTATTGCTGGCTAAACCTAACAAATCTACTCGTATTTTCTGGACATTTCTTCGGGCTACAAGATCATAAAGCGACCCCGAAATCTAGTCTATTTGCCTGTGATAACTCATACTTTATACAGTATTAACACTGAATTAACGGATCAAAATGGAGAGTTGTTACATGTTTGTGGTGAATGTGTGACGATGCTATTTCATGTAAGAGAAATTTAAGAAAACAAAATCTGTTAAATAGTTTATTAAACAAACGGACAAAAAATGTATTTTTTATAATTTTTTTTCAGAACATGTCTGCCAAGAGAAGATAGAGATCGAGATAATCTCTCATGGATTTCATGTTGAATATTTCCAACACTTTTTGAGCATGTTCTTAGTCGACGTCGGAAATGTCAGCATCATATAATTTCGAATAAAAATGATTTTTAAAAGGTAGCTTCGACTCATTGAATCTATGCAAACCATCCATCATGGCATGTAATCATAGATATTGACTCCTTTCCTCAATACGCTCTCCAATTGGTGTTCGTTTTTAAAGTGTTCAGTCATGATCTCGAATTTCTCCTTTCCCAAATTACCGACTAATTTTTAGAGACTGGTCGACATGGATTTAAAACTATCTATGAAATGTATTTTTCTTTTGATATCGACTGGTGGCATTTCCCCATCTATTTTTTTTTTATTCTTTTTATCTACGACTATCCACTTCGTGAAAGATATGTATTGTTCATTGCTCTTCACAATGCAGTTTATATATCCTTTGCTTACACTAACAAGACTCTTCATCAATAGATGACTGTCATAAACCACCAGACTGTGAAATATCACCAGAAAGATCTTAGCATCTCAATTTTTTAAATTGCAATTACTGTGTGCGACACCTCAAAATTTACCAATGTAGTGATACTGAACTCTCTTGTCTTGAGTGGCTCTCTTATTGCCTTTCGTTAGCTCATCTCTGAGGATCATCTTCACAGGAGTTTTAAATTGCTTGTATATTTTTTTGATTTCAGATTCCAAATTTTCCACAAATTTTCGAGACACATCATCATCGTCTGACTGTTTTGTACGCACCCAAAAATATCGATCATCGAAGAACATTTTATGTAAAAATAACAACCAGACGGTGTGTTCTTCTGATATTTTACATTGTAACTCTGTTGATCATTGGGCTGACACGAACTCATTTTTACTGTGAAACATTCGAAATTGGCATACACAACAAAAGGTACTCTCAATCTTCCCTTGTAATGTATGAATTTAATGTAAGTGTGAGGTTTGGGTATATCGACGGCAATGCTCTGATTTGAGTTCTAATACTCCTCATGACATTCTAGCGATTCTTTGCTATGGCAGGAATTCAAGCAGTTAAAACAGAAAAATCTTTTTTCCTTGTGTCTGCTAGTCTATGCTGACAATAATTGACTCATATTCTTAATCCAACAGTAATGTTGATTATCATCATTTGAAATTAATAATAAATTAATGTTTTTCTTGTGATGTTTCTGTGAACTTATCCTCATAGTCCAGGCACATTAGACATAAAAATGAGAAAGTAAGGAAAAAAATCGGAGAAAGCTGATTTTTTTATATGTTTCCGGGACACACATTGTGGATAAAGTGTGAAAAGTCCCCGCGAATCCGAGTTGAGCTTTTTTAGTTATAGCGTTTTTTTGATGAAAAAAATTTTTTTTAAAAAAATTCGACCCAGCTCCATATTTCTCATTCTTATTCGCCTTAGTAAGGTGAGAATCATAAATATCGTTCTGAATTATATTGAGAATACATATCCCCAACAGAAAATGCCAACTTTGTACCAATCCTCACACTCAATGGTGAAATATTCACGAAAATGTACAAAATTACGAAAAAAAATTTATTGTTTTCATACACACAACGGTACACAACGTCCATTAAATCAAATCTACGACTACTTTGGGAGTTAAATTATATATCAAAAATTGCAGAAAAGCAGTGGCTTTATAATGATATATAACAATAGTCATTTATTCCATAATGAACTGGTGAAACGTGTGAAATATTAACCATACCCCCTAAACTCAAATTCAAACGGCATCGACTTTTCTCATTCAAATACCGTATTATAGCATCATTGTTTCAATTTCCATGTTCGATTAAATCACATAATGTGGTGTTCGCCTACACTCAAGATGCATTGGCATGTAATGTGTGCACGCCCTTGATGTGTACTCATAAACAAATTTGCATTGTACAGACAATGCTCTTTAATTTGATGCAAAATAGCCTTGAACGACTTTCATCAGGAAATTGTGATGAAGGATTTATCAACTTTGGGTGAATCTGATCCGAAAAATTTGAAACTCGCAAAAACAGTCGACAGTCTTTGGTCTTTGACGCATGTACTGAGAGTACCTTGCCCATCTTGGGCTGGATATATGCACATTGTCACATCATCAGATGATTATGAAACAAGTGATGTCGAGATACTTCCCTTTATTAATTTTGATCCATCCAACCCGAGCACAATTTACACTGCTCTCATGTTTGCACAAACTGAATGTGAGAAACAGGGACTGAACGTTTGTCCAGTGATGTTTGACCAACCACTTTATATCAAAGCAGTGGAGATTGTGTCTTCGTCAGATACGTTGACAAAAGTTTTTGTTAGACTCGGCGGCTTCCATATGATTATGTCATATTTAGGGGCAATTGGTTCGATCATGGCTGGTAGCGGCTTGGGTGAACTTTGGGAGACTGTTTATGCTGGTGGGTCAATCCATCATTTGATCAGTGGTCATGCATATTCAAGAGCAGTTCGTGCCCATTTGCTAACACAAATTGCCATTACAAAACTTGTGTTTGAAGAAAGCGAACACTAGATAACATAGACTGCACAGAAGTCAATGAAATATTCTGTGGACTTGCCAGAGGTGACTGTACAACAGCTGATGCTGTCAATCCAGAAAGTGTCAACCGTCTACTGTCAAAATTACACGAACTGCTCCAGAATGCGTCCGTAGGACGCACAGGAAAGCTTTGGGTACAATTCTACGAGCAAATAGGTCTTCTCCAGTTGTTCTTGAGAGCAGAGCGCACAGGCGACTGGGAACTCCACACATATTGTGTTCGCAATATGGTTCCAGTATTTCACGCAGGTGGTCATTTTGCATACGCAAAAAGTTCTCATCTCTATTTGCAGCAGATGAATGAGCTAACAGAAATAATGCAACAGGATGATTTGAAGTTGTTCACTGAGAAAGGTTACTTTACCATAAGGCGCTCAGATAAATTCTGGGACGGGATATATTCTGATCAGACCATAGAGCAGTGTTTAATGAGAATGTTCAAGCTCCCTGGCGGTCTCACACATGGCAGGGGAATAACCGATAGCACTGTTGCGAAATGGGTACATGGACTACCTCTTTGCCTTCTGATATGTAATGCTCTCGAAAATTTTGTTCATGTTCACACTGGTCATGGCGAACAACATCAGGATCTCCGTCAAAGTTCACAATTGACTGATGCCAATGATATCACCAAATTATTGAACTGGCTCAGAGTGCATTCCCCCTTCCAGAATAGAGATCCACTACAATTAGTCTCTATAGCGACCGGGCTTGTGGCCGACGAAACTGTGAACTGTGACCAAGTTCGCAAAATTGGTGAATGTTGCGTATCGAATGTTGTAAGCAAAACGTTCAACAGCATCAAACTACGACGTGTTGACACTGTGAAGTCTTTCGCATCGATGGCAAATAGCATCAACGTCCGTGGAAGTAAGGTAGTGATTGACCCCACAATTCTGTTCAACCGCATCACATGTGTTATTCAGTCACAAGCAGAGATGGAAGAGTATCTCAAATATGAACTCGCCCCGAAACCACCAGCATTGTTTGATTCTGCTGGAATGAGGAAGACACAGAAAAGCACGCTCGGTAAGATCCTCAAAACATACGGTTCCGAGCAAACTAAAATCCCAGAACATTCTCTGTTTGTTGTAGATGGTGGATTTTTATTGAGGGCAGTTGTATGGCCTAAACAGTCGTCATATACAGACATATGTACATCATATTCCAATTATCTAGTGAGACATTTTGGGGCGAACGTCGTGGTTGTTTTTGATGGTTATGCTTGTACACTGTCGACAAAGGGCATGGAACAAGCCCGTAGATCTAAAGACAGGTATTCCATTGATATCAATATCTCACCCGAGTTACCAGCCACCACACCCCAATCCGATTTCCTTGCAAATGCCAAGAACAAAACCCAACTGATCGATCTTCTAATGCAGGAGCTATCTGCTATCAATATTCAGTCCAAGCAGGCCGAGGCTGATGCTGATGTACTGATAGCCGAAACTGCACTTGACATCGCTCAAGATGACAACAATGTTGTCGTTGTGGGAACAGACACAGACTTGTTAGTCATTCTTACCTCTCGAGTTTAACCGGGATGTAATATTCACATGATGTATTCCATTACCCCAAACTTACTAGTTTCAGTTAGTGAAATAGCAACTAAAATGGGTGACCATAGAAGCAACCTCCTTGTAGCACATTCTATAAGTGGTTGTGACACTACTTCTGCACTCTTTCGAGTTGGTAAGAAGAAAGTAGTCAGTACAATTGTCTCCGATGTTACTAGCGACTCACAACAGTATGTCAACACAAATTTGGCGGATGACAGTAGCCGCTGCCGGGGAACAACTTCTCCTGATCTTATACGGGAGTAAAACTGTTTCCTCTCTCGACCAATATAGATATGTCACTTACAAGCGTTATGTAGCAAAATCTAAACTGAATAAACCCATCGACCTAGCCTCACTCCCACCAAGCAGCGATGCTGCACAACAACATGTCTACGGATGTTATCTCCAGGTCCAACAATGGCTGGGCACTTCGCTTCCTCCGACGGATTGGGGGTGGTCGCTAGACAATGGACTTCTTGTACCGACTGCAGCCACAAAGCCATGTGCCCCCTATAACCTACTGAATCTGATCAGTTGTGGTTGCAAGAGTGCTTGTACAAAAAGGTGTGGGTGTAAGAAGGCAGGATCTCTTGCTCAGGTTTGTGTAATTGCAGTTCGGATTCTTGTAACAACCACAGAAACACTGTCCTGTCGGAAATTTCTGAGTTCGATGAATAATATGTATATAGGTCATGTCATTTCTGTATATAGCGTTGATAATAGTCAATGTAACTTAATCCATGTTGATTGATTTGTACATTCTGTAAATATTATTTATTGAGTTTTGTACATTCTGTAAATATTATTTATTGATCTAATGCTGCCAGACACAGACGTGTCTGTTCGGCCCCAAGCCCGAAAATAGTTGAGTTCTCATGCTGACGAATTTTATGCCAAAAGGGGAACTCGGCCAGAAGCAGAGGGGGTCTTCCATAATGTCTATTTTGTAAGCAATGATAAAAGTCTTCAAATGGTGGTGGATTTTTTATCGTCTGTCCAACTAACATCCCGTTCTGTACTATGACCCTTTGGGCAAATCCGTTAGGAAAATCGTCATTTTTTGCGTAAATCCGATACTTTTTTATGAATTTTCAATAATTTTTCGCAGAAATTGTCACAGAATGCACATTTTCCTCTAGGTAAATGTATATTAGACATTATGTAGCTCGAAATACGCGTAAACAAAAAATACAGTTGGATCAATTCGAAGTTACAAAGTTTGTGCGATTTTTTTTGATTTTTTTCAAACGCATTTTCGAAAAAAGGCTGTAGAAAAAAAAGCTCAACTGGGATTTTAGGGGACTTTTGTCTAATCGTTCAATGACATGTACTCGACATTCCCTGAAAAAATCAGCTTTCTCCGATTTTTTTCCCTAGTGAAACCTAATGTTCTTGGGCTATCAGACGAAATTTATTCCCAACCAATTTAAATTCTTAGAGGTTTCTACATATTTTTATACTCTATTTGCGATCTTTCCTATGGGATACAAGGCTGATGTGACAGCCCATTTGAAGCAATCTCTGTCTTCGTTATTTTCCACGTTGATTACAGCTTCTTTTTTTCCTATTAAATAAGACAATTTTATATACATGTACAAAGATGTTCGCAATGGATCGTACTTGTCGATATGAATTTCTAGATTCAACACTTTGCCGAATCTCCAATTTCTACCTTCATTTTGATACTGCTCTAACCATTGTACTATTTTTTCTTTCATATTGTCAAAGAAATCGAATGAAGAAGACCTTTTGGTCAGGGTTTTTGTGAGAGATTGAAAATAAGCAGTTTTTTTCCCACGACTTCACCCATGTTCAGATTGATCTTCTCCATCTGACACTTCAATACCATTTTCGTTTTAAAACCATTATCTTGCATTCAACAAAATAAGTCCAAAACACTAGTTTTTATCTCATTCAAGAAATGTTGAGGGTGAAACCTTTTTATACCTTTGACATCAAACATTTTGAAAAATCCCTTGATGGCCTGCTCTTGTTCTGTGAGAGTGAGCAATAATTGTTCATGCATGACTTTAGCAAGTATTTTTACTAAGTCACCATGATTTTTTTTCTCGAGTTCAGTCATCGCCGCTTTTATATTTGATATTTGATCATGTTTTCTTTTTTCTTTTTTATTTCCATCGATTGCATAGGGGTGTTTTGTTTGCGATTCCTCTTTCCACCCATTGTTATTTTTCTCATCTCATCACCTCCTCCAAGAATTGATTTTATCAACAAATTTTTATTTTGCGACTGTACACCTTTTAAACCCATCTGACGTGCTTTAGATCTAAATTCTGACACCTTTTTCTCACAAGTCTCAGCCTTTATGACACTGATCATTTATGGTTTAGTTCTATAACTCAATAAATTTGTGATGCCGAGATTCGTCACATAATTTTTCAATTGAGCTAAATTACACACTTCTAAAAAAAATTCTATTTTTTTCTAATTATTAAAAAGTTGTTTTAAATATTAAAAATTGGGGTTTTTTATGTTATTTTTTCTATATATATAAAAAAAATTCTATTTTTTTTAAATTAAATGTTTTTGACTTAAAAAAATAAAAACAAAATTGAAATCAATTTTTTTAACTTGAAGAAAAATTATAAAAGAGGAAATTGAAATCATTTTTTTCCATTTAATTTCCTATTATGCACACACATTAAAAAAATGATTTAACTATTACACACATACAAAAAAAAATGCTTTTAAAATTAAAAAAAATCAGAAGAAAAAAATATTTTAAAGCAACTAAAATTATTTCATTAAAAAAAGAGAAAAGCAAATTATTTTTTATAGAAAAACAATTATTTAAAAAATGAGTTCTAAAAGAAAATTAAATCTTTTTAACAAAAAGAAGAAAACTGAGAGAATGAACTGTTTATGAAAGAAATGTTTGTCAAGAAGGATCGAGAAAGGAAAAAAAACCTTAGAGGAATATATGGATGATGATGTTAATGCTGTTAATGAACTTCCTTATGACAAAGAATCGAAGAAGAAATGTCAGTCAAGAAAGAATGAGAAAGAAGAGAAAAAATATGAGTTCAAAACGTTTTCAGATGATCCCGAGAAACAAATGTGTTTTGCATTAAAAGTATATCGATCCAAAATGCATAGATTTATAGGTAATGTTTTTAATAATTTGATGGATTATTGTAATAATATAGATTCATACACCACATCACCAACAGCTCTAGCTACATCCGAAGCCTCACACTCCATCTTTTCACCACTATCACAAACAACTCTAGCTACATCCGGAGCCTCAGACTTAACCTTCTCACCACTATCACTAACAGCTCTAGCCACATCTGGGGCCTCACACTCAATGTTATCACCACCACTAGCACTCACAGGTCTAGCCACATCCAGAGCCTGACCCGCCATCTTCTCACCACTATCACCAACAGCTCTCACTACACCCGAGACCTCACACTCATCCCCCTCACCACTATCACTAACAGCTCTAGCCACATCCAGAGCCTCACAATCAATCTTCTCACCACTATCAGTAACAGTTCTCGCTACATCCAGGACTCACACTCAACCCCCTCACCACTACCACCAGCAGACCTAGCTACATCCAGAGCCTTACACTCAAGCTTCTCACCACTAACACTAACAGCTCTCGCAACATCCGAGACCTCTCACTCAACCCCCCCCCCCCCCCACCACCGTCACCAGCAGATCTAGCTACATCCGGGGCCTCACACTCATCCTTCTCACCACTATCACTAACAGCGCTAGCCACATCTGATGCCTCATACTCAACGTTATTACCACCAAAACCATCACTAATAGCTCTAGCCAAATCAGGAGCCCCACATCCAACCTTCTCACCCTACCACTAATAGCTCTACCTACATCCAGGGCCTCACATTCAACCTTCTCTCCACTATCACAAACAGCTCTATCTACATCCGGGACCTCACTCTCAACTTTCTCACCAGTATCACAAACTGCTCTACCAACATCCGGGGCCTCACACTCAACCTTCTCACCACTATCACTAACAGCTCTTCCAACATCCGGGGCCTCACACTCAACCTTTTCACCTTCCCTCATGTTGTGTATTTCCTGTAACAGAGCGTGTATTTTCTGTAACAAATTGCGATTACAATGTAATCGGGGTAAGAGCAAACGTGTGTTGATTGTAATATTCTGATGCCTAGTCATTTTTGACCCCTTGTTTCGGATAGAACACTAACAGAAAGAATTCATCCATGAATGATACATTCATGGCTAGCATTTTCTGTAATACGCATTTGCTGTGTCACAGGAGAAACTGACATCATCTTTATTGGAAATCTGAAAATGTCTCGGAACCATTGGTACCTATGTTTGAAAAATCAATATGGCGATAGAAAAAAACACACATCAAAGTGAATTGTGGAATCTGTATGTCCAAAGGTTCAGTTAAGCAATTCCATCGCAACACCGTATTTCGTGTAACATCATGTTTCTTCTGTGTAACAATAAAACAACCATTTGCGTTTTCAAAACAGGATAGTATCCCACCACGTCATAGCACTTCCTAACAACGAGTGTGTAAGGAAAGGCATTAACAAATGACATTGCTACGGCATTGCATACGAAAGGTGCAGTTATTTGACCAATATTGACTTTCCTATAACGAAAAGGTGGTTACTGTAACGCGATTTTTAAAACAGTCATATTCGAACAGAACCTCTTCCTTCGTTTCTTGCTTGTTTCGTTGGAATACAAAGATTACACATGGTAGATCCTTTTCCACAAGTGCCGAAAAAACACCTAGAAAATATTCTCTATTACAACGAATAGAAAGACGTATTTGTATTTCAAATAACAATTTTAGTGTTTCGTGTAACAATTTTCACTGTTACAGCACTTTCCCGTAACAGGAAGTACCAACGTACCGAAAAATAGCAAAATCATAATGAAGTCTCCTGCGCCCGAGAACAAGCATTTGCAATTATAAAGTTCGCAGTGAAGTACATTTAATCCGATTTCACAAGATGCCCCATCCACCCCGTATTATCACAATATACCCATAACATTATATACAGCTTTAAAAGTTACGTACCAACCTGTCAGCACTTGATGACAAATATTCTGGTAACTTGCATGAATATCAGAAATTTTCTTTTAATATCCCATGAAGTTTATAAAGGATATTGATAAACTGGAACGGGTGCAAAGAAAAGCTGCCAGGTTCATCACAGGTGACTATCACTCAAGAGATGAGGGCACCTCCACAAAAATGCTTCTCAAACTGGAATTAGATGCCCTCCAGATTAGACGCAGACATAAAAGGCTCACCCAATTCTACAAGATTATTGAGGGGTCAGTGCCAGCCATCCCCCCAGATAAATTCCTGCAAAAGCATAACAGAAGGCAAAGTAAAAGTAAATCATATACTGACTGTGTCACTCAAAACATCGTTGATAGACACACATCTAAGAATACCAGAGCCTATAAAGTCGGAACTGCTAAAACCGTAGAATACCGGAATTCATTTTTTATCCGCACCGCTGTTGATTGGAACCACTTAGGCAACAATATAGTGCACGCGCAGACAGTGGAGGGCTTTCAATCTGCCCTCTCGAAAAGCCACTAACGGCTCTCCACCCGGTCTTTACGCCAGACGGCCCTACACCGTACAGATACAGATACAGATACAGATACAGATGAAACTCACCCCAAACAGGTTATGAACCACTGAATAAGTGAACACGTGACTTGTTGTGAGTAGGATTAAATAGGGCTGATCAGCTGATTGGTTAAATATATTTTGACTTTGAAAGCATTAATTAAAATTTTGATTCGTCCACTTTAGAAAGGATTAATAAGTTTGATTGTAATTTGGTGCCGGAATGTGTGAGAATCTCTCAAAAACATGAAGCATGGGAAAAAAAGTGTGAAGGTCTTCAGTGCAAGACCATACGATAGTTGTGAAAATTCGAAATATAAACTGAAATTTGATGTGGCAACATATATTTTTTTCCAGTTTAATTTTTTCAAGAGATGATGTACTTTGTAGATGTATAGGTATTTCTTTTCAAAACAACTTGGTGTGTTGTACAGAGAGTGGAAGGTTAACACTGTGGTAAATGGGATTTATTTAGGCGTTCACAACCAACAACTCAAACGGGAAACAACGTATTTCATCAATCCTAGGGAGGTCTCATTACTTCGATGCAAAATGGATTCGTTACAGGACATACATAAAATCGAGGGACAGAATTCGACGGAAAATTTTCCAAATAAGAAATCATTCTTGGTGATGCAATAATAGTTTACAGCTCAGCTTAAAGTGTCGTTTTCAAATATCGGAAGGTATATTCATGGGTGTTATGCATATTTTCAAACAGCAGTACAAATAACATCAGAAACTGCATTGGGGACAGCACATTTTGCCTTATTTTTGGGTATAAATGAAAGTAGGGCGACTGCTAACCACACAAACTGATCCATTTTTTCACGTTGTTCTGGTTGAAATAATGCAACCCCCCCCCCCCCCCCCCGACCACTGACAAAACTATTAGGCTACAATTACAATTCCAAAATCGGTATTCCTCCAGAAAACCAAAATGGCACATTTTTTTATATTGACTCAGCTATCACTGGCTTGCATAAAGCCAGTGACAAGATACCCTGGGGCTTGAGGGAACTCGCCATTTGCGCACCTGCAATTTGAATATGTTGAATTTATGTCATAGAAATAGTGAAAAGGTTTTATCAGACAAGTGGTTCCGACAGCTGGATGACAACAGAGTTCGGACCGTGCCAAGAGGTTAATACAAGTGGCTTTATGTAAAAAGAGTAACCCGCTCTGAAAGGTGGTCGTAAATGTTGCACTATTCAAAGCTGAACAGGCGTGAAACAAATAATATTGTTTTGAAAATATCATAAAGCTTTCTTTTAAGTTTTTACATCATTGTCGAATATTGCAGGGAAAGAAATTGTGATTTGGTAAATTTTGGGGCTAAAAATTGAATTGAGTTCCCAATCTAACTCATAATTACGGGCTATTACTGCAACAGACAGGGACGTGGCGACTGGGGTGGGGGTGGGTCCACCCCCCCCCCCCCCCCCCAGTCCTGGCCAAAATATCCTATAGTTGGAAATTTGGAGGGCAAGTCATGAGTAGTTGGAAATTCCATCTATCTCGACTTTAGAGATTCTTTGGTGAAGCTGATGTCTCCTTTACTTCCCAAAATCCCAACTCTGTTTCAAATCGGCAAATATTCCAACTGTTACTATTTACAACTACAGTGTACGCAATATCGAGCTTCATAAGTATGCATGATGTCAATCAGTATGAGATTCCTATAGTCCGTTTACTTATCGTAATAAAAAAAATGCTCGAAATGCACTTCAAGAAAATCGCATCACGTAAAATCGTTATCCTGAGTTAATTCCATCACTCACAGTTACAAAATGATGAAACATCGAAAATTGATCATTCCTGCATAAGATCCCCTTTAATGCTAGGAGAGTGTGAATTGCTCAAAGTTCTCAGCTTGAGCATTTGTTTAGCACATATTCAATTCCTAGAATAATACCAAATAATAATAACAACCTGATAATTCTATCATAAATGTGTTAGCATTTTAGTTACTAGAATCAATTTTATGCCACCTTTCATGGCTTCATTTTCAAATATTTTCTCGGTAGTGAATTTCCAACTAGGGGTCAGGGACCGGGAGCCCCCCCCCCCCCCCCCCCCCTTTCCCCAGTTGGAAATTCAGTACCCTACACCCCCACAATCAGAAACTTCTAGCCACGTCCCTGGCAACAGACTGTGACTTTTAATGTAGCAGAAGTATCATTTAACCCTTTTCAACATTTCAACAATGTCCAGGTCTTAACTCCCTTTTATCATCATCCAGAGGCAGCGGATGCTCGATAAAAGTGAAGGAGCACAACTTTTCAAGGCTACCACAGTTCGGCCCAGTGGGAGAAAAGTTGCCATCGAATATCAGTAAATGTACAGTGGCATACTGTATTCTCTCATTTAGATGAGCATGTCGCGATGTGGTCACTGTCCTGTCCATTTGTTCTAATGCAATCATCTTCCAACCCGAAGGGAAGATGAGTGAAGTAAAAGACACAGATCGAAGCTACCAAAGGTGGGATTCTTTTGCCAAATGTGGATTGGATTTTCAAATAATATATTACAGGAATGCCTGTACAGTACGTAGAGAGTGTATTGTCACTAAATCACCTGCAGAGTGGAGATTTCACCCAAGCAATAATTGCAAATTTGTTGCAAAGCATAACCAGCACAAGCAAAGTTTCAGCCAATGGACCTACTGGTTGAACCCGGAGGTCCATTGGCTGAAACATTGCTTGTGTTTTTTGTCGATATGTACAAAATTTGAAAGTTATAGCTTGGGTGATAACTCCACTCCGTGGGTGATTTAGTTACTATCCACTCTCCACGTACTGTATATTGACACGTGTGTGTGCGCCCATTTAAGTCATTGTGTAACCGCGCAACATGTCTGTGGAAAAAAGTGGAGGGACACGTGTCCCCTGTGCTTGCCCCCCCCCCCCCCCCCGGTTCCACCGCCTCTGTCTTCATCTTGGAATGATATATTCTAGTCGCCTAGTGACTTCGACCAACAAAATAGACGCAGGATTCTCAATATTCCATCTCAATTGCCAAAGTCTGAAGGCTCACTGGGATTCCGTCCAAAACATGCTATACAATTTACAAACAGGAAAGAACTTTTTCGACATAGGCTAATTTATAGGACTTACCGAGATGTTCCAAATTCCTCCAGATATGTCATTCACTCTGGGTGGTTATGCCCCGATTATTAAGTGTATGAGACCCGAGAATGATGACGGTCGAGGGGGAGTTGGTCTATATATGAAAGAAGGAATATCATTTTAAGTCCAAAGTAATATTTCGGTCTTAATTCATTCCCCATGTTTTAGAATCTCTATTTATTGAAATTAAAGATAAACACAACCCCAAAATTATTGGCGTCATCTATAAACCCAGTCACCCAACACAACACCAAAAGTTGACATCAACCTCTTCTTACCAAAATTAAATGAAATAACGGATGCGCTGAATGCCGAAAATAAAACTGTTTGCATTTTTGGTGATCTTCACCTAGACCCTCTAAAAGCAACTACACACCCAAAGACGGGAGAGTTTGTTGATCTCATGTGCAGCCAGGGATTTCCGCCTTATATTACTAAGCCAACGAGAATAACCAGTTGTTCTGCTAGTCTGATAGACCATATCTTTTCTAATAATGTTTCAAGAACAGCACTACCGGGAATTATCATGTCTGATGTCAGTGATGTGTCAGATCATTTTAGTGTTTTTTTACATCGAAAAAAAAACCCAAATCAAGTGAAACATCACATTTTACTCTGGAAGAATTATAACCACAGAAAGAATTAACTCTGTTATGCAGTCGAATTGTCCCAATGAGTCACATGAAACCATTTTAAACATCAAACCAAAAGCCTATGAAATGGCACTTCCCTTCAAACATGTTCGCCAGAACAAAAAGATATATTAAAAACAGCCCTGGATGACAAGGGGGCTTGTCATATCCTCCAATAATAAAGGAAAATTCTACAATAAAAAACTCAAAAAGGTCCCAAGGAATGGAACTCACAAAACTATAAAAACTACTGTAATATTTTCAACAAAGTCAAAAACAATGTAAAGCTATCTACTCTTGTGTTTCGAATAGAAGTGCGATCTGCAATACAAGTGCGGGGTAGAAAAAATGGCCATAATTAATAAAAGTGTTTGGTGTGCTATCCATGCTAGATTAATTGATTGATTTTATGAAAAGATCAGCGATCAAATTCAGTCATTTATTTTGATTCGTAAACAAAACAACAGCTTCCGGAAGTACCGGACAAGCAGAGCTTTAACACGGGTACCGATTAACTCGGACCAGCAAATATCATACAATTCTCGTAACATCTCCCCTTCTTTGAAAGATAAAAATAAAATGAACTATCTGTTCCTATAAAAGTCTTTTCAATTGGCAATACGTGAGAATTTTACTGTGGTATAATTTTAAGTGATAAAATCATTCAAATGTTTTGGCCTACTGACAGTTCTGCCATAGCGAGTGGAAACCAATTTATTTTCAGATTGACCTGTACCTGTATCATGACATTCTGTAGATTCCTGTGAGTCTACTGTATCATTAGTCTCAGATGATTCTAGAGAATGCTCTGACAAATCAAAATCAATTGAATAAAAACATCAGCTGGCTTAACCCCTGGTGAAGAGACAGGGTTGGGGATTTTCCTTAAATGCCTTCTATTTCGAACATATTTTCCATTTTCAGTTTCCACAACGTAGGAACGTTTATTATGGTCTACTTGAGTGATGATGCCTGAAGTGGACCATAATTTCTAATGATCCAATTTCAGTCGGACATTATCACCCTTCCTCAGAGGAGATAATTTCTTGACACAATTGTGCTTATCAAAATTTCTTTTTGACTTTGATTTGTACTTGCAATCTTTTCTACGAATGTTTGTAAACTTTGGCCATTTAGGTTTTAGTTTTTTCTGCAAAAAAGGCATATTTGTTCTCATCCTTCTTCCCATGATTAATTCTGCAGGACTGACCCCTGTTGCTGCTATTGGGGTTGACCTATATGTCATTAAAGCCAGAAAAATATCTTCTTGTGACAGAACGTTTTTCGCTATTTTCAATGCGCTCTCAGCTTCACCATTCGATTGATGATGATGAGGGCTAGAAAAAAAAATACAGTTTGAAAGTAATAAGCTTTAGCAAATTGTGCTAATTCTTGCGAAGTAAACTGACTTCCCGAATCACTCACAAGGATTTCAGGTACACCCCACCGGGCAAAGAAATTCTTCATTTTACCAATCACCTGATTTGATGTGATATTTGACAAGTGGGCAGTTTCTAAATATCTAGAAAAATAGTCCATGACCACTAAGTACTGTTTTTGCTTAAACATCAACAAATCTGCAGAAATTCTCTGCCAGGGTCTATCAGGTAATTTTGTCGGTTTCAGAGATACATGTTTATAGGAGGACTGGTGAATTTGACAGAACTCACACTGATTGACTGTTTTTGTTATATCACCAGACAATCCTGGCCACCAAACACAAAGAGACGCACGTTCTCGTGATTTTGAGATACCTGGATGGCCACTATGAATAGTATCTAATATTTCTGTTCTAAGAGTCAGGGGAATGACTAATCGATCTCGAAATAACAACAAGTCACGTGACACAGAAAGTTCATTCCGCACTGTAAAATAAGGCCTAATTTCTTCAGGTAGTGAATTAACGTGTTTGGGCCAACCATTTTCAGTGTACTGAATCGCATTTTGTAATATTTTGTCTTTCGAAGACTCTTGCTTAATTTGTTCGAGTTTCTGATCACTCACAGGCCTATGTGAGTCAACAAAATTTACATATTTTTCTATTTCGAGTGTAGAAGTGTCTGTGGTACATTTCAATGGACTTCTCGACAAAGTATCGGGAACAACCAGGTTTTTCCCTGGAACATGAACAGCTTTTGCACTGAAGCGTCTCAGATGTAACAGAAGACGTTGACACCTGAGGGGAGTTTTGTCCAAATCTTGAGAATTTATTAATGGAACCAACGGTTTGTGGTCAGTTTGTAATATAAATGATTCGAGACCTACTAAGTATCTTTCGAATTTTTCACATGCCCATGTACATGATAAACACTCTTTTTCAATTTGTGCATATTTTGTCTCTGATTGATTTAGGGTACGTGACGCAAATGCAACTGGCTTCAACTCATTCCCTCTTTCTGAAAAATAGCCGCTCCTAAGCCATAGCTACTAGAGTCTGCCGCAACAACAATCGGTTTACTTTGGTCATAGTAGGTTAAAACTGGTGTCTTCACAAGCATTTGTTTAATTGTTTGAAAAGATTCTTGTTGGTTAGGTCCCCAGAACCAAGCTGTGTCATTTTTAAGCAAATCAGTAATAGGCTTCAAATGTTTTGACAAATTGGGAAGAAATTTTCCAAAATAGTTTATAAGTCCCACTACTCGTCTCAGTTCATTCAAATTGGTGGGAGGAGCAAAGTCCGTGACAGCTCTCACTCGATCTGGGTTTGGTTGAATACCGTCGGTGGAAATGATGTTTCCAAAATATTTCAAACTTGAACGTGCAAAGTCACATTTGTTGCGATGCAATTTCAGACCGGAGCTTTCGATTCTGTCTAAAACTTTGTTGAGATAATTTTCATGTTCAGCTTTTGTTTTCGCATAAATTAAAATGTCATCCATGATAACTACTGTCCCTTCGAGACCTTGTAGTAGATTTTCCATTTCACGTTGAAAGATATCTGGGCTGCATGGGAGACCCACTGAAATTCTTTTAAATCGATATCGCGAGAAAGGAGTGATGAAAGTTGTCAGTTTCTGACTTTCGTTGTCCAATGGAATTTGTAAAAATCCTCCAGAAGCGTCCAATTTTGAAAACCACTTAGCTCCTGCGAGCTTGGGTGACACATCATCCAAGTTGGGAATCATAAACAGCTCGCGTTTCACAGACTGGTTTAACTTTTTGTAGTTCACGCAAATCCGGACTGATTCGTCGGGTTTCAATACGGGCACCATTGGCGCACACCAATCACTAGGCTCTGTTACTTTTTCAAGAACGTCAGCTTTCTCCATGCGATTTAATTCGTCTTCAACTTTCGCATAAAGTGGAAAAGGTACGCGTCGAGATGTAGTAATACAATAAGGTAATGTCTCTTCTTTAAGAGTTACTTTCACAGGTGTACAATTTAATAGGCCATCTTTGCCAAACACCTTACTACGGTTCACCTCGCTAACGCGTTGGACCGAATTTAAAGTCTCAGCAACATGACGGCCCAACAGATCATTCATGCACGAACCGCCAACAACAAAGATTTCAAGCTCGCAGCGACGGTCTCCATACTGTAATAGAGTTTGAAATTTCCCCAAGCATGATAATCTACCACCGGGACTATTCAACACTATTGATGCTGGAATCAATTTTGGACACCGCAATAATGATTTGAAAGTTTGCTCCGAAAGCACAGTGACACCAGCACCCGTATCAATTTTAAATTTTACTTGTGATCCCTCCACATTAAGAGAAACACACCAGTGGTCAGAATTTTTTGCTTTTTGCATTTATCGTCCCAGGAAAAAATGAATCATCTTCAGACTGCTCTGCACTAACACTGGAACAAACTTCACGAAGCGATTTGCGCTTGCTTCTACAACAAACTTCAAAATGATTGATACCCGAGAACGCCCTGCAGCGCTGACCTCTAGCTGTGCAAGGGTCTCGGTTACTGTGCCTTCGATTGCAACATGAACACTGTGGGCCAAACTTGGGGTTTTCTTTATTGAATTTGTGGGTGGAATTTTTGAGAACTGAGAATTCCAGTTATTACATGCGGCACTGGGATATTTGTGGCGTGAATGAATTGCATTTTGATGAGTTTCTGATTTATTTTCGATCTTGCATTGGTCTTTCAATTGTGATTTTACAATTTCGGCTTGCCGCACGAGCTGAACAGCTTCTTCCAAACTTAATTTTGGACGTAACTGTAATTTTTCAGATATGCTTTTGTCGCGAATCCCAATAACAAGCTGGTCAAGAATGTTTTCTTCCTTATCATGGAAGTTGCATTTCTCCGCAAGTTCATAGGGTGAACGTAAAAATGTCTCGACCGCGTCATCTATATGTTTTGTTTTCTATCGTGGAAACGAGCCCTTTCGTGAATTACGTTACGCTTCGGCAGAAAGTAGTCGAATTTAGCAAAAACAACGAACTTCTTGGAGTCGCCTTCGTTCTCAAATGTAAACGAATTCAGAATGTGTTCTGCCTGGTTTCCCATGGCGTAAATTAAAGAACAAATTTGAACGTCATCGTCGTCTTTATTAAGTTTCGTGGCAATTCGATATCTTTTGAAACGCTGCCTCCAATCAGGCCATTCACCTGGCTTGGAAAAGTCAAATGGCGTCGGTGGACGGAATTTGGCCATTGTGAAAATTAAATGTCAATTGGACTTTCGTGAGAAAAAAACACTTTTGCAGCGCAAAATGATTGCTTCAAAACAGCGCAGAAATGTTCACAAATCTGTTTTTACTTCTGACACCATGTTTGGTGTGCTATCCATGCTGGATTAATTGATTGATTTTATGAAAAGATCAGCGATCAAATTCAGTCATTCATTTTGATTCGTAAACAAAACAACAGCTTCTGGAAGTACCGGACAAACAGACCTTTAACACCGGTTAACTCGGACCAGCAAATATCATATTGCTAATTTGATCCTCAAATGGCTTAATTGCAAGAACAGATAAGTTATGTCCCTTGATGTGCATTGAGTGAATCTCTACTGCTAATTTCAATCTAGGGGAGATAATTCTTTTTTCTTCGCGGCGCTGTGAGTGATCACTTTCAGTTTTGAAATATTGTTGAAGAAGACTGTCAGCCATAATTCTTTTTATCTCTAGCAATGTTCTTGAAGTTTTAACCCTATTCTGTTGGGAATATCTAACACAATTCTCATCTATTTTCAGTGCTTCCTTTGCAGTTCGCTTCTTCGAGGGCCATTGGCTCCTTGGGTTGCAGCGTCAAGGTTTGGAGGTCTGAGCTTGCACCTCATTCTTGTGCTCTGCGGAGTAGGCTTGAGATATACATGTAATTGTGGAAGTGTCGGTAGACGTACGTTTTTCCAGTTCTGTTCCTTCTCTTTTTTGGGGGCCTTAGGCTTGGTGGCTTTTTGCATGATATTGCCCTAAATAAGTAATTTATTTTTCTCAGTTTACATTTAGTTCCTGAATTTTTGGCATGGTCGTTTTATGGGTCCTGCTTCGTGCAGCGATTTGCCAATGCAATCTTCACGTGTTCTTTCCAGTTCATTTCTATATGCGGTTTTCCAAGACCAAATCATGTCCATGTTGTGGGTATGATTCGGTTTTGGAGAGCAGATTGTGTTTCCATGTCTTGGCATTGAGCAGGACATGATTTAGACCCATTTCAGTAACAACGTGGTTTTGTTGCAGCTCGAAAACTAAAATGCATGTTAATGTATTTATTCGTGTATATTTTGTTTATAGTATAATATAATTTTCTTGTACTTCTGTGATTGCGTGCATGTTTCATGCTTGTGTATTTGTTTGCATGTGTGATGCTGTGAATTGCTTGAATCTATCTGTGCTGTGTATCAAAATAATATGCATTGATCAACAATATTTCAATGAGGCAATTTAATAAATATACATTTATTAATTCACACTTTATTTATCGTTGCTTGCAATTCAATTCTCGTAACACAAAGTGCAGACTGGAATATAAGTGCAAGGTAGGAAATCCCATCGGAGCATACGACATATACAGTAGAAGTCAAAATAAGTTGTAAGAAAGAACTAGTCTTTCACTCTGCGTGCTCTCCCGAGCGATGTTTACGTGCTCTACGAGCAAATATCCCGGTGACTGTCCAAATTTGCTCAAAACAACAGTAGTCAGAACCACAGCTTGAATGTGCATGACCCGTGAAAAACTACACCACCATGGACGTCACAAACATGGTTACTAATACATATTATATCAAGAAGCCGTTTTAACTCACGATTTCCAATAATGTCCGCAAATTAGACGAGTTTAGATGTGAATATCGGAAATCTATCGCTTCGATGGCATTTTTTCCAAGTAAAAACTGCAACTTGCGCTACAGCAGTGAATATTATGGATGCGTATTGGTGCCAACAAGTACAAAAAAAATGGATGCCATAAGTCCTAATGATGAGATATTATCTCATCATTAGGAGATATTTTCTCATCATTAGGACTTATTATCTCATTATTAGGACTCTTTATCTCATCATTATGAGATATTATCTCATCATTAGGAGATAATATCTCATCATTAGGAGATAATATCTCATCATTACGACTTTTTATCTCATCACTAGGGTATATTATCTCACCATTAGGACTTTTTATCTCACCATTAGGAGATATTGTCTCATCATTAGGACTTTTTATCTCATTATTAGGAGATAATATCTCATCATTACGAGATATCTCATCATTATGAGATATTATCTCATCATTACGACTTATTATCGCATCATTAGGACTTTTTATCTCATCATTAGGAGATATTATCTCATCATTAGGACTTTTTATCTCATCATTAGGAGATATTATCTCATCATGAGGACTTTTTATCTCATCATTAGGAGATAATATCTCATCATTACGAGATATTATCTCACCAGTACGAGATATTACCTCATCATTACGACTTTTTTTTATCTCATCATTAGGAGATATTATCTCATTATTAGGACTTATTATCTCATCATTAGGACATATTATCTCATCATTACGAGATATTATCTCATCATTAGGACTTTTTATCTCATCATTAGGACTTATTATCTCATCATTAAGACTTTTTTATCTCATCATTAGGAGATATCTCATCATTAGGACTTATTATCTCATCATTAGGACTTTTTTATCTCATCATTAGGACTTATTATCTCATCATTAAGACTTTGTATCTCATCATTAGGAGATATCTCATCATTAGGACTTATTATCTCATCATTAGGAGATATCTCATCATTAGGACTTATTATCTCATCATTAGGACTTTTTTTATCTCATCATTAGGACTTATTATTTCATCATTAGGACTTTTTATTTCATCATTAGGAGATAATATCTCATCATTAGGACTTATTATCTCATCATTACGAGATCTGCTCGTCCTATTCAGTGAAGAGTTAAATGACTTCACATTCTCCTCGTAATGACTAGAAGGTTGTGGAGGGGCATGGTAGGCCAAAAAGAAGTGCGGAGGGGAAAATACTTTACAGCAGCAGATAAATGCTTTTATTTCCCCACCCCACTTCTTTCACCTCATGCTGGGTTAACCCTTTACCTAACATAATGGACAAAACCGACCAGCGCGATTCTCAGAACAACCATTCAATATGCATTATTTTTTTCATTTTTTGTCTCAAAAACATAGTTTATGACCCATCGGGGGATGAGCTCGTTGAGATCGTTCCAATGGGGGGTCATAGGCTATGCTTGTGACGCAAAAAATGAAAGAAAATATTTAGTCAAGAATTTTGTTTACAAGTGTCGTCAGCCTTTCGTGTTAGGCTAATGGGTTAATATTGTCTATTTCCCATAGATGAACGTCCAGGGGAACGATAGTAACTTTCCCTGCCAGCTAGCTTGAGAACCTGGGTACTTTTTGAAGGCTAGAAAGTTTAAGAGTAACCATAGAAAAATGACCCGACAAATATAAGAGTGAAAGTACGTGAGGTTCTCTCCGGGTACTCCGGCTTCCTCCACCCGTAAAACTGTCACGGTCATGATTAGCCATTGTTCATAAGTATGTGACCCTAAACACCAATAAATAAATAAATATTAAATATGAAAGTACATGAACCAGTTCTAGGGGTTTCAGGTATGAATATATATAATGTTCCAATTTTTCAGGAACAACGCCACAGAGTGGTGGAAATTTAACTGTTCACCGAACAGGACTAGCAGACATTTTAGGTGAACTTTGAACTCAGTTGTCCACCAAACTCCCTCGAAACTGCTTTCCAGTGACTGGAATGGAACTGAACCAGCACTACAACATTTAACTAGGCCTCATTTCAAGAAACCCCAACTGTTTAATATCTCAATTTGGCCTGTTAGTCGTGATGCGCATGATTGAACGCACCTAGCGGCGAGCTGAGACCGATCACGAGAGGGGGTATCCCATTTTCGTTGGTGGGGCAAGTTTTCCTGGAGAAAATTTTGGAAAATGGAAAGTCAGTGAGGCCCTCCAATGGCTTCCTTGTACAAGAGCTCAATTTTTCCCATCAACATACTCCTTGTATTTGACCTGGAACAAACGTCAAAGCCATTAACTGGGAATAGAAGATATCTCCTAATGATGAGATAATATATCCTAATGATGAGATTTTATCTCCTAATGATGAGATATTATCTGCCTACTAGTTTTTTAGAAAGTAACAATGAACTGACTGATCCTAAACAAATTGCAGATGGTTTCAATAACTTTTTCGC
The DNA here is from genome assembly GCA_031216915.1 of Pictodentalium vernedei. NCBI lineage: Eukaryota > Metazoa > Mollusca > Scaphopoda > Dentaliida > Dentaliidae > Pictodentalium > Pictodentalium vernedei. The sequence continues at coordinate 78,039,809 of CM062295.1, forward strand.
CAACATTGGACGGAGTCTAAGTGAGCAAGTTCCTGTCTCACCCCAAAACTTCACAGATTATTTAAATCACAATAATACTCAATCCATGTTTATTTCGCCAACCACCACACAAGAAGTAATAACATGTGTCAAGAATCTAAACTCAAAATCTAGTAGGGACTGTGATGATTTGTCCACTAAGCTTCTGAAAGAAATAATTTTTGAAATTGCTGAACCTTTAACTCATATACTCAACTTGTCATTTTTAACTGGGATAGTTCCACTGAAAATGAAAATTGCCAGAGTCATCCCCATTTTCAAGTCTGGCGATACCCAGTTGTTTAACAATTACCGACCTATAAGCATTTTACCAGTTTTCTCTAAAGTTTTAGAGAAAATAATGCCTATCAGAATCTCAAAGTTTTTAAATGAACACAATATCATCTATCAGTATCAATTCGGATTTAGAAAGGCCCATTCCACGGTGCACCCAATACTGCATCTTCTAAACAACGTTGCCCTAACGAACGATAAATCAACAAAAGACTGCACACTGGCAGCATTTGTGGATTTTTCTAAAGCATTTGACACTATAAATCACCACATCTTGTTAAAAAAATTGGAATATTACGGCATTAGGGGTCATGCAAATTCCTGGTTTGAAAGTTATCTGAATGGAAGAAATCAATATGTATCGTTCGCAAACAAAAACTCCGACTTCTTACCCATAACAACAGGCGTACCGCAAGGATCAATTCTTGGTCCCTTGCTCTTTATACTATATATAAATGACATAAGCCAATCGACATCACTTAACATATTGTCGTTTGCAGATGACACCACAGCCTTCGCCTCTGATAATAATCTAGATAATCTGACTGAAAAAGCAAACAACGAGCTTGCTAACATAAGCAGATGGTGTTCTGCTAACAAGCTAGTACCAAATCCAACCAAAACAAAATTTCTTCTCCTTCATCCCCCAAGTGATTTATATCAGATAAAGAACAGGATTATTTCCATAGATGATACCAACATTACATGCGTTGGCAACTCTAACCCTAACAACGAGACATCTGTTAGGTTTTTAGGGGTTAACATGGACGAAAATTTGACCTTTAAACAACATATATCTGTTGTTTGCTCAAAAATGTCAAGAGCTATATACTGTATTAACAAGGCCAAAAATATTCTTCCGAGGGATGCTCTAAAGACATTATACTTTTCTCTGGTACATTGTCATATTCTTTACGGCATCCAAGTTTGGGGTCACTCACCTTCGGCGTCCAGAATTTTTAACCTACAGAAAAAAGCAATACGCATAATAGACAAGAAAACATACAATTCACATACCGACCCCCTGTTCAGAAAACTTAAAATTCTGAAATTCAGTGATCTATACAAACTTAACGTCCTTCTTTTTATGTACGACTGGTTCCATAAAAGACTACCCGTGAGTTTCGAAAGTACCTTCAAGCTTTATACAAATCCATCAGGAATGGATACAAGGCAATCAGGGAAGATATACGTTCTCAAACCTCGTACTCAGTTTTCAGCTAATCTCCCATTCCACTCCTTTCCAAGAATGTGGAATGAAATTGAACCATTGGTTCAAAATCTCAATAGATCTGAATTCAAAAGAACTCTAACGGACAGGATGCTCAGCTCATACTCCATTAATGTTGCCTGTAGTAATCCTGCATGCCCAGACTGTAGTAATGGCTGAAGTATCGTCATGCTTGTAGTTGATTGTTCTGTTACCTCGCCCAGTGTTAAACTGAGATGCCTCAATATTGGGTAACACGGTGGACCACGGTGCTGACCCGAGGTACTATGTCTTCACCACATACAGCGGGGTGGCACCGTGATGGACTGTGGGCTCTCAAGTCTCAATAGGCGGAAATCTGTCTTATTTTGTTTTTTCTTACTAGATGCTGGTCAATATTAGTCTTTTTCAGTGAATCAAAATGTAGGTGAAATCTGCTGTGAAGATTACATTTAACTTTCATGTGGGGACGGCAGGAAGACAGTCCTTGTGACTATGCTGTCTCCCCGCAGTATAATAGAATTAATATTTTGCTGATACATGTACACTATTATAATATTATGCTGCGAAATAAAGTATTCATTCATTCATTCATTCTCCTAATGATGAGATAATAAGTCCGATTGGTGAGATAATATGTCCTAATGATGAGATAATAAGTCCTAATGATGAGATAATATCTCCTAATGATGAGATAATAAGTCCTAATGATGAGATATTATCTCCCAATGATGAGATAATATCTCATATTGATGAGATAAAAAGTCATAATGATGAGATAATATCTCCTAATGATGAGATACTATCTCATAATGATGAGATAAAAAGTCCTAATGATGAGATAATAAGTCCTAATGATGAGATAATATCTCCTAATGATGAGATAATATCTCATTATTAGGACATAAGAGTTAAGACATCCATTTTTTTTATACTTGTTGGCACCAATACGCTTCCATAGAATATAAACCTCTTGTTCAATTTTCCATGAAAAATCTGACAAGAAAAATGTATTATTGTTTAGAGAAAGCGAGGGAATCGGGGAAATCAGGGGAAAGTAGGCTTTTCCGGTGCTCTGTCGACCGATTCAAGTGCTTTGCCGAGTGCATATTGGCAATTCCGGTGCTTTCCCAAGGAAAACAAACCCTGATATTTGAACGAAACGAGCAATATTGTAGTCCCCTGCGCAGCCCACTAGGTATTCGCCTAGAGGTGAATACCAAGCGCATGCGCACACGTGATTCTGAGGTGTTTACTTCTCTCGAAATCTCTGGAGATTTCTTTTCAGAACAATTACGAGCCGACATTTTGTTTTAGGGAAACGCTTTTTGCACTCGTCAAACGGGGCGGTGGTAGTTATGGCTGTAACAGTACTCTCTCCTGCTCGGAGGGCATTTTGGCGCCAATTTCCCCGATTTTTCATCAAATTACCCAATACAATCCTAAAATTGCCTAAAATCGCCCCTTTTGGGCCGTAAAGCCATAAGTTCTTCATTGTGTGTGGCCATGAAACAAACGTGTATCCCTTTAAACTAACTGGCTACCCCATGAGGCCTCGCGCGAGGCCTCGATTACCCAAAGAATCCTGAGAATTGTCCAAAATCGTCACGGGAACTACCATAACTACAGGTTTCTGGCATCTCAAATGTATATTTATATGTCCATTCCTGCAAACATCAGTTATAGTAATGAACTTCATCGACAGATACGACACGTACGTTACAGTAATGAACGTGGACACAAGTAGTGATGACTGACACTATAGACCAAAGCATTTAACACTGAATTCAGCATACCCCAGGACTGACACTATAGGCCAGAAATTAACATAGGATTCTCCATAGGGTTTTTGGTCTATAGTGTCATATTTTGGCCTATAGTGTCAGTCCTGGAGGCGAGAAAAAGATTTTAAAATCTTTTTCTCGCCTCCAGGACTGACACTATAGGCCAAAATATGACACTATAGACCAAAAACCCTATGGAGAATCCTATGTTAATTTCTGGCCTATAGTGTCAGTCCTGGGGTATGCTGAATTCAGTGTTAAATGCTTTGGTCTATAGTGTCAGTCATGGGGTAGGTTGTCCCAATTACTATATTCTGCCAAATATGTGTATTTTGCTTATTAATCAATCTTTCCATACTTTAAACCATACAACACTTTACTGTATGGAAGGATTGGTTGATAAGCATACAATATCTTACCCACAGTGGAAAAGAGAAGTATCTCTTAACTCTTTTTACTGATGGTTTTTGGGTGGTGAAAAAAAGAGAAGTATCTCTTCTCTTTTTTACTGGTGAGGGTGGGGTAATGGGTCACCACTACATTGAAACAGAAAATAAGAGTTAGTTTTTTTTGCTACCACTATTTAATACATCAAGCGAGAGGAACATATGTACACCGAGATCTGAGATTGACTATAAAAAAAGTCTTTTTACATTGAGATATAATACACAGAGCGAGAGGAACATATATACATCGAGATATGAGAATGACTATCTACAGAAACCCTATTTACATCAAGAATTGTTGTGTGATACCGCTTTATTGGAAGGTTTTTTTATGTTTGTTTTCTTGTGAAATTATCGACAGCCAGTTTTTCTTGCAATAAAGCATTATCACGTATTACATATGATACACAACAGTGAGTGACAAAAAATATACAATAGAATTTATCAAAAAAACTCTGTGGGTTGTTTTGACACCTGATTACAGTCATTTTAAATAATGTCTATAGTTTTGCTCAAACCATCGACGGACTTCTCTGTCATTCTCTTGAAAATTTCTTGGGTTGAATTTGATAGTAAGAACTGTCTCTAAATCATATCCTTTAGCAAGATGATCTAAAACAAATATACAGTACATACCACACACCACAGTATGAAGACTCTGTACTCTCATTGTGTTTATAGTCCATGAATCTGTGTTTTTCACTATGAAATTGTATATATCTTTATGTAATGGTGGTAAGCCATAAGAATCAAAGTAGATGGCTGAATGATTGTCTTTGAAATATATCACCACCCAGTGTTCTCCTGGTTCTTTTGATGAATCTGTGTTCACAATATAAGCTTTTCTGTGTTTATGCTTTTGTTTTGGTAATAAGTCTCTTGAACACACTTTTCCATTCAATGATGATAACCTTTGAGAATTATCAAGAACATATTGTAGTTGAGTGGTGTCCATCTCTTCTTATCCCTAAAAAGGGCTGTTGTACTTTTTTTTTAATCAACTTCTTCTTCTTCTTCTTTAACAAGTGGTGTGTAATATCCCCACTCTTTCTCTACTAAATCTGCCCAATTTTGAATGTCTTCTTGTGTGTTAATTTTAAAGTTCACATTCATATATGTAAAACAGCCTTCAATATTCCATTTTTTTGCTTGTTCGAGCAGTTTATATAGTACACTTGATGGGCACACTTTTTCCATACAGTCTTTCAAATACATTTCAATCCATATTCTTATATCCTTTCTTATACAAAAGTCATGTTTTGCTCCAGGTATTCCTTGACATCCATAACACAGTTTATTCACTTCTTCTTTTATCAAAGGTGTCACTTCATTTACAACAATTTCTTTAAATAATCTAAGGAACAGTTTTTCATTTTCTGTCTTCACTCGCCTCATTATTTGTATTCTTTGTCTCATTTCTCTGTGCATCTTGCAATGTTCACATTTACTCATTGTTAATAGTCAAATATCATTTCTCTGAACTTGTTGATTTGTATTTCACTATCAAATTCTGCATAGACAACAACGTTGATCACCTGTGTCAGAGCTTGAGCAAACTGAAGATCTATTCGAAGGTTGCCAGACTTTATAGGATGAGCTAATGGTCCACTGCTTGATTGATCAGGTGTCAAATCAATTCCCCAGAGGGTATATCCTTTTGCATAATCCTGCATTGATATATTAAATGTTTGATTTTGTCCAAAATAGCCCATTGCTTCAAACAATGATAAATATGAATTTAGATAAAGTCCACCTTCGAAATTTGGTTCAAAGGGACGTGATTTAATGGAATGTCCATCCACTGTAATTTCCAACTTGTTCAAATTGAAATGTTGAAAATTAAATGGAGATGTACCAATATCTCCATTTAAATCTTTATTTGAAACTAAACCAAGAATTATTCGTTTTGGCATCTGTTTATGAAACAGATGGTCTTCTATTTTTGATCGAAGACCATTTCCAATGGTAAAAGTTTTAACTTCAGTACGTCTAATGGGCATTTTATAATTTGTTCGATCTATTTGTGCATTCAGATCATTTGCAAATTTAGGAATTAAATCCAAAGCTGGTATTCTGAATATGGCTTTTTGAATTTCGATTTTTCCATCTACACCACCAATCAGACAAAATTTAGTTGGGGAGCGATGAATTTTAACTCTCATTTCCACACCATTTGGTAAATATTTCTCTTGCACAAACAGATCTAAATGCAATTTTCCTCTTAATTGTACAGATTTACTGTTTGCAATTAATTTGTGACGTTCAACCAAACCTTTGTTTGCGGAATCTTTAGCAAATGCAGTATGTTGGCCAGGGGTGTCTATATACCACATCTCACTAGCAGCTAGATGTGTTTTTTTCACATCTTTTGAATAGCTCAACAGATTTTCAAAAAATGCTCTATAAGGATACATGTCTGTATTGGTGGTTATCAAATTACCGTTCAGTGTCACATCAACTTTACTGAACATGCTGTGAAAGAAATTATTGATAGGGGTAATATTCGTATCATCTTCCAAATCACCCCCATCTTGCTTTGTAATTTTGAACTGAACCTCAAGTGTAGATGCTGCAAGATCTAGCCACTTGGTTGTTTGTCTGGGGATTAAAAATTCTATTGGTGAAGAATTATTTAAAGATGCAATAGGAAATTGCTCAATCTCACCAATATTTTCTATACCACTCGCTGTTGGTGATACATTATCTGGATCAAATCCACTACAAAAATGCTCGCAAGATCCATGCAACATCATGATTTAATCGAATATATCAAGTGGTCTTGAATTTCGTTTTGAATAAGATTGCCGTTTATGTGTCTTTCCTCTTTGAGAACGAATGACAGAGTGATGTCTTGGTTCTCGTTTCTGTCTTTTTATTCCCAAAGCAGCTTTACCCACTGATGTCATTAGATCTTTTGCATGAGTGAGCATAACTTCTTTGGTTGGTTTACGATTTCTCATCAATTCATTTGCTATTTCTAAACCGTGTTTTAATCCTTCTTTCTTTAAAGTTCGAAATGCATTTTTTGCAATTGGTTTTATTAATGGTACAGCTGATCTTATTGCTGAGCGAAAAATGGATCCTAATCCATAACCATATTGTCGTGCTACTCCTCGATACACTGGAGGCATTTTTTATAAATTGAGTTGATGTCTCTGTCTAAAATGCAACTTGACAACACTCTTCCCACTTGAAAACTGAATGTTTTTACCAGTATTCCCATTTATATTTATAGTGATATAATCAAAAGAAGATTTTGATACTGGTACATAATGTACATTATCAAATTCTTTATGAGTGTGCAGAGATTCGTCACGTGTTTCAAAGGGTATCACACGTAAAATGGGTGCTTCTATATCACCAAGAAATGTATAATCTGCTATGTCGGAATAAATAAAGAGCTGATTAAAATCCACATTTAAATCCACATTATATTTAAATGCATCTTTTGCTGTGTTAGGAAATATTACTGGAAACATACCATCTTTACACCCCAATTTTTCTGATAAACTTTGTGATAATTGAATACCGACTGTTCCAATACTATTTGATACAATTTTTACACGTGATTGTCGAGATGAATAACCAAGATGAAATGACACACCAAATTCTTTAAAAATATCACCCAGTTTTTCTTGAATTTCTGATTCTATTGCTTCTACAACATGACCACCATTTGCATATGCACCTGATAAAATACTTAATTCAACAGCAGCAACACCCTTACGTACTGTATGTTTGAAAAACGATTTATTAATATTATTAATGCGTGCTGATATTTTTGAATCTGTTACAATGATTTTAAAATTTGTTTCATCATCTGTTATATTTCTTGCCTCAGATGGTAAAATTACTTCAACTAAACCCACTTCCCAATGTTCTTTATTAATATGAATGGGTTTAGATAATTTTGTTTGAAAACAACATTGTGTGTTATTTGGAAACATATCCATAGAACTATCACTCAGTAGTGTTACGTAAAATGAATTCATTTTTCTTCTCGTGAGGTTTCAAATATTTTAAACCTGGACTTGGAAGAATATATCCTAAAGAACTACTCAATAACACTAACCACAATTCTTTGTTTGGGGATTGTAAACTAAGATGAATGATGGCTGTAATTATAATTGCATAAATGACAATTATTTGTGTGAAATAAGTTACTTGATTTTTTGCAACAAGACTTCCACAACAATTAAATTGTGCTTGTTGATTTTGTACTTCAACACTTGCACTTTCGCTACTCAATGTATTTTCATTTAGTGACATATTCTTTTTATACTATATCTGTTTCTGCTACCCAACTATCAAATTTCGTAGGATAACCTTCCCAATGTACTTTAAGTTCCTTGATGAGTTTCTTACCAACACGCCTTGAACGTTTGGCAAGAACTGAATCAATGATATATTTTTTATCATCTTTTATAATTTGAATTTCTTGTGGGTAAAATGTTCCCTGTATATTTTCACCCCCCATATCTTCGAGTTTATAAGTGGGTGGTGTTGTATGTTTTACATGGGTGATTTTAAATAATTCTTTTGTCCAATTTGGTAAATACCCTTTTTCAAATGTATGTTTGGTTTTGTTAATGCGTACTATATCACCAATTTTAAATTTTATTTTTTTCTCTTTAGATTTTTTACCATATAAATTTTGTGTTACTTGTATTTCATTTTCTATTGATACAGATGCAGGGGTTCTCTGAATACTACGATGGAAACTGTGATTGTATCCATCAACTAAATTTTGTAACACATCAATATATCTTAACGTACGTTTGTGTGTAAAATATTTCCACATTCGTGTTTTCAGTGTGCGCTGGAAACGTTCTACAATACTAGCTTTTGTTTCGGGGTTCTCTGTTGTGAAAAAATGAATTTTTTGTTTCTTTAAAAATTTCTGCACATCTTTATTTTTAAACTCAGAACCTTTATCTGATTGTAAAGATAATGGTTTACGTCCAGAAGTTTTTAAAATTCTTTGGAAGGATTTTATTAGTGTTTGTCCTGATTTATTGTGTATGGGTAAAACCCATGCATATTTTGAAAAAACATCAATGACACAAACTAAATATCGGAATCGGTCATTGTAAGATTGTAAACTTTGTAAATCTGCTAAATCTATTTGCCATTGTTGATCAATACCACCCACTATAGTCTTACGTCTTGCAAATTTTTTTCGAATGGGTTTATGTAAAGTGTAAGTCCTCTCTCCTTTCAACCATTTTTTAACTTGATCAACTGTAACAGATTTATCTTTACCGTGGGCTGCTTTGTATAATTTGTGTATACCACCATAGCCGGCAGGGTGATTTGTATTGTAATATATTTCGGTTAATAAATTATTCAATAGGCCTCCCATTTATCAGGAATTTTACTTTTTGCCAATCTACGTCTAGGTGTTTTCTTTCCTCGAAGTAGTTTACGTTTTGGAGTTGTTGAAAGAGAAGTTTCTAACCAACTATCTTGAGGGGAACTTTGATATTCATTGGGTATGCCATCCTGTTCTCTATTCATCCACATCCAACGTTCACGATTTCCAACAAAATCTTGAGGAATATTTATATCTTTTAAACCACGGTTGAATATTTCCCACCCTCTTGGTTTAAAGCCTTTTCGATGTCTGAGAACATCATTGACTAAATCAATGATATTTGAACCTTTTATGGCCTCTCCATCATAACTTAAAACACCCTGATTATCCCAACTCATGTGTGGATGAGATGATAAAGCAGATAATAATGAAGTTGCTTTACGCCTCATTGTGACAGGAACACTTTCTAAAATACGATCTCGTAAAAACAATGACTTTTGGTCTGTCTCAGGTATAACCAGTGTTGGTTGTAATGCCTTCTTATATGACATTTGAAATTTTTGTAAATTTTCACCGTATTTTTGTTTTCTCTCACTTTCTGATAATTCTGAATTTTCTAACACGGATGATAATTCATTTTGCAGCAGCGCTGTATTAGTAATTTCAGGGTCAGGTGGTAATCTTGGGCGTTGAGATTTTTCACTTCTATAATGCTGCATTTCTTCCATCATTTGATAAGGTACAATAGCCATTTTCTTCATATTTTATTTACTAATTTATTTGCAAGATTTGTTGCAAGTCCTACAGCTGGTGCAAGTAAACCAAGTAATGGTAAAAACCCACCTTTTTGATTTAAAATTTGTTTTTTCTTTTTAAGTGATAATGATTTACTAGCAAGGGATCTTAGTTGTTCACGTTTCGGGTGTAATTTTCGTTTCTGAACAGGGGAAAGATGTATGTTCCCTTTTAAAAGATTATGACAACATTCTGCCACACAATTAATTAATTCTTTTGGTGCATTTTTCATAATTTGTTTTTGAAATGCTGGTGGTGTTTGACTTAGTGCCAATAACACCCCACCATATTTTTTAACTAGTGGAATTTTACGAGATTGTTTTACCATCTTTCCGTCACAAAGACCATTCATAAAATGATATGGCAGACAAATGCAAGTCATTTTATTTCAACTAAAATAAGATCTTATCCTCTCAACAGGTGTTTGTGCATTCAATGCTGTGAATCGTGCTGTCATTGGAATATTTTCTTTCAGTGCTACATTCCCCACACTCTGTCTAGACATCATAGGATCATGCGATACTCTAAAGCCACCAGATGTTCCACGTGTTAACTTTAATGGTGGTACTTTTTTCTGTTTTTGAAGTTTGCTCACTAAAACAGACTTTGTTTTTGTCAGTTTTTGAGGAGTGACTAAGAAATTTGCACGCACGTAATTTTTATCAACATTTCTTTTGATTTTTTTGTTTGTAGACAATTTTCGTTTCTTACTTTTTGTTTTTGTAAATGGTGAATAAAAATTACGACTTGTTTTATGTCCATCCCATCGAATTAAATTACGAATAATAACACCGCCAAAAAATCCACCACCACCTGGTTTTAAAATAATGTTTCGCTTGGTTGCAAGATCAACTCTTGGATTTGCAAGTTGTTGTAAATCCTGTCTATGCTTATCCATATATGTTTGAGTTTGTTTTGGCAATTTAATTTTTTTATTGAGTATGATTTTACTTGCTAACGTAAACCATTTTAAAATTTTCTTGAAACCTTTCTTAAGTAATTTTTCTCTTGCAAACGGATTTGTCTGCTGACTCAATTGTTCTAATGATCGGATAAAAGATACCATTGTGATGTGTACTCATCAACAAAAGTTTTAACCAAGTGACACAAAAAGTTATGGATGCAGCTTTTTATAGTTTTGTGTAAATGATGGGACCCCGTTCATTTTGTGTCACCCAAGGATGAAAAATATCAGTTCTTAATCTCAAAGAGTCGGGGGTTTTAGGATGAAAATCAATTAATAAATAACCGTGATCAGTACTCGTTGCATCTTGATAGGATGCATTTAAATGGGGTAATTGGACTTGATTTGCTAACACTTTTATCTGCCCTTTATCTCTGGTGTTTTGAAACAGAATCATATAATGTGCATTTAAACTTATGGTACGACTAGCTTTAGATTGTTGAAACATATTTTGTGTGGTGTATATGACACTTGCATTTCGATGATGGCCTTTTCGTGTGAACCATAATTTAATTTTTTCTTCATCTTTATCACCTAACATATCATCAAAAACCACAAGATGTGGAATAGTGACATCACTGACAATTTCATATTCATCATCAGGAATGCCTTCTATGAATTTAACATCGTCACTTTCTTTAAGTAAAGCGTATGTATTTTGCCATTCTTTATAACACCAAACAATTTTTTGTGGTGGGATTTGAAATAAGTCATGTTTCATATCAATAAGCTTTTTGACAAATACTGTCTTTCCTGAACCACTAGGCCCCGATATAAAGATATTACACGGATGTTGAAACAATAAACATTCACTCATTGCCATGACTTCTTTTTTTTTACCAAAAGGAATATCAAAACATTGACTTATATACTTTCTACCTCCATAGCTTCTTCACATCTCTGTGTGGGTTTTCGTTTTAAGGGTGATTTTAATTCAAATAAAGTTTCTGAAGAACTCTGATCTAATTGTGGCATACATTGTCTATATAAATAATTAATGATTTCTTCATCATAAATAATAAAATCCCACATAACTCTTGTCCAAATATTTTGTACATTATCTTTGTAAAAAGCATTCATGATTTGTAATGCATTACAAAATTCCCCATACATTCCATCTTTTTCTAATTGATTTTGAATGAAATCTTTTGTTATTGTTAGATAACCAGGAGTGATCATTTGAAATGCATATAATAATGCCTTACGTGTGATCTTGTTTTCTAAGATGTGTCTTACTGGTTCCATGGTTGAAATCAAAGTGATGATTCTTTTGTCTGTTCTGATGTACTTTGTACATCAGGGCAGTCAGGAAAATCATTTGCTGGTCCGTCAGTAAATAAATCACTTAACTTATTTCTGAAATGTACTGCGGCATGATTGCCAATTATTTTACTAAATGATGAAGTACTTTGATCATTTATGACCATGAGTGCAAATAATGAATTTGAATCTGGAAAATCATCTAGAGTTTTATCATATTTTTTCATTGTTGAAAATATTTGTTTTAAAGTGAACCCATTATCCATGACTGCTAATATTTTATCGGGGGGTGTTTGCATACATGTGGGTGGTTTATATAACTGACAGCCTCTAATAAGTTTCATGTAAGGACAATTTGGAGAATACTTGACATGTTCTTGTAAAGGAATATCCTTTTCTTCCCAGTTATGTAAACCTTGTCCACATACAAAACACTTCACTTTACCACCCCCAACACAGAAAAATCCAGCTTTGGCTAATTCTTCTTTTTTCGATTGTAAGACTGGGTAGGAAGTCCAATGAAAACTTTCAAGTCTTTTTAACTCTGATAAATAATTAGGGAAAGCAGGCTCGAGTGGTAAAGACATCTTGTCTGTTCTCTGTTCACAATTGAAATGAGTTTTTGTGACAGATATTTATACCTTAAACCCATAGGGGAGGGTATCATATTTACCTACTACAAAACGTTTTGTGTATACAGATCTGAATGTTTTGGTTTGTGCTTCACTTGTGACTTGTCTGTTTTTATTACGTTTAATTTTATGTGTGTACTCAATGTTTATTTTGTAATTCTCTCTGTCTCGTGCACACTCAACCATTCTCTCAAAATTAACTTTTTGTGATGTTTTGAAATCTAATGTGATCCCCTTAACTTTACATGTGGTGTGTGTTTCTCCACCTTTAATGTATTTGTATCCATAATTTTTTGGCCCTAAACCTACAAACTCTGTGATTTTTGCCCCTGGATGTTCATCTGTCCATTGACCTAACCTGCTATTTACAATTTTTGGGTTCCAAAGTGTGGGATTATGGATGTAAATACAACTGTCTGTGTCAAAGTATAAAACTCGTGTTCCTAATTGTTCCAAAACTTTATATAATTCCATACGTGCATACGCGGTTACAAACGATGCTACAACAACATTTGCTGAACTGTGTGGTGTGTAAACATCTGCAGTGTCTATATAGTTTACTAAAACAAATTGATCATGCTCAAAAAATTCCACATTGTTCACAATTTTGTCTTTGCTCTGTATTATATCAAAATATTCGGACGGTTCATTTATATATTTAGTTTTACTTTTGATATTGTTTTGTGCATTCTTTCCCCAGAGACAATTTAACATGGTTTTGGCAAATGATCTTTTTCCTGGATTTTTTTCAACATTTTCCAAATAGATGTTTTCAATTTGTGCATAATCTTTTTTAAATGTGTTTTTGTCTGTTTCTGTTTTCACCCAATCTGGAAACCCGCTAGCTTCTTGTTTCATTTTTAAATATTTGTTCACATAATGTTTGTAAATCTCTGAAGACCATTCATCCCAGTGCCAAATCTGATAAGTCTCAATTAAAGTGTAACCCAAATCAAATGACTTGTTAAGTTCGACAGATGTCCATGTACCTACTATTGCACGTTGGTCTGGTGTGTGTTTACACTGATCTAATTCGTGTTCTGCACATGTTTTGCAGAGTGTAAATGTCATTTTCTTATTACAATGAATGGGGAGAACTGGTAAAAAAAGATTTTGAGGGGGTAGGATCTTACATTTGATAAGTCCTCTATATTCCCTTATTTTGTCAGTGTCTATGTTTTCCTTTGTAAGAATAACTGGATGAGAGACTGGATATTCTCTGTGTTTATTGACATATGGGTAGAGTGAACAAATGTCTATGTATTTAATTTCTGTGTCTGTATTCTCATCAATTTTGTAATGTAATTTAATGGCATTTGTTCTCCCGCCAAACAATGCATCACGTGGCTGAATGGGATCCATGTGTGGGAAAAATGTATCTATAGAAGCTCGAACATCTGGCTCCGTTTTGCATAGATGATCAAATTCGTGTTCCCACACTATGTGAACATTATAACCCAATGATTTGAAATGTTTTATGCGATCTTGGGTTTTGTTGTACAGAGATTGATAGAATTGTGAATTGATTGGATTTTTCTCGAATCTGTCAGGATAGCAAGTCTCACATCCATGCCACATACATCCATAAAATTCATAGATTGTGTTTGTCTCTTTGTGAAAACCATCTACATGATAATTTCCAATTCTAGTTTCCCCACCATTTAGTGCATGTTGAATGTGTATGCCTTCTTCTTGTGCTAGTAGCTGTAAGAATCTAATGGCTTTCATGGAATATCGAACAGCAGTGGGATATCCTATGTCTGAAATGATGGCAACTGTGTTTTCTGGCATTGAATTTTTCCGCCAAGCTTTATTGCAGGCATCAGCTAAAGTCGCAGCTTCCCTGAAAGGATCTATCCCATCACATTCAATAAATTTTGTTCTGAACTCCCCGCACCCTCTACGGAGGATGTCTACATCAGATTTACAGTACATGTCCATTTCTTTGGCAAAATTGAAAGTGGCGTTACTAGTAAATTTTTGATTGTACCATTTAATGAATTCTTCTCTGGCTGGGGGAGACATAGAATCAGGCATGTATAATTTTGCATCTAAATATGGGCCAATGTAGTTTTGATATGATTTTGTGTTTGCCAGATGAGGAAAATAACCTTTTGCAAGTTCACTTAAACCAAATGTTTTAGGGAATTGTGCCAATCTCATAGAAAGGAAACTCAATGAATCGATGAGTCTAACACCACAAGCTTTCAGAGAAATAATTTTGTTTCCATTCATGATGACATCGGGTTTTGATGTAGCAGTTTCAATGAGATGTCTTAAGATAAATTGTGCATCGAACCCTCTTGAATTGTGAGCAATAGCTGTTGTATCTAAATGTTCCTTACTGAAAAGCCAATTGCAAAAATCACTCAAAGTAGATTCTCCTTTGAAAATATATTCCCTTCTTCCATCTTTGTCACAGAAAATACATTCTTGATCTATAGGCTTGCAAATACATTCCCCACATGCACGGTGTGCAACACAGTAATTTGGGGTATGGAGACCTGAGTCTTGAGTTGTTTCAAAATCATAAAACACAAAGGGTACTTTCGGCATTTTGTCTTTCGTGGGTGGTTTGTATTTTGGAATGAAACAATAATGTTCAAATTTGACTATTTGATGGCAATATTTGCATTTCTTGAAGCCATCACAAATGTGTTTACCTTTCCCAGAGTAAATGCACATGTTACACGATAGACATTTTTTCACTAATTGACAGATTGATTTTTCTTGGTCATGTGTTTGAGTTGAGTGATTTTTATAACAAGATGAACTTACAAAATCTCTATTACAAGTGTAACAATGAACAGAATGTTCAGGCGTACATGGCAGTGGAGAATAACAGACACAGCCTTTTGGACATCTGTGACGTTCTCTGTTATTATAGCCTACATTGCAATATTCACAATAGTAAGCACATCCTAAAAACCCTGTAATTTTAGTGATGGTGTCAAAATGCTGGTCGTGGTGATAAATGTGAATAACTTTACTCTCTTTTGTAGTTTGAGGTGGTTCGTATAAAAACGTTTCTTTGACAAATTGTGGGTGGATTTTGATCACATAGTCTGGTGAGAGTATCTCTTGAATTTTATGATATTCCTCATACCCACAAGTTTTATTATATTCGAGGCCTGCTTTATCCATCAATATTTTAGCCTCTCGCTCTTGTGTCGGTCTATCAGAATATCGAATATTCTTCCATTTTTTCTCCCAAAGCTCAGATTTATCTTTATCAACATGGCATTTTCCCACTACAATGGCACGTGCGAGACACATGGAATCACAGGAGTTTTTAATTTCGATAATACTTTTCTTATTTCCAACCAGTTTACCCACAGCTGAAAATGAAATAGGTGCTTTTCGCCCAGACCCATGTGGTAGTGAAGTGTGTGTTATTTCTAAAGATAATTGACCATCGTGTATAGTAAAATTCTCATTTGATTGAATAACTTTTTCAATTTCATCTAACACTGTTTTTCCAGTGACACCCATAGCCTTTGTAAAAGGAATAAAAATACCCACCTCAAGACCTGGATGGTGGATGGATATCCTCATGGGGTCGTTGTCTTGTATACCACACTCTCGCTTCACATCTCTCACTAACGAATCAAATATTTCAGTTAAAAACTCGAGCGGATTAGTAACATCAAATTGCTTTAAAGTCACTCTGCATACATGTGATTCAGAGTGAAATTTTCTGGATGCACGCATTAACTGAGGATGAATGGAATATAAATTCTGTACACTCTTTTCAGAGTGTACAGATTTTGTATTCTTAGCATATTCAGTCAATCTCTGTTTCTTACCAGCTAATGCAACAGGTTCTGTGTCATTATCCTCTGAATCACTGTAGTCCACTAATGATCTCTTCATCTTTTGTAAAAATCACGTCTTTCACTCTTGTCAAGTCAAAAACTTGTGTGATCCAAACCTCCCCCTACCCACATTTTTATACTTTCTCGGCGAACAGAAATTTGTGTTTCAAGAAAAAATATTTTTCCTGAAAAACACAAGATTCTGTTTTTCAGAATTTTTGTACACTCCAAAATGGTTATGGAAATATTTTGAAGATTTCAAAATATTTCCATAACCATTTTGGAGTGTACAAAAAATCTGAAAAACAGAATCTTGTGTTTTTCAGGAAAAATATTTTTTCTTGAAACACAAATTTCTGTTCGCCGAGAAAGTATAAAAAAGTATAAAAGGAGGAAGAATCTTAAGATGTTTCACACTTGCTTTTGACTTCAAGAAGACAAGACATATTTTTTTGAAACGCTCCAAAAGTTAAAGATGAACACTGATCCAAGAATAGAGAAAGCAAGTGATGCTAAAAGTATTTACTATAAACCATCTAAATGGGGAGAAGTTAGAAGACTTGTGAATGAACTTTATAAATTGATATCAACACCTAAAGAGATGATTTGTTCCATTTGTCATCAGAAAGGACATTGGGCAAATACATGTTCAGACAAAGGGCCATGTTTTTATTGCAATCAGAGAGGACATTGGATTAATGAATGTAGATTGAAAAAGCTATCGAATAACTCTGTGTCTCAACCAAGATGGGGTTCACCAGCTGTTGATCAACGAGGACCGGTAAAAGTTTATCCATGGTCAGAATACATAAAGCATGCAGAAGATAGATTACCGATTACAGGTTTCAACTTACAACTTGATGAAAAAGACATTGACAACCACACTTTAGGGGGGATGAGTATGATACCAATACCACCACCTCCCCATATAAACTTTACAAATGAGAAAGTTGACTTAGCAGAACCTTGTGTTACCAGAGTTTGATGATAATGATGATACATTATTATACAAAGTGGACATACCTACTGAATCAAAGATGGAAGTTGATGAAGAAAATTTATTTCCAGAGAAAGAGGAACCACCAAAGAAAGTTACAAGAAAACGAAAAGCTAAAGACATTCAACCTAAAATGGCAAAATTTACCAAGAAGATGTGAACATTTTCAAAGTGACACTACACTTATGAAAAATTTCATGGAATAAAATTTTGAAAATGTGAATACAGTGTTTAGATACTTTTTTTTTTGTGTCGTGAAATAAGAATTCAGTTATATTCTATCATATTGGTTGAGTGTGCATAAAGTTTCTCTTTTTAAGAATATGGTGGCCCTGATAAGGGCCGTTTTTATGTTTTTAAAATAAACAATGTATGTTTATTTTGGTAAGATTATTCCATGCTTCTTCCTAGCAGCTCGTAGAACATCGGCTCTTGTGATAATGTTGTTTGGGTAACCAATTCTGTCTGTGGCATAGCAGCAACTATCTGTCATCAGCCTTCTAAGAAATAGCTCAAGGGCCCCTCGAGCTTCATCCATGGCCTGTGATGAAATAGATTCCACACCACCTCTCCTCGCCAATTCTCGTAGATTTTCTCTTGGAATGACTGTGTGATCGGTGTTCTGCCCCCTTCTGTCACCGCTCTGTGCTATGCTCTCTACCTCGATGCTTAGTTCAATCTTCATGTTTGTCAATAAGAACATTGGTGGTATGAGGGGGGAGTCTAGTGAATTTTATAGTAATTCAAGGGAGGGAAAAGCCGCCAGAATTACTCATTGTGAAAATGAGTAATTCTGGCGCCTTCTCCCTAGACTGGTTGATTTTTAGGCGGACTTCTCTACTGTTGGTTAATTTTTTGGAGGGGAAACTTTCAAATAAAAAATAAAAGACTTTCTTTATTTGATAGTAATTCAAGGGAGGGAAAAAGGCGCCAGAATTACTCATTGTGAAAATGAGTAATTCTGGCGCCTTCTTCCCAGACTGGTTGATTTTTAGGCGGGCTTCTCTACTGTTGGTTAATTTTTTGGGGGGAAACTCCTTCTAATAAAAAATAAAGACTTTCTTTATTTTTTTATTGGGAGGGAGTTTTCCCCCCAAAAATTTCATCCAATGGTAAAAAGAGAGGGAAAACAAATCCTAATAGTATAAATTGAAAGCAAAAACTTCTTCATTTTATCATTACACTGAAAAAATGTCAGAATTTACAACTATAAATTTTGAAGATCTACAGGCTATGGATGCCGGTTATTGGAGATACTATGATACCACACCTAGTGAAAAGAATACAAGAGATGTGGAAGTACAAACTGATGAGACAGAGTGGGGAAAAATTCTGGCAATGCTAGAAAAGATTTACGATGCTGTGGATCAAGTAAAAAAAACGTCACCTCTACAACTCGTGCCGGAGAAGATTACCATCCCGGTGGGTTTTCAGATGCTAGAACCCACCAAACAGACCAAGAAAAGACCGGGGCGTAAGAGGAAAGCCACTGAACAGCGTGTAACAGTTAGGAGGTTGGAAGATAATGGAGAAGAACCATCAAAATCACCACACCCAATACGGATGAGGATTGGAAATTTGGCGTGTGGTCAGGGGCGGTATGGAAAAATATTGCCTGAATAGAATCAACCCCCTGGCTCAAAGACAACAACTTTAAAAACGGTCCTTTTCAGGACCACCACATTCTTAAAAAGAGAAACTTTATGCACACAAACAACCAAAATACAGTACCCAATTCATTTATAAAATATTTCATTTCCCCCCTCTAAATTGCAACAACAAAAAAATCATCTTGTTATTACTTCACGGTATTTATTTTGGCGGGGGGGAAATGAAAATGTTTCGATCAGTGGGTAATGTGATCGAAATATTTCATTTTCCCCTCCAAATTTGCAACAAAAAATCACCGTGTTATTGCTTCACGGTATTTATTTTGGCGGGGAGGAAATGAAAATGTTTCGATCACATTACCCACTGATCGAAATATTTCATTTTCCCCTCCAAATTTGCAACAAAAAATCACCGTGTTATTGCTTCACGGTATTTATTTTGACGGGAGGGGGAAATGAAATATTTCGATCACACGATCCACTGATTGTTTCGCCGCCCCAGATTTTGGAACACTGTTCCAAAATCTGGGGCGGCGAAACAGCCAGTGAGTCGTGTGGTCGAAATATATCATTTCCCCTCCCGCCAAAATAAATACCGTGAAGCAATAACAAGGTGATTTTTTGTTACAAATTTACTGACATCTCATATCCCAATATTTTTTCTGCAGGCAAAAAAAAGTTACATGAGATTAACAGTATACAGTGCAAGGGGGAAAACTCTCATTTCTCTAACAGAAAAAAGATAAATTTTTGTCTAAAAAAAAACTTGCACTAAGAAGTAGGGTCAGACACCTGCCTGTTAATCACGCGCGCGAATTACGCATCTGAAGCCATGGAGAGAATATATGTCTCTTAGTTTATTGTTTTTTTAAATAGAGAACGTGACATAGAGAGAGAGAGAGAGAGATTCAAGTGTGGTGTATAATTACATTCTGTGCGCTCAAAACACATGCACATCTAATAACATATCCCCCGCCCAGAAAGACAAGTTTGATGATAATTATAAACAGATGATTTTTCACAGTGCATTATCAGAGTTATGTGCGTGTTTTTCAGTTTTTGTATGTTAAAACAGCTTCATGAAAAAATATTTTTCAAGACAAATCTCCCCAGGGAAATGAATTTTCACCTCACGCACAAACAACTTTGAATACGAGTATACAAATAATTGTATACTCGCGTTCAAAGAGAAGGTGAGATAGAATTGTGTGTAGTTCAAATAAATTCTTTCAAAATGTTATAAGCTAAACACTCCCAACTAAATTTCCCCTCTTAATTTCAACCCTTCATTTGTTCATTTAATGTTTAATGTTGTAGTCTGATATCCACCACGCTCGAGATAAGTTCACCCTGAAAGTAAGAACAGACGATTTCGCGTTTTCACCCTCAAGATATTGTATGTTTAATAACCATTCCTTCCATACAGTAAAGTGTTGTACGGTTTAAAGAATGGAAAGATTGATTAATAAGCAAAATACACATATTTGACAGTATAGAGTAATTGGGACAACCTACCCCGTGACTGACACTATAGACCAAAGCATTTAACACTGAATTCAGCATACCCCAGGACTGACACTATAGGCCAGAAATTAACATAGGATTCTCCATAGGGTTTTTGGTCTATAGTGTCATATTTTGGCCTATAGTGTCAGTCCTGGAGGCGAGAAAAAGATTTTAAAATCTTTTTCTCGCCTCCAGGACTGACACTATAGGCCAAAATATGACACTATAGACCAAAAACCCTATGGAGAATCCTATGTTAATTTCTGGCCTATAGTGTCAGTCCTGGGGTATGCTGAATTCAGTGTTAAATGCTTTGGTCTATAGTGTCAGTCATCACTACTCCCATATTTGAACTCCATAAATCAAGTGACTGTGTACCAATGCATAATATATGGTTTTCATAGCTTTATATGGCAAAACTTTCTTAATCTTACTGAAGGCATAATTGGCAAGAGCAACTTTCGAACAAATTTGCGATATGTGTGCATTGTAAGAAAGGTTTTCATCAAGATTAACGCCAAGGAATTTGACGTATTTTTCATTCTCCTTACCGCCGACTTTACTGATGATTTCATTGTTTATACAGAGTTCTTGCTGTGTGGATGTTTTATCTTTACTACATGGGTTAAGTAGTATGTATTTTGTTACTTTAGCATTTAAGGATAAGTGGTTGGCGGCACACCAGTCAGATAATTTCTGAAGTTCATCGTTGAAGTATAAAGTTAGCGAGTTAATGTCCGAACCTGATTTGTTTACCGATGTGTCGTCTGCAAATGATAAAAGGTTCAATTTTGTGGACTTGTGGATATCATTTATATATATAAGAAAGATAATAGGGCCAAGAATAGAACCCTGTGGGACTCCGCATGTTAGCTCAGTTAGGTTGGATTTACTCTCTCTGTAGGAGACATATTGGGTCCTATTTTGGAGATAGCTATCATTTGCCTTGCGTCTTATTCCATAATATTCTAATTTTTGAATTAGTACATCATGACTTATAGTATCAAAGGCTTTTGGGAGATGCAGGAATGTGGCAAGCGTACTATCTTTGCTATTTTTGTTATTCTCTTCAGCCATATATTTTAACAGGTGCATAATCGGATGCAAAGTACTATGTCGTTTCCTGAACCCATATTGATGTTGATAAAGAATATCGAATTTGTTAAGGAATTTTACAAGTCTTATTGACATTAGTTTTTCTAGGATTTTTGAAAATACAGGAATGATACTGATAGGCCTGTACTTTGTAAATTTGTTTTCGTCACCCGATTTGAAAATTGGTATAACCTGGGCGATTTTCATCCTGTCAGGAAACTTTCCCTGACTGAATGAATTATTCATAATATGGGTGAGTAGGGTGGCCACTTGGTTTATTGAATGTTTAAGGATGTTAGAGCTAATATTTTCACAGTCTTGCTTGGTTTTGTTCTCATATCGCTTACTACGCTACAAATCTCAGAGGGTAATGTTGGAGTTATGAATAACATATTATGATATGAATCATTCAAAAACTCTACAAATGTCTTACGACTTTTAGATATTAGTCTAGATGTTTGGTTCCCTATGTTTGCGAAAAAAGTATTAAATTCGTGCGCAATCTCATCTGCTACATATATTGTCTTGTCGCCAACATTAAAAAATGAGGGTAAAATGCGTTGCCATTTATTGATATTTAATGCATATTTGCCAGGTTTTCCGCATATTACTTTTGTTTTCTGAGAGTACTTTTTTCATAATACATAGCCTTGCTATGTCTTTTAATCTTGTTCAATAATCTACAGTATTTTTTTTATAATTGTTCGTATTCAACTCCGAGGGAGATTTGAGTTTTTTAGGAAAATTTTGTTCTTATTGTTGGCAGAAATTAGAAGTCCCTTTGTCATCCAAGGCTTTTGTTTTATAAATTTCTTATTTAGTGTTTGTTTTCGGAAGGGGAATGCTGTTTCAAAAACATTCATATATAAATTTATGAAAATTTCATAGGCTTCGTTTGGACAGTCTGTTTCCATAACTGGACTAAAGTCACAATCAGACAACAGCAGCTTGAAGTGTTCAATAGTAGTGGAGTCGAGTTTCCTTGTCAGTGTCGGCATCATTTTAACGGGTTCCTTATTTGTCTGTTCGACGTAAAAGATACCAAAGTGGTCGGATACGTCTGTCAAAATTGTTCCAGATTTAAAAGAATTACGGATATTATTTGAAAACATGTGGTCTATGAGTGTAGCAGAGTGATCTGTAACTCTAGTTGGTTTGGTGATTGCGGGCTCAAAACCCGCACTGAACATCTGCTCTATAAACAGATCCGTTTTGGAGTGAGAAGATATTTTTAATTAATCAATATTAAGATCGCCCATAATTAGTGAAGATTTATTTTCTTTATTGATAGCATCGGTTAAATAATCTATTTTGGTTTGAAATAGGTCAATATACGCTTTAGGAGCCGTGTTAGGCCTGTAAAGTAGCCCAACGATTTTCGATGATTTTTTATACATTAATTTGACAAACAGGGATTCTATGACTTGAGGCATGAAGAGGCAAAGATCATGTCGAATACTAAAAGAGATATCAGCCCTAATAAAAAGCCCAACACTACCGCGTCCATCGTCGTCATTGCTTCTTGTATGTTTTAGTAGTTGGTAATAACCTTCAAGGGTATAAGATATATTCTCGGGGATTTGAAATATTTCTGTGAGGCCGATGACGTCCAATGTGTTTTGGGCATTATTCAGTTCGCACAATAAGTTGTATAATGAGTCCCAGTGAGCTTGGAGACTTTGGCAGTTAATATGAAAAGCTGAGAATGCACTTCGTGATCCGTTGAGCTCAGAACGCGCCTCACTGGGGAGAAAATACTTACTGTCTACAATGTAGGGAGGAGGCGGGTTATCACCTTCAGGCAACATGCTGATTTTATTTACATTGGCATGGCGGGGTTTCGAACCCACGCAGAGAGAGCTTCCTTCGGCACCAACCGCCTAGCGAAACTATACTAAACCACGCACACCACTCGGCCACCGACAGACTAGCGAAACTATACTAAACCACGCACACCACTCGGCCACCGACAGACTGGGGTCTGTCGGTGGCCGAGTGGTGTGCGTGGTTTAGTATAGTTTCGCTATCTCCAAATAGGGGTCTGTCGGTGGCCGAGAAAAACTATCTCCAAATAGGGGTCTGTCGGTGGCCGAGTGTTGTGCGTGGTTTAGTATAGTTTCGCTAGGCGGTTGGTGCCGAAGGAAGCTCTCTCGGCGTGGGTTCGAACCCCCGCCATGCCAATGTAAACAAAACCAGCGTCCTTTCTTAATTCTATGGCATCCGAGAAATTTGAAAAAGACAAGTGTCGCTGATTTCTTCTGAGGTGCAGTTCGTAGAATTAAGTACTTAGATGCAACTATCTGATGCTGATTTTATTGTTTATTAAATGACTGAATTCATACAGTGGATTCGTCTGGATCTCGTCTAAACTTATACTACCCGCCATGGTGGTAAAGCCAGCCACCAGTAGCACCCATGCACAGAACAACAAATATAGTAATTAAAGTTACTGCTTTATAAAATACAGCATGGTTGTTAGTGAATTTCAAGGAGAAATTAGTTTTAGTTATTACAATGACACAAGAGCTGGCAATAGATAAAATTAAGTACAGTGCTGCACAGAAACAATAGAGAGTTAGAAGGGTTAGAAAAACTATCTCCAAATTAATTTTAGGTCGGCGGGGTTGGAGGGAGACTTAAATGGTCTCTGTTTTTTTAGAACTTGGAAAATGGATAATCAAATGGACAGTTGTCCACCTGACATAAAATCGATACTTATAGTTATACTTATGGTATTCATGTGCCGGATGGTACACTCTAAAATCCGTTGGGTTAAAAATCAACCCAAATCAACTGGGTTGAGTGAATATGAACCCAATTTGGGTTCATATTCACTCAACCCATTTGATTTGGGTTGATTTTTAACCCAACTGATTTTAGAGTGTATTGACGCTTAGCACTAGGCCACATAATCACTAAAATGGACCTAGATTGTACAGTTTCATTAATATACAAGGAGTGGACAAGTAGATGATGCCAAAGCTATTCCAGAGATTATCTGGAACCATCCCATGAGCGCGGGTCCGAAAGTACCACTCCCCACGAGCGCGTGCGCTGGTGGCAAATAACACCTTCAGATCCACACAGATGAGACAACTCCTGACATTCACAAATTCCGGGTAGATTTTCTGTTGATATGCTTTGTGGCATTTTACTGCGCTGCATTTAACCCAACTTAATTGCAAGCACGTACGTTACAATACAAATCAGTATATACATCAGCTGATCGTTCTATCAGGCCTGCACAAGTCTTTTCACTCGAACATAGACAATTTGTTTCAATTCTCGACGATAATTCCACCAACTAATTGTTCAACTCACAGATGAGATTTGATAATTTTAACACTCCACATGAGTATATTCTTTTATTTTTCATTAATGCTATTTTTGGATGTTTAGAACATTTTAAATACAAATGTACAACAGGGAATTTAGAATGCACTGATGCTACCTTAAAAAAACAAGAAATTATAGCGAAGCTATGCAAAAAAGGACGATGAAAAAAATCCAGAGCTGCGAGTAACTACCTGATGATATTTTTTATATTTTAAAATTTTAATCTCAAATGGAAAGGATAATCTTCCAAGTCATGTTTACATAGTGCTAGTTCAAGGTTCAGGGTGGCAGTTTCCTGAATGCAGAGATTGCCTCCGATCCAAGGTTATGCCACTACACACTGCTAAAACTGTATTTCTCAGAATTCCCGCTGTTAAATATAGCCTAATAGATGAGAGTGAGACCATACCAAATGAGTAATGTTACAGTAGCTATTAGTAAATGAAGCCTAAAATAATCAAAGAGTTAGAAAATGAGAACACACAAAGGTTAGAAAAAGACAGAATTTAACATTTGACAATTCCACAACTGGTCGTTTTCAAAAATCAAACCAACGTTGAAAGAAATATTTATAAACTTTAAAGACTTATGCAGTGTTGTTGATTTGAGATTTGAGAGCTGAAAACAACACTTCTAAAAATGGCAAGAGTTATTGCACTCACTTTTCTCAATTTCTTTAAGAGTAAAAATATTTTTCACAATCTTATTGATTAGGAATAGATTTTACCTTACACGAGTACTACAGTGACTGTAGAACTAGTCTATTTAAGAAATTCATCGACAATCCCTTTCTCCCTTTGTTGAATGATTGCTTTCACTTCTTTACTGAATGCCCACATGGAGAGGTTAATGCAATTCGTGAATCGATTGATTGTCCATATCCAAGGCCTGCAGAAAGTAACCCTTTACCTAAGGAAATGGCGATTTTTTTATATTGTAATTTTTTGCTTCTAAAAGATAGCTGATGACCACTCATTGGAACGAGTTTATTGCGCTCGTTCCAATGTAAGGTGATAAAATATGTTTTGGAAGCAAAAAATGAAAATTTTTTAGTTATACGAGAATTTTATTTCTGTCTGCTACTAGCATTAGGTAAAGGGTTAATCGACCCCCAATGAAAAGTGAGACAAACTATAAACAATAGTATCATTGAATATTAAATGCATCAGGTGACCATCTGGTGCGATTTGTTTGGTCAGTATGTGCAATACGTAATGCCTGTTGTAAAACTTCATTCAGTAGTACATGCAAATATCATTATTATGTGACGTTTTGTTTTGTAACCAATCCTAATTTATTACTGCAAGATTTACCCAAAAGAAGTTTAGAACATGTCGAAAACGCACGAACAGTTCGGAACTTCTGCAGATGCACTTCAGCTGTCAGCGTTAATTAAAATGACACATCCGTTTGCACCTGATTTGCATGTTTTAATCGGTGTGATGGAGAAGCGCAAAAAGAGAGCTTCTTGTTTTCATTTCAGACGCGCAAAGAAGTGCGAGTGCGATAAAGATCCTCAAATCAACAACACTGATTATGTGTCAACCAACATGGTTTAGATCCCTAGTGCATTGTGAGTCCATAGATTGAGTTTGATCAAAATTGACCCAGTAGGTCGCCCGTTGCTAGGGAGGCACACTGGTTGCTAAGGAAACAAACTGACATCATTACCGACTCCTTGGCTTGAATCCCTGATGCATTATGGCTCCACATATCACATTTAGTCAAAATTGGCCCAGTAGGTCTCCCGTTGCTAGGGAGGCACGTTGCTTGTTAGGGAAACCAACTGACACCATTTTCGATTCTTTGGTTTGGATCCCTAGTGCATTGTGGTTCCATATATCAAATTTGGTCGAAATTGGCCCAAGAGGCCGCTCGTTGCTAGGGAGGCACGTTGGTTGCTAGGGAAACAAACTGACATCATTACCGACTCCTTGGTTTGGATTCCTAGTGCATTATGGGTTCATATATCAAATTTGGTCCAAACTTGCCCAATAGGTCGCCCGTTGCTAGAGAGACACTTGGTTGCTAGGGAAACAAACTGACATCATTACCGACCCCTTGGTTTGAATCCCTGGTGCACTAAGGGTCCACGTATCAAATTTAATCAAAATTGCCCCAGTAGGTCGCCCGTTGCTAGGGAGGCACGTTGGTTGTTAGGGAAACCAACTGACACCATTTTGATTCTTTTGTTTGGATCCCTAGTGCATTGTGGATCCATATATCAAATTTGGTCGAAATTGGCTCAAGAGGCCGCCCATTGCTAGGGCGGCACATTGGTTGCCAGGGAAACCAACTGACATAATATTCGACTCCTTGGTTTGGATTCCTAGTGCATTATGGGTTCATATATCAAATTTGGTCCAATAGGTCGCCCTTTGCTAGGGAGGCACGTTGTTTGCTAGGGAAACAAACTGACACCATTGCCGACTCCTTGCATTGAATCCCTGATGCATTATGGATCCATGAGTGAAATTTAGTCAAAATTGGCCGAGTAGGTCGCTTTTTGCTAGGGAGGCACGTTGGTTGTTAGGGAAACTAACTAACACCATTTTCGATTCTTTGGTTTGCATCCCTAGCGCATTGTGGATCCATATATCAAATTTGGTCTAAATTGGCCCAAGAGGCCGCCCGTTGCTAGGGAGGCACGTTCGTTGCTAGGGAAACAAACTGACATCATTACCGACTCCTTGGTTTGGACCCCTATTGCATTATGTGGCATATCAGTTTTGGTCAAAATCGGTCCAATAGATCGCCTGTTGCTAGGGGTGTTGCGTGTTGTTAGAAACGTCACGTGATGTAGTAAATTGTGAATTAGTCTGACTCCCGGTGTATTATGGGAAAATATCTCAATAGCACGACGACCCCCCCCCCCCCACCCCGTCTCACCACCTGTTACTTCCCTCAACTGATGGTTCACTCACTTTACCCAATTGGTATCCGAATGTTCCTTTGAAAACAATTGCATTGTCCCTTTTTGTTCTTGGGAAGATTCCTCGAATGGGAGCCGTTCTCGTAAAGTCTCTTCTCGGGCGTTCCTTCCGGTGAATAAAAAAAGTGTTTATAATATAAAGGACTCTCGAGTTCAGACGTCTCCGGCGTTTGAACTCGTACGCCTACGGCGCAATCGTCCTTTAAATAAAAAAAGAAACCTGCTTGTAACAGTATCAGAGGCAAAACATGCCATGGAGGCATCCCCTCATTCACCCTACGTCAGTATATCTTTAATCGTCGTTATAGATCTCTGAACGAAGCGATTATTTTCTATCCTAAATATATGTGAGGCTTTTTACTAAGACTGGATATTAATAGGGTTAAGCATCAACCGGTTTCATGGGTGTAATTTCCATAGAGAATATGATGAGAAGATGCATCTGCATCAAGGCAGATTGCGACCGAGCGTCTCTCCTCTAACAACTCACACAATTGGGGATCACTCGATTATTTTCTATCCTAAATGTGAGGCTGTTCTCTAAGGCTGGATATTAATAGGGTTAAGCATCAACAGGTTTCATGGGTGTAATTCCGACAGAGAATATGACGAGAATATACATGTGTATCAAGACAGATTGCGACTGAGCGTCTCTCATCGAACAACTCACACAACTGGGGCTCAAACATTCCAATCATTGTTGGAGATGAGCAGATCACACATGCAAATCTATTCCTGAGGGGTTTCCGACCCAGTTCATCGGTCACTGAGAAACAAACTATCGACCCCATTAAGCTAACCAACAGGCAGTGGATAGACCACCAACAACAATGCTTATTCTGGTACTAATCAATTTGGTCACTCGAATTAAATAAAATAGCTCCATATCAGTAATTTGAGAACAGTATTACGAGGATCTATCAACCCGATTCAAGATCAATTTGCAATGGAATTTATTCATATATTCAATTACAATTGCTGGAGGTTCGGTACCCTTTTGATAGCTGGAGTGATTTCGTGTCGGACAGATTTACGTATGGGGGATGCCGATTTACCCGGCGAAGTCCCAGGTCAATGACAAGGCACTATCAGATTCCTCGGCGTAGCCTCCAGATGTAGGTGATGATGATGATGATATTTTATTCAACAATTCACCTTACTCACAAACATCGTAAGGGATATTATTACATCACGTAAATATATACAGATAGTATTGGAACATTACATACATGAGATCATATA
The DNA here is from genome assembly GCA_031216915.1 of Pictodentalium vernedei. Classification (NCBI taxonomy): domain Eukaryota; kingdom Metazoa; phylum Mollusca; class Scaphopoda; order Dentaliida; family Dentaliidae; genus Pictodentalium; species Pictodentalium vernedei. The sequence goes on from CM062295.1 coordinate 78,069,059, forward strand.
CATTATGAATGTGAGAGGCGCATTGTTTATGGACGCCGTGGCCAGATTAGCTGTCTTCCTAGCATCTCCATGTTACTATGTTGGATACTATAACCTGGAGCAGACTTTTTGCTGCAGGCACAATCCTTGTTTCAACTCTCGAGTTGGAGAGTTGGGACCCAAGTTTTGTGTCAGGGCAAGTGCAATAATTTCATATTGGGTCATGGTGGATGAGATATCGGAGTTTACATAAATTTTTGCTACCACAGACAAATCACGATCTGCCAAACACACACATTATCTATGGTTTAATAACCAAGAATTAGGGAACAATTAGTCTACAATATACTTTTTAGATTGTTTATGGATTTGAACTGCTTGGTCTGCAATCCGGGCACAATGTGTTAACACATATTGCAGTAAGGGAGTAGTTTGCAATAATTTTTTGGTAAGTATACTTTTGAACAGGAATCTGGGGGTTAATGTTTTGAGGCTGCTTTCTAATTCATTCCACATTTTAGGGAAGTTGTGTTTGGGTAGATTTGCCGAAAACTGTGTTCTGGCCTTACACTCTCTAATTTGTCCAGCTTGTCTTGTATGCGTGCCAATAGGGGTGTGTATACTAAACATGTTATCAAAGGATTTGGGTAGGTTCTTATTTTGCCAGTCGGACATAAATAATAAGACATTCAGTTTACACATGTCCAGAAATTTCAATATTCCATTCTTTTTAAATAAGGGGTCTGTGTGGCTGTTGTATTTTTTGTGGTTATGCAAGCTTCTGTAGAAGGACCAATTTTCCAGTCGCGAATTCATTGCCCCAGATTTGAATGGCGTATGATAGATGACTGTGGTCAAGTGCGTAATATAATGATTTTAGCGCGTCTTTCTGGAGAATGTTTTTACCTTGTTAATGCAATATATTGCAGCAGAAATCTTTGAGCAAACATTCGATATGTGGGTTTTAAATTTCAAGTTTTCATTAAGATGTACCTCTAAGAATTTAATCGTTTTATCTAACATAGTATTTCCAAATACTGGCATTTCGTTATAGGTAAGATACAGTTTGAATTGACTGGCTTTGAACGTATTATCTTGTGGGTGTAGTAGAATATTCTTAGATTTTTTAATGTTTATCTGTAGTTTATTACAACAACACCAATCAAATACTTTTTCCAGTTCCTCATTTACTTTAGTTTGTAGCAGTTGCACGTCATGGTCAGACGTAGACATCGAGGTGTCATCCACAAAGGATTGTAGACTTAATGTGGTCAGTTACAAATGTCATTCACATAAATTAGGAATAAAATAGGACCAAGTACCGATCCCTGTGGTACTCCACAGCTGATACTTAATTGGTGAGACCGGTACGAGTGATATTGGACATATTGACTTCTGTTAGACAGGTAGCTACGAAATCAATTGTTACAGGTTCCCCGGATCCCATAGAATTTCATTTTCGTAAGTAGAGTTTCATGGTTGATTGTATCAAAAGCTTTTGAGAGATCAATAAACATGGCCAAGGAAGAATCTTTTGAAGGTGTGTCATTGCTTTCTACTACACAGTTAAGAAGTTGTATAATCGGGTGAATAGTTGAGTGTTTTTTTCGGAGTCCATATTGATGTTTATAGAAGACATTAAATTTAGTTAGGAAGCTTGTTAACCTCGTACACAAGAAACGTTCAAGTAGCTTGGAGAAGACAGGTAAAATGCTTATTGGTCTATAATTTTCCAACTCTTGAGCATTACCTCCCTTAAAGATAGGGACAACCTTAGCTATTTTCAGGTTATCTGGAACAATTCCATCCATGAATGATTGGTTGAATATATGTCATAGGGGTTGTGCGACTTCAGATATAGTTTCCTTCATAACTTGGCTAGAAATGTTGTTGAGGTCCGCGGTGGTTTCCCCCACAATTTTATTAGTTACAAGGATAATTTCTTGCCCTGTAGTTGGAGCAACAAAGAAGTTTTTAGGATAATTTCCTTTTAGGAATTCTGTGAAGTCTGTGTCGGTGTGTGGTACACCTTCGCCGACGTTTTTACCAATACTTGCGAAATAAATGTTAAATCTTGATGCTATCAGTTCGAGATCCGTTATCTCTAATCCATCTGAAATAAAGGTCCGTGGTAAGGATAGTGAATTTTTGGACATATTTATTACATTACGTAAAATTTGCCAAGTCTTCTTCAAGTCTTGTTGATTTTCCGCAAGATATCATTATAGTACAGTGCCTTACTTTGTCGTTTAACTTTATTGAAGATCGCATTGAACGCTTTATATTATTGAATATTTTTTTCTGTGGAATTTTTAACTTTTTTATGTAAAGGTTGTGTTTTGACTACAAAAGCCCAGATGTCATCCAAGGGTTGCGTTTGACAATTTTTTGTGTTTATTTATAACTCTTTTCAGTGGAAATGCGTCATCAAAGACATGTAGGTAAGTTCTTAAATTTCAGAAGGTTTTGTCGACTAAATGATCTTCTAAATGTTCATGCTGAATCTCTAGCGTGATGTCTGTCAGAATTTCCTTTACGTCAAATGGTCCATCCCAATATGTCTGGGATTTCTCTGGCCCATTTTTGGTTTTCTTTAGGGTGAACAGCCATACCAATCACCAACGATGTAATGTGTCATCCACTTGCACTTATAATTCCTGGCTTGTCTCTTTAAAGCACCCTCCATATGTTTTCTTACTATCTGGTGTGTACTTGAAATGGCATGTTGGAGATTCTTTGTCCACTCACAGGATTCTGTGTATACCGCTTGACAAGGCGTACCAAACAAAATCAACTGGAGTGGTGACATCCCTTCCGAACATCATGTAGTTCTGGGTAACTCCAGTGGACTATTGCACCGAACTCCTGTATGTACTCGTGGCAAAAGGTAATAAGTAGTCCCACTCTGTCCTCTTTCTCTATGAACGAAGTGAGCATTGCCTTGATAGTCCCGTTCATACGCTCTGCTTGGCTATTGGACTGTGGCCAATAGGCTGTTGTTAGAGTCTTCTTAACATTCAAGAGTGCACAAACCTCTTGGAACACCTTACTCGCAAATTGTGTACCCTCATCTGAGTGGATTTGTCTGGTGGGCGCACAATGTGTGCAAAATCTGATGAAGTCCCTGACTTCCCGTTTGACCCCGGGACAGTGAAAAGGCACTTCGATTTAATCATTGGTCTTTGTTATTCCGAGGTGTCCTGATGTGGGGAAACTGTGACTCATCTCAGTACTCTTTGCCCTCTGACCTCCTGGAACTACAGCCCTCAGTGCAGTATGACCACTCTGCCAATCATCTAGACATAGGAGCCCCTTGTTCAATTTCAGTGTGTGGAATTCTGCCCAAAGACGCTTTACCAGTGGACTCTTTGGAGACACAACATCCCAAGAAAGATGTTCACCTCGTTCTACCCATTCACTGACAGCAGAAACGTCTGAGTCATCAGTCTGAGTCTTTTTCATTGAGCTCGAATTAATACCAATCAATCGCACTTTTGGGATGTCAGGTTCCTCATTTCGGCCACACTGGCACAAGGCTTTCGTGAAAGTCCTTCCGCATTGTGTTTCATACCAGCGCGGTGTTGTATATCGAAATCATGATCCAAGCTTCTGGATCCATCTGAACATCCGCCCCTCTGAGTTCTTGAATCCCATGAGCCACTTGAGGTCTGTATGGTTGATCCAAATTATAAAATTCTTGCCAATTAAGTATGCCCGGAAATGTTCTACAAATGTCACAATGGCAAGGGGTTATCTCCTTGTGGCGCAATAGTTCCTCTTTGTCCTGGATAGCAGTACAGTAGGAGGATTTCGTGCCCTATTACCCGGACTTTTGCCGGAGCAGCTAGCGTTAAATTCCCATAGGAAACGGACTTTTGCCGGAGCAACATTTTCCTGTCCAAAACTTCGATCCCAGCCATCTGGATCCGACAATTTTAGTAGGTACTGCATATATAGTGTGCTATGATATGTATAGTGATATATGTTCACATGGGGATATGGATATAGAGTGTGGGTATGTGATAGAACATTGATGGGAAAGGTGAGATTTTTCTTGAAAGTATTCCCCGTCAAACGGGTGACGTCACGATGTGCGCGCGACGGCATAGAGACGTTGACCACTGTTGTTGTCCACTATACATTCTGACATAACGTTGTTCGGATCAGTGGGTGTCGGATTCCTTGTAAGGGAGGGGGATCTGGTAGTAGTGATATATAGCCATGTTGGTATACTATTAGCCCTTGGGCCTCCATATTATCCTATGACTGCTATAGCTAGGTCAAGCAGTATTGTGGGGATGGGGGTAATGCATGGTCGCCCAGTGCGGTATTGCGAGATAGCCCTTGGTGGTTTAGATTGGCAGTACAGGATGAATGGTTTGTTGGCCTATTACCCCCTGAGTACTATTAACTTTACGAATACTTTGTATTATTTTATGGCTGGTATTGGTAGTTCGTAATGCTAGGTCAGGCAGTATTATAATCGGTAGTTTTAAACGGGAGCATAGGATGCGCGGTATATATCCCTGTAGGTCCCCTGTTAGTCCTCGGTATTATTAACCAACCGATTGCTTTGTATTGTTCTTTGACTGATATTGGTAGTACGTTATGGCAGGGTAAGTGGTATTGTGGGTGGGGGTGGGAGGGGGTGGGGTGGTAATGCCTGGTAGTATAGAACGGCACTATAGTATGGGCGATATATACTTCTGTGGACCCCCGAAAGCCATTGGTACTACTAATCGACCTATTGCTTTATGTCACCCCATGACTGGTATAGGTAATATGTAATGTGTGGCCAGACGTTATTGTGGGGTGGGTGGGTGTAATGCATGGTCGCCCAGTGTGGTAGTATATGATGTGCACTTTGTACCGCTACAGGTCCCAGGTTAGACCTTAGTACTATTAATCCACCTAATGCTTCATGTTATCCTCTGACTGGAACAGGTAGTATGTAATGCTAGGCCAATCTGTATTGTGGGTAGGGGTGATGCCTGGTAGTTTAGAACGGTAGTATAGTATGGGCGGTATATACCCCTGTCAGTACTTGGTACTATTAACCAACCGATTGCTTATGGCTGATATAGGTAGTGCGTTATGGTAGGTCAAGTGCTTTTGTGGGGGGTAATGCTTGTTAGTTTTGGATGGTAGTATAAGATAGACTGTATATACTCCTGTAGGTATCTTGTTAGCCTTGGTACTACTAATCCGCCAGATGCTTCATTTTATCAAGTGGTATTGTGGGGTGGGGTTAATGCCTGGTAGTACAGAACGGCAGCAGAGTATGGTTGGTATATGTCCCTGTAGGTCCTATCTTAACCGTTGATAGTATTAACCTACCGAATGTTTTGTATCATCCTGTTACTGGTAAGGTGATACGTAATGCCAATAGTTCATACTCTATTCCGAGTACACTTGTTCTTGTTTCATTTATCTAGATCATCCAATCAGTTCACTTTATCACCACAATAGGTCCTTGGCACCCCTTTTAAGTCGTATGAGGGCTATGAGAAAATCCCTCAGTGAGGTCTAATTTACTATCCCTCTAAACCCCATCTCGGTATTTAACGGCCATGTCCCGAGGCACCCCAATTTCAGCATCCCTTTCTGGAAAACGTCTGTGGCTATGGAATCCCTTTTTTCTGAAATGAGGCCATGAGAAAATCCCTCATTGATTTTCTCCTCGCCCTCATGGCCCCATTTCAGAAAAAGGGATTCCACAGCCACAAACGTTTTCCAGAAAGGGTGCTCAAATTTGGTTGTCTCGGGACGAGGCCGTTGAATACCCAGATGAGGCTAAGAGGGATAGCAAATTAGACCTCACTGAGGTCGAATTTAAAGTCCCTCTTAGCCTCATTTCGGTATTTGAGGATACGTATGGCCTGGTTTTGTATTATTTGAGGATACCTTTCGAGGATACCTTTTGGAGAATCCCTTTTAGTCGTATGAGGGCTATGAGAAAATCCCTCAATGAGGTCTAATTTACTATCCCTCTTAGCCTCATACGACTAAAAAGGGATTCCCCAAAAGGTATCCTCGAAAGGTATCCTCAAATAATACAATACCAGGCCATAGGTATCCTCAAATACAGAAATGAGGCTAAGAGGGAAAGTAAATTAGACCTCACTGAGCGATTTTTTCATGACCTCAACCAAAATAAGGCAAAGACAGATAGTAAATTAGACCTCATTTAGGAATTTTCTCATAGCCTCATGGCCTCATATGAATGAAAAGGAATTTTCCAAAAGGTATCCTCGAAAGGTATCCTCAAATAATACAATACCAGGTCATAGGTATCCTCAAATACCGAAAGGAGGCTGAGGGACAGTAAATTAGACCTCACTGAGGGATTTTCTCATGGCATCAACAGAAATGAGGCTAAGAGGGGTAGTAAATTAGACCTCATTGAGTGATTTTCTCATGGCTCCATACCACTTAAAAGCGGTGCCGAAGACTGGATGGCTGGGTCGAAGTTTTGCACAGGAAAATGTTACTCCGGCGAAAGTCCGGTTTCTATGGGAATTTAACACTAGCTGCTACTGCAAAAGTCCAGGTAACAGGGCGCGAAAACCTCCTACTATACTACTCTGGATAGTGCTCTGCTGCCACAAGCAATGACTCGCAGTCTCGCCACGGCTCTGTGAGAGGACAGCTCCAATTCTGTCAAGATTTTGCATCAGTATCAAGAATGAATTCTTTGCTAGAAGCCTAGAATTGGGGCTTCAACTAATTTATTCTTCAGCATCTGAAATGCTTCCCGACAAGCTTCCGTCCATTTGAAAGTTTCACTCTTTGTCGTGAGTTTAGTCAATGGGGCTGTGATCTTTGAAAACCCTTAATGAACGTACTGTAATAGCCATACAAGCCATGGAAGCTTCTGAGCTATGTGACATTGCATGGTGGCTTACAATCCTTTATGGCTTTGATCTTTATTTGATCTGTAGCGACTCATTCATCTGATGCGATATGCATTAGGAATTTGACCTCTCTTCTGAACAAAGAATATTTACAAGACTTCATTTTCAGCCCCGAATTTTCGAGTCAACACCTGATCTAATCGTTCACACATTTGCTGGTAATCCTTCCCAAATGTCAAAATGTCACCGATATAGATGAGACATTATTCAAATTGTAGCCCTACTAGCACTGTTTCCATCATCCTTTCAAACGTTGTTTGGGCATTGCAGAGCCCGAAAGTTAAAACATTGAAGTGATATAGTCCATGGTGTGTGATAAACGAAGTCTTTGGTAGGTCGGCTTCTCGCACAGGACATTGCCAGTATCCTGACATGAGATCACAGATGAGAACCATGAAGCATTTGACAACATATCCAGAGCTTCTGCTATGTTAGGTAAGGGATAGGTGTCCTTTTCGGTCAATTTATTGAGGAGCCAATAGTCGACACAACAACGGAGGCCCCCATCCTTCTTCCTTACAAATACCACAGGGCTTGCCATGGACTTGTAGATGGAGAAGCTATATCCTGACTCAACATCTCCTCGCCCATCTTGCCAACCTCTTCTCTATGGTGAATTGGTACTCTCCTATGTCTCTGCTTTATAGGCTTAGCATCACCTGTTCGAATCTCATGCTCGGCCACTTAGTATGATCCAAGTCATTGGCCGACTTGGCAAATAAGGCTTTGTGTTTAATCAACAACTGTCTTGCAACAGGTAACTCGTCGACTGCCAATCATGACGATACATAGCTCCATAGATCGTGCAGGTGTTCACTCATCTGGGTGTCACCATCCATTTTGCCTTTGTCAGTAGTCTCACTAACTTCCACTGGGGTGAACTGGCCAACATTGTTTCAGTACACAACTCTGACCTCAGCATTGGGATTGAGTAGTCTTGGGTAAGTATAGTACCTAGACAAGACGATTAGTCAGGTCGTCACACTTATTTGTATGTCTTTCTGGTAGGGAATTCACATAAAAACAAGCAGAAATAATTAATGTTAACACCTAATAAGGTGTTAGTTCTCTAGTATATTACTAAAATAGTGTTTTACTGTATGTTAGCCTCTGAATTATTGCAAATTATCTAAAAGATAATATCGAGAAATATCCCTCGCTAGCTTCCTAAATGGCGTCACGCTCTCGACGCATGTCGTCGCCTTGAAGGAACGATCAGCAGATATGTTTGCAGTCGAAAGAGGCTGAATATTGCGCAATAAAATCTCACGTAGCATATAATAAAGAGAAAGTCTACGCTGTTTTATTGAATATCGAAAATTATCTAATGAGCGTGGACCTGAAAGTTTTATTCTTCAGAACGCTTCCGATATTCACTTAAACAGCACAGATATCCTCAAATTTTTTTTTTTAAATATGACGTTTTCGTGTTTTTCGTGTTTTTATATGTATATTCTTTATAACTAGTTCAGTTTTAAAAAAAACTTTAAAAACACTCATGTAATGTCCAAGCATCACTATTAAAATATTTGAATAAAACATATGCAATACAAATTTAATTTTTTTACTCAAGAAATGAACAGTGGTGAAACCAGATTGTCCCGACAGGGGGTGCGGTGGGAGTCTTGTGCACCCCGAGAATGGGTGCTAGGGCATTCCCCGACAATCTCTCAATAAAAGAGTTAACTTTCCCGATGGAGAGGCTAGACCTCCATCGGGTGGGTCTATAGCCACCTGGATCCCACTCCCGGTACCATCACTGGAAACAACTGTTTTAAAGTCCAGGTTGGACCCATCGGAAAGACCATAGTTCGGCCCAATCGGAGAAGAGCGATCAACGGCAGACTGCTGGTTTATCAAAATGTCTCTTATGTGGACTGCCAATGGCAGTCCACATAGAGAACATCTTGATATACCGACCGTCTATGCAATCAGATCCATTTCGCCTTTTGGTCATTTTCACGAAATTTCTCGTGCCAACAGGTTTTGGACAGCATCAATTTGGGGGGAATCCAATAGGGGGGCCACCAGGAATTTTTCCGGTGCACAATACGGCCAGTCTGCCTCTGAACAATAAATAGAAACTTATGGGAGTGAATGATACATTAAACCAATAGTGACAAAGAATTATATGGTGAGGCCAGAAAAAGAGTTAATATACAAATAAGGGATAAGAAACCGTGGAATAGTAATATCACAGGGTTGTTATTTTAAGGTCATTATCACAGGGTTGTTTATATCACAGGGTTATTATTTTAAGGTTATTCTAAATTTTAAAAAGAAGTAAACAATTCGAGTTATGTAGAATAAATGAAAGAAAGAAACTTTTTAATAATCAGTGTGAGTAAACTGGGTAAGCGCATTAATTTAATTAAGTTCGTATTCGGAAAGTGTTCTTTGTTCAGTCGCTGTCATGCAGGGACTGTGTAAACAATGCATTCCAAATTAGAACTTATTGAAAAGTCAGTTCATGTCACTGCAAGTCATCAAAGCCGTCTTTTCTAAATTAGCACCTTTGCCCAAATAAAGTTTTTGATTGGTGATGCGCGCGCCTATAGAAGACCCCTCGAGTTAACTTCAAGACAGGCTCGCTAGGATGGAATAATCGTTAGTTCACGCGGTGTAGTAAAGAGTTAATGTATTTGTGTGGTTCCGGTAAGCCGTCATTTGGACGACAGGATTCCCGATCTGATGATTTACATCGAGGGGAGACGCAATCTCAGTAACCCTTTACCTAACACAAAAAAGCAGACGACACTTGCAAACAAAGTTATTGATTAACTAAATAGTTTCATTTTTTGCATCAAAGACATAGCATATGACCCCTCATTGGAACGAGCCCACTGAGCTCATTCCAATGAGGGGGTCACATGCTATGTTTTTGAGACAAAAAAAAAAAAAAATGAAAAAATAATGAAAATTGAATGGAATTTTTTGTGAATAGTGCTGGTCGGTTTTGGACGTTACGTTGGGTAAAGAGTAAAAACAATAAGGACAACGGGTCGGTGGGGTGATCAAGTTCCAGTGATTCTGGAAACGGATAAATAAAACGAACATATGCAATACTACATTGAGTATTAATGGGGGCGGGTGCACGAGGATTACAGTAGAAACTGACGAACAGGGGTAGGACATAGTGCTCTATCTGCTAGGGTTTCACGGTATTTCGATCTTTCACCGAAACTCTGTATTTTTTTCGATATGGATACCGAACAGAGCAAATTTCAACTCATTCGATATACCCACCTTCACATTCACAATATCGTCGATTAGCAATATCGATATTCTCAAACTAATGATAAACTTAACTTTTTGGACTTGAACTTCATCTAAATTCATCACACGCACACTATAAACTACCATACTTTTATTTAATTTAGATATTGTTCCAAGCCAGAAAATGAGCAGACTGTCATCTGCAAAATGAGGTCCCCAGAGGTGCATTTAGTGATGCTACCCTGCACAGCAGGTTAGCATCACTAAATTTACCCTCTGTGAACCTCAATCTGAATCGGGGTATCAAAACTAAAAAGAAAGAGGTACCTAGGGGATAGATTGGCCCACTGTATGGGGTAGTATAATCAAATTCTCCCTCTGGGGATCTTATTCTGCAAATGTCAGACTGCTTATTTTCAGGCCTGTATGGTTCCTCTGCAAAATCAAATGCACGTGGTTCTATTCGTTCCAAGCAAGATCTGTCGCAAAGTACGAACAGTATTGCATGCGTTTGGAATTCTGCATGGTCATATCAAACAAGGATTGTCAGTTCTCAAATACTCGATATTTACTTATATCGCGGTATTTCCAAAAATACTGTACTCGGTATTACAAATTGGAATACCGTGAAGCCCTAGTAACTGCATCTGTATGGATATGTCATAGACTCCCTGCTAGTGGTGGCGCCGGGGGGGGGGGGCTGTCCCCGTCCGAGAGGTCCAGCCCCCCCCCCCCCCCCCCCCCCCCCGTCGGAGATTTTTAGTCAGTCCGTCGGAGAGTCTCGTAAACCCGACTTCACGAGAAATTTCTGACAATCGAATGCAGATACATGTATCTCGTCTTGTCAGTCTCAAACCCGTGCAGCACTGGAACTTTGATAGAGTATAGTGATTCTCACGAAATTCCTTAATGTCGTTCGTCAAACTGGCTTTATACATGAAATATTTCCCGACCTTATTATAATATGTTTATTTTAACCCTTTTCCTAAGGTAATGAACAAAACCGACCAGCGCTGTTCTCAAAAAGCGCCAATTAATTTTCATTATTTTTTTCATTTTTTGTCTCAAAAACATAGGTTATGACCTCTCGTTGGAACGAGCTCGTTGAGCTCGTTCCAACGAGGGGTCATAACCTATGTTTTTGAGAAAAGAAATGAAAAACAAAAGTTTTTCAAGAATTATTTTTGCAAGTGTCGTCTGCTTTTCAGGTTAGGTAAAGGGTTAAATAATCAACAAACATACCCAATTTGCTTCTATTTTGGTTCTCCAATTTACCAATTTTCACTCATTTTCCTTCGTTTGGGAGGTCAAATGTTATAGCCCCCCTGTCGGAGAGGTCAGCCCCCATGTCGAGAAATCCCTGGCGCCACCCCAGCTCCCTGCTGGACTAAAACATGACGGAGGAGACAGCTGGTTTATCTTGATGGACCGCTGGAACAGATTTGAAGCCATCTATTGTGTTAGCTGCTACAGCTTTTTCGTCCAATTATTACCAATCCATTGCTGTGCGCACAAAGAATAGATGTTTGTATTGGTCTGTATTACAAGCTGGTACAGATGCGGATATTCTATTGTTTCTTACTGAAAACGATATAATGTTGGTTACTATACAATTGTTAGATCTGTTGACCTGGATCTGTCGCTTTTGAGTCTGGAAAGTTATGAATTTGTCTGGGGGTGGGGGTGGGGGGGCATTGCCGATACTTGTCCCTCAATCAGTTTATAGAAGAAAATAAGGCGGTGTTTCTTCCTTCTAATTGTAATAAAGGTAGTTTTGTTTCTCCGGCATTTTTGTCACACACCCCTCTTCTCTTGATTTATAATTTTTGTTGCTGAATCTTGTAACCCTTCATTGCATGATATCTGGTATTGTGATCTCTTGCTTTGGGTGTGAGACCCAGATGGTCGCTCCATTTTCCATTATCGATCTTACGAGTGCAATGTAGGCTGTTCTCTTCAGCAGGGTTGAGGGTTTCTGCGGAGGAATCCGAAAGTGGAGTTTGCCTTTTTATGATGTGTTCTTTCCATTTAATGTCTTCCTGTATTTGTAGGGCGCGGTGGCTCAGTGGGTAGAGTTGCAGGCTACAAGCCGAGAGGTCCTCGGTTCGAATTCCACCTGCCCGCAACCGCGTAGTGTCCTTTTTGCAGGACACTTGAACCTCATTGCCCACGTGGGGGCACGGTGATGTGTACTAAGGCGTACTGCATGTCGATGGTGCACTTGTCGTCAATCAATGCTCACCTTGCTTGTGTGGAGTTAGAATGTTGGGGAACCTGACAGTTGCTCGGTGGTTCTCCCCGGATACTCCAGCTTCCCCCACCCGTAAAACTGTCCGGCACGAGGTGACCCGGCTGTCGAAAGTGTCATTAAACCCCAATAAATAAATAAATTGTAGATCGGGGTAGGGTTAGGTTGAGCATATTCTAGTATATGTCGATTTAGGGTGTAGAATCGATAACTTTTTCCTCTGATGCTCAGAATGTAGCATTTTTTGGTCGTTAAAGCGCATTCTCCCCAGTCTGATGCCCGTTTTTCTAGACAAATTAGGTCGTTTGGTAGGGTGGTGTGAACCTTCTTGCTATTCATTACCCGGTACAACAGGGAGTCGTCTGCAAACAGCCGCACGGATGATTTTACTGGGTTTGGTAGAACGTTTGTGAGGCATAGATAAGGTATTGGGCCCAAGACAGTTCCTTGGGGTAAACCTGAGTCAGCGGTTGTTCATCCGAGAATCCCCTCAAATCAAGAAAACAGAATAACATCGAAGTAGCACCTCTTGGAGAAAGATGACAGCTAGTGAACAACAGCAGAAAATAAGCACAGATCCTAATCAAACAGTTTTCACGAGGGAACCACCAATACTTGTCCGCCAAACCATACCAACCATCAAAATCAAAATCAACCAAGACGGAGTGGCGAATTTACTTAAAACATCAACCCTGCAAAAGTATAGGGTCCGGTCAATATTCCAAATAAAGTACTGAAACAGTGTTCTGACCTCGCTCCATCAATGTCAATCATATTTCAGAACTCGATAGGCCATGGTACACTACCAAATGACTGACTCAACTCAAATATATCCTGTGCTTTTCCCACCCAATATCAATCACACCCGCAAACGGCACACAACAATACACATCATGCCAGGTGTTGTAGAAACGCTCAGATATCGCTCCCAGACAGGGCCTCCAAATATGAAACTTTTTCCTGGGGAGATCACCCAGACCCCTCCAAACGGGAGGGGGACACACTCCTCCATAGTTCAGCGATCTGAACGTAGTGGCTACCCGCTTACAGTGGGTAGCCACGACGTTCGGATCGATGAACTACCTACTCACCTATCCTCCTCCAGCTCAGGCCTGCGACGATCGGGAGATGCCACCGCCCTATCTTACTTAGCCCCCCCCCCCCCAATTGAAATCCTGGCGCCGCCACTGATCGTTCCTGATTTTATTTCTTCCACCTTGCTGGCTTGTTCGAGCGCTGGAGTATATTGCGTTCTTTTCAGGCTGCTTGTTTTCAGGGGGCTGAACTGTGATGTGAAAGAGTCTAGGAAACTTTGTTTTTGTTAGGGTTTAGTTCGGTTTAAACATATTTTATTTGTCAAAATTAACGAAAAGGATCAGACAACGAGTGCCGACCGCTTAAGACACGTCCTCTCCCCGTATACGATTAACAAGTAAATGCAACATTTGTTCAGTATATACACATCAGAATAAACAATAACGCTATTCGAGATTGCAACGGTGTTATGGCGGTAGATATTCAGAGAATGAAGAAAAGAGAGAAATTGATAGCATGTACCCATGAAGAAAAAAAAAAAAAAAAAAAAAAAAAAAAATTAAACTGTCTCCAGCCAATTCACCAAACCGAATTGCTCTGGGAGAGACCCATCACTGCAAGGTTCGTTCAACGTTTTGTCATCACATATGAAGTTGGTAAACTCCGCCTAACTACATAAATTAAGAGGACGTAGTCGCACGTATACTATAATCCTAATAACCCTTCCTTTTCTTTCATGCTTGTAATGAAAAGAAATGAGGGAATGGTTTAGATAATAGCAAATGGGTTTTGAATGTTTATTGTTTGTTTATTAATATTTAGGGTCATTTTCAGCCTGTGTAGCTATACCATGATCACAGCATGGGATAATCAAGTTTCTCCGATTGTTTAATCAGGTTAATCACGACTTATACCCCACGCATTGTCCACCGGGTCCTATTTTGCCAATGAAGCAGAACTGCTCTACCACAGTAGACCAGCACTACAACAATTCCGGAGGATCTGGAACCATGGAACTAACTACCGGAGTGAATGTTATCAAAAATCTTGAATCGATTGGTTGCTGTGATATACTTTTATATATCCCAGGAATAGATTGTCATTTGCAGATGGAGGCACGTTAGAGACACCGTAGAGGATGTCGGTAACAGAATTAATGTTGGCCAAGTCCTGTTGCAGTATTAATCTTTGATTGGAATACCTTGGGCAGACACAAAAGTAATGTGAAGCGTCTTCCATTCCGTTACCACATGAACAGTTTGGTGTATCATTAAAAAATTGAAATTTGTCAAAATTTAAGTCACCTCATGCATCAGGTAGCCTGCAATGCAGTATATTCATCTTCCTCAACCCTGTCCCAAAATGCGATGGCGGCATATATACCTCACTTTTCAAATGCTTAGTACATTCACTTAAAGATTCCAAGTTCTTCATTTCAATGGGAAGTGAATTCCACTCTGAAATACAAGATGGAATGTAAGAACGTTTCAATAATTCAGTGTGCATCAGAGGAATTCGAACAGGCACGGTGTGTTATATGGTGAGTAGTCCTGAAACGTCTGGAGTAATAGTTCGAAGAGGTACGTCGTGGCATCTCCATGGAGGATTTAAAGAAGGTCGCCATCTTATGCAATTTTCGTCGTTGTTCTAGGGCTTCCCAGCCGTGTTCAAAGAATACTTTTGAAGGCAGTGCCGACCAAGTCAGTCCCGTTATTATCCTCCCGGCTTCCGTGGGTATTTTGTCTAGTTTAGAAAGTAAGTATTCGGGAGCTCCGACCGATACTACATCTGCATACTCTAATATTGGAAGTATAAAAGACTTGTGCATTATTTCAAGAGTTTTTCTGTTCATGATAAATTTACGTTTTCTCAACACGAAAGCCAAGAGTTAGCTGCTTTCTTGCATATGTAGCAAACTATGTGTTTGCCAGTTTAAGTCAGTTTGTAATGTTAATCCGAGGTACACGAGTGCGATCGGTTATCGGGTCCAGAAGTGTCCCCCATACTTTACAACTGGGTTCACGACTGCTGTTTTCCTGGTAATTAACATGATCTTGATTTTTGATGGGCTATAATTTACGAACCACGGCTGGGCCCATTCTGATAGAACGTTAAGTGTTCATGATCAATATCTGTACTGATCTGATCCAGATCAGAATTTCTCTTTGTTATACACGTATCGTTTGCGAACAGCCTACATGTACCTTCGGAGGACATACGTTCAGAAATGTCATTGATGTAAATCAAGAAGAGAAGCGGTCTTAACACTGATACATGTGGCATTCCACACTTAACGGGAAGATAGAATAACTTGCAGAAGAATATAGTATTACTCGTTTCGGCGCTCTTTCAAATAGCTTTTGAACCACTCTAGGTTGGACCCTGAAATACCATATTGCCTCAGTTTGGAAATAAGACCCTTATGCCAGGCCCCATCAAATGCTTTTGATGTGTCACAAAATACCTCTAATGAGAAGAAACGGTTATTTTAGGCTAAGTAGAAGTTGTGATAAATTTCTAGTAGCTGGAATACAGCACTGCGTTTCAGTAAAAATTCAGATTGATATTTAAAGAATAGATTATTGTTGTGAAAGTGCAGAATACTTTATTGAAAATAACCTTATCCATGCTTCTACTCACACAACTAAGAAGAGACACGGGCCTAAGATTGTTAGGATCGTAGGTGTCGCCTTTCTTGAAGATTGGTATAACTGTCGCCAGCTTCCAGTCTGTTGGATACGTGTAAGAGGTGGGTGGCTGTTGGAATAATATTAGGAGTGGCTTGCATATTGTTTGCCTTTCTTCTTCAGCATTCGGTTACAGATGACGTCATGACTAACTGCTTTATTGATTTCCAGAGAACTTAGTATCTCGTAGACGCCTGCTTCCGTCATATTCATGTAGAAAACATGCAAACTTCGTGTATTTCACTATCCTTCAGGAAGTTTGTATTAAGCAGGTTAGCCACTTGTAGACCACTGGATATAGTTACCAAATTTCCAGCGTCAGTCACAGTTTGGGGTGCTGGACTGGAGAGGTGCTATCAAACTGACCTAATAGTTGTTTCACGCTATTCCAAAACGTTTTCGGGTCGCGATTTATAGAGAGAGAGAGAGATGTGTCTAATTTTGAAAAGTATGTGTATTTAGCCCTTTTCTTCATATTATTTGTTAGCTCACCTTGATGAAGTCAAGATGAGCTTTTCTAATCGCTCTCCGTCCGGCGTCCGTCAACACCATGTTTTGGTCTTCTCCTTCAAAACCACTTGGCCAATTCAAGTGAAAGTTTGAGTGAGTGATGGTCCGGAAGGGGCATTGCATTTTTGTTCAACTCAACATGCCTATCCCCATAGGGAGGGTGTAGGGGAAAATGCTCCAATATATTTTTAAAATCTTCTTCTCATGAACCAGACGATACAATGTCTTGATATTTGGGGTTCCGGACATTTTCCCCTAGGACATATTCCCCTAGGACATTTTCCCATAAAAAAGTGTCACCTAGGGCGTTCCCCTAATTTCAAATGAGAGGGTGGACATTTTCCCCTAGTTAGGAAGAAAAGAGTGGACATTTTCCCCAAACTAAAAAAAAATTGAATTTCAAGATTTTATTACAAGAAAAAGAAAGAATTTGTTCCATTTAATGTGTACTTCCTTCATGCATGGAGGCTATACAAATCCATAAAATTATATTACGGACTTGCACCAAGGGTGTTCTCATCTAAGTCGTCTTGTAAATTTATTCTTAGCTGTATTATCGTTGTTTGATTTATCATAGTTTTATTTGTGCTACTTGGGTTTAGCGCTAACTGGTTGGTCAACAAGTACTTGCACCAAGGTGAAGAAACACAGAGGGGTGGGAGAAACACAAAGGGGTGGGGCACAATGATAATATATAGGTGCAACTCGTAATATAATTTTATGGGTTTGTACATAAAATTATATTACGGACTTGCACCAAGGGTACTTTCATCGGGGTCGTCTCGCTATGCCGGTTGCTATTGTTTAGTAAAAATGTGTGAAGATTAAGTACATCAAAGGGAGAAGGATTATAGTCCGTTTCTTATTCGTTTACTCATTTAAGTCGTCTTGTAAATTTATTCTCAGCTGTATTATCGTTGTTTGATTTATCATAGTTTTATATGTGCTACTTGCTACATATATATTATTATCTTGTGCTAGCTATTTTAAAAACAATAATCTATTACATGAAACATTTTATTTTTATTCTTCCAATTTTTTTCTATTTTATTCCATGAGAAATTTAAAAAAAAATCTATGGGAACATGTCCTGGGTGAAAAATCTAGGAGTAATCAATCTAGGGGAAAAAGTCCGGGGATGAATAATTAGGGGAAAATATCCTAAAGGAAAATGCCCAATGGGGATAATGCCCTAGTGGGAAATGACCTAGGGGGAAATGTCCTAGGGGAAAATGTCCTGGACCCTGATATTTGGTATGGAGCTTTCGTTTGAGGTGTAAAATCAGGTTTGTTCAAATGAAATTCGTGAAGCAATATTTGCCGTTGCAATGGAGGGGCAAGATTTTTTTCCCCGCCCAAATTTTCTATTTTCTGAACCGATGGTCCAATTTGAACCAAACTTGTTATGTGGTATTATTCAGGGTTGGGGTATTCGTATTCAGTCGTATTCGAATACAGTTTATCAAGTATTCACATGTATTCAGTATTCACTGAATGTTATGAATACATGTATTCGTATTTGTATTCAAATACATTAAAATTTGAGCTGTATTCATGAATACATTTTGAATACTTTTTGAATACTTTCTATATTTTGGAATTAAAGAACCATATACTGAATAAAAGATTTCCACAGATCGAGCCCATGGACTCCAGACAACAAATTCACACCTCATATCAATATTGAAGACTTAATAATCCCTGATATTATTTATATACCACTAAACACCTAGTCTGAAATTTATACATTGAAAGCAGACAATAGACTTAATTATCAATTAACTTGTCACAATAAATCTATTTAGGTAACAATGGCCACATATTCCCCTGACTTTTTAAATTGTTGAAAACATGCACAATAAAAATAAAACAAAAAAAAACTTGTGTTATTGGACACAACTCAGTTATTCAATGATATCTAATTCTAAAATTTTAGGATTTATTTAAAGTTTTTCTGTTTATCCCTTAATTCACAGTGAAAACACAGATTTATTTATTTATTTATTCCTGTTTAAGGTCACCTTTGTACAGCTCAGAATGTCTAATTATAATCGATGAAAGCACGTAAATATTATAAAGAATATTCTATTGCTGTTAGCAAACTTTCAGCCAACAGACCTCCAGGTTTAACCATGAAGTGCATTGGTTAAAACTTTACCCGTCCTTCTCATGTGGTTTTCTTTGCAACTGATACTTAACGTTCAGGAGGAAACGCCTGCAAAATGGGCGGCCTGGTGCAATGGCACGACACACGAAGTTTAGGCTTCCAATGAGAGACTGCATTTCTTGCAGCGTAGTTTTGGGTCTGTCGAGCATCGCACTGATTTTAATATAAACATCTCTGAGTTTGTCTTCCGGAATTTTGATTAGCATATCATGAGTGTCCACTTCTAATCCTAAGAAGCGAATAATGGTTTGTGCCCCCCCCCCCCCCCCCCAGTCTTGTCATCTGCAATCGGCACCCCCAAAAATCTGCACGCAGCCAAAAATTATTTCAAATGGAGCGTGCATTCCTGAGAGTCTTTGGGGCCTCCAAATAAAAAATCATCCAGATAATGGATAATATTATCCGAATTAGTGAGCTTGCGAACCCGCCATTCCAAAAAAGTGGAAAACTTTTCAAACACAGCACAGGATATTGAACAACCCAAGGAAGGCACTTATCAAAATAGTAAGAATTTTCGAATTAAAAACCGAGCAGGTCAAAATCCCCGGGCCATATGGGCAACAATCTGAAGGCAGATTTGATGTCTGCTTTAGCGAGTAAAGCACCCTGGTCTAAGCGTTGTATCATTTCAACCGCGGAATCAAAGTTGGTGTAACTTACTGAGCAGAGTTTTTCATCTATAAAAGTATTCACAGAGTTATTTTCCGGATATGAAAGGTGATGTATCAACCTATAATTCCCAGATTGTTTTTTCGGCACCAAACCAATTGGTGATATCCACAAGGTAGAAATGGGGCGATCACTGAAAGGACCAGCAATTCTTCCAGCAGACAACTCTTTTTGAAGCTTCTGATGCACAACCGCAGGACTGCAGGAAAACGAAAGTAAATTTCGAGCCTCGCACGGATGACGTGGACCATTATATTCAAGTGAAAAACCAAATTTAAAACCGCGTAGTAAGTAATTTGAAACCTCCTTATCCGGATAGTCCTGAAGACTATCTGCTGAATGATCGAGAATTATCGGTGAGCTGCCCAAACTAAATTTTGTGCTGTGTTTGACTACCCTTGACTGCGCTGGAGGACACACTGTGTCTCCAAAAGGAATTGACCTGACAATCAACCTGAGAATCGGGTTTCCCACAGTTCTGACAATCATGCGCAAAACGACAATGAGCCCATCTGCAGCCACCAGACCGGCTGAAAGCGAAGCAGATGCAGTATAACATACGGAACGGAAGTGGTACCCCTAAACCAGACGGCCGTAAAGAGCTTGGAAATCCTGCAGAACGATGCAGGCCGATGGATAACGGGGTCGAGTAATGCCGCAGCGCTAGAAGCAATCAGGGGTGAGCTTGGGTGGATGAGGATCAAGGACAGGATAGACCTGTTGAAGCTCGGTTATCTTAATTATTTGGTAAATCTCCCCGACAGCCGATGGTGTAAAGCAATGTTCCTGAGAATTTTCAACTCAAATATCAAAACGGGGTGGATGGTCCAAGTGAGGGAGCTAGTAGAGAACTACTCATTGGAGATCTCGGACCTGGACGTTGGGGCAAACCAGGGTAAAAAAATCGTCAGAGAAAGGGTCATGGAGGATTGTAACCGTAATTGGCGAGAGGGGGTCAAATCAAAGAGGTCTTTGGGTGGCCTGCGTGATAAAGAGAAGCCAGGTTTTGAAGAGTACCTTGATGGCACCTTTGGGGGGTCACTGTTGTTCAAGCTGAGGTCGCGATCCCTGGAGCTGAGGGGAAAAATTGGGAAAGACGGTGAAAGGGAGTGCCAGATGTGTAACTTGGACATGGTGGAGACCCTGGAACACTTTCTTCTAGAATGCCCAAAGTATCAGCCTAAAAGAATGAGATTCACTGGAAGTATAATGGGGAAGTGGGGTGGGAGAATGAAGGACATGTGGCTAGGGGAGACTCAAAGGAGAGGGTTAATATGCTAATCGGAGAGATTGGGAAGAATGGGACAAGGGATATTATCAAGCAGTTCGTCTCCGAGTGTTGGGAGGAGAGGAGAAGCGTGGGAATAGGGAGGCAGTTGGGAGTACAGGGGTAACCATGGCCTTCTCGACCGAGAACCGCGACAAATCAGCGGCTGGCCAAAGTGTTATTATAATATTATGCCTGGCTTTTTAGAGACTACTGTAGAGGCTGTCCCTGGACCTAAACCAAATCTACCCGATGAATTTGAGGAAGTGTGTACTTTGGGGATCATCAATTGAACCAACAAGTTGGGAACTATGACACTCCAGTGTTGCAAGTTGATTGACTGGCGCATGCGAATTGCTCATCGTATGTTCGCCAGGCTAAGTCAACAAATCGAGCGGATGCATCTCGAATAAATTGCATGTATTTCAGCAAGTCAAAAATCCTATCTGTGTGCTGCTGAACATAAATGTAGATAAAAAGTAAAAAGGCATCAGACCATTTTTCAATGGACGAGACTTTTTCTTTAACCTGATTGGGCTTCAATTCAATAGCGCCCTGATCATTCATAATTAATGTGTTACCACATGTTGCCTCCAACACGCATGTATCAGTACCGATACCCTTTAAGACAATTGCAATAGTGATGTACTGATTAGCCCAAATTTGTTGTTTCACCGAGAGCGGTACGTGAGCTGCCGTATCATCATCTGGCAGATTCAACATCGACAAACCCCCAATTGGCCTAGCACCAACTGGCTGAGGCAAACACAGAGCTTGTGGATTTTGAGCAGGCGGACCGGAGGACAGAGAGTGCAGTGGTGGCTGCACTGGAAAAGGAAATGTATCATGAGTTGTGGTCTTACTATTAGAATCCCACAACTGGGATAAACTCTCGCCAATAATTATGCCTGTAGCTGTACTGTCATTACCATTGAGATTTCCTCCTCCCGACTCAGAAATCTGCGCTGCCCCAGGAACACTGACAGTAGCATTTCCCCGCTGTATTGCCGCCATTGGACGTCGACTGTGAAGGACTTGAAATTGAACCCGTGGCTTGTTGTGGGCTGCGGTGATTCTTCCCACGTTGAGTTGTTGACGATCGCTTATTTGCAGCACAGGTACTCGGCACAAGCTGGGAAATCGAAAGAAAAATGGGATTTGATACCATTTTTGAATCGATACTGACATGCCCCTATAATGGGATATAAATATTAACAAAGTACACAACTCTCTTTTCGAAAACGATAGCACACCAGGGGCGGATCCAGGATTTTATAAGGGGGGGTGCTATTGTTGGTCGGCTCTGCGCCGTCCTTGCGAGCGCCGAAGGCGCGAAGCAATTAGCGGGGGGTCTGGGGGTCCTCCCCCAGAAAAAAATTTTGAATTAGGAACCCATCAGATGCTATCTGAGACGTATCGTGGTCATATATTTGTCCTTTCTCTTAAACCTATTTTCTGCCGATTTGGCTTGAAATTTGGTAAAAACAATTATGGTACTGACACTGCCCAATGAAAAACAAAATAATCATTCGAAATTGTTACCTACCAAGAAGCAAATATAATCACCCCTGGATTCTGCCTCAAATTAATTGAAATGCGGGGATTGCCTGGAAGAAACATAATAATTTTCACTATGACATACCTGTTGTACGCAGGGGCGACAGAAGTTCCAAGAAGTATGAGTGTGTGTAGGTGGGTGAATGTGTGGATGGGTTGGTGCCACTGGGTGAGTGGCCGAGAGGGGGGGGGGGGGGGTCACATTTCTTCTGGTCACCTTTGAGATGCATATACTATTTAAATGTTAAACACCCCCAAAGGCAGATTTAGACGGGGGCGCACATGGCGTGCGCCCCTCTAGTTTCTCAGAAATCAGTTCTGAGAAAATAGAGGGGCGCATGCCGCGTGTTTCCCCGTCTATTAATCAGACATAAAAAGTATATGTCGTTGAAAATTATTTTGTTAGAATTGACTGGAGCGTGCCAAAGGCAAAGGCACGCCCCAGTCAATTCTAATAAAATGATTGAAGTCAGTGCGTACTATAAATTAATAGTATGTGCACACTTGCATCACAACAGTTTGTGACCATATAAGTATAGAGGGCGACGTCCCTCTATTTTAAAATCCTGGATCCGCTTCTGAAACTCCCAAGTCCTGTCTCAGTTTGTGCGCTTCTACCGTGCTATGTGAACGCACAAACTTGTACACTGTGTAAATACATTGTTCCATCAACTGATCTTAACTAGTAAGTAGCTTAATTATTTTATTCATGTTATCGAAGAAATAAGTCTGGATACTAGATGTCCTGTTGCTCTGTAACATTAAATTGTTTCAGTTTACTAGAGAATGCCTGTAGGCATTATCCAGCAAGTTCAACTGTTGCGACAATTTAATATTTATCAAAGTGCATTTAACATTGGTGAATCATTCACCAATGTTAAATGCTCTTTGTAAATGTTAAATCTTAAATTGTCCTATTAAATCATCTGTCATAGTGTAAAACTATTGCTGAAGGCGAACGTCACCATAGCATCACTGATTCAGCTGAACAAAGATATATTTATGAACAGAGCTGATATACGTGGAAACTTTGTCCATAAGACCGTAAATATATGGTTGACATTGGAATCAGCTCGTCAACTGATTCAAATGCTACCCATTTTGGGAAATGCTGTGATTGGTAACTGGTAAAATTCCAGGCACATTCTTATAACAACTGCATTTTATTGAAATTAAATCTTTAAGATAGATTATTGGAGGCTGGATCGGAAATACAGTAATCGCGTATGCTTATTACAGTAATACTTGTGATTGGGATGAAGTTCTCACTCTTTCAGAATGTCTGCAAATTCAAATTTTTTTGGATGACTGTGAGTAGTGAGTAGGCGTGTGTGTGTGTGTGTGTGTGGGGGGGGGGGGGGGGGTGCTTGAGCACCCAGAGCACCCCCCCCCCCTGGATCCGCCCCTGCACACATCTTCGTTATACCCGCCTCAGATTCGATTCACACACCGTATCCAACAGTATCCGGTATCAGTGGAAAGGGGAACGAAAAAGCTTCACAGTGGTGTATTACGCGACCATTGGGTGATCTTGGGTTGTCCATAACTGGGAGAAGTCGCAGAAAAGGCCGAAAAACATTTCGTCGGACAAGAAAGTGCACAGTGGAATGTGGATTACGAGCGACAATTATCCAATTTATTACAAATAATTCGAGGTCCCATTGTCTATGGATAGCAGATTCGGATATTAGCGGAAACCTTTGTCAATTTTCAATCTTGGGTTGACATTTATTGATTTCTGGAGTTCACATTTACCGTTTATACACTTTTAGTCGTAACTTTGAAATAGTTTCCAAGTTGATGGCGTCCGTAGATACGCGACTTGTGCAAATATTTCCC
Organism: Pictodentalium vernedei; assembly: GCA_031216915.1. Classification (NCBI taxonomy): domain Eukaryota; kingdom Metazoa; phylum Mollusca; class Scaphopoda; order Dentaliida; family Dentaliidae; genus Pictodentalium; species Pictodentalium vernedei. Next base: position 78,093,147 of record CM062295.1, read on the forward strand.
CCATTCTCCCATTGGCTTATTTTCATTGATGATATTCTCGGCATAAATAGTAGCCAGCGGGATGTTTTCGTGACCATCTTCTATGGATTCCGTAAGCTTGTTTTGTCTCCAATGGGAGGTTAAAAACATGTATAAACGGCAAATGTGATCGCCAGAAATGAATAAATGTGGATCCGAGATTAGTAATTGATAAAGGTATATGGTTAATATTTGAATCTGCCCTCCATAGACAATGAGACTTCGAATTATTTATAATAAATCGGATAATTGTCGCTCGTAATCCAATTTTCACTGTGCACTATCTTGTCCGACTAAATGTTTTTCGGCCTTTTCTGCGACTTCTCTCAGTTATCATGAACATCACAAGAGCACCCAATGGTCGTGCAATGCACCACTGTAAAGCTTATTGATTCCCCTTTCCACCGATACCGGATCCTGTTGGATACGTTGTGTGAATCAAATTTGAAGCGGGTATATCGAAGATGTGTGCTATCGTTTTGTACCGGTACCTTGTTAATATTTATATACCATTTTCGGGGCACGTCAACATCGATTCAAAAATGGTATCAAATATCATTTTTCTTTCGATCTCCCAGCTTGTGCCGAGTACCTGTGATTTGAAGATGGTCGAGCGTATGTCGATTTGGATATACGGCCACTCCTTGTACGTCGTACATTTGGTGTGCTGGTTTCTTTGGAGGCATGACACAATAGTTCACTTTTCACAATACTTTTCCTAAAAGTTTTCTAATTCAGTTGCTGAAAAAATCACGTCTTGCAGCCGATAAAAATGACCTGGTTTGAGCTTGACACAGAAATTGAGCGAAGGGAGGTAATCAAATAATTTCTAATTGATTACGATCAAATACCCAAACAAAAACGACCCGCCGTAAAACGGCCCAAAATTTTCTGCGATCCCGATATAAAATGATTTATTCCTCAGAAATAAATCACCATATGTATAATCAAGTACCGGATTCGTCTAAATAATAATTCAGTACCCTATTCGCGTGTGCTCTATTACCCGATTCGCGTGTTTCCTAATATTATCAGCTTTTATAACTCGATTCAAAAGCCAATTTGCTTTTCATAATCTTTTACCATTTTCGCTCGTCCAGTACCTGATTCCCTGCACACTCTATATTACCGGATTCGCGTGTGCTCCTAGTCCAAACTTGGACCCACAGTCCGTAATATAATTTTTGGCGTTGGTACGGCCTGTAGGTCCAACGCTCTCGATCTCCGTAGTGTACTATATGACCAGTAAACGATTTACTTGCTGGTCTATCTCGCCTCGTGAGAACAATATGGCATATCCTGAAGCTTTGTGTTAGTATGTGATCGAAAAAAGAATATTTACTGAGCAATTATATCTATATAAAAACGTGTCGATCGCTTGATAAATTCTAAAACGTTGTATTTTCACTAGAAATTCGTCAGCTGATCAACAACGGAGGTCGCCATGTTTAAATTGAAATCTTCGGGAGAGTGTTTGACTAATGGAATACCGGACGCATAAAACGGAACGGGCTCGTATCGACGAAGTGGAAGCTGGGTGTGCGTTGCAATATTTTTTTGTGTGAAATTTCGTTGCGCGTTGACTGTGTTCGAAATGATGACGATTGAAGTGAAAAGCACCGAGATTCAAATGCGCCGTCAGTCAACCGTGCTTTGTCGATACGAGCCCGTTCCGTTTTATGCGTCCGGTATTCCATTAGTTATAAGGAAGTTTGCATTCCCCGGTTTAGTAAGAAGACAAAATTTAATGTTATTTAAGCACATATATACTCCAGTACCCGATTTGTGTATACTCTATTACCGGATTCGCATCTTTCCTAATATTATCAGTTTCTATAACTCGATTCAAAAGCCAATTTGCTTTTCATAATCTTTTACCCTTTTCGGTCGTCGTGTGGATAAACTGTCATCACAGCGAAGTAACACCAAAAATTTATTTCATAATCCGATTGATGCATTCGTTATCCGATTGGCCCCCTCTCCCCACCCTTTGAAGTATTTTTTACCTTATTGGTGAGAGAAAAGGAAATCGGTCGTCAAAATATGGTCGCAGACATGTCTGTGTTGTGTCTGTTTTGTCGATCATGCTTTCACCCCTTTTGAAAAGTGGTTGGTCTCGTAAATTTTGAATCGGGTAACGGATAACAGGTAACGGGTACCAACTTCTCGTACGTCTCCATATAATAGCCCGAATTTTAACTTCATGCAATATGAGGAAATTTCTCTAAAAATCTTCTTCTTCAGATCCACCAGTCAGAATGCTTGCATATTTGATATGCAACGTCTCTGGGGGAGGGGGGGGGGGGGGCAGATTCAAGTTTGTTCAAATCGGGCCCCTAAGTTTATATTTGGGTTTGCTATTCGCTATGGTAGCCCAAATTTTAACTTAGTGCAATATGAGGAATTGAAAAAAAAATTCTTCTTCGGACCCAGCTGTCAGAATGCTTTCATATTTGATATACCACATCTCTAGGGGGCTCAGATTAAAGTTTGTTCAAATTCTGTGCCTGGGTTAATATTTGAGCTCCCTGTGGGAACCTTAATTGTAACTTTGTGCAATATGAGAAAATTTCTTTAAAAATATTCTTCTTCAGAACCATCTGTCGTAATGCTTTCATATTTTGTATACAACATATCCGGGGGAGTGTGGGGGGGGGGGGGGGGGTAGATTCAAGTTTGTTCAAATCGAGTGTCTGGGTTAATATATGGACTCCCTATGGCAACCCGAATTTTACCTTATTGCTGTATGAGAGAATTTCTTCAAAAATCTTCTTCAGATTCACTAGTCAGAATCCTTTCATAGTTGGTTTACAACATCTCTTGGGAGTCAGATTCATGTTTGTTCAAATCGGGGCCCTGGGTTAATATTTGGGCTCTCTATGGTAGCTCGTATATTAACATGGTGAAATGTGAGGAAATTTCTTTAAAAATTTTCTTCTTCAGATCCACCAGACAGAATGCTTTCATATTTGGTATACAACATCTCTAGTGGGGTAAGATTCAAATTGTTCAAATCGAGTTCCTGGGTTAATATTTGGGCTCCCTATGGAAGCGGAATAGGCTGTGCAGCTGAAGAATTAGACATTTTATTATTAAGTACCCTCTAGAAGTGTGTAACTAAGATTAACCCCACATAGACTGTATTAAGGTGCTTCATAGGGGAGCTCTACGTTTTACATTATGATCAACTGAAGAAAAGGCATGACGCTAGGACTAGTTTAGTCACTCCTGAGGGGTCCAAGGATTGACAATGTAGCCTATGGAGATTGATTGCTTAATGTAGATTCATTCTTGGACTCTGTTCGTTTTGAGATCTGTTCAAACTGAGCGCTTCAGGCCACGTGGGGCCTCTTGTTTTATTGCGGACATGCTTATATTTTCGAAGTTAGTGGGATTATTACTTTTTAGGACTCGTTGACTTAAGCTGTCTCTCTTCCGAATTTCCCGACGCAGTGTTGAGGTATCGCTGAACTAAATATTTGAATTAGAGTCACATGCCTTGAAATGATACAATCTCTAAAAATAAACAGCCTGGGAAAATATAGTGTTTCATTAAACGTTTGAAACATTCTGTTGACATCTTGCGTTGTTATTGAATATTCCTGATAAAAAAACGGGTGATTTGATGACTTTTGGACCTAAAAAATACTATTTACTTTTTGTGTGTTTTTGTTGGGAATTCCCTGAAAAATGTATGCACGTGACCGGTACTTCCCTTCGTGCCATTTTTCTCCCTTATTTGTTGCATGACCCTCTGTTTTCAGGGAAGAAGAAGTTGTCTGAAGGGCCATACTTGACAAAGATATTTGAATGCCAAAATTAAAGTGATGCGATCATATTTTTTTCGCCTGGACGTTATAATGGTGGCCTATGGGAAAATATTTAACTCTGTGATACCTAGACTCGAACCATGGTTTATTAGTTAGGCGGGCAGTAACATCACAACACTGCATACACTCTTTTATTACTTTCCAAAGTGTGATTTACTGGGATTTCGAGTTTGATTATAAACTATAACTTCACAAGTGAAATATGAAATCAACAATTGTGTCATGTATCCGTGCGCGCAAACGTGGGTGTAATGGTGACTTCATTGTTTTTTTCTCTTTTTTTTTTAGATTTAACCCTTTACCTAACATGAAAGCAGACGACACTTTCTTGAATAACTATTTTTTTCATTTTTTGTCTCAAAAACATAGGTTATGACCCCTCATTGGAACGAGCTCGTTCCAATGAGGGGTCATAACCTATGTTTTAGAGACAAAAATTGAAAAAAATAATGAAAATTAATTGGCGATTTTTGATAATAGCGCTGACCGGTTTTGGCCATTACGTTTTGTAAAGGGTTAAATAATATAATTATCATTAATAATGAAAAGTAATAAACAGAGTAATCGCTTCACTGGACTGGTTACGTGAAATAATTCATTCGAGGCAAGGGACTATATTGTAAAACGCTCGTGCGCATTCGCGCACTGGTGTTTGTACAACGTCCTTCACCTTTCATGAATTATTTTACGTAACCAGTCCAGTCAAGCGATTACTCTCCATGCAATTTCCAAGTGAAATATGCAATCAACAATTGTGTCATGTATCCGTGCGCGCAAACGAAGACGCTTTGTCGTGGGTGTAATGATGACTTCATTGTTGGTTTTTTTTTGTTTTTTTTTTATTTTAACCCTTTACCTAACATGAAAAGCAGACGACACTTTCTTGAATAACTATTTTTTTCATTTTTTGTCTCAAAAACATAGGTTATGACCCCTCATTGGAACGAGCTCGTTCCAATGAGGGGTCATAACCTATGTTTTAGAGACAAAAAGTGAAAAAAATAATGAAAATTAATTGGCGATTTTTGATAATAGCGCTGGCCGGTTTTGGCCGTTACGTTTGGTAAAGGGTTAAATAATATAATTATCATTAATAATGAAAAGTAATAAACAGAGTAATCGCTTCACTGGACTGGTTACGTGAAATAATTCATTCGAGGCGAGGGACTATATTGTAAAACGCTCGTGCGCATTCGCGCACTGGTGTTTGTACAACGTCCTTCACCTCTCATGAATTATTTTACGTAACCAGTCCAGTCAAGCGATTACTCTCCATGCAATTTCCAGAAAATTGTGAAGTGAAGTGTCAAGGCTGTTGGTACTATTAATAATTATTTGCCACTCTGTCCCGGATATGATATTATTCATTTTAATAAAGTTAGCTTTCTTATAATTCCAGACCTGTCTTATTTTTGGCTCCTGTTTTGTAATACCAGCCTGAATAGTTGTGCAAACTGCTTGTGGTCGGAAACCTCGAGCTCCAGTTTATCACAGTTCAAGACTTTGACATTATCACTGACAATGATTGGATCAAGTAACGTACTCGAGTAAAAGGTAGCGTGTTGGCGCGGTTATGATGTTTCTAAAAATAAATCTATCATTGAGAGCTCTTGATGGATTGAGAAGATCGATGTTCAAATCGCTGGTAATTATCAATGAGGGGTTGGCGCAAAGAAATCTTCAGTTGCGTTTTACCCAGTAACCTTCTGTACAAGACTGAATTCAGCGGTAAGTTACGGAGGTGGGAGGGTGGGGGGCACGTGCACCCCACTTTTTCTCTAATTATAGGGACCCGAACGGCATTTTCCGATAAAACATACACAACCCCTGTGGTCACTCCACATCACCTATACATATACGACCACATTGACTTTCAAGATTTTAGTGAACAAAAATAGAAAGCTCCAAATGGTGCGCAATATTTCAGAGGACGGTTTCAAAGTTATAAGTAGCCCTTTGAACCCGAGAGGCCGCTTTTCCGGCCTATGAACGTGATACTTTATAAATTCATCAAGTATGATAGCTGGTAAATGAATGTGTGGGGAAGACCAATCAATATTGAAAATATTAATTCGTCTGCCAACAAATAATGGATATGGCCTCTTCCAATTGCTGCCATTGAACTGATACGGAAGATACCACCAGGGTGCTAATGGCGAAGTAAAAACAAAAACAAAATAAATACGTTAAGGTTAGTGTCTTAAATAGAGTGGGTTCAAGGGTGAGGGGTAGCGTATATAAATTTATACATTTTGCATGAATACACCGCCCCACCACCATTGACCCCCCCCCCCCCCCCCCCGAAGGAAAATAATTATTTCTCCATCCTACACCCTTGCGGTACCCAGAAAGGTGTGACCCCCCCCCCCTCTCCACATTTTTTTGAGCACCCACCGCCCCTGTAAGCTGCGCATAACATACGTTTAATTTCGGTAGTGACATCGAACCAAAGTATCGATTTAAATTTGATTTATTTAGAAAAATAAACTGCCACTCCCTCACTATGTTGGTTCCTTCTTTCTCCTCACTGGTGAAGAAAAGCCAGGGATTAACATGCTGTTGGAGCTAAAACTGGAATCCAGGTGTGTTTCGGTAAAACAGGTTACATCAGCATCTTCAGCTATTAAACAAAATTTATTTCTAATTCTTTTAAATTGAATTTGAATTTGAATTAACTGAGCTCATAATAACAAGTATTTAGGCCCCCAGGGTTTCAACATGAAGTGGACTTATGGGTTGCACTTCGTCCGTCTGTCAGTATATCTACCAGTCTGCCTGTCCGCCTGCCCCTCTTACCTGTTACCATCCGTATATCCGAGATGGTTGGGTGTTGGCGTTTCAAATTTTCAACATTAATCAGACATTGTGGAAAAATTACGCACGTCATTTTTTTCGAAAAAACTTCAAGATGGCTGACTGGCGGTCATTTTTATTGAAAACTGCATGTAATTAGTTTTCTGCCAAGAACTTCTAAACGACCTTTCTGATTTCAGCCATTTTTGGTATGGAGGTGTAGCAGCATAAAATAAATAACATACCATGCAGGTTTTTTCCCGGGCATAAATTATGTTAATTATACGAACTTAAGCCTTTTCCAACAGTTTTTGTATATATTTTGTTGGTGTGTCGTGGTACCACCTGTATCTCCGATATGCTTCATTTTTGGCATTTCAAATTTTCAACATTAATCAAACATTATGGAAAGATGACGCATGTCAATTGTTTTCAAAAAAAAAAATCAAGATGGTCGACTGGCGGCCATTTTTCTAGAACTTTTAAACGACATTCCTGATTTCAGTTATTTTGGGTATGGATGTGTAGCTGCATAAGATAAATAAAATATCATCCAGCTTTTCTCTCTTGCATGATATATGCAAATTAGACGAACTTAAGCTTTTTCAGTCATATTGGTATATTTTGTTGGCGTGTCCTGTCACCATCTGTATCTCAAAGACGCTTTGACGCTTTTGTTTCAAATTCTCAGCATTGATCAAACATTATGTAAAATTGATGCACGTCACTTTTTTCGAAAAAACATTCAAGATGGCCGACTAGCAGCCATTTTTGTTGGAAACTGTGTGTAATTAGTTTTATGCCTAAAACTTCCAAACGACATTTCCGATTTCAATAATTTTTATGGAGGTTTAGCAGCTTAAAAGATAAATAACATATCATGCAGGCTCTTCTCGCGCATGAATTATGTAAATTAGATTAACTTTTTCAGTCATATTTGTATATATTTTGTTGGTGTGTCCTATTACACCTGTATCTCCGACGCTTTGACGTTTTTGTTTCAAATTTGCAGATATGATCAGACCTTATGTAAAATTGATGTGGGTAAATTGTTTTGGAAAAAATACAAGATGGCCGACTGACAGCCTTTTTTGTTGGAATGGAAATTGCTTGAAATAAGTTTTCTGCCTAGAACTTCTGAACAACATTCCCGATACCAATAAGTGTTGGTATGGATGTGTAGCTGCAAACGATAAATGAAATATCACAGTCTGGACTACTATTCAATGTGGACTCTCATTTGATCTGTAAAGCAAAGATGCAAATATGATGTGTTCTCATTGTCACATTTACTCCCTTATTGATTCATCAACTGGACGAGTCAGTAAGGGAGGAAATGTAATACTTAGGGCTGTCATATTTTTTTAATTTACGAATCAATTAATCATAGCAAATAATCAATACAGTAGAATCCTCTTAATTGAATATCCATTTTGCCAGTGAAGATTATTCAATTAACAGGAGTATACAATTAACAGGGATTTGGTCACCTTCCTGTATTCTGGAGGTAAACTGAGCATTTATTCTATTATATCTTGTTTGACAGAGCTCATAGAGCTCTGTCAAGCAAGATATAATAGAATAAAAGGTTGATAAATAAGGAGAATTTGGTGCGAGTCACAATAATTTTTTTGACATATTACAAAAATTTATATACAATTAACGGGAGTTTACTCTACAACCCATATGTAATTAACAGATCAAATTTGTACTGAAGGTGTGGTAAATGGTTTTGTGTTTGAAAATTGTATCCAATTAACAGGGATATGCAAATTAAAAGAACTTAGCTTTTTTCACTCATACTTGTATAGTATAAAGTTTGTGTGTCTTGCAATTGATTCTGTTCCAACCCACAAAGAAAAAAATCACTTTTAAGCCCAAACTCAGTCCCTCAGTTCACCAAATGTCAATAATGTTTCACAGGATTATCTGAAATTTATATTAGTAATTGAGCCAGTCACATTTTGAAACTTTGACAAGTAAGATCTGATTGATTCTATTCTTGATCACAATGATACCCATGATAGCTACTAACAAGTCACCCAACAGTTTGAACACAGCTCCTCAGTTGGCCAAATATCTAGAATTCTCTCTAAAGTTTAGATCAGCAATCCAACCAATCTGAATCAAGTATTTATTCCTTAAACTCAGTGATGTCTCTCTGTAATTTTAGCAATCATGTCTTGTTTGTTAGTGTTCTTTTAGATTTGATAACTGAGGTGTATTGGTTGAATTCCCCATTATAATGATATCGGAGTGTTTCAGATTGGTCTTCCACCGGGACATTTACAGGTTTGAAAAAAAAACTCTACCTGGCATCACTTATGTATATCCTTTGTTTTTTGGTTACAAATTAAATTTAAATTGTCCCCCATCCCCTTAAAATTGATTAGTGTTATGTTCTTACTTTGTATTGAATAATTATAATTTCAGCTGGAGTCATTTATACGGATATTAACTTATCACCCATTACACTCTATTTGAGGAGATCTTAGGACACACTCCGATAAATCACAATGAAACAACCAATCAGCGACCCCCCCCCCCCCCCCACCTACATGTATGCTACTGCTCCTAACCTAATCCCTGAAAAAATAATCATTTGAATTGATCAGCTATATATTCAAATTCAAATACTCTCTCTATGATGCTCTATCTTCTATGATGATATCTATGAACTCTTCGACTGGCTTGCCTATGTCAGCATCTGGAAACCCTAATATTATTTTAGTTTGTCCTAAAACTGGAGGTATCTGAAGCTACATATTGAATTGCCAAGTGTTTCAAACATAGCTTTTCCAGCAGCTCTATATTTGTCACAAATTAAGATAATATCAGCATCGTCTAAAGAATGTTGCATAAATCGCAAACACGCTTTTTACATCAGAGGTCTAGGGTCTTTTGTCCTCTCTGTTTCAATATGGAGAGAACGCGCACATATTCTTTTTTGTAATAGTTTTTTCTGTGTTTAGATGAGCTGACAACCATTAACCCTTTACCCAACATAACGTCCAAAACCGGCCAGCGCTATTCTCGAAAATCGCCAATTAATTTTCATTATTTTTTTTCATTTTTGTCTCAAAAACATAGGTCGAGCTCGTTCCGATGAGGAGTCATAACCTATGTTTTTGAGACAAAAAATGAAAAAAATAGTTATTCAAGAATTTTGTTTGCAAGTGTCGTCTGCTTTTCATGTTAGGTAAAGGGATAAATAGTTTTCGAATTGAAAATTATCTTTAATCTTTATAAGTTTTTTAATTTGACTGATTTTCGTGTTTGCTTAAACCATTGACACTCGAAATTTTGTTTAATTTCCGCAATTATGTATTTCTCAACTTTTAGGGGAAACTTAGCAAATTGATTGTGTTCATGGTTACAAAGGTGAAAATGGATTTGACAGCATCCAGTGCCGATTTTTGTCTCATGTACTTCGTTTCAAGATTACAAATATAAGCATATTTTAGGAGAGCGTCTTCGCACAATTTAGTTATTCAAAAATAGTTCCTTAGTACCTGTTTCAAAACATTAATAGCCAGTGGAAAGCGGCCAAGTTCACCGCGAACTGGGAAGTTTGTTGATTTTATTCACGCAAAGAATATTTTTATAAAAACCCATGGCTACAGTTTCAAATGGATCCTTCTCAAAATGGTTTGTAAGTGTGGTACTTGAAAATCAGTCTGGTATATATGTTAAGTAAGCTACCCAAACCTCACAGCCATAGGTTAGAATTGACACTATTGTTTTAAGATAAAACAATATGGTACACGTAAGTGTTATGTCGTGGTAGATACCGGTACATAGCTAGTTATATAGGGAATGTTTATTTTATGAGGGATAATTTCGGTGCTTGTATGGTTCACACAGCTAGTTGTGTAAGGAAAATTTATTTCATGAGGGATGATTTCGGTGGTTGCATGGTTCGCATAAAGTGTGATATTTAGGTAGACGAACAGCTTGACCCGTCGTATCTCTTACGTGTCCCTGTCCTAGTTACACAAGAATTGGTTATTTATAAGAAATAATTTGGATGTTCATCTAGAATTTCGATTAAACGAGATTTTGATGAAAAAAATATTCTCTTAAACAATTTTCGTCTCCCAGCTTCCGCGCATGCGTTAATGATCTAATTCTCTTAAAAAAAAGATAATCCAGATTTTAGGGGAGTACCTCAATGGATAGTTTGGGGTCATTGTTGTCCAAAATGAGATAAAAGTCATTGGGATGGAGTCTGGAGAGGAAAACCGGAAAAGGCTAGGGGGGGGGGGGGGTGTCAAATACGCAGGGGTGCGGTCCAGCAGAACTACTATTATATAACTTAAGGGCTATTGCACGGCTGACCATGATATAGTCAATGTCCTGCCTTAAGGTATGAGTTGGGTAAGCTGAGCATTGTCTCCTAGGAATGTTTTCAAAAATAAACATTACGTGTACATTGCATACAAAACCGCACTTGTTAATACCCCGTCGTTTGTGTAGAAACGACCGTCGAACGAGATGGTTTGACGCGCCGAAGGTGCGCAGGGACGATATGGGGGACAAGCCCCTTTCGACCCTCAGTGACTGTAAATGATTTCGTATGTCTACGCGTGTCAAAGGAGGAAAAGGAAGGAGGGAAGAGGTTTAGCCCTTTCTGCCCTTCTTGCGGCTCTTCTTTTTGGGTGGAGGTTGGCCTGGTGATGGTGATGGTGAAGCTGGTGGTGGTGGTGGTGTAGAGGTGCTCGCGTTAAGTTTTTCCCGGTACTCTGCATTTTAACTGTTCTGCTCTTGCCAGCTCTAATTCTCTCATTAATTCCTCATAAGGGTTTAGTGGTTGTTCCGCTCCCGGGCTTTCCGGTAGTGAAGGAAGGGGGAGTGAGGGGTGGGAGGCGGTGAAAAAACAACTTCCAGTTCCTCCTCAGTCTCCACTGGATGTTCCTCATCCAACTGTACCGGCTCAGGGGCCGGCAGTTGATTGGGTGTACCAGTGGGACTAGGAGGGGAACTGGCGGCTGCCTCCAGAGCCTCCACCCCCTCACTCAACTCTTTCTTCCTATTCCGGAAAGCCTCCAAGCGCCGGGCATCCCTTCGCTTGGTCGATGGACTCTTCTTCTTTCTCTTGTTGTTGCTCTTTTCAGGACCTCCGTTCCCCTTCGGGTGAGGGCCAGTGGGAGAGGAGATCCTCTCTCCAAAGTTACTACCTCTCCCCAAAGGGGTTGGTGTTGTGTTCTTTTCAATTTCGAACTCCAGATTCAGGTGGACGCTCAAGCCTTTTTCCTGGATAGTCCAGGAAATAGGGCATGAGACGCCCAGAGCTGACATGGCTTTCACAAGTCTGTCTGGTAATTCCATGATTAGTTAGGTGTTCACGCTCTGAAGTCAGATGTGTGAATGGGCGAGAAACGACCGGGTATGAAAAGCTGTTTTAGTGCGGTCACGTGGGAAGGATTACATAACCAATTAATGTTTCGCTAGAAAAATCTTTCAGAGACAGTACCTTTTTAGCAATTATATTGTTCAGTCAAAAAATTTCTAAAACCTACATTTAATAAAATATTCAAATACAAATGCCATATCTTTCATTTCCAGAACTCTGTACTGCGGTTTAATATAGGAATTGAAAAAATCCGTTCGTTAATTCGTGAGATTTTCGATTTGTTTTCATATTAAAATAAAATTTTCGCTGATATATGACACGTGATCGGCGAAATTCTCATTTTTTGAGACAAATTTATCACTCAAAATAACGGGATTTACCGAACCGATTTTCACCTTTAAAGATTTTATTTGATATACAAAATTCCCAAACAAAATGTATCAGGTACAAAAAAAAAAAGATTTAGTGAACAGAAATTAATATGTAAATTGGCAAATCTTTTCCCAATACAGTCCAATCAACACTGATTAGTGAGTGGACGTCTTACATTATGTAATTAGGGACCGAGAGACACTAAAAAGTGTAGCCGAGAATCTGGTGTAGCCGATTAATAAAGTGTCGTTTTCTCGTTTGTTTATCAATTAATTTCAATAATTTTTGGTATATGTATTAGTAACAGACAAGCGAATCCAGACAAAGTGAAATGGATATTTTAAACAGTTTATTTTGAGAGAAATACGAAAAAATAATTCCGAGAGACACTGACAAGTGTAGCTGAATTTCCGAGTCAGGTAATTAACTGGCCCTGCTCCGATATACACTTGAAAGTGGATCTGGATTGCCGAGCTAGTTAATTAACAGAGGCGAGCATGGATTGTGTCAGAACAAGAATTTCAACGGGCGATTGAATTGACTTGCTGTGTTATGAGTTAAGAAACAAAAACGACCGGTTAAAGCCATCTTTTATTCTAGATAATCTCTTAAAAGAAACCCACTGTGGTTCTCTTATTTCCACATACGTATGTGTCAATAAGCTAAACACAGTGTTGTGCTTATTTCCACATACGTATGTGGAAATAAGCACTTCCTAAAAATAAAATAGCGTGAAAAAAGTTTATAACACATAACATAAACTAAAAACAAAAAATAGAATAACCATGAAGAATAATCACCAAGACTATTGTTATGATGCTATTGTTAGGATTACTGTTAATCGCCTTTGTTGTGAAAATAATGTCAACATACTAGTTAATTAACCGGCTCGGTAATTCAGCTACACTTGTTAGTGTCTCTCGGAGTTATTTTTTCGTATTTCTCATAAAATATACTGTTTAAAATATCCGTTTCTTTTTATCTGGATTCGCCTGGCTATCACTAATATATATACCAAAAATTATTGAAATTGAGCGATAAACAAACCAGAAAATGACACTTTATTACTCGGCTACACCAGATTCTCGGCTACACTTTTTAGTGTCTGTCGGAACAATTTTATCGTATATTTCACTAAATATACGTTTAAAAACACCCATTCACCCTGTCTAGATTCATTTGTCTACAAATGATTTATATACCAAAAATAACCGAAATCTAACGATAAATAAGAAAGAAAACAGAACTTTATTTCTCAGCTACACCATATTCTCAGCTCGGGCTCGGGCTACACTTTTTAGTGTGTCCCTAACACCTAACACACTCAGTGGATTTTTGGATAATTTTTTTTTGTATGGAGTGTACACGTAATGAATACAAAATGATGCCCTGTAGCCTGCTGATAGTTGGGAATTGAGTTTTCAATAACATTTCATCTTCATGTCCAGAAGAATCGGCACAGAAGACGCTTTCTGTCTTGATTTGAGTTGCATTGTTTTATTTGCACATGAATAAAAAAAATTCATATTTTGAAAATTAACAGAACAAAGTAAACAAAAAGAATGCCGATACATATCACATGATTATGCACTGAAGAGAAAGAGGTGAAGGTTTATGAGAACATGAAACTGTGAGATGATGGATTTGATTGAAGATTAATGAAGAAAACAAAAACCGCAGTGTAAATGCATATGGTAAGTACAAGTTAAAGATATATTAATTACACGTGATACACTACGTTTAGTAGAAATTATGAAAGTAGACAATTACTGTTTAACTGGCAGAGTGCTAAAATATTTATCAAAGGAGATTTGCAACCTGAGTATTTTTTCAAAGACACAATGCTACCAGTACGGGAAGCCTTTGTCTAGCAAGATATTGTTCACAGATAATCGCCCTATTACTATCTATCAGGGAGTGTCAACAAGCACACTCCAACGAATTGTAACAAAACAACTCTATATGACCACTTGTTTCTACTGCGTAAATAACAAGGTAACACAAACAGTGTAGAGCTACTAAAGTGGCTTTCAGCAGTCTTCAGAAAGGTCCTGACAGCGGTCTCTAGCATTCAACCTATTAACAGCAGTGGCAGTTTTAACTTCAAAGGGGGCAATGGTACACTCGGCTGTGATAAATTATTTAGATTTAAAAAAGAAGATGTAACTTAGAAAGTTGATTAGTTTAAAATTAAGGTTGATACTACCTTTTCATTTGATGAAGATGAAAATGCATTCGTGAGTAGATGTGATGAGTGATAAAGTATGGTGAGCATGTGTGATTTTTAGCTCACCAACTTTAGTTGTGTGAGCTTATGGCATGGCTCGATCGGTCGGCGTCGGCGTCAGCGTCAGCGTCGGCGGTCGGCGTCGGCGTCAGCGTACGTGTCCAATAATGTTAAAGCTTCTGTTTAGGTCACTTACTCACCCTATTTCCATATCATGGCCTTTATAATGCTGCTATATGATGATTATTATCATTATACCATGATTTAACCCCTCATACGCTGCATTTTAAACATTTTTCTTTACATTTTTAGTTGCGTTTAGTTTTCTGTTTAGCTCAGAATTTCATGTTTAACTTAGTGTTTAGGTCAGCTGCTGTGCTCCTTCTCTTCCCATGGCACTTATATTCATCATACATGTTCCTCAGTATCATTGTTCCATGATTAACCCCTCATACCCTGCATTTTAAACATTTTTCTTGACTTTTTTAGTTGCGTTTAGTTTTCTGTTTAGCTCGGAATTTCATGTTTAACTTAGTGTTTAGGTCAGCTGCTGTGCTCCTTCTCTTCCCATGGCAATTATTTTCATCATACATGTTCCTCAGTATCACTGTTCCATGATTAACCCCTCATACATTGCATTTTAAACATTTTTCTTGAAATTTTTAGTTGCGTTTAGTTTTCTGTTTAGCTCGGAATTTCATGTTTAACTAAGTGTTTATGTCAGCTGCTGTGCTCCTTTTCTTCCCACGGCACTTATATTCATCATACATGTTCCTCAGTATCATTGTTCCATGATTAACCCCTCATACAATGCATTTTAAACATTTTTCTTGACATTTTTAGTTGCGTTTAGTTTTCTGTTTAGCTCGGAATTTCATGTTTAACTTAGTGTTTAGGTCAGCTGCTGTGCTTCTTCTCTTCCCATGGCACTTATATTCATCATACATGTTCCTCAGTATCATTGTTCCATGATTAACCCCTCATACCCTGCATTTTAAACATTTTTTTTGACATTTTTACTTGCGTTTAGTTTTCTGTTTAGCTCGGAATTTCATGTTTAACTTAGTGTTTAGGTCAGCTGCTGTGCTCCTTCTCTTCCCATGACACTTATATTCATCATACATGTTCCTCAGTATCATTGTTCCATGATTAACCCCTCATACCCTGCATTTTAAACATTTTTCTTGAAATTTTTAGTTGCGTTTAGTTTTCTGTTTAGCTCGGAATTTCATGTTCAACTAAGTGTTTATGTCAGCTGCTGTGCTCCTTCTCTTCCCATGACACTTATATTCATCATACATGTTCCTCGGTATCATTGTTCCATGATTAACCCCTCATACCCTGCATTTTAAACATTTTTCTCGACATTTTTAGTTGCGTTTAGTTTTCTGTTTAGCTCAGAATTTCATGCTTAACTTAGTGTTTATGTCAGTTTCTGTGTTTTACTTTTAAGAGGTTGTGTTTAGGTAAGCTTTGTCACATGTTATGAGCCTGTTTGATACAGTTCTTGTGTTTGCCAAAGTTACTATCAAAGAGGAATGTTGGTGAGCTATAGGGCGTTGGCGTCCTTCTTGTTTTGTTGCCCATGAGTTGGTGGCTGTCATAAATGGAGTAAGAAATCTATTTAGATTTATAAAATATAAACTGAGTAAATTAAATTCTGGCTGGATAAAATATTAGTCTCTAAGTCATTGATTTAAAAGGAGATTGGCTGGCATTATTTTGACACTATCAAGAGTCATGTATTAGAACTCACACCACCTAAAAATGCTAATAGGAAAAAGAACAGTAGTTTCAACTAGATACGCGCATGTTTCCTAAATTCCACCTCTTAGTTCAACAGCATCCAGTGACAAAAAAATCCTCGTTTTGAGACGAATGGTCTAGGATTTTTCAAATTTCAGAAAAGGTCAGTTCCATGTACCTGATCGATAATTAGATAAACACCTCCTGTTCCAGAACACTGAAGCAAAGTGACATAAACTCTTGGTCGGAATGCTCATTCAGGGCAAATCGTGTTGCATTATGGGAGTTAAAGTGCAGATGGTCTTCAGCTATGGCGGAATCTGGCTGAGAAATTTTGTTGTTCTGAAAGTTTTTATTGAATTACTCGACAACGAAATCGCGTTTTTCGTTTTATCTTCTCGACAACGAAGGAAATGCAAAATGCTACCAAGAAATAGTATAAAACTTGCATGATTTATATAAAGATAGAATGAATATTCTGTTTTTGAACTTCAAAAAGACTTTTTTGTTTTGATCTGTTCCGCTAATTTGAGCTGTCATCGTTTTTTTTGCTCACGAAGTACAAGACAGAAGTGCCTATCAAATTGAATCAGAACACATGCTACTTTAAAATTGTTTTCACTCACGGAGAAAAATTGTATTTTACAAGTGTAAGTGTGAGAATGCCAAGGCGAATATGTTTTGTTTGTGGAAGCTACGGAGCAGACAATGTTTTACACACCAGGCCCAGAGACAAAGGGTCCTACTTTGCTTTCTTGGAAAACCACGATCCTCCTAAAGGAGCTCGCCTGCCAACTACTGATGGTGCGGTTGACAGCTGTCCAGTGTGTTACGCTTTTCTTACCCAACAATGGGAGACATATGAGCGCACAAAAACTCCTATAATAAAAAGGTTGTACTGGTTGAAACGAGCAGACAATGGACATTTCACAGGTGCTGAGATGAGACTTCAGGGAGAGTATATTGCACAGGTTATGGGATTACAATATCCGACAAGTGGATTTGACGCATCAGGACCCATTGACAGTTATTATGATGAAAGCACACAGGATTTATCGCCTGTTTCTCAACCAGTACATAATCATAGTGCAGTGGGGGAAAGCCAAAAAACCCATTCTATGAGAGTTGCATCAGAGAAAAGTAAGGGAACAGCCAACCGAACCAACTCTGCTGATTCTGCGATGGATTTGTCTGTGCCAAACATAAGACAGGTTGCTGTGAAACCAATTTATTCTGAGCCTAGTAAAACTGACAATAACCAATGTAAAAATTCCAAAAAATTCTTCTGTTTTCTATGTGGCAATGAGAATCTTCTCACGGAATGTTTTTACATTGAGTCAAAATATAATTCTGATGGAATACCTTATTTTCCGTTTTTGGAAAAGGTCTCTCCTCCAAAAGGTGCATTGCCTTTATCCAAGCAAGGAACAGCAATTGTTTGTTTGAATTGTAAAGATCTGCTTCACTTTCAGTGGAAGTCCTTTGAAATGGCTGGCTTTCCACATTATGCAAGAACCTATCGACTTAACAATAACTCTGTGGCGAATGATGAGAGAGATATTACTAAATATAGTGATACAAAAAAAGCTGCAACATTAGAAGTATGCTATATTTGCACTGAAAAATACCCATTGAACAAAATGAGACCAACATACACTTGTATCACATCTTCAGAAATGATAGGAGTTCCATATTTCCCATTTATTCAAGATTTGTCTCGACCATCTGGAGCTCGTCCTCTGGCTCCGGATGGAACAGTTCTATCATGTGAAAATTGTTTTTCATTTTTATATAACCAGTGGAAGATATATGAGACTGATAGTGTCCCACTTTTGCAAAGGCGTTATTTGTTAACTCCAAGCAAACAAAAAACTGATGTTAAAAATTCATTACCATCTTCTCAAAATTCCTCATCGTCCCAAGTGACTCCAACAACCGCAGATGTGTATCATCCATTGAACATAGAAGTGGATAGCCCAGCGTCTTCAAAAGTATTGCACACCTCCAGGCCGACACAGGGCTTGCTGGCCATTGCCCCAGATGCAGAACTGGTAACCAGTGCAGATTCACATTCCCATTTGATTAAAACCTCCCAAAATGTTGTTAATAATACTGAAAGACATACTCATGACAAGAAACCATCAGAGAAAATCTTACAGAATGTGACCGACAACTCTGTCGAGTTTACGTCCTCATCCCACACAATAAAAATAGAGAGTAAGCTGAAAGGGGAAACAAAATCACTTATTGTTCCCACAGTTCCCCATCCACTTGCTCAAGCTGGTCAGTTACCCAAAAAGATTTGCTTTCTCTGTGGAGAACTGTGTCTGTCTACCAAGATGCATATTCTGTGTTCCTATCCTGTTCGACATGATGTGAAGACACTGAATGGGCAGGTTACACCTTTTTTCCCCTTTTTAGCAAACAGAGATCCATCTGTAGGTGCAGAACAAATGACTGAAGATGGTACAGTATCTGTTTGTTTCTATTGTTACTATATGCTTCTGAACCAATGGAATGATTTTGAAACTTCAAGTAATCCAGCAGATAGCAATAGGTGGCTTAGGAAGTATGTTATGCAAGACTTCATTTGTTATGTATGTGGCATATCCATTTTACGGAAGAGTTTGTTTTGTCTCAAAGTATCTGATTTTCAGTTTTTAAAAGACCATAAGGCACCACCGGACTCCTTTATGATCGACAATGGGGAAAGTGTGACTGTTTGTAAATCATGTTATAATGACTTAAACCATCAGTTTTCAGAATATCAGAGACTTGGTCTGCCCAAAGAGCTCAGAAAATACAACTGGATGCCAAAAAATTCTAATGCACGCACAGCTGATGAAAATTTAAATGATAGAGGGCATGAACAGGTAAATACATCTAATTCCAGATAAACTGTATGAAGGGATTTGTATCGGCAATGGTCATTGGTATTGGCTGATTGAGCTGGGATGTTTTTCGGTTTTCCTGTTCAGTTCCAGTTTTTTGTGACAAACAGGAAAACTGAACTGCAAGGCCCAGCAAATACCAACAGGACGGTTTTACTTAGGGCTTCACGGTATTGGAAATTGCAATACAGGTAACGATATTGAAAAAAATACCGCGGTATACTGGTATATCATCATCACAAACAAGATTTGTGAATGAATGAAAAGTTTCAGTGCGTTGAGTTTATATAGGCAATTTCTCGGTGGCTTCGCAGTTAATCCGAATTTGACATGGATAATTTTTATGAAGAGTTTTCTAAAGATAAATGGGTTTCTATTTTGAGTAGGATAAAATATAGTTAATTACGGGCTGTGAAATGACGCGGTCGCTTTAAATGCATTCTTTGTTCATATAGTGCGAATTTCCTGAGGACGGATTAACTTGCATAATACATGTTAGTGTTTACACAAGATTCACTCAACAGTGTTCACTAAGGCTGAAACGGTTATGATATTTTCATAACCGGTTAACCATATGGTATAACCACGGTTTACCGGTTAATCGGATCTGTAAGGTATTCAAATTATAAAATTGCTATTTTTTACCAAAACTTCTAAGTATTCCAATGAAACTATACAAACATTGATATCATTAGAACCGGCTCGGTGAGCCGGTTCTAATGATATCTATGTTTGTATCAAATGTATGGTCTTACTAAGGCAGTAAAAAGTAACCACAGGCCTTGGGATGGTTATTTGAGGTTACTTTCTGGTTATTTTTGCCGCTCTGTTGGGAAAGAGGTTAAACTTCTATTTGCCATAAAATGCTTTACCATCATGGTTTTTAGAAACATTTGCACTGCATGTATATTTGCATGTGATAAGAACGGTTAACCGGTTATGAGCTTCAAAACTGGTTGTTCCAATAACCAATGGTTAACCGGATAACCAGTTAACTGTTTCAGCCCTAGTGTTCACCCAGATTGACATATTTACGCTGTCAATCTACTTACAAATGGGTGCTTTATTATGTGAAAGGTTGTATAGAAAATAGTCTTGTAACATAATTTATGGATTAAACCTAAAGATTGCCCAAAGTGACAATTAATATGAACTTCCCTCACACTTTTGCCAGATTGTATAATTTCGCCTAATTTTGTTTATCAATCGAAGTTGAACTACTTCATTTTTTACACATGAAACAGATACAGCCAAAAATAATATATACCGTGACAGACGATATACCGGTACTTTTAAATTCAGTCGATATCGACCCGGTATTTTTGGCAATACCGGTATATCGAAAACCATGAAGCCCTAGTTTTACTGCGTTTGAGCATAAAGTGACCAAACTATCTTTCTGGAAGGGAACAGGGCTAGCGGCCTGTGTTGACTCTCATTATTTAGTCTATCGGGCAAAGGGGCCACCGGATGAGTAAATAAGTGAGAAAATGTGACACTGAGAACACAACATAGATTAGACAGGCCTGGACTTTTGAAAAATGTACAGTTAAAACTAAAAGTCCTGTCATGAAATGTGCACAAATAGCACGTTGATATGCGCATTAATGTACGCGTTATGGCCCAAGTTAAGCTATCAAATTCTGTACATATGGCCTTTGCACAAGCAATGTTTCAGCCAATGGACCTCCGGGTAACCCAGAGGTCCACTGGCAGAAGCATTGCATGTGTTTGCTATGAGTGACCAAGAGAACCTGCAGTGCTTTGGATGCCATTTGATATGGCAATCAATTGCGCGCAATTCCAACGCGCAATTAAGCCTAGATAAGCACACTATTCATGACAGGACTTCTAGTTTTAACTGTAGGGAGCTACTATGGATCCCCTAAACCAGTGCCAGGAGAGCTATTCTATACTTAAGTCCATTATTAATAAGGGAATTGAAGGTTTAAGGAGAGCTATTACAGCTCTTAAGGAGAGCAATTATGGCCTTCCTTAAATTAATTTTGGGGGAGCCATGGATGGTAGGAGCTATAGCTCTCCTCAAAAGACCAGGCCTGATTAGATGAACTTTATTAGTTGTTACCTAAATTTAGATTTTTTCTCACTCAATAGGCTTGGCAACTTATCCCCGAGAAATGTAAGAATGATTAAAGGGAAGTTGGGCTGAAGCCAATAGAGATACAGTTAAAACTAGAAGTCCTGTCACGAAATGTGCGCTTATCTGGGCTTAATTGCGCATAGGAATTGCGCGCAATTGCCATATCGAATGGCATCCAAATCACGGTAGGTTCTCCTGGTTACTCATAGCAAACACAGGCAATGTTGCTGCCAATGGACCTCCGGGTTACCCGGAGGTCCATTGGCTGAAACATTGCTTGTGCACAGGCCGCATGTACACAAATTGATAGCCTTACTATGGTCATAACGCGTAGGTTAACATGCAGATCAACGTGCTACATGTGCGCATTTCAGGACAGGACTTTTAGTTGTAACTGTACTTACATACAGGGCTCTTTGTGGTGGGTGGTGTTGTATAAGCTATTTCAGAGCCTGAAGTGTAGTTTACTATGTTTTTACACACAGAAAAACTAAACCAAAACACAGGTATTTTACTGAAATCTCACCAAAACCGAATCTAAAAAATCGAAACCGCCCAGCTCTATCGACAGATTTGTTTGATGGCGGCATCGGCAAAATTATAGTTGATAACTTCATTTCTGGTGTTCAAAGACCTGGATGATAAACTGTACAGTTAAAACTAGAAGTCCTGTGAAATGCACACAAATAGCATGTCGATCTGCACGTTAATCTACGCTTTGTAACCAGAGTAAAGCTATCAGATTCGGCACATATGGCATGTGCACAAGCAATGTTTCAGCCAATGGACCTCCGGGTAACCCGGAGGTCCATTGGCAGAAACATTGCATGTATTTGCTATGAGTAACCAGGAGAACCCACCATGCTTTGGATGCCATTCGATATGGCAATTGTGCGCAATTCCTACAGTTAAAACTAGAAGTCCTGTCATGAAATGCGCACAAATAGCACGTCGATTTGCGCGTTAATCTACGCGTTATGACCATAGTAAGGCTATCAAATTCTGTACATATGGCCTGTGCACAAGCAGTGTTTCAGCCAATGGACCTCCGGGTAACCCGGAGGTCCATTGGTAGAAACATTGCCTGTGTTTGCTATGAGTAACCAGGAAAACCTGCTGTGCTTTGGATGCCATTCTTTATGGCAATTGCGCGCCATTCCTACGCGCTATTAAGCCGCGATAAGCGCACAGTTCGTGACAGGACTTCTAGTTTTAACTGTATGTGCAATTAATCCTAGATACATTGTAAGCACACAGTTTGTGACAGGACTTCTACTTTTCGCATAAATTAACTCTGGAGTTAACAAAGCTGATTCAGTGATTCTACCATTTAAATTAAAATTTTCCCTTGAAAGCACAAATGTGCACCTCTGCCTTCATGTGCACATCAGTTTTAAAGTAAAGTATTATACAATATAATTACTACTGAACATTATATTTACTATTTTACAGTTCCGATATATTTATCGATTGTTTTATAGGTATCAAGAGGCCAGTGCAATGGCATTTCCGATAATACCGATATCAACCGTTATTAGATAAATTTCTTCATACAGTACATTTGCCATGGAGTGGTCTTAATCCATGCGTGGGCAGTGATGTTCAAGCATGCATTTACAGTTAAAACTACAGTTAAAACTAAAAGTCCTGTCCTGAAATGCGCACAAATAGCACGTTGATATGCGCGTTAATCTACGCGATATGACCATAGTAAGGCTATCAAATTCTGTAAATAAAGCCTGTACACAAGAAATGTTTCAGCCAATGGACCTCCGGGTTACCCGGAGGTCCAGCGGCAGAAACATTGCCCGTGTTTGCTATGAGTAATCAGGAGAACCTGCCGTGCTTTGGACTTCATTCTATATGGCAATTCCTACGCGCAATTTAGCCTAGATAAGCGCACTATTCGTGACAGGACTTCTAGTTTTAACTGTAGAAGTCCTGTCATGAAATGCGCACAAGTAGCACATCGATTAGTTCGAAAATCAACGCGACATGACCATACAGTTACAACTAAAAGTCCTGTCCTGAAATGCGCACAAATAGCACGTCGATTTGCGCGTTAATCTACGCGATATGACCATAGTAACGCTATCAAATTCTGTACATGTGGCCTGTGCACAATCAATGTTTCAGCCAATGGACCTCCGGGTTACCACCCGGAGGTCCATTGGCAGAAACATTGCCTGTGTTTGCTATGAGTAACCAGGAGAACCTCCCGTGCTTTGGATGCCATTCGATATGGCAATTGCGCGCAATTCATACGCGCAATTAAGCCTAGATAAGTGCACAGTTCGTGACAGGTCTTCTAGTTTTAACTGTAGTAAGGCTATCAAATTCTGTACATATGGCCTGTGCACCAGCAATGTTTCAGTTAATGGACCTCCAGGTAACCCGGAGGTCCATTGGCAGAAACATTGCCTGTGTTTTCTATTAGTAACCAGAAGAACCTGTCGTGCTTTGGATGCCATTCGATATGGCAATTGCACGCAATTCCAACGCGCAATTAAGCCGAGATAAGCACACTGTTCATGACAGGACTTCTAGTTTTAACTGTACTAGGTAATAAAAATCATCAAAATTTTAACTGATGAAGCGCCGGGTTATACCCGGTGCTTCATTAGTTAAATTTTTGATGATTACATGTATTCCTGTTATTTGTGTTTGGAATCTAATATTATTCCGTCAGTGGAAATATTGCCCATCCGTGGAAACTGACCAGTCCATGTCGGCTGTACTGCACAGTTAAAACTAGAAGTCCTGTTATGAACTGTGCGCCTATCTAGGCTTAATTGCATGTAGGAATTGCCTGCAATTGCCATATCGAATGGCGTCCAAAGCACGGCAGGTTCTCCTGATTACTTATAGCAAACACGGGCAATGTTTCTGCCAATGGACCTCTGGGTTACACGGAGGTCCATTGGCAGAAACATTGCTTGTGCACAGGCCATATTTACAGAATTTGATAGCCTTACTATGGTCATATCGCGTAGATTAACGCGTATATCGACATGCTATTTGTGCGCATTTCAGGACAGGACTTTTAGTTTTAACTGTACATGTACAGTATGGTGATGACAAAAGCAGACAGACTTTTGAGTCATGATCTGGTCAAAATTCTCTTGCTGCTTGTCTCCCTGCAACACTATAGCATCTAACCTGTTGAAAAAGAAATGTCAGTACAATGAATCCGAGATGCCTCTGGTGGGAGTGTATAGTCTGTCCATGATCTCGATGTTGTATCATATACTACCAATGACTCTTCTGCCCTTTTTGGAAAAGGGTCCACCACCCTTGCCTTTGGGAACATTTGTGGGGGCACAAATTGGGAATCTGTTATGGAGGCGAAGAAACATACAAAGACTGAGAAATTTTACATTCTCAAATTGAACAGATAAAATTAAAGCTGATACCTAACCAACTGCATAAAACTATACTTATACTGTCAAAGAAGAACTTGTAATTTGCCTTTGAAGTCAGACACTTTCTAAACTTTGTTACATGTAGGTAAGCAATTTAAATTTTAAGATACAGTTGATGTCTAGAACTGGGTGGTTGTAAGGCCTTACAACCACCCAGTTCAGGACACCAACTGTGCATTAAATATTTCTCTGAGTGGGAACTGAGATTGGAAAATTTTGGGTTGGGAATTGAGAAAAATCATGCCCAAATGCCAATGGGAAATGGGCCCATATTTGACACCTGTAGACACCCAAAATAATCTCTGACTACATTCATACCTTTCAAGACAGTCATCTGAAATTTGGCTCGATGCAGAACTGCAATCAGCCCATTACGGTTTTACCACAGTAGATGGAAAGATGATTCTGTATATTTTTGTCAGAGTTATTGCCCTTTATCAAGTTTGAAAATTTCATGTGCTTTTCAATTGAGAATACCTTCATGGTGTAATCAACTCCTCCCGGCTCCCACAGTTATCAATGCACAGAGTTGAAACTTTAGGATAAGGTTTCACTTATACATGTACATGCCTTCAAGATATGCAAAATCAATAAAGTTTGCAGAAAAAGTACTTTTGACAGAATTATTGCCTTTTATCGGCTTGGAAAATTTCCTGTGTTGTTTTTAGCTCACCTGAGCGAAGCTCAAGGGGAGCTTTACTAATCACTTTCTGTCCGGCGTCCGTCGTCCGTCGTCGTCCGTCCGGCGTTAACTTTACATTATCGACTTCTCCTCCTAAACCACTAGCCCAATTTTATTCAAATGTTGGCTAAATGTTTATTACCTAATGCCAATTCAGATTTGTTCAAATGAAGTTGCCCCTCCTCCTGGGTGGTGCCACGCCCCCAAGGGGCACCAAAATCTTTGTAAATCTTCTTCTCATGAACCAGCAGTAGCAGAGACTTGATATTTGGTGTGCAGCTTCCTTTTGAGGTGTAGACTCAGATTTGTTCAAGAGAAGTTTGTGGGGCTATACTTGGCGTTGTTATGAGAGGGGCAAAATTTTTTGCCCCGCCCAAAATTTCTATTTTCCAAACCGAGAGGCTGATTTGAACCAAATTTTATGTGAGGGCTTATTGGGTCATGAGTACTTGATTTATGCAAAAAAAAATTTTCCCGCAGCCCCGTGGGAACCGCAGGAGCTAAAAATAGAAAAAATTTAAAACGCCCATATCTCCAAAACTGCACGGCACTGAGAATTTTTATTTGGTGTGCAGCTTCCTTAGGACCAACAGAAAGGATTGGTAAAAAAAAATTGCCATCGGTTTTATCATAGGGTACAGTTTCGGGACTTTGAAAGAGTGCTGAGTCAGCACTTTTTAACACTGTAGGCAATGGGAAAAACATTAAAAAATCTTCTTCTCCAGATCCAGCAGGCAGAATCTTTTGATATTTGGTATGCAACATTGTAGGGTGGATCTGATTCAAGTTTGTTCAAATCGGCCCCCTGGGTTCATATTTGGGCTCAGTATAGGAGCCCGATTTCGAACTTAGTGCATTTCAGGCAAATTTCTTAAAAAATCTTCTTCTCCAGATCCAGCAGGCAGAATCTTTTGATATTTGGTATGCAACATTGTGGGGTGGATCTGATTCAAGTTTGTTCAAATCGGCCCCCTGGGTTTATATTTGGGCTCAGTATAGGAGCCCAAATTTGAACTTACTGCATTTCAGGCAAATTTCTTTGAAAATCTTCTTCTCCAGATCCAGCAGGCAGAATCTTTTGATATTTGGTATGCAACATTGTAGGGTGGATCTGATTCAAGTTTGTTCAAATCGGCTCCCTAGATTCATATTTGGGCTCACTATAGGAGCTCGAATTCGAATTTAGTGCATTTCAGGCAAATTTCTTCAAAAATCTTCTTCTCCAGATCCAGCAGGCAGAATCTTTTGATATTTGGTATGCAATGTTGCGGGGTAGATCTGATTCAAGTTTGTTCAAATCGGCCCCCTGGATACATATTTGGGCTTACTATAGAAGCCCGAATTCGAACTTAGTGCATTTCAGGCAAATTTCTTAAAAAATCTTCTTCTCAAGATCCAGCAGGCAGAATCTTTTCATATTTGGTAAGCAACATTGTGGGGTGGATCTGATTCAAGATTGTTCAAATCGGCCCCCTGGGTTCATATTTGGGCTCAGTATAGGAGCCCGATTTCGAACTTAGTGCATTTAGGCAAATTTCTTAAAAAATCTTCTTCTCCAGATCCAGAAGGCAGAATCTTTTGATATTTGGTATGCAACATTGTGGGGTGGATCTGATTCAAGTTTGTTCAAATCGGCTTCCTAGATTCATATTTGGGCTCACTATAGAAGCTCGAATTTGAACTTAGTGCATTTCATGCAAATTTCTTAAAAAATCTTCTTCTCCAGATCCAGCAGGCAGAATCTTTTCATATTTGGTAAGCAACATTGCGGGGTGGATCTAATTCAAGTTTGTTCAAATCGGCCCCCTGGGTTTATATTTGGGCTCAGTATAGGAGCCCAAATTTGAACTTACTGCATTTCAGGCAAATTTCTTTGAAAATCTTCTTCTCCAGATCCAGCAGGCAGAATCTTTTGATATTTGGTATGCAACATTGTAGGGTGGATCTGATTCAAGTTTGTTCAAATCGGCTCCCTAGATTCATATTTGGGCTCACTATAGGAGCTCGAATTCGAATTTAGTGCATTTCAGGCAAATTTCTTCAAAAATCTTCTTCTCCAGATCCAGCAGGCAGAATCTTTTGATATTTGGTATGCAATGTTGCGGGGTAGATCTGATTCAAGTTTGTTCAAATCGGCCCCCTGGATACATATTTGGGCTTACTATAGAAGCCCGAATTCGAACTTAGTGCATTTCAGGCAAATTTCTTAAAAAATCTTCTTCTCAAGATCCAGCAGGCAGAATCTTTTCATATTTGGTAAGCAACATTGTGGGGTGGATCTGATTCAAGATTGTTCAAATCGGCCCCCTGGGTTCATATTTGGGCTCAGTATAGGAGCCCGATTTCGAACTTAGTGCATTTAGGCAAATTTCTTAAAAAATCTTCTTCTCCAGATCCAGAAGGCAGAATCTTTTGATATTTGGTATGCAACATTGTGGGGTGGATCTGATTCAAGTTTGTTCAAATCGGCTTCCTAGATTCATATTTGGGCTCACTATAGAAGCTCGAATTTGAACTTAGTGCATTTCATGCAAATTTCTTAAAAAATCTTCTTCTCCAGATCCAGCAGGCAGAATCTTTTCATATTTGGTAAGCAACATTGCGGGGTGGATCTAATTCAAGTTTGTTCAAATCGCCCCCCTGGGTTTATATTTGGGCTCAGTATAGGAGCCCAAATTTGAACTTAGTGCATTTCAAGCAAATTTATTAAAAAATCTTCTTCTCCAGATCCAGCAGGCAGAATCTTTTGATATTTGGTATGCAACATTGTGGGGTGGATCTGATTCAAGTTTGTTCAAATCGGCTTCCTAGATTCATATTTGGGCTCACTATAGAAGCTCGAATTCGAACTTAGTGCATTTCAGGCAAATTTCTTAAAAAATTTTCTTCTCCAGATCCAGCAGGCAGAATCTTTTGATATTTGGTATGCAACATTGTGGGATGGATCTGATGCAAATTTGTTTAAATCGGCTCCCTAGATTCATATTTGAGCTTACTATAGAAGCTCGAATTCGAACTTAGTGCATTTCAGGCAAATTTCTTAAAAAATCATCTTCTCCAGATCCAGCAGGCAGAATCTTTTGATATTTGGTATGCAACATTGCGGGGTGGATCTGATTCAAGTTTGTTCAAATCGGCCCCCTGGATTCATATTTGGGCTCACTATAGAAGCTCAAATTCAAACTTAGTGCATTTCGGGCAAATTTCTTCAAAAATCTTCTGCTCCAGATCCAGCAGGCAGAATCTTTTGATATTTGGTATGCAACATTGCGGGGTGGATCTGATTCAAGTTTGTTCAAATCGGCCCCCTGGATTTATATTTGGGCTTAATATAGAAGCCCGAATTCGGACTTAGTGCATTTCGGGCAAATTTATTAAAAAATCTTCTTCTCCAGATCCAGCAGGCAGAATCTTTTGATATTTGGTATGCAACATTGTGGGGTGGATCTGATTCAAGTTTGTTCAAATCGGCTTCCTAGATTCATATTTGGGCTCACTATAGAAGCTCGAATTCGAACTTAGTGCATTTCAGGCAAATTTCTTAAAAAATCATCTTCTCCAGATCCAGCAGGCAGAATCTTTTGATATTTGGTATGCAACATTGCGGGGTGGATCTGATTCAGGTTTGTTCAAATCGGCCCCCTGGATTCATATTTGGGCTCACTATAGAAGCTCGAATTCAAACTTAGTGCATTTCGGGCAAATTTCTTCAAAAATCTTCTTCTCCAGATCCAGCAGGCAGAATCTTTTGATATTTGGTATGCAACATTGCGGGGTGGATCTGATTCAAGTTTGTTCAAATCGGCCCCCTGGATTCATATTTGGGCTTAATATAGAAGCCCGAATTCGCACTTAGTGCATTTCGGGCAAATTTATTAAAAAATCTTCTCCTCCAGATCCAGCAGGCAGAATCTTTTGATATTTGGTATGCAACATTGTGGGGTGGATCTGATTCAAGTTTGTTCAAATCGGCTTCCTAGTTTCATATTTGGGCTCACTATAGAAGCTCGAATTCGAACTTAGTGCATTTCAGGCAAATTTCTTAAAAAATCTTCTTCTCCAGATCCAGCTTCAGAATCTTTTCATATTTGGTAAGCAACATTGTGGGGTGGATCTGATTCAAGTTTGTTCAAATCGGCCCCCTGGGTTTATATTTGAGCTCCGTATAGGAGCCCAAATTTTAACTTAGTGCATTTCAGGCATATTTCTTAAAAAATCTTCTTCTCCAGATCCAGCAGGCAGAATCTTTCGATATTTGGTATACAACATTGTGGGGTGGATCTGATTGTGATTCATGAACATATTTATTTGTAAAGTTGATAGAATCTTAGACAAAATTTGCAGAAAAGATCTACTATAGAAGGGGTGGTATCCAGGGTGAACCGTTTACCCAAATCTAGCAGTACTAATGCATTATTCACACAAATCTCTGTTCAAATTTTATGGCCCCTAATTGGAACACACGCATTCAGCTCATTCCAACAAAGGTCATATGCCATGTTTTCGAGACAAAGGAATAAAAATTTTAGTTATTCATGAAATTTTTAGGCAACTGTTGTCTGTTATTCACATTGCTTCATGAAATTTCAGTACTTTTAGAAGTTACCTCAGTAATCAAGGGTTAATTCCCCTTAATTAAATGTCACCTCTAAAAAACAACCACTTTGCATATCTTACCTTTTTACCAGCATAACTGCCAAAACTTGTCAGCATTCTTCGCAAAAATCGCTATTCAAATTTTAATTTTTGTCTCTTAAACATACATGTACTTATCGCTTGTAAATACCCCATTGGAATGAGCTTTTTGAGCTCATTCCAATGAGAGGTCGCACACCATGCTTTTTGAGTCAAAAAAGCAATTTTTTTAGTTATTCCAGAATTTCGTACGTAAAACACAGTTTTATGACTTCACATTAAAATGAGCTCTCTAAGCTTGTTCCAATCAACATTCACGCACTATGTCTTTCACACAAAAAATAAAATTTTCCATTTATTCAGGAATTTTGTTTGCAAGAACACTCTTACCCCCCCCCCCCCCCCCCCCCCCCCCCACACACACACAAACACACACACACACAAACACAGACACACACATCTAAAAGTTTGTCAGCAAAAAAACAGTTACTTCAATTTTTAAATGCATTATAGGAACAACTTGCCTAATCAAATTTAAATACTTTTGCATCATTCTGTATCTAGAACAAACCATTTACCATATCTTTACGCAAAATTCTCCAGCATCATTCACAAAAAAACACCATTATTTATATATTCACATTTCTGTCTCAAAAATATACCTGATCTTCCCATACCCCTATTGGAATAAGCTGTTTGAGCTTGTTCCAATGATGATAAAAAAAACTAATATTTTGGAAAATTTGTGAAAATTTTTGTTTTCTTGCATGCAAATATATACATGTAGCACATGGAAGATATCCACAGTTGGGGAGAGATGTCCAAGGCTATCTCTTCACATTCCTTGTTTGTGCTTCATGCTAAACCAGTTTGTCTGCAGAGATAAATTTGCTTTATTAAAAATCATTGGAGATTGGCCACACACCAACGATTTTAAATAAAACTAATTTTAGGTAACAAATGTTGAACTTCAAACAAAATCTATCACTCAACCAGTTAATGTTGATGAGGCATGACATGGTGAAGGTGACCTAAAATACTTCTTAGAGTCACTTTGTCAGGTGAGCGATTAAGGCCACGTGGGGCCTCTTGTTTTTAATTGAGGGTACCTTCAGGGTGTAATTATCTCCTCCCACAGTTTGTAATGTAGAGTAATGTAGAGGTTTGAAACCTTAGGATGTGGTTACACGCACAGTGAATGTGTGCAACATCTTTTAAGTTTGCCGAAAAGATATTTTTTCACAAAATTGTTGCCCATCATTGACTTACATGTAGAAAATTTCCTGTTTTTTAATTGAGGGTGCCTTCAAAGTGTAATCAACTTCTCCCTCAGTTTCTGATGTAGAGGGTTGAAACTTTAGGATATGGTTACAGATGCCTTGAAGATATGCAGCGTCTATAAAGTTTGCAGAAAAAAATATTTTTAAACAAAATTATTGCACTTTATCGACTTAAAAATTTTACAGTGTTTTTTATGTGTGGGTACATTCCTGTTGTAATCATCTCCTTTCACTGATACTGGTATCAGCTCATCCACCCATCCGTGGACATAATTTTGTCCAGAGCTTTTCTTGGTTTTTTATGAACCAGTTTCTTTGAAAGTTGGTACATGGATGTTCAATACCATGGGAACCTGTGTACTGGCGATTATAGTTTTGATAAGACTTTTTTTGGCCATAGTTATGCCCCTTTCCGTCTTGGAATATTGTGGACATAATTTTTTTGTTCTCTGCTTTTCTTGGTTTATGAACCTATTTCTTTGAAAGTTGGTATGGATGTTCACTGGGAACTTATGCACCTGCAATTATAGTTTCGATCAGACTTATTTGCCAAAGTTATGTCATTTCCGCCTTAAAATACAGTTAAAACTAGAAGTCCTGTCACAAACTGTGTGCTTATCTAGACTTAATTGCACGTAGGAATTACGCGCAATTGCCATATCGAATGGCGTCCAAAGCACAACAGGTTATCCTGATTACTCATAGCAAACACGGACAATATGTTTCTGCCAATGGACCTCCGGGTTACCCGGAGGTCCATTGGCTGAAACATTGCTTGTACACAGGCCATATTTACAGAATTTGATAGCCTTACTATGGCCTTATCACATAGATTAACACGCATATTTGTGCGCATTTCGGGACAGGACTTTTAGTTTTAACTGTAGTCCATCTGTTTGTCCGTGGACCTAATGCTGTCCGGAGTTTTTCTCAGTTGTTTATGAACCTATTTCTTTGAAAGTTGGTATGGACGTTCATTACCATGAGAACCACTGCACCTGCGATTATAGTTTCAATCAAAATTTTTTTGCGAGAGGTATGGCCCTTTCCATCTTATAATATTGGGGACATATTTTTTTGTCCAGAGCTTTTCTCGTTTGTTTATGGACCAATTTCTTTGAAAGTTGGTACAGATGTAATGTTCACTACCATGGGAACGTGTGCACCTGCAATTATAGTTTTGATCAGACTTTTTTGGCAGAATTATGCCCCTTTTCGTCTTAGAATATTTTTGTCTGGAGATGTTCTCAAATGTTTTTGGGTTGATTCCTTTGAAACTTGGTATGGATGTTCACTACCATGGGAACCTGAGCACCTGCAATTATAGTTTCAGTCGGACATTTTTTTGCCCGAGTTTTGCCCATTTTCATCTTAGAATATGGTGCGGGGCATATCGAAGGCCCATCTGGGACAGTCACACCTCGAGTTAAAATTTAGGATATGGTTACACACATAATGAAGATGTGTAAGATCTATAAAGTTTGTGGAAAAATATATTTTTATACTAGAACCAATGGCCCAGACTTTGCTAGTGCAAACTCATTAATATCCAGGGCCAAACACAAATTTTGAATCCCCCCAAAATTTTCATACAAATCCGAAAATTCAAAGTCCTGTCTGGTCCTCTATACTTTTGTACTGTGCATGCATGATAAGATAACCAGGGAGACACCGAAATTGGCGCCAAGCATCATTCTTTTGTTTGGCCCTAGCCCGTAAACATCTCAACTGACATCACTGCTTTAATTCATAATTCTGAAGATGCCAGACATAAATCAACGATGGTTTTCATGGAATCTACAGTGTAGCTGGATTTTGAAAGTGAACAATGGTGGTTTTGGATGTTCAGGGCTGTAACTTTATAATTTTTATAAAAAAATTATTCATGTTTCCCATTTTCGGGATACGTGCCTGAATGTCGTCAATTTTACTATGACTCCACTGTTTGTTTGTTAGTGTTACTTCCCTTTCCTCTCCTGAACCCTCCTGTTAGATTCCCAAGTTCTGCTGGCCTTTTTATTGAGAATTTTTTATTAAAATTCTTGAGAGTTGTAACATGTACATGTATTGCAGAATGGGTATTCTGTTTTTCCCCCGTGTTTACTGTTACCGTATGGAAATATTATTGATATTGGTAACAGAAAGAAATCTGAGAATCAGCAACAAAACTATGAATTTAACTATTCTGAAATTTAATTAAAAAAAATTAATATAAAAAAAAAAAATATGATACAAAGATTTTTTTTACACTAATTGGTTTACAGAAAAGAAAAACAGTGGTACTTATCAATTATTGAATTAGTCCAAAGTTCAGTTTGACAGAATCCAGTAATCCAGTGGTGAAGTATCTTCTGAAGAAAGTTACCAGCTGGTAGATGTAGTATTAAATCCAAGAATGTCTCTTCAGAAACAGTATCCCGTAGATTTATAATAAAATTTTCACTTAGAAATTTCAGCAGTCTCCAATAAAATATAATAAAATGCTCCGCAAAATTCAAATGGAGTAAAAATCCAAGAAGTATTGGCGCCACAGGCAATTTCCAAATAATCCAGTAGAATCCTGGCTTTTCACAAAATAATATTATTCTGTTTCACAGAAAGTATAAATTCTCTTTTCCAAGACGAACAAATTCTCTTCAAAATTCTCTTTTGGAATCAATCTTCCAAAATCACAAAGAAGCACTGCTTCTATAATAAATGCACTGTTCTGAAACAATAATAATCTCCAATGGAAACAACTGCTGTGAAAATAAGTTCTTCTGAAATGGCTTTCTAAAAGAGTTTTTGAATTCTGTTGACAAACCTTTATATAGTAACCAGATAGAATGTCCCAGAAGAGGAAGTTTCTGCAATGTTCTAACAGTTTCTAGGGGATTCTGTTAAAGTTCAAGTAAACAAGGTCATTGACCTATTTAAACAATTAAACAATCAACAGCTATATGTACAATATATCAGTGTAACAAAGATGTAAACAAGGTCACTCAGTGCAAAAGAGTTAGACCAGGCAGAAAATGCAGAAATAAAAAAAAATCTTTCTCACATAATTATCAACTTAAGGATATATCAATCTCAATATAATATGGGGGCTATAACATTTACGCCCTGTTCTTTTGGTGTTCAGGATGTTTTGTAGTCTTGCATCTTCTACCAGATGCATTGTTTTTTTTCTTCCTATGAAAATAAGGCTTTGCATCAGGTGGTTGTTGATCGGTTACTGGCTACAGGCCTCTGTTGTGCCTGTTTGTTTGGTTAATTTCCAATTTTTCTCTTGATGTTGTTTTCTGTTTAACAACATTTTGGATACATATTATTTCTGTGTTTAGTATAGCACAGTTATTGTTTAATTTTATTACGATACATACATGTATTCTTATTCTGGTATTTTAGCTTCAATTATGTAGTGTTTGTCCACACTTAATGCTCTATTGGGATGCCCTTGGGCTCATGAGGCTCCCTTGGGATACTTGGGCTTCATTCAAAAGTTTTCGAAAAATTTGTTTTTTATTTCTTTTTCGAAAATGTTTGTGATTGTCTATGTTATGTATCCTTGCTGTCTGTAATTTCTGCATTATTATTTGGGAGTACAGCGGACTTATGATTTTGGCTTCATAATTGATTGTATCTACGGTGTACTATGAAAAATATTGTATCAAGTGTACAGTTAAAACTAGAAGTCCTGTCACAAACTGTGCGCTTATCTAGGCTTAATTGCGCGTAGGAATTGTGTGCAATTTTCATATCAAATGGCATCCAAAGCATGGCAGGTTCTTCTTGTTACCCATAGCAAACACAAGCAATGTGCCGTGAATTTTGGGAAATGTGTAGAACGATATGTTCAGTTTCTCACACTAGATCTTCACCTGCTGCTTGAGTTTGCCTAATTTCTTTAGCAGTTAGTTTACTGTTGGCCTTATAGAAGTCGTCAACGTCTGACAAATATCCTGATTTGAGTATGGCATCTTTTGCAACCAACTCCGTGCGGTGAGCGATGCAGTGTATGGAAACTAAAGATGACCTAGTCTCTCCCATTCTTTTGAAAAGGCCGGTGTATTGCCCCATGTTGATGGAAGCACCATCAGCTGTCAGTGAAACTGGTCTGGGAACCTTATTCTCAAAGACATCATCAATTGCAGATTTAACTGCAGATTTAACTGACTCTGCCCCTACTCCACCAAACTTAGCCATTTCTTGAAGTCCCACACAATAGTACTTCTATAGTATATAGTTGCTCCATTGAAATTGCATTTCGTGTGTTATAGCAAACTCAAATATACTATTAAACAAAGTAGGAGATATTTGATAAAAGTGAGATATATGAAGAAATATATTTATATTTTCATCATGAAGACAGTTGAGGCATAGTTGAGGCATTGCACTGTGACATCTGGTGAATGATTTCAGCGATAGTTGGGTGTCTGACAAGCACTCATTCCACTCACTGAGCTGTAGAAGGCATGGCCCGGTCAGTCAGAGAAATTTACCACAGGTCAGTCCAAGACCTCAATACCTTGTAAATCCTTCTCGGTTCGCGAGATAAGCATGGATCCGACGTGGCATACTCCTCACCAAATGTCCAATATCAGCTTGACTGATGTTATTCCATTCTTCCTACAGTGCAGCAGTGAGTTCCTGGACAGTGGTAGGGGGCTGTTGGTATTGTCGTAGGGCACCTGCCCAAGTATATCCCAGAGGTGCTCGATTGGTGAAACGTCTGGACTTAGTGCTGGCCAAGGCAGTGTAGTGATGTTCTGCTCCTGGAGGATCTCTGTATCGACACCCGGCCGTCTGAGGTGCATTTGCATTGTCATCTTGGAAAATAAATCGACAGCTGTGACGTCACGCAAATGGCACCATATGAGCTGCTAACATCTTGTCACGGTAGAACTGCCCTGTGACCACGCCCTTGGATGACATGCAGTGCTGTTCTGCTAGTCATGGTTATGCCTCCCC
The DNA here is from genome assembly GCA_031216915.1 of Pictodentalium vernedei. Lineage (NCBI taxonomy): Eukaryota > Metazoa > Mollusca > Scaphopoda > Dentaliida > Dentaliidae > Pictodentalium > Pictodentalium vernedei. The sequence continues at coordinate 78,129,447 of CM062295.1, forward strand.
ACACCATAACTGATCCACCACCAAAACGATTGTGCTGCCTAATGGTTACGTCATGCTATCGTTTGTTTTGCCCGCCGCCACATTCTGTCTGTTTCGTCTCTTGTGGAAGTCGAGAGTGAACCCCAGATTCATTGGAAAGCATGATGTTGCTCCACCGACGATTGTCCCAACACTGTCGTGCTACCCACCAATTACCCCTTTCTGCGATGTGACGTTTAGTCAAACGTGGAATTATTGGAGGTCGGTCGAGCATACAAATTCCAGCTGTGTAGGCGATTTGAGATAGCCTGGCCACTGACTCGCTATATCTGTCGCTCTGCAGCTGCTTGTCCAATTTCTGAGGCACTTTGATGGCGGTTACCTACTTGGACGACCTGACCCGACGTCTGTATTCAACATTGTCCTCTCTGACGGTAGCGTGACCACAATCTGCTAATCACCTATTGAGTAACATTGAAGAATTTGAGCCACTGCAGTCTGTCTGTTGTCAGCTTCGTCAAACGTGTTCAGTCTTCGTATACCTCAAAAGTTACGTTTCGACCAGAAACTATTTATGAACGAGTTTATACCAAGAAAAGAACGATGAGACTCCCAAAAAAAGCCCGTCCAGTACAAATGAAAATTTCAAGATGTACCCCACTGACATTAACATGGGGGCTTGTGCAAAACACCTGCACAAAGGTTTTGTGGGCTGGTGACATTCATGATCTACCCTCAACTTGGTAACATATTGATGTGTCCAATTACGCACATCTAATACCTTTTTCCAAAAATATCAACATGAGTTTGGATTTTTTGAATCTGTATCTACTGTACACCATTGGCGTGAACTGTGTGCAGATGCAGATGTTCATTGATGTTTTTCTTGATGTCGCGACTCTACAGTAGCGTGCTTCACTTCAAAAAGTAGCAAGCAATATGCAGCGTGCCTCCCATTTTCCATATCAAAAAACTGATATTGGATTACTGACAAAAACTTATGTAATACGGTACATGTAAATTCAAGTGTTCTAGAATATTCATACCAGACTTGGCTCTTGAGTGTGTATGGGTATATACATATACAGTACGTGGAGAGTGGATTGTAACTAAATCACCCGCGGAGTGGAGTCATCACCCAAGCTATAACTTTCAAATTTTGTACATATCGACAAAAAAAACCCCAACCAATGTTTCAGCCAATTGACCTTCGGAGGTCCATTGGCTGAAAATTTGCTGGTGCTCGTTATGCTTTGCAACAAATTTGCAATTATTGCTCAGGTGGAATCTCCATTCTGTGGGTGATTTAATGATAATACACTCTCCACGTACTGTACATGTATATCAGCATCATTTATCCTTTCTCTTGCTTTCAGAATCGGGAAGAAAAGGGTTACAGTACAAGTCAAAATAAGTTGTACCATAGCTGCAATAAACTAAGTTTACTGCGGCTCCCAGACTTTTAAGATCAGAATCTGACATCATTTTCTGGAAAGCTCTCAGTGAGAGCTTTTCAGAAAATGATGTCAGTTTCTGATCTTATCAGTGTAGGTAAAGAAAGATACATAGTTTATAGTAGTTATCCAACAACTTATTTTGACTTGTACTGTACCTGAAAAAATAGGTTGTTTGAAAAGAGATAAGGTAACCCTTTAATGGGTTGCCTTAATTTGAATTTGTAAAGACCTGAATACATGTAAGTGTACATTTTGTAGCTCACTATAGTCACTAAATAAATAAGTGAAAGCTGCATTCTTGAAGCTGAAAATGAATTTTTAAGTTTTAATAAGTTACATTTTTTGGCTTGGTTCAGCCTCTACATGCTTTGTATTACATGAATTTTTAACAGTTTATTTTGATTTCTCATTCAATAAGGATCCACCAGAAAGAGAAGACAATGAAACCTGTATGAAGGTACCAGATAAGCAGAATTTTGTATCACAAAAATCATTGTACATACCGAATATCAAACAAGAAGAATCTGCTGCAGAGATGACAGAAGATGAAGGTAAGTGCTGACTTATTTTTTTTAACGTTGTAGTCACAGACATGGAAATAAAGGGTCTATAGTATATCGTAACCCATTGGCAGGTTATGCCATATAGCATGCTCGTAACCCATGGCAAAAGGGTATTGTGGTACTTCTCCATCTTCTCTTGTTTTTGCTAGATGCCAGTCATGCTTTTTTTTAACATCTTATTGGGATTCCTGCCTACATAAATATCAACAACTAACTAGAGTTGTAGGTTAACCGAAACCGAACCAAGGTTTTTAGTTTTTTAAAAAAAACGAAACCGAAACCATCGACATCCTGTAATCTGAGGTTTTTCGTTTTTTATTAAATACTCTCTTGCCAGCTCTTGCTGCAGAAATTCACAGAATGTAGCCATCCCAGAGTAGTGAGAGTACCCAGACACTGCCAATGGCAGTGTCTGGGTACTCTCACTACTCTGGGAAGGCTACATTCTGTGAATTTCCGACATTTCAGTTTAGTTGTATTTGCAGCTTTCCTCAAGCTGTGTGTAGGTGTCAGACCTCGAAAAATGGCCAAGCACAATAAAAGTTCTGTATATTTAGGTAATTATTATATTGGCCTTCCTGATTCTTCATGTGTTATAGCTTATTTCGGTCATTCATTGAGTTTCACTCAATTTCACTACCATTCGGTTATGACTCTGGACATAAGAATGAGTTTTATTGAATTTTACTTGGCCTCATGAACAAACCGAAAACCGAACCGAACCAAGGTTTTTCTCCACCTGAAAAACCAAAACCAAAACCGAACAAGAAATTTAAAAACCTACAGCTCTACAACTAACATGCAGTCTCTCTGAAGCATGATCGCACATTAGTTGTTGGTATTTATTTTGGCAGAAATTTTTTTATGATGGTGATTTAATAAGCTTATGTTGTATTACTTTGTCAAAACCTGTTGCTACCTGTCATAACCTGTAGTTCGTTCACATATTTTACAATTGACATAACTTCCACGTGACCTAAAGATTCGTTCGTTATTTCCAAGACTGTATTCATGCGTGTCAGGATTTATGGCAAGCTCTTTGATCATTTTTTACAACTATATGCCAGTCATGCTTTTTTAGCTCACCTTGACGAAGTCAAGCTGAGCTTATCTAATCGCGCTCCGTCTGTTAACACCATGTCAGATACAAGTTTGTTAAAATGAAGCCCCTTGGTTCATATTTGGACTCAATACCAGAACCCAAATTTTTAACTTATAGGGCAATATGGGGAATAATCTTTAAAAATCCTCTTCTTCAGAAGCACCAGTCAGAATCTTTTAATGTTTAGTATAGTGTTGGGAGCTTAATCGAAAATACAACTCTGTGTCGGTTATTTAAAAACTCGACCGACCTGAATGTGAGATAATCGTCAGTTGGGACATGCACAGTTATTTAACTGCGCAATCTTGAATGCTGTCATTTTGTGTAATGTGTTAAATAAAAAGGGCGGAAATCACAGAAAAAAATCAAAGCCTGGTAGGCCTAATTGATTACTTTTTTGGCCCCATAATATAATCGTATTTATGTTTTAAATAAACTTTCTTTTGAATGACAAATAAACATCACCCATTTAGTGTGAGATTGAAAGCACAACCTTGTTTGAACAAAAATAAAACAAACATTGAATTACCACAATGACCACACACTTCACATGAATGCAATATCTGCAGGCCACTGTCAGTAATTTCTTTGTATATGTTTGAATGGAATTAAAAAAAAAACAGTAGTACATTATACTTGCACCAATAACATTTTCAAGACTGCAGGCCAAGATTCTGGGCTTTGAGTATCAATACTGTTAAACGAAACTCAACATGATATTCATTAATTTTCATAACCTTCAACACCAACGGTATAAAACTGTATCTGTAAAATGATCACTTTATCAAATGCGGTTTCCTTTGCTGAACTGGAACTTGCCACTTGCTCAGCATTTATACTGTCCGATATATTTATTAGCTCACCTTTGACGTAGTCAAATTTTTAGCTCAACTTTGACGTCAAATTTGAGGTTATGGCTTGGCCCTTCGTCTGTCTGTCCATCCGTCAACAATTCAATACGGCTCAGGCTAGAGGCCGTATTTATGAACTAATCTTTTCGAAACTTCTTGGGTACCTTTATTATCACCGTGGGATGAGAACAAATGTTTTTGGGTGCAATCTGAAATTCAAGATGGCCACCAGCAGCCATTTTGTACCTTAGTTAGTGCAATCAGTTTTTTGTACAGAACTTCTGTATGAAAGTTCTGATTCAAATAAATTTTTGTCTGAATGTTTAGTAACATGGAATACATCACATATAATACAGGTTTTTTTCTCGTGCCGAAATTCTGCAAATTAGATGAACTTTGATTTATTCAGTGCTACTTATACACTGAAATTATGCAAATTAGATGAACTTTGATTTATTCAGTACTACTTACATGTATACACAGTAAGTACACATGTCAGTGCGTCTTGGGCTAGAGATGTATTTATGAACCTATCTTCACAAAACTTCTTGGGTACCTTTGTTATGACCTTGGGACGAGAACGAGTGTTTCTGGGTCCAAAATTCAAGATGGCTGCCAGCGGCCATTTTGTACCTAAATTAGGTTCAATCAGTTTTTTTGTACACAACTTCTATACGGCTCAGGCTAGAGGCCGTACTTATGAACTGATCTTTATGAAACTTCTTGGGTACCTTTGTTATCATCGTGGGCCGAGAACGAGTGTTTTTGGGTGGCGTCCTTAAATCAAGATGGCCACTAGCAGCCATTTTGTACCAAATTTAGGTACAATCAGTTTTTTGTACAGAACTTCTATATGAAGGTTCTGATTTGAAAAAAATTTTGTCTGAATGTTTAGTAACATGGAATACATCACATATAATAACAGGTTTTTTTCTCGTGCAGAAATTATGCAAATTAGATGACCTTTGATTTATTCAGTGCTACTTGTACACTGTCAGTGCATATGTCAATACGGCTAGGGCTGGAGGCTGTATTTAAGAACTGATCTTCACAAAACTTCTTGGGTACCTTTGTTATCACCTTGGGACGAGAACGAGTGTTTTTGGGTGTGGTCCGAATTTTAAGATGGCTGCCAGCGGCCATTTTGTACCAAAATTAGGTACTATCAGTTTTTTTGTACAGAACTTCTATATGAAGGTCCTGATTTGAATAAATTTTTGAATGAATGTTTAGTAACATGGAATACATCACATATACAGGTTTTTTTCTTGTGCAGAAATTATGCAAATTAGATGAACTTTGATTTATTCAGTGCTACTTGTACACAGTAAGTGCACATGTAAATACGGCTTGGGCTAGAGACTGTATTTATGAACCAATCTTCATGAAACGTCTTGGGGTACCTTTGTTATCACCTTGGGATGGGACCAAGTGTTTTTGGGTGCCTTTGTTATCACTGTGCTATGAGAAAAAATAGTTTTGGGTTCAGTCAGACCCACTTGGGGACTCAAAAAGGGAGATAATTAAAAATCTTTTCCAAAAACTCCGGACAAAATAATGTTTCTTGAATTCAGCATCCCTAGGATGTGTATATTCAAATGTGTTGAAGCCAAGTTCCTGTGTTAATTAATATTTGTTGTTTGGGAGGATAAACATTATTAGCACAACCTGATTTTCTATTTACAATGAGAAAAATAAAACCTGCTCACCCGTGGGAACCCTATGAGCTAAAGATTAAAAATTCAAATGCCTATATTTTAAGAAGGACTGGACAAATATTTATTAATTAGTATGAATGAACCTTAGAAGGGTTTGAATCAGACAGGCCAAAACAATTGCTAAAATTTGGCTTATGGTACACCATACAAGGATCCCCATTGTAACATTAACCCATGAAGATTTTTTTCTAGTTTAGCATCTAACTGTCGCACACCTTTACAATACTTTACCTATACATTTGTTACAGGCTGTGGTCAGTATTTATGACAGACCTTTACAATACTTTACATGTACCTTTCCTATCAGGTCATTACCTAGATGTGTGTCATTGCTGTGTCACATACTGTACATGTACATGTCTTACACAAGTTGAGCTACAGTGTCATTGACACTTCTGTTTTTGAAAGCTTTAACCTCAAAATAGGTTTCAAAGTTGAAGTCCGATAAAAATTAGGGTTACAATGACCTTACCTAAATGAGCAACTTTTACTTTGTAAAATTTTTAGGGTCGGTATAATTGTTTAGGGTCGGTGGGGGCACCCCAAACAAATGGATTTTTTTTCTTTGGTCTGACATTTCACAACATTACACCTTCAGCATTTTTTTACCCAAATTGTGCATTGCTACCACGGCCATTTCCTCTTGTCTTGGGGGGGGGGGGGGGGGGGGGGGGGGCTGGAATGCTATTCAACTGTACAGCCAGGGCTCTGAGCAGTCTTCATTGTCTTATGGATTAATGGTTCACTGTACATGTGCTGCACTATATATAATCTCATAACTTTAGAAAGAGGCGAATATACTTGCACTTTGAACTTTTATTAAAACTAATATTTGGGAAAAAACTCAAGTGTTTATAGTGTTTAATACTTGAATATTTTGCTCTAAAAAAAACCCTGAAACTGGAGTCAACTCTTTTTAAAAAAAAACGAGTAGAAACCGAAACCGTGGAAAATTTTCGTAACCTCCCAACACTAGTTTGGTATACATCATTCAGGGACCGACCTGGGCATGCGCCAGTGCATATTTGGTTCTGAAACATCAGGACCTGGCTCTTAAATCTCAGAAATAGGCTTCTCAGTTGGCGCGTAACTTCTCAGATCATATTTTGATATTCTTTCTATGGATAATCGAGAGAGACACTCTTACATGTATTATATATATGATTATCATTTATCATTGTTGTAGAGTGCTCAAGTTAATACTTCAAGTCTTAATTACCAAGCATTAATCTTCACTGTGGTTTTTGATCAAGTCTTGGCTGCCTAAATAGGCAGCCAAGACTTGATCAGAAACCACAGTGAAGATTAATATTTGCTATAGTGTACTAAATGAAAATGATGAGAGCTATTACATACTTGCAGTGTTTGTTACAAACAGCAGTGTGACTCCGTAAATTGAAATCTGGCGCATGAATTGAAAAAATAGGCTCCGAGGCTAGAGCGTATTTTAAATAGTCCTGATCGGTCCCTGTATCATTGTTATGAGGGTCAGATTCAAAATTGTTCAAACCAAGTCCCTAGGTTCATATTTGGGCTACCCATGGAAATCCAAATTTTAACTTAGTGCAATATGGAGGAAATGTTTAACAATTTTCTTCAAATTCACCAGTCAGAATGCTCTCACAGGGTTCCTGCGGGTCTTGGAAAAACTTCGAAAAGCTTGAATTTGAAAAGTCATTGAATTTTCCCAAAACTCCAAAAGTGGCCTGCAAAATCCTTGAAAACAATCTTTCAAAATATAAAAACCATCAAAATGTTCCTGTGATTATCCTACAACTTATGTCTGCAGGTACTGTTCTCACGATTTTTAGCAGATAACCTTGAAAAACCTTGCATTTTACTTCTATGAAGCCTTGAAAAACCTAAAATATGGCATGGAAATGACCGTAAAAAGCCTGGAATCCATTTACCAATTAGCTATTTCTTATTTGGTACACAACATCTCTGGGGGTGGGGGAGGGGAGTGGTTTCAGATTTAACTTTTTTCAAATTGCGTGCCTGGGTTAATATTTGGGCTCACTTTGGTAAAGGAAATTTTAACTTTGTGCGAATTTTAACTTAGTGCAATATGAGGAAATTTCTTAAAAAATCTTCTTCAGATCCACCAGTCGAAATGCTTTCATATTTGGTGTACAACATCTCTAACGAGGGCAGATTCAAATTTGTTCAAATCGAGTGCCTGGGTTAATATATGAGCTCCCTATGGGAATCCGAATTTTAACTTAGTGCAATATGAGAGAATTTCTTCAAAAATCTTCTTCCTCAGACTCACCAGTCAGAATCCTTTCATATTTGGTTTACAACATCTCTAGGGGTGTCAGATTCAAGTTTGTTCAAATTGGGTTCCTTGGTTAATATTTGGGCTCTGTATGGTAGCCCGAATTTTAGCTTAATGCAATATGAGGAAATTTCTTTAAAAATCTTCTTCAGATCCACCAGTCAGAATGCTTTCATATTTGGTATACATCATCTCTAGTGTGGTGAGATTCAAGTTTGTTCAAATTGAGTGCCTGGGTCAATATTTGGGCTCCCTGTGGAAGCCGGATTGGGCCATGTAGCTGAAGAATTAGAAATTTTTTGTTAAGTACCTTCTGGAGGTATGTAAGTAAGATTAATCAACATAGGTTGTATCAAGGGGCTCCATAGGGGAGCTTCACTTTTTATATGATCAACTGAAGAAAAGGCATGATGCTTGGACTATTTTAGTCACTCCTGGGGTCTCAAGGATTGACAATATATCCTATGGAGATTGATTGCTTAATGTAGATTCTTTCATGGACTCCGTTTATATAGGGCTCTGTTCTAGGTGAGCACTTCAGGCCCCATGGGACCTCTTGTTTAACGTTTTTAATGGAATTCCCGCCTGTATAAATATCAACAACTAACGTACGATCTCGCCGAAGCCGGATTGCACATTGAGTCTTTGCTATTTATTTTGGCAGAATAAGCTTATGCTGTATTACTATCTCGTAATCTGTCGCTACCTGTCTAAAGTAGTGTGTGTTAAGATCTATGACAAGTTCTCAGGTCACCTGTCCAATTCCTTAAGGAATTAGAGGCTGTTATTGACCATTATTTACCCACTTTTCATGGAGTTTATGCACAGACTAGCATTGATGAAATGTAACATTTGCCCCATTACCCACAGAGATATTCTTTCATACCCTAGTTATAGATATTCCAATCAGTAAGTGTTGAATTTGCCATAAAAACAACAAGATATTAACAGAAAAATGTGGAATACGCAGCATAATCATAAAACTAGGACTGGTAATGTCATCAAAAGTTCAGTCAAATTGAGTCTTGATTGAGCAACATTTCATGCATTGATTCCAAGAAAATGAATGTTTGTAATATTTTTTAGATTCAGTCGTCTGGAAGATACAGTATCGGTTGGAAACATAAACCATAAGTTTGAATTTCCTACCAACTGAAATATTCCAGATGAGCAGGTGCAGCTCATCCTATGGGCTATGGTGTCCACGTGCCCCCAACCACAGGGTGCCCCCACAGCTCAACATGGGGTCTACAAGGTCAAAAGGGTCCTGCAAGCTCACAGAAGAGAGATTGAGACAGAGAGAGGGATGTATGGGATGAGATTGGTATATTTGTTGGAATTTGGATTCGTGTATCCTAAATTGCCATCTGGGATGCCTTCATGAACACAGTGCACATGGGTGAATCTAAACATAGACAATGGACTGTTTAAGGGCTAGACTGGTTCCAGGCCATAACAGCAGTTACCATAATTTCTTACAGAATTGGGCTGGTGGCTTGAAAATTTGGGTTTACAGTTAAGGGATTACAAAAAGCTAACAGAGAATTTTGTTCTGGTTACAATTCTCGTTCAGCATTCATTCTTTCTCACAACACTCTAGAATCTCATGCATAAAAAAAAGGAAATGTCATTTTCATTTGTTGTCTTGAGTTTTGGGGCACAGGTGGATCATTGAATCTTAAGAATACTGTCATACTTAGTGGAAACTATTAGCACTGTTAGACAAAGGGTATGTATTTAGAAAGTATTAATTTTACACTAAAATTATATTTTTAGCATATGGGCCAGGTTGCACTTCATAGTTTTGGGTGCAATGCATTGGTCAGTGAGAAGAACGTTTGCTGCATGTGTTTCCTGCTGCTTCCAATCACTGTTTCTTCTGAAAATCTAACCATTTGTGTTTTAAGAAAGAGTGTTTTTCACGTCTCCCATTGATAACAATTGGATAACAATTTTAATTGACAAACTTTAATTTCAGCATTGCATTTTTGAAAAGAGTAAACTCTCCATGTTTCCAGGACTGGCTTTTTGGGGGGAGGGAGCGCGGTGTCTCAGTGGTAGACTGTTGGACTTCCATGATAGAGGTCCCGAGTTCGATCCCTATCCACAATGACCCACATTGTGTCCTTGGGCAAGGCACTTTATCTCGATTGCTTACATGTGGACACGATGGCGCCGTGTACTAATGCGTACTGCACGTTGATGGTGCACATGTCTTCATCCGCTGTAACCCTGCTCGGGAGAGCCTGAACAGAGTTAGAATGTTGAAGAGCTGACAGTTGCTTGTCGATGCTCGGTGGTTCTCTCCGGGTACTCCAGCTTTCTCCACCTGAAAACTGTCATGGTCTCGATTAGCCATTGTGCATAAGTATGTGACTTTAAACACCAATAAATAAATATATCATTTTGGTGGTGGGGGGGGGGGGGGGGGGAATTCAGAAGCTCGAAAAATGTTTAGTTATTACAGGCTCAATCATACTTTTATTGGGGAAGTGTTGATAAAATCCAGCAGTGAATATAACTACTACAGTGGAGCCCACTTAACTGGATATCTCTTAATTGTATATCCCTGTTAATTGAATATAATTTTCAAACACAAAACCATTTACGCCTCTATCAGGGATTTAAAAAAAAAAGAGGGTACCAGAGGAAAAACCAACGTTTTCCTTGCTCATGTTTAATATTCATTCAAATGCAGATAATATTTTGTTTATATAAATTTGTTATATTACAAATTATTGGAGAATGCCTGTGGGCACTCTCCAATAATCTCTAATAAAACAACTTTTGATGAACAAATTCTACCACCCAAAATAATATAGCCCTCAACCAGTTAATTTCCACCAAACACTCATCACAGCAGTAACTAATCTCAAATAACAGGAGTGTTCCCTAGTTAGAAGCATAACAGATAGTCTGATTTGTTATGCCCCTGACTTGAAAAGTCGAAGGGGTATCTAGTGGAGACCTCCCATCCATCCATTTGTCCATCCATACCAACATTTTCCCTTGCATCTCAGCCACTGCTACACCGATTTGAATGATATTTGGTGTTGAGATAGAGCATCATGGGGTAACGGTACCTGTGTAGCACGAGTTTCTTCCACACTTTTCTTCTGGAGTTATGGCCCTTTTTTCACTCTTTCAACTTTGACAATTTTTTGCAGTCGGGGGCATTAGCAGCGCTCTTGTTTTTTAATGCTTTTTTCCAATTTCATAAATGATTAAACTACATTTTGACTACACATTGACAGCCAATATCCTATGAGTTTGTAGTTTATTGTGAGAAAGTCTTGTCTGTCTGAATAGAAAAAACTCTCTTGTCGAGAAAAAAACTGCCAAGGTACTTAAAAATGTAACTGAGTTATGTGGTGATCGCATGTTGGGGCACCTGTTCTGTTAAAGTAAAAAGTGATCAAAGTTGAAATTAGGTCTCGTAGGGTTAATAGATACTCAGTGGCATCAATAAAGCCACAAAAAGCCAAAATATTATGCTTCAGACAGTCAGTACAGTAGAATCCTCTTAAATTAATATCCATTTTGCCAGTGAAAATTATTCAATTAACAGGAGTATACAATTAACAGGGATTTAGTCAGTTTCCTGTGTTCTGGAAATAAACTGAGCATTTATTCTATTATATCTTGTTTGACAGAGCTCATGGAGCTCTGTCAAACAAGATACAATAGAATAAATGCCTGTATTGAATCTAGTTAGGCCAAAAAAGGTTGATTAATAAGGGGAATTTGGTGCGTGTCACAGAAATTTTTTCGACATATTACAAAAATTTATATACAATTAACAGGAGTTTACTCTACAACCCATATGCAATTAACAGATCAAATTTGTACTGAAGGTATGGTAAATGGTTTTGTGTTTGAAAATTATATTCAATTAACAGGGATATACAATTAAGAGATATCCAATTAAGGGGGCTCCACTGTATTGTAATAAGTTTCTGTTGAACACTGAGAAGAAATACTGGTTAATAAATTAATTCAGAATTCATATCTATTACCTGACTGTTTATGCAATCTTGTTGCAATGCAAGTTTCGTGAATTTTCTTCTGAATGAGTGGCAAAAATATTCTCCCATCAGATCAGGTAAAATGTGCAAACTGGAGTGCTAAAACATTGCAGTTAGCACATTTTTCCTCTCAAGGGATGCATATGAGGAAATCAGTTACAGGAGAATTTAGGTACATCAAGGGGCATAACTGTACATGCCAGATTGTAATTAACCTTGTTGTAATCAGTTCAGGCCCCCAGAATGTGTGTGTTTCTCTTCACATGCCAGAAAAAAATAGGAAGGGCAGGTAGTTCCCCCCTCCCCCTTTCCAGTACAGATATGTGTTCATGGAAGCTATGTGCCCCCTTTTCACAGTACATCTGAATATGTGAATGGGAGGCAAATATAAACAGAATATTTTTTTGTGGAGGCACAAAATTACATGTTTGCTTCAAACCATTATCTGTAAGTATTGAACATTTTTCAACTGAGATCTCAATAAAGAGTTTAGCATCCGGCCTTTAAAATAGGATAGGTAGCAGCAAGTCGAGGAAACTCACCAATTTCTTTTGGTCTCCATCAGTTTGAAAATTGGGATCGTCTGAATATCTTAACTTTTTGGACACCCCAGGGCTCAAAATAAGCAGTGTCGCGTCGCTTTTTGCTATACAAAACTTGCAAAAAGCTACATAATATTTAATTATGTATAGCATTTTGCGATACAAGATAATCAACTGCAGCCTAAAAATTTGCAAATACATTTGAAAACTAGTTCACTGATGCTTTACTTCTGATTGTGGAACATTCCAGGCATAACTCAGATTAACTCTCCATCAAGCATCATTAACAACTTCATATGTAAGATGAAGTCTATTGGTTAAAATTCTTCCTGTTTTTACAACATTTTGCATAAAATGTCCATTAAAAATAACTTCGAGCCCATCAAATTAAAAATCCCAACTTCCATTTTGAGAACTCTATTAAACAACCAAGACGCCATTTGAAAATTTCCAAGTCCATGCAACCCTTAAAGGCAGTTCAGTTGAAAAAACATAGTTAATGTTTCATGTGTTGCAGATCATTTGGAAATGTCCAGAAATGGATGTAAACTATTCTATCTACTTAGAAGAATTCAATACAAAACAGCATAACATAACTCTGGTATACAAAAACAGCTATGTAATTTTTATAAAATGCTATTCATGTTTTGGAAATGTGTAGCATTTTGCTACGCAAAGTGAAAAAGTTATTTTGAGCACTGGACACCCCTAGGTTTGTTTATCTCAGATATGTTTATTCAGGTGTGGTTTGAATTTGGAATTCCATCAGATTCCATGACAGTACTATGTGTCTTTCCCAAATGTTTTGTTTGCTGAATGGGTGACCAGTCACCAATCACTGGGATATGCCCTACAAGCTCACCCCAATGTGGAATCAAACAAAGCCTGACGGAAAGAAAACAAATGGCATCTGATATCCATCGTTGTCGCATTTCTTTTTTGAAGGGTGAGACTTGACAATGTTATAGAGAGGAAAGCACAGAGAGAATTTTGACCCAGTCACAATCTGATCGAATTTCTTTGTCCAATTTTGTATTCACAGTATTGTATGTTATATTTTGGAATGAAACATGAAATATACAGTATAAGGAGATGGGGTTACTTCATGTGATGCAACACTCTGGAAATGAGTTGGCCTGTACAAAATGGGTGAATGATCAGTTCATTTTCCTGTCATTTGCCACAAAAGAAATAAAACTACTTTTTCACTGCCTGTAACTGGTCAGGCTGTAGACTGGTCACTTTCCACGGGTAGGCAATATTTCCATGGACACAATAATATTACATTCCAAATACAAATTATAGGAATAATCATCCAAAATTTAATTAATTTTGCTACTGATTTTTATCACCTGCCAAACGAATGCGTGGACATCACTGCCCATGCTTAATTATGACTTCAGACAAAGTGCAAGAGAAATATACATAATTTTCTGTTGCTATTCATTTGTTGACTCTTCAAGAGCCATCACCAACTTCATAATTATGGTATATCTGATTGTTCTTTGACAATGGTGATGAAGTCCTGCAATAAACCACACTGTTGGAAAGTGCTATCCAAATCATGTTTTACATCATAGCTTATCATAGGCTAGGTCTTCATCTCTGCCTTTGAATCTCACTGACACATAGATACATGTAGACAGTGGTAAGCATTTTCTATTCTGATAAAATAGGACTTAACCCTTTACCCAACGAATCGTCCACATCCGTCCACGTAATATGCAAATTCAGCAATTGAAAAAATATAATTTTTCAAAAAATATCAACAAAACCATATCCTTTGGAACGAGCTCGTTGAGCTCGTTCCAAAGAGGGGTCACATGATATGGTTTTGTTGAAATTTTTTGAAAAAATTTAAAAAATGATGTTTAAAATAATAAATTTTGATATCGTCTGCATTGGGTAAAGGGTTAATACCCAATGCCTAGGATAGAGCGGGTGATTGTTTTGGTTTTCCAGTTTGGTTACTGTTTTTGTGGAAAATCAGAAAACCGAACCCAAGATCCTGCAAAAAACGTCCCAACAGTTTTACTTTGTGCATAAAGTGATCAAACTATTTTACTCGGAGGGAACTGCATTAATGGCCCCAATGGACTCGTCACTTAGTCTATTAACTTTACCCAACGAATCGCCTACATCCGCCCGCGTAATATGCAAATTCAGCAGTTGAAAAAATATATTTCGAAAAATTTCAACAAAACAATATCATGTGACCCCTCTTTGGAACGAGCTTGTTGAGCTTGTTCCAAAGAGGGGTCACATGATATGGTTTTGTTGAATTTTTTTTTTAAAATTTAAAAAATGATATTTAAAATAATAAATTTTGAAATCATCTGTGTTGGGTAAAAGGTTAAGCAAAGGGCCAAAGGGTACATCAATAAGGGAGAAAATGTGACAATCAGAACAGAACAGAGCAGAGATCAGATGAACTTGATTCATTTGTTGCCCGAATTTAAGGTTTTTTTTTCTGACTGTATAGGCTTAATAATTGATCCCCTAGAACCTCTTAAGAATGATCAAATCAAAGTTAGGCTAAATTGAATGGAGATACTTGCAAGCAACTTTTTGTGGTGAGTGATGTCGTACAAACTTTTGCAAATTTTTTCCAAGTTAAGGAGTCGGAAGTGTTATTTACTATATGTTCTTAACGCAATGAAAAACCAAACCAAAATCGAAACTGAAAAAATCAAAACCTCTCACCTATTATGCATAGAGTGGAAATTAAAGTGGGCATCTATGATTGTCTGAACTTAATTTTATACTTGTGTCACAGTCTCAATGTCGCCATAGATTCTTAAAGTTACCTTAAATACAAAAAAATAAATAAATTTATCTGCATTCCTTTAACCCTTTACCCAACGAATCGCCCGCATCCAGCCGCGTAATATGCAAATTCAGCAGTTGAAAAAATATTATTTTTCAAAAAAATTGCAACAAAACCATATCATGTGATCCCTCGTTGGAACGAGCTCATTCCAACGAGGGGTCACATGATATGGTTTTGTTGAACATTTTTGAAATATTTAAAAAAAGGATATTTAAAATAATAAATTTTGATATCGTCTGCATTGGGTAAAGGGTTAAGCTTCTTCCAATGATGTGTCATGACCTGTGAAGATTTTTAGTTCAAAACAAGTGTTAGAAAATGTCTTCTGCTGTTCGTGTTAAGAATAGTTACATGTGTGTCCAGGGTAATTTTACCCTCAATGTAAACTGTTGAGTAGTTTCCAGGTTATCTCATTCTTCTCTTGTATTTGGTTAAATATTCTGAATCGGTTCTGTCAAAATTCCCCATGTGAACCCCGGGAAGCGAAGCATTGCTTGCTTCCCAATGTAAACAAGCTTTTTTTTTTGGCTGGACTTGACTTTATATCCATTTCATAATACTTTGTTTTCCCTTACTCATATAGCACTTTAATTGAATATAATTTCCAAACACAAAACCAAATACCATACTTGTACAGTTAAAACTAAAAGTCCTGTCCTGAAATGCGCACAAATAGCACGTCAATATGCGCGTTAATCTACGCGATATGACCATAGTAACGCTATGAAATTCTGTAAATATGGCCTGTGCACAAGCAATGTTTCGGCCAATGGACCTCCGGGTAACCCGGAGGTCCATTGGCAGAAACATTGCCAGTGTTTGCTATGAGTAACCAGGAGAACCTGCCGTGCTTTGGATGTCATTCGATATGGCAATTGCGCGCAATTCATACGCGCAATTAAGCCTAGATAAGCGCACAGTTCGTGACAGGACTTCTAGTTTTAACTGTACCCTCAATGCAAATTTCACCTGTTGATTGCATATAGGTTTTTAAGTAAAGTCCTGTTAATTGTTTGTAATTTAGACTATGACATTTTCTTTTAAATGTCATGCATAATTTAGTTTAAATATGATTTTCTCTTGACACCATAAGACTAAGAAACCTTCGAATAAACTTTAGCCAAAGGAGGAGAACCAGTAATAATTGTGAAGACCTGTAACAAGAGGCTGTAAACTAGGTTTCTTAAAAGTATATGAAACCGATGCAGTGAAGGCGAAAATATCAGCGCTTCTCTCTACCATCAGGCAACAATATGGTGGATCCGTATTTTCCGTTGTTCCCAAATTAGGCTGATCTAAAGGCCTGACAATCTGATGGGATTCAATTATAATTGAATTTTCTCACAATTTCTTGTTTTTATTATATGACTATCTAATTTAACTGCTAAATATCACTACTGTTTGACGATCTTTTGCAGGTCCCCAAAAAATCGGTGTGTTTGAATTTGCGTAATTAACTGTTCCAGTCGCAGAGAATACTTTACTCCAGGCTCGAATGGGTGTGCTCAAATGGCAGTCTAGGTTTTTTTTATCGAATGCATGTGCATCGGGGAATTCCCTGGAAGTGTGCACCAGTTACAAAAATATGTGTAAACAAAAATAGTTCTTTTTTTTCTTCAATCCAATTTATCTAAAAAAGTTTGGGGGGATTGTTAATGCTAGCATTGGCATGTGATGTTGGAACTATAAGTCATATAATAAACCTTTTATCACAACAGTGAAGTGTTCTGGGTTGTCGCATCACGTCTCGTTGAGGAGGTCCGATCGCCAGATTAAACAAGCTGCTGCAGACATCTTGTTTGATCCGACAATCTGACCTCCTCAACTCGATATAGGCAGCTGAGACTTGCCTAGAAACAACTGCCAATGTAATTAAAGTAAGTTAACCCAAACTCAACAAGTTGGAGCACCTGTTCTAACACAATAAAAATTTACCAAAGTTGGAAAATAGCTCTTAAGGATCAAAGAACAGTTTTTTTATGCAAACATTTTTTGAATACCAGGTTGAAAGGGTCAAATTCTCTGGCAGTTGGTGATGAGTGTCAAATAATTTCTCAGTTCTGAAATACATTATTTGGTCATAAAGTTGAGTGTTGAATAGAGCCAGGTGTTTTTTAGTTTTCTGGTCTGGTTCCAGTTGTTGCAGCAAACCGTGAAACCGAACCACAAGATCTAGCAAAAACAGGCTGTATGGTCTTCCTGTGTTTGTGCATCAACTAATCAGACTATTTTACAAGGAAGGAACCTGATTAGTGCCGTCTATGGACTCTGGTCACTTTAGTCTATCTGTCAAAAGTCTGAATAAGTTGCATTGTACATGAAATTGTCACATTTATTGACTCATCCACCAGACGAGTCAATAAGGGAGATAATGTGACAATGAGAATACAACATAGATTAGATAAAGTTGATTCAATTGTTAACTGAATTTATGTTGTTTTTTAACTGAATAAGCTTGGTGACTGATCTCTTAGAACCCCCAAGCCTGGGGCTGCACAATATTCAAAACTGAATACCGGTATCGGTATTAAAAAAAATATTGTGGTATACTGGTATATCGAAAACTGTTCAGATAAATGAACATAAGTACCACAATCGAGGCTTGAGGCAATACAGTCGTAACGAATTAGCATGCCTTTATGACACGGTTCGAAAAACTTTACCCAAGGCAGACAATATCAAAATTTATTATTTTAAAAAAAATTTAATCAGATTTTCCAAAAACAAATTCTACAGAACAATATCATGTGACCCCTCATTGGAACGAGCTCAACGCGCTCGTTCCAATGAGGAGTCACATGATATAGTTTTGTTGAAATTTTTTAACATTATTTTTCAAACTGCTAAAATTGTATATTTCATGAGTACATGCAGGCGATCAATTGGGTAAAGGTATAATATTATTCATTCGGGGCTACAGTTAAAAAACTCAAGACATCTTGAAAATTAAATTGTGGGTAAATGAATAATGATGATAAACCGATATTTTTGTAATTACACCGGTATTCAATCGATATTGGTTTGAATTCTGGTATATATCGGTTTATCGATATACCGTGCTGCCCTACCAAATCCTGATCAAAGGGAAGTTAGGTTGAACCCAGTTGTGATCCTACCGACAGGCAAGTCAGAAAATAAGCTGACTGTCATCTGCAAAATGAGGTCCCCAGTGGGTGAATTTCGTGATACTACCCTGCACAGCAGGGTAGCCCCACTAAATTTACCCTCTGGGAACCTCATTCTGAATCAGGGTCTCAAAACTAAACAGAAAGAGGTACCCAGGGTATAAATTGGCCCACAGTATGGAATAGCATCATCAAATTCACCCTCTGAGGACTTCAGTTTGCAAGTGTCAGAATGCTTAATTTCAAGCCGGCTGACGGATATTTGTGGAGAGCAGTGGTGTACAAACTTTTACAGATATTTTTAAGTAAGGGAGCCTGAAGTGTTATTATTTGTTCTTATTACATAGATAAACTGACCCGACACCAAGGTTTTTTTCCCTGAGACCGAATTTGAAAAATCAAAACCTCTCAGCTCTGGTATTGCCAGAAATGAGAAAGTTTTTGTACATCAAGGGACCTAACTACTGAAACAACATTTATAACAAGAAACATTTACTGTACTACTCATGTGTCCATTCATAACCTCCCCTTGAAAGTATTGCAGCATAATGCTGCATTTCTTGACAGCTTAAATAAGACAGAATTTGTTCATGAATAAGAGAGATGAAAGAGTGTGCATTCTTTGATTTGGTTAACAGTTATTATCATGTATAGAAATTAAACACTGTTTCTTTTGTTCTCTCTGTGTATTGTAATTTGATCCCCAAAAGACAATCTTTTTTTTTGAGTTGTCGTTTGACTTATCTGCCTTTACAATACAGTGAAAAGGTTACACAGAACTACAGTTAAAACTAAAAGTCCTGTCCTGAAATGCGCACAAATAGCACGTCGATATGTGCGTTAATCTACGCGATATGACCATAGTAAGGTTATCAAATTCTGTAAATATGGCCTGTGCACAAGCAATGTTTCAGCCAATGGACCTCCGGGTAACCCGGAGGTCCATTGGCAGAAACATTGCTCGTGTTTGCTATGAGTAACCAGGAGAACCTGCCGTGCTTTGGATGCCATTCGATATGGCAACTGCGCACAATTAAGCCTAGATAAGCGCACAGTTCGTAACAGGACTTCTAGTTTTAACTGTACTGGCTTTTTCTATTCCCCAGCTGATAAAAGTTGAAGCAGTTCATTAACAGTTTTGAGAAGTCTCTAATTGGTTTACCCTTCCAACTGGATACATTTCGGTTATAAAATAAAAGAAAAATGGAAGGAGACAGATGACTGAATAAACAGCAAATTTGTAAGGTTCATCAGAAATGATTTTATCTTACAGTCATTTAGAAACAATTGCCCAAACAGATGTTTCAGTAATTTTTCACAATCTCAAAATTTAGCACTTTTTACTGTACATCTTGGTGTTGAGTAAATTATTCAAATTTCCCACTCTATGAGAATAAGTATGCAAGAACAATCAGAGAATCATGTTATCCTCAGTTTCCCCTGGAGGTGGGAATAGTACTGGTCTTGATTAGGCCACACAAAGTAGATCTTCTGTTTCTCAGGCCATTATTTGTAAAATTGCATGCGGGCGAGCGGTTTTTTATTTTATTTTTTATTTCTGTAATCATTTCTTTGCCATCAAAAGTTCCTTTTCTTGGTTTATATTTTAGGCCTCATAATCTGTGGAATAGCATGGGTGGTGGTGTATTTCGTCCCTTGAGAGCAAGAAGGCTTTGCAATGCTGAAGCATTGCAAAGCCTCCTTTCACTCAAGGGACAAATGTATCAATTTTTTTAAACTTGTGTAAAATATCAGACATAAACCATTTAATTTCGTGATAAAAAGGGAGCATGCGGTAGCCAAAAGGACCATACGGGAGGGCCTGAGAAACAGATTTTTAATTTTTTTAGGCCTTACCAAGTCTTATACCCCATGTAAATGAGGGAGAATCCATTTGGGACAAATTTGGGGTTCTCGCGATAATGGGTGCAAGAATCCATAATTGCTCTGTGAGTGTCCCAGGATCCCACGAGGCCAACATGTCTGAACCTCTGTTGTATACTGATAACATATGTTAACTCTTTACCCAACACAGCTATTTAATTTTTAAAACAAAAAGAGAATTTGATAATTTAAAAAAAAAAAAAGTAATATTTTCCAATAAAACCTTACAAATACGGATGTCATTGGAACCGGCTCATAGAGCTGGTACCAATGACGGCCATATTTGTACAATTTTATTGACAAAGTGTCAGGATATTTCAGATCATATTATTCTTTATTGGTTAATTTGCGGCTGATATGTTAGGCTAAGGGTTAAACTGACTCAATTCTTTTCTTGCGAATCCAACCAGAGGTGCAGCGAGAATGTACATGGATTCTCTCTTGCTTTGTTGCATGGATCGATTCTCGATTTCTAGTCGAAATACAAGCCCTGATTACTGAGGTGAAAAACTTCCAGTTCTATTTTACTGGTAAGATATGACCTGATAACCGATGCCTTGGGTCCAGAGTCCTTCAAAGTGGGCAGCATAATGTATAGATGATTTGTTATACCCAGGGACCGACCTGGGCATGTGTCAGTGCGTATTTGGTTCTGAAACATCAGGACCTGGCTCTTAAATCTCAGAAATAGGCTTCTCAGTTGGTGCGTAACTTCTCCGATCATATTTTGATATTCTTTCGATGGATAATCGAGAGAGACACTCTTACATGTATTATATGATTATCATTTATCATTGTTGTAGAGTGCTTAAGTTAATACTTCAAGTCTTAATTACCAAGCATTAATCTTCACTGTGGTTTCTGATCAAGTCTTGGCTGCCTAAATAGGCAGCCAAGACTTGATCAGAAACCACAGTGAAGATTAATGTTTGCTATAGTGTACTAAATGAAAATGATGAGAGCTATTACATACTTGCAGTGTGTGTTACAAACAGCAGTGTGACTCCGTAAATTGAAATCTGGCGCATGAATTGAAAAAATAGGCTCCGAGGCTAGAGCGTATTTTAAATAGTCCTGATCAGTCCCTGTATACCTGACTATTCTTGTGTTGCAATCATGCTTACTAGATGCTGAAAGTGACCTAAACAAAAAGAACATGACTAAATGGAAGAATAAAATTGTGTTTGAAATAGCAGATTTTTAAAGTTAGTTCTGAAGAATTATTAGCAATTCAAAGTGAAAAAATATGAAAACATTAGAAATTATGATATGGTCACGACACAATTTAGTGATGAGACGATTAATGAGCATACAGTCGGCTTAATATGCACCCATCGGTTGACCTGTCAGTATTGGGGGGTGGGGGGGGGTGGGGGGGGTGAGTAAGGGGGGGGGGGGGAATCATCGGCTCTCACCGATGATAACAAGGATAAAAATGACTTAAATTTTTTCAGATTTTCATACTTTAACAGTTAAAACTAGAAGTCCTGTCATGAACTGTGCGCTTATCTAGGATTAAGTGCGCATATGAATTGCGTGCAATTGCCATATCGAATGACATCCACAGCACGGCAGGTTCTCCTGGTTACTCATAGCAAACACGGGCAATGTTTCTGCCAATGGACCTCTGGGTTACCCGGAGGTCCATTGGCTGAAACATTGCTTGTGCACAGGTCATATTTACAGAATTTGATATCCTTTCTATGGTCATATCGTGTAGATTAACGCACATATGGACGTGCTATTTGTGCGCATTTCAGGACAGGACTTTTAGTTTTAACTGTACGCCAGGTTTCAGATGTTTCATGGCAGAATAATGGCTCTGAATTTGAAGTTATGTGACATGGTTGCATTGGGGGGATTTGTTAAATCTTTATTTACGTTCTGTAATCAGATGAAATAAAAACCCCACTTGTCGCAAGGTAGACAGAGATGTTAGAAAAGCCATGGCTAAAATTTGGCAGCTCTGGACGTGATAACTCTGAGCACATGCATGTCACATGATGTGCCACAAGTGTTTCAGATGACTCACCTGTATAGTAAACTATGGTCTACAACCTGTTATGTTAGTCTTGATAGAATTAGTTTGTGTTAATACTGACAGTTTGAGAATATTAAGCTGTCAATGGCATTAGGGGGTGCACATCCTTGAAAAGTCCTTGAATTTCAATCTTACTCCTTGAATTTTGGAAATTCAGAAAATGTACTTGAAAATCCATCAGACTCCTTGAAAGTCCTTGAATTTTGCCCTATATCATTTTTACCTGTGTAATAGTGGACAATTGAAACATCTCTTTTGCACTTGTTTTAGTTGAAAAACGAAAAAAACGAACATAAATAATGGATGATTGATAAATGAGGAATTTAAGTTCAGCCATTATTTAACTGGGTGTCATTCTGTAAGTACCATAATTTTGTTGCGGAGCATTTTAGAAGCACCAATTTCCTGGAATTTAGAAGGATGAGGTAGAAGACATTTTTAACCCTCTACCCAGTGTAACGTTCAAAACTGGCCACGCTCTTCTCAAAAATGGCCAATTAATTTCAATTATTTTTTACATTGTTGTCTCGAAAACATAAGTTATGACCCCTCGTTGGAACGAGCTCATTGAGCTCATTCCAATGAGGTGTCATAACCTATGTTTTTGAGACAAAAAATTAGTTATTCAAGAATTTTTTGCAAGTGTCGTCCGCTTTTCATGTAAGGTAAAGGGTTAAAGTAGGTAAGGCTTCTAAAAATGGTTATATTCCAAATGTACATTTAAAAAAAAACATCAATGGAAAATGCTGATATGTCCTTGAAAAGTCTTTGAAATGTCCCTGAATTTTTTTGGTCCTTGACTTTAAAAACCCCTGCATTTGCGCATCCTGTAAAGAAATGTCTTCAAATAGAGTCTGGCTTCCATGCAGTAATGACGTCACAAATACTGAATGAATCAGTGACCTGTTGGGATCTCTTTGTCACTCGCGTATCTTAAGAAATTTAAGAAAAATGCCATCGTCAACAAGTTGCATGAATTGAACTGTTTTGCAATGTCGACTCGTGCATATTCCTTTTAATGTATTGGCTTCATAAATGACAATAAAATACAGGATTGGATGTTTCACGAGTATGCTATCCATCACTCATCTATCAAACCATGACCATTTGGTATCGTCAATCGGCCGATCCATCAGCATTCATAGGACGGACCTTACTTCTTATCGACTCTTCACTAACACAATTAGAGCAGTGGATCAACATTTCGTGAATAAAATATTGCAAAATCAAGACCGATTCCAGAAAAAAAAAGAAAAAAAAATACCAACTGAGATTGAAACTTCTAAAGTTTATTTTTTGCCGCGTTTTATTTCACAGTGTTGTGGGGAAGAAGGTGCCTAGAAAAAGACATGGGCTTTTTTTCAAGAAAAGGCCATTCAATCTATGTGGTCATGATTGGGAATTGGTAGTCAGAATGAAAGAATACCAGCTGCATGGCAGTTTATCTCTGAAGACAACAATCTACTGACTTGGGGTGTTCATCTTGGATTACAGGATCCATGGCCTCATTCATTCTCACATGTATAATGTATATCTCCCATTAAAAGTGATTTTTACCGTAACTTGACAAAGTCAAGATAAGCTATTGCCATCATGCGTGTGGAAGTCTGTTTGTCTGTGAGTCTGTTCCCATTTTCTATAGCACAGGCTACACCCCGTAGTTCTTGTCCAATCGTCACAAAATTTCATATGCAGGTTTGGGGTCATGTTTAGATGAGAATGTCCCCTTTTGGTTGCGATCAGTCAACCGTCATGGCTGCCCGAGCCCAAAACCCGAAAATCATTTGCACACTCTGTAGGTCGTACTTATGAAGGGATTTCATTGTAACTTGGTAGGATACCTCTGTACATTATCTAGATGAGAACGCCCCCTTTTGGTCATGATCTGTCAACCGAGACGGCTGCCCAAGCCCGAAACCCAAAAACTTTAAGCACAGTCTGCAGGTCATATTTAATATGAAGGGATTTCATTGTAACTTGGTAGGAAGACTCCGTATGATGTCTAGATGAGAATTTCCCCATTTGGTCGCGATCTGCCAACCGTGACGACTGCCCGAGCCCAAAACCCAAAAAACCTTTAGCACAGTCTACAGATCGTATTTATGGAGGGATTTCATTGTAACTTGGTAGGCTGAATTCATATAATGTCTGGATGAGAACATCCCCTTTTGGTTGCGATTGGTCAACTGTGATGGCTACAGGGGCCCGAAGCCCAAAAACCTTTAGGACAGTCTACAGGTCACATTTATGAAGGGATTCCATTGTAACTTGGTAGGATGACTCCAGATAATGCCCAGATGAGAATGTCCCCTTTTGGTCGCGATCATTCAAGCATGACAGCTGCCCGAGCCCAAAACCTGAAAAACTTTAGCACAGACTACAGGTCATTTTTAAGATGGGATTTCATTGTAACTTGGTAGGATGACTCAGTTTAATGTCTAGATGATGACATCCCCTTTTGGTTGTGATTGGTCCACCGTGATGGCTACACAGGCCCAAAGCCCGAAAACCTTTAGCACAGTCTACAGGCCATATTTATGAAGGAATTTCATTGTAACTTGATAGGATGACTCGTTTTGGAATAATTTCACTGTAACTTGGTAACTTTCGTTGACATATATTAACTGTGAGGGCCACATATATTAACTGTGAGGGCCACATTAACCCACCTCTCAATTCTTTAATAGTAGAGTCTACACCTCATATTATTTTTATTGAAAACATAGCATACAAGGAACAGAAATTAACATATTACCAATTATCACAATTTTTGTCTTATTTGATAATACTTTCATAAATATTGAGCATTATCCTTTTCATCTTACACAACACACAGACAAGTTAAGCTACAGTGTCATTGACACTTTCATTTATTTAAACCTGGACAACAGATTGAGATAACATTGGTTTCTTCCATTGGCATTGAATTATGCATATTGCAAGACATACATGTACATTGGTCCAGGTGTACTTTTGTTAAGTTATAGTTATGATATAGATGCTGAAAGTGACTTGAAACATAAATAACCGCACACAGTGGTTTAGCTGTTGTTTCAGTAATTTTTAGGTGTTGTTTTAGTAATTTTTAGCTGTTGTTTCAGTAATTTTGAAACTTTCAAATGGGGTAGTCAGCCAGTCACTACTCTTGCATGGTTCTTATGGGCAGAATCTCTTTTTTTAACAAAATGTCTTTTGCATGTAGAAAACTCTTTCATTGAATTGTATTTTTAATTAAAGAAAATGGGGGGCACAGTGGCTCAGTAGGTAGAGGTGCAGGCTGCAAGCCGAGAGGTCCTCGTTTTGAATCCCACCTGTGGCAACCGCGGTGTGTCCTTGGGCAAGACACTTCTCCCCCATTGCCCACGTAGGGGCACGGTGACATTGTGTACTAAGGCGTAGTGCACGTCGATGGTGCACTGTCTTCAACCAATGCTAACCCTGCTTGTGTGGAGTTAGTATGTTGGGGAGCTGACAGTTGCTTGCCATTGCTCAGTGGTTCTCTCCGGGTACTCCGGCTTCCTCCACCCTTAAAACTGTCGAGGTCATGATTAGCCATTGTGCAGAAGTGTGTGACCTTAAACACCAATAAATAAATAAATAAATAAATTAAAGAAAATTAAATACCATTGCCTTCATCTTGGCCTTACTCTCAAAATGCAAAATTTTCTTGGATTTTAAAAACATTATAGAAAATTACGGAATTTTAAAATATTTTTTCTCAATACGAATAATCGTGGATTTTTTTTTTTTGCTTTCTCAGTGTCATATTGAAAATTATAAAATTTTCACATTTCTAAACATGAAAACAATACTGTGATTTCAGAATACATCTTTTTTTTTGTCGTGACACATTAGAGCTGGGATGGTTTATTTTTTTCAGATTCGGTTTGGTTTCAGTTAAAAAACACAGCTTCGGTTCAGTTTTTCTATGTGTTAAGAACATGAACAAAAAGTAAACAACACTTCATGCTTCTTAACCCTTTACCCAACGCAGACGATATCAAAATTTATTATTTTAAATAACATTTTTTCAAATTTTTCAAAAAATTTCAACAAAGCCATATCATGTGACCCCTCGTTGGAACGAGCTCGACGAGCTCGTTCCAACGAGGGGTCACATGATATGGTTTTGTTGAAATTTTTTGAAAAATAATATTTTTTCAACTGCTG
Source organism: Pictodentalium vernedei (assembly GCA_031216915.1). Lineage (NCBI taxonomy): Eukaryota > Metazoa > Mollusca > Scaphopoda > Dentaliida > Dentaliidae > Pictodentalium > Pictodentalium vernedei. The sequence goes on from CM062295.1 coordinate 78,156,012, forward strand.
AATTTTCATATTACGCGGGCAGATGCGGCCGATTCGTTGGGTAAAGGGTTAACTTGGAAAAAAACTGAAATCGTTTGTAACACACCACTCACCACAAAAAGCTGTCTGAATATATCATTTGGGTTCCCGGTTCAGCCTAACCTCCCTTTGATCATTCTTAAGGATTCCAGGGGATCAGTTGCTAAGCCTTTTGAGAGCCCCAAAAAAGACAAAAATTAGGGTAACAAATGAATAAAGTTTATCTAATTGATGTTGTGTTCTCATTGTCCCATTTTCTCCAATAAGGGAGAAAATATGACAATGAGAACACGATGTATTTGCTCCCTTGCCACAGAGAGTAAGTGACGAGAGTCCATAGGGGCCTCTAGTCCAGTTCACTCCCAGTAATGTAGTTTGATCAGTTAATGATAGGTTTATGCACAAACACTGTAACACTGTTGGGGTGTTTTTTGCTGGACTTGAGGTTCTGTTTTCTAGTTTGCTGCCAAAACAGGAACTGAAATGGAAAATTGAAAAAAAAAACGCCTGGCTCTATGACACATTAACTGATAGAGTGCTAGAAGCCACTACCAGGACTTTGGTATGAAGAGCAGGTACCCCAGCCTAAAGGTGTCATGTTCTGTGGATGTGCTTCATATTATCTCAGATGTGAAATTACTTAGTCTATATTGGTTTGCCTTGTTACAATTTATGGGAGAGTGCCTCTTGGTACTCTCCCATAAATTGTAACAAGGTAAAGACACATGAACAAATTTTGATGAACAAAAATAACTTCACACTCTACCAGTTGTGCAGCATGGGAAGAAACAACTAGAAGACCAAATTGTTGTTATATGGGCTACACTCATTTTATTACATAACAGTTAACACACAACTTCACGAATACAGTGTAGCCGAAACTTACAGATATGTAAGTTATGTCTGAACAAATTTTTACCTTATATACACCTATATACACTAAAAAACAAGCAACCCTCCCTTAACATGTCCTCCCTAGGTGGATATAAAACGCCAAACGCCTAGGGAATATAAATGCCAACCCTGATATCGGTGGAAGGAGGGGTGGTGGAGGCGAAGAATTGCAGAGCACTTTGATTATATTAATTGTAACCATAAACTGTGAATGACCGCTCCGCTGGTCAGAACATGGATAAAAACTGGACGCATCACTTCTTAATTGACCGCGCAATTGACCAGTCTTAATCCCTATTCACTAAAACAAAACGAGTTCGATGCGAAAAGTTAAGCTGTACTCCTATGCGTGCACATGCAGATGTTGATTACAGCTCATTCAAAAAACAATGACAAGTCTTACGAAACCTTGATAGAGTACAGCTTGTGCCGGAATACTCTTCCCCTGTCACACAAATCTGAATGGCATGTCTGCCATTCAGGCATTTGCACCAGTGGATGTAGATTTCATAAATAACATATATTCCTACCAGCAGTAAGTGTATTGTGTCTTTGGGAAAGGAATTTAATCCTGATAGCCCACGTGTGGTCACAATGGTGTAGTGAACTAAGGCATGTTGATGGTGCACTTGCCTTTAACTGCTGCTAACTCTATAATGTTAGTAGTAATTTGAAGAGTCTGACAAATTGCTTGACGGTACTTTCCTATACTCAGGTTTCCTCCACCCATAAAACTGTCTGACACTAGGTAGCTAGCTGTGGAAAGTGTCATTAAACCCCAATAAACATGCTATTAGAACTCCTGAAAAGCTATGGAAAAATGCTATTTAATTTTCCAGTTCCTGGAAAATTATGGAAAATTGAGGTTTTTCAATGAGCCCTGGAAAGGCTATAAAAAGGCTGTAGAAAATCAGGATTTGTGTTATTCTTTTACAAATCCCAAATCTCTTTACTCCAACCAATAACATATCATACATGCTGTAGTAGGGATCCCACATGTGTTGAGGATTGGTTGTAGAATTCTGTATTGTTATTGACCATAACGGGAACTTTTTTTTGTCGTGATCTCCCACTTCATTCTGTGTCACACAGCATACCTGTATCTGTAATTGCTACACCTGTAGAAAGTTAATGACTTAATAAGCTAATCTTCCTCTTGTGAACCCCAGGAAGTGAAGCAGTGCTTGTTTACTGTGGTAAACAAGCTCTGTCTTACTGGTAAAATAGGACCAGATAACCAGTGCCTAGAGTGAAAGTCCTCTAAAATGTGCAACATGGGTATAAACAATTAGCTGGACTTGAATTTATATCTATGTTATGGTCTTGATTCACCATTTTGCAGAAATATGTGACCTTACACACCCAATACAGGGACCGATCAGGACTATTTAAAATACGCTCTAGCCTCGGAGCCTATCTTTTCAATTCATGCGCCAGATTTCAATTTACGGAGTCACACTGCTGTTTGTAACACACACTGCAAGTATGTAATAGCTCTCATCATTTTCATTTAGTACACTATAGCAAACATTAATCTTCACTGTGGTTTCTGATCAAGTCTTGGCTGCCTATTTAGGCAGCCAAGACTTGATCAAAAACCACAGTGAAGATTAATGCTTGGTAATTAAGACTTAAAGTATTAACTTAAGCACTCTACAACAATGATAAATGATAATCATATATATAATCATATATATAATACATGTAAGAGTGTCTCTCTTGATTATCCATCGAAAGAATATCAAAATATGATCTGAGAAGTTTCGAGCCAACTGAGAAGCCTATTTCTGAGATTTAAGAGCCAGATCCTGATGTTTCAGAACCAAATACGCACTGGTGCATGCCCAGGTCGGTCCCTGCAATACATAAATAACAAGGTAATCTGCTATTCCTGGATCCCGTGGTACTCTACCCGATGGTCCATGAATAGCAGATTTGCTTGTTGGGTCCTCATCCCTAAATGTGAGAACACTGTGGCTCAGTGATTGCAGCATTGGACTTCAAACAGAAAGGTCCACGGTTCTATCACTACCAGGGATAACTGCTGTGTGTCCCTGGGTAAGGCACTTCATCCTGATGATTGCCCACGTGGGGACATGGTGGCACTGTATACTAAGGTGTACTGCACATTGGTTGTGAACTTGTCTTCAACCAATGCTAATCCTGCTTGTTGTAGTTGATATGTTGAGTATGACAGTTCTATTCAGTGGTTTTCTCCTCTTACTCCGCTTCCTCCAACCGTAAAACTTTCTAACATGAGGTAACCCAGGCTGTCTGAAGTGTAATTAAACCCCAATAAATAAATATACCTACATGTATAAAAGTGAAAGTACAATGTATAGGTACACCTCAGCACATTGTTTCTCTGAGCAAAGTGTAGTTTAACGAGTATAAGGCTATGGAAAAATGTGTGTTGCAGGCTATGGCAAAACATACTGCCAGACCTGTATGAACCATGCAAGAGTGTGTTAACTGGTAGAATGCTGAATTATATTATTTTTCAAAGGTGATTACTAGCAAGGCAAGCCTTAGTTTAGCAAGATTTTGTTCCTTAATAATTGTTTGTTATAATTTATTGCAGATTGTCAATTGGCACTCTCCAATAAATTGTAACAAAACAACTGTGTATAAACATTTTCTCGTTGACATCTTGTCCCCTGAGTTCCAATATGTTCTATGTACCAGTAGGCACATAGTACACATTGGAACTCGGGACGATCTGTGAAAATAGTAATTTAATGCATACAGTATAAAGCCACTAAAGTGGCTGTTGCCACTTTTCAATATAGCCATGATAGTGGCTTCCAGCACTCAGCCAGTTAATACTTGGTGAATGTGGCTGCTCAGTGGTAGACTGTTGGACTTCTGTGCTAGAGATCCTGAGTTTAATCCCTGTCTGGGATGACCCAGATTGTGTCCTTGGGCACTTTACCCTAGTAGCCTGTGATGACGCTGTGTACCAAGGCGTACTGCTTGTCGATGATGCACATGTCTTCAGCCGCTGTAACCGTGCTTGAGCGGAGCTTGAACAGAGAATATTAAGCTGACAGTTGCTCGTCGATGCTCGGTGGTTCTCTTCGGGTACTCCGGCTTCCTCCACCCGTAAAACTATCACAGTCACGATTAGCCATTGTGCATAAGTATGTGACCTTAAATACCAATAAATAAGTAAATATAAATAAATAAGTTAAAACTTAAATCTTCTCCATTGCAAAAACACGGAAAAAGAGTGGACATTTATTTATTTATTTATTTATTTATTTATTTATTTATTTATTTATGTTTAAGGTCACATATTTCTGCACAATGGCTAAGCATGACCACAACAGGAGGAAGCTGGAGTACCCAGAGAGAACCACTGAGCTATGGCGAGCAACTGTCAGTTCCCCCAACATACTAACTCCACACAAGCAGGGTTAGCATTGGTTGAAGACAAGTGCACCATCGACATGCAGTACGCCTCAGTGCACAATGCCACCATGCCCCGGACACTCACTTGAAAACTCTTCACTTTGCCTTCGGTGCAACAGGCCAAATGTATGATCATTTGGGAGGGGTGGGGGGGGGGGTGGCTCACTAGGTAGAGGTGCAGACTGTAAGCCGAAAGGTCCTCGGTTCGAATCCCACCTGCGGCAACCGCGTTGTGTCCTTAGGCAAGACACTTCACCCCCATTGCGCACGTGGGGGCACGGTGACGTTGTGTACTAAGGCGTACTGCACGTCGATGGTGCACCTGTCTTCAACCAATGCTAACCCTGCTTGTGTGGAGTTAGTATGTTGGGGAGCTGACAGTTGCTCGCCGTTGCTCGGTGGTTCTCTTCGGGTACTCCAGCTTCCTCCTCCCGTAAAAAACTGTCGAGGTCATGATTAGCCATTGTGCAGAAATATGTGTCCTCAAACACCAATAAATAAATAAATAAATATGATCATTTGGAAAATGGTCCACCCGGTCACTCATTGAGTGCTAAAATGCTCTGTGCATACCGTCTTGTACAACTTACTCTGCCCCTTATTGTACACATATAACTGCAAGAACATTTCACAATGATAACATGGATAATATGGCAAAAAACACCCACAGTAATCTGCGTGTCTGACAAAAGGTTATGCTCCCCAACTCAATCATCAAATTAGAAAGCGAAAAATCAATAGCATAATGTGTTAGCAGCGCAAGATGGCAAACAAATTGTCTCGGCTATTCAAAGAAAATCCAGTTTTCTAATAAAAGACATGACCTGGAGGGTTAATTCACAGATTGAGTTCTAAGAAGTGATAGTTAATTGATGCAAATATAATAAGAATGGAAATGTGAAAACATATTGTATGGGATAATGCCATTCTCCCTCTGTGCCATAGTGTGTGGTCAATTGACGCATTACAGCTATTGGGAAAATTACAAAAGAATTCACATTCTATTTGAATTGTTAGAAGAGAAGACTAAAACCACGTCCACTTCTAAACTTAACCTTTTGCATAACACAGCTAGGGAACAATAATTTTTTTTTTTTCAAAACAAAACAATAATTTCAGTGTTTGTTATCAAAACACATCTTGTGGCCCCTCATTGGAATACGCTCACCAAGCTCGTTCCGTTGAGGTGTCATAAGATATGCTTTGGATGCAAACATTGAATGAAGATCAAAATTGTAATTGGGATTTTTTTCCCTGAAGGAACCTCGGAAAGTGAAGCAGTGCTTATTTCCGTCCGCCTGTCTGTACACACAAACGTTTTGCATTGTAATTTCTAATCCACTAGTTGGATTTATCTCCTTGGGTATGCTGATAGACCCACATGGGGGAACGAATATGCACAAGGAACGGGTTCCGTCCAATAAGTTTTCCAACAGTTATGGCCCTTTTCACTTTTTGGACTTGGAAAATTTTTCTGCTTTCACTCTTTTGACTTACAAAATTTTTCTGTCCCACAATTCCTTTAAGGCTACTTCGAACATGCTTACGGGTTGGGGACAGTGGTCCGCGCTTTGCACAGCCCTCGTTCTTGCGTTGATTTTCAGAAGTTTTCAAATTGTCATGGTGTACTCAAAATCCTACCAAGTATCTCCTCTTAACCTTTTCTTCTATCATCATGGGAGAAAAGTTCAAGCTCGTTCTGTTTCCAAAACTATGATGATTCCATTTATGAAATATCTCATTTTTTGATTGACTTGCTCAAATAGAGGAGTCACTGTTGGATATAATACGTGAGTGGAGACTGACAATATTGACTAGATTCTACGGTTGTAAGAATGAGCGATATCTGCAGCTTAAAAAGTGGTTAGATTCAATTTGATTCAAAATCCTCTGCCTGCTTTGACTTGAGATTTGATTAGACTCAAAATTAATTTGTTGAGTGCTCGAAGCCACTATTTCATTTCATGGCTCTATTGAAAAGTGCTGAAAGCCACTTTAGTGGCTTTACTCTGTATGCATTTGCTTGATGTTGGCTCAGCAGTAGAAGAAAAATATCTCATATAAAATCGTTTGGTTGCAATTTATTGGAGAGTTCTATTGGCACTCTCCATTAAATTGTAACCAAACAATTATTTATGAACAAAATCTTGCTAAACTAAGGCTACTCTTGCTGGTAGCATGGTATATTTGAAAAAAAATTATCCATGTTTCAAATCACCCTTAAAAAATAATTTAGCTCTCAATCGGTTAATGATTTGTAGGGTCTTATTTTACTTCCCTTCTCCATTGAGGGAAGCAGTTCTCTGGGTACTCCGGCTTCCTCCACCCATAAAAATGTCATGGTTTGCCATTGTGCAGAAATATGTGACCTTAAACACCAATAAATAAATGAGGGAAGCAGTGTTTGCTAGCTCACCTTATTCTCCCCCAGTGCTTGTTTTACTGTGGTAAACTCTTTCTGCTTGGGGTGTAAGTCCTCTAAAGTGGGCAACATGGGTATAAATGATTTACTAAACTTGACTTGATCTCCATGTTGTGGTCACAATTAGCCAGAAATATGTGACATTAAACACCAATAAATACCTTCATGTTGCAGTCATGATTCGCCATTGTGCACACATATGTGACCTTAAACCCCAATAAATCAGAATTTATTATTTTAATTATTGTTTTTACAAATTTTTCAAAAAAATCAACAAAACCATATTGTGTGACCCCTCATTGGAAAGAGTTTGCTAAGCTTATTCAAATGAGGGGTCACAAGATCTGGTTTTGTTGAAGTTATTTTAAAAATAATTTTTTTCAACTGCTCAATGTGTAATTCCCTGGTCGTGTGTGTCTGACTTGTTAGGTAAAGGATTAACAAGTAGACAGCTGTTACTTCTATTGTAACATATTCAGTGGTAATCATTTGCATTTTTATATCTGCTGTAATTTTGTTGTGTACCATCAGTTACTTTTACCTAATTTATATGAATCTACATAAACTATTCAGTACCTACGTGAGTTTTGTGTCAGTTTTTAAAAAAAACCAGTAAGGCCTAAAAAAATTAAAAAACTGTTTCTCAGACCCTCCCGCATGGTCCTTTTGGCTGCCGCATGCTCTCTTTTTATAACCAATTTAAACTTTAAAAAAAATTAAAATTAAATGGTTTTTCTCTGATATTTTACCCAAGTTAAAAAAATTGATGAATTTGTCCCTTGAGTGCAAGAAGGCTTTGCAATGCTTTAGCATTGCAAAGCCTTCTTGCACACAAGGGATAAAATACACCACCACCCATGCTATTTTGTAGATTATGAGGCCTAAAACTTGAACCAAGAACATGAACTTTGGATGGCTAAGAAATAATTACTGAAATAAAAAATAAAATAAAAAAACGCTCGCCCGCATGCAATTTCACAAATAATGGCCTAAGAAACAGAAGATCTACTTTGTGTGGCCTAATCACATATTGACTGATACTATCGGTTACTGATACACTTTTCATAAAATATGTCTGAGCCATCCCCATGGGAACTTGAAGAAGTGATGCAGTACTTTTCTGCTGTGGTAAACAAACTTTTACTGGTAAAAAAAAAAGGAAGTCCTCTAAAATGAGCAACATGGGTACAGTACAGTCGCCGTGGATTGGCCGTAATCCACATATGGGCAGGGCAGTGATGTCCACGCATACATTTCCCAGCTAACAAAAATCAGCAGCAGCCAAATTTTAATTAATGAAGCGCCCGTGGAAATATTGTCCACCTGTGGAAAGTGACCAGTCCATGGTGGCTGTACTGTATGAATGATTGGTTGAATAAATTTATTTTAAATAAATAATGTCCAAGCCAAGTCTCCGTATCATAGGTGGATGTTATTCGTGAATGAAAAGAGAAGAAAATTTTCTGTTGCTATTCCAACAATTTATTTATGCAAGCACTTGAGACCCTGCAAATCTCATCTTTCACGTTAAATTGAATTGCAAATCAAATCGGGCTAAATTGATTTTTGAAACAAAGTTTCCCACATTTTAATGGTCAATTGTGAATTTTGTTCCTTATGACACTATTGGCCACTGATGATAGAACAGATCAAGAAATAAACACCAAGCCATTTACCATACCTTCAGTACAAATATCTGTTAATTGCATATACCCGGTAGATTATAAAGTAACCTATTAATTGAATAACAAAGCTTGCATTCTGTCGAAAAACTGCTTGCATAACCACCAAATTCCGCATGTTTATTGACCTATTTGGCCTCTGTACCTCCAGTATAGACTCCAGTGGAGTGGGAACCCAGGGAACTGAAGCAGTGCATGTTTACTGTGGTTAGCAATGCCTGAGCTGAAGTGGTCTGAAATGGGCTTCATCAGTGTAAGCAATTGGCTGGACTTGTCTTTATCTCCATGTGGGGAACGTGGTGGCTCAGTAGGTAGAGGTGCAGGCTGCAAGCCGAGAGGTCCTCGGTTCGAATCCCACCGGTGGCAACCACGTTGTGTTCTTGGTCAAGACACTTCATCTCCATTGTCCACGTGGGGGCACGGTGGCGTTGTGTACTAAGGCGTACTGCACGTTGATGGTGCACGTGTTTTCAACCGCTGCTAATCCTGCTTGTGTGGAGCTAGTATGTTGGGGAGCTGACAGTTGCTCGCCATTGCTCGGTGGTTCTCCTTGGGAACTCCGGCTTCCTCCACCCGTAAAACTGTCATGGTCATGATTAGCCATTGTGCATAAATATGTGACCTTAAACACCAATAAATAAATAAATAATAATATTTATCTCCATGTTACAGTCAGGATTAGCCATTGTACAGAAAAATGTCACCTTCAACAGTGAACACCATTAAATAAATAAATGAATTCAGTATTGGCATTTATTCTGTTATTTCTAACCTTGTTATTCTCGGGATCCAAATAAACATACAGGGTACTCTTATTAAATTTCATGAAAAAATCCCTCCTGTTCTCTTCCTATATGGGTCCCTATATTATTTTTTTATTTCATTCCAAATGACTGCTTTTCATATAATATTCAGTTCAGTGTGATTTTGAATGATCAATAAAATCATACAATGGCTGGGACATATTATTTTGGTTCTTACAGGGGTAAGTAAAGAATATTTTGGAAAATGAACCCATTTTTTCACCTAGTACTATTATTTAATTTTGAGGAAATTTCCACCCAGTACTATTATTCCACTCCTATGTTTATTTGGACCCTAAGAGTATACAGTGAAAACTAGAAGTCCTGTCAGGAAATGCACGCTTATCTAGGCTTAATTGCACGTAGGAATTGCGTGCAGTTGCCATATCAAATGGCATCCAAAGCATGGCAGGTTCTCCTGGTTACTCATAGCAAACACAGGCAATGTTTCGGCCAATGGACCTTCGGGTTACCCGGAGGTCCATTGGCTGAAACATTGCTTTTGCACAGACGATATGTACATAATTTGATAGCCTTACTATGGTCACAACGCATAGATTAACGAGCAGATCAACGTGCTATTTTTGCACATTTCAGGACAGGACTTCTAGTTTTATCTGTTTGAGCTCTGTCATATCAGATGTTCAAAAGAATAAATTTTCAGTTTATCACAAGAATCCTGGAAATGACCAAGTTCCTGTGAAATGAACACTCCAGTTTTTAGCTTGCCTGATTTTCAGTCGGGGGAGCTGGAGCTGTAGTGATCACTCACCTTCCGTCATCCGGCATTCGTGAACATGGTGTTTGCATCTTCTGCTCCAAAACCGCTGAACCGATTTAATTGAAATTTGACATAATAGTTTGTTATGACATCGCATTTTGATTTTGTTCAAATCAAGTTGCCTCGCCCCTCGCCCAAAAAGTGTGCTTAAATCTTAAAAAATCTTCTTCTCATGAACCAGCAGTAGCAGAGACTTGATATTTGGTGTGCAGCTTCCTTTTGAGGTGTAGACTCAGATTTGTTCAAGAGAAGTTTGAGGAGCTACATTTGCCTTTATTTTGGGAGGGGCAAGAATTTTTGCCTGGCCAAAAATTTCTATTTTCCAAACCGAGAGGCTGATTTGAAGCAAATTTGATATGAAGGCTTATTGGGTCATAAGTGCTTAATTTATACCCCAAATTTTTTTTTTCGTCACTCCATGGGAACCGCAGTACTACCTGAGCTAAAAATAGAAAATAGAAAAAATTTAAGAACACCCATATCTCCAAAACTAAACAGCACTGAGAATTCTTATTTGGTTTGAAGCTTCCTTAGGAGCAACGATGGTCCAAAAAAAATTGCTATCGGTTTTATCATGGGGTACTTATTCGGGACTTTTGAAAAAGTGCTGAGTCAGCATTTTTTAACACTGGTTAATACAAAAAACATTTAAAACTACTCTTCTCCCAAACCACTCCTCCAAAAGCTTTCAAATTTTACATATAACATCTTTGGAAGATTTTTTCACATGTTTATTAAAATCAAATCCCTGGGTCCATATTTGGGCTCTCTATGTGGTATGCAGCATCTTTAGGGGGGGGGGGGGGATTCAAGTTTGTTCAAGCCAAGTCCCAGGGTTCATATATGGGCTTCCTGTGGTGGGAGCCCGAATTATAACTTAGTTCAGTATGTGGAATTTTTCTTTAAAAATCTTCTTCAGATCCAGCAGTTGGAATGTTTTGATATTTAGTATGCAGCATCCTTAGGGGGATGAGATTCAAAATTTGTTCAAGCCAAGTCACTGGGTTCATATTGGCTCACTTTGTGATTCCGAATTACATGTATAACTTAGTTCAATATGAGGAATATTCTTTAAACATCTTCTTCAGATCCACCAATCAGAATCTTTTGATATTTGGTATGCAGCATGCTTAGGGGGTGAGATTCAAGCTTGTTCAAGCCAAGCCCCTGTGTTCATATTTGGGCTCCCTTTGGAAGCCTGAATTATAACTTAGTTCAATTTGTTCAATATGAGGAATATTCTTCAAAAATCTTCTTCTCCAGATGCAACAGTTGGAATCTTTTGATATTTGGTATACAGCATCCTTACGGAGATGAGATTCAAGTTTGTTCAAGTCAAGTCCCTGGGTTCATATTTGAGCGCCCTGTGGGAGCCAGAATTATTACTTAGTTCAATATGAGGAATATTCTTTAAACATCTTTTTTTAGATACACTGGTCAGAATCTTTGGATATTTCGTATAAGCTTTTCTTAGGAGGGGCAGATGCAACTTGTTGAAATCAATTCCCTGGGTTGATATTTAGGCAACCATGTCAGGTGAGTGCCCTCAAGCCCCCTGGGACCTCTTGTTTAAAATATTTTTCAGTGGTAAAATGGTTTTTGAATTAATAGGTTTCCACTATACTGGATTAGCTTCTTCTTAAACCTCTGGTTTGCCCAAATCTCACAAACACTTAGCAGCATAAAAATCACCATTGTTATATGACAAAATTGTGCTTTAAAAAATAGCTTATGACTCCTCATTTCTGACAACTGGTTGAGTGGTAGAATGCACCATCATGGCTCAAGTGAAAAGTGCAGAAAGCTTTACAGTATGCATTAGCAGGTCTTGCGTTTTCCAGAGAGCGATTTATTCGCTCACCTCCTGCTTGCCTTAAAAAAATTAGCCCTCCTGGCCTCAGAAAATAATGATTTCCTCTGGTTTGTTAGACAGCCACACTGCCTCTCCCACACCTCCGGGCCTTGCTGAGGGCCGGAGGGGTAGGAGGGGCAGTGTAGCCATTTCACAGAGACTACCTTGTTAGAATTGTTAATAGTAAATCTTCATTTTGCCACTTTTTAGCTTTCGTAAGTTTGAGGAGGAGAGCTACTCGCTCACCCAGACCATGCGAGGGGAATGATCTTTAGCCCTCCTGCATTTTTAAGAATGCCAGGCCTGCATTATCTTGTTGTTTGCTCCACAGCAGAATGGAAAGTATTCATTTGAAATTGTAACAAATTATTGGAAAGTATCAACAGGTACTCCCCCAAAAATGTTAAAAAACAATAATTTAAAAAAAAATCTTACTAAACAAAGGCTCCCCTTGATGATAACATGACATTATTGAACAAAATACTCATGTTACAAATTAACTATGAAAAATAATTTAGCACTTCACCAGTTAAGGTTTTAATAAACCCCAATTGACCAAAAAACTTTTGATTTCTCATTGGATCAAAATCAATGCGCTTATTCCAAAGTAGGGATCATATAAGCTACATACACTTGTATGATTTGGAAGCCTAAAAAATAAAAATATTTAGTTTCTGAAATAGTAATGCCTGTGTCATCTGCAAGTCATGGTAAATATAGGTAAAGGGTTTAACCCTTACCTTACAAATCGGTTGCATCCACCCCTCTAATTTAAGAATTTGGAAGTTGAGAATTTTTTTTTGTTTTAAAAAATGTGAAGAAATCATATCATATGAATCCCTCATTGGAACGATATTGTTTTGTTAAACTTCTGGACAAAAATATTTAAAAAAACATAATTAACCCTTTACCCAATGAATTGGCTGCATCCGCCCACGTAATATGCAAATTCAGCAGTTGAAAAAATATTATTTTTCAAAAAATTTCAACAAAACCATATCATATGACCCCTCGTTGGAACGAGCTCATCGGGCTCGTTCCAACGAGGGGTCATATGATATGGTTTTGTTGAAATATTTTGAAAAATTTGAAAAAATGTTATTTAAAATAATAAATTTTGAGATCGTCTGCGTTGTGTAAAGGGTTAAGGTCTAAAAAAGTTAGAAATATGTTTCTCAGGCCGTCCTAAAAATAAATTGTTTATGTCTGATATTTTACCCAAGTTAATAAAATTGATAAATTTGTCCCTTCAGGGAAATTCAATGGACAAATTGCACTACCATGCTATTCTGTTGATTATGAGGCCTAAACCATAAAACAAACCAAGAACATGAACTTTTGATGGCAAAGAAATAATTACAAAAATAAAAAATAAAATAAAAAACCGTCCACCCACATGCAATTTTACAAAAAATGGCCGGAGAGCGCGGTGGCTCAGTAGGTAGAGATGCAGGCTGCAAGCCGAGAGGTCCTCGGTTCGAATCCCACCTGCGGCAACCGCGTTGTGTCCTTGGGCAAGACACTTCATCCCCATTGCCCGCGTGGGGGCACGATGACGCCGTGTACTAAGGCGTACTGCACGTCGATGGTACGCATGTCTTCAACCAATCTAACCCTGCCTGTGCTACAGTGCGTAGTTACGATGTTGGGGAGCTGGCAGCTGCTCGTCGTTGCTCGGTGGTTCTCTCCGGGTACTCCGGCTACCTCCACCCGTAAAACTGTCACGGTCATGATTAGCCATTGTGCGTAAATATGTGACCTTAAACATCAATAAATAAATAACAAAGAATGGCCTGAGAAACTGAAGATCTACTTTGTGGGGCATAAAATAACAAATTATTATATTGTGTGCATTTTGTAAAGGGTTAAATTTCAAATAGAAACAGTTACATCTATTTGATTGTACAGAAGTCAAAATTTTATTCATGAATTATTCAGACAAATCTATAATTATTCTCGACGTGACAGTAATATTTCTTGCACCTGTATTCATAATGCACTCTGTTGGTCGTGATGGGTGATGGAAGTTATCATGTTTAATTTTATTACTCCTCTGCATGGGTATCTGTCAAAAGTGTTTCAGTGACCGTTCAATCTTTAAATAGTCAGTGTATCTGTTTTAAAGTCAAGATGTACATGTGCTTGGATTTTCCCCTTTAACTGATTGAGGGCTATCTTATTTTTGGTGGTCCGAATTTGTTATTCAAAATTTGTTTTATTATATGCTAGCCTGTCAGTTATTGCAAATTATCTAAAAGATATTTTTTGTTATCCGTCGACTCTATGGATAACGAAGAATATCACTCAGAAGCTTCCTAAATGACGTCATGCATTGTCACATGGCGTCGGATTGTACTTCAAAGTGATTGGCTGTTTGCACCCACTGATATCATGAAAGCATCTTGTATTCAAAAAAGTGTGCTCACAGATGTTTGATACAAGACCAATGTAAGATTCTTTAATGTTTACAAATAAACAAAAGCAAGTCATTTGTGCTTCCTCTGCCCAGAAAAATATGGTGATACTTTACCAGCCACTTACCACAATCCCTCAGAAAGTCAATTTATTTTAAGGGCTGAGGTGTGCGAATTTTAAAACTCCTTGTGATAAACTAACTTCATTTCAAAATCTGGGGACAACTGAAGATAATATTACAGTTAAAACTAGAAGTCCTGTCACGAATAGTGCGCCTATCTAGGCTTACTTGCGCGTTGGAATTGCGCGCAATTGCCATATCCAATGGCATCCAAAGCACAGCAGGTTCTCCTGGTTACTCATAGCAAACACATTTCAGTAATTACTTCTTTGCCATCAAAAGTTCATGTTCTTGGCTCAAGTTTTAGGCCTCATAATCTACAGAATAGCATGGGTGGTGGTGTATTTCATCCGTTGAGTGCAAGAAGGCTTTGCAATGCTACAGTTATGTCCCTTCTCATATTGGAATAGTCATGGTGGGGGGAGGGGGAGGTGTCTGGGACAGCCACACCTCCAGTTTGTCACTGTTTGTTTTGTTTTTTTCAGGTACTCCAGGCCCTCCACCCATAAAACTATCTACACACGATATGATTCTCTCTGTTGAAAGTGCTGTTAAAACTCAAACAAATAAATAAATAAATATTCCTAGTGTTTGCTCTGTGTAAATCAGCCATGAAGATGTACATAACACAGTTTATTTTCATGGCCATGCCTGGGTCGAAAATGGTTGAGAAAATATGTCCTTGCTTGAAATGTATGGAAATAAAGGGCTTATATTGTAACCCGTTGGCAGGTTACGCTATGTAGAATGGTTGTAACCCATAGAAAAATGGTGTTGTGATGCATCTCTGCCTTTTATGTTTCACTACTCCAGTCATGCTCTTTCACGTCTGAATTGGATTTCCACCAAAGTAGGTGAAATCATATGTTACATGAACAGTTAAAACTAGAAGTCCTGTCACGAACTGAATGCTTATCTAGGCTTAATTGCGCATAGGAATTGCGAACAATTGCAATATCGAATGGCATCCAAAGCACAACAGGTTCTCCTGGTTACTCATAGCAAACACAGGCAATGTTTCTGCCAATGGACCTCCGGGTTACCCGGAGATCCATTGGCTGAGACATTGCTTGGTCACAGGCCATATGTACATGGCCTTACTAAAGCCATAACGCATAGAGTAATGCGCAGATCGACATGCTATTTGTGTGCATTTCATGACAGGACTTCTAGTTTTTTTTAACTGTAGCCATTGCTTTTTATTTACACGGAAATTCTTTTAATATGAAAACAGAAGATCATTATTCATCGTGTTGATATATTGCTCAACTTTTGAGTCGAGGTTGTCCCGAAAGTTGGGGAAATCTTTCTGCAAAACATGGGAGATTAGCAATTTAATAAGGTTATGTTGTGTTTTTTTGTTGTAACCTGCAGTTCTTTTGCGTATTTTACAATTGACGTAACCAAGACTGGATATAAGAGGTCCAACTCAGTTATGCAGTTGTCAGATGGCCAGTTGCTTGCACCCGTCACTCTGTCTGAGGCCAGTTTTCATAGTTAAGTGGGCAGTGATGCGTGGGAATGGTGGGTGAATTATCGCTCACCTCTATTTTTATTCATTGAAAGTACAAATCCATAACAGTTTATTTCCCATCATCATAATACACGACAATCATTTACGAATTCAGTTTACCATGTTATAAAAATTCAATGCAAAACAAAACCATAAAACAAGGATTTTTAAGATGGACACTTTCCCAGGGGATTACTCCTGCAACGTATTGAACATATAGTGCTTCCCCGTTGATTTGAATTTCCGTATTCACAATTGTCAAAAGCAACCCGAATGCAGTGTTTTCAATTGAAGTACTGTTGTCACACTGACTTATCAATGATATGGTATAAACCGTTCAAGGTATGTGTAAATTCTCATTAAACTGCTTTGAATAGACTGAAAAATACTATTTGCGACTGATGCTAAAAAAATGTCAGTGCCAAAAATGAACAAAATTGACGGGTGCAGTATTAAGCTCCCGCGAAATGAGAGACCAGAGGAAATTGCACCCGTAAAATGTTAATATATGAATTTTCGAGGGAATACAGACACCAGAAACCGGAACCCTTTGAACCTGAGCGGCTGCTTTTTAGCGAGGAGCATGATGCGTCATAACGTCATTAAATAGGATGATAGCTATTCTGTGAATGTGTGGGGTAGACCAATCAGTATTTTCAACGTGCAGCCCCAAATAATGAATATGGACTCTTCTAATTGCTGTCATTGAACTGAATGGCAGATACTACTAGTGTCCAAAGGGTTAAATGTATAAGGAATTGTTGAATTATGACAGTAACTTGCCACTGGCCACAGTGTGCTGATTTCTCAAAACAACACACATTTATTTGCCCACACAGTATATTAGTGCTCCACTATATTTTTCAACAAGTGATTTTTAGCCCTACTGTTTACAGTGAGGGCTATAGTAATGACTTTTGTCCGTCCGTCCGTCCGTCTGTCCATCCGTCTGTCCATCTGTCTGTCCATCTGTCTTTTTCTGTTAACATTTAGAGTTTGGGTTAAAGTTTGTGGTTAAAGTTTTTTACTGAAGGTTCAAGTGGTTTTTTTTTCCTGTTTAGTTGACATTTGGAGTTTTGGTAAAAGTTTGTGGTTAAAGTTTTTTATTCAACCTTCAAGTACAGACTATACCCGTTATTTCTTGTCTGATCGTCACGAAATTTCATATGTAGGTTTTAGGTCATGTCTACATGAGTATGTCCCCTTTTGGTCGTGATCGGTCAGCCGGATTGGCTGCCCGAGCCAAAAACCATTAGCACAGTCTACAGGTTGTATTTATGAAGGGATTTCATTGCAACTTCATAGAATGCCTCTGTATAATGCCTAGATGAGAACGTCCCTGTTTGGGTATGATCTGTCAACCGTGATGGCTGCCCAAGCCCGAAACCCAAACTTTTAGCACAGTCTGCAGGTCATGTTTAACCCTTTACCCAACGAATCGCCCGCATCCGCCCGCGTAATATGCAAATTTGGCAGTTGAAAAAATATTATTTTAAAAAAAATTTCAACAAAACCATATCATGTGACCCTTCGTTGGAACGAGCTCGTTCCAACGAGGGGTCACATGATATGGTTTTGTTGAAATTTTGGAAAAATTAAAAAAAATGATATTTAAAATAATAAATTTTGATATTTTCTGCGTTGGGCAAAGGGTTAATATGGACGGATTTCATTGTAACTTGATACGATGACTCCGTATGATGTCTACATGAGAATTTTCCCATTTGGGCGTGATCTGTCAACCGTCACGACTGCTCGGGCCCAAAACCCGAAAACCTTTAGCACAGTCTGCAGGTCATATTTATGGAGGGATTTCATTGTAACTTCATAGGTTGACTTCATTTGATTTCTACACATGAGAAAGTCCCCTTTCGGACGTGATTGGGCAACTGTGACAGCTACAGGTGCCCGAAGCCCAAAAACCTTCAGCACAGTCTACAGGTCATATTTATGAAGGGATTTCATTGTAACTTCGTAGGATCACTCCACATGATGCCCAGATGAGAATGTCCCCTTTTGGTTGCGATCATTCAACCATGATGGCTGCCCGAGCCCAAAGCCCAAAAACCTTTAGCACAGTCTGCACTTCATATTTATGGAGGGATTTCATTGTAACTTGATAGGTTGACTTCATATAATGTCTAGATGAGAACGTCCCCTTTTGGGCAATAGGGGCCCGAAGCCCGAAAACCTTTAGCACAGTCTACAGGTCATATTTATGGAGGGATTTCATTGTAACTTGATAGGTTGACTTCATATAATGTCGAGATGAGAACGTCCCCTTTTGGGCAACTGTGACGGCAACAGAGGCCCGAAGCCCGAAAACCTTTAGAATATTCCACAGGCCATAATTATGAAGGGATTTCATTGTAGCTTGGTAGGATGACTCAAGTTTGTGGTTAAAAACCCAGACAAACACCACCACCCCCCTCCCCCCTCCCCCCCCCCCATTAGGCTTTTTTTTTTCTTCTTTTGTCCAATATGCATTTTGAACTATTTACAGTCACTACATGCGGAACCTTTTTTTAAACTTACGTACCCCCCCCCCCCCCCCCCCCCCCCCCCGTACCCTCCCCCCCTGTGCCCCCCCCCCCCCTCTTTCGTCAAAAATGCTTCTTTACAGTTTTGGTTAAAAACCCAAACACCACTGCCCCCCCCCCCCTCCCATTAGGCATTTTTTTTTTTATTTCCTCCAATATGCATCACTACATGCAGAACCCTTTTTTTCCTTTTGTCAGAAATGCTTTTTTACAGTTTTGGTTAAAGTTTGCGGTTAAAAATCCAGATAGAAATTATCATCCCCCCCCCCCCCCCCCCCCAAACCCCCACTCCCAAATTGGGCATTTTTTTTTTCTTTCCTCGAATATGCATTTTGAACTATTTACAGTCACTACATGCAGAACCCTTTTTTTTTCCTTTTGTCAAAAATTCTTTTTTACAGTTTTGGTTAAAGATTGTGGTTAAAAATCCAGACAGAAATTATCCCACCCCCCCAACCCCAACCCCCCCCCCCCCTCCCCCAAATTGGGCATTTTTTTTTTTCTTTCCTTGAATGTGCATTTTGAACTATTTACAGTCACTACATGCATTTTTTTTTTTCTTTCCTCGAATGTGCATTTTGAACTATTTACAGTCACTACATGCGGAACCTTTTTTTAAACTCACGTACTCCCCCCCCCCTCCCGCCCCCTCCCGCTCCCCCCCCCCCCCCCCTGGGGGGCAATTAGGCACTTTTTTTTTCTTTTGTCAAAAATGCTTTTTTACAGTTTTGGTTAATGTTTGTGGTTAAAAACCCAGACAAACACCACGACCCCCCCCCCCCCCCCCACACCCCACCCCCATGGTGCCAGTTAGGTATTTTTTTTTCTCTGCTCAAAATGCATTCTGAAGGATTTGGACTGACCACATGTGAAAAAAAAAGTGGGCTCCCCTAACACCCCCCCCCCCCACTCTCCTCCACCCCTCATCCCCCACCCCACCTCCTCCTCACCCAGGGCCATTCATGCAATATTTTTTCTTTGTTCTTTGGTACAAAATGCATTTTTAGCCTTACTGTTTATAGTCAAGGCTATAGTCATGACTTTCGTCCGTCCATCTGTCGGTCCATCCATCTGTCTGTATACAATTGGTTTCCGACTGATAACTCCAGTTTGGATTATTTGATTTCAACCAAAGTTGATATGTGTATTTTCCAGCTAGTAATACAGGCCAGGTTTCAATATAGGTTCCACAACTGCCACACACACACACACAAATTGTCACTTGGGCAATTATTCCAAAAATGCATTTTGAAGGATTGGGAGTTATTACATGCAAAAAAGAAAATTGACTCATACAGCCCAACATTGCTTTATGTACTGCACCTTTAATCCTTTACCTTACACAAGTTGAAGCCAACAGTACAAATTATTTTTCTGAAACCTCAGATTTTTTCATTTTTTATTTAGTTCTAACCATGGCCTATTACTCCTTATTGGAACAAGCTCATTAAGTTTGTTCCATTAATAGGTCATGAGGTATGTTTTGAAGTAGAGAAATGAAAAAATAAAATTTGAATAGCAAATTTTGTATATCACGAGTGCAGATATGGCAGATTCGTTAGGTAAACTGTTAACAAAAAATGGCTCCGACTATTTTGCGTCTAAGCATTTCCATTCCTGGGACAGTCGGGCTGCATGCGTGACATCACTCTAGTTTTAGCTCCCGTGAAATAGAAATCTCGGGTGCTGACGGGAGCAATAGCACTCGCACCCGTATCATTTCCAGGACTGAAATGTCCGGCAGGATCTCTAAATGTCTGACAGGAGACAGTTTGTACCTGTCATTTTGTCCGGCACCCCCAAAAAATTATATCCAGGCTTAGCCGTAACCACCATGTCACCTATACAATCGTTCACAGGTTATTTCCAGGCCTCATTTCTGTGGCACAGCAGTTTTATTTTGAAAAAATTATTGAATGAGCATGTTACCTCAACGGCCAGATCCAAATGTATAATATTTAGGACTCCATGACCAAAGCCAGAGGTGAAAGTCCTCTGAAGTAGGTGTTACAGTGGAGCCCACTTAATTGTATATCTCTTGAATAACCCTTTTAATTGAATATAATTTCCCAACACAAAACCATTTACCATACCTCCAGTACAAATTTGTTCTGTTAATTGAATAAAGGTTAGAGTAAACTCTGGTTAATTGAATAAAAAATCTCGTAACATTTCAAGAAATTACACTGACTCTCCCCAGTTTTTCTTTGTTTATAGAACTATTTGGCCTCAGTACATCCAAAACAGACATTTAATCTATTATATCCTGTTTGACACAGCTCATGGAGATCTGTCAAACAAGATATAATACAATAAATACTAAGTTTATATCTAGAATACAGGAAAGTGACACAATCCCTGTTAATTGAATATTCCTGTTAATTTAATAATTTTCATTGGCAAAGTAGCTATTCAATTAACAGGTTTCCATAACATGAGAATAAATTTAACTTTATACTTGTCCTGTAGTCACAATACAGCTATAGATGCTTACAGTGACCTTAACCCTTTACTCAACGAATCGGCCACAACCGCCCGCGTAATATTCAAATTCAGCAGCTGAAAAAATACTATTTTTCGAAAAATTTCAACAAAACCATATCATGTGACCCCTCTTTGGAACAAGCTTGTCGAGCTCGTTCCAATGAGGGGGGTCACATGATATGGTTTTATTGAAATTTTTTGAAAAAATTTAGAAAATGATTTTTAATATTATAAATTTTGATATTGTCTGTGGTGGGTAAAGGGTTAAACACAATAAACATAAACGGACATATAGCCTCACAGTTTATAGCTGATTTCCTCTTGGGAACCCTGGGATGTTGATAACTGCTTGATTACTGTGCTGAACGAGACATATGAACTCTCCACCCGCTGAGTAATTTTAAAATATTTTTCATCAAATCTAGTCATGGCTGCTGTGAAGCAGCCATGACAAGATTTGATGAAAAATTCTTGAACATTTGATTCAAGAAATCATTAAAAATCTACACAACCTACAGGGGAAAAGTTGGTTAAATATCATCAAATTTGACTTATTTTAATAGCAGGAAATTTCGTGTCCTGGGCAGGAGTATCCGCCAGCAGCATGCATCAGGGTTTGCATTTTGAAAAATGGTCAGAGCCTGAAATAAGTCCACGAGATTTGAGGGTCGGGCCTATACAGGGCTGATTTTTAAACATGCCTTAAATAGTTTAGTTTTGTTTTAAATTTTTGTCGGGGCTGGAAATACAGCGCTGACAGAAGCCCTCTCAGGGCTGATCTCAGGGGCCTAGGCTGATCAGCCCCTATAAAATGCACACCCTGCATGCAAGGAGTTAAGCTTTTATCTAACGAATCACATGCATCCACACACGTAATTTACAAATTGAGCAGTTGAAAATTTTTTTTCACAAAATAGCAACAAAACCATATCATGTGACCCCTCATTGGAATGAGCTTGTTGAGCTCATTCCAATGAGGGATCGTAATATATTGTTTTGTAGAAATTTTTTGAATAATATGGAAAAAATGATATTTGAAATAATAAAGTTGAATATCCTGTGCATAAACTAAACAATTTATTTTTTCTTGTTTGACAAAGCTCATGGAGCTCTTGTGAAACAAGATATAATAGATTGAATGCCTATATTTTATGTACTAGGGCCAAGTAAGTCTATAAAAATACAGAATTCAGTGGTTGTTATAGTAGAAGTTTGATAGAATACAAGATTTTTTATTCACTTAAAAGGAGTCTACTCACCTATATGCAATTAACAGGTCAGATTTGTACTGAAGGTGGGAGCGTAGTAGCTCAGTGGTTTTGGCATTGAACTTCAAACCGAGAGGTCCACGGTCCGTGGGACAACTGCATTGTGTCCTTGTCAAGGCACTTAATCCTGATTGTCCATGTGGGCGCATGACACTGTGTACTAAGACATACTACACGTCGATGGTGCACTTGACTTCAACCAATGCGAACCCTGCTTGTTCAGAGTTAGTATATTGGGAGTCAGACAGTTGTTTGCTGTTGCCTAGTGGTTCTCTCTAGGTACTCTGGATTCCTTTACCAGTAAAACTGACTGACATGAGGTGACCCAGGCTGTTGAAAGTGTCATTAAACCCCAATAAATAAATTGTACTGAAGGTATGGTAAAAAGTTTTATTCACTTAACCCTTTACCCAACGCTGATGATATCAAAATTTATTATTTTAAATATCATTTTTAAAAATTTTTCAAAAACTTTCATCAAAACCATATCATATGACCCCTCGTTGGGGTCACATGATATGGTTTTGTTTAAATGTTTAGAAAAATAATATTTTTTCAACTGCTGAATTTGCATATTACGTGGGCGGATGCGGGCAATTCGTTAGGTAAAGGGTTAAGATTATCCAATTTTGAGATATCTAATTCCTCCACCTAAGTGACAAGACTGAGAGCAAATGTATCTTACAAAAAAAAAAAAATACTGCTACAAATCACCTTTAATAATAAAAAAAAAATTAGAACCCAATCAGTTAACATGAGAAGGGTTAAAACCATAGAAATGGATGGCTAATCATGGGAAATATGCAGTCCACATTGAAGAAAAAATCTGGGCTACGACAGCAAATAATTTTCTCTATTCATAGAATGAAACAATTCTTTTTGTATCAGACTGTGACATACTGTGTCCTCATAAGGTCACCAGGCTTGAATAGTAATGTGAAAACCGGTGATCAATTAAATAGCAATTTTTTTCTGATAGCTCTGTATCCTTCACTTTATTAACCAATAGCAGTGATAGTTTTCTAAAGTGCCTAAATGATTTGATTAATGTGGAAGCTATTACACACATAAGAAGATATATGGAAGATCAATAAAGCGGAGTTGAAATAACAGGTCTGAGGTTGTGAGCCAGTCAGCGGTGTTACTATTAAAATATGTGATTAGTATAACATGCCAATCTTATCCTTTTATCCCTTGGGAAGAACAACATCTGCTTGTGGGTTCATTTGATAGTCTCTGATGGCTTAATCCATTATTACATCACAGGGGAGGTCAGGTTAATGGTTGGCACGCCTCCAATATTGTTGAAGGTGTTCAATGCAACACTTATCCACCTGTAATGTTCCTGCTCTAGCTACGTTTATAGATTTCTGTACAACAAATGGGTTATGACTATTAAACACATAATATTTATGTTGACACATGGTTGAGCGATATACTTCCCTTCAGGGTATAAACTCAGTCAGCTGCAACTTTGCCTCTGGTCAATAAAAGCAGTATGCCTCTCCATTAAAAACTAATACATATTGCATTACGATTACCACCGTGAAGCACTGGTATCATCTGATGAGGTTTTGTGACAGATCGCTTCAGAACTCAGGATAGGAAGGATTGAATTAATCAGGGACAACCATGTCCTTAAATAACATGTACCCATTTGCGCCTGATGGATTCCTCCTGCCTCCCTTTTCAGGTTTGACAGGATATTATCCAATTCAAGGTAGGTAAAGAGATGAGTTATTTATTTTTGTGGAATGTTTTCCTGGTAGTAAATTGAGGGTATTTGATTGCTTGTGTCTGGTAACACAAAGCCATTAGAAATTGATTCCTGGATGTCACTTTGGTTATAATGCGATATTGATATAGCGTTAATGTTAGCACAACTTGTTCTTTGCATGGAGCATTCAATTATTTCTGGTCAATTTTCATGGCTGATAGATAAATAATTGTTCAACAGGGTTTGATTTGTATGTGTACAGTTGTGCTCTCATTGAACTGAGAAAGGAATATTTTTTATTAACTGCTTATTGTAGGGGGGGGCCATTCTCCCTATACAGCCCACAGTACAGTCACCGTGAACTGGTCATAATCCACGTGTGGGCAGTGATGTCCACGCATGCGTTTAAATTACCAGGTAATAAAAATCTTCAGCTGCAAAATTTTAATCATAATAATATTTATTGTCGTAAATATCTGCAAGTGAAACATGACAGCGTACAAATAAATACAAAACATAACATACATATACAGCTGGGTACAATGACATGAAATTGACAGATGTTCCCGGTTCTTCGTCAGTTAAATTTTTGATGATTATTCCTGTAATTAGTGTTCAGAATCTAATATTGCGTTAATAGAAATTCTGCCCACCATGTGGAAAGTGACCAGGTCCACGGTGGCCGTACTGTATATTTGATATAGAAAATCTGCATTGAGTCACAATTTGAGAGGAAATTTCTGAACCGAATTCTCTAAGATTGATCTGAGCCAATGTTTACCGAGGCTCAAATTGATTTTCGTGAACGAGGTTAAGAAATTTCATTTCAAATCATTACAAATTTGAGATACTTTTTATTGCATAATGCCCCGTGGGAACCCCAGAAGTGAAGCAGTGCTTGTTTACTGTTGTAAACAGGCTGTTTTACTGGTATTTTTAAAATAGGACCCAGTCACCAAGGCCTGTTGTGAAAGTCCTCTGAAATGGGCAACATAGGTATAAATGATTGTCTGGACTTGACTATATATCCATGTTGTTGGCACGATTGACCATTGTGCAGAATATGTGACCTTAACCCTTTACCCAACAAATCGCCCGCATCCGCCCGCGTAATATGTAAATTGAGCAGTTGAAAAAAATTAAATTTTTCAAAATATTTCAACAAAACCATATCATGTGACCCCTCATTGGAACGAGCTCGTCGTGCTCGTTCCAACGAGGGGGTCACATGATATGGTTTTGTTGAAATTTTTTGAAAAATTAAAAAAAATGGTATTTAAAATTATAAATTTTGATATCGTCTGCGTTGGGTAAAGGGTTAAACAATGATAAATGAATAAGTAAATATCGCATAATGTGCAATTTACTTAATGCAATGCTCAAAACCAAACAGTGCTATTTGCACAGATCGGCAACCAAATTTTACTATTTTTTGGTTCCATGGTGTGTGCATGCAAAGAAGAAGCTCATCGAACTTGTTCCAATGAGGGGTGAATAACTTGGTTTTATAGACAAAAAATTTAAAAAAATAAGTTACTCAGGAAATATTTTTGCAGAAGTTCTCTGTTAGTTGTATTACATAAACAGTTGGTGAAACAAATGACTTCAAAAACAGCAAAGATTAATTCAATTCTACTTCTTTGCTCATCACACCATGGATCCCAAAATCTTCTTTTTTTCGACACGGTGTGTGATATGCAAATATTTTTTTAATTGGTCTTAAATTACATGTCCTGAAATCTGAGAGAATTTCATTTTAATTTTTTGTAAGATAGATGCTAAGAATTGTGGACATACAATGAACTGCCTGTCTTTACATCATTCATCTCTTTTAATGTTTTTTTTTCTTACATCAGAAACTTGAAGAACATCTCTTTTAATGGGTTTTTTTTTTACGTCAGAAACTTGAAGAGATGAACATTTAAAACGAAATGAAATTGTTAAATGCCAACCCTCTGGATATGACCCGGCCAACAATCTCCCAAGTTTTATACTGTTTGCATTCGCATGCAGTAATTAGTAGTAGAAGGGGGCTATAGAAATGAGTTCAGTCAATCTGCCCATCAGTCCATTGTGATGTCTGTCCTTTTGCCTGTTTGTCGTTCCCTGTTGCTTGTCATCACATTTAGAAGAAAACTGTTTGAAAATATATTTCTCAAAATTAATGTATAGTATTTTGGTGAAGAAAATATCATGAATGGTATAGCAACGCGCTCTGTCCAAATATTTCATCATGAGTTATTGCCCTTGTTGGACTTTGACTTTCTTGTCATCACATTGCCATTTCATGTCATAACATTTAAAAAAACACCACATATTTCAAAGAAAACTGATGAGTTTTTTTCTTCATATTTAATATATAGCTTTTTGTTGATAATATCATGTTGGGATTGCAAACCAGCCATACAGTGGACTGGGCATAATCTACAGTTAAAACTAAAAGTCCTGTCCTGAAATGCGCACAAATAGCAGGTCGATATGCGCGTTAATCTACGCGATATGACCATAGTAAGGCTATCAAATTCTGTAAATATGGCTTGTGCACAAGCAATGTTTCAGCCAATGGACCTCCGGGTAACCCGGAGGTCCATTGGCAGAAACATTGCCCGTGTTTGCTATGAGTAACGAGGAGAACCTGCCGTGCTTTGGATGCCATTCGATATGGCAATTGCGCGCAATTCATACGCGCAATTAAGCCTAGATAAGCGCACAGTTCGTGGCAGGACTTCTACTTTTAACTGTATGTGTGGGCAGTGATGTCCACGCATGCGTTTACCAGGTAATAAAAATCATCATCATTTGCAAAATTTTAATTAATGAAGCACCGGGTTGTACCCGGTGCCTCATTAATTAAATTTTTGATGATTATTCCTATTATTAGTGTTTGGAGTCTAATATTATTCTGTCTGTGAGAATATTGCCCACCAGTGGACAGGTCGCTGTGACCAGTCCATGGTGGCCGTACTGGTATTCAAGGATTTCTTGCAAGACTTAAGTGTATTGCCCTTTTTTGGACTTATTTATTGTAAGTGTATTGCCCTTTTTTGGACTTATTTATTGTCGTCTCTTTACTATTTCTTGGGATCACATTTCGAAGAAAAGTTTCCCAAGTTGTTTTTTTTCCAAAATTGAACATATAGCTTTTGGGTGATAATATCATAAAGGGGATTGTGAACCAGCTGTGTTCAAGTATTCATTCAAGGGTTTTGCCCTGGTTGGACTTGAGTGGATAGTCATCCATTTCCATGACATTGCCCTTGTTATTTCTATCACAGTGGCACTTTGACAAAAGCGCTTAATAAGTAGGTTATGGAGCCTGGGGCTACACCTTAATGATACAGTTATATTAGTGTTATTGTTTGGTGCATATTTCTGGTAGATAAGCTGGGAACCCTGGGAAGTGAAGTAGTGCTTGTTTACAGTGGTAAACAGGCTCCGTTTTGCTGGTATAATAGTATCCAGTGAACAATGTTTGGGATGGAAGTCCTCTAAAATGGGCAGCATGGGTAAGTGATTGACTGTGTCTCCATGTTGTGGTTATGATTAGATCTTGTGCAAAAATTTGACCTGAAACAGCGATATAAATAAATAAATAAATAAATAAATAAATAAATAAATAAATAAATAAATAAAATAACTAGTAAAATAGGACCCAGTCACCAATGCTTGGGATGGAAGTCTTCTAAAATAGGCAACATGGGTATAAACAATTGGCTAAACTCTACTTTATGATATTCCATGTTGCGGTCACAGTATAAGCAATATGCAATTAACAGGTTAAATTTCTACTGAAAGCATGATAAATGATTTTGTGTTTGGAAGTTATATTCAACCAGTAGTTATTCAGTTTAGTGATATCCAATTACAGTTAAAACGAAAAGTCCTGTCCCGAAATGCGCACAAATAGCACGTCGATATGCGCGTTAATCTACGCGATATGACCATAGTAAGACTATCAAATTCTGTAAATATGGCCTGTGCACAAGCAATGTTTCAGCCAATGGACCTCCGGGTAACCTGGAGGTCCATTGGCAGAAACATTGTCCGTGTTTGCTATGAGTAACCAGGAGAACCTGCCGTGCTTTGGATGCCATTCGATATAGCAATTGCACGCAATTCATATGCGCAATTAAGCCTAGATAAGCGCACAATTCGTGACACGACTTCTAGTTTTAACTGTAAGTGGATTTCACTGTACCTTACAACGTAGATCTTCTCTTTCTCAGGCCATTGTTTTGTAGAATTGCATGTGGGTGGGCGGTTTTCTATTTATTTTTTTTTTGTAATTATTTCTTTGTCATCAAAAAGTTCATGTTCTTAGTTTGTTTTATGTTTAGGCCTCATAATCTACAGAATAGCATGGGTGGTGGTGTATTTTGTCCTTGAGTGCAAGAATGCTTTGCAATTCTAAAACCTTGTTCCACTCAAGGGACAGATTTATCAGTTTTATTAACTTGGGTAAAATATCAGAAATAAACCATTTAATTTTTTTAAAGTTTGCATTAGTCATAAAAAGAGTGCATGCAGCTGCCAAAAGGACCATGAGAGAGGGCCAAAGAGACAGATTTTTAACCTTTTTTTAGGCCTTATATTTTTTTGCCCTGTGTCATCTACTATTTGAGTTTGGTAAATGATTATGATCCTGGTTGTCGAAAGTGTTTTTAAACACATGTAAAAAAGAAGAAACTGGTACACATGGTTATGTAATCATGTGCTGCCTGAGGATTTTTTGTGAATCCACAAAAACTCCTGAATCTTTCAACATTATTTGGTTTCTAGCAGGGATGCACATTTCGTGGATAAACAAATAATTCATTCAGCAGTATTTTGCTGTTAATGTAGAAACTCATACTTCAGACTTGTGCCTTATTATAGTACAGTACGTGGAGAGTGTATTATCACTAAATCACCCGCAGAGTGGAGATTCCACCCAAGGAATAATTGCTTTGTTGCAAAGCATAACCAGCACCAGCAAAGTTTCAGCCAATGGACCTCCGGGTTAAACCCGGAGGTCCACTGGCTGAAACATTGCTTGTGTTTTTTGTCGATATGTACAAAATTTGAAATTTATATCCTGGGTGATAACTCCACTCCGCAGGTGATTTAGTTACAATCCACTCTCCACGTACTGTAGATCCCACTTTCTTGTATATCTCTTAATTGAAATATCTTGTTAATTGAATATAATTTTAAAACACCAAACCATTTACCGTACATTCAGTACAAATTTGACTGATTAATTACATGTAGACTATTGGGTAAACTCCTGTTAATTGAATGAAAAAACTTGTAGTATACCAAAGTAGCACTGACATGGTTAACCGGATAACCAGTTTGAAACCAGTTACCTACCTAACTGATTTGGAAAAACGTCAACCGGTTATCCGACATATCGATAGTGATTGCCATTCCATGGTTAAAACATAGTAAATTTGCCACTTTTCCTTTGGGATAGATACTCCTCGAAGCCGCGTTGTATGTATTGAGAAATAATCGACTTTGGCTTCAAGACTTTGTTAATGGTCAGCAATTTCCATGAGTACTGAGTTACCGCAGAAACTATTCCTTAGTATTTATACAAATGAACGTTGTCGTGTACTCGCCAACCTTCGTTTGTTTCCACGTAACGGAATAGTTTCTGAAAATACTGCTTTCCAATTCCTATAGTTCTGATCCCAAATTTGGTGAAATAATGGCTAAGGATAACCGGATATAACCGGTTATAGCTCTCGGTTAGTCAGTTGTGAAAATGAGCCAATCGTTTCAGCCCTAGTGGCTCGGTGGTTACAGCATTGCACTTCAAACCAAAAAGGTCCACTGTTTGATCCCCATCAGAGGCAACTGTGTTGTGTTCTTGGGCAGGGCACTTAATCCCGATTTCCCTCATGGGGACACATTGGTGCTGTAGACTAAAGCATACTACATGTTGACGTTGCACTGGCCATCCACCAATGCCAACCCTGCTTGTGCAGAATTAGTTCGTTGGGGAGTCTGTCAGTTGCTCACCACTGCTCAATGGTTCTCTCTGGGTACTCTGGCTTCTTCCTCCTGTAAATTGTCCAACACGAGGTCACTCTGGCTGTCAAAAGTATAGTTAAACCCCAGTAAATAAATAAGTGAATAAATAATTAATTTGAAGAGTTACTTGTGACACCCAATGAATTCCCAGTTTCTTTAGACATGTTTGGCCTGGGAGAGCTGTGGTGTTGTGGTAAAAAGTTCTCATCAGATCACTGAAGTTCAGCAACGTCGAGCCCGATTAGTCCTCGGATGGCTGACCATCTTGAGTGATCGATTCAGACTCCCACGTTGTGTCCTTGGGCAAGGCACTTGACCCCGATTGTCCACATGAGGGCACGATGACGGCGTGTTCTAAGGCGTACTACATGTCGATGGTGCGCATGTCTTCGACCAATCTAACACTGCCTGTGCTGCAGTGTGGAGTTACGATGTTGGGGAGCTGGCAGCTGCTCGTTGTTGCTTGGTGGTTCTCTCTGGCTTCCTCCACCCGTAAAACTGTCACTCTCATGATTAGCCATTGTGCATAAGTATGTGGCCTTAAACACCAATAAATAAATAAATAATGTTTGGCCTCCTTACATCCAACAAAGACATTTATTCTATTATATCTTGTTTGGCAGGGCTCAATGAGCTCTGTCAAACAAGATAGAATAAAGCCTAGTATATCTCTAGTATACAGGAACATGACCCAATTCCTGTTAATTGGATACTCCTGTTAATTGAATATTTTTCAGTGGTGAAGTTGGTATTCAATTAACAGGGCTCCACTGTATTAGTTGGATTTTCTTTTAATTCGGAAATATACTACTCAAAGTTTGCTAAGCACCATGTTTATCCAACTACCTGTTTTACGTTTTAGTTGACATATTGTTATGAAAAGTATATATATTTTATATTTAATTATATCTTTAATGATTTAAGTACAGAAATTAAGATTTTATTTGTGTTTGACATTATTTTTTAGCTTTTGAATACGATAACCATGGAAAATGGATATTATTGGTAAAAGAGGAAATTTTTCAAATTTGCCAAAAAGTTAAAAAATTATAGCTTGACAACGCCTTCTCATGCTCCCAATTAGGTTCCAGATGGTCCTTTGTGGGATGTTGTTCCATTCTTGGACCAGCATGGCACCAAGCTCCTGGACACTTCTTGGTTGGACTGGACGGACAAATTGCAAGCTGCAACTCATTCCAGACATGTTTGATTGGATTGAGGTCAGGGGATCTTGCTGGCCAGTCCATATTCTCAATCCCCTCCCTCCGTCGGTACTCCCGCACATCATGGACAACATGAGGACGGGCATTATCGTCCTTCAGAATGAATCTATCACCCACTGCACCTGCATACAATCTGACGTGGGCATCCAGGATCTCCTCAATATACTGCTGTGCAGTCAATGTACCACGGTCAAGGACACTGAGCTCGGTAGTCCATCCCAGCTGATGCTGCCACAGACCATTATTGACCCTCCCCCATAGCGGTCATGCTCAGCAATGTTGGCTGCATGGAATCACTCTCCTGGTATTCTCCATACCCTAGAACGCCTATCTGTGTTGTTTAGGCAGTACCTTGACTCATCTGTAAAAAGGACAGGTCGTCAATCTTCTCTGGTCCATCCAATGTGATCCATAGCCCATTCATGTCGTGCCTGGTGGTGGTTCTGGGACAGCTGAATGCGAATACATGGTCTTCTCGATCGGAGACCACCTTCGTGCAACCTTGCCCAGATAGTCTGTGTCGAAACATTTACCCCGGATGCACTCTGAAGGTCACTGCGAAGCTGGGTTGCTATGTCAAAGCGTTTCCTACGGGCCTGAATGATCAAAAAACGGTCTTCAGTTGCAGATGTTGCCCTGTCTCTGCCACCACCATGTCCTCGGACTGGTGAGCCATACTGCTGAAATCTTGCCCAGGCTCTGGTTATCACCGTATGGTGCACACCAAGGGCTTCACCAACCTGACGATGGGTAGCCCCTTGTTCCACCATCCCAACAGCCCACCACATTTCTTCTTACATTTCCATTCGCCATATTCAATCATTAAATCACAAGGGTTTGTGTTGCAATGAAGACTGAATACCCTACACATGTCATGTACATGAAGACCGTACACAAAAACATCATGGAAATCAAGGGGTACATGCTTTCCATGGCTGTCACAAAAAGGCTGCCTGTCAAGAGAGCTAATGTAAACACTGGGGACCATCTAAATACATCCCTCAATCATATCCACCAAAAATATTACAAATGTGTCACAAGAAAATTTCACAATGATGTGTCAAAAATATGTGGTGCTTAGCAAACTTTGAGTAGTATATTTCAAAGTTATCAGAATGACATTGATATCATTTTTTGTTTACTGTTATTTGGATCAAACTTTGGAATAACAATGTTCAACTTCTGTCGTAAGATAATTTGAATGCACAGCCATAACACAATATATTATTAGCTCATCTAACTTAAAGACAGCTTGACCTGTAATAGTGATCACTAACTAAACATCCATCGTATGTCATCCTTGAAAAATGGTGTTCGCAATTTCTCCTCCAAAACTACTGGACCAATATGTCGGATAAATTTGATGTAATTTCTTGTTCTGACATTGCATTTTGATTTTGTTCAAATCAACTTCGATGGGGGGAAATGCACCCAAATTTAATGAAAAATATTCTCATGAACCTATTGGTATAATGGCTTGATATTTGGAGCTGAGCTTCCTTTTGAGATGTAGAATCAAGCAGGCCTTCAGATTACCCCAAATTCACTCCCTTTGTAGGTGTTCCCAAATTAAAGAAGGTGTGAAGACATCAAGAAAAATATACAAATTCTCTGTGCCTCTCCTACATTGAGAATAACTTCCATCATAATATGACCATAAAAACTCAGAGAAAGGCATGGCAATAAAACATAACAGGGTGAGGCTGTTATTGCTGGTTTTAATATGCCTAAATTAGAGCAAAATGGTATGCCCAAAATAAATGAATTTAAAAGCCTATCATGTTTGTTCAAACAAAGTTTGTGGGGCAATATTTGCCTTTGTAATGGGAGGGGCAAATTTTGTGGCTCTACCTAGAATTTTTATTTTCTGAACCAATGAGCTGAGTTGAACCAAATTTGTTTTATTATTGAGTCATAAGTACTTGATTCATGAAAAGAGTTTTCCCACATCCGCGTGGGAACTCCCAAGAGCTAAAAAAAGAAATATTTTCAAATGTCTGTATTTTCCAAACCACACAAAACAGAGATTTGTTAAAATAAAAACCGCTTGATTCAAGTTTGTTGAAATAATAACCGCTTGATTCATATTTAGGCTCCATACAGGAGCCGAAATGTTAACTTGGTGCAGTATAAGAAATATACTTGAACCCTTTACTTAACAGCATTTTTAAAAAATAAATTAAATTTCACAATTTAAAAAAAAAATCATACAAATATGGATATCATTAGAACCGGCTCGATGAGCCAGTTCCAATGATATCCATATTTGTATGGTTATATCGAGACATTTGTAAGATATTTTAGGATATGGTAGGCATATTTTGGTCAATTTCCTGGTCTTTTTTGGCCGCTGTGTTAGTTAAAGGGTTAAAAAATCTCCAGAACCACCAGTGAGAATCTTTTGGTATTTGGTATGGAACTTTGTCATGGGAGTCCGATTAAAGTTTGTTCAAATCAAGTCCGTATTGGATCCCAAATTTTTTTAGTCCAATATGAGGGATGATCTGCCTCTTTAGATACACTGGTCAGAATCTTTTGGTTTTAGGTATACAACATCCTTAGAGGGGTCAAATTCAATTGTTCAAACGATTCACAAAACTTGACTTTATCTTCATGCTGTGGTTACGATTAGCCATTGTGCAGAAATATGTGACCTTAAACAATAAATAAATAAAATTGTATGGTTTCCTATTGAATGAAGTATATAAAAGTCATTTAGTTACTATAGTTACTATATATTTATTTACTTGGTTTAATTGTCAACTTCATGTATTTTTTTCTATTGTCAAATTACTGTGTTGTATATTTGTCTACCATTTTAACCCCCTGTCTCACTGTGGGAGCCCCAGGAAGTGAAGCAGTGCTTGTTTACTATGGTAAACAATGTCTGGGGTGGAAGTCCTCTAAAATGGGTGACATGGGTATAAATGATTGGCTGCACTCAAGCCAGAAAATCACCTGATTGTCATTTGCAGAATGAGGTCCCCAGAGGGTGAATTTAATAATGCTACCCTGCATAGCAGGGTAACATCACTAAATTTACCCTCTGTGAACCTCAGTCTGAATCAGGATCTCAAAACTGAACAGAAAAAGGTACCCAGAGGATAAATTGGCCCAATGTATGGGATAGCATCATTAAATTCACCCTCTGGGGACCTCATTCTGCAAATGTCAGGTTGCTTATTTTTAGACCTGGCTGCACTTGACATAAAGTCCCTTTGAAGTCACGATTAGCCATTGTGCAGAAATATGTGACCTAAAAGACTCTAAAATAAATATAACAACATTTCAAGCCCATTTTTTTCCCATAATGCAAATAGGAATTTAACCAATTCAGTCTTGTTAGGCAGAGCTCAGTGAGCTCTGCCAAGCAAGATTGAATCCGATAAAATCGGGGTTGCATTATGGGAAACATTAGCGACTAAGTATTTTGATATTTTGACATAAGTGTGCAGAAAATTAACCCTTTTCTCTCACCTGCCTAATAATAATGTCAACACCATTATTAACTGGTTGAGGGCTAGATTATTCTTGGTGGTCTGAATTTTTTATTCAAAATTAGTTTTATTACAAATTATTGGAGAGTGCCCACAGGCAGATCCTTAACTGCAGTTTTGTTTCTTACAGTTAAAATTAAAAGTCCTGTCCTGAAATGCGCACAAATCGCATGTCGATATGCACGTTAATCTACGCGATATGACCATAGTAAGGCTATCAAATTCTGTAAATATGGCCTGTGCACATGCAATGTTTCAGCCAATGGACCTCCGGGTAACCCGTGTTTGCTATGAGTAACCAGGAGAACCTGCCGTGCTTTGGATGCTTTTCGATATGGCAATTGTGCACAATTCATACATGCAATTAAGCCTAGGTAAGCGCACCGTTTGTGACAGGACTTCTAGTTTTAACTGTAAGTCCTCACATTTCTACTGGGCTGGTGAGTACAGGGAAAAGTCTAATCCGCCCACACAATAGCCAAATAATAAATCATCATACAGTTATTGGTCAAGCAGCTTCATTTCAATGAAATTAGATTTCACAAAATACAACAAAACATCATAACACACTCTTCTGTTTCCTTGGAATTTGCAATTTGTTGGATCATACAGTTAAAACTAGAAGTCCTGTCATGAAATGCGCACAAATAGCACGTTATGGCCCAAGTAAAGCTATCAAATTCTGTGCATATGGCCTGTGCACAAGCAATGTTTCAGCCAATGGACCTCTGGGTAACCCGGAGGTCCATTGGAAGAAACATTGCATGTGTTTGCTATGAGTAACCAGGAGAACCTGCCGTGCTTTGGATGCCATTCGATATGGCAATCGCGCGCAATTCCAACGCGCAATTAAGCCTAGATAAGCGCACTATTCGTGACAGGACTTCTAGTTTTAACTGTAGTATAAAAAAGTTCAAGAGCAAGGTTAATGGTTTGTGCTATTCAGTGCTAACAGATACCTGAGAGCAGTGTAAATTCAGACTTCTACAATCCCCATTTCAAGGAAAACTGCATACAATGGATGCGAATAGTCAACAATGAGGCCATTTTTGAAGAGACATTAACCCTTTACCCAATGAATCGACCGCATCTGCCCGCATAATATGCAAATTCAGCAGTTGAAAAAATATTATTTTTCAAAACATTTCAACAAAACCATATCATGTGACCCCTTGTTGGAACGAGCTCGTTGAGCACGTTCCAACAAGGGGGTCACATGATATGGTTTTGTTGAAATGTTTTGAAAAAATTAAAAAAATGATATTTAAAATAATAAATTTTGATATCGTCTGTCTTGGGTAAAGGGTTAACAAAATATTCATGAAATTTTGGGTCCACATGTATCATGATACAGTGCAAGCAAATTGTGATTACATATCAACAGAGAATGAATCGCGATACATTTGTTTCACGATTAATCGTTGCTGCCCTACACAAAAGTGAAACGATTCTAGAAGAAGAAAACAGTCTATTCTCTTGGTATAATAGTTTTGTGAGGTGAAGGGTGAAATACAATTTAGAAAAGGCTGCTGTTGAGTGTGGTTTACCTGAAGTGGCTTATTGGATTAATTGCACATGAATATTCAGGACACATCTTTCCTTTCTTAATATTTGATTATTAATCACGTTTATCACAGAGAATTCAGTATTTATGCAGAGCACTGTCAGTGATATGCCGAGTAGAGTATTCTTTTTTGTATGAATTTGAATAACACTTGTTTTATGACAAGATAAGATGAACCCTGATATCAGATAATAAGTAATAATCAGGCTTACACAAATCTGTACCTTTTAAACTGGGTGAGGTTGTTTGCTACT
The DNA here is from genome assembly GCA_031216915.1 of Pictodentalium vernedei. NCBI lineage: Eukaryota > Metazoa > Mollusca > Scaphopoda > Dentaliida > Dentaliidae > Pictodentalium > Pictodentalium vernedei. Next base: position 78,192,489 of record CM062295.1, read on the forward strand.
AGTGCCCATAGTGCAATATAAAAAAAAACTAGTGGGCCAACAGTCCCAGTACACAGTCCTGGTAATTCACCCTCAGCAATCAGCAGTGCCGAGGAAAATGCCGAGGAAACAAAGAATATCCACAGCAAAAATACTGCTGAGGATGGCTTCTTCAGAAAACCTTGTGGTGGCAGAAATTACACAACTTCCAGGTTACACGAGGAATCAAACCATGTGGGTTGCACTACGCTGTATTGCCCATCTTACAATTTACAGTACAAGATGCATCATAACCACTAGAAACTGTGTGTTCTGCTTCTTCTATGTTGATAACACCAGAATCTGACAACAGTTTCTGGAAAGCTCTTACAGAGCTTTCCAGAAACTGATGTCAAATTCTGGTGTTATCAACATAGAAGCAGTGACATAACTTAGTTTGTGGTTATGCTGCATCGTATTTTTCACTCATATTGAGTAAGTCGCCTGCTTACTTTTACTTAAGTTTTTTTTCTCTGCATTCGCATGGTTCATGATATTGGCATGATCTAATTGAGTGAAAGATTCTGCACGTTGATTGTAATTATATACACATGTATCTTGAACTACTTTCACATGTTAATGTTACTTGAAAGTTTTCACTTCGTTGCATACTATATATACATGGCAATTGAGATTCTGCCCAGCCTCGATGATTTTCACACAATCGAACAGGCTCCACAGCTATTGCCGCAGAAGCACCAGTTTTCCACAGCAGTTTTTATACGCCCGTTTTGAAAAAAAACGGGTCGTATTATGGTATACCTCTGTCCGTCTGTCCATCCGGTCACACGTCATGCGATAACTCAAGAATGCTTTGGGAGATTTCCGTGATTTTTGGGTAGGTGGTGTATATCGATGGAGGGAAGCTCCCTTTCGTTTAGTGTCGCCGTTCGATTAGTCATTCCAGAGTTATGGGACTTTATTACTTAGAAAATTGTTGATTTTTTACATGTTGTACGATAACTCGAGAACGCTTTGAGAGATTTTCGTGATTTTTGGGTAGGTGGTGTATATCGATGGAGGGAAGCTCCCTTTCGTTTAGTGTCGCCGTTCCATTAGTCATTCCAGAGTTATGGGACTTCATTACTTATAAAATTGTTGATTTTTTACACGTCGTTCGATAACTCGAGAACGCTTCGAGAGATTTTCACGATTTTTTGGTAGGTGGTTTATGTTGATGGAAGGAAGCTCCCTTGGGGTTGGTGTTGCCTTTCGATTAGTCATTCCAGAGTTATGGGACTTTATTACTTAGAAAATCGTTGATTTTTTCTTGAAGTTATGATCTCTAAAGACAAAAGATATATACATGAAATTCAAATAATTTTATTTCCAAATTATTGAACACAGTATGTTGTTGGTTATGATTATTGTACAAGAATATAAAAAAAACCTGACAAGTACACATGTATACTCATATTGTGTGCTTCCCTCTTGTAATTAATAACGGGCGTATCATGGCGCAGCTGTTTTTTTTGCTTGGAAACAAGGATGAATTGCCAGTACTGAATACAGGGAGCCCTGCTCATGTGACAAAATTCCTAACTCGGTGGACTGACTGAATGCTAGAATCATAGACTTCCCTCTGAAATAATAGAGAAGAAGAAAATACATGAGGTATCTTCATTGTCTTCATGTAGTTATTGGGGTTTGTATCGGCTTGGTAAAATAATTAATGAATCGTTTTGTTACTCTCACTTTTCAGGGAAGGGATATAACAGAGCCCCATCCATCCATTTTTCCGACTTTACAGAAGTTTGTTCGTGCATAATTTGAACAGTCCCACTCTGTTATTTTAGTGGTATGTCTCTGATTCCATGATTCAGTGATACCATCATTTCATGTAGCTAGAAATTCAAGTTTTGATTATCTACCTTGATATGCAATGCAATACAATTTTCCATTGTATGGGCGGGGCTTTCTGTCCTTGGCTGGGTTTGCCTTTAGTAAATGTATTATATAATTGGGGGAGTCTGTGATTCCTTGACTCCATGATTCTGTCCATGTCCAGCTAGAAATTGATATGCGATGCAACTAGAAATTTTCTGTCCTGGCATGTGTTGATCCACTAGCAAATAAATAAATGGAAACAGTCTCTTTCAACCCTTGGAGGACTGAGATGCATCTCACAGCCCTTAACCCTTTACCCAACACAGGCGATATCAAAATTTATTATTTTAAATATAATTTTTTTAAATTTTTCAAAATATTTCGACAAAACCATATCATGTGACCCCTCGTTGGAATGAGCTCAATGAGCTCATTCCAATGAGGGATCACATGATATGGTTTTGTCGAAATATATTGAAAAATTTAATTTTTTCAACTGCTCAATTTGCATCTTACGGGGGCGGATGCGGGTGATTCATTAGGTGAAGGATTAAGTCTTGGGCACAGCAGTGATTTTCATCGAAGTTTTGGTTAACACTTATGTCCTTAGATTAATTTTACATTAATAACTACCATATATACATATAAATATACTATTTAAGGAATAGTGCATGGCTTGGAGTTGACTACGCCCATATAGTGCCCAGTGAGGTGGTGTAGTTCCCGCCGCGAAGCGGAGGGAACTACACCCCCTCACTGGGCACTATATGGGCGTAGTCAACGACAAGACATGCACTAATCCTTATATTATATCGAACACCCATCAGGAAAAACATCTGTCCGATTTGTTAATCTATTACCAAGGTAGCAGCCCTACCAACCAGCGTTATATAGAAAAAAATACCATGTAGTTTTTAAAAAACATTTTCTTCTTCCAAAACACGGCTAACTTGGATTATTGATATGAGCAGAATACAGATTTTGAATCGGTCGGCAAGGGTAAACAAAACATTTCCCCCAAACGGAACTGTGTGTTCTAGAATCGCGCAACTTGCGATTGAAAACTAAAATTTTCGAAATTTGACTACGCAGTTTGATAATTTCCACACATTTGTCACACATGTACATCACTGATTGGGTCAGCACGGGATACAAACTCTGAAGATTCAATTGAATTCCATTATTTATTCGTTTACTGCCCAAAACATACAATTAAATAGCGAAATAATATGAGCAGCGAAACAAACGATTTTTCATATCCGGACGAGTTCTCATTAAAGTTGGACCCAGGTATGGATCATTCTCTTCGAAACGAGATATGGATCATCTTCTCAAGGAATAAAATGAACGCCTCGAAAAATGTGACTTCAACAATGGAAAAGCGATACATTTTTTCCACAATGATTTTTTTCCGGGTTGTTTTGTGGATGTTTTGCCTCTGTGAATCGATTTTTAAATTTAGTCTGATCAGTTTTATTCGCCCAGTATGAAAAGAAAACTGATATAGTAGTGTGCTAAAAATAGAAAACGTGTAGTGCCTGGGTGTTGTGCCTGGTCAGTTTTGTGGATGCAAACTACACGAAATAGGGTATCATCTTTCAGCCAATCAGAATGCAAGGAAGTCACGTGAGATATAATATATTTATTTATTTATTTATTGGTGTTTAAGGTCACATACTTATGCACAATAGCTAATCATGACCGTGACAGTTTTATGGGTGGAGGAAGCTGGAGTACCCGGAGAGAACCACCAAGCAACGACGAGCAGCTGTCACCTCTCCAACATCGTAACTCTGAACTCTGCACAGGCAGGGTTAGATTGGTTGAAGACATGTGCACCATCGACGTGCATTACGCCTCAGTACACAGCGTCATCGTGCCCCCATGTAGGCAATCAGGGTTAAGTACCTTGCCCAAGGACACTACACAGGAGCACGAATCAGTCACTGAAATGGTAACCCATCCAACTACTAACTGTGCTCGACATTGCTTAACTTAATGAGTACCGGTTACTGCGACGCCACCGCACCCCCATATAAATATACAGCTGTAGATGGCTTAACATTGTTTTTGCATTATTGTTGGTTGCCTGTACAGGCAGCCAACAGTGATGTAAAAACACTCAGGCTAAAAAACACTATCAAGGAAGAATACTGATGGAACAGTTGCTTCAGAGCAATATAAAGGGGACAGTTTGTGGTTGTATGAGGACTTAGGGTTAAACTTAATTGGAAACTACTGCTGAGATAAGTTGACAATTGGCTGCAGAATTTCTTGATTGTACGTGCTCTGATACCATAAAATTGTCAAATGACTGATGAGCCTTCAGCAATTAACAGCAACCAAGGCGCAATCTCCAAGAAAGGGCTATGGTACAGGCAGGATTTCGAGTTTTAAAAACAAGTGCTTTGTGAACCGTGCATCTAGAATTATTCATTTTCTTCACAGGTGCCTGTGTACTTTTTTTTTTTTTTTTTTTTAAACAATACTGTTCGACAGCCAGGGTCACCTTGTGTCAAACAGTTTTACGGGTGGAGGAAGCCTGTAGAGAATCACCGAGTGGCATCAAGCAACTGTCAACTCCCCAGTGTACTAACTCCCCACAAGCAGGGTTAGCATTGGTTGAAGACAAGCGCACCAACGTGCAGTATACCATTGCCTTAGTACACAGCGCCAGTATGCCCCCATGTCAGCAATTGGTATATCAAGTGCCTTTCCAAAGGACACAATGCACTTACCCCTGGTGGGGATCAGACCGTGAACCTTTCGGTTTGAAGTCTGGTGCCATAATTACTGAGCTACCATGCTCCGGCGATCTATGGTAGTTTTTGCGCTTTATGCCTGGGTTGAACATAAGCTTCGAGCTGCAAATCTCAGACCATGTTACCATCAATTCATCACAATAACTTATAAAATGTTGAATTCAGTATGTAATGATTAATTTTCATAAAAATTTGAAATTATAATGGAAATATGCAACTGTTTTAGGGTCTGATGAAAACTAATCTTGGGTTAACACCAGTAAGTTTGTTGTGTCTCAGGATTGCTTTGTATAAATAACAATGGAAGTTACAGTACTTGCTGTTGAAAGATTCTTAACCCTTTACCCAACGAATCGCCTGCATCCGCCCGCGTCGAGCTTGTTCCAACGAGGGGTCACATGATATGGTTTTGTTGAAATTTTTTGAAAAATTTGAAAAAAAGTTTTTTAAAATAATAAATTTTGATATCGTCTGCGTTGTGTAAAGGGTTAAAGTCAATTCCAATCCCATACATTGAAACTTGTTTTACCAGTTGTCTATGCAAATAGGAACACTTAACTGTGTGGTAAACAAGCTCTGTTTTACTGGTACAGTGAAGCCCACTTAGTTGGATATCTCTTAACTGAATAACCCTGTTAATTGAATAGAATTTCCCAACACAAAACCATTTACCATACCTCCAGTAGAAATTTGACCTGTTAATTGAATATAGGTTATAGAGTAAACTCCTGTAAATTGAATAAAAAATCTTGTAACCTGGCTTGTAATTACCCTGACTCTCCCTAGTTTTCTATTGTTTATAGACCTATTAGGTCTCAGTACATCCAATACAGGCATTTAATCTATTAGTACAGTACAGCCAATACAGGCATTTAATCTGGGCATCCTCGCTTTGTTAGCGCATTCAACTTGAACAAACATTTTCCAATTTGACTAATATTTTCCATACAGGTCTTTTGCAATAATATCTCGAATGAGTTCAAAAACTGGCCGTCTGATTTTTCATTACAGAGTTATGGGCCTTAATTAGTCGACTTTGACAAATTTTGAGCCCGTTAGCGCAATAACTTGAACAAACGTTTTTTCTGATGTGACTAATATTTGCCATACAGGTCTTTTGCAATAATAGCTCGAGTGAGTTTGAAACCGGGCCAAGACCGATTTTTCTTACAGAGTTATGGGCCTCAAATTCATAATTTTTTACGAATTTTGAAATTGTTAGTGCAATAACTTGAACAAAAGGTCTCCTATTTGACTAATATTTGCCATACAGGTCTTTTGCAGTAAAAAAGTTAGTTTGTAAGCTGGCCCAGTCTAATTTTTCATTACGGAGTTATGGGCCTTAATTCAACTAATATTTGCCATACAAGTCTTTTGCAATAATATCTCAAGCGAGTTCGAAAACTGGCCCGGTCAAAATGTTTACGAATTTTGAGCTCAGCGTGATGACATTTCTTATTTTCAGTAGAGAGTGCATGAAGAAAGTAGCCACAACTCGACGCCTGCATCTCCGATGCGCACCTCTTGTATTGACTCATCTTCCCTTAGGAACCCCAGGAAGTGAATCAGTGCATGTTTACTGTGGTAAACAATCTCTATTTTACTATTAAAACCACCTGGTCACCAATGCCTGGTGTGGAAGTCCTCTAAAATGGGCAACATGGGCATGAATAATTTACTAAATTTGACTCCATCTCCATTTTACGGTCATGATTAGGCATTGTGCAGATATATGTCTCCTTAACTGGTAGATTGCTAAATTATTTTTGGTTATCAAAATTTATCCATGTCTCTTTGCCTTGTTACAATTTATGGGAGAGTGCCATTGGGCACTCTCCCATAAATTGTAACAATGCTAATACTCACAGACTAAATAATTTTAATTCAAAAATAATATGAAGCATATCCACAGAATATGAAGCCTTTAAGTTGTGGCACCTGCACTTCAAAGTAAAGCCCAAATATGGACTTCCAGCACTCTACCAGTTAAACAGCAATAAATAAATAACTGGTTGAATAGGACCAAGCCACCAATGCTTGGGGTGGGAGTTCTCTAAAATGGGCAACAACATGGGTTAAAATGAATGACAAAACTTGACTTTTTCTCCATGTTGCGATAACGATTTGCCATTGTGGAGAAATGTATGACTTGAACACCATTAAATAAATTGACTCGTCTAAACAGAAAACGGATCGCCTTTGAATAGGTAAATTCATGATTAGCCATTGTGCAGAAATATGTGGCCTTAAACACCAATAAATAAGTAAATTTCTCTAAGTTCTACAAATTTAGTTGAATGAAAATGTGGTCACCTTTTTCTCATGCAGCAAATGATTGGTAAAGGAAACAGCTGTTTGTCCAGCTTGTCATGTCCAGTAATTACTGGCCTGCCATTTGTAATCATTTCAAAAGCTATTAGAAAGAAACCTAAATAGTCCATCTTTGTGGTGATAAACGTCTTGCTTGGTGTATAATAGTGACTCCTAATTTGATATAATTAATAATTTTATCATTTAACGAACTAGCTGTATCTGTTTTTTGACATTTTAAACATTCTACTAATGACTAATATTTGAAACGAAATTCCAAATTTAACTAAATCTATAAAACAAGTCATCTTTAAAAGTGTGTTAAACATAAAACCAGCCGAGATCATTGATCAGTTGCCTTTAATAACATTGATTTAAATTTTTAAAAATGAAAAGAGTCCACCTTTTTCACGTTGGCATTATTCTAATTAAATAGGTGCAGCTGTACACGGAAAATTAATCTATAGATTATTTACAGAATTATTGACCTTCTCGGTGCCAAATAACATTATTTAACTCGAAGAGTGCTAAGTGTTTTTGGAAGTAAGAATTTATTTATCCCTGGGAAGTGAAGCAGCGTTTGTTTACTACAGTAAACATGTTATGTTTCTCTTTTAACTAGTGTTCAACCGATTACCAAAAATGGTTGCTGACCAGTTACCAGTTATTTGAGCTCACAATCGGCCAGTTCTGATGCCGATTCCGATTGTAACATCGTCCACTACTAAACAAGTGGAGACTCGAAAGAACTACATTAAACTGAATATTTTTCACAGTGTTAAACTTCATTGACTGGGGTCGCAGTAAAATTACCAGTCGTGCACACTTGGGCGGTAAACGTGGCTCTCAGAGCCACGTTTACCACCCAAGTGAGTGCTACTGATAATTTTACTGCGGCATAAGTCAATGGAGTGCAACCTTCACTTACCTGGTATGAACTGGCGATTGCCGCAAGTACGCTCAATTGTAAGCTTTACATGTCATTTAACTTGTATACCCCATAATGGGGCGTCTAGAGGGATTCAAAATACACATTGTGGCTGTTTCTCAAATTTATTAAATGGTATCATTGACATCATTTTACATTAACAATTGAACAATTGCAGAAGATAATAAAATGGGGTTAATGAATCATCACAAAATGCTTGTCAGTAATCGGTTGAACCGATGTTCCAGGAGCCGTTACCATTGTCATCTGATTACCCACAATCAGCCGATTGTGGTGGCCGGTACCGATCATCGGTTAAACACTACTTTTAACCATTAACACCTTGCAGGCTGCTGGTGGATATTCCTGCCCAGGACAGAATTTTACCAGCCTGTGAAATGAGTGGAATTTGGGCACATTTAATCAAATTTTCACCTGTAAATTGCACAGATTTTTTCACCATTGATTTCTTGATTTAAAGTTGGATGAATGTTTCAAAAAAAATTTTTTGGAAAAGTGCTTAAATTTGTTATTATCCTTGAAAAGTAGTTGATTTTCCACCACCCTCCATAAAAACTACTTAAATTCAGTTTACTTACAAACTCCAAGACAAATAGTTTCATGATAACGCACCCCACATATATGCAATACAACAAAATCGGTCAGGAACATATATTGGATCTTTTCATTGTCCATAGAGTGCCTTATTGCACTCAAGGGACAATATATACAGTTAAAACTAGAAGTCCTGTCACGAACTGTGCACTTATCTAGGCATAATTGCGCGTATGAATTGCGCGCAATTGCCAAATCGAATGGCATCCAATGCACGGCAGGTTCTCCTGGTTACTCATAGTAAACACGGGCAATGTTTCTGCCAATGGACCTCCGGGTTACCCGGAGGTCCATTGGCTGAAACATTGTTTGTGCACAGGCCATATTTACAGAATTTGATAGCCTTACTATGGTCATATCGCGTAGATTAACGTGCATATCGACGTACTATTTGTGCGCATTTTGGGACAGGACTTTTAGTTTTAACTGTATCTCGCTAGTTTGGTTCTCTATAATCAGGTCCTCAAGACTGAAATACTTTGTGTTGTTCATGGTGTCTAGTTTATATGAGCTTGAAAATAGTCCTTGAAAATCATGGGCAGAATCTTTGAAAAGTGCTTAAATAGTGCTGGAATTTGGTTCTCTGATGTCAGTGGGAACCATGCCTCACAAATTGGAACTCATCCGGCCACGTAATTTTCAAATTAACCCATTGACACTCTTGTACGTCTTATGATGTATGAAATCAAACAGCTTGTTGATACTTTGTGGTCATTTGTTTTGTTATTATTTTTCGATTTTTTAAAGTTTTAACCTCAGTTCCTATTTTCTTCAGAATATTACTCAGTGACAACCGTTGAGCCAAGACTTCTTAACTGGTTGAGTGCTAGAAGCAACTATCAGGGCTTTCAAAAAAATGAGGATACCAGCGCAAAAGCCAACACTTTCCATGCTTATATTTCATATTCAGTCAAACACAATATTTTGTTTATATAAATTTGTTTTATTACAAATTATTGGAGAGTGCCTGTGGGCACTCTCCAGTAATTTGTAATAAAACAAGTTTTGAATAACAAATTCATATCACCAAAAATAATCTAGCCCTTAACCAGTTAAAATCGCATTTTGAAAAAACGTAGAAACTGAATTCCCAGTGACCTTTATCAGAGGGTTAAGCAGTTTAAAAAATATATATTTTTATCCTCTTCGTTTGAATGAGCTCATCAAGCTCAAATCAATGAGGGTCACACGATATGGTTTTGTTGAAATTTTTGGAAAATTTAAAAAAAAAACACCAATAATGAAAATAATAAATTTTGATATCCTGTGTAGTGGGTAAAAAATTAAGGGCCTGGGGATTTTTGCTAATTAAGCTATAATGGAAACATTTTTTCTAAGCTATAATGGTTAATGTTCTGTGACTTTGCAGTCAAGTCTAGGCAAGTCTTTGTTGAATGCCTATCTATAAGGCAGCCAAAACTTGTCCAGAAACAACTGCCAACTTAAAATGTATCTTGCAAATTTACGCAAAGACTGCATGTCAGAAAACCTGTTCGTATGTTGTAAAACTTTCCCAGAGTCAGAAATAGTGCTTGGCCTTTAAGCTCATTGCATGCTTCTGGGAGATATTCCTGCGCAGGACAGGAAATCTCTTGCCATTAAAATGAGTAAAATTTGAGGATTTTTACCAAATTTTCCCCTGTAAATTGTATAGACGTTTTAGCCAATGATTTCTTCAAGTCATATCTTCATAAATGTTTTATTAAATCTAGTCATGGCTGCTATGAAGCAACCATGACTAGATTTGATGAAAAATATTGAAAAATTACTCAGCAGGTTAAGAGTTATAACCCTTAACTTCTCAGATTAATTTTATGTAAATAACCACTGTATAGACTTGTACACAGCTGTCGATGATTTAACTGTTTTTCTACATCATTGTTGACTGCCTTTACAGGAAGCCAACAATGATGAAAAATATTACAGCCTACAGTGCTGGAAATGAACAAAAATGACGGGTGCCATTTTAAGCTCCCGTGAAATCAGAGACAGGAGTAAATTGCACCCGTAAAATGTTAGTGTATGAATTTTGAGGGAATACTATCACCAAACACCAGAAACTTAAAGTGTATAAGGACCTGCTGAACAATGACAGTAACTTGCCACTTGCCACAGTGTGCAGTTTTCTCAAAACAACACACATTATATACCCTCGCAGTACATTAGTGCTCCACAATATTTTTCAAGGAGTGCATTTTTTAGCTCCCGTAAAATAGAAAACATGAGTACTGACGGGAGCAATTGCACTCGCACCCATCTTATTTCCAGGACTGAGCCTTCTAATTGAGTTCTCTGAGAATACCCTTGAGGCATTTTATCAAACAATATAAAAGTGGCATTTTGTGGCTGAGTGTTGACTTTGGGGGTTAACTCTTTAAGTGTGGAATATGCTGAGAAACAGTATTCTCAGTGCGTAATATTTTTCGGGAATTTTACCAAAGTACAGTTTATTAGACTAAAGGGTAATATAATTTTCAAACTGTTCTATAGGGATTTCACTGAAAGTTTGTTTTTTTTCTCAAAGGGGATAATAATTTTTTTTTTTTTTTTTGGGGGGTGGGGGGGGGGGGGGGGGGGTGTGCAGTGGCTCAGTAGGTAGATGTGCATGCTGCAAGCCGAGAGGTCCTTGGTTCTATTCTCACCTGCGGCAACCGCTTTGTGTCCTTGGGCAAGACACTTCATCCCGATTGCCTGCGTGGGGGCACGGTGGTGTTGTGTACTAAGGCGTACCAGTGACGAATGGGAGCAAAATGGAGGCGAGTGGAAAATCGCTCACCTCAAATAAAGTTTACAAGAGTGAAAACTGTGAGGAGAGTGAATTTGATTGAGTGTTGTTGATTTCAATGTTTAACTTTTACTGACAAGTGTCCTTCGAAACAAATGTGTGAATATAACTGAACACAGATAGGAATTTTGACGGTAAAAATATATGTAACAAGCTAAAATTAGATCTGGATTTTAACCCTTTACCCAACGTAACGGCCAAAACCGGCCAGCGCTATTTTAAAAAATCACCAATTAATTTTCATTATTTTTTCATTTTTTGTCTCCAAAACACAGGTTATGACCCCTCATTGGAACGAGCTCATCGAGCTCGTTCCAATGAGGGGTCATAACCTATGTTTTGGAGACAAAAAATGAAAAAAATTAGTTATTCAAGAATTTTTAGCTCACCTGAGCGAAGCTCAAGGGGAGCTTTACTAATCACTTTCCGTCCGTCGTCCGTCGTCGTCCGTCGTCGTCCGTCGTCGTCGGCGTCGTCCGGCGTTAACTTTACATTATCGACTTCTCCTCCTAAACCACTAGCCCAATTTTATTCAAATGTTGGCTAAATGTTTATTACCTAATGCCAATTCAGATTTGTTCAAATGAAGTTGCCCCTCCTCCTGGGTGGTGCCACGCCCCCAAGGGGCACCAAAATCTTTGTAAATCTTCTTCTCATGAACCAGCAGTAGCAGAGACTTGATATTTGGTGTGCAGCTTCCTTTTGAGGTGTAGACTCAGATTTGTTCAAGAGAAGTTTGTGGGGCTATACTTGGCGTTGTTATGAGAGGAGCAAAATTTTTTGCCCCGCCCAAAATTTCTATTTTCCAAACCGAGAGGCTGATTTGAACCAAATTTTATGTGAGGGCTTATTGGGTCATGAGTACTTGATTTATGCAAAAAAAATTTTTCCCGCAGCCCTGTGGGAACCGCAGGAGCTAAAAATAGAAAAAATTTAAAACGCCCATATCTCCAAAACTGCACGGCACTGAGAATTTTTATTTGGTGTGCAGCTTCCTTAGGACCAACAGAAAGGATTGGTAAAAAAAAATTGCCATCGGTTTTATCATAGGGTACAGTTTCGGGACTTTGAAAAAGTGCTGAGTCAGCACTTTTTAACACTGTAGGCAATGGGAAAAACATTAAAAAATCTTCTTCTCCAGATCCAGCAGGCAGAATCTTTTGATATTTGGTATGCAACATTGTAGGGTGGATCTGATTCAAGTTTGTTCAAATCGGCCCCCTGGGTTCATATTTGGGCTCAGTATAGGAGCCCGATTTCGAACTTAGTGCATTTCAGGCAAATTTCTTAAAAATCTTCTTCTCCAGATCCAGCAGGCAGAATCTTTTGATATTTGGTATGCAACATTGTGGGGTGGATCTGATTCAAGTTTGTTCAAATCGGCCCCCTGGGTTTATATTTGGGCTCAGTATAGGAGCCCAAATTTGAACTTACTGCATTTCAGGCAAATTTCTTTGAAAATCTTCTTCTCCAGATCCAGCAGGCAGAATCTTTTGATATTTGGTATGCAACATTGTAGGGTGGATCTGATTCAAGTTTGTTCAAATCGGCTCCCTAGATTCATATTTGGGCTCACTATAGGAGCTCGAATTCGAATTTAGTGCATTTCAGGCAAATTTCTTCAAAAATCTTCTTCTCCAGATCCAGCAGGCAGAATCTTTTGATATTTGGTATGCAATGTTGCGGGGTAGATCTGATTCAAGTTTGTTCAAATCGGCCCCCTGGATACATATTTGGGCTTACTATAGAAGCCCGAATTCGAACTTAGTGCATTTCAGGCAAATTTCTTAAAAAATCTTCTTCTCCAGATCCAGCAGGCAGAATCTTTTCATATTTGGTAAGCAACATTGTGGGGTGGATCTGATTCAAGATTGTTCAAATCAGCCCCCTGGGTTAATATTTGGGCTCAGTATAGGAGCCCGATTTTGAACTTAGTGCATTTCAAGCAAATTTATTAAAAAATCTTCTTCTCCAGATCCAGCAGGCAAAATCTTTTGATATTTGGTATGCAACATTGTAGGGTGGATCTGATTCAAGTTTGTTCAAATCGGCCCCCTGGGTTCATATTTGGGCTCAGTATAGGAGCCCGATTTCGAACTTAATGCATTTAGGCAAATTTCTTAAAAAATCTTCTTCTCCAGATCCAGCAGGCAGAATCTTTTGATATTTGGTATGCAACATTGTGGGGTGGATCTGATTCAAGTTTGTTCAAATCGGCTTCCTAGATTCATATTTGGGCTCACTATAGAAGCTTGAATTTGAACTTAGTGCATTTCATGCAAATTTCTTAAAAAATCTTCTTCTCCAGATCCAGCAGGCAGAATCTTTTCATATTTGGTAAGCAACATTGTGGGGTGGATCTGATTCAAGTTTGTTCAAATCGGCCCCCTGGGTTTATATTTGGGCTCAGTATAGGAGCCCAAATTTGAACTTAGTGCATTTCAAGCAAATTTATTAAAAAATCTTCTTCTCCAGATCCAGCAGGCAGAATCTTTTGATATTTGGTATGCAACATTGTGGGGTGGATCTGATTCAAGTTTGTTCAAATTGGCTTCCTAGATTCATATTTGGGCTCACTATAGAAGCTCGAATTCGAACTTAGTGCATTTCAGGCAAATTTATTAAAAAATTTTCTTCTCCAGATCCAGCAGGCAGAATCTTTTGATATTTGGTATGCAACATTGTGGGATGGATCTGATGCAAATTTGTTTAAATCGGCTCCCTAGATTCATATTTGAGCTTACTATAGAAGCTCGAATTCGAACTTAGTGCATTTCAGGCAAATTTCTTAAAAAATCATCTTCTCCAGATCCAGCAGGCAGAATCTTTTGATATTTGGTATGCAACATTGCGGGGTGGATCTGATTCAAGTTTGTTCAAATCGGCCCCCTGGATTCATATTTGGGCTCACTATAGAAGCTCGAATTCAAACTTAGTGCATTTCGGGCAAATTTCTTCAAAAATCTTCTTCTCCAGATCCAGCAGGCAGAATCTTTTGATATTTGGTATGCAACATTCCGGGGTGGATCTGATTCAAGTTTGTTCAAATCGGCCCCCTGGATTCATATTTGGGCTTAATATAGAAGCCTGAATTCGGACTTAGTGCATTTCGGGCAAATTTATTAAAAAATCTTCTTCTCCAGATCCAGCAAGCAGAATCTTTTGATATTTGGTATGCAACATTGTGGGGTTGATCTGATTCAAGTTTGTTCAAATCGGCTTCCTAGATTCATATTTGGGCTCACTATAGAAGCTCGAATTCGAACTTAGTGCATTTCAGGCAAATTTCTTAAAAAATCATCTTCTCCAGATCCAGCAGGCAGAATCTTTTGATATTTGGTGTGCAACATTGCGGGGTGGATCTGATTCAAGTTTGTTCAAATCGGCCCCCTGGATTCATATTTGGGCTCACTATAGAAGCCCGAATTCGCACTTAGTGCATTTCAGGCAAATTTCTTCAAAAATCTTCTTCTCCAGATCCAGCAGGCAGAATCTTTTGATATTTGGTATGCAACATTGCGGGGTGGATCTGATTCAAGTTTGTTCAAATCGGCCCCCTGGATTCATATTTGGGCTTAATATAGAAGCCCGAATTCGCACTTAGTGCATTTCAGGCAAATTTCTTCAAAAATCTTCTTCTCCAGATCCAGCAGGCAGAATCTTTTGATATTTGGTATGCAACATTGCGGGGTGGATCTGATTCAAGTTTGTTCAAATCGGCCCCCTGGATTCATATTTGGGCTTAATATAGAAGCCCGAATTCCCACTTAGTGCATTTCGGGCAAATTTCTTAAAAAATCTTCTTCTCCAGATCCAGCAGGCAGAATCTTTTGATATTTGGTATGCAACATTGTGGGGTGGATCTGATTCAAGTTTGTTCAAATCGGCTTCCTAGTTTCATATTTGGGCTCACTATAGAAGCTCGAATTCGAACTTAGTGCATTTCAGGCAAATTTCTTAAAAAATCTTCTTCTCCAGATCCAGCTTCAGAATCTTTTCATATTTGGTAAGCAACATTGTGGGGTGGATCTGATTCAAGTTTGTTCAAATCGGCCCCCTGGGTTTATATTTGGGCTCCGTATAGGAGCCCAAATTTTAACTTAGTGCATTTCAGGCATATTTCTTAAAAAATCTTCTTCTCCAGATCCAGCAGGCAGAATCTTTTGATACTTGGTATGCAACATTGTAGGGTGGATCTGATTGTGATTCATGAACGTATTTATTTGTAAAGTTGATAGAATCTTAGACAAAATTTGCAGAAAAGATCTACTATAGAAGGGGTGGTATCCAGGGTGAACCGTTTACCCAAATCTAGCAGTACTAATGCATTATTCACACAAATCTTCGTTCAAATTTTATGACCCCTCATTGGAACACACGCATTCAGCTCATTCCAACAAAGGTCATATGCCATGTTTTCGAGACAAAGGAATAAAAATTTTAGTTATTCATGAAATTTTTAGGCAACTGTTGTCTGTTATTCACATTGCTTCATGAAATTTCAGTACTTTTAGAAGTTACCTCAGTAATCAAGGGTTAATTCCCCTTAATTAAATGTCACTCTAAAAAACAACCACTTTGCATATCTTACCTTTTTACCAGCATAACTGCCAAAACTTGTCAGCATTCTTCGCAAAAATCGCTATTCAAATTTTAATTTTTGTCTCTTAAACATACATGTACTTATCGCTTGTAAATACCCCATTGGAATGAGCTTTTTGAGCTCATTCCAATGAGAGGTCGCACACCATGCTTTTTGAGTCAAAAAAGCAATTTTTTTAGTTATTCCAGAATTTCGTACGTAAAACACAGCTTTATGACTTCACATTAAAATGAGCTCTCTAAGCTTGTTCCAATCAACATTCACGCACTATGTCTTTCACACAAAAAATAAAATTTTCCATTTATTCAGGAATTTTGTTTGCAAGAACACTCTTACCCCCCCCCCCCCCCCCCACACACACACACACACACAAACACACACACACACACACACACACAAACACAGACACACACATCTAAAAGTTCGTCAGCAAAAAAACAGTTACTTCAATTTTTAAATGCATTATAGGAACAACTTGCCTAATCAAATTTAAATACTTTTGCATCATTCTGTATCTAGAACAAACCATTTACCATATCTTTACGCAAAATTCTCCAGCATCATTCACAAAAAAACACCATTATTTATATATTCACATTTCTGTCTCAAAAATATACCTGATCTTCCCATACCCCTATTGGAATAAGCTGTTTGAGCTTGTTCCAATGATGATAAAAAAAAATAAAATTTGTGAAAATTTTTGTTTTCTTGCATGCAAATATATACATGTAGCACATGGAAGATATCCACAGTTGGGGAGAGATGTCCAAGGCTATCTCTTCACATTCCTTGTTTGTGCTTCATGCTAAACCAGTTTGTCTGCAGAGATAAATTTGCTTTATTAAAAATCATTGGAGATTGGCCACACACCAATGATTTTAAATAAAACTAATTTTAGGTAACAAATGTTGAACTTCAAACAAAATCTATCACTCAACCAGTTATTGTTGATGAGGCATGACATGGTGAAGGTGACCTAAAATACTTCTTAGAGTCACTTTGTCAGGTGAGCGATTAAGGCCACGTGGGGCCTCTTGTTTTTGCAATTGTCGTCTGCTTTTCATGTTAGGTAAAGGGTTATATGGCAAATTATTAAAATCGTGGAAAATGGATGCGTAAATTCCAAATTGAGCACATTAATTCGTGTCACTGGTGAATTGGAGCGACAGGTGTCACGTGAAAAAAGAAAACAACGAACGGGGCAACATTCCGCACGTCTTTGATAAAAAAAAATACGGAAGTATTAAAATGTTTCTCAGATCTCAGAATGGCCACCGTTTTTTTTTTTTATCTGAACATGTGTGTTCGTTTTGTGGAGGGAGTAAGCTCTGGGCGAGTTCTCAATGTACAACCCTTTTACTGTTGATGTGTCGTGTGTGGATGTATAAGTGAACTACCGTGTGTCATGTTCGTAAAGACGGAAAGGAAATTGTTTGGAATTGTACTTTAAATGCTTCAAATCATGAGTGATTCTTAAAAATTTCCCAACATCAAAACTTAATTGAATGTTTCTGTTGATGCAACTCAAGCATGAAAACATACCCAAGAATAGAGGTGAGCGATTATTTGCACACCTTGGACAATTTTTGCATGAGCGATGGTGTGCGTGAGTGATCGCGCGCCTTTTCCCATGCGTTACTGGCGTACTGCACGTCGATGGTGCACTTGTCTTCAACCACTGCTAACCTTGCTTGTGTGGAGTTAGTATGGTGGGGAGCCTGACAGTTGCTTACCATTGCTGAGTGGTTCTCTCCAGGAACTCCGACTTCCTCCACCCATTAAACTGTCTAACACGAGGTGACCCTGGTTGTCTAAAGTGTCATTAAACCCCAATAAATAAATAAATAAATAATTTATTACGTAGCCTTACAACCAAGTGCACTCCACAAAACGGATGGAATTTAGTTTGCTACCACTTCTTACATTTATTTGGTGCCTAACTGACGGTGGGCTTGGCAATTGACGGTTGTCATAATCTTGATCAGAGTTGCATCGCTATCAATCGTTTTCATTGTCTAAAAAGGTTTGACCTTATGTTTCTGTTTCTAAATCACTATCATTATTAAACTCAGAATTGAAGTTTGAAGCTCCGCTTATAACTGATAACGCTTTATGTTAATGTGTGTCTTGTAGGATTTTTGTCATAGCTTGGTATTTCTGTTCTCAAAATAAACACAATGTGACTGAAATTAATTGAAATAATGTGATACAGTTGTTCTTGGATAGAATAGAAACTGTGCACGAAAAGGGGGCGCGGTGGCTTTGCAGTAACCGGTTCTCGTCAGATCACCGAAGTTAAGCAACGACGAGCCTGGTTAGGCCTCGGATGGTTGACCGTCTGAGCGATTAATTCGGACTCCCGCGTTGTGTTCTTGGGCAAGGCACTTAACCCTGTTTGTCCACATGGGGGCACGATGACGTCATGTATTAAGGCGTAATGCACGTCGATGGTGCACATGTCTTCAACCAATCTAACCCTGCCTGTGCTACAGTGCAGAGTTAGATGTTGTGGAGCTGGCAGCTGCTTGTCATTGCTCGGTTGTTCTCTCCGGGCACTCTGGCTTCATCCACACATTACACTGTCACCAACATGATATGACTTTGGCTGTGAAAGTATCGTTAAACCTTAATAAATAAATAAGTAAACACTGCACCAAACATAGGAACATGCATGTGTTTGGTTAATAGCACGTGGGGATGGACACACACAGTCGGCTGAAATGTTGACTATTATAAGTTGCCTACCACGATTTGCCATGGTGTCAACTGGAGTCAGCTGTCATGCCAAAATAATAAATAGTTGAGTAAAATAGAATCCATTTACCACTTACTGTCTTGGTGGAAGTCTTCTAAAGTGAAGTGGGCAATATACAGTTAAAACTAGAAGTCCTGTCACGAATAGTGTGCTTATCTAGGCTTAATTGCGCGTTGGAATTGCGCGCGATTGCCATATCGAATGGCATCCAAAGCACGGCAGGTTCTCCTGGTTACTCATAGCAAACACATGCAATGTTTCTGCCAATGGACCTCCGGGTTACCCGGAGGTCCATTGGCTGAAACATTGCTTGTGCACAGGCCATATGTACAGAATATGATAGCTTTAATTGGGTCATAACGCGCACATTAATGCGCATATCAACGTGCTATTTGTGCGCATTTCATGACAGGACTTCTAGTTTTAACTGTAGGTGTAAACAATTGGCTAGACTTGCAATTATACTTGAGTTGCAGTAATGAAATAGCCATAGATGCTGGAAGTGGCCTTAACCCTTTGAACCCGAGTGGTCGCTTCTCCGACCCGGAAGCATGATACGTCCTAATTTCATTAAGAACAAGCTATTAATTGAAAATAAAATATATTTTCATATTCGGAATTCACAGAAAAAAACAATGAGGGGTCTTAATCTGAGTTTGAATAGTACCTTATGCTTTTGGCCATTACGTTGGGTAAAGAGTTGATTTAGATGAGATTTACACTAAGGATGTACAGTGCACAGGTTAGTTAGTTACTCAGTTAAAAATGAAAATGTTTGAAAACCAGAAAGCGTGACTAACCCTGTGCACTGCACAGGGTTAGTCACACTTTCTGGTTACAAAAAATTGGTAACTGCCATATCACACAGTACATGAAGATATACACTGACAAAGGTTGTAAAATAGATGTGGTTTGTTGGCTACATGTTGTTACATTATGTGCTGGATTCAATGGACTAATGGAAATACTTGTACTGGATTGCAGAAATTTTTTTTTATGTGAACTCCAAAAATGAAAACACATTCTATTTTCAGTTAATAGCTTGTTTAAGTAGGATGGCTGCTAAGTGAATGTATGGGGTAGACCAATTAATATTTTCAATGTGCAGCCCTATGGCTGCATGTTGAAAATTTTAATTGGTCTACCCCCAAATAATGAATGTGGACTCTTCCAATTCAGGGACCGACCTGGGCATGCGCCAGTGCGTATTTGGTTCTGAAACACCGGGACCTGGGTCTTAAATCTCAGAAATAGGCTTCTCAGTTGGCGCGTAACTTCTCAGATCATATTTTGATATTCTTTCGATGGATAATCGAGAGAGACACTCTTACATGTATTATATATATGATTATCATTGTTGTAGAGTGCTTAAGTTAATACTTCAAGTCTTAATTACCAAGCATTAATCTTCACTGTGGTTTCTATCAAGTCTTGGCTGCCTAAATAGGCAGACAAGACTTGATCAGAAACCACAGTGAAGATTAATGTTTGCTATAGTGTACTAAATGAAAATGATGAGAGCTATTACATACATGCAGTGTGTGTTACAAACAGCAGTGTGAGTCCGTAAAATATGGCGCATGAATTGAAAAAATAGGCTCTGAGGCTAGAGCGTAATTTAAATAGTCCTGATCGGTCCCTGCAATTGCTGTCATTGAACAGACATGGAAGATACCACCAGGGTACAAAGGGTTAAATACCAAGAATTAATAATAATTTGTTCATCATTAGCTCAACTTGACAAAGTCAAGCTGAGCTATTGCCATCACTTCCCGTCCATCGGCGTACGTCCACAATTTCCTTTGGCACACCTCCCAGGTCTCATTTATGATCAGATTACTTTGAAACTTTTTATGCTTGTTTGGGGTGACCTCTAGATGGGAGCTATCGATTTTCTTCAATTTCCGTCAAAAAATGTTGCCGCGGCCAACGTTCTTAGAACTTAGTTTAGTCAAACCACAATATTTCCCTTTGGCACACCCTACAGGGCACATTTATGATTTGGTTGCTTTGAAACCTGATACGCATATTTAGGGTGACCTCTAGATGGGAGCTATCGATTTTCTTCACTTTCTGTCAAAAAATGTTGCCACGGCCAACGTTCTTAGAACTTAGTTTAGTCAGAAGACTCAATATTTCCCTTTGGCACACCCTACAGGGTACATTTATGATCAGATTGCTTTGAAACCTGGCATGCTTGTTGGGGGTGACCTCTAGATGGGAGCTATCGATTTTCTTCAATTTCTGTCAAAAAATGTTGCCGCGGCCAACGTTCTTAGAACTTAGTTTAGTCGAACCACAATATTTCCCTTTGGCACACCCTACAGGACACATTTATGATTTGATTGCTTTGAAACCTGGTATGCTTATTTAGGGTGACCTCTAGATGGGAGCTATCGATTTTCTTCAATTTCCGGCAAAAAATGTTGCCGCGGCCAACGTTCTTAGAACTTGGTTTAGTCAGAAGACTCGATATTTCCTTTTGGCACACCCTACAGGGCACATTTATGATCGGATTGCTTTGAAACCTTTCATGCTTGTTTGGGGTGACCTCTAGATGGGAGCTATCGATTTTCTTCAACTTCTTCAATTTCCATCAAAAAATATTGCCGCAGCCAACATTCTTAGAACTTAGTTTAGTCAGACCACAATATTTCCCTTTGGCTCACCCTACAGGGCTCATTTATGATTAGATTGCTTTGAAACCTGGTATGCTTATTTACGGTGACCTCTAGATGGGAGCTATCGATTTTCTTCCATTTCCGTCAAAAAATGTTGCCACGGCCAACGTTCTTAGAATTTAGTCTAGTCAGACCACAATATTTCCCTTTTGTACACCCTACAGGGCCCATTTATGATCGGATTGCTTTGAAACCTGGCATGCTTGTTTGGGGAGGCCTCTAGATGGGAGCTATCGATTTTCTTCGGTTTCTGTCAAAAAATGTTGCCACTGGCAAAAAAACTGACATTGGTCCCAATGATCTTCAATTTTGCCATTTCATTTATAACTTACCAAGTTCAAGTTTGTCAAGTTGAGCTACAGTGTCATTGACACTTTCATTATTGTTTGTTACAGTTTCTGCTCTACAATAAGTTGTAACACAAACACAAACTACACTTTCATCTAATTTTTAGTAACAGAAACTATTGTTCACTTTTATCTAATTTTTAGCTCAGCTTGACAGTGTCATGCAAGTTTTAGCTATTGGGATGGGTTGCGATCCACTGTCTGTCTACGTCTATAACTCTGTTCATCCACAATTCCTTTAGCACACCCTACAGACCATATCTCTCACCAGATCAGTTTCAAATTTCATATGTGGCTTTGGGGTAATGTCTAGATGGAAGCTATAAAACATTTCTGAATTTCATTGAAAAACTTGGTCGCCGGTAGCCATCTTGGATTTGGCATATAAATAGTCAGCAATTCAATTTGCGCATCCTACAGGCCACATCTCTCACCTGATCTTTTTCAAATTTCGTTTGAAGTTTTGATGTCATCTCTACATGGGAGCTGGCAAATTTTTCTGAATGTTGTTAAAAAACATTGCTGCCTGTGGCCATCTTGGATTTGGCATATAGATTGTCAACAATTCCATAGCACACCCTAGAGGCCACATCTCTCACCTAATCTTTTTCTGATTTGATCTATAGCTTTGGTGTGATGTCTTTTCTGTAGAAACTTGAGTTAGCGTTGGGTGGTACAGTGGAGCCCACTTAATTGGATATCTCTTAATTGTATATCCCTGTTAATTGAATATCATTTTCAAACACAAAACCATTTACCATACCTTTAGTACAAATTTGATCTGTTAATTGCATATGTGTTATGGAGTAAACTCCTGTTAATTGTATATAAATTTTTGTAATATGTCGAAAAAATTACTGTGACATGCTCCAAATTCCCCTTATTTATCAACCTTTTTGGCCTCACTACATTCAATACAGGCATTTATTCTATTATATCTTGTTTGACAGAGCTCTATGAGCTCTGTCAAACAAGATATAATAGAATAAATGCACAGTCTACCTCCAGAACACAGGAAACTGACCAAATCCTGTTAATTGTATACTCCTGTTAATTGAATAATTTTCACTGGCAAAATGGATATCCAATTAAGAGGATTCTACTGTATTGGGATAAATAAATACCTCGGTATTCAGAAAATGATACTGTGGTATACCGTTATAC
Organism: Pictodentalium vernedei; assembly: GCA_031216915.1. Taxonomy (NCBI): domain Eukaryota; kingdom Metazoa; phylum Mollusca; class Scaphopoda; order Dentaliida; family Dentaliidae; genus Pictodentalium; species Pictodentalium vernedei. Next base: position 78,215,284 of record CM062295.1, read on the forward strand.
TGATTATTTTGACTGCAATGTGCCAAACAATGTACAGGGACAAAATATCTGCTTGCAATGTCTGCTTGCAACTTCACCCAAAACGTCTGTCAGAAAGACCAAAACATCTGCTAATAATTACACCCAAAATGGCACTTACAGTTAAAACTAGAAGTCCTGTCGTGAAATGCTCACAAATAGCACGTCGATTTGCGCGTTAATCTACGCGTTATGACCATGGCAAGGCTATCAAATTCTGTCCATATGGCCTGTGCACAAGCAATGTTTCAGCCAATGGACCTCCGGGTAATCCGGAGGTCCATTGGCAGAAACATTGCCTGTGTTTGCTATGAGTAACCAGGAGAACCTGCCGTGCTAGGGATGCCATTCCATATGGCAATTGCGCGCAATTCCTACGCGCAATTATGCCTAGATAAGCGCTCGGTTCGTGACAGGACTTCTAGTTTTAACTGTTATTTGCAGACGCTTTATTTGCGGTTGCAGTGGAAATTTCGGGTGTAATTCCACGACTCCAGAGTGGAACGGACTCGGAGGAGTCTTCATAATATATTAAATATTCAGCAGCCCTCAGATTTGAAAGTGCACGCTCCACTTTATCACCTTGGCACTCAAAATAAATTGCCTTTTAATTGATTGTGGTAATGGATTGGTTAAGTATCATCATATTTGTCTTGGCTTAGAAAGCACAAATGACTTGCTTTTGTTTATTTAAAAACAATAAAGTACCTTGTGCAGATCTTGAGTCAGACACTTTTGAGCACACTAGTTTGATGGCAAGATACTATCATGACATCGGCATGTGCAAACAGCCAATCACTTTCAAGTACAAGTGTAAAATTACGGATAATCCCTTGGCATTCCCAAGGAAAGTTTTCAGGTTTTAAATAGCAGGCATGACATTGGTCGAAATGTACAATGTGACTACTATGAATGCTTACTGAAATATGGACCATGTGTCTCCCACCTCAACTTGTTTCAAATTTGAGGTAAACAATATTCAATCGCTTGCGTAATAATAGTCACTATTGAAACAAAACACTTGAACAGTTGGGAAAGAAAAGTAATAAAGAAACGTTTCATGGTCTGCGAGGACAAACAGGGTGGTAAAAAGGAAAAAGACCCAAATTTAAACCAACAATAATCCACACCAGTGAAGTAAAATCACTTTTTGTAAACTGTGATAAGGAAGTCGAAATTGCATACTGGGTTGAACCGACTTTTAGGTATACCGATTATGATTTAATTTGCTGGTATCAGTGGTGGTATTGAAAATTGTACCAATTATAATCGGTCTACCACAAAATCGCTCAACAATAACTTGAATGAATGACTTGGCATCACTGGAACTTTCTATTTAGTTCAGTTTCTTCTTGGTCAAGTGAGCTGCAGCGACATTGACACTTTCATTAGGATGTCCAGGGCATGTCATACAATTTTCAGAGCACCAGAACTTTTTGATAAGAGTGCTTATAGTTGCTTTTAGTTTGTTTGGAAAGTTTACGTTTGCTTTCATTCAGCATCCATCGCTTTATCATGATTGCCAAAGAAATAGAAACTGAAATTTAGCCTGTTGTTTATACCAAAAGCTGCCTACTGTAGAAAAATCTTGCATTAGTGGTACTGGAAATGAACAAAATTGACGGGTGCAGTTTTAAGGTCCCGTGAATTCAGAGACGGGAGTAAATTGCACCCGTAAAATGTTAGTATATGAATTTTCGAGGGAATACTGTCACACCAGACACCTTAACCCATTAAACTCTTGTGGTATCTTCCTTGCCAGTTCAATGCCAACAATTAGAAGAGTCCATATTCATCATTTGGGGTAGACCAATCAATATTTTCAATGTGCCGCCTCTGGGCTGCACGTTTAAAATATTGATTGGTCTTCCCCACATATTTACTGAACATCCATCCTATTTAATAACGTTATGACATATGTTCCTGGCAAGAAAAACGGCCAATCGGTTTCAAGGGACTACATGTAAATGTATAGGGAATTGCTGAATTATGACAGTAACTTGCCACTGGCTGCAGAGTGCTGCTTTCACAAAACAACACACATTTGTATGCCCTCACAATATATTAGTGCTCCACAACATTTTTCAACGAGTGCATTTTTTAGTCCCGTAAAATAGAAAACACGGGTGCTGACGAGAGCAATTGCACTCGCACCCGCCTCATTTCCAGGACTGCATTAGGTGTTGCTAAGTGGTCTTATGCCAGTAAACAGAACTTGTCCACAACAGAGAACAAGCATGAGCTTCTCATCGAGAAGTTGCTTCAGTACTAAGACTGTTGAAACCAACATATTTTTCAGCAACATATTTCTTGAGCAATGGTTTCAATAATTTCAAAATTTCCTTTTCCTGATGGAGCATCCAAATTTAAGCAATGAATTGTGCTCGTTGCTCGGTGGTTCTCTCCGGGTACTCCGGCTTCCTCCACCCGTAAAACTATCACCGACATGATATGACCTTGGCTGTTAAAGTGTTGTTAATCATAAATAATTAAATAAATAATTCATGTTACAATGGTGAAATATGTCATAACCAAATTTGCATTATGAGAAAGACCAGTTTTGCAGTGACATTACTGTACACAAAATGCTTTCTCTATTTACCTGTATTTTAATTCATATTTGTTACAGCATTGCTCAACCACATTGCATTGGTCCAGCTCAGATTGCTCAAACAATTGAGAATAATACCATTTCTAGCTGAGCAGAAATTATCTACATATGTTTAGTAATTTTTCTTGCACCATCTGTGCCTATAAATTTTACAGCAGATGTTTTCTGACATCAAACAATCCATCTGAGAAAATTAAGTCGTAATACAAATATTGAAATATATTCAGGAGTTTATTGATAAAATTATTCACGAACATTTTTTCAAAGAAATTTATCCAACATAACAGTTCTTTATTATTAACTCACAGACTGTATGAAAAGGAGGAGTTGATCACAGCTACAGTGCAGTCACCGTGGGGTGGTTGTAATCCAAGCATGGGCAGTGATGTCCACACATGCGCTTACAGTTAAAACTAGAAGTCCTGTCATGAATAGTGCGCTTATCTAGGCTTAATTGCGCGTTGGAATTGCGCGCAATTGCCATATCGAATGACATCCAAAGCACGGCAGGTTCTCCTGGTTACTCATAGCAAACACAGGCAATGTTTCTGCCAGTGGACCTCCGGGTTACCCGGAGGTCCATTGGCTGAAACATTGCTTGTGCACAGGCCATATGTACAGAATTTGATAGCTTTACTGGGGCCATAACGCGTACATTAACGCACATATCAAACTGCTATTTGTGCGCATTTCATGACAGGACTTCTAGTTTTAACTTTACCACATAATAAAAATCAACAGCATCAAAATTTTAATTACTGAAGCACATTAATTAAATTTTTGATGATTATTCCTGTAATTAGTGTTTGGAATCTTATATTATTGCGTCCATGGAAATATTGCCCACCTGTTGAAAGTGACCATTCCACAGCTACAGTTAAAACTAGAAGTCCTGTCATGAAATGCGCACAAATAGCACGTTGATATGCGCGTTAATGTACGCGTTATGGCCCAAGCAAAGCTATCAAGTTCTGTACATATGGCCTGTGCACAAGCAATGTTTCAGCCAATGGACCTCCGGGTAACCCGGAGGTCCATTGGCAGACACATTGCATGTGTTTGCTATGAGTAACCAAGAGAGCCTGCCGTGCTTTGGATGCCATTCGATATGGCAATTGCGCGCAATTCCAACGCGCAATTAAGCCTAGATAAGCGCACTATTCGTGACAGGACTTCTAGTTTTAACTGTACTATACTGTATTCATTAGCTGGTTGATAGAATAAACCTGTTCATTTCATATAATTGTCAAGCAACGAACAATTGACAATTTAATGTGAATTTGACTTGTGTTTTGCATATTGATTACAGTTAAAACTAGAGTCCTATCATGAAATGCGCGTAGATAGCACGTTGACCTGCGAGTTAATCTACACGTTATGACCATAGTAAGGCTATCAAATTATGTACACATGGCCTGTGCACAAGCAATGTTTCAGTCAATGGACTTCGGATTAACCCGGAGGTCCATTGGCAGAAACATTGCCTGTGTTTGTTATGAGTAACCAGGAGAACCTGCCATGCTTTAGATGCCATTCGATATGGCAATTGTGCACAATTCCTACGTGCAATTACGCCTGGATAAGCGCACAGTTTGTGACAGGACTTCTAGTTTTAACTGTATATTGATTAAACAACTAGTTTGATTGACTTCATTGGTAAAATAGGACTCGGAACAAACTCGGCAATGCCTCAGGTGGAAAACCTCTAAAGTGGGCAGCATAGGTATAAACAACTGGCTAAACTTGACTTCATACCCATGTTACGGTCACGAGTTAGCCAAAGTGATCTTAATCTCCAATAAATACATAAAGAAATACCAATAAATAAATAATGCTTTGCGATACTACACAATTATTGACTTTCCTTGAGGTTGATTCAAGGAATTATCAACCCGTGAAAAGTAATATTGCCAGACCTGACTGTAAAAACAACAACTGTGGGTTAAAAAATAGCGTTATTATTTTCGCGCCTTCATTCTGCAAAGTCGAAAGTCTGCAGTGTTTGTGCATCTTTTCTCTACTGATAGCACGCCCCCACTCACAATATACTAGTACGGTGAGACAGGCGATTACTCCCTGCAGAATTTTTTATTCAGTCTGGCAATAGAAGATGCTTGCCCTCCTCAGAAAGACAGGCCTGTCTATACTTGGTGTCACTACAAGAACCATTTCTCCTGCTTTGTTATAAGGCCATTTTCATCAGGAGCACCTATATTTCGTTTGTGTTACAAGAGTTTATGAACATGGTAACACAATATATAATTTAAAGAATAAAGCTGAGATGATATTGAAATTTCAGCTTTGGTATCGGTATTTTTGGAGTGATTTACCATAGTATCAGTATGGTACTTCGGATTACGCAAAACTTATAATGCACTGTATTTTCAGTATACTACCTAGCTCATTGTCCACGCTTCAATCCCTGCCAGGGGTAATTGCATTGTGTCCTTGGTACTTAACTGGTAGAGTGCTGGAAGCCCATATTTGGGCTCTAATCTGATGTGTAGGTACCACAACTTAAAGGCTTCAAATTCAGTGGCTGTGCTTTATATTATCTTTGAAGTGATATTATTTAGTCTGTTAGGATTTGCCTAGTTACAATTTATGGGAGAGTGCCCACAGGCACCCTTCCATGAATTATAACAAGGCAAAGACATCTGAATAAATTTTGATGGTTAAAAATAATTTCACACTCTACCAGTTAATCCTGATTGCCCACATGGGGGCGCATTAGCACTGTGCACAGAGGCATATTGCACGTCAGTGGTGTACTTGTCTTCAACCAATGCTAACCCTGCTTCTGTAGAGTTGGGGAGTCTTGACAGTTGCTTGGTGGTTCTCTCCGGATACTCCTGCTTCCTCCACCCATAAAACTATCAGACACGAGGTAACCCTGGCTTTTGAAAGTGTTGTTACACCCCAATAAATATAAATAAATAAACCACTCTATGATAGTCAGATACCCCAATTCAACTATCAGTTGATAAGGATGATGAGACATGTTCACATTTTACAAATGAATTCACTTAACTTTTAAACACCAAACCATTTACCATACCTACAATACACATTCGACCTGTTAATTGCATACAGGTTATAGAGTAAACGACTGTTAATTCAATAAAAAATCTTATGTCAAGATATTACCCTATTTAATAATCACTGAATTCCCCTTGTTCAAAGACCTGTTTGACCTCACGACATTCCATACAGGCATTTAATCTGTTATAATAAATGCTCAGTTTATCTCTAGAATACAGGAAACTTCCGAAAGGGATCAAAATCCTGTTAATTGAATAATTGAATATTTTTCACAGGCAAAGTGGCTATTCAGTTTATAGGATCCCACTGTACATGTTTTGATATCAATTCATTGGAAATAAGTCTAGTCCATGCTCTCTTCTTTGCTATTTTGAGTTAATGTTATTGACTGATCTATTTTCCCCCGGTGGGAATGCTGGGAAATAAAGCAGTGCTTGTTTACTGTGGTAAACAAGCTGCATTTTACTCGTAAGATAGGACTCTGTGACCAATGCTTGGGGTGGAAGTCCTCTCAAATGGGAAACATGGGTACAAATGGGTGACTAAATTTAATTTTATCTCCATGTTGCTGTCACATTTAGTCATTGTGCAGAAGTATGTGACCTTAAACACCAATAAATAAATCTGTCTTTCAGTACCTAGATTTTAGTATTTTGAAGTTCATTCGGTATACTAAATCTGTATTGGCGCAATACTGAATGGTACATGTATGTGTGGTACTGCGGTTTCTTGCCCATGTACAGAAAAGACTTGGAATTTTGACTCATGATATATGAATATCTCTATCAGAATCTTCATTGATCATTGCTATTGTTTCTAAAATATCGAGGAGACCTTATTTAACTGTTTGAGGGCTACATTTTTCTTGTGGTGTGAGTTTGTTCATCAAATGTTGTTTTATTACAAATTATTGCAGAGTGCCCATAGGCACTCTTCAATAATTTGTGCTAAAACAAATTTATATAAACAAAATATTATTTGCGTTTGAATAGGAAAAATGAGCAAGGAGAATATTGACTTTTCCTCTGATAGCCTCATTTTTTGGAAAGCCCTAATAGTGGCTTCTAGAACTCAACCAGTTAAAATTTGTCCTGATTCACGATGTTCAGCTTTGATTCACTTGAACTCCTGTTACGAGAAACAATTTTCAGTTTTCAAATAATTTAGAAAATAAGAGTATTGTTTTACCCTTCTGAGTGCAATCAGAGACGGGGGAGGCACAGGGGGCAGGTGAACCTGCACTTTTTTTCCACAGATATGTTTCATAGTTACTCAATGAGTTAACATGGGTGCATGCAAACATGTCAACATACAGGCATTCCTGTAACAATATTTGCAAATCCAAACATATTTAGCCAAAGAATCCCACTTTCGGTTACTTCGGTCCATTTCTTCTACTTCAACCATCTTCCAACCCGAAGGCAGGTCTTCGGGTTGGCAGATGGTTGAAGTACAAGAAACGGACAAGACAGTGACCACACAGCGGCATATTCATCTAAACGAGAGACTACAGCAAGTCATGGTACATTAACTACATTTACTGATAAAAACGATAGTAACCTTTCTCACACTTGGTCGAACCATGGTAGCATTGTAAATTTGTGCCCTTCCACTTTCATCGAGCTTCCACCGCTCATGAGTGCAATCTGTGCATATTCCATAGTAGAAAACAAACGTCATATTTATGGATTTACTTGAGATGAATTCTTTAAGGCCTAGTTCGAGATGAATTCTTTAAGGCCTAGTTCCAATTTTGTTGAGTTCCTTTCTTACATGTACTTGTGGGAGCCCGGTGGTTCAGTGGTAGACTGTTGGACTTCCATGCTAGAGGTCCCGCGTTCGATCCCCGCCCGGGACGACCCGCATTGTATCCTTGGGCAAGGCACTTTATCCCGGGGATCTACATGGGGGCACGATGATGCCGTGTACTAAGGTGTACTGCACGTCGATGGTGCACATCTTCAACCCCTGTAACCCTGCTTGAGTGGAGCTTGAACCGAGTTAGAATGTTGAGGAGCTGACAGTTGCTCGTCGATTCTCTCCCGGTACTCTGGCTTCCTCCACCTGTAAAACTGTCACAGTCACGATTAGCCATTGTGCATAAGTATGTGACCTTAAACACAGTGAATAAATAAATAAATAAATAAATACATGTACATGTAGAACTTATGTTCCAGTGTTCAGGTTTTTGGTGGTCTTGCTGATGGAAGTTTCTGTACATTTGCAGTGGTTTCATGTGAAGTCTTCGCTGTGTGGGTAGGTAGCCAAGACGTCACTATAGTCCAGGCACATTAGACATAAAAATGAGAAAGTAAGGAAAAAAATCGGAGAAAGCTGATTTTTTTATATGTTTCCGGGACACACATTGCGGATAAAGTGTGAAAAGTCCCCGCGAATCCGAGTTGAGCTTTTTTAGTTATAGCGTTTTTTTGATGAAAAAAAAAATTTTTAAAAAAATTCGACCCAGCTCCATATTTCTCATTCTTATTCGCCTTAGTAGGGTGAGAATCATAAATATCGTGCTGAATTATATTGAGAATACATATCCCCAACAGAAAATGCCAACTTTGTACCAATCCTCACACTCAATGGTGAAATATTCACGAAAATGTACAAAATTACGAAAAAAAATTTATTGTTTTCATACACACAACGGTACACAACGTCCATTAAATCAAATCTACGACTACTTTGGGAGTTAATTATATAGCAAAAATTGCAGAAAAGCAGTGGCTTTATAATGATATATAACAATAGTCGTTTATTCCATAATGAACTGGTGAAACGTGTGAAATATTAACCATACCCCCTAAACTCAAATTCAAACGGCATCGACTTTTCTCATTCAAATACCGTATTATAGCATCATTGTTTCAATTTCCATGTTCGATTAAATCACATAATGTGGTGTTCGCCTACACTCAAGATGCAAACTGAATGTGAGAAACAGGGACTGAACGTTTGTCCAGTGACGTTTGACCAACCACTTTATATCAAAGCAGTGGAGATTGTGTCTTCGTCAGATAAGTTGACAAAAGTTTTCGTTAGACTCGGCGGCTTCCATATGATTATGTCATATTTAGGGGCAATTGGTTCGATCATGGCTGGTAGCGGCTTGGATGAACTTTGGGGGACTGTTTATGCTGGTGGGTCAATCCATCATTTGATCAGTTGTCATGCATATTCAAGAGCAGTTCGTGCCCATTTGCTAACACAAACTGCCATTACAAAACTTGTGTTTGAAGAAAGCCGAGCACTAGATAACATAGACTGCACAGAAGTCAATGAAATATTCTGTGGACTTGCCAGAGGTGACTGTACAACAGCTGACGCTGTCAATCAAGAAAGTGTCAACCATCTACTGTCAAAATTACACGAACTGCTCCAGAATGCGTCCATAGGACGCACAGGAAAGCTTTGGGTACAATACTACGAGCAAATAGGTCTTCTCCAGTTGTTCTTGAGAGCAGAGCGCACAGGCGACTGGGAACTCCACACCTATTGTGTTCGCAATATGATTCCAGTATTTCACGCAGGTGGTCATTTTGCATACGCAAAAAGTTCTCATCTCTATTTGCAGCAGATGAATGAGCTAACAGAAATAATGCAACAGGATGATTTGAAGTTGTTCACTGAGAAAGGTTACTTTACCATAAGGCGCTCAGATAAATTCTGGGACGGGATATATTCTGATCAGACCATAGAGCAGTGTTTAATGAGAATGTTCAAGCTCCCTGGTGGTCTCACACATGGCAGGGGAATAACCGATAGCACTGTTGCGAAATGGGTACATGGACTACCTCTTTGCCTTCCGATATGTAATGCTCTCGAAAATTTTGTTCATGTTCACACTGGTCATGGCGAACAACATCGGGATCTCCGTCAAAGTTCACAATTGACTGATGCCAATGATATCACCAAATTATTGAACTGGCTCAGAGTGCATTCCCCCTTTCAGAATAGAGATCCACTACAATTAGTCTCTATAGCGACCGGGCTTGTGGCCGACGAAACTGTGAACTGTGACCAAGTTCGCAAAATTGGTGAATGTTGCGTATCAAATGTAAGCAAAACGTTCAACAGCATCAAACTACGACGTGTTGACACTGTGAAGTCTTTCGCATCGATGGCAAATAGCATCAAAGTCCGTGGAAGTAAGGTAGTGATTGACCCCACAATTCTGTTCAACCGCATCACATGTGTTATTCAGTCACAATCAGAGATGGGAGAGTATCTCAAATATGAACTCGCCCCGAAACCACCAGCATTGTTTGATTCTGCTGGAATGAGGAAGACACAGAAAAGCACGCTCGGTAAGATCCTCAAAACATACGGTTCCGAGCAAACTAAAATCCCAGAACATTCTCTGTTTGTTGTAGATGGTGGATTTTTATTGAGGGCAGTTGTATGGCCTAAACAGTCGTCATATAAGGACATATGTACATCATATTCCAATTATCTAGTGAGACATTTTGGGGCGAACGTCGTGGTTGTTTTTGATGGTTATGCTTGTACAATGTCGACAAAGGGCATGGAACAAGCCCGTAGATCTAAAGACAGGTATTCCATTGATATCAATATCTCACCCGAGTTACCAGCCACCACACCCCAATCCGATTTCCTTGCAAATGCCAAGAACAAAACCCAACTGATCGATCTTCTAATGCAGGAGCTATCTGCTATCAATATTCAGTCCAAGCAGGCCGAGGCTGATGCTGATGTACTGATAGCCGAAACTGCACTTGGCATCGCTCAAGATGACAACAATGTTGTCGTTGTGGGAACAGACACAGACTTGTTAGTCATTCTTACCTCTCAAGTTCAACCGGGATGTAATATTCACATGATGTATTCCATTACCCCAAACTTACTAGTTTCAGTTAGTGAAATAGCAACCAAAATGGGTGACCATAGAAGCAACCTCCTTGTAGCACATTCTATAAGTGGTTGTGACACTACTTCTGCACTCTTTCGAGTTGGTAAGAAGAAAGTATTCAGTACAATTGTCTCCGATGTTACTAGCGACTCACAACAGTATGTCAACACAATTTTGGCGGATGACAGTACACCAAGTGCAGTAGCCGCTGCCGGGGAACAACTTCTCTTGATCTTATACGGGAGTAAAACTGTTTCCTCTCTCGACCAATATAGATATGTCACTTACAAGCGTTATGTAGCAAAATCTAAACTGAATAAACTCATCGACCTAGCCTCACTCCCACCAAGCAGCGATGCTGCACAACAACATGTCAACAGATGTTATCTCCAGGTCCAACAATGGCTGGGCACTTTGCTTCCTCCGACGGACTGGGGGTGGTCGCTAGACAATGGACTTCTTGTACCGACTGCAGCCACAAAGCCATGTGCCCCCGATAACCTACTGAATCTGATCAGTTGTGGTTGCAAGAGTGCTTGTACAAAAAGGTGTGGGTGTAAGAAGGCAGGACTCTCTTGCTCAGGTTTGTGTAATTGCAGTTCAGATTCTTGTAACAACCACAGAAACACTGTCCTGTCGGAAATTTCTGAGTTCGATGAATAATATGTATATAGGTCATGTCATTTCTGTATATAGCGTTGATAATAGTCAATGTAACTTAATCCATGTTGATTGATTTGTACATTCTGTAAATATTATTTATTGATTTTTGTACATTCTGTAAATATTATTTATTGATCTAATGCTGCCAGACACAGACGTGTCTGTTCGGTCCCAAGCCCGAAAATAGTTGAGTTCTCATGCTGACGAATTTTATGCCAAAAGGGGAACTCGACCAGAAGCAGAGGGGGTCTTCCATAATGTCTATTTTGTAAGCAATGATAAAAGTCTTCAAATGGTGGTGGATTTTTTTATCGTCTGTCCAACTAACATCCCGTTCTGTACTACGACCCTTTGGGCAAACCCGTTAGGAAAATCGTCATTTTTTGCGTAAATCCGATACTTTTTTGTGAATTTTCAATAATTTTTCGCAGAAATTGTCACAGAATGCACATTTTCCTCTAGGTAAATGTATATTAGACATTATGTAGCTCGAAATACGCGTAAACAAAAAATACAGTTGGATCAATTCGAGGTTACAAAGTTCGTGCGATTTTTTTTTATTTTTTTCAAACGTGTTTTCGTAAAAAGGCTGTAGAAAAAAAAAGCTCAACTGGGATTTTAGGGGACTTTTGTCTAATCGTTCAGTGACATGTACTCGACATTCCCTGAAAAAATCAGCTTTCTCCGATTTTTTTCCCTAGTGAAACCTAATGTTCTTGGGCTACTAGACACCTCAGCTAAGTCGAAGTATTATCTTATTCATTCAAATCTATTCTAATTGTTACATGAATTTTAAGCTGTCAAGCAGTTTATCATCTCATAAAGCAGTTCCAATGCATGCATGCTATTTTCCATGCCTAGACTCTCCATAGAGCCTTTGCCAGGCAAAACTTTGCATCATTTTTCTTCCTTTTTTTCCCACCAAATTGTCATATTTTGAAGGGGAAGTTTTAACAACAGCACCTTAGTCATCAAACAATACTTAAAAGCCATATTGCTATTGTTATGATGAATTCAAGTTTTGTCGACTTAATATTCGTAAGTGCCAGGGTTATCTCTTTAGTGCATGTCACTTATTCCATGTGTACATTTTACTGTATTGAATCGATCCATTATTATATTTGCAGAAAGATGACCTCTTGCCTAATATAATCGAGACATAACACTGTGTACATAACTGCCAATGTAGTCAAGTCTGAGAGATAATGTTTGATTTTTTTTGCTTTACTACAGGTGCATCCTGTAACTTCAGTCATTGGGAGTGTGGTTGGTCATTGGTTAGAGCACAGGACCAAAAGATTGACAGGTCCGATCATTATCCACGTCATCTTTGCTGTGTCCTTGGCAAAACACTTAACTCTTAACCTGCTGAGTATTTTTAAAATATTTTTCATCAAATCTAATCATGGCTGCTGTGATGCAGCCATGACTACATTTGATGAAAAATTCTCTGTTTGACTCAACTAATTGTTGGTCAAGAAGCTGGTGCAGTTTGTAGGAGAAAAGTTGATCAAGTGTGCTCAAATTATACTTATTATGTCTCCCCTTCACCAAAGGGAGACATTATAAGTTATTCTGTTTGTTGCAGGCCAGGATATTTCACGGTAACGATTGTTCCGTTTCCATGTCGTTAACGTCAGAGCAAAAAGACGGTACCGATTTGTCGTTTCCCACATTTTAGACCCGTAAAATTCAATTTGCTAATGTTCTGATGATCAAAATTTCAAGCCTGATATTGTAAGCTTGGCGACACAGAACAGTCATTAAATCAGTATTACTTTACTTCCGTGCAAACTGTAATACGAATCTTGTCAGCTTTGACAAACGCGTGCGACTTCAAAGAATTCCAAAACATGAAACAGTGTTTCGACACCAGGTTAGATGCACACAGAGTTCGCTACACTGTGGGTGTCATGATGGTGGCGTGTATCGGTGAGTGCGAATTTGGTCAGATGTAACCCCCCAAATGTGCCTTCTGATGAAATCCCAAAATCGCTCTTGCCACTTTTCGGGACACGAAGACAGAGCCCCCCTGTCTGTGGTGTCCATAAATGTGGCGGTCGGACAGGTGCTTTTATATGATTACAGTTCTCAATATTTAATCATTATTTTTTTTAACAACACCATATCATGATATATGACCTCCTCAGTTGTCACCACGTGGACGAAATTTGCCGGTGAAGCTGGCTGTTCTAATTTCCCATCTGGTACAGAGTACCCATGATAAATTGAATGTAAATTGGGTCTAAGTGTTACTTCCGAAGCTGAGAGTTTGACGTCATGTGGATGGGGCGGACACACTGTGAGATTGACAGGTCTCCTTTGTTTGCGTTGTCGGGTACACTGCAGATAGGAACTATTCAAAAAATGACAAGAAGTATGTCAGTGTGGAGGGTTGGTGGCGAAACAATACGGGTTCCTTTAACCTTTTTGGAGTATAATAAGTATTGTGCCTCTTTTTAAAAATTAATATGTTTGATATTTTTTTTAAGTTCGACCTCCAAGGCACAGCCCTGCACTTCAATAAAATTGTTTGGTTTTGATTCTGTTTTGGTTTCAGGATTTCGTTCAACGGTGGCGTTTTCCCACTAAGGGATCACTCCATCGAAAAAAATCCAAATTCATATCGAATCTGATACAGGATTTCACAACCCAGCAACCCATATTTGCCATTGATGACCACTTTCAGTTACGCACAAAAACGAGCTCAGTTTCCATTTAACAAAAGTTACTGTTTCCTGCAATGGAAGTGATTATTTCATAAATCGTTACCCATGAAAAAAATCGACGGAAACGAAATTGCATTACCGATCGTTACCCATACTTGAAAATGACGGAAACGAAAACTGACTACCCATTTTTCCTGAAATATTCTGGCCTGTTGTTGACAGGGGATATGGTCTCACGTTCCCTGCATGTAATTTATATTCTACCGAGACGTTAGCCGAGGTTGAATATATGTTTCATGCAGGGAACGTGAGACCATGTCCCCTGTCAACAAACAGAATAACGTATATGTCCCGTTCTTACACAAGTAAAATTGAATTGGAAAAAAAAATCTTTTATTTAGAAAGCAGACATTGTTTTGGTAAGGTGTTAACTTTTATCATAACAGACTTGAGTGATTTCCTTTTATTCAATGTTTACGTATGCAATCAACGGGGCGAGATGCTCTCGATTTGTTTCAGTTTATGTTACAGTAAATTAATGAAAAGAGACCTTATAATCTAATTGGTTTCATAAATAATTACCCATGTTTACATAACTAATCTTTTTTTACGTAATAGCGGTACTTTTGTGTGTATTTTACTTCAGTTAAATGTATGTGTCGCAGTTGATTTCAAGTGAAAAAAGACATTGCGATGAACCGTTGCTCATGGCAATGAGACGCTTTTCTTGACAGTGGACATAAGAATCGCTGACAGTAGACATATGCGCGTGCCCAGTGACATAAAATAAAATCAATGAGGCATTGACCAATCACTGCAAGGTATTACGGTTAGTATCGGGACATATTGTTTTACCCTGACTTCTCTCCTTGTCGTTGTAAGCTCACCTGACTGAAAGTCAGTGTGAGCTATTGCCATCACTTGGTGTCCATCATTCATCGTACGTTACCTTTTACAAAACAATCTTCTCCTCACAAACCAATGGCCCAAATTGAAACATATATGGGCCACATCATCTAGGGGGTATTCTGTTGGAGTTTTGTTCAAATGGGGTCTCCGCCCTTTTTGGGCGTGGTCGTATGCCCAAATATGATGAAATTCTTTAAAAATCTTCTTCTCATGAACCACAAGTGGGAATGCTTTGGTTATTGGTATGAAACTTCCTCTGGTGTTCAAGATTAAAAGTTGTTCAAAGAAAGTTGATAGGTCCATATTTGGGCTCTCCAGGGGATGGGCTCACTTTTGAGCTCCCCTGAAAATTTCTATTTCAAGAACCAATGGAGCGATTTGAACCAAATTTTATATGTGACATTAGTTGACCCTAAGTACTTCATTGATGCCCCCAAAATTTTTCGAGGTTCCCCGTGGGAACACCTGGCGCTAAAAATAGAAAAAAATGAAATGTCCAATATTTCCCAAACTGCACGGACAAGAGATTCTGTATTTGGTATGAAGCTTTCCTCTGAGCAGTTGAAACAAGTGGACAAAAAAAATTGCTGGCGAATCTGTCATATGGTTCATTCAGATTACATTTTCTCCATACCCATAACCCTTACAGTTTAGGACAACTTGGTCCAGGTGAGCGTTTTAGGCTCTCTTGAGCCTCTAGTTCTTGTTGTTGTTGTTCTTTTTCTTCTCATACAACTGTGTCCGAGCCAGAACTTTTTTTAATCTTTTGACCTAGGCTTATGATATTTAGCACGTGGGTGTATCACCATGAGACGATGTGTCGCGTACCATCATGACCCACATATGACCTTGACCTTTGACCTCCAGGACAAATTACTGATTTTTTGGCAAGTAAGCTTGTTTGGGGCAGAACTTATTTACCTTTTCACCTCGGCTTATGATATTTGGCATGTGGGTGTATCACCATGAGACGATGTGTCGCGTACCATCATGACCCACATTTGACATTGACCTTTGACCTGAAGGCCAAATTACTGGGTTTTTTTTGCCAGTAAGCTTGTCCGGGCAAGAACTTATTTACCTTTTCACCTAGGCTTATCATATTTGGCATGTGGGTGTATCACCATGAGACGATGTACCATCATGACTCACATATGACATTGACCTTTGATCTCAAGGTCAAATTACTGATTTTTTGGCAAGTAAGCTTGTCCGGGCCAGAACGTTTTTACCTCAGTTTATGATATTAGGCATGTGGATGTATCACCATGAGACAATGTGTCACATACCATCATGATCCACATATGACCTTGACCTTTGACCTCAAGGTCACATTATTGTGTTTTTTTTTGTTTATCTTTTCACCTAGGCTTATGGTATTTGGCATGTGGTTGTATCAACAAAAGACAAAATTGTATCATGTACTGTTGTGATGACAGATGACCTTGATCTTTGTCATCAAGGTCAAATTATTGAATTGTTCAGCTAGCTTTATGATATTTGGCATATGAATGCAACAGCCAGGCTGTTGTGTCACATTCTATGTAGAACTTCCATGATCTTGACATTTGACCTTTAGTTTGATCTTTGTTAGTCGTAAGTTGGAAGTAAGGAACTAATCGAAGGGGAGACATGTGTTTTAGTTCACTAAAACAGTTCCCTCTAGTTTTAGTGGCAACAGATTTATTGTCCTGGCAGAAATATCCACCAGCAGCATGCAAGGAGTTAATCCTGAATACCTATGTGTGTAATAATGGGGGGGGGGTCATGGAGGGGCGCTGTGTGCTAATTCATTTTGCACATCGATAGTGCTCTTGCCTTCAACCACTTAACTCTGCATGTGCCTGGTTACTAAGTTGGATAGTCTTGACAGTTCTTGCCCCTGCTCGCTAGTTCTCTCTAAGTCGTCTCTGGCTTTCTTCACTTGTAACACTGTCTGACACTCTATTACCTGATGAAAATGTCATTAGCCCCATAAATAACAAAACAATGCCATGTACTAATTGGAATTTGTATCATTCCATAAATACTTTAGGGACTTTTTGTTACTAAGTAAGTTGATTGTAATGAGATTTAAGGCCTTAGGATCTTCTGTTTGTCAGGCCACACTTTGTAAAAATGTCATGTGGGCGTGGCAGTTTTTTTATTTTTGTAATTATTTCTTTTCCATTAAAAAAATTTCATGTTCTTGGTTTGTTTTATGTCTTGGGCCTCATAATCTACAGAATAGCATGGGTGGTGGTGTATTTCATCCCTTGAGTGCAAGAAGGCTTTGCACTCCAAGGAAAAATTTATCAATCTTATAAACATTGGTAAAAAGTATCAGACACAATCCATTTAATTTTAATTTTTATACCACCCACTTGAAAAGTGGGCGGTATATAGCATTCATGGTGTCCGTACTTCCGTACTTACGAACGTCCGTACGTCCGTACGTTCGTGACGCATTGGGGGTACACATCTGCTATCCGCTACTCCTCTTAAACCAGTGGGTGGATTTCATTGAAACTTACAGGCATTCTTTTCTATACATTATAGATGTGCACCTCCTATTTTGCTTTCAGGTATTTTTATTTTTTACTCTTTCCCAAAGGGCGAAATGAACTTAGCCAAATTGTTGTGATGCTTTAGGGGGGTACACTCCTGCTATCCGCTACTCCTCTTATACCAGTGGGAGAATTTCATTGAAACTCTCAGACATTCTTTTATATACATTATAGATGTGCACCTTCTATTCTGCTTTCAGGTATTTTTATTTTTTTTATTTTTTTTGGGGGGGGGGGGGGGGGGGGGGTTGTCAGTGTTTGTGCTCTCTACATTAAACACACTTTTACTGTTGTAAAATGTTTCTTGGTGGGAGTGGGTGGTATCATTTAGTGAGCAGTGCTCACAGTTTTTCTAGTTTCAAGTTTGCATTGGTTGTAAAAAAAATAGCATGTGGTAGCCAAAAGATCGTTGCAGAAGAACCTGAGAAACAGATTTTTAAATTTTTTAGGTCTAATTAGTGATTTTTAGCTCAACTTTGACGAAGTCAAATTTGAGCTATTGTCATGGCCCGTTGTCCATCTGTCCGTCCGTCTGTCCGTCTGTCCATACGTCAACAATTGGCTATGGCTCAGGCTAGAGGTCGTATTTATGAACCGATCTTTACGAAACTTCTTGTGTACCTTTGTTATGACCCTGGGATGGGAACGAGTGTTTTTAGGTGTGGTCCGAAATTCAAGATGGCTGCCAGCGGCCATTTTGTACCGATGATGCAAAAATCAGTTTTTTGTACAGAACTTCTGTATGAAAGTTCTGATTTGAATAAAGTTTTGTATAAATGTTTAGTACCATGGGATACATCACATATAATACGGGTTTTTTTCTCGTGCGTAAATTATGCAAATTAGACTGACTTTGATTTATTTAGTGTTACTTTCAGAGCTGTAAGTGCCAAGCTGCTATGGCTCGGGCTAGAGGCCGTATTTATGAACCAATCTTTACGAAACTTCTTGGGTACCTTTGTTATGACCGTGGGATGAGAACGAGTGTTTTTGGGTGCAGCCCGAAATTCCAGATGGCTGCCAGCAGCCATTTTGTACCGACGATGCAGAAATTTTTTTTTTGTACAGAACTTCCATATGAAAGCTCTGATTTGAATAATTTTTCGTATGAATGTTTAGTACCATGAGATACATTACATATCATATGGGTTTTTTTCTCGTGCTTATATTATGCAAATTAGACTAACTTTGATTTATTTAGTGTTACTTTCAGCACTGTAAGTGCAAATCCCTATACGGCTCGGGCTAGAGGCCGTATTTATGAACCAATCTTTACGAAACTTCTTGGGTATCTTTGGTATGACCGTGGGATGAGAACGAGTGTTTTTGGGTGCAGTCCCAAATTCCAGATGGCTGCCAGCAGCCATTTTGTACCGACGATGCCTGAAATCTGTTTTTTGTACAGAACTTCCATATGAAAGCTCTGATTTGAATAATTTTTTGTATGAATGTTTAGTACCATGGGATACATTACCTATATTACAGGTTTTTTTCTTGTGCGTAAATTATGCAAATTAGGCTAACTTTGATTTATTTAGTGTTACTTTCAGCACTGTGAGTGCAAATCCCAATACGGCTCGGGCTAGAGGCCGTATTTATGAACTGATCTTCACGAAACTTCTTGGGTACCTTTGTTATCACTGTGGGACGAGAAGGAGTGTTTTTGGGTCCAGTCTGAAATTCAAGATGGCCGCTAGCAGCCATTTTGTTCAAAATTAAAGTTACTTTCAGAGCTGTAAGTGCCAAGCTGCTATGGCTCGGGCTAGAGGCCGTATTTGTGAACCAATCTTTACGAAACTTCTTGGGTACCTTTGTTATGACCGTGGGATGAGAACGAGTGTTTTTGGGTGCAGTTTGAAATTCCAGATGGCTGCCAGCAGCCATTTTGTACCGACGATGCAGAAATTTTTTTTTTGTACAGAACTTCCATATGAAAGCTCTGATTTGAATAATTTTTCGTATGAATGTTTAGTACCATGAGATACATTACATATCATATGGGTTTTTTTCTCGTGCTTATATTATGCAAATTAGACTAACTTTGATTTATTTAGTGTTACTTTCAGTACTGTAAGTGCAAATCCCTATACGGCTCGGGCTAGAGGCCGTATTTATGAACCAATCTTTACAAAACTCCTTGGGTACCTTTGTTATGACCGTGGGATGAGAACAAGTGTTTTTGGGTGCAGTCCCAAATTCCAGATGGCTGCCAGCAGCCATTTTGTACCGACGATGCCTGAAATCTGTTTTTTGTACAGAATTTCCATATGAAAGCTCTGATTTGAATAATTTTTTGTATGAATGTTTAGTACCATGGGATACATTACATATATTACAGGTTTTTTTCTTGTGCGTAAATTATGCAAATTAGGCTAACTTTGATTTATTTAGTGTTACTTTCAGCACTGTGAGTGCAAATCCCAATACGGCTCGGGCTAGAGGCCGTATTTATGAACCGATCTTCACAAAACTTCTTGGGTACCTTTGTTATCACTGTAGGACGAGAAGGAGTGTTTTTGGGTCCAGTCTGAATTTCAAGATGGCCGCTAGCAGCCATTTCGTTCAAAATTAAGTGCAATCAGATTTTTGCGCAGAACTTCCAAATGAAAGATCTGATTTGAATAAATTTTTGTATGAATGTTTAGTACCATGGGATACATTACATATAATACAGAGTTTTTCTCGTGAATAAATTATGCAAATTAGGGGTCCGGGTGGGACTTAGAAAATTTTGGACCAACATCCGGAAATTAGTTTTTTGTGTTTTGATGCATTTTGGTCAATTTTAAGAAGAAGAAGAAAAAATTTCAGTCTGAAAATATTTTGTTTGGGACTGAAAATTTCCACACAAAAAAAATAATCTACAATGATTGGTCTTAATCTGTAGTCCATTACAGTCACCTTGTAATTCTTTTATTATTGTTGACTGGGCCAAAACAAATACTAATTCCTGTCATATTCATTATTCAGTTGTCTTGGTCACAGCAAGTACTAATTCATGTCATATCCAAGTTGAGCTACAGAGTCATTGACTCTTTCATTTCTGTTGCAACCCAGCCTCGTCCTCGTTAACTCTGGTATTTGAGAGGTGGGTTGGGGTGAGGGAGGGGGGGGGGGTGGAGTGGTTCTTGGTTTGTCATCTTATCTCAAACATCAAACTCTGTTCAGACCAACTAAAATGGGATATGATCTCTTCAGTTACTCTGCTGCTGTGTATCTAATTTATTTTTATGGAATGGAAGATGGGAGGAAGACATCCTATTTGACTACGTGATTCCCTGTAGTGGTTGTACACTTTTTGTTGAAATTTAAAATACTGCAACATGTTGATGTCTTCTATGTATAATTTTTGTTGGTATCATTGATTTTATGAGTACACATGAAATAAATCATTCATTCAGTCATTTATCTGGGCAGAAAACCTGTATCATATATCAACAGGAAAATGCCATCACTTCATAAAATTATTTTTGATATTTTTCCGAATCTATTTTTTGCGCAAACATCGTAACGAACATACAGTACTCATTTCGATAGTTGATGTTCTTTTTCCCCTTGGGAACCCCAGAAAGAGAAGTAGTGCTTGTTATGCCGATTTGAATGATATTTGGTGTTGTGATAGAGCATCATGGGGGAACGATGCCTGTGTAGTGCAAGTTTCTTTGACACATTTTTTCCAGAGTTATGGCCCTTTTTCACTTTCAACTTAGAAAATATTTTGCGGTTGAGGGCATTAAGCAGTGCTTTGCAATGCAGGCCTCTTGTTTTCTGCAGTAAACAAGCTCTGTTTTATTGGTAAAATAGAACCTGATAACCATTGCCTGGGGTGGAAGTCTCCTGAAATGGACAACATGAATATAAACGGTTGGCTGGACTTGACTTCCATATTGCAGTCACGATTAGCAGTTGTGCAGATATATGGGACCTCAAACACCAGTTCTAATACAATTACTATAAATCTCGAAATTTGATTGGTTAATCAATAAAATTTGCGACAGTAAAATCAGCGTAACCTGTCGCAAATTTTATGTTGTCGAAAACTATTTTAGGAAGTCAAGATGTATTCGTGGGCGTTCTATTTTCGTTCCATTTGGAGTCATTGACTACCATATCCAATGTAAACAAACGCTGTGAAGGCATTGACTTGCTGTAAAAAACGTTCTCTATCTTTCTTGTAATTAACTGTATTTAATACGGATGAAGTTGGAAAGTTTAATATTAATGTGGAATAGGGGTTTGGCAGAGACTGCTGAGTAATGAAATGAGTGTTAAAAAACTGATTTCGACGGTCTTAACGGAAACCGTGTGGAAGCAGTAAGCGAAATGAAAATATAATTTAGAAATGGCCATTTTTCGTACGATGAAGAATTTATGGACGCTATGTGCGAAATAGAAAACCCAAATTCCGACAACTGGCAATAATAATTTTAATTGTTCAAGGCCAAATATTTGACAGATCCGCTAGCGATGTTATAACATCAACTTCAAGTGCAAGCGGTCCTTTCATTTTCTAATTTGTTACCTGCGTTCGTGGCACCACATCACATGTACAGCTACAGAAACGCATTCACCACTGCTCAAGAGAGGTGAACTATTTGTTCTGTAACAATTATGTCAATAGCAGTAGCCCAATTCCACAAGACATCACTTCCCAGAAACAGTTTGAAATGAACAACTGTTCTGTAACCATAAGTAATTATAAACAAGGGCTTCCAATCAAAGATATCAAATTTTTTAACTTTAATGGGAAATCCTCGAGTGCTTTCCGACGCCGACTGAAACATCACAAGGTGAACTCTAAACTTTGAATAGAGAAAGCAGCCGGCGTATTTTGTTTTCATATTGTCACAAACATTTAAACATGATAAATGTTGTCAGTACAAATATAAATATATTTTGTTATTGGTGATAAAATGACTAAAACATTTGGAATTATTTGTATTGTGGCAGCGTAAAATATATTTCGTGATTTGGTTCGGAACTCCCAAATGACGTCACAAAGACTGTATTTTTAGTTTTAAATTGTTGACAATGTTGTCTTCAACAAGGCGTTGTTTTATTGTTGGGAGATCAAATCTATCTCTGTTTTCAGCCGAATTATATTAGAATGGGGATAACTATGTTGTATTTGATTGTTTGGGGCCGTAAACGATGGTTTTACTGTCGCAAATATCCGTTTTACCGGCTCCGCTAACGCGTCGCCGGCAAAACTCAATTTGCGACAGTAAAACCATCGTTTAAGGCCCCAAACAATCAAATACAACATAGTTATCCCCTAATAAATAAATAAATAAATAAATAAATAAATAAATAAATAAATGAGTTCTTTTGAATCATCAGCAGCTCATAGTTTTATGGTGCCTTCAAGTGATGGCTTGCATGGAACTCCTGTTTCCATTTTTTCAATCAGAGATGGTTTAGAATGTGGAAATAAATTTTGTTCAATGCATTGTATTCGAACCCAGGATCTGGTATCTCCATCAGTGGAAAAATTTGGGTACATACTGCAAATCACATTTATGGGAACTGTTCCAGTAGTGAGAGAAGGGGAGCAATCCAGCAGCAAGCTTGTTTGCTCCGTAAGATAGATAACTTGACACTAAATTTGCGAATTCGACACACTGCCATTTATTGTTATACATAAACATGGATTTTATGGATACATGTACTACGAGATTGTTTTACATAATGAGCAGTATGCCATGATAAAAGTTACAGAAATATGTACAAAACAGCATGTTTCAGTCGCCTAGAGCAAAGGTTGGCGATGATCCGCCACTAACAGAAGTGAATGCTGTAAACATGGAGGTTGATGGGGCTGGAAGGAGGGGAAATTGACTGTATTTAACCTTGAATTGACTGTTACGAGTTGTACTTAGGTGACCAAGCTGGAAAAAGGACGCAATTTGCTTGTACCACTCCTTATATACTGGAAGTACTTTGGCTGACCTTTCCACTAGTGTTGCTAATTATAGTACAAAGTCAAAGAAATTGCTGTCAGGCCTAATTATTTTACAGTAATATGATAGGACCCTGATGATAGCAGTACGTATCTTTGCGCTGCTAACATGTGTTAAACTTGACCGGAAGTTTGCGACCAAGTTGCGCAAGTCACAAATGGCACGGCGTAATCATTCGAGAATACGTCTGCAAGGCAAATCTATTTTCTTCGCTGCTTGATATAACTTAGAATTAATAAATTTAAGGCTTGGATCGTTCCCATAAATGTGGCTAATAATTAACATTCTTAGCCCCTTATTTTTCGTGCCATGTGTATAAAATGTGAAGTTATTTCAGAGTTGTATATTTTGTATTGCACTTGCCAAGTCTGTATCAAGTAAACTCGATCGATTCTGGCAGAGGGATAATTTTGAACTTGATTAGCCCTCGGCTTCTTGTTCAATATTATCCCTCCGCCCAAATCGATCTTGTGTGGTAAAAAATGACAGTTTGAATATGAATGTCGTTCTGTCTATTTCTCAAGACTTGATTTGACCAAATTTTTGTTGGCATTCACCATTATAAATGAAAACTCACCACAACTATAGTTTTATGATTTTGCTGTGCAATTTCACTAATTGTGTAAATACACAGAACGACGCACGCGTGTGAATGGGTCAATTGATATGGCACGAGTGCCAGCGTGGAAGGGTAAAACGAGAGGCCGAAGTCTGTCATTCTGTGTTTATTAAATTATTACACGCCTTGACATCTATAAAAACAGTTATTAGAAGGACACTCAGCAATGCATTTGGCAGTACTATCAACAAAAAAAGAACACATTTTAGCCCCAACCAAATTTGCAAGGGGAACCTGTGTTACTATTTCGTCCCCTCAGTTCCAATGTGTTCTATGTGCCTACTGGCACATAGTACACATTGGAACTCAGGAGATGATTTTCAGCTATCGCTAGCGATTCAAATTGTAATTGTGTTGCACGATTTGTAAAAAAATCCAATGAAATTTCGCTTCTATTTCAAAATAGTCTGTCAACGATTTCCATTTTCAGAATGGCTTAGTGTTGCTGTAGATGGGGATTTCATAGAACAGGCATGTAATAAATATCTTGATGGTTTCAAGGTGAATTAAATACTCATCAGGGTATTTTTTTGTTTTTACCTGCGTCACCAGCGGCAGAGCAGGTCAGTCTGTCAGTCCATCAGTCCGTCCGAAACACTTTTTCCGTCAAGGTTTTCTTGGCTTCTATGAAAGGGAATGATTTTATATTTGGTCTGCTGCTTCATAATGATGAGTTGTATCGTGTAAGCAATTTTCAGATTTGCCATGCAGCCACTTCCTGTTTGCCGATACTTTGAAATTTTACTGTACCCACTGAACATCGAAATTTTTCGTCGAACTTTTCTCGGCTTCTATGCAAGGGATTGATTTTATATTTCATCTGGAGCCTGATAATGATCAGTTGTATCGTGTAGGCAATTTTCAGATCTGCTGTGCAGCCACTTCCTGTTTGCCGATTCAATTGCATGCACCGATGCAGGTCCAGACCCGGTATTGGTCTTGGCTTGTTAAAAATTTGATTAGCAGTTTCCTTCTTGGTTTCAAAAAAGTGATGATAAATAGTGAATATAAAGCCAGCATGAAGGAAAAATGGTTAGCATTTGGACATTTTTGTATAGCATTTTGCGATGCGAATCCAGTCATCATATACCCTGCTCATTGATTGAAATGTCGTCTGTAAGGTGAGCACGAAAGAATATCTATATCTTTGTGAGTAAATGGACATATCATTGCATTAACGTTCATCTGCGTACAAACTCCATGAAAAGTAGGTAAACAAACGGCTCATAGCAGCATTAAAATCCATACAGAATTAATCTAAGAGTGCTTGACTTTTAAAACTGGAATCCCAGGCCCTTAAGAATGCTTAAAAATTAGTCCTTCCTGGAAAAAGTCATCTAATCTGAAGTCCTTAAAACAAGCTATTAATTGAAAATAGAAGATGTTTTCATTTTTATACTCCCCCCCCCCCCCCCCCCCAAACAAAGTTTAGGGGGTATATAGGAATCACCCTGTCCGTCCGTCCATCTGTCCGTCTGTCCGTCTGTCCATCCTTATAAGCGCAACTCCTCCTAAACCGTTCGAAGAATTTTCATGAAACTTTACACAATGGAAGAACTTCATATAAAGATGTGCATGAAGCAATATAATTCCGTTCTGACAGGTGGGGGGGGGGGGGGGGGGGGGGGGGGGGGGGGGGATCACTTTGTGAGCTTGCTCACAGTACCTCTAGTTGGAATTCACTTTAAAAAAATTTCCACAATCCAGTATAAGTATTTCCATTAGTTTCTTGAATCCTGCACCCTATGTGACATGTAAACTACTAACCCTGTGCATTTTGCAGCTTTAAGTCACTGTGTATTATCATGTCACTAGCGTGTGATATAGCAGTTATCAATTTTTTTTGTAATCAGAAAGTGTGACTAACCCTGTGCATCATTACACAGGGTTAGTCACACTTTCTGATTATAAAAAAAAATTCATTATAAAATGAGTAACTACAGTTAAAACTAGAAGTCCTGTCATGAATAGTGCGCTTATCTAGGCTTAATTGCGCGTTGGAATTGCACGCAATTGCCATATCGAATGGCATCCGAATCACGGCAGGTTCTCCTGGTTATTCATGGCAAACACATGCAATGTTTCTGCCAATGGACCTCCGGGTTACCCGGTGGTCCATTGGCTGAAATATTGCTTGTGCACAGGCCATATGTACAGAATTTGATAGCTTTACTATGGCCACAACGCATACATTAAAGCGCAGATCAACGTGCTATTTGTGCACATTTTATGACAGGACTTCTAGTTTTAATTGTAACCCTGCACGCGGTACAACCTTGGTGTAAATCTCATCTAAACTCTTTACCCAGTGTAATGGCCAAAACTAGCCCATACTATACTCAAAAAGCATTGAAACTCAGCTTAAGACCACTCATTGTTTTTTTTAAATGAATTCCAAAAATGAAAACATATTCTACTTTCAATTAATAGCTTGTTTTAATTGTATGCTGGTAATTGTGTACATCATTCTGTTGACCAAGTGTGCAAACTTGTAAGATGTGTATTTTGGGGGTTTTCCAACCCTTTACCAAGCGCACACCATATCAAAATTCAATATTTTAAATATTATTTTTTTCAAAACTTTTCTGCAAATTCATATCATGTGACAGCCTCATCGGAGCAAGCTTGACAATCTTGTTCCAATGAGGGGGCAAATAATTTGATTTTGTTGAAATGTTTTTGAAACATAATTTTTCGCTGCGACTAACAGCTCAATAAGTGTCAATGTCGGTCTGTCGGTCTGTCTGTGACCAACGAGTTTCAAAACTCATTAACTTTTGAAATACTTGATGGAATGACTTTATATTTGGCATGGAAGTGTATCTTATTGATGTCTAGCCACTGTTCAGTGCATGTGTTGTTCCAAATATTTTTCTTGGAGTTATGGCCCTTGATGAACTTAGAATTTTGTGAGATTGCACCACCCGTCGCAGCTACGGTGTCGATGTCGCAATTTTTTGTTGTTGTACTGCTCAGTTTGTGTATTATGGGGGTAGATGTGGTCGGGTTGGGCAATGATTATGCACCTAGCCCTGACCTGATCCTTGGCATGCTCTCCAAGAGAGCTTCTGAAGAATCCCTGAAAGGTGTAGGTACTATACTGGTTTAGAATATATTAGAATTATTAACTAATTGGTATGCAAATGTCACAGCTGGTGCAGATCATTTTAGAAGACGCTGAAATTTCTCGATAATTGTTCTGTCAAATGTATTCAAACCCCAGCTGTGTGTGAAATTTGTCCTTGTTTTAGAGCAAGGCAGGAATTGATAGCATATTGTGTCTGGAAATGAAAACTTACAAGAGTACCTGTATTTTTTAAAAACTTTTCTTAAGATTTCCAACTAAACCATATCATGTGACACCTCATTGGAATGTTCCCAACTATCTCATACAAATGAAGGGTCACATGATATGGTTTTGTCGAAATTT
The DNA here is from genome assembly GCA_031216915.1 of Pictodentalium vernedei. NCBI lineage: Eukaryota > Metazoa > Mollusca > Scaphopoda > Dentaliida > Dentaliidae > Pictodentalium > Pictodentalium vernedei. Next base: position 78,242,627 of record CM062295.1, read on the forward strand.
TTTGAAAACTAATTTTGTTTCCAACTTCTCAATTTGTAAATGGATGTGGCTGATTTGTAATGGAAGAGGTTAACTCTTGGCCTGCTGCTGGCAGATATTCCTGCCCAGGAAAGGAAATCTCTTGCCACTAAAATAAGTAAAATTTGAGAACGTTTAGGCCACACAAAGTAGATCTTCTGTTTCTCGGGCCATTATTTGTGAAATTGCATGCGGGCGAGCGTTTTTATTCCCCGGAAAAAAATTCGGGGGAATCTAGCCGTGACGTCGTCCGTCTGTCTGTCTGTCCGTCCGGGCAGGGACCGATCAGGACTATTTAAAATACGCTTTAGCCTCGGAGCCTATTTTTTCAATTCATGCGCCAGATTTCAATTTACGGAGTCACACTGCTGTTTGTAACACACACTGCAAGTATGTAATAGCTCTCATCATTTTCATTTAGTACACTATAGCAAACATTAATCTTCACTGTGGTTTCTGATCAAGTCTTGGCTGCCTATTTAGGCAGCCAAGACTTGATCAGAAACCACAGTGAAGATTAATGCTTGGTAATTAAGACTTGAAGTATTAACTTAAGCACTCTACAACAATGAGAAATGATAATCATATATATAATACATGTAAGAGTGTCTCTCTCGATTATCCATCGAAAGAATATCAAAATATGATTTGAGAAGTTACGCGCCAACTGAGAAGCCTATTTCTGAGATTTAAGAGCCAGGTCCTGATGTTTCAGAACCAAATACGCACTGGCGCATGCCCAGGTCGGTCCCTGCGTCCGGGCGTAGACGGAATTCGTGTCCGCTCCATAACTTCTTACAGCCTTCAAGTATATTAATGATACTTGGTATTATTATTGGCCACAACCAGAGGGTGTGTCGCGAATAAGGTTGGAATGGCTATCAAGGCTTTTTTCGGGGGAATCAGCCACCCTTTGGTGGCCATCCTCTAGTTTTATTTTATTTTTTATTTCAGTAATTTCTTCTTTGCCATCAAAAGTTCATGTTCTTGGTTCAAGTTTTAGGCCTCATAATCTACAGAATAGCATGGGTTGTGGTGTATTTCATCCCTTGAGTGCAAGAAGGCTTTGCAATGCTAAAGCATTGCAAAGCCATCTTGCATTCAAGGTACAAATTCATCAATTTTTTTAACTTGGGTAAAATATCAGACATAAACCATTTAATTTTTAGTCGAGTTGTGACGAAGTCAAACTCGACTTATAGTTTGGTGAATGGCGGGCGGGGCGGGCGGGCGGGCGGGCGGGCGGGCGGGCGGGCGTAAACAATTGGTTTCCGGATGATAACTTGATAGTGGTTCAACTCACATTCATTAAACTTCATACATAGGTTGGTCTTGGTGGGAGGAAGAAGCCTATTGATTTTGGACATGCTACGTCGAAGGTCAAGGTCACAGTGACCTTGAACATAGTAAATCTTAAACAATTGGTTTCCGGATGATAACTTGATAATGGTTCAACTCACATTCATGAAACTTCATAGGTAGATTGGCCTTGGTGAGGGGAAGAACCCTATTGATTTTGGACTCGCTACGTCAAAGGTCAAGGTCACAGTGACCTTTAACATAGTATATCGCAACAATTGGTTTCCGGATGATAACTTGATAGTGGTTCAACCTAGAGTCATGAAACTTCATAGGTGTGTTGGCCTTGCTGCGAGGAAGAACCCTATTGATCTTGGACTCACCAGGTCAAAGGTCAAGGTCACAGTGACCTTGAACATAGTATATCGCAACAATTGGTTTCCGGATGATAACTTGATAGTGGTTCAACCTAGAGTCATGAAACTTCATAGGTGTGTTGGCCTTGGTGCGAGGAAGAACCCTATTGATCTTGGACTCACCAGGTCAAAGGTCAAGGTCACAGTGACCTTGAACATAGTATATCGCAACAATTGGTTTCCGGATGATAACTTGATAGTGGTTCAACCTAGAGTCATGAAACTTCATAGGTATGTTGGCCTTGGTGCGAGGAAGAACCCTATTGATCTTGGACTCACCAGGTCAAAGGTCAAGGTCACAGTGACCTTGAACATAGTATATCGCAACAATTGGTTTCCAGATGATAAATTGATAGTGGTTTAACCTAGAGCCATGAAACTTTACAGGCGTGTTGGCCTTGGTGCGAGGAAGAACCCTATTGATGTTGGACTCACCAGGTCAAAGGTCAAGGTCACAGTGACCTTGAACATAGTATATCGCAACAATTGGTTTCCGGATGAGAACTTGATAGTGGTTCAACCTAGAGTCATGAAACTTCATAGGTGTGTTGGCCTTGGTGCGAGGAAGAACCCTATTGACCTTGGACTCGCCTGGTCAAAGGTCAAGGTCACAACTCGACATTGGATCTGTGATCCTGAGCGGCATTTTTATTTATTTAAAGTTTAAATTGGTTATAAAAAGAAAGCATGCGGCATTCAAAAGGATCATGCGGGAGGGCCTGAGAAACAGATTTTTTATTTTTTTTAGGCCTTAACAAATTTTTTTACTGCATTTAGCATCGACATTTTGACCACTGATTAATTGAGTCAAATTTCCATGAATTTTTAATAAAATCTGGTCATGGCTATCTCACAGCAGCCATGACTAGATATAATGAAAAATATTTTAAAAATACTTAGCAGATTAAGAAATTAACAGCCACATTGGGCTGAAGTGTAACAATATTTGCTGGATTATCTTAGGCCAGTCTGTCTGCATGAAAAATTCTATTTAAAGGAAATTTTAACCCCCTGCTCACTGATGTCAAAATATCTAAAGTTCAGGGTGCAAATATTTCCCATAATGCGACTAGAAATTTAACCAATTCAATCTTGTTTGACAGAGCTCAATGAGCTCTGTCAAACAAGATTGAGTTGGTTAAATTCCCAGTTGCATTATGGGAAAAATGGCTATTTCATATCTGGATATTTTGACATCAGTGTGCAGGGGTTAAGCTCTTAAAAACTAAACCACCAATGTAATGTTGATTGGCTGTGAAGCAGTAGTGTACTTCCGGCTTGGGTCCTGTGAAGCATTCACACTTCGATTCAAAATCACCTCATATGACTTGATTCGATTTGAACCGAGTCTTGGAAAAAATTCAGAAATTTGTGAATCATCAATGATCAAGATGACTACAATGTGTCATTGGGCAAGGCACTAAATCCCAATTACCCATGCAGGGGCATGGTGATGCTGTGTACGAAGGCATACTGCATTTCGATGGTGTACTTGTCTTCAACCAAGAGAGATCCACCCTGATTGCCCTTGGTGAGGCACGATGATACTGTGTGCTTAGGCTTAATGCATGTCGAAGGTGCACTTGTCTCTTCAACCACTGCTAACCCTGCTTGTGCAGAGTTAGTATGTTTGGGAGTCTTGACAGTTGTTTGCCACTGTTTGTTGGCTCTCCCCGGCTACTTCAGCTTCCAACTTTAGGTGATCCTGGCAGTCAAAAGCATCATTAATCCCCAATAAAAAAAACAAAAAATTGATTACTTGAAAACCATTGAGATTTGATTCAAGTTTTGATGTAACTCAGAATTATCTGTCTGTTTCGATTTGTGATTTGAGATATCCCCCCGCCCCCCCAGATCCCCTCCCCCCCCTCCCACCATCCAGTTTGAGCTCTACTTGAAGCAATATATCCATGACATTACTGTTTCCGCAGTTTTAGTTCTATTGGAATGAAGGTGCTGAGTAGCAAAGTGTGAGCTGAGTGTGGTACTCATACAAAGTAAAACATCTTGAAAGATTCTTGTTCATTTTTTTGTCACAACATTCAGCTGGTCTGATCATGGAGATGCTCATGGAAAGAGGCCAGAGGTATTTGATGTTAGTGTCAGCAAGATTAGTGCAGAATAAAGTAGAGAATTTAGGTTGTTAATAAAATCACCTTCAGTCGAAATAGCTAATACAAAACTAATATCAAAGTTCTCAGCAAATACCTTCAACAATTCATCTTTTGCAAATTTAAACAAAATTCAACTAAGGTTGTTCATATGATTTTTTCAATTCTTCCAATATTTAGTGTGATATTATTTTAATCATTTTTGGATATAAGGGTACTTCTAGATTAGGTTGTGTACTTAGGGTGCATCTGACCCTGAATTTACAGTAGGTTCCACTCAGCTGCATATTGTTTCTTTTCTGAGGTGTGGTATTTTGCTTGCATATACTTACAGTACAAGTGCCATGGACTGGTCATAGTCCATGCATGGGCATGTCCACGCATGCTTTTACTAGAGTTGGGTGATATTTGGATTTTGAAATATCATCAATTTTTTTTAAAAATATCGCGATATTCGATAATATTGTTTTGCTGTATAGAGTCATGTTCTGAACAAAAGTACGAATCGCCCAGTGTATTAGTCCCCCCTCCCCCTGTGTGGAAAGCTGTTTCTGTTATTTAGAAAGATGAATACAAATTATTTTATCCAGTCCCTCCCCCCCCCCCCCCCCCCCCACACACACACACACATCATATGTTTATGGGTTGATTTCTTTGAAACTTGGTATGGTTGTTCACTACTATGGGATCCTGTGCACCAGTGATTATAATTTTGATCGGACTTTGTTTGCCAGAGTTATGCCCCTTTTCGTCTTAACAATGCCTGGATTGCCTAGAATTTTGTCCGGAGATTATCTCAGAGGTTTATGGATTGATTCCTTTGAAACTTGGTATGGATGTTCACTACCATGGGATTCTGCGCACTTGTGATTATAGTTTTGATCAGACTTTTTTTTGCTAGAGTTATGCCCCTTTTTGTCCTAGAATGCCTGAATTTTGTTCGGATGTTTTCTTAAATGTTTGTGGGTCAGGTCAGTTCCTTTGAAACTTGGTATGGATATTCACTACCATGGGAACCTGCACACCTGTGATTATAGTTTTGGTCAGACTTTTTTTTACCAGAGTTATGCCCCTTTTCATCTTAGAATAATAATGGCGGGGGGGGGGGGGGGGGGGGAGGGGGGGGTATGGACAGGCCCATATGGGACAGTCACACCTATAGTTCTCACACTCTTAAATTATTAGAAACAGGATGTATGTAATAATTTCTATACCTCATATCAGGCCTACTTTGTTAAGCCCATGAGGGCCTGAGGTTTGACATAGAAATTATTAGATTTCTCATACTGTTGATATTTTTTGAGCACGAGAATAGATAGGCCTGAGGTGAGACATAGTACAGTACAGTCCACTTAATTGGATAATCTGGTTAATTGAATACAATTTCCAAACAGAAAACCATTTAAAATTATACCTTCAGTACAAATTTGACCTTTATATTCATATATTTTATAGAGTAAACTCCTGCTAATAGAATAAAAAATCACTGACATTCACTAAATTCTCCTTTGTTATAGATGCTATTTGGCCTTAATACATCCAATGTAGGAATTTAACCTATCCATTCTTGTCTGACATACACCATGGTGTGTGCAGTGTGAAAAAGCTTTATTTTTTGATCAAATCCTAGTGATTATATTCCTGTTTGTAAAAACAGTTGTTCCCCGTGGGAACCCCGGGAAGTGAAACAGTGCCTGTTCACTACGGTATACAGGCTCTGTTTTACTGGTAAAATAGGACCCAGTCACCAATGCTTGGGAGGTGCAAACCCTCTCTAAAATGGGCAACATGGCTTATTAACGCTCACTCCTGGTCTTGAGTTGATACTCATGTTGTGGTCATGATTAGCCATTGTGCAAAAATATGTGGCCGTAAACGCCAATAAATAAATATAAATAAATAACAACAATTGTATTATGTAAATGGTCTGTCTGTCCATCTGTCTGTCTGTCTGTCTGTCTGTCTGTCTGTCTGTCTGTCTCTCTCTCTGTCTGTCTGTCTGTCTGTCTGTCTGTCATACAGTCCATCTGTCCATCCGTCTGTCGTACCATCCGTCTGTCGTACCGTCCCGTCCGTCCATCTGTCTTGTCTTGTCAACAATTTCTGACCGATAACTCCAGTGTGGATTATTTGATTTCAACCAAAGTTGGTATGTGTATTCCCCAGCTAGTAATACAGACCAAGTTCGAATATGGGTTCCGTCCAATTATTTTTTAATGAGTTATTGCCCTTTTCGATTTAGAATTTGACCTTCTATTAAGATTTTTGGTTTCCGACCGATAACTCCAGTTTGGATTATTTGATCTCAACCAAAGTTGGTATGTGTATTTTTTCAGCTAATAATACTGATCAGGTTTGAGTATGGTATACAGCATTCATAGGGGGGTCAGATACAAGTTTGTTGAAATAAAGCCCATTGGTTCATATTTGGGCTCTGTACAGGAGCCCAAAATTTTTTACATAAGGTAATATGGGAAATATTCTTTAAAAATCTTCTTCTTCAGAACCACCAGTCAGAATCTTTTAATGTTTGATGTACATCATTGTTATGAGGGTCAGATTCAAGATTGTTCAAACCAAGTCCCTAGGTTAATATTTGGGCTTCCTACGGAAGCCCAAATTTTAACTTTGTTCAATATGGGGATAATTTTAAAAAATCTTCTTTAGATCCACCAGTCAGAATGCTTTGATATTTGGTATGCAAACATCTCTAGGGGGGGGGGGGGTCAGATTCAAGTTTGTTCAAATCAGATCCCTAGGTGTATATTTGGGCTGCCAAATTTTTACTTAGTGCGATATGAGGAAATTTCTTTAAAAATCTTCTTCTTCAGATCCACCAGTCAGAATGCTTTCATATTTGGTATACAACAACTCTAGGGGGGGAGGGGCAGATTCCAGTTTGTTCAATTTGAGTGCCTGGGTTAATATTTGGGCTCCATATGGGAACCTGAAATTTAACTTAGTACAATATGAGGGAATTTCTTCAAAAATCTTCTTCTTCAGATCCACTCGTCAGAATGCTTTCATATTTGGTATACAACATCTCTAGGGGAGTCAGATTCAAGTTTGTTCAAATCGGATCCATAGGTTAATATTTAGGCTTGCTATGGTAGCCCAAATTTTAACTTAGTGCAATATGAAGACATTTCTTTAAAATTTCTCTTCTTCAGATCCAACAGTCAGAATGCTTTCATATTTGGTACACAACATCTCTAGGGAAGTCAGATTCAGCTGTGTTCAAATCGATAGCCTGGGTTAATATTTCGGCTCCCTATGGGAGCCGGAATTGGCCATTTTGATGAAAAATTAAAATTTTTGTATTTAGTGCCCTCTAGAGGTGTGTAACTAAGATTAATCCACATAGGTTGTATCAAGGGGCTTCATAGGGGAGCTCTACATTTTTACATTATGATCAACTGAAGAAAAGGCATGATGCCCAGATTATTTTTGTCACTCCTTAGGGACTCAAGGATTGACAGTGTAGTCTATGGAGATGGATTGCTTAATGTAGACTCATTCTTGGACTCTGTTTATATTGTGTTCTGTTCAAGATGAGCGAGCGCTTCAGGCCCTGTGGGGCCTCTTGTTTAATTGTGTGAGTGAAATGAAGAAATTCAAAGTGTCAGATTACTGTTGTGTGAGAAAGGTTAAACAACATTTTAAGTGTTCAATAAATGTTAATGCTATTCAATAGAAAATTCATATCTTGGGTACATTTAAGAACATGTATATTCAACTTGTTTTTTTATATCATCTCCATTTAAACTTTGAAATGCCCCCAAGGTGTTTTCATTGCTCCACTGATATACTCCCATAAAACTCAACATTCATGCATAGTACATTAGATATATTTTGAATGTGTTTACAAGTTACATATCCCATACATTAAATTGTCATTAAAATTCCTCTCCAACTTATAACAGCTTTCATCCTGAAGTAATCTTTATTATTTACCTGACACTGGGTCAGATTTCTTCAACAAATACATAATATATGTATGGAATACAATATACATGGGAGCTGTCATGTAGACAACACAAACCTTGAGGAACATGTAAATAGATAATACTTGAATGATTTACTAGAGGCCATAGGTGAAAGATACTGTTGTCAGAATGTTTTAACATGTGCAAGCAATTTTCTTTCCTGCCCCAGCTTTTTGTCAAAGGCTATGACCTTTTATGATATCAATTTAACAGGATGTTATGCTGTTGAATGCTTCTTTAAAGAAATTACCTTTTACATAACATGCCTCCTGTAAATGTGTTTTCCTTTGTGCAAATAACTGATATTCAACCCTTATCCTAACAAATCTGTCAAGCCTCCCATCTCAGAACAGCAGAATTATTTAGGACATGGTTAAAAAAAAAAACATTCTGACCTTCCCGGGCAGATTATTTAATGTGCCTATGGCCGATTAGTAATCTGCCCTGCAAATTAGTAAACCGAGAGTGATAGCCTAGTGGATAAGTGTGCTGCCTTCTCATGCCAGAGATCTGTGGATCAAACCTCAGTCAGGGAAAATTCTTGAGGTGTTCAAACACTCTTTGTCAACACCAATTGTGGGGTTTATGCTGTCACAGCGAACCATCCTATCAGGTGGGGAATAAAATGTCTGTCCTCTGCATAGAAAGGCACACTTTGTGCACAAGCTAAGGATCCATTTGTAGTATTCGAGAAGAGTGAGGCCACGTAGTGTCTGCTACGAAGGTCATCCAGCACACCTGTGTCATTGGGGCCAAGGAAAGGCATTAATATAAGTTGCATAACTTGCTAGCCAATCCTTGTAAAACAAATAAGCTCAAATAAAAAATTAGAAAACTTCCTGAGCAGATTAAGAAATCTGCCCATGTAGATTATTAATACTTCCCGAGCGTATTTAACTCTTAACCATGCTGAGTATTTTTAAGGTATTTTCAGCAAATCTGATCATGGCTGCTGTTGGATTGAGGTTTGATTTGATGAAATATTCTTCTGAATTTATCATTGGCAAAAAAATCCATTCACTTTGCAGGGAGGAAATTTGATTAACCCTTTACCCAACGAATCGGTCACATCCGCCCGCGTAATATTCAAATTGAGCAGTGAAAAAATATTATTTTTCCAAAAAAATTCAGCAAAACTATATCATTTGACCCCTCTTTGGAAAAAGCTCGTTGAGCTCATTCCAATGAGGGGTCACTTGATATGGTTTTGTTGAAATTTTTGGAAAAAAATTTAAAAATGATATTTAAAATAATAAATTTTGATATCGTCTGCATTGGGTAAAGGGTTAAATGTGCCTAAATTCAGGGTTTCCTGTGTCCGGTAGTTTAAAGAAAGTGAAACTCAGACGCGAAAGGCATCTGTGGCAAGTGTGTATAGAGGGGGGTTTTGATTTTTAGGTGCTCTCTGGTGGCCTCTGGGGGCATTCTGGTCGCTAAAATGTTGAAAATATGTATTTTTTCCTCCTACAATTCTCTAAATTCCCACGGAACACACAATACTACATCTGGTCGGAGGTTTCATAAAAATACAAACCCAAAGAACACAAAATCCACGAATCCTAACAGTAACTGAGCTTTGTTTACAACCGCTCATGGTAATATTCGAAAAGAACCATGATGCAGACGTGTGACGTCATGCACATGCAATTACCGTACTGACTCGTGTAGAAGCCCAGGGGGTGCTTTGTAAGTATGTTAATCAGCACTGCTAACCACCCCCTTGAAAACAGACAAAGATAGTCTGTTTAAAAATAGCTGTTTTTTTAAATATGTACATTTACGAATAAAACAAAATATAGCTTCACACAAACTGAATAAAAAAATTCATAATATGAAGACCAGATAAAATTTACACAGCGAAATATGAATAACAAAATAGTTGCCTCCCTTGGCAACACTCGAAAAATTGATTTTACACTGAAAGTCATAACTTCACATGTTGCCGGGCATGATGAAATGATAAATGAGCATGTTTTATTGAACCAATAAGTCATAAATCATATCCCTGGTTATATTGTTATATAATTCTCAAATACCAGAGTTGTAATTATTTTTTATTTTTAATTACCACTTTCTCATTAATTTCTGAACACCCGTTTTTCACAATGAGTTGTGCACGCTCGAAAGTGGCAGTGTTCTTTCACAATGAATTGTGCACCGCTCGAAAGTGGCAGTGTTCAATCAGTATCTTTCTGATGATATTGAACCACTGTGAAAACTATATGTTGTGGGCGTGTTTCAGACAACTACTGACAGCAGCCTGCACTCATTTGAAACAAGTGACAGCTTCCAAAACAAGTACATAATTTTTGCTCAAACTAAAAGCCAGTGATTTCAGACCAAACACAACAATTTGAGCCCGAAATTTTCTAGGCGATGTTTAGGATTTGAACTTTGTTTCCCCCTCTTGTCTGGGGGTTATAAGGTATCAGGTTGTCGTCAGTAATAGTAGGCATAGTATACAACATAATTATGCCTATATTATGTGGAAACAAAGGATCCTGTGTGTCGTTACGATACAGCATTGTACTCAACATTTTAACCACCAGCTTTTCTGACTGATCATAGTATGATCGGTGGGGGGAATGTGTCCGGTCGACGGACCAGCTGCTGGTCTAGCAGAAACCCTGCTAAATTATACTAATTTGAGTGGCAAGAGAAATCCTGTCTTGGGCAGGAATATCTGCCAGCAGCATTCAAGTAGTTAACCCTTTACCCAACGCAGACAATTTCAAAATTTATTATTTTAAATATCATTTTTTTGAATTTAAAAAAAAATTTCAACAAAGCCATATCATTGACCTCTCTTTGGAACGAGCTCGTTCCAAAGAGAGGTCACATGATATGGTTTTGTCGAAATTTTTCGAAAAATATTTTTTCAGCTGCTGAATTTGCATATTACGCTGGCGGATGCGAGCGATTTGTTGGGTAAAAGGTTAAATAATACTTGCAGGTAGCTGAACTGTTAGAGTGCTAGACACCTCATTTCTCTACTGAAAAGCGATGAGAAACACTTGACAGGTTTTAGACTGTCTGCAGTAACTTGTTTCCCAGCAGGAGAAAAAATGAAGAAAGAATTGCTTTGGTATTATGTAGAAAGAATTGCTTTATTGCAATTTACTGCAGACTGCTCACTCTCCAATAAATTGTAACAAGGCAATTATTTTGAACAAACTTGTACTAAACAATGGCTTCCAATCCTGAATGGGTTGGGGGGGGATGGATAACTGGGGTAATGTGGCCTCCCAAATTTAAAAACAGGTCCTCCCATGGTAAACATTACAACAAACTATGACCCAAAGGCTGTAATAATATTTTTTGGTGTGGTGTGTCCATACCACATCAAAAGATTATATTACGGTCCATGGGTTCAAGTTTAGTCTAGGTTATTTATTTATTAAGGTTTAACGACACTTTAACAGCCAAGGTCATATCGTGTCTGTTACAGTTTTATGGGTGGGGGAAACTGGAGTACCCAGAGAGAACCAGCGTGCAATGACGAGCAACTACCAGCTCCCCAACATCGTAACCCCACACTGCAGAACAGGCAGGGTAAGATTGGTTGAAGACATGCGCTCCATCAATGTGCAGTACGCCTTAGTACACGGCGTCATCGTGAACCCATGTGGACAATTGGGTTTAAGTGCCTTGCCCAAGGACACAACGAGGGAGTCCAAATCGATCGCTCAGACGATCACCCATCCAAAGATCAACCGGGCTCGACATTGCTTAACTTCGGTGATCTGACGAGAACCGGTTACTGCAACGTGCCCTCTTAGACTAGGTAAACATGGGTTAAGCACCCTATTATTACTATAGAAATCCAGCTGGATTTTATTTCAATCAACAAAGTTTACTCATTTAAATTCTGTAAAAAGAGTGTTGGAGCCACAGATTTGCTCATATCGGCTTTTGCCTTCGGCAGTCACAAATGACCTTCACTCATCAATGATCCATGAAATCAAATAAAACCAAAATTCTTACCCACCCTGAAAAATCCTGGCTACACCGGTGCAGTATTCATTGTGGAAAAAAGATGACTTTTGCATTTTAAACCTTTACCCAACGCAGACGATATCAAAATTTATTATTTTAAATATAAATTTTAATTTTTTTCAAAAAATTTCAACAAAACCATATCATGTGACCCCTCATTGGAACGAGCTCAACGAGCTCGTTCCATCGAGGGGTCACATGATATGGTTTTGTTGAAATTTTTTGAAAAATAATATTTTTTCAACTGCTGAATTTGCATATCATGCGGGCGGATGCGGGCAATTCGTTGGGTAAAGAGTTAACCCTTTACCCAACGCAGACGATATCAAAATTTATTATTTTAATGTTTGTTTTTTCAAATATATATATTTTTTTTAACTACCTAATTTGTAAATTATGCTGGCGGATGTTCCCGATTCATTAAGTAAAGGGTTAAGCTCATTATATCATGGGGAGAAATACCTTACAAATAACTCGGCTCACCTTCACATGCTTTACAGTTATGCTATTGTATTTTTAAGTGTAAACAGAGTGACATATGAGGGATATATTCAGGAATATTGTAACATTTGACCTATCTTGTCTGGAGGATTACGTGGGTTTTGATTAATTACTGCAAAAAATGTGTGAAACAGGATTTCTATATCAGTATTACAAGATATGAAACATTCATTGTTTTGGGCTGGTCTTACAACAGTTCACCTAACAACACAACAACAATAACAACTCAATAAAAAAAAATACCCAAGACGTTTTGTGGTTGTTTTTATTAGCCTTATAATATTTTTTCAGCAGCAAGCCAGAAAATAAGCAGACTGACATCTGCAAAATGGGGTCCCCAGAGGGTGAATTTAGTGATGCTACCCTGCACTGCAGGGTAGCATCACTAAATGTACCCTCTGTGAACCTCCATCTGAATCAGGGTCTCAAAACGAAACAGAAGGAGGTACCCAGAGGATAAAATGGCCCGCTAGCTGTATGGGATAGCATCATCAAATTCACCCACTGGGGACCTCAGTCAGCAAATGTCAGGCTGCTTATTTTCTGGCCTATTCAGCAGTCACAGTTAATCAGTTATAATATCTCAGTTTTAGAGGTGGAGTCAAATTTATATGGAAAGAACAATTTGAAAATAACTCTGTTGTTTATTTATTTGTTGGGGTTTATTGACTCTTTTGATAATTGGGGTCTCCTTTTGTCTGAGAGTTGTATGCGTGGAGGAAGCTGGCATACCTGGAGAGCAATGGTGAGCAACAATCAACACCCCCCCCCCCCCCCCACCACGCACCCGTACTAACTCCACACAAGCAGGGTTAGCACTGGCTGATGACAAATGCACCATCAACATCGCCACCACCATGCCCCCCACATAGGCAAGCGGAATTAATTGTGTTGCTCAGGGACACAATGCAGTTACCCGTGGCGGAGATCGAACCGTGGACCTTTCGGTTTGAAGTCCAATGCCACAATCACTTAGCCTCCATGCCTGCAACTGTCTGTTGTACCCATTAGCTGCACATAAATACTAGCACTTCAGAGTGGGTAGCATTGGACATTGAGGTGGAGGCATGTGCACTCTCTATGTAATTCTGATCCTTGTCTAATAGCACATCAGCGGGGGCACGGTGGCTCAGTTGGTAGAGGTGCAGGCTGCAAGCCGAGAGGTCCTCGGTTCGAATCTCACCTGTGACAACTGTGTTGTGTCCTTGGGCAAGACACTTCACCCCGATTGCCTACATGGAGGCACGATGACGCTGTGTACTGAGGCGTACTGCACGTCGATGGTGCGCATGTCTTCAACCAATCTAACCCTGCCTGTGCTGCGGTGCAGAGTTCAGAGTTACGATGTTGGAGAGCTGACAGCTGCTCGTCGTTGCTCGGTGGTTCTCTCCGGGTACTCCGGCTTCCTCCACCCGTAAAACTGTCACGGTCACGATTAGCCGTTGTGCATAAGTATGTGACCTCAAAACACCAATAAACATCAGCATCCCACTGTAACGAAGGTGACGTTAACCCTTTACCCAACGAATCGGCCACATCCACCCATGTAATATTCAATATTCAAATTCAAATTCAACATACATATACAAAACAATATCATGTGACCCCTCTTTGGAACAAGCTTGTCGAGCACATTCCAGTGAGGGGGATCACATGATATGGTTTTGTTGAAATTTTTGGAATAATTTAAAAAAATGATATTTAAAATAATAAATTTTGATATCGTCTGTGTTGGGTAAAGGGTTAAACTGGTTTGAGTAAGATGCCGTTGTTTGGGTTTTATCAGCTAGAAGATCCCCGTCCGGGACGACCTGCGTTGTGTCCTTGGGCAAGGCACTTTATCCTGGTTGCGTACATGGGGGAACGATGATGCCGTGTACTAAGGCGTACTGCACGTCGATGGTGCATATGTCTTTAACCACTGTAACCCTGCTTGAGCGGAGCTTGAAGGTAGTTAGAATGTTGAGAAGCTGACAGTTGCTCGTCGATGCTCGGTGGTTCTCTCCGGGTACTCCGGCTTATAGCTTTGTTATGGGATACTTACAAAGTTCAAATTTCGTTCCACTTGGTCAATTTGTGGTGGAGTTACTGCCCTTGAACTTAGAATTTTTAGAGTTTTCCAGATTTTTTTTCATTTTCCAGGCTTTTTGAATAAGTGTAATTAACCAAAATGGAGAAACTGACAGTAAAGTTCAATTGGAACATGAATAATGTTTTATAATTTTCTGGAAGTGCGGGCGTATTATGCACCATCCAACGGTGTCCTCTGGTTCACTAATTATTTCTTGAGTTAAGTTTAGGTGAATTTTTTATTATTACATCTAGTCACGGCTGCTGCAGAACAGCCATGATTAGATGTGATGAAGGATATCTTGAAAATACTCAGCAGGTTAAGAGTTAATACAGTTAAAACTAGAAGTCCTGTCACGAACTGTGCGCTTATCTAGGCTGAATTGCGCACAATTGTCATATCGAATGGCATCCAAAGCATGGCAGGTTCTCCTGGTTACTCATAGCAAACACAGGCAGTGTTTCTGCCAATGGACCTCCGGGTTACCCGGAGGTCCATTGGCTGAAACATTGCTTGTGCACAGGCCATATTTACAGAATTTGACAGCCTTACTATGGTCATATTGCGTAGATTAACGCGCAAATCAACGTGCTATTTGTGCGCATTTCGGGACAAGACTTTTAGTTTTAACTGTAGACCATTTTAGCATAGCACCATCTTACATCCGGGACTCAATATGCCCGTTCAAACTGGCTCTATTTATCAACATTGCATTCACGTGTACTGAACTGCTGATCGGCACTGAAAGCTTCGTTTTTCATCTCCGTTTTATCAAATAAAATTCGACAATTTACCTTATCTGTATTTGTATTCATCCCCAAAGAGAACAAAGGTTGTGTGTTAGAAATGTGTGCAACTGTCTGTTGTACCCATTGCGATGTTATTTCCATATTTATCATTTTCGTGTTAGAATCCTTGATGTTCGTTCAGACATTCATCACAACTCTCAGCTATAATTTACCTTTAGCTTCTTTAACTGGTAGAGTGCTGGAAGCCCATATTTGGGCTTTACTCTGAGGTGAAGGTACTGCAACTTGAAGGCTTCATACTCAGTGGATGTGCTTTGTATTATCTTTGAAGTGATATTATTTAGTCTGTAAGGATTTGTCTTGTTATAATTTATGGGAGAGTGCCTGTGGGCACTCTCCCATAAATTGTAACAAGGCAAAGATATGTGAACAAATTTTGATGACCAAAAATAATTTAGCTCTCTACCAGTTAAAGCTAAAATGTTTTGTTCTAAAAACGGAAGGTAGGCACACGATCAAATTTTTTTCAAAAGAACAACAACATTGGTAAAAAAATATTTATAAAGTGGAAACAAAACGATATGAATGCAGTGATCAGTACTGTTCAGCACACGTGGGTGCAATTTTTAGTAACAAACCTGAATACAGTAAAACCTGTCTTGAGAGACCACTGTCTTGAGAGACCACCTGTCTTGAGAGACCACATCTGTCAGGCACCGATTGGTTTTACTCTATAATGGACCTGCTATGGGAGACCACCTGTCTTGAGAGACCACCTGTCTTGAGAGACCAATGTAACCTCGAACGAAATGATTTCACGCGCCGAAGGCACGCAGGGACGGTATAGGGGACAAGCCCCTTTCGACCCTCGGTGCTGTATATGATGTCTGTCACATGTCTAGGCGTGTTGAAGGAGGAAAAGGATCCGGTACTCGGTAGGTGTCTCCAGTTGTGGGTAGGCGGTCTCGTTGACTGATGTCGGTTGGACCCTCGGGTGAGGACCAGTGTGGGAGGTTGGATCCTCTCACAAAGGTACTACCTCTCCCCGAGGGTGCAGTTGATCTGGATTTTCGGGCAAGTATAGTCTGCCGCTTCGAGGATGATTATGAGTGATGGCCATCACTGGCAAGTTTTATCTGCCTCAGGCTGTCTCTGTTGTAGTTGGACTCTTTGAAGGAAAACAACAACGACCCCTTTCGGGGGCCACCAAGAAGAAAAAGACCCGAACTTCCCTGGTTCGGGGGCAGGCCTGCATTGTAATCCTATTGGGTTGAGACAAAAAGATGCGCAATGCACTTACAAAAAGGGGCAGAGGTGGGACGCAGGACCAACGCTCGCCTCTCTTAAAGTGGTTGACCACTTTTAGGGATGAAGCGGAGGATATTCAGGAACCGTGGGGGTGACTGTTTCCATAACGGTTAGACTGTCTGCAGCGGTTATTGGGGTGCTGGTCAAAAAAAAACATCTTCTGTGTACCTGCTTAAAAGAAGAAGGTAGAATTAGTTTTCATTAGAATATGTAAACTGTAAAGATAAAAGTAAAAGTAGCACCTTTTTAGTTGCGTGTCCTTGTGGTAACTGCTGTGTGTGTGGGGGAGAGTAACCTGGTACCGACTTGTATTTTTATACCATAATTGACCTGTCTTGAGAGACCGCCCCTTTGAAGACTGAAACGATGACAAAAACTTCTTACCTTTTCTGGAATTGGAAAATCCATTGTGTTATATTAACACAATTAAAAGTATTAAAACCTCTTAATTGGGTTTCAATTGCTAACTCATTAAAGACTGAGATGTTTTTATAAGACCCCTGTGAAAAGATTAGGATTATTGCTGAATAAACAATTTCATACATACCTGAAATGTGACAGATAGGAATAAAAATAAATTTGTGTTGAAAATCTTTTTGTAACAAATTGAAATGGACTGTCATAAAAATTATAAAAATAAATTAGTGTTGAAAATCTTCAATGAAGATTTTCAACACTAATTTATTTTTATAATTTTTATAACAGTCCATTTCAATTTGTTACAAAAACTTCATAAAAAAGAACAACTACAAAGTAATTACAAAAATCCATTCTTCTCCATTTCTGAATTTTGTGGTTGGTTATTCACTGACTTGAGAAAACCTGAAACCTGTTATGAGAGACCACCTGTCTTGAGAGACCACTTTTGTGTGGCCCAAAGGGTGGTCTCTCAAGACAGGTTCTACTGTAGCTGGTTTCGATGAGCATATCGAGTCCCAGATGTAAGATGGCGCTATGCTAGAATGGTCTATTCAGTTCTCTGAGATCAAAAGTTTCATGATAAACTGCCTCTGTATGGTGTGTGGATTCTAGACCATGACAGTTTGTCTGACAAGTTTCTGTCAGTAATCCAATAAAATGCTGTGATGTAATACACTTTTGGATCTTTCCAACAGTGTGTTACTTGCATCACAACATTTCATCACCATGTCATCATAATAGAGCTGTAAGTTAACCGAAACCGAACCGAGGTTTTTAGTTTTTTAAAAAAAACGAGACCGTCGACATCCCGTAATCTAAGGTTTTTTGTTTTTTTATTAAATACTCTCTTGCCAGCTCTTGCTGCAGAAATTCACAGAATGTAGCCATCCCAGAGTAGTGAGAGTACCCAGACACTGCCAATGGCAGTGTCTGGGTACTCTCACTACTCTGGGAAGGCCACATTCTGTGAATTTCCGACATTTCAGTTTAGTTGTGTTTGCAGCTTTCCTCAAGTTGCGTGTAGGTGTCAGACCTCGAAAAAATGGCCAAGCACAATAAAAGTTCTTTATATTTAGGTAATTATTATATTGGCCTTCCTGATTCTTCATGTATTATAGCTTATTTTGGGCATTCATTGAGTTTCACTCAATTTCACTACCATTCAGTTATGACTCTGGACATAAGAATGAGTTTTATTGAATTTTACTTGGCCTCATGAACAAACCGAAAACCGAACCGAACCGAGGTTTTTCTCCACCTGAAAAACCAAAACCGATACCGAACAAGAAATTTAAAAACCTACAGCTCTACATCATAACAATAGGTTTTATCATCATTACAAAGTAAATTATGTTTCTGGAAGAGTTAACAAATAAATAAAATAGCACTGTGAGTAAATATATTTTTTGAAGGTCTAGTAATGTACGTAAACAGAATGATCATGTACAACTCTTTCAGTCCTTGAAAATCATGTTCAAATTCCTTGAGAAAAGTTCTAAAATAATGCTTGAATTTGATACTCTGATATCATTGGGAACCCTGAAACATATTTTGATGAATTATAATACATTGGAACCATAGTTTTCGAGAATGGGTGCGTCAGGAAATGATTTTGGATGAAACACAAGGATTTTAGTAGTGGTCTGAAGGATCCGATGATAATGGGCACCTTTCCCAATGAAATTTATCTCTTTTTTTCCCAGTCACCAGCTACTAATTCCTAGTTCCTCAACATGCAATGAAAATTTTAAGGTTTGGAGAGTCTTCTAGCAAAAGAGTTGGGCAGGGTCTTTAGCTGAGAATCAAATGTAAGCCATCCAAAATTTTCCAGCCGGAGGGTGTATATGTAGTGTTGACATGTCGTAAAGAGTAGTAAATTCTCAAAGTCGACTAGTCGCCAGCTACGGCTCAATTTACTAGGATAATCATCAGAAATATAACAGTTACATGGGTTTGGAGGGCGTTGCTGTTTATTAATGAAATTGCGCATCTGAAAAAATGATAATTTGAGTGTGCTTTTAAGGGTTAAGGTGTTGGAATATTGAATGAACAGTATCAGCAAAATCAAACTTTCCCCAAAAATTCTCTTGTATATTGTGGTCTAATAAGAAATTTCTGCTCTTTGTTATTGTGCTAAAAAAACTTTGAAAGCAGAAAATATGAGACTGAAGAAGTGTACTCTGATGACACGATTGTTCCATGACCTGCATAACTTAATCAACCACCAATGAAAAGCTAGACAAACCATAAACAATATCCTCATGGAGCTTAAATTCATCACATGATCAAATGGTGCGATTTGTTTGGTCAGTATGTGCACTACGTAATGCGAGTTGTAAAACTTCATTCAGTAGTAAATATTATGTGACGTTTTGTTTTCTGACCAATCTTATTACTGCAACATTTACCCAAAACAAGAATGTGTTGAAAAAATAATTAGCTTCTGTGGATTTACTTCCAGTGCGAGCGTTAATTAAAATGACACAACAGTTTGCAGGTGTGCTGTTCACACCTCATTTGTGTGTTCATTGTAATGGAATTGAACTGAGGTGGAATGAGTTTATCCAGTTTATTGATTATTTATCCAGTGCCATCATGATGTACACAAGAGATTTATTTACTAAACCTGTGATCGTTAAAAGTTGCCTTGAACAAAGGCAACTTTTAACGATCACAAGTTTAGTAAATAAGCCTCTCGTGTTTCATGATGTAGGTTTTGGGCTATGTGTAGCGTCTTATTGGAACATTGTGATGAGTTGACGGTAACATGGTCTGAGGTTTGCGGCACGGAGCTTATGTTCAACCGAGACGCTTTGTGTCTCGGTTGAACATATAAGCTCCGAGCCGCAAATATGGGCATCAAGCACTCCATCAGTTAACTGTAGTTATATTACTTTTTGACAATGATGTTCTTGTTTGAAGCTTTCAGCTGTGCAGGACATACATTTGTTCATTTAATTACATACGTTTTGGGCAAAATTCAAGTTGTTTCTGAAATGTTTTTTTATTAAACAATAACCATTCATTTTCACAATAGTTTCAAGTGAAATCTTGGCTGCCTGAGTGCACAATGGAGGAAATGGTGTCTTACGGTTATGAGCCAACTTAGAAGCTATATTGGGGGGTGTGGTGGCTCAGTTGGTAGAGGTGCAGGCTGCAAGCCGAGAGGTCCTCGGTTTGAATCCCACCTGCGGAAACCGCGTTGTGTCCCTTGGCAAGACACTTCACCCCCATTGCCCACGTGGGGGCACAGTGACGCTGTGTACTAAGGCGTACTGCACGTTGATGGTGCACCTGTCTTCAACCAATGCTAACCCTGCTTGTGTGGATTTGGTATGTTGGGGAGCTGACAGTTGCTCACCGTTGCTCGGTGGTTCTCTCCGGGTACTCTGGCTTCCTCCACCCGTAAAACTGTCACAGTCATGGTTAGACATTGTGCAGAAATATGTGACCTCAAACACCAATAAATAAAGAAATAAATAGAATCCTATATTTGAGATTCAGGAGTCAGATCAGAATTTTAGGAGTCAAATTCACACTGGCTCCTTACTAGGTCGGTCCCTGCTTGCTGTTACACCAGATCTATTTCATCGTGCATGATAGAGTACCAGATAACCTGTGCATATTGTGAACCCCAATTGAACACAATCAGTAGGCCATTTGCAATCAGCAATCTGTACTATTTTGATCACAGCTCCTGTGAAGATTATGTAACATGTTTTGAATAGAATGAATGCTTTGAATGAAAAAATTTACTTCACATAACACAGGCTGATGCAATGAAATCAATAAACTGCAAGCTCTACCATAACCTGACTGACCTCACACGTAAAACAATTCATCCTCCATGGGAAATACATGATTTTACTCTTCCATGCATTCCCCTATTTCCCTGATCTCATTATCATGTCAATTACCAACGAATTATCTTAATTGTAATTTTTACCTCATCTTTGTGGGAATTAAAATGCATATTGATCACAATGAGCCAGGATATCCACATGAATGCCCAAATTAATATGTGAATAGCTCTTTGTGGAAACAAATCATTTTTGCACACAATCAATCAAACCAATCATTTCTACCTGGTGACTTATAAACCTGTTTACAGTTTGTATACATTCTTCACACTCTAAATGCTGCAGTATTTTTTGTGTGTGTGTTTTTTTTTTATTCTATTTTTCTTATATGTGACATTGGCAAGCCTGAAAATAAGCAGACTGTCATCTCCAAAATGAGGTCCCCAGAGGGTGAATTTGGTGATGCTACCCTGCACAGCAGGTTAGCATCACAAAATTTACCCTCTGTGAAAATTTACCCTCTGTGAACAGGTCTCAAGCCAAAACAGAAAGATGTACCTAGAGGATAAATTGGCCCACTGTATGGGATAGCATCAGCAAATTCGCCATCTGGGGACCCCATTTTGCAAATGACTGGTTGCTTATATTCAGGCTTGGACATTGGGGCGTGCATTGCTGTTGCTGTAACCGGTTCTCGTCAGATCACCAAAGTTAAGCAACGTCAAGCCCGGTTAGTCCTTGGATGGGTGACCGTCTGAGTGATCGATTCGGACTCCCGCATTTTGTCCTTGGGCAAGGCACTTAACCCTGATTGTCCATAAGGGGGCACGATGACGCTGTGTCCTAAGGTGTACATCACATCGATTGTGCGCATGTCTTCAACCAATCTAACCCTTCCTGTGCTGCAATGCAGAGTTACAATGTTGGGGAGCTGGCCGCTGCCCATCGTTGCTCGGTGGTTCTCTCTGGGTGATCCGGCTTCCTCCACCCATAAAACTGTCCCCGACACAGTATGACCTTGGCTGTTAAGGTGTCGTTAAACCTTACAAATAAATAAATATTAAATGTGACATTGTAACCCCATGAAGGCCTTGTATATGAAAAAGACAAGGCTTGTGGCTTCGCTGTGCCTCCCTGTAATGTCTTGGCAGTAATGAAAGGCAGCCAATCTTCACCAAAAATCACTGCCTGTGCATTTTGTATATAACCTGCAGGTTGACCTTAAAGCTGTAGAAATTAGGAAAGTTTACGAAAGTGGACATAAGGGCCCATACAAGTTAAGCTGGGTGTTAGTGGTTCTCTTTGTTTGGCTACCCGCTCCATTAATAATAATGCCAAATACCAAATTTGGTTCATCAGTTCAGAAAATAGAAATTTTGGGCGGGGCCAAAAATCTTGTTCCTCCCCCTTACAAAGGTAAATATTGTTCCGTGTATTTCGTTTGAACAAACTTGATTCTATACCTTAAAAGAAAGCTCTGTTTAAATTTGAGTTGATTGTTCTGACATCACATTTTGATTTTTAGCTCAACTTTGTCGAAGCCAAATTTGAGGTATTGCCATGGCCCATCGTCCGTCTGTCCGTCCGTCGCGTTGTACACACGGCTCAGGCTAGAGGCTGTATTTAGGAACCGATCTTTACGAAACTTCTTGGGTGCCTTTGTTATCACCGTGAGACGAGAACGAGTGTTTTTGGGTCCGGTCCGAAATTTAAGACGGCCGCTGGCAGCCATTCTGTACCAAAGTTAAGTTCAATCAGATTTTTGCGCAGAACTTCCATATGAAAGCTCTGGTTTGAATAATTTTTTGTGTGAATGTTTAGTACCATGGGATACATCACATATAATACGGGTTTTTTTCTCGTGCGCAAATTATGCAAATTAGACTAACTTTGATTTATTTAGTGTTACTTTCAGCACTGTAAGTGCAAATGCCAATAAGGCTTGGGCTAGAGGCCGTATTTATGAATCGATCTTTCTGAAACTTCTTGGGTACCTTTGTTATCACCATGGGACGAGAACGATTGTTTTGGGGTCTAGTCTGAAATTCAAGATGGCCGCTGGCAGCCATTTTGTACAAAATTAGGTGCAATCAGATTTTTGCGCAGAACTTCCATGTGAAAGTGCTGATTTGAATAATTTTCTGTGTGAATGTTTAGTACCATGGGATACATCACATATAATACAGGTTTTTTTCTCGTGCATAAATTATGCCACTTAGATTAACTTGGATCTATTTAATGTTACTTTTAGCGCTGTAACTGCAAATGCCAATACAACTCGGACTAGAGGCTGTATTTATGATCTGATCTTTACGAATCTTCTTGAGCACCTTTTTTATCACCTTGGGACGAGAACGAGTGTTTTTGGGTGCAGTCAGAAATTCAAGATGACTGCCGGCAGCCATTTTGTACCAAAATTGGTGCAATCAGTTTTTTGTCCAGAACTTTTGTATGAAAGTTCTGATACGAATAAATTTCTGTATGAATGTTTAGTATCATGGAATACATGACATATAATACAGGTTTTTTCTCGTGCAAAAATAATGCAAATTAGATGAACTTTGATTTATTCAGTGCTACTTATACACAGTAAATGCACATGTCAATACAGCTCAGGCTGGAGTCTGTATTTATGAACCGATCTTCACGAAACTTCTTTGGTACCTTTGTTATCACCTTGGGATGAGAATGAGTGTTTCTGGGTGCGGTCCAAAATTCAAGATGGCTGCCAGTGGCCATTTTGTACTGAAATTAGGTCCAATCAGTTTTTTGTACACAACTTCTATACGGCTCTGGCTAGAGGCCGTATTTATGAACCAATCTTTACAAAACTTCTTGGGTACCTTTTTATCACCATGGGACGAGAACGAGTGTTTTTGGGTGCGGTCCAAAATTCAAGATGGCCTCCAGCAACCTTTTTGTACCAAAATTAGTGCAGTCAGTTTTTTGTACAGAACTTCTGTATGAAAATTCTGATTTGAATAATTTTTTGTAGGAATGTTTAGTAACATGGAATACATCACATATAATACAGGTTTTTTTCTCGTGCAGAAGTTATGCAAATTAGATGAACTTTGATTTGTTCAGTGCTACTTATACACAGTAAGTGCACATGTCAATACGGCTCGGGCTAGAGTCTGTATTTATGAACTGATCTTCACGAAACTTCTTGGGGTACCTTTGTTATCACCTTGTGACAGGAACGAGTGTTTTTGGGTGCCTTTGTTATCACTGTGCTATGAGAACAAATATTTTTGGGTTCAGTCAGACCCACTCTGGGACTTCTTTTCTAGTTTAGCATCTAACTGTCGCCCACCTTTACAATACTTTACCTACACATTTGTTACAGGCTACGGTCAGCATTTATGTACAGACCATTACAATACTTTACATGTACCTTTGTTATCAGGTCATTACCTAGATGTTTGTCATTGCTGTGTCACATACTATACATGTACATGTCTTAACAAGTTGAGCTACAGTGTCATTGACACATTCATTTTCACTCTTATTTGTTGCATGACCCCCTGTTTTGAGGACAAAAAAGTTATCTGAAGGCTATACTTGACAAAGACATTTGAATGCCAAAATGAAGTGATATTTCTTTCTGCAGGAATGCTGTAATGGCCACCTATAGGAAGCAATCTAGTAATGTTATACCACAATCTTTGATTTCAGTGCCTAATAAATCAGTTGAATCTGGTTAGTACTTTGCACACAACAATTCCTTCAATTTCTACTTCAGAAGTGAAGCTAATGATCCTACTATGGAATAGTAAGCTTGTCAGTCCCATTCCAACTTGGAGTGATAACTGTGTTTTGGAAACCTATTAACCCAAGCTGCTGCTTTTCCGGCCAGGAACATGATACATCATGTCATTAAATACAGTACGTGGAAAGTGTATTATCACCAAATCACCTGCAGAGTGGAGATTCCACCCAAGCAATAATTGCGAATTTGTTGCAAAGCACAACCAGCACCAGCAATGTTTCAGCCGATGGACCTCTGGGTTAAACCCAGAGGTCCATTGGCTGAAACATTGCTTGTGTTTTTTGTCGATATGAACAAAATTTGAAAGTTATAGCTTGGGTGATAACCCCACTCCACGGGTGATTTACTTACAATCCACTCTCCACGTACTGTAGGATGGCTGTTCAGTAAATGTGTGGGGTAGACCAATCAGTATTTTCACCGTGCAGCCTTAGGGCTGCACGTTGAAAATATTGTTTGGTCTACCCCAAATAATGAATATGGACTCTTCTAAATGCTACCATTGAACTGACCTGGAAGATACCACTAAAGTTTAAAGAGTTAAATAAACTTTAGTTTTTCACGAATAAGTACACAAGTGTCATCTCTTACCTGTCTGTCTGTCTGCTCTTCAACGTTTTCTTTTGCCTATGCAAACATGTCAGTATAGGCTCTTAACCCAAACCTGAGGATCAAACCTCTTTTGGGTTTTGACACTGTAGTTAGATTTTTTTTTTTTGGTGGCAGCTGGGTGGGGGGGGGGGGGGGGGGGAGGCGAATAAGTGGAAAATATCAATTACTTCTACCCAGGCATATTAATTGCATTACAAATCACAAGCTTATCTTTTTTATTTTTTCAGGTAAGTCATATTATAGAATTACAGATTAATAATTGAGGAGTATATCTAATCCAAGATTTTGGTATGTATATTGACTGCTTATTTTCTTTGGTCATGGAATAATTTTTTTCATTATTTTGAAATGTAGGGAATTCTCAACAAAACACATTCAACACAGGAACTCCTCATACATTTTAAAGATGTACTGTTTGTCACAGAGGAATGACCAGAGATGTGCCTGTTTGAAATCAAGGCCTTAAAAACTGATCCATTCAGGCAGCAGGTTACCATAAGATATTATACGACTTTGCACTGAGTGTATATCCTGATGTATTGCTGAGAAAATATATTAGGGCAAGATAACTGGGTAAGCAAGAACTTTCTCTTAGCATTGGAGGCCTCCTTGGTACCAGAAAGTAACTTATCAACCATTTACAAGCAATCATGGGAAGATTGATATTGAAATATTAAAATTTCAAGCAGCAATTTTTTTCCATTAATGCATCTAGGAATTTAACAAATTCAGTTGGGGTGCGGTGGCTCAGTAGGTAGAGGTGCAGCCTGCAAGCCGAGAGGTCCTTGGTTCGAATCCCACCTGCGGCAAATGCGTTGTGTCCTTGGGCAAGACACTTCATCCCCATTGCCCATGTGGGGGCACGATGACGCCGTGTATTAAGGCGTACAGCACGTCGATGGTACGCATGTCTTCAACCAATCTAACCCTGCCTGTGCTGCAGTGTGGAGTTACGATGTTGGGGAGCTGGCAGCTGCTCGTCGTTGCTCGGTGGTTCTCTCCAGGTACTCCGGCTTCCTCCACCCGTAAAACTGTCACGGTCATGATTAGCCATTGTACATAAATATGTGACCTTAAACACCAATAAATAAATAAATATAACAAATTCAGTCTTGTTTGACAGAGCTGATTGAGCTCTGTCAAACAAAACTGAATTGGTTTAATCCTTTGTTGCCTTGACCTCCGTTAAACAAGATTGAATTGGTAAAAGTCCTAATTGCATTATGAAAAACTGACTACCTGAAATTTTGTTATTTTCATGCCAGTGTGTAGAGGGTTAAATGTACACCTTGATGTCAATTTTAGTCATTTATTCAGTACTGGATGACAACTTGTGCCACTAGTATGCAGGTATAAGAGCTTATGATGAAAGTCCTGGGCAATTGGCTCTCAGACTGGTACATACAGCATATTACGACACCCAAGACAAGCTTCAGGGCTGCACAGGCTTCTCTGATGAAATACTAGAAGTGTATTTGTGGCTGAGAGTGTGGGAGGGTTAACCTACTGTTCAGCTTCATGTTTCAGTTTGTACATCCATCTGACTCCATAACTCAGCAGATAGCAGTCAGATAATAATGAAATCTTGAAGGGTGTCCAGCATGACATGCCCTTTCAGACACATATCAATTTATGCTGTCTGCACATTCCACTCTTGAGTTATTCCCCTTTTTCCATAAACAGATAGACATATTTTGTCCATACAAGTCCATAACTCTAGATAACTGTCCGATCTTAATAAAATCTTACATACATGCCCAGCATAACATACCCTTTCATACATATATCAAGTTGTACTGGCTACACATTCCCCTCATGAGTTATGCTCCTTTTTTTTCCATTAACTAATCATCTGTCCATGCAAATCCATAAGTCAGTTGATGGTAGTCAGATCTTGAAGAAATTTTACATGGATGCCCAACAAGACATGCACTTTCAGACACAATTCATATTATGTTTTCTGCAATACCACTCAAGAATTATGCACTTTTTTCCATTGAGAAATATTGTCTGTCCTGACACAGCCATATCCATCAACTTTACGCTAGTGGGCCTGGATATTCCAGCACTCTGGTGAAATCTCTTGTTGGTATTTTGTATGACTTATTTTCCCAGATGCAACATATAATGTACCTATGATTCGAAAAGTGCTGGTTTGAGAGCAAAGTAAATTGCTAGCAGATTACATTAATTCTACTTGTACTGTATATAGTCATTCTGGCATGGCGAACCACCCAGGCCTAGTTTAAAAGTGTTGTGAATATTGTTTTGAAAACTTTTACATGTTTATGTTTCAACACTTTACATTACAAAAATAGTCAACAACACTTTCAAAATATATTCTTGAATAACTAAAAAAAAATAAGTTATTTCCAGCTGTAAACTCTTTCTTGCAGTTTTGTTATGGATGTAAGGGTTTCAACAAATAGGGAAAATGGAGAGCTGATGTTTGGAGCATCAGTTTTACAGGTTTCCAGCATTAGGACCACTTCACACCATCTGAGCCATTTCCAATGGAAATGGTGCAGGGTGTTGAGGGGTCTGTGAAATTGCTTTTGCTGGAAGTCTAGCCTCCAGCTGCTTGGTAATAGAAATAATGAAATAAATATGGCAAGTACATAAATTATGCAAATTAGATGAACTTTGATTTATACAGTGGGGGTCGTCTAGCTATGCCGGTTGCTATTGTTTAGTAAAAATGTGTGAAGATTAAGTACATCAAAGGGAGAAGGATTATAGTCCGTTTCTTATTCGTTTACTCATTTAATGATGAAGTTGGTTAACGCGACTGGACTTAATCACGGTAAAATGACATTTGATAACTATTTTTTGAGAGGAAAAGTTGAATGTAATTTTGTAAAAAATGAACCTTTTTACCAATTACATTCATCTTTTCCTCTCAAAAAATAGTTATCAAATAAAATGACATTTGATAACTATTTTTGGAGAGGAAAAGTTGAATGTAATTTTGTAAAAAATGAACCTTTTTACCAATTACATTCAACTTTTCCTCTCAAAAAATAGTTATCAAATAAAATGACATTTGATAACTATTTTTGGAGAGGAAAAGTTGAATGTAATTTTGTAAAAAATGAACCTTTTGAGACAATAAAATTTATAATTATTCACAACACTATATATTCAATTAAAATCCAGTACTGTGCGAAACAGAGTCCAGGTACTGGAGTAGTCCAATTTCACCAGCTTGAAATATTCTTTTAAAATGTCCCAGAGAATTGTCAATTTTTCTGAACTTTTTTTTCCTGGGTGCCAGTTTTCCTCCTGCACTTAGTTGAATTATTGTTGATTCCTGGAATGACTGTTCTTTTTTGAGGAAGTCTATCATTCTGAAAATGTTGGGATGTGACCCGGCGATGATTAAACTTAATTTCCGGTGCCAACCCTCGATATGGTTCGTCGTGCGTGGCCCAACCGTGTCAAAATGGTTCCACATTAACCGTCCGTGGTCACCTTCCACCCAATAACTTGTCACATAGTCAGTGAACTGTTCTACACTAGCATTTACAGGAGCCTCCTCGAGGGTTAAAAACCACGCATCGCTGACATGCTCAACAGGAACTAGCGGAAGAGCAATAGCCCTCCGCACCACACACTGAACTTCTTCGTCATCCTGGAACAATGTTTTCAAACCACTTTTCTGGGCATGTTTCCACACAGCCTGCCCATAATGAAAGAAACATCCTTTGAGGGTCACGTTTGGAAAAGTTATTTGAATGGCATTTTGAGCTGCAGTTTCATAGTCCGTAAAAACTTGTCTTGGTGTAAGGTTGATGCCGAATTGACTGGCTTTCTCTACAATGAGTCGGAAAAATCTTTCATAAGTTTTGCTGAGTTTTATTAGGCAGTAGCCCAGATACTAATGGACACATCTTATTTTCCACAAAAGCATGAATAGTGTACAATTGCTAAAAAACATCAGGGCACTTGTTGAATGTTCCATCACAAAAATAAATTTCCGCACTTGATAAATGTTGTAGGTTGTTTTCAGTTCCAAACATAAGCATCTTGTTGTTGTCCCCATCACATGCTATTAAAAAGTCCTCTCCAGCAGTTGTCTTTGTGTATATTTCAGGAAGATCTATATCGGATCGTTGACGTGGTAATGGTGGTCTTGATTTTGAACGGGAGCGGTAGAGTGCTGATCTCACACTGTAGAATGTGGGTATCTTGACGATAAACCCTGGGTCAAAATCTTCTCTACGTAGGTCTGGAAAAAAGAAACTAGGTTATGTAAAAAATGCTAATAGTTTATCGTCACCCCACCCCACCCACCCCTAGTCTCCCCCATAAGTGTATTGGTGGCTGAGAGGGTGGGAGGTTTAACCTACTGTTCATCTTCATATTTCAGTCCGTACATCCATCTGACTCCGTAACTCAGCAGATAGTAGTCAGATAATAATGAAATCTTGAAGGGTGTCCAGCATGACAAGCCCTTTCAGACACATATCTGCACATTCCACTCTTGAGTTATTCCCCTTTTTCCATAAACAGATAGACATATTTTGTCCATACAAGTCCATAACTCTAGATAACTGTCCGATCTAAATAAAATCTTACATAGATGCCCAGCATAACATACCCTTTCATACATATATCAAGTTGTACTGGCTACACATTCCCCTCATGAGTTATGCTCCTTTTTTTCCATTAACTAATCATCTTCTGTCCATGCAAGTCCATAAGTCAGTTGAGGTAGTCAGATCTTAACTGGTAGAGTGCTGGAAGCCCATATTTGGGCTTTACTCTGAGGTGAAGGTACTGCAACTTGAAGGCTTCATATTCAATGGATGTGTTTTGTATTATCTTTGAAGTGTTATTATTTAGTCTGTAAGGACTTGTCTTGTTACAATTTATGGGAGAGTACCTGTAGGCACTCTCCCATAAATTGTAACAAGGTAAAGACATGTGAACAAATTTTGATGACCAAAAATAATTCAGCACTCTACCAGATAAAGAAATTTTACATGGATGCCCAACAAGACATGCACTTTCAGACACAATTCATGTTATGTTTTCTGCAATACTACTCATGAATTATGCACTTTTTTTCCATTGAGATATATTGTCTGTCCTGACACAGCCATAGCCATCAACTTTACTCTAGTGGGTCTGGATATTCCAGCACCTCTGGTGAAATCTCTTGTGGGTATTTTGTATGACTTATTTTCCCAGATGTGACATATAATGTACCTATGATTCGAAAAGTGCTGATTTGAGAGCAAATATATTGCTAGCAGATTACATTAATTCTACTTGTACAGTACTGTATATAGTCATTCTGGCGTGGCTAGCCACCCAGGCCTAGTTTAAAAGTGTTGCGAATATTGTTTTGAAAACTTTCACTTGTTTATGTTTCAACACTTTACACTTTCAAAATATATTCTTGAATACTAAAAAAAATAAGTTATTTCCAGCTGTAAACTCTTTCTTGCAGTTTTGTTATGGATGTAAGGGTTTCAACAAATAGGGAAAATGAGGAGCTGATGTTTGGAGCATCAGTTTTACAGGTTTCCAGCATTAGGACCACTTCACACCATCTGAGCCATTTCCAATGGAAATGGTGCAGGGTGTTGAGGGGGCTGTGAAATTGCTTTTGCTGGAAGTCTAGCCTCCAGCTGCTTGGTAATAGAAATAATGAAATAAATATGGCAAGTACATAAATTATGCAAATTAGATGAACTTTGATTTATACAGTGCTACAGTGGTGTAGATAGCTTTTCGCTGGCGGAGGGGCAAGCCCAAAAGTTTCCGACAGACCGAAAATTTTCCGACAGTATAACAACAACAAAAACCCAAACAAGCAGAAAGAATCTGTTGTTTACTGCAAATGTACTGAAAATTGGTCTTTTTTACCCAAAATGGCATGTTTTTATCCCCAAAGCCAGCATTTTAATGTTATTACGCATAAATTCGCCTAAAAATGGTCCCCAAAAATTTCTGACAAAACTTCTGGTGGGGGGGGGGGGGGGGGGTGGGGGTGGGGCCTCCCCCCTCCCCCCCTTTATCTACGCCACTGCAGTGCTACTTATATGGATATGGATTCTTCAAAGTGCTGCCATTGAACTGGAATGGTAGATACCAGTAGTTTTAAATGGGTTAAATGTATGAGGAATTGCAGAATTATGACAGTAACTTGCCACTGGCCACAGAGTGCTGCTTTCTCAAAACAACACATATTTATATGCCCTTACAGTATATTAGTGCTTCACAGTATTTTTCAACGAGTGAATTTGTTAGCTCCCATAAAATAGAAATTACGGTTGCTGACGGGAGCAATTGCACTCGCACCCATCTCATTTCCAGGACTGGAGAGAGTGTGGCCAGTACGGCGAATACACTCGAATACAGATCAGCTGTAAATTGTGTAACATTTGATGGATTATCACACTTGATGGTAATTTGAAATGCCTGTGTTTGCAACTGTCACTCGAGTAGGCAGACGATAAAACACTCACCTGGATGGAAAATTAGGTGGGCAATAGTGCTTCGGGGCAATCACTTGTTTCAACACACTTAGCCTGACCATTAGAGAGGGTGAAAGACTTTTAAAACATAAGAAAAACAAGAATTTTATTTTGTGGATCAATATTTTTCTGAACAATAGAGAGGAAATATCCTTGTTGAATACTCGTAAATTATTCAAAGGACAGTTCAAGCTGAAATATACCAGTATTCTACTAGCGACATGTTTATGATATTCTGGCATGTACTGAACAATTGTTGCAATAATAAATTTTTAAATACATGGCAAATTTCAAAACATTATGTCATTTTTCCTCCATCATGCATGAATCTGTATTTGAGGAAAATGGAATAAGTTTGTCACTTGTCAATATGTCAACATTTCATTCGATCGTATTTTGATAATAACTGTTGGGTTGATCCATAGAAATTGCTTAGAATAATAATGTTTTAGCAGTTGAAGATGTGGATAAGAATAACCAATGTCATGTAGGAATCAATTAAACTGCTATAACCTTTCATCTCTGCCATTCAAAGGTATTTACATTATATTTCAAGCATCCTGTCCATGGAATTTTACAAGGGAATGAATTACAGCAAATTTAATAGTTTCAGTGGATGAAACTCAACCATTGTGCAAAATTGAAAATCCATAGTCACACGATGTATGCATGAAGTTGACTGACAGCCAAGCCAGTAGACTATCGTGGCGATTAATATCATCTGAAGTCAACCAGGAGCCGCTAAACATAACTAATTTAAACTGGTAACCTATGAACACAATGTTTTATCGATTAGTGTAATGATGATAATGGATGGTTTGCTGTTGGAAGGAAATTATAGCCATGTTCAAACTACTGATCGACAACACTAATGTTCAAATTCATTCTACTTTAGATTTATAATACACTAACAGATTCACTGCTGAAAGCCACTATAGAGGCAGTAATTAAAATGCAAAAAGATTAATAAATCGGCCCTCATTAACCCTTCACCCAATGAAAATCCCCATGAGAGCCTTGAGAAGTGAGGCAATTCTTGTTTACTGTGGTTAACATGTTGTGTTTTACTGGTAAAATAGGACCTGGAAACCAATGCCTGGAGTGGAAGTTCTCTAAAATGGGCAACATGGGTATAAACGATTGGCTGGACTTCATTTTATACCTTGTTGCGGTCACAATTATCAGTTGTGCAGAAATATGTGACCTTAATCTCTAATAAATAAATAAATAAAAAATGAATCATTCGCATCCTCCTGCGTAATTCACAAATTGAACAATTCCCAAAAATTATTTTTCAAAAAAATTTGATAAAACCATATCATGTGCCCCCTCGTTGCAGCAAACTCAATGCTTTAGCATTGTAGAGGGCACCTGGATTTTTATACCCCTGCCCGCTAGGCAGGGGTATATAGGATTCCTCGTGTCCGTCAGTCCTTCCATCATGAAATTGTTCAATGGAGGGTACCGTCATTCTGTAATCAACTCCTCCCCCACTTTTCAATTCACATAGTTGAAACTTCAGAATATGATCATACACACAATGAAGATGTGCAACATGTATAAAGTCTTGCGGAAAATTTTTTTTTCATGAGTTATGTCCCTTTTTTGACATAGAACGGGACGTTTTTAGCCGCACCTGGCACTGCTCTGGTTCTCAGTGTTGAGATGCAATTGTCTCAAACATAGCTTTGTGTATTGTATTCCTTCTATATCACTGAGGCAACTGGGCCACCTCTGAGTATGAGGATGCCTTCCTATGACCATCCCCCCCCTCCCCCTCCCCCACCCAACTTTGGAATGCTTCCTATTTCCCTGTTGTGTACAGAAAGCTTTTTTGCTTTTCAAGCGAGGTTTTAACTGGTTGAGTGCTAGAAGCCACTTTCAGGGAACTACCGAAAGGTGCTGAAAGCCATTATAGTTGCTTTTCGCTGTTTGCATTAATTTGTTGTTGGTTCAGCACGCAATGGAAAATATTAATACAGAATTGTTTTGTTTCAATTTATTGGAGAGTGCCAGTTGGCACTCTCCAATAAATTGTAACAAAACAATTGTTTATGAGCAACATTTTGCTAATTTAAGGCCCCTTTTGTAGTAGTTTGATATCTTTGAAACAATATACTCGCATTACACATGACCACTGAAAAGTAATTTAGCACTCTACCAGTTAATAATAGTTTAATGTGTTAACTTTGTAAACAGCCATGACTGGCCAGATCTGTTCATAAAAGTCACCATTCAAATTTTTTTTCTGCCCAAGACATAGCTTAAGACCCACCATGGGAAGGAGCTCCTTGATCTTGTTCCCATAAGGTTTCATAAGCTGTTTTGAGAGTCCCAAAAATGAATTTTTTTTTGTTATTTAAGAAAGTTTTTATCATGTATTTTCTTTTGTAATAATGGCTAATAACTGTCCAGCATTATTTTACAAAAAGTCAGCACTTATTTTTTTAATTTTTGCCTCAAAAAACATAGCTTATGTCCCCACATAGGAACAAGCACATTGAGCTTGTCCCATTCAGGGGTCTTCATCTAAGTTTGGGGGGCAAAAGTTTTTAATTTTTTTACTTCTTCAAGAAATCTTTTTGCAAGTACCATCTGTTCTTCAGGTCAGGTAAATGGTTAAGCAGACAGCCCTATAGGCAAAGTATATATTATACATATAATACTCTCACCTATTTACTCATTCACTGGTCTCTTCCTTTATGCAAAATTTATGTTCGTCGTCACTTCCAATTTCAAGAAACAAATAATAAACAACAAATCCTGGGTGTGCCTGTGATCCATTTTGTTGTTTGTGGAGAACATGTAAGAAATTAAGCTGTTTTTATTAAATGGGAATCTAGGCATCATTGATCTCTATACAACTGGATTACTGGGAGCTCAGTCTTCCCACCTAAGATAAGTCAAGTCTATGCGATAACTCCTCCCAACCGATGATGTCTGATGACATGAAAGATGTTACACTGTGACTGTAGTCACAGTGTATCAGCTTTCACTATATCAAAAATTTTGGTATTTACCCTGCTCAAAAATAGCTTACACTTTATCAACTTTCCAACTTAGATACTTGTTTTTATACCCCCAGCGGGGTATATAGAAATTGCATCCATCCATCCATCCATCCATCCATCCATCCATCCATCCATCCATCCATCCATCCATCCATCATCTATCCATCCATCCATCCATCCATCCATCCATCCATCCATACATCCATCCGTCCATCCATCCATCCCGAAATTCAATCATGAATAACTTGTAAAGTACTTACTTGGTTGAGTGACTTGATATATGGTATGCAAATGTATCCTATTGCTGTATACCCACAGTGAAATGCAGGTGTTGTGCCAGATTTTATTGCCAGAGTCATTGCCCTTTATGGACTTAGAATTTGTCCGCCTTGAAATTAATTCATGAATAACTTGTAGAGTACTCAGTGGAATGACTTCATATTTGGTGTGTCAGTCTATCCTATTGATGTCTACCCACAGTACAAGGAATGTAAGTCTGTCCTATTGATGTCTACCCTCAGTACAAGGCAGATGTTATGCAGTATATTATTGAAGGAGGTATTGCATTTTATGGACTTTGATTTTGTACGTCCCAAAATTCAATCATGAATAACTTGTTTAATTAAGGGTCATGGTGTAATCAACTCCTCCCACAATTTCTAATGTAGAGAGTTGAAACTTGAGGATGTGGTTACATATGTCTTGCAGATGTGCAACATATATAAAGTTTGTAGAAAAATATTTTTTTTTACAGAATTATAAAATCAAGTCACTCTCACATTTGGTAAAAAGGTGGGGGTTCCTTTTTGTGTCACCCTATGGTGACACTTAATAGTTCTTATGATATATGCCAAAATGGTCTATAATCAATCACAGATCTCTCATCCGTCATCCTTCAGCGTCACCCAGTAATAATTACATTGTTAATGTAGTTATAAGTTTTGGGTCCAAATACTCAATTCCCATTGGTCAACTGGGTGAAAACGTCATGACCAAATGTAATTCATTTTCCAATGAATACATTTGGTCGAACTTAGACCCGTATTTACGGTAGAGCGCAGTTGACAGAATGTAATTCGGGCGGGGCAGGTTTTTAACTTTTAGCACCTCTCGCAGTGATCAACTCCACTGCTGTTTCTTTGGTGACATTTCCCAACTGTGGCATAAAGCCCGTTACTGAAATACTCGTTTCCATTTCTAAAGTTGTAAAAATTAAAAATCAGAGTTGTGTGCTTTGTATTTTGTGTGAGGGTGGTTTTTCGCCTCGTTCGTTCGTACATGTTTTATTTCGTCTTTCTGCTTTGGTGTTTGGTAAAAAGTAGTTTAAACAGTTATGGAATGTACTTATACGCCAATAAAGATTCTAAAAATTGCACTCAAGGGATGAAATACACCACTGCTGCACCACCCATGCTATTTTGTGGATTATGAGTTCTAAAACATAAAACAAACTAAGAATATGAACTTTTTTTATGGCAAAAAAATCATTACAATTGAAATAAAAAATAAAATAGAAAACCGACTGCCCACCCACATGCAGTTTTACAAAAAAAGGCCCAAGAAACAGAAGATCTACTTTGTGGGGCCTAACATGGTGTCATTGTCAGTCAAGTTCTAAATTTCATGTGTAACAGACTAACAGTTCAAAACTGCCATTTGTCATTTGGCTGTTTGTAAAATTGGCATTGGCTGAAAAAAATGATGTAAAAATGTTTTGCATTGGTTTTCACATTGGCATTGCCAAACGACAATGCTACAGTACTCATATGATTTGCTGAACAACCACTTTGTCCTTGAAAAATTTCCAATTTAATTTTTCAGTTCAGTCTGAGCATTTATTCCATTATATCTTGTTTGACAGAGTTAGATTAGTAAACAAGTCAATGTGTTACATGTGATTTTATACAGTACAGTTCCCATGAAGTGGTCGTAATCCACACATGGGCAGAGATGTCCACACATGCGTTTACCAGGTAATAAAATTCCACAGCAGCAAAATTTTGTACCGGTGCTTCATTGTGTCGCCACCCCATGAAAGTGGGGAGCGACATATAGGGATAACTTTTGTCATCTTGCGTCGTCGTCCGCGTCACACTTTCTCTTATCCGCCACTCCTCTTTAACCTATGAATGGATTTTGATGAAACTTTCAGTGATTCTTTATCACATAATGGTATTGTGCACCTCCTATTTTATTTTTTGATCCGCTGTATTTTTTCCAGAGTTTTGCCCCTTTTCCACTTAGAATTCTGTCTGAAATATTAAAATATAGTGCAGGCGACACACGTCTTCCATGGAAGACTCACATCAAAGTTAATTAATTTATTGATGATTATTCCTATAATTAGTGTTTGCTGTATTATCGCATCCATGGAAATACCACCCACTCCCTGCCCTGGAAGGTGACCAGTCCACGGCAGCCGAAATGTAGAATAGAGTTGTCTGTATATGATGACCATTACGTTACATGAAGAGTTACAAAATTTCTGGCAATTTTTTTATGCACACCAGATTGAAAGAGTTTGTTATTTGGACTTGTTGAAATCTAGCTATCACTTGTCCTGGGCAATTGGACAACTATTTGTGACAAGCAAAATTAAAGGCCTGTATAAGACAAGGTTATTTTGATGACAACTTTGGGAAAGGTAACCCAGGCCTTCCAACTAGGAATTTTACCATCGTTGGATAGAAATTTGGAATTTTGAAAACTTGTCTTTAAAGTTAATTTTTCATCCACCTTCTGGCTTGATGATCACTATTCAGTCATACAGTTATTTAGTTGAATTTTGAGTGGTCTCTGTCTACATTTCATCCACCTTCTGGCTTGATGATCACTATTCAGTCATACAGTTATTTAGTTGAATTTTGAGTGGTCTCTGTCTACAAAGGGTCACCAAAATATATGAAAGTTTCTTTCTCCTCAGATGAAAGAAAATCGCTTTTTAGAGAGTATATTATTCAGAAATGTCTGAAACTTAAGGCTGAACATGATTGCCCTCTTTGATTTATCTGCTTCTGTCCTGTGAAGTAATACAAAGCATAAGTGCATAAATTTTGTGGGGTTTAACTCTTAACCTTCTAAGTATTTTTAAATCCCTGCGGGAACCCCAGGAGGTTAAGCAGTGCCTGTTTACTGTGGTAAACAGGCTCTGTTTTACTGGTAAAATAGGACCCAGTCACCAATGCTTGGGAGGTGCAAACCCTCGCTAAAATGGGCAACATGGCTTATTAACGCTCACCCCTGGTCTTGAGTTGTTACTCATGTTGTGGTCATGATTAATTAGCCATTGTACAAAAATATGTGACCTTAAACACCAATAAATAAATAAATAAGTATTTTTAAGATACTTTTCATCAAATCTAGTCATGGCTGCTGTGAAGCATCCATGACTAAATTTGATGAAACATTAATCTAAATTTGACTCCAGAAATCATGAGTGAAAGATCCATTCAGTTTACAGGATGGAAATTGGATTAAATATGTCCAAATTATACATACAGTAGAACCTGTCTTGAGAGACCGCCCTTTTGGCCACACAAAAGTGGTCTCTCAAGACAGGTGGTCTCTCATAACAGGTTTCAGGTTTTCTCAAGTCGGTGAATAACCAACCACAAAATTCAGAAATGGAGAAGAATGGATTCGTGTAATTACTTTGTAGTTGTTCTTTTTTATGAAGTTTTTGTAACAAATTGAAATGGACTGTTATAAAAATTATAAAAATAAATTAGTGTTGAAAATCTTCATTGAAGATTTTCAACACTAATTTATTTTTATAATTTTTATGACAGTCCATTTCAATTTGTTACAAAAAGATTTTCAACACAAATTTATTTTTATTCCTATCTGTCACATTTCAGGTATGTATGAAATTGTTTAACTTTATTCAGCAATAATCCTAATCTTTTCACAGGGGTTTTATAAAAACATCTCAATCTTTAATGAGTTATCAATTGAAACCCAATTAAGAGCTTTTAATACTTTTAATTCTGTCAGGATAACCACAATGGATTTTACAATTCCAGAACAGGTAAAAAGTTTTTGTCATGGTTTCAGTCTTCAAAGGGGCGGTCTCTCAAGACAGGTCCATTATGGTATAAAAATACCAAGTTGGTACCGGGTCACAGTGGTCTCTCAAGACAGGTGGTCTCCCATAGCAGGTCCATTATAGAGTAAAACCAATCGGTGCCTGGCAGATGTGGTCTCTCAAGACAGTGGTCTCTCAAGACAGGTTTTACTATATTTCATTGGCAAGAGAAATCCTGTACTCGGCAGAAATATTGTCAGCAGCATGCAGGGAGAAAACACTTAATCTGCTAAGTATTTTCAAGATGTTTTTCATTAAATCTATCATGACCCCTCACAGCAGGACTAGATTTGATAAAAAATTCATCTAAATTTAAGAAATGATTGCTGAAAAAATCTATTCATTTTACAGAGACAAAAATTGGACAGGGTTCATACAGCTCTTGAAAAACCCTTGAAAATGAGTTTTTTCTTGAAAAACCCTGGAATTTGAAATTAGCCCTTGAGAAACCCTTGAACTTTCAGAAATCTCTTGAAAAACCCTTGAATACCAAGCTATTTCCTGTAAATATGTGTACTCGCCTTTTACTTGTTTGTTGCGCTCGTGTCGCTCAGTTAAAAAAAAACATAAAAAAGTATGGAACCTTTTACCAAGATTACTGTAACACAGATCACACTTTGGGTACCAGTACTTCCTGACTTCCAAAGTCAGATCTGTGTCACATGAATCTTAGATTTTTAGAGCTCATACAACAAGCTGAATAGTATATGTAGCCCTTGAAAAGAAAAAAGAAGCCCTTGAAAAACCCTTGAAAAACCCTTGAACTTTGTGAGCAAATTTTTGTATGAACC
Organism: Pictodentalium vernedei; assembly: GCA_031216915.1. NCBI lineage: Eukaryota > Metazoa > Mollusca > Scaphopoda > Dentaliida > Dentaliidae > Pictodentalium > Pictodentalium vernedei. The sequence continues at coordinate 78,282,057 of CM062295.1, forward strand.
CTGTTGGATTAACCCTTTACCCAACGAATTGCCCGCATCTGCCCGCGTAATATGCAAATTCAGCAGCTGAAAAAATATTATTTTTCGAAAAATTTCAACAAAACCATACCATGTGACCCCTCTTTGGAACGAGCTCGTCGAGCTCGTTCCAAAGAGGGGGTCACATGATATGGTTTTGTTGAATTTTTCTGAAAAAAATTTAAAAAATGCTATTTTAAATAATAAATTTTGAAATCGTCTGCGTTGGGTAAAGGGTTAAATGTGCCCAAATTATACTTATTTACTGGCAAGAGAAATTCTGTCCTTGGCAGAAATATCTGCCAGCAGCATGTGAGGTGTTAATCTACAGAAGTTGGGAAGGGGTCTTTTTTCGAGAGTGAGCCTCAGAGAGAATACACCAATGTCCCCCAAACCTGTGTATAAATCGTCCCAACTGCCTAATCTCAGAGACCCCAATAGATCAGCATTGTGTTTCTCGTGGTCTGTTGACACCCACGTATACCAGAACAAGAATAACAGCGAGCATGCTTCACACTGCACGGGCATTATCGCAGTGAGCATTGCGGTAAACAGGCTCTGTTTCACTGGTAAAATAGGACCCAGTCATCAATGCTTGGGAGGTGCAAACCCTCTCTAAAATGGGCAACATGGCTTATTAACGTTCACCCCTGGTCTTTGGTTGATACCCATGTTTTGGTCATGATTAATTTGCCATTGTGCAAAAATATGTGACCTTAAACACCAATAAGTAAAAAAAGTCATCGCAGCGAGCATACTTCACAGCAAACAGACCTCACAGTGAGCAAGCCTCACAGCATGCATGCCTCACATTGCACCTATCTTACAGCAAGCTCACCTGACAGCGAGCATGCCTCACTTTGAACCGCCTCAAACAGGGGTGGTGGAACGATTTTCAAAGTGGGGGGGCTAGATCGGGCGATAGATGGTCATTGGTATGAAAATTTTAAATTCCAGGGTCCCAAAACCTCCATTTTCATGCATCTAAGTGGATATTTTGAGATTTTTCAGGGGATGTATTTGAAAGATTTCACACTTTGAGAGCCATTAAAAAACGTCGGTAAAGCATACAGGTGAGGTCTATTTATCAGCTTTGGTCACAACGACCAAAGCTGATAAATAGACCTCACCTGTATGCTTTACCAGACGTTTACAGCAATTATACTGTCTGTGGATTATCTTGACTGGGGGTGGATTTTGTACTTGTATCTGTAACATTACGATCTACTTCAGGTAACAGATTTTTTAACAGACTGTATACATTTTAGCGTTTTCTGTCACTTACTGCAAAAAAATGATCTGAAATCCATCGAAACTGAACCAGTACGAGAGAAACATAGCTGGCGAAAATGTGGAGGGAGGCTCTGGTTGTTCCCCTTGTTTCACCATTCATTTGTTGTGTTAAAATATATGCATACAAAAAAACATGGCCCGGCAAAAAAAGTGTAGGGACTGAAGCCCTCCCCCCAGCCCCCAAAGCCCTGAGCAGCCATTTTTCCAGCCAGGAACATACGTCATAACGTCATTAAATTGGATGGCTGTTCAGTAAATGTGTGGGGTAGACCAATCAGTATTTTCACCGTGCAGCCTTAGGGCTGCACGTTGAAAATATTGTTTAATCTACCCCAAATAATGAATATGAACTCTTCTAATTGCTGAGATTGAACTGGCATGGCAGATACCACTAGTGTTCAAAGGGTGAAGTATATAAGGAATTGCTGAATTATGACAGTAACTTTCCCCTGGCCACAGTGTGTTGCTTTCTCAAAACGACACACATTTATATTCCCTCACAGTAAATTAGTGCTTCACAATATTTTTTATGGGAACGGACCCTGCGACAGCGAGAAAGGGATGACACCAGAAGCGAGCTAGTTTGCTCTACTGAGGAACATGCTAAAAGATGGAGTACGAACACTGTTTGCGAAATTCGACACACTGCCATTTTTATTTGATAACTAGGAAAAATAATGATACAAATTGTTTTTTCGTTATGATAATGAGCAGTGTGCCCGATTAATATGATACATAAATCTAAACAAAGCGTAGGTAGAGCAAAGGTAGGCGATGATCCGCCAGCCCCTTATTCAACGAGTGCATTTTTAGCTCCCGTAAAATAGAAATCACAGGTGCTGAAGGGAGCAATTGCACTCGCACTCATCTCATTTCCAGGACTGGGGGAGTGGGGAGGGGGGGTGGGGGGGGGGTGGGTGAGTAATGTTTGGACTGTTTTCTATGAACTGTGTCAAGAGAAAGGGTCAATATGGAAATGTTATTGAACGCTCAGCCACTGTAAAATACTCTGTCACTGTAGACATTGGTGGCGAGTTGTCACTTACCATTTATTGCATGAAATATTAATTATTTGTGTGGCATATTGCTATGTAGAGAAAACAGTGTGTTAGTTTTATGCTTTCAAGTATTGATTGCTGTTTTGTACAACTGATGGACAAATAAACAATACAATAGGAAATCTACAATTGTCAGACTGTGCTTTGTGTAAATCACACTTGATAATATCTATTAACGGTTCCAGGTCTACAGTTTGTCCATAATAAATAGCATGTTAACTGCTCTGAAAATTCATACTTTGAGTTTAAGTTCTGTTCATTGTGGGTTTCAAGTAACCTACAGTTAAAACTAGAAGTCCTGTCACGAACTGTGCGCTTATCTAGACTTAATTGCGCGTATGAATTGCACGCAATTGCTATGGAATGGCATCCAAAGCACGACAGGTTCTTCTGGTTACTCATAACAAACACAGGCAATGTTTCTGCCAATGGACCTCCGGGTTACCCGGAGGTCCATTGACTGAAACATTGCTGGTACACAGGCCATATGTACAGAATTTGATAGAATTACTATGGTCATAACGCGTTGATTAACGCGCTAATCGACGTGCTATTTGTGCGCATTTCATGACAGGACTTCTAGTTTTAACTGTATTTGAGCTGGCCAGGTGTGACTGGTACTTTATTATACCACCCACTTGAAAAGTGGGCGGTATATAGCATTCATGGTGTCCGTACTTCCGTACTTACGTACTTCCGTACGTCCGTACGTCCGTGACGCTTTGGGGGTACACATCTGCTATCCACTACTCCTCTTAAACCAGTGGGTGGATTTCATTGAAACTTACAGGCATTCTTTTCTATACATTATAGATGTGCACCTCCTATTTTGCTTTCAGGTATTTTTATTTTTTACTCTTTCCCAAAGGGCGAAATGAACTTAGCCAAATTGTTGTGATGCTTTGGGGGGTACACTCCTGCTATCCACTACTCCTCTTATACCAGTGGGCGAATTTCATTGAAACTCTCAGACATTCTTTTATATACATTATAGATGTGCACCTTCTATTCTGCTTTCAGGTATTTTTATTTTTTCATCTTGCATGCTCTTTGTAATATTTACCCTTTCTCATATTGAAAATTGCTCTCATGTTTTCGGAGAACATACAGATGTGCTGTGTATATTAAATACTTTTTTACTGTTGTGAAATGTTTCTTGGTTGGAGTGGGTGGTATCTTTAGTGAGCAGTGCTCACAGTAATTCTAGTTTTTATGGTAACTACCCCCAGACGGATATACCATTTTTTCAAAATCCAGCAGTATGGCACTGATTTTGAAACTAGCAATAAGCAGTATATCGTAATACCGCTTAGCAGTAATTAAGGGCCTGGACATTTTTAAACATGTTCGCTATACTTTGAAAGTCTACCTCCAGTGGGTTTGCAGTTGTTTCTTGTCAAGTCTTGGCTGCCTACAGAGGCAGCCAAGACTTGACTAGAAACAACTGACAAGGTACTTAGAAAACAAGTTTTGAGTTTTCCCAAAACCATGCATGTTGGGGCACCTGTTCCGTTGCTTTAAAAAGTTACAAAAGTCGGAATTTGCCCCTTAGGGTTAAACAAATGTTGATCGGGTTGCAAATTGCAGTTCATTCACAGTAATTCTAGTTTTTTATTTCTGACTATCACTTTCGGCAAAAATTTAGCTTCCAATGGCAGTTAATTTGGCTTCCTATTGTGAGAAATTCAATATTTATGGGCAGAACCCTGAATGCACACTGATGTCAAAATACAAAAATTTCAAACCTCAAATTTTTTCCACTCTGTAATCTAACCAATTCAATCTTGTTGACAAAGCTCTGTGAGCAATGCCAAACAAGACTGTATAAGTTGCATTATGCAAGAAAAAAAATATACCATGAATGTTCCAAATGGGAGGAGGAAACCTGGGTGGTACTCGTCTTAGTTTTATTGCAGTTTTATTGCAGGCAGAGACCCATCTGCTCTAGGTGGGGATTGGATGGTTCAAAAAGAACCTGACTCATAGGTACTATCAAAAGAGTCCAGGAGTGGTCCAACGTCATCAGGTGTAACATCACGAAAGTATGAAATACCTCCTGGAATGTCCTCCACTGGTAGAAATGCTAGGCTGTCAATCACACCACAAAATAATTTGATACTCTTCTCAGTAGCGAGTAACTAACCCAAGGTTTTGTACCTTCCTCCAAGTACTCTGGATCAAATGGAAAAAACAGCCATGAATGAGAACCTGTTGACCAAATGTTGCTGTCACTTCCTTCATTGCAGCAAGCTCAAAGTCAGTAGTAATAGTTGTCAGATCAACTTGGAATCCCAGTATGTTATGACCATGGGAATATCGGTAAGGGTGACCAGCAGTGACTTCTACCGAGGGTGAGGGCTTAAACTGATGTAAACCAGGGGTAGAAGCACCAGCTCTCTCCAGCAGGTTACGATTAATTATTTGCTAGACACCACATGGCATCGTAGTTATAATTAATGGTTAACAGTGGAAGAGACTAATATGTGCTGGGCCACGATAAGGAAAAGCTGGGGACTGGCTGCATTTCTGGGTCAGGCAGGGCTTCTTTGGTGTGAAATAAAAAGCCGATAAAGATTAACAATTTATTCTACTCCAACAATTACTATCTGCATATCCATGATCAGTTATTTCTATGAATTATCCTTTTAACGTTATTCACCTCCAAACATATGATCGATCACTGTACCCGATAAAAATGCCCACTAATATAACTATATTTGAATTGCTTCCCAACTCGAATTCGTATAGAAATATTGGAACTACATTTAAACTTCTGCCAACTTATTACTTTACTCAGTTATACCTATCCACACTTACCAATTACCTTCGTGGACAATAATATGCGCTTCACTCGCTTAACAATGCATATGCCGCTATCTAGGGTATTCAACCCTCAGATGCTGAAAGTGCCCTTAAACCACAATAACAAATAGTTAACTATCTTTACTATCTCGCATAGTCATTACAAATATCATTATAATATACAGTGGAGCCCACTTAATTGGATATCTCTTAATTGTATATCCCTGTTAATTGAATATAATTTCCCAACACAAAACCATTTACCATACCTTCAGTACAAATTGCATATGGGTCGTAGAGTAAACTCTTGTTAATTGTATATAAATTTTTGTAATATGTCGAAAAAATTACTGTGACATGCACCAAATTCCCCTTATTTATCAACCTTTTTGGCCTTACTACATCCAGTACAGGCAGTTATTCTATTATATCTTGTTTGACAGAGCTCTATGAGCTCTGTCAAACAAAATATAATAGAATAAATGCTCAGTTTACCTCCAGAACACAGGAAACTGACTAAATCCCTGTTAATTGTATACTCCTGTTAATTGAATAATTTTCACTGGCAAAATGGATATTCAATTAAGAGGATTCTACTGTACCAATACTAATACTACTTAGCGTCAATTGTCTGGCTTCCTCAAATCCATATGACTTTTATATCCTGTTATCCAACTGATAGCACTGAAACCGACTGCTTACCACACAAAACAAATATTAACACTACTTTAGCTTCATCGTGTATCTCTTGAGCTCCCTGTGATTCTACTTCAAATATCTGTGGATGGCCTTATACACTGCACCAGATTCATTGTTTCTGTTGGTTATGAAAAGCGACTAGTGGCTTATCTCAAATTTACTGTAATAGGTGCTAATTAAACTATCTTGCCGCACTGTTTGACAATGGGTTGTCAAGACTTGTTGAGACAAATGCCAAACGACTGGATTTTACACACTTTAATTGGGGAGCGCAATTAACACAAAGACTGTTTGAGTTATTGTGTGAACTGAGCTTCCTTAATTATAACATGCAAACTCGTTGACTATTGTGTATTTCGAACTATTTTAATGAACATAAATTAGTTTAAACAATTTTTAGAAGCAAATTAATCTAAATTAACCAGGGTTATTGAGAAGCATTCAAGAATGATATCCACATGGCAAAACATCAAACTCAGAGGCTTCTCAATATATCCTCCCGTCACAATGTCACAATGGTTCTGGATAGCACTGAACAATTATTCATAGGTAGGTTGGGTCTTGTTCAACAATAAAGCACATACACAAGCAACAGAACCCTCACAAGGGAACCATGTATAACAAGAGCTGTTTGAAGAGTACAGAAGCCACATTAAACATACCATCCATAAACCAGGATGAGGAACCAGCAAGATGTCTTAGCCTCTCACACGTAGCAAATACTAACATCCGGTTGTTCTGGTCCACTCCCTCTCAACTACATGATCGGATGGAGTCTGTGGTAGATTTTGGCATGCTTGTGATTGAGCGAGTGGTTTACACTATTCGCGTCACCAAGAGCTGCTCGTACCCCAATGAGAGCAATGGGATCTGTGAGAATCTGAGTTAAGTTTCCACAGGTATTTGAAACCTGCTCTTTCATCTGAGCACATCTCTTACTTGCTGCCAATGTGTTGTCTTTGGGCCTATATAATAATAATACGCCCGTTTGAAAAACAAACAGTCATATTATGTAAATGAGTTGTCCGTCGTCGTTGGTCCGGTTTTGGTTGTCCGGAGATTTTCTCGGCTGTTCGAGGGCCATTCTCTATGAGACTTCGTATGTATGTTCACCACCATGGGAGCCTATGTATGTGTGGTTATTGTTCCGGTGGAACTATTTTTGCCAGAGTTATGCCCTTTTTTGACTTGGAATAATTTGCCTCCTTGGTCTGAATTTTGTCTGGATATTTTCTGAGAGGTTTACAGACCAATTCCTCCAAAACTAGACATGTATGTTCACCACCATGGAGACCTGTGTGTGTGTGATTATTATTCTGGTGAGACTATTTTTACCATAGTTATGCCCCTTTTCAACTTAGAATAATTTGGCCCATCAGTCTGAATTATGTGCACAGATTTTCTCAAAGGTTCATGGACCAATTCTTTCAAAACTTGGCATGCATGTTCACCACCATGGGGACCTGTGCATGTGTGATTATAGTTCTGGTTGGAATATTTTTGCCCGAGTTATATGTCCCTTTTTCGACTTAAAATAATTCACCTCATCTGTGTGAATTTTGTCCTGAGATTTTCTTGTAGGTTTATGGACCAATTCTTTCGAAATTGGGTTTGCATGTTCACCCCCATGTGTGCCTGTCCACCTGTGATTATAGTTCTGGTCAGACTAATTTTGCTACAGTTATGTCTCTTTTCGACTCAGAATAATTTACCACATTGGTTGAATTTTGTCCAGAGATTTTCTTGGAGGTTTATGGACTTATTCTTTTGAAACTTGGTATGCATGATCACCACCATAGGAACCCTTACACCTGCGATTATAGTTCTGGTAGAACTATTTTTTTCTAGAGTTATACCCCCTTTCAACTTGGAATAATCTGCCGCATAAGTTTTGTCTGGAAGGTTTCTCTGACGACCTGTGCACCTGTGATTATAATTTTGGTCGGACAATTATTTCCAGAGTTATGCCCTTTTTCGACTTGGAATAATCTGCTGCATAAATCTTGAGTTTTGTCCGGAGGGTTTCTCTAGGGTGTTTGGACTGATTCCTTTGAAACTTAGTATGCATGTTCACCACCATGGGAATCTGTGCACCTGTGATTTTAATTTTGGTTGGACTATTCTTTCCAGAGTTATGCCCCTTTACAATTTCAGAAATTTCACATTTCTATCAACATTTTGGTTTTTGGTTGATAACCTGAGTTTGGATTTGACGATCAGCACCAAACTTGGTTTTGTGTACCTGTCATACTTAAATGCAAGCTCAGTTTGAATTGGGATTCTTTCCAATGTTATTGGTTGATCCATGGATCAAAACAGGATGGGGGAGGGGTTGTCTTGGGGTGGTGGTTAACTTGTTACCACCTGAATCTTTTTATCTCTCACAGTTTATCAGTGTGTTCAATCCTACTTCAGCACATTCTGTGTAGAAAATTTTTCCTGACTGTTACTTACAATGCTGACAATGGTTCTTTCAGCTAACCTGATAAAAAGTCGGGTTCATTTCAGTAAAATTTGAAGGAATTGTTTGTTACAAAATCACGTATTGATTTTGTAAAAAGTTAATTAACCCGTAAGACCTCATAATGGCACAAACAGCCCCTTTTATATTTCTCTGAAAAAGTTATCCTAAGTATATTCTTCCTTGAGAACTCGACTGGCAGAATTCATTTATCTCGACAGTGATTTTATATTATTGTTGTACAAGCATCCAACAACATTGTAGAAACATGGTTTAGCAAGCCTGGAAATAAGCAGACTGTCATCTGCAGATTGAGGTTCCCAGAAGGTGAATGTGGTGATGCTACCCTGCACCGCATTATTAAATTTACCCTCTGGGGGTTTCTACGTGGGATATAGAATCAGCAAATTCACCTTTTGGGGACCTCATACTGCAAATGACAGATTGCTTATTTCCAGGCTTTCTGTTATCTGGACCTAAGCTTTAATTCGTTGCTCCACATAGGGACAAAGAATGTGGAGAATCCCTCCCCCCCCCCCCCCCCCCCCCCCCCCCCAAGTTTATATAAAAAATCTGCAATACAGTAAATACACAGAACGACATGCGTGTGTAAATGGGTTAATTGATATGGCACGAGTGCCAGTAGGAAGGATAGAACAAGTGGCATATCAATTCGTTCTGTGTTTATTACATGCCTTCATGCCAAAAAAAACAATTATTAGAAGGACACTCAGCAATTCATTTGACAACTATCAACAAAAAGAACACATTTTTTCGCCAACCAAATTTGCGAGGGGAACTCGTGTTACTATTTTCGTCCCCTGAGTTCCAATGTGTTCTATGTGTCTACTGGCACATTGGAACTCATGGGACGATTTTTACCTATCGCTAGTGATTCAAATTGTAATTGCGGTGCACGATTTGTGGAAAATTCCAGTGAAATTTTGCTCCTTTATAAAAATAGTTCGTCAATGATTTCCGTTCCGCACATATGTGTGAAACAGAGTTTCATTTTTCCGCATGGTTTAGTGTTGCTGTGTATGGGGATTACATAAAACAGGCATGTAATAAAACATTGAATTGAACTACTGAGACCAGAATGATCTGTAATTGGTCTGTAAGGGGTAAGAATTGTTTGATTATTCCGATTTAACTCATTTATGCACCAAACATGATACAAGCGTTCCAAGTGGTGTTGCGATATAGCAACAAATTTCAAATTTTATCACATTTTGCAATTTCTGCTCTGTGGGATGCCTTTGATGTGAGCCTTATTGTATTACAAACACTAACCACGATGAAACTAGTGTACAAACTGAAATATAAAAATTAATTTTGATGCAACAGATTGTGCAGAAGTCCAGGATAACTGTCTAACTTAGGGAGGTTCTCATTTTTCAGATTCAGTTTTAGTACGGTTTCAGGAAAATTTCTTTGTTTTTGTTCAGTCTTTCTAAGAACATATAGTAAATAACACTTCAAGCTCCTTAACTTGGAAAAGATCTGCAGTAGATTGTAGGATATCTCTCACCACAAAAAGCCCTGCCTAAATATCTCCATTGGGCTCAGGCTAACTTCCCTTTAGTCATCCTTATACAGGCCTGGCCTTTTGAAAAATCCAGGGGAGCCACTATGGCCCTCCTAAATCTGTTTCAGGGGAGCTATTCTACACTAATATCAATTATACAAGGTTATTAATATGAATATTGATCAGAGCCATTACAGTTTAAGGAGAGCAATTGTGGCTCTCCTCAATTTGCCTTTAGGAGAGCCAAGGAGAGCTGGAGCAATAGCTCCCCTCAAATGGCCAGGCCTGCTTATAGGTTCCCAAGTATCAGTTACTAATCCCATTAACCCTTTGAGCCCTGGTGGTATGTTCCATGTCAGGTCAATGACAGCAATTGGAAAAGTTCATATTCATTATTTGGGGTAGACCAATTAATATTTTCAACGGTCAGCCTAGAGGCTGCACGTTGAAAATATTTATTGGTCTCCCCACACATTCACTTAGCAGCCATCCTGCTTAACCCTCTACCCAATGCAGACTATATCAAAATTTATAGGTGCAGGCTGCAAGCCGAGAGGTCCTCGGTTCGAATCCCACCTGCGGCAACCGCGTTGTGTCCTTGGGCAAGACACTTCACCCCGATTGCCTACATGGGGGCACGATGACGCTGTGTACTGCGGCGTACTGCACGTCGATGGTGCGCATGCAGAGTTCAGAGTTACGATGTTGGAGAGCTGACAGCTGCTCGTCGTTGCTTGGTGGTTCTCTCCGGGTACTCCGGCTTCCTCCACCCGTAAAACTGTCACGGTCACGATTAGCCATTGTGCATAAGTATGTGACCTTAAACACCAATAAATAAATAAATAAATCAAAATTTATTATTTTAAATATTTTTTCAATTTTTTTTCAAAAGATTTTAACAAAACCATATCATGCGACCCCTCGTTGGAATGAGCTCGACGAGCTCGTTCCAACGAGGGGTCACATGATATGGTTTTGTTGAAATCTTTGGAAAAATAATATTTTTTCAACTGCTAAATTTGCATATTACGCGGGCGGATGCGGACGAATTGTTGGAGTTAAGGGTTAATGAAACTATGACGTATCATCTTCCTAGGCCGGAAAAGCAGCCTCTAGGGTTTAAACGGTTAAGTCAGAAAAAAAGTGGGTAACAAATGAATAAAATTCATTTATTACTTTCCAAAGTGTGATTTACTGGGATTTCAGGGTTTAATTATAAACGATAACTTCACAAGTGAATTATGCAGTCAACAATTGTGTCATGTATCCTTGCACGCAAACGAAGATGCTTTGCCGTGGGTGTAATGGGGACTTTACTGTTTTTTTTAACCCTTTACCTAACATGTAAAGCCAATGACACTTGCAAAAAAAAAAATTCTTGAATAACTAATTTTTTCATTTTTTGTCTCAAAAACATAGGTTATGACCTCTCATTGGAATGATCTTGACGTGCTCGTTCCAATGAGGGGTCATAACCTATGTTTTAGAGACAAAAAAAATTGGCGATTGTTTGATAATAGCATTGCCCGGTTTTGGCTGTTACGTTAGGTAAAGGGTTAAATAATGTAATTATCGTTAATAATTAAAAGTAATAAACAGAGTAATTGCTTGACTGGACTGGTTACATGAAATAATTCATTCGAGGCGAGGGACTATATTGTAAAACACTCGTGCGCATTCGTGCACTTGTGTTTGTACAACGTCCCTCACCTCTCATGAATTATTTCACATAACCAGTCCAGTCAAACGATTACTCTCTATCTAATCTATGTTGTTTTCTCATTGTCACATTTTTCTCTTATTTACGAGTCAATAAGGAAGAACATGTGACAATGAGAACATGACATATTGAGCCCTTTTCCAGATAGACTAAGTAATGAGAGACCATAATGGGCATTAGTCCTCTTACCTCCAAGTAAGATAGTTTGATCAGTTTATGATCAAACACAGTAAAACCATTTCAGACGTTTTTTTTGCTGAGTCTTCTGTTTCTGTTTTCCAGTTTGCTGTAAATAATGAAACCGAACCGGAAAACTAGAAAAACAACCAGCTGAAGAATTCACTGTATGTAACCCTTTACCCAACGAATCAGCCGCATCCGTCCACGTAATATACAAATTCAACAGTTGAAAAAATATTATTTTTCAAAAGATTTCAACAAAACCATATCATGTGACCCCTCATTGGAACGAGCTTGACAAGCTCATTCCAACGAGGGGTCACATGATATGGTTTTGTTGAAATTTTTTGAAAAATTTGAAAAAATGATATTTATAATAATAAATTTTGATATCGTCTGCGTTGGGTAAAGGGTTAAAACATTTTATCCTGGCTTTTGGAAAAAGAAAAGTTTTCTGTGTTGAAATGACCATTTGGTTACGTGTTTTTGCAGTGGTCATTCAGGATGCAATTTACATAATAATAATGATAACAACACTTTGACAGGCCACTGATTTGCCTTAGTTCTCAGGTGAGAAGGCCTTGATAAGTCTTGTTCTCCCAGATGCCTCCTTATTCCCACGCCTCTTTTCTCCTCCCAACACTCTAAGATGAACTTCTTGATGACATCCCGTACCCCATTCTTCCCAATCTCTCTGATAAACAAAGTGACCCTCTCCTTGGTGTCACCCACAAACCACATGTCCTTCATTCTCCCTTCCCACTTTCCCATCATAATCTCGGTGAATCTTATTCTGTTAGACTAGTATTTTGGACATTCTAATAGAAAGTGTTGTGAGGTCTCCACTACGTCTAATTTATACATTTGGCACTCCTTTTCATTGTCTTTCCTCATTTTTCCCATTTAGCTCCAGCTGTCGCGATTTCATCTAGCTTGAACTACAGTGACCCACCAAAGCTGCCATCACAGTACTCTTCCATATATGCTCCAATATAGGAGAATCTCTTGCGAAAGCACTCCTTGAAGAAAAAAAATTCATAGATTCTGTGGACAGCTTGAATTATTATGATCACTTGTCTCTTGTTGCCATCTCTTCTGTTGACTTAAATCTGCTTTGTGGTGTTACCAGAGCTAAGAGGGGAGAAAAATCAATTACTTTTAGTCACTTCTCAAAAGCAAGTAATTGAAATCTCTATCAACAAAACTAGGGGCCATATTTTCCATGGAAAAATAGCAATTAAATTGATAGAAAGAAGCAAATCAATAAATATACCCACTTCATATTTTTCCGCAAGGAATTCTTTACAGAGGTGGCAATTTATCACTTTTATATGAAGACATCTTTTCTGATTGAATTAACAGTGACATGCTTAGAATATGTTGCTCCTTGCATTGGTCATCATTAATTTTATCTCAATAAATGGATAGTGATTGAACAACAAGATCTTTGGCTGGACCCTGTTTTAACTTTGATCTTTTAAGTCTGGATTTTGAGTAGAAATAGTGGTGCCTTTTTGTGGCTATGATATTATTCTATTGATGTGAAATTTCCTTTCTTCAGACATTGCCACAGTTGAATTGATTTTTTGACCACAACCAATGTAGGCTCCACAAAACAGATCTTATGTTTCTCCAGCTATTTTTTTTATAAAATTGCAAGTGGGAGCAGCTGGTACTTGGGTATTTTCTTATTTTATTTTTCTTAAATTTTTGTAATTATTTCTTTGCCATCAAATGTTCATATTCTTAGTTTGTTTTATGTTTTAGTCCTCATAATCGGCAGAGCCGAACCTAATATGAACATGCATTGCCGTGTATGGAACGGTATCAGCCAGTTAAATGCTATGTAACATATTTATTATGTAGAAAGTCCATGTAAATCAAGAGATTAATCCATTTTCATAAGAAACAAAGAATGACCGGCTGTTTACTTTTTAGAAATCGCTATTAACAGCACTATGCAGAATTATCAACTGTAACTGGCACCAGTTCGTATCCATGGTGACAGTAAACAATCATCGCTGTTCGAAGTGCGATATTTGTTTACAAAATAAAACGTATTGCTACAAGCATATCTGAAATACCCTTACATACATTTACTGTCATTACCTGCTGAAAAGGGTTAACAAAGCACGATTAAATGTTCAAAAAATCACTTTTAATCTGTTGAGTAAACTGTAAAGATAACGTTTGCTTCAGCTTAACCCTTTACCCAACGAATCGCCCGCATCTGCCCGCGTAATATGCAGATTCAGCAGCTGAAAAAAATATTTATCGAAAAATTTCAACAAAACCATATCATGTGACCCCTCTTTGGAACGAGCTCGTTGAGCTCGTTCCAATGAGGGGTCACATGATATGGTTTTGTTGAAATTTTTTGAAAAAAATTAAAAAGTGATATTTAAATTAATAAATTTTGATATCGTCTGCGTTGGGTAAAGGGTTAAAAATCGATAGAACAAAGAACTTTTGGGACTACAAATAATATTTTCTGTAAAGTTTTTAAATATTTAATGTTTTAAATCAGTAAATATGTTAGAGCAGGGAGGCTAACTGCAACCACGGGTCGGGATCGGTAGTGAGAGACTACCGAAAATCACAACCGCACTCCAAGAAACACAACCGCAAATTCGGTTTTAAAATTCCAGCGTGTTTTAACTGGTAGAGTGCTGGAAGCCCATATTTGGGCTTTACTCTGACATGCAGGGACCGTAATGTAAAGGCCTCATGTTCAGTGGATGTGCTTCATATTATCTTTGAAGTGAAATTATTTAGTCTGTATAGATTTGCCTTGTTACAATTTATGGGGGCACTCTCCCATAAATTGTAACAATGCAAAGACATGTGAACAAATTTTGATGGTCAAAAATAATTTAGCACTCTACCAGTTAAAATACTGTGCGTTATTTTGAATTACCAGAATAACCACATAATTCACTTTATAACAAATGCAATATCTACGAATCTGCTGGCCACCGTCAAATAATTTCTGTATACGTTTGAATGGAATTGAAAAAAAAAACTTGAACACTAAACTTGCACCAATGACATTTTCAAGACAGTAAGCCAAGATTTGAGGCTTTCATTATCAATACATGAAACTCAACATGAATTACACAATATTCATTAATATGCATGACCTGTCAACACCAAGGCTGAAGCACAGTAAATGTTCATCAGTTTATAACATGCAGTTTCCTTTGATGAACTATAACTTGCCACTTGCTCTTCATTTATACTGTCGGATATATTTATTTCTACATGTAATTTTGAAAGCTTCAACATCAAATCGGTTTCAAATTCACATTTGAAGTCGGATGAAAATTTAGGGTTACAATGACCTAAATGAGCGACTTTTACTTGATAAAATTTTGAGTGGCGGCATAATTTTTTAGGGTCGGTCAGGTTATCCTAAACACAGTTTTGGTTTTCTTTGGCTTGACAGTTTACAACATTACAGGCATAGATATGTTATAATTATTTATTCAACTGATACAATCAACAGAAGATGTCTTGTTACTTGTTAGTGGAAGAAGTTGTAATTATAGGGCTGATCTGATAGGTATATACAGATCGTTTCTATATGCTCATGGACAACCAAAATCGCAACCAAGTTTTTTTAGTTAAAAAAACTTAAAACCATAACCGTAGTGTAAATCCCACAACCTCCCAGCTCTAAAATACGGTACCTTGAAAATATTTTTGGTACTTAATTTATCTTCTTTTATTTTAATTCAAATTTTGAAAATTGCGAAAGGGGTGGAAATGCCTCAAATGGTAATAGCGGCTACTCACCCGACATCAAATAATATCAGGTGAGTTACCTGATACAGCAGAACCCTTACATGGTATTCCAGCCCTCTGATTGCACAACCTAACTTTGAGGCATAATAATACCAGTACGCAAGGTTCTGCACACATTAGTGAATGGCGGTAGGGTTTGTCTGGAATTTTAATAAATTTCTAACGACCATTATGTACAAAGTTATATGCCTTGTTACTTGCCTATAGGCACTCTCTGGAAGTGCCGTGGCTCAGTGGTTATGGAATTGGACTTCAAACCGAAAGGTCCACGGTTTGATACCCTGCATTGTGTCCTTGGGCAAGGCACTTCATCCCGATTGCCCATATGGGGCACAGTGGCACTGTGTACTAAGGTGTACTGCACATCGATGGTACACTTGTCTTCAGCCAATTCCAATCCTGCTTGTGTGGAGTTAGAACGTTGTTGAGTCTTGCAAGTGTGACAGTTGCTTGCTGTTTTGGTGGTTCTCTGGGTACTCAGGCTTCCTCCACCCTTAAAACTGTCTGACATGAGGTGACCCTGGCTGTTGAAAGTGTCGCTAAGCCCCAATATATAAATATATAAATAGGCACTTTCTAAGTGTAACACGACAAACCCAATCAGATGAAATACTTTCACTTCAAAGTTCAAATGAAGCTCGTAGTATGAAGCTTTTATGTTGCGGGATCTCCATTTAAGAATAAAGCCCAGATATGAGCTTACAGCACTCTAAAGTTAAAGCATTCCACACAATACATTTATTACACACCTGTTATATGAAATCCCCATCTACAGCAACACTAAACCATACAGAAAATGAAAATCTGTTCCGTGCACATGTGCGGAACAGAAACCATTGACAGGCTATTTTTAAATAGAAGCCAAATTTCACTGGAATTTTCTAAAAATCGTGCGCTGCAATTACAGTCTGAATTGCTGGCGATAGCAAAAAATCATCCTGTGCGTTCCAAGTGTTCTATGTGCCAGTAGGCAGATAGAAGAACACTTGGAACTCGGGGGACAAAATATTAACATTGGTTTACCTTGCAAATTTGGTCGGCGATAAAATGTGTTCTTTTTGTTGATAGCTGTCAAATTAATTGCTGAATGCCCCTCTAATAATTGTTTTTATAGATGCAAAGGCATGCAGTAAACACAGAACGACACTCGAGTGTAAATAGGTTAATCGATATGCGGCCTCTCGTTTTATCCTACCACACTGGCGCTCTTGCCATATTAACCCATTCACATGCGTGTATCATTCTGTGTGTGTATGGATCCCTGTTTCATGTGTGTTAACTTTGTCAGTTAAAGGGTAACTGTGTAGTAGATTATGTGCATAACTCTTGTCTATTGCACTTAGAAAAAGAATAAACCATGAGGTTTTGTGACTGATGTACTTGTATTCTCTGTCGCCAGATATTACACAAGCCATTTATATTGGTGTTCAATAATGGACTTTAAATTGAATATAATATGCAGATATTCCCTGAATAACAATGACATGTCGCTTGCAGAAGAGATATATGTATCATATTTTTAACAATTTTATTAACTACCTCACTGTTGTAGACAGCTGCCATATCTTGCAAGCAGAGTTCATTTTTTCATTTTCTGCACATCTTTAAAGTCAATGGATGTTTTTAAATGTGTTTCATTTTAAAATTTAAATGTGCTGGAAGTCTCTCATGAGGCATAAATATTTGCTCAATATCATTTGAAAATTAACATTCTTGATGCCTAATAAAATGAAATGTAAATTGAAAAAATCCCATTTTTTTTTTCTCTTGGTTAAATACTGAATTAATTTCATTGGTCCATTTTAAACCTGCATATTTTTCACAACCTCTCAACTAACTGAATGGCAAATCTACTCAGCACACACAATCTCTAATAATCGTGATTCAAATTTTTATACCCCCACTTCTTCGTTGGGTTCGAAGTGGGGGCTATATAGAAATCGCCCTGTCCGTCCATGCGAACAAATTCTTGTGTGCGCAACTCCTCCTACATTAAAGAACCGATTTTGAGGTGAACTAAGTGAACATGCGCATATTCCAACATTTTTGATCTGCGACAATTTTAACCAGGTTATCTCTCTTGAACTTTGATTTAATATGGGTTTCTACATGAAATTCTTGTGTGCACAACTCCTCCTACATTTATCAATCAATTTCCCCGTGGGAACCCCGGGAAGTAGGCAGCACTTGTTTACTGTGGTAAACCAGTTCCGCTTTACTAGTAAAATAGGACCCAGTCACCAATGCTTGGGGTGAAAGTCCTCTAAAATGGGCAACATGTTGATCAACGATTGACTAAACTTGACTTCATCTCCATGTTGTGTCACGATTAGCCATGGTGCATAAATATGTGACGTTAACCACCAACAAACAAACAATCAATCAATTTCCTTATGGCCTTCGCCTACATGATCAGAAGTGCATTCCTCTAAAAACCCAAAGCAGGGGTATTAATCACCTTCAGTGATAGTTCTAGTTTATTTTATTTTTATTTTCTGCTTCCAAAACAGAACTTAAACTCCTCATTGAAATAAACTCTCGATGTGTTTAACACTCTGCACTCTGATGTCAAAATGGCAAAGTTTTCTGCAGCAAATATTTCCCACAATGCAGTTTAATATTTAACCAAATATACCTTGTTTGACAGAGCTCAGTGAGCTCTGTCAAACAAGATATAATTGGTTAAATTCATAGTTAAACAAGAGAAAAACAGAGTGATTGGAGAAAATTCTGTTGCACCACCAGTGTTTTGAGTTTATGGGGTTGTAAGCTGTATTGTGTAAGTGAGAAATAGAGGATATTCACGAAAATTTGATGAATACCGAAAATATCTCGTGAGTGGCTACAAAGAAATATGAGGATCTTCACGAGCGACGCAGTCGCGAGTGAAGATCCTCATATTTCTTGTAGCCACTCACGAGATATTTTCGGTATTCATAAAATTTTCGTGAATTTTCTTTTTATTTAATGCTCTACGACTACAAACTCTCCAATTTGTGGCCTTTATTTGCCATTAAGGCGCAAAATTTATGTGCCGAACCGGCGTCCATACAAAAATTACAACAACCAAACTCCAACCATTGGAATGTGTGAATATCCGCACAAAAAGTAGTCCCGTCTTATTTCTCCCCTAACTTTACGATTTACCAAGGCTGGCGAATTGAAATAATCGCAATGTGTTTCGAAGAAATAGAACAATAACAAAAAACAGCACTTTCTTATTTTCAATAACAAGACACGTCATTTTATTTTTTTTGAACTCAATGCACTGAAGACGTGTGAAGTTGAACTGAAGAAATTTGAAAGTGATTTCGGCTTTTCGCTGGAAGGTGAATGAGAAAGTCAAACTTTGAAACCGCTGATTTAATGAATTGATTTAGTCACTGTCACTATCAATTATTCGAATTCGTTTGTATTTGGGACTCTGGAATTCATTACTGATGTGCTGACTCGTTTAAAGTACATGTGATTCGTCATCCGAACCTACGATGAAATATCGATTTCTAAATATCATTTTGATATTTCGTTTTGCCGACCGACAAGGGAATATGACTTAATTTTTCAGCGTGAATTGATGCCTGAGCATTAAATAAATGAAAATATTGATTTATTTACAAAGAAATATCCCAAGTGTTGCCGTCTAATCATGTTGGGTAAAGAGTTAATAAAATGTAAAACACACAGCTTTTGCATTATTAACCCTTTACCCGCTGCACTGGATATAAAAATTTATTATTTTAAAATATTTTTTAAAAAACATTTTCAACAAATTCAACAAAAGCATATCATGTGCCCCCTCATTGGAATGGTTAAACTTTACTTCATATTTGTGTTGCCCTCATGATATAGCCAAGGATTCTGAAAGTGACTTAAACACCAATAAATAAATAAAATATGTGGTAAGCCTAAAAAAAAGTTAAAAGTCTGTTTCTCAGGCCCTCCTGCATTGCCATTTTTGCTGCCACGTTCTCTCTTTTTATAACCAAAGTAAACTTAAAATAATAAAAATTAAATGGTTTATTTTTGATATTTTACCCAAGTTAATAAAATTGATAAATTTGTCCCTCGAGTGTAACATGGCTTCTCAATGCTTTAGCATTGCAGGGACCGACCTGGGCATGCGCCAGTGCGTATTTGGTTCTGAAACATGAGGACTTGGCTCTTAAATCTCAGAAATAGGCTTCTCAGTTGGCGCGTAACTTCTCAGATCATATTTTGATATTCTTTCGATGGATAATCGAGAGAGACACTCTTACATGTATTATATATATGATTATCATTTATCATTGTTGTAGAGTGTTTAAGTTAATACTTCAAGTCTTAATTACCAAGCATTAATCTTCACTGTGGTTTCTGATCAAGTCTTGGCTGCCTAAATAGGCAGCCAAGACTTGATCAGAAACCACAGTGAAGATTAATGTTTGCTATAGTGTACTAAATGAAAATGATGAGAGCTATTACATACTTGCAGTGTGTGTTACAAACAGCAGTGTGACACCGTAAATTGAAATCTGGCGCATGAATTGAAAAATAGGCTCCGAGGCTAGAGCGTATTTTAAATAGTCCTGATCGGTCCCTGCATTGCATAGCCTTCGTACACTTAAGGGACGAAATACACCACCACCCATGCTATTCTGTAGATTATGAGTACTAAAACATAAAACGAAGCAAGAATATGAACTTTTGATGGCAAAGAAATAATTACAAAAATAAAAAATAAAATGAAAAAATGCCCCACTTTGATCTACTTTGTGGGGCCAAAAGGAAAATATAAATGATGCAGGACTATCATTTGTCCTTTTCCAAGAATTTATTTTGGGATCACAGCATCGGAACCCCAGGAAATGAAGCAGTGCTTGTTTACTATGGTGAATAAGTGCTGTTTTCTGGTAAAATAGGATCTGGTAGCCAATGACTGGAGAACAAATTCTCTAAAAAATTGGCAACATGTTTATAAATGATCGACTTTATATCCATGTTACGGACACAATTAGCCCGTGTGCAGAAATATGCAACCATAAACACCAATAAATAAATATAAATAAATTTTAGGAGAATTATTGTGTTAAGTGTATTCGCATGCTATTCCCTTCAGTCACTGAAGGGTAAATTTTTGAGAAGCATTGCTGCATGATGCTTAAAGGGCCTGGGGAGCATTTTTGAAGCATTGCATCAGTTTTGACAGGGACATGGTTGAAAACTCTGCATCAGGAAAACTTTAAGTGACATGTAAAATGGAGAAAAAATTAATTTAACTGTCACTGTTTGAAAAAATGTGTCTATCATCCCACCGTTTTGAAGAAATCCAGAAAATCATTGACAATGTTATTATGTATTTTGTTCAGCTTTATTTGAAACATAACATTCTCAATGACAGAACTTGAGTGTTGAGGATTATTGTTTGTCAGATATGTCCCAGGTCATTAACAAACTTTTGGAGAAAAGGGTATTTTTGAAACTGGTTACCCTTCAAACTACATCATTCGACATGTCTTTCAACATTTTCAAACATTTTTTTTTAGATTTCTTTAGACAAATCTTTTCTTTCTTTCATGAGGGTATAGAAAAGTTATGTAATTTTGTTTCTGTTAAGTTGGCATGTTTATGATAAAAAGAATTTAAAAAACAGGTTTAGAGAATTTTGCAAATATCATTGAACATCATTAACCCCTTCATTCAAAGTTATAGGAAACTTTATACCTGGCCTGTCATTTTGAAAACCACAGGAGAGCGACTAGTGCCCTATCTCTGTGGGAATCCTGGCAGGTGAAGCAGTGCTTGTTTACTGTTGTAAACCTCTGTTTTACTGGTAAAATAGGACATGGCCACCAATGCCAGGGGTGGAAGTCCTCTAAAATGGGTAACATAGGTATAAATCCAGGCCTGGAATTCTTTAGGAGTGCAGGAGTGCTGCCACTGCACGCCTAGAAAAAATTGAGGAGAGCAATTTTTTGCACCCCTTGATTTTCTGGAATGCCAGATCTGTTTGGGACTGGCTTTAAAATCTATTATCATTTCGTCCCCTGAGTTCCAATGTGTTCTCTGTGTCTACTGGCTCAGAGAACACATTGGAACCCAGGAGACGATTTGTCAATGTTGCATTGATTCGCAATAATTCATGCCCCATTCTGTGTTGTATTTCGCTAC
Source organism: Pictodentalium vernedei (assembly GCA_031216915.1). Classification (NCBI taxonomy): domain Eukaryota; kingdom Metazoa; phylum Mollusca; class Scaphopoda; order Dentaliida; family Dentaliidae; genus Pictodentalium; species Pictodentalium vernedei. The sequence continues at coordinate 78,303,767 of CM062295.1, forward strand.
ATTTTGAGTGTAGAAGCCAGTCACATAAGAATTGAATGCAACATTTTGAATAATGAGAAGATGTGTGTGCCAATATTTCCATATGTAGCTGAATGTAGTACAATTTTTCAATCACAATATTAATACCTTGAAGAGAATATAACCAAAATAGCAAACAAGTTTTTGCATTGAAAATTTCTGGTGCAATTGCACTCCCAAGCAATCTGAGGAGGGCAACTGTTTTGCACTCCTTGATTTTCTAGATTGTCAGGCCTGTAAATGATTGACTGGACTTTACATTATCTCATGTTGTGGTCACGATTAGCCGTTGTGCAGAAGTATGTGACTTTAACTGGTTGAGTGCAAGAAGCCTCCATCATCGTTCTATTGAAAAGTGGCTTTACACTGTGTGCACCATGGCTTGCTCTCTTCCCAGCGGTAGGAAAAATTCAGTACATAAAAATGTTTTATTACAATTTATTGGAGAGTGCCTTTGATATTTTCTGTTGATTTTTATTCCCACACAAACTACGTCATCATTGCATGCAATGATATTACAAGTGACCAGTATTCTCGTGTGTAAAATGGAGCAATATACTTTATTACATGCCCGTTCTATGTAATCCCCATCTACAGCAGAACTAAACCGTGCGGAAAAAAGGAAAAAAAAATCTGTTCCGCACATATGTGCGGAACGGAAATCGTTGATGGACTATTTTTAACCCTTTACCTAACGTAACGGCCAAAACCGGCCAGCGCTATTCTCAAAAATTGCCAATTAATTTCATTATTTTTGTCATTTTTTGTCTGAAAAACATAGGTTATGACCCCTCGTTGGAACGAGCTCAACGAGCTCGTTCCAACGAGGAGTCATAACCTATGTTTTTCAGGCAAAAAATGAAAAAAATTAGTTATTCAAGAATTATTTTTGCAAGTGTCGTCTGCTTTTCAGGTTAGGTAAAGGGTTAAATAGAAGCGAAATTTCACTGAACTTTTCTACAAATTGTGCTACGCAATTACAATTCGAATCGCTAGTGATAGCTGAAAATCGTCCCCTGAGTTCCATTGTGTTCTATGTGCCAGTATTGGAACTCAGAGAACGAAAAAGTGACACAGATTCCCCTCACAGATTTGGTTGGCGATAAAATGTGTTCCTTTTGTTGATAGTTGTCAAATGAATTGCAGAGTGTCTGTGTAATAATTGTTTTTATAGATGTGAAGGTGTGTAATAAACACAGAACGACACACGCGTGTGAATGGGTTAATCGATATGGCACTTGTGCCGTCGTGGAAGTATAACACTCGAGGCCTCTGGCCTCTAGTTCTATCCTTCCGCGCTGGCACTCGTGCCATTAACCCATTCGCATGTGTGTGTCGTTCTGTGTATTTAATGTGAATTGTTACTTAGCAGGTCTGTCCAATTTACAAATTATGGCAATGCTAAAGGTGATCATTTTAACTTGTTTCAGGCAATCCACTTTTCTATTCACGCATTTTTCAAATTTTTAAGCATCAGAAGTCAGTAGTGCCTACTGATAACTAGCTAGGGCTGTTCAGTGTTGCGACTATCAATTTTCATAGTTGACTAATCGCCAGCATTAGTCGATGTTTAGTCAATTAATAGTCGTTTCCCCATAAATTCAGCAATTTTTAATATACATGTAATTACAAATTTAAACCTTACTATGTATGAATGCACACACTTCTGTGTTTAGATGAGAATTGCACACTCCTGTGCTGAGATGAAAATGGAAACACCAAAATATCTCCAATGAATTTGAGCAAAAGAACATTGATGAAAATGTTTCATTTCTTTTACTAATTTCCAGAAATTTTGTACATGAACCTCCCTCCATTCCTACACAAGTTAGAATATGGTACTACAAGTAAACTGATCTTTTGCGACTACCTTCTCACTTTCTCAGTCCGGAATGTCGGATTGTTCCGATTGGGGTTGTTCGATCGCACAAGACTGCAGTCAGCAATTACTCCCCAAACCACAAATTATTCAGTTGGTACATAGTTTGAACGATACTCTTTAGTACTGATTAACAGTGTGCTGGTTATGCTAACCAGGTACTGAGTTATTCATCACAGAAATTTCGAATTACATAGTTGCACAATAGTGGAGAAAACAAAAACCATTGAATATTATAAGTAACTATGGTTAGACATTTTGGCGGTTAATAATCTTACTGTTCAATTCCCCCTTGGGGTGCGAGTCCTCTAAAATAGGCAATATTGGGTATAAACGAATGCCTGACTTGACTTTATCTCCATGTTGTGGTCATGATTAGCCATTGTGCAGAAGTATGTGACCTTAAACACCAATAAATAAATAAATATACTGTTCATTCCCCTCATTATACAGTGCAATTTAAACTTGACTTGCACCACTTGGAAAATGAATGACCGTCGACTAAAATTAAAAACTGTCGACTACTGCAACAGTCGACAGTTAGTTGACAAATTGAATAATCACAACACAGGGACCGATCAGGACTATTTAAAATACGCTCAAGCCTCGGAGCCTATTTTTTCAATTCATGCGCCAGATTTCAATTTACGGAGTCACACTGCTGTTTGTAACACACACTGCAAGTATGTAATATTTAGTACACTATAGCAAACATTAATCTTCACTGTGGTTTCTGATCAAGTCTTGGCTGCCTATTTAGGCAGCCAAGACTTGATCAGAAACCACAGTGAAGATTAATGCTTGGTAATTAAGACTTGAAGTATTAACTTAAGCACTCTACAACAATGATAAATGATAATCATATATATATAATACATGTAAGAGTGTCTCTCTCGATTATCCATCGAAAGAATATCAAAATATTATCTGAGAAGTTACGCGCCAACTGAGAAGCCTATTTCTGAGATTTAAGAGCCAGGTCCTGATGTATCAGAACCAAATACGCACTGGCGCATGCCCAGATCGGTCCCTGACAACAACCCTGTTGGTAACCTTCAATTTGAGCTGACAGAGAAAGGATTTATTTATTTATTGGTGTTTTAATAACCCTTTACCCAATACACAGGCTATCAAAAATTATTTTAATTATTTTTTAAAATGTTTCAAAAAACTTCAACGAAACCAAATCACGTGACCCCTCATTGGAACGGGCTCGATGAACTCGTTTCAGTGAGGGGTCACATGATATGATTTTGTTGAAACATTTTGAAAAATACATTTTTTTAAACTGCTAAATTTGAAAATTACACAAGCTGATTCATCCAGTTGATTATGTAAAGGGTTAATTGGTCAAGTGATAAGTTATATTTGCTCAAAAGTTGTTCACACATCTTGGCTTTGTTACACTTTATGGGAGGGAGAGTGCCTCCATTCATGCACAATTTTTTACTACAAGTGAACTGACTGTTGTGACAACCAGCAGCAAGGCAAATCTGCACAGACAAAATAATTTCGCATCCAAGAGGCTATGAAGCATACCCTCAGAATATGAAGTCTTCAAGTTGTTGTACCAGTACTTTAGTTCAAAGCCCAATTATGAGCTTCCAGCACTCATCGGGTTGAGGTCTTTCAGCCCTCAGGACAATGTCATGATCATGCAATTAAATAAAGTTTGTCAAGTCAAACCAAAAGATTTTACTGTACAGTTGCTGTGGAGTGGTCATAATCCATGTGTGGGCAGTACTGTCCACACATTCATTTACCCGGTGTTTCATTAATTAATTTTTTGATGATTGTTCCTATTTCCCCGTGGGAACCCCGGGAAGTGCAGCAGTGCCTGTTCACTGTGGTAAACAGGCTGTGTTTTACTGGTAAAATAGGACCCAGTCACCAATGCTTGGGAGGTGCAAACCCTCTCTAAAATGGGCAACATGGCTTATTAACGCTCACCCCTGGTCTTGAGTTGATACTCATGTTGTGGTCATGATTAGCCATTGTGCAAAAATATGTGACCTTAACCTAAACTTTACCCAACGAATCGCCCGCATCCACCCGCGTAATATGCAAATTCAGCAGCTAAAAAAATATTATTTTTCGAACAATTTCAACAAAACGATATCATGTGACCCCTCTTTGGAACGAGCTCATCGAGCGCGTTCCAAAGAGGGGTCACATGATATGGTTTTGTTAAAAAAATTTGAAAAAATTTAAAAAATGATATTTAAAATAATAAATTTTGAAATCGTCTGCATTGGGTAAAGGGTTGAACACCAATAAATAAATAATTGTTCCTATAATTAGTGTTAGCAATATAATATTATTGTGTCCATGGAAATACTGCCCAGTCCGGTCAAGTGACCAGTCCACGGTAGCTGTTATGTACCTAGGTTGCCCACTTTGGAGGACTGCCACCACAGGTTTTGGTTATCTGGCGCTATTTTACCACTGCAGTTTATCTTATGCTCTACAGTAAACAAGCACTGTTCCAGTGTTCCCAAGGGGGCAGATGTGTATTGCTTGTGTCAGTTAGCCTTGAGATAACATGTACTGTATGTATTTCATTTCACAATAGATGATATAACTAAACAGTTGTTAGAAACATTACAAACACGACAGGACAAAAGAAAAACTAAAGAATCCATGGTGAATAAAGTTACTGTATGAAACATGAGGAACTGTAAACCATCAAAACAGGTAACCCACAGCTTGAACTTCTCTTGAGGAATGCACAAGGTACATACAGATCTGTACATGTGGTGCACACAATCATAGAACAACAGGCTTATTTCACTTCAACAAAGCAACACTCTGCCCTTGTTAATATTTCTTCTAATTTGAGCAAGAAACAGGTTTTTGTGGTAACTTAACCCTTGAAGTCTCAGATTAATTTTTTACAATAAGGCCCCATAAAGTAGATCTTTTGTTTGTTAGGCCATTTTTTTGTAAAATTGCATGTGCGCAGGCATTTTTTTTTAGTCCATCTGACTGAAAGTCAAGGGGAGCTCAAGTGATCACTTTTTGTCCATCCTCCGTCTGTCTGCCGTCCGTCCAGCATGAACTTTACATAATCGACTTTTCCTCATAAACCACAGGGCCGAATTGAACCAAATTTGATGTGCATGTTCCTTATCATATGTCAATTCAATTTTGTTCAAATAAAGTTGTCAAGCCCACAGGGGGCACCACAAGAGGCATTACTCTGATAGTATACATAAATTGTTTTCCAAAATTAAAAAAATCTTCTTCTCCAGAACCATGAATTAGAATCTTTTGATATTTGGTATATAACATCTCTGGGGGGTCAGATTCAGGTTTGTTCAAATCAAGTCCCTGGGTTAATAATTGGGCTCCCTGTAGGAGCCTGAATTTTAACTTGGTGAAATATGAGGAAATTTCTTTAAAAATCTTCTTCCTCAGATCCAGCAGTCAAAATGCTTCCATATTTGGTATGCAACATCTCTAAGGGGGGGGGGGGGGGGGGGGGGGGGGGGGGGGGGGGGGGCAGATTCAAGTTCATATCGGGACCCTGAGTTAGTGTTTGGGCTCTCTATTGGAGCCCGAATTTTAACTTAGTGCAATTTGAGGAAATTTCTTTAAAAATCTTCGTCTTCAGTTTCACCAGTCAGAATCCTTTCATGTTTGATATACAACATCTATAGGGGGGGTGTCGGATTCAAGTTTGTTCAAATCGAATCCCTGGGTTTATATTTGGGCTCCCTATGGAAGCCTGAATTTTAACTTAGTGAAATATGAGGGAATTTCTTTAGATCCACCAGTCAGAATTCTTTCATATTTGATTTATAACATCTCAAGGGGGATCAGATTGAAGTTTGTTTGAGGGAATTTCTTTAAAAATCTTCTTCAGAGTCAGAATCCTTTCATATTTGCATACAACATCTCGAGGTGGGTCAGTTTTAGATTTGTTCAACTTGGGTAAATATTTGGACTCCCTATGGGAGCCTGAATATCCACTTCGTACAATATGAGGAACTTTCTTTAGATCCACCAGTCAGAATTCTTTCATATTTGGTTTATAACATCTCAAGGGGGATCAGATTGAAGTTTGTTCATTTTGAGCTCCGGGCTTAATATTCGGGCTCTCTATGGGTGGGTGGGGGGGGGGGGGGGGGATCTTGTTGGCAGGGGTGCATGTTAGGTTCAGGATTGTTCAAATCCATTCCTCAGTGTTTTTCCATAAAATTTGCCTTCCATGACTTCATACCTTTGTAGTGGCGATGAACCATGTCTATCTGAATGTGATCCCAAATACTACTTTTAACCACTTGGGCAGGAGAGCGATTAAGGCCCCTTGGGGCCTCTTGTTTGTTTTATTTTTTATTTTTGTAATTATGACTTTGCCATCAAAAGTTAATGTTCTTGGTTTGTTTTATGTTTGAGGCCTAATAATGTACAGAATAGCATGGGTGGTTGTGTGTTTCGTCCCTTGAAAGCAAGAAGGCTTGCTATGCTAAATAAAGCATTGCAATGCCTTGTTGCACTCAAAGGACAAATTTGTCAATTTTATTAACTTGGGTAAAAAAATATCAGACACAAACCATTTAATTTTTATTTTTTCAAGTTTGCATTGGTTATAAAAAGGGAGCATGCGGCAGCCAAAAGGACCATGCAGAAGGGCTTGAGAAACATATTGTAAACATTTTTATGCCTAATTACCTTTTGTACATGCATACTGCTACAGATGACCTAACAGAGTTTCTTCATCAATTTGGCTACCTATATAGGCAGCCAACAATGATGTAAAACACTGGCAAGATAAATGCAGCCTGTCAAATGAATTCTCAAGGAACAATACACTCAGGAGACAATTTTTTGAAAGCAATATAAAGGTGACAGTTTAGTATTTAATCTCTATAAAATTGATGTGCAGTATCCCTTGGTACACTACACTACCTTGCCCCCATGTGGGCAAGCATGATTACATTCTTATCCATGGATACAGCACAGTTACCACTGGTCAGCATTGAGCCACTGACCTTTTGGTTTAAAGTCTAGTGCTCTAATCATCGAGTCACTGTGCTCCCTGATGTTGGTAAGGATTATGTGTTGAAGAATTTTAACTGGTATGTCCACAGACTGATACCGGAGGTGATTAAATTAATTTTACTTACTGTTTCTGGACATTGCTGGATTTTTCATTTTCTCTCAAGGGTGTACTGCAAAGCCTGGTATCAGCTAACAGGGATTCTTTTGGGTGTCTACAGGGGCCGAATATGGAACCATTTCCCAATGGTATTTTGACATGATTTTTCCCAATTCAAACCAAAAATTTCTCAATCTCATTCCTCATTGAAATAAAAAATTAATTCTTCTTTAACTCTTGAAGGGCTAATTTTGACTTTCATCTCTTTTTACTGTAACAAAACAGGCAGTTTGAGATACATTTGCAAGTTACATCCTAAGAACATATCGGATGTTTCTAGGCAAGTTTTGGCTGCCTAAATAGGCAGCCAAGACTTGCCAAAATGCAGCTGCAAAGCCACAGAATGTATAGACTGTCGAACTGCAGGAAAATGCAAAAATATCTTCATCATTAGTATAAGAACAATTTATTTATTTAATAGAGATTCCAGAGACTGATCAGTATTTCATACTAATGTTATAAAACTTACTACATGTATTATACATGCAGTAGCTTCTGTATTAATGTTCTCAGTTCCATATGAAGGTAAAAGTTCTTATTCTTAGTGAGTTTCTTCTCCGAAACAAATTCCCAATTGGAGCCTCCATGACGGTAATTTTCCTAATTGCATGGGCTCCAGACCCTTTCCCAAGGAGGGCAGTAGAATCCCTGGCAGGAGAAAATACAAGGTTGACACCAGCATAGTTAAAGCCGTGCAGATTAGCGATATTATGAATACTAGTCTGGGTTTTATGGTAATTTTGTTCTTTGTCACCTTCATTGAGGAGCACTTCATCGTGATCAAAGTTCAAGAACTTAATCTGGGAGCATGAGTGAATGTCTGATCAAATTATTATTCCTTCACCTATCTTGCCTAACTTGAATTTTTTAAGACTGTTCCTGTTCGTAAATTTTAACCCCCCTTTAACTCATTACATGCTGCTGGCGGATATTCCTGCCCTGACAATGAATAGTTGCCAGTTAAATAAGTATAATTTGAGCACTTTTATCTAATTTCTCCCTTGTATATTGGGTTGTCTGCTTGACCAGTGATTTCTTGAGTTAAATGAATATGAATTTTTGAAGCAGCCATGACCAGATGTGATGAAAAATATTTAAAAAATACTCACCAGGTTAAGAGTTAACCCTTCACTTAACATGAAAAGCCGATGACATTTGCAAACAAAATTCTTGAATAACTAACTCAACGAGCTCGTTCGATTGAGGGGTCATAAGCTATGTTTTTGAGACTAAAAAATGCAGAAATAATGAAAGTTGAATGGTGATTTTTGTGAATAGTGCTGGCCACTTTTGGCTGGTACGTTGGGTAAAGGGTTAGTATCATGATAGCTAGAAATTTTCATTTTCTGCCCTAAAAGACGTAGCTTATGAACTTGATGAGTCAGTTCCAGTGAGGTGTCATGATAACCTAATTTTTGGAGGAAAAAACAGAAAAAACAATCAAATTTGAATTCCAATTTTAGTGAATAGCACTGTATGTGGATGTGTGGATGTTAATTAGGTAAAGGATTAAAAACTTTATTCGAATTTCTTGAAAAGTCTCCTTATAAGGCCGAAAAAAAAAAAAATCTATTTCTCAGGCCCTCCTGCATGGTCCTCTTGGCTGCCGCATGCTCTCTTTTCATAACCGATGTAAACTTGAAAAAAAAAAAATTTAAATGGTTTATATCTGATATTTTACCCAAGTTAAAAAAATTGATAAATTTGTCCCTTGAGTGCAAGAAGGCTTTTCAATGCTTTATAGCATTGCAAAGCCTTCTTGCTCTCAAGAGACAAAATACACCACTACCCATGCTATTCCATAGATTATGAGGCCTAAAACATAAACCAAGAGCATGAACTTTTGTTGGCAAAGAAATAATTACATAAATAAAAATTAAAATAAAAAAAAGGCTTGCCCGCATTCACTTTTACAAATAATGGCCTGAGACAGCCTTGTATAAGCTTCAAGCTTACTGCTGAATCCACTTCAGTTCATGTTCTATTCTGTTATTTGTTTGTCGTTGTTCTTTGTACATTTTACTTGATCTGAAATACACATTGTTTAAAGTAAATAATGGCCTGAGAAACAAGATCTACTTTGTGTGGCCTAAACAACAGCTTTTGTATGCAGGGTTCGTATGGGTCATGGAATCCTGGAAAAGTCATGGAATTTTGAAAAAAATTCAAGGACCTTGAAATGTTTTGGAAAATGGGCTGGAAGGGTTAAAGTTTTGGAAAAGTCATGGAATTTGTAACCAGGTTTAACCCTTTACCTAACGAATCGCTCGCATCCACCTGCGTAATGTGCAAATTCAGCAGTTGAAAAAATATTTTTCAAAAAATTTCAACAAAATCATATCATGTGACCCCTCGTTGGAACGAGCTCGTTGATATGATTTTGAATTGATATCGTCTGCTTTGGGTAAAGTGTTAAAAGGGATTGATTTTGTGTAAAAATTATACACGACTTGTGCAAAAATTATGCAAAAAACAAAGCTTTTCTGTTTGGGTGTGAACTATAGCAGTCATGGAATTTTTTTTTAAAAGTTTTGGAAAAGTCATGGAATTTGATTCTCTGAAAAGTGTATGAACCCTGTAAAGTATGGGTGGTTATTTTGCTCTTCTATATAAAGCAGGTGGTTATGGCTTTGGACTTCAACTGAAAGGGCCAGTTGTCCATGAGCAGAAATATATCTAGCTCCCCCATGGGAAACAAAGTAAACGAGGACCAATCACAATGCTTGTGGTGGCAGTCCTCTAAAATGCGCAACATGAGTACAAGTGATTGACAAAACTTGACTTTATCTTCAGAAATATGTGTCCTTAACTCTTTACCCAAAGCAGACCAGGCCTTGAAATGTTCCAAAATTTCTATCTGTCACACATGACAGGTGGATTTTTTTCTTACCTGTCGCTTCAAATTTTCACCTGAACACTGGAAGCTTGTGTGAATTTATGAATACGTGTATACAGACACAGTACTGTGAAAAGTTGTGTTTAAAATGTATACTACATGTATGTTGTGCTATACCATTCATCAGTGAACAAATACTGTTGGCTTATCCCTGATCTTGATGCTTTGATTTCAGAATCAAATAATTCACTGGTTATTAACCCATTATCTAACACTAGTTGCAGGCGACAGCTCTTGGGCCAGGGAAAAATAATTAATTTGTTCAGGGAACCCGACCGACCATATTTTTTACTGCCGGCTCTAATTGTTTTCCCCAAATCGGTAAAAAATCCTAACAAATTCTGATGCAAAACACACAGAAATTGAGGAAAAAAAATTGTTGACCGACCAACCCTATTTTTTTCCGGCATGTTCCCTGACAATATAAATTATTTTTCCTTGGCCTAATAGTTTTTTCGAAAAAAAAAAATCCTTTTTTTCTCCCAAACCATAGCTGATGACCCCTCATTGGTATGAGCTCAATGAGCTCATTCCAATGAGGGATCATTGATCATAGGCTAATAATAATAAATAGAATGGCGATTTTTGTATATTAATATGGAGTCGGTTTTGGCTGCTTTGTTGGCCTGTCATATGTGACAGGAATGATTTATTTTTACTTGTCTCCACCCAATGTCTGACTGTCAGTGACAGGTGGACAGGTGTACATTTCGAGCCCTGAAGCAGACAATATGAAAATTTATTATTTTAATTATTGATTTTGGCTCAACTTGCCATCAAGTATGAGCTATTGGGATGAGTTGGGATCTGTTGTCCATCAATCATACATCTGTAGTCTGAACCTCTGTACGTCGACAATTCCTTTTGCACACCCAACAGGCCACATCTCTCACCTGATTGATCCGTTTCAAATTTCATACGTGGCCTTGGGGTAATGTCTAGACAGGAGTCCATGAAATTTTCTGAATTTCGTTGAAAAACATGGCCACCAGCATCCATTTTCAGCTCAACTGGCAACGTCTAATATGAGTTATTGGGATGGGTTGCGATCCGTCGACTATGTCCATCAATCCACAATTCCTTTAGCATATCCTAAAGCCTGCACATCTCACCCGATCAGTTCCAAATTTCATACATGGCTTGGGGGCAATGTCTAGATGGGAGCTATCATTTTTTTTCCAATTTCATTGAAAAACATGGCTGCCATTGGCCATCTTGGATTTGGATATAAATTGTCCAACAATTCCTTTATCACACTCTACAGGTCACATCTCTAACATGATCAGTCCCAAATTGCCTATGTAGTTTTGGGGCAATGTCTAGATGGGAGATATCAAATTTTTCCAAATTTTGTTGAAAAACATGGCCGCCAGTGGCCATCTTAGATTTGGCATATAAATTGTCAACAATTCTATTAGCACACTCTACAGGCTGCATCTCTCATCCGATCTTTTTAAATTTTATATGTACCTTTGGTATGATGTCTAGATGGGAATTGTCAAATTTTTATGCATTCCCTTGAAAAACATGGCCACCACCGGCAATCTTGGATTTGACATATAAATTGTCAACAATTCCATTAGTACACCCAACACGCCCCATCTGTCACCCAGTTTTTTTTCAGATTTCATATGTAGCTCTGTAGAAACTTGAGTGAATGACTTGGCATTACTGGATCTTTCTATTTAGTTCAGTCCCTTCTTGGGACAAGTTGAGCTGCAGTATATTGGCACTTTCATTGATTTGGCATTTAAATTGTCAACAATTCCATTAGCACACCCTAGAGGCTGCACCTCTTGCCCAATATCTTTCAAATTTTGTTTGTAGCTTTAATATGATGTCTAGATGGGAGCTATCAAATTTTTCTGAATTTCGTTTAAAAACATGGCTGCCAGTGGCCATCTTGGATTTGGCATATAAATTGTCAACTATTCCTTTAGCACACCCTACAAGCAGCATCCCTCACTCGATCTTTTACAGATTTCATAAGGAGGAGCTATCGATTTTTTTCAAATTATTTTGAAAAAGTGTCTGCCAGCATCCATTTTCGATTTATAAATTGTCAACAATTCCTTGAGCACACACACCCTATCAGGCCTGGTGTTTTCAGGAGAGCGATTTATTCGCTCGCCTACTGCTCGCCTTAAAAAAATTGAGGAGTGCGAAAAATAGCCCTCCTAGCCTTAGAAAATAATGATTACCACAACAGCCTATTCCCAACCCACAGGTTTTCACTCTGTTAGTGGTCTCTGCAATATGGCCACACTGCCCCTCCCACACCTCCGGGCCTTACCAAGGCCCGGAGGTGTGGGAGGGGCAATGTAGCCATCTCACATAAACTACCTGGTTCGCAGCACCAAATACAATGTATGTACAAAGCCCATTAGGCAAAATTCATTAATAGTACAACTTCATTTTGCCAATTTAAGCTTTTGTAAGCTCGAGGAGAGCTAATCGCTCCCCTAGGCCATGTGAGGAGAGCGACTTTTAGCCCTCCTGCATTTTTAAGAATGCCAGGCCTGCCCTTTTGGGTGCACTTCTCACTCAATCTTTTTCAACTCTTATGTGGCTTTAGGGTGATGTCTACATGGGACTGATCAAGTTTTTTTTTTTTTTAATTTTGGTAAAAAACATGACTGCCAGCAGCCATCTCAGATTTTGCCATTAAATTGTCTACAGGCCATCCGTATAGCACATCCTACAGTTTATCATTTAGTTCAGTCCTTTCTTGGTGAAGCTGAGCTGCAGTGTCATTTAAAATTTTTTTAAAAATATCGACAAAGCCATATCATGTGATCACTCATTGGAATGAGCTCGTTCCAATGAGGGGACACATGATATGGTTTCGCTGAAATTTTTGGACCATATATCTTTCAACTGCTCAATTTGAAAATTACGCAGACAGATGCAGCCAATTTGTTAGGTAAAGGGTTAAACACCACAAAAATTAGTCCATGGGTGAGCGGGTGGCGTTGCGGCAACTGGTTCTCATCAGATCACCGAAGTTGAGCAACATTGAGTCTTGTTAGTGCTTGGATGGGTGACCGCCTGCGCGATCATTCGGACTCCTGCATTCTGTCCTTGGGCAAGGCACTTCACCCCGGTTGTCCACGGTGATGCCGTGTACTAAGGCGTACTGCATGCCAATGGTGCGCATATCTTCAATCAATCAAACCCTGCCTGTGCTGCAGTGCGGAGTTACGTTGTTGGGGAGCTGGCAGCTGCTCATCGTTGCTCGTGGTTCTCTCCGGATACTCCGGCTTCCACCACCCATAAAACTGTCACCAACACGATATGACCTTTGCTGTTAAAGTGTCTTAAAACCCAAATAAATACATTAGTCCATAAATCTAGCTTTTTGTGTGCTTGTATCTGAAAGTGTAAATAAATAATTGCCAAGTTGAAAATCCATTCCTGGTGTGTTTTATTAGAAATCCACCATCTGTGTATATAGTTAGAGTTGGTGTTGGAGCAATGATCACTGGTAGACAAGATATGCCCTGATGGCAAAAAGTACCCCTCCCCCACCCCCACTCCTCCCAGATATCTTTGAATGGTTGCATGATAGAAGCCATTTTACCCTTTACCCAATGTAACGGCCAAAACCGGCCACCATTATTCTAAAAAATCGTCGATTAATTTTCATTATATTTTCATTTTTTGTCTCAAAAACATAGGTTATGACCCCTCTTTGGAATGAGCTCATCAAGCTCATTCCAATGAGGGGTCATAACCTATTTTTTTGAGACAAAAAATGAAAAAAAAAATAGTTATTCAAGAATTTTGTTTGCAAGTGTCGTCTGCTTTTCATGTTAGGTAAAGTGTTCACAGGCTTCATATTTTGAATCTCATTCATATCTGGTTTCAAGTACAAATTTTGCATTCATGTGGATTTGTATTGTTACAATTATTTGGAGAGTGCCTACAGACACTCCTCCAGTTAATTGTTACATGGCTGATTCATAAAGCAATAACCTAAATTAGTCTTGTACCCTACCAGTTAAGAGCCAGAACACGTAACATTTATTTATTTATATTTGTTGTGTTAAATACACATGTTCAGTACACAAGAGAAAAATAAATTTTCACATGCACTGTGAGACCTGGATTTATTTAGTAATTAAGGAGTTACCTCCCTTAGATTCTAAAGTGTTTGCATTTCTCAGTCTCCCATCTTTTCAGTGTGTGGTAAAATGTCATTCAGCCAAAACAGAGTTATGAAACAGTAACTCCTAAACTATTAGAATGCGACCCCATGTAAGGGTCATGGAATCAGGCAGATGTGGACTGATTCAATTTACACTACAAATGTTAAGAAATCAGATGTTCTATTGATGTGTGAAATAACAGTAAAGTACACTCCAGGTGAGTTTCTTGAAGAGGAACCAATCTGCTGTTCAAATCAAAACATATTGTCAGTGTATCTTTTACAGTTAGGATGAGTATTCATCATTTTAACTGGTAAAGGGCTAAATTCCTTTTACTTCCAAGAATAATTTGTTCATTGAGATTTCTTGTTACAAATTCTTTTTAATTAACTGGTAAAGTGCAAAATTATTTTTCTCAATTTTTGTACCCCCCACTCAAAGAGAGGTTAAATTGAATTAAATGCATTTGTCCTTTGTCCGGCTCCATATCTCCCCGCAGTGAGTGAATTTATTTATTTATTGGTGTTTAAGGTTACATATTTCTGCACAATGGCTAATCGAGGCCGCAACATGAAGATAAAGTCAAATTTAGTCAATCGTTCATACCCACGTTGCGGACTTCCACCCCAAGCATTGGTGATTGGGTCCTATTTTACTCATAAAACAGAGCTTGTTCACAGTAATCAGCACTGCTTCACTTCCTTGGGTTCCCACAGGGAAGCAGTGAGTGGATGGATTTCAGTGAAATTCAGTATGTGGTGGTATGTAATGGTAGATGTAGAGGTATGCACTGAGCAGTGGCCCAGTGCTTGTTTGATTTGAAAAACAATCTACAGTGGCAGGACTTGGGCCGGCCTATCATTCTTAAAAATGCAGGAGGGCTAAAAATCCCTCCCCTCACATGGCCTACGGGAACGATTAGCTCTCCTCAAGCTTTCAACAGTTAAAAGTGGTTTGAGATGGCTACACTGCCCCTTTCACACCTCCAGGCCTTCGGAAGGTCAGGAGGTGTGGAAGGAGCATTGTGGCCATCTTACAGAGATCACTAATACAGCAGAGATCTCAAAAGATGTGGGTTTTAGGAACAGGCTGTTATGGTAATCATTATTTCGAAGGCCAGGAGGGCTAGTTTTCTCCCTCCCTAATTTTTTAAGGCGAGCAGTCGGCAAGCGAATAAATTGCTCTCCTGAAAATGCCAAGCCTGCTTAGGTGGTCTAAATTCAACTTAATTGTAAATCAAGTTTTTTACTTCCTTTGTAGAGTTGGTGCCTTAAAATTATGCTCATGTCATATATTTATGAATCTCGTTTGAGAAGAGCATACTATGAATTTGGAAAAGTAGAGACTTCTGTTTTCCTGCATGTCAGAGCTGATTGGTAAATTGCAGCAGTTTGATGAGCTATTTATGGTTTTCAGAAAATAAATTTTTTTTTCTATTTGTGATCCCCCCAATGTGGTAAACAAATTCACAGTGGTAAACAAGTTTTCCTTCAATAAAATACAGTTAAAACTAGAAGTCCTGTCCCGAATTGAGCGCTTATCTAGGCTTAATTGCGCGTAGGAATTGCACGCAATTGCCATATAGAATGGCATCCAAAGCACGGCAGGTTCTCCTGATTACTCATAGCAAACACAGGCAATGTTTCTGCCAATGGACCTCCGGGTTACCCGGAGGTCCATTGGCTGAAACATTGCTTGTGCACAGGCCATATGTACAGAATTTGATAGCCTTACTATGGTCATAACGCGTAGATTAACACGCAGATCGACGTGCTATTTGTGCGCTTTTCATGACAGGACTTCTAGTTTTAACTGTAGGAACCAACTCCTGGGGTTAATGTCCTCTAAAGTGTGCTGCATAGGTATAAATGATTGGTTAAATGTGACTCCATACCTATATTGCAATCGTGATGTAGCCAAAGATGCTGAAAGTGATCTTAACTCTTAGCATGCTGCTGGAGGATATTCCTGCCCAGGACAGAAAATCTCCTGCCAACAAAATTAATATAATCCGATCACATTTAACCAAATTTTCCTCCTGTAATCTGAATTCACTTTTTGAGCGATGAGTTTGAGAATTTCGATGAATTTTTCATCAAATCTAGTCATGGCTGCTTCACAGCAGCCATGACCAGATTTGGTGAAAATTATTTTGAAAATACTAGGTGGGTTAAGAATTATTTATTTATTTATTTGGATTTAACGACACTTTTGACATCCAGACACTCCTTGTGTCAGACAGTTTTATGGGTGGAGGAAGCCGGAGTATCCGGAGAGAACCACCGTGCAAAGGGCGAGCAAATGTCAAGACTCCCCAACATTCTAACTCCACACAAGCAGGGTTAGCATTGGGTGAAGACAAGTGCACCATCGATGTGCAGTACGCCTTAGTACACAATGCTCCACATGGGCAGTTGGGATGTAGTGTCATGCCTAAAGACGCAACACGGTTGCAGCAGGTGGGATTCAAACCGAGGCCCTTTCGGCTTGCAGCCTGCATCTCTACCTACTGAGCCACTGCGCTCTGGGTTAAGAGTTAAACACCAATAAAATTAATAATTTTTTTTTGTGGTTCTCGTATGATAAAAAATAGTTCTAAAGTGGAGCCCACTTAATTGGATATCTATTAATTGTTATTAATTGTTATCTGTTATACTGAATATAAGTTCCAAACACAAAACCATTTATCATACTTTCAGTACAAATTTGACCTGTTACATCACTGTGTATCGTTGGCTTTATGAAAGCAGGCCAATAAATATCAGTTTTATTAACTTCTTACATGCTGCCGGCAGATATTCATGCCCAGGACAGCATTTCCCTTTCTACTGAAAGAAGTATAATTTGGGCACATTAAAAAAAATGTTCCCCTTGTAAATTGCATTGTTTTTTTCCACCAATTATTTTTTAGTTAAATGTAAGTGAATTTTTCATCAACTCTAATCAGGACTGATTCATAGCACCGAAAAGTGAACCAATGCTTGTTTACTGTAGTAAATAAGTTTTGTTTTACTGATAAAATAGGACTTTGTAACCAATGCCTTGGGTGGAAGTACTCAGTAAGGGTATAAAGGATTGCCAGATACCTAAGTTTTAAGGCCTCAGTTTTTTCCATTTTGCAATAAGGAATTTACCCAATTCAATGAGCTCTGCCAAACAAGATTAAATTGGTTCAATTCCTTGTTGAATTATTGGTAAAAATTGTGGGTTAAAATTTTTGTATTAGAGGGTTAATTTATCATGTGATCTGTTACAAAAGTAAGTATTACAGTGCCTTTGTCTTGCCTAAAAAATTATGAGAAGAGGATTATCTTAAAAAATAGGATCACCAAAAAAGGTTTGGATAACATTGTTCCTATAGCACCTTGGATTCAAGGAATGGCCTTGAATTTGACTTGGGCAGGGTCTTGAAATCCTGGAAAATGAGCCAGGAGACCTTGAAAAACCTTGAATATTCACGAAATGAAAACATCAGTAAAGAACGTTATAATAGCTGTGTAGTTTATGTGACAAAGTTTGTGAAAGTATAGTCCAAACCAGGATGCTGCAGTCATTACTCCCTCTTCCCACTTCCCTTTAAGGGAAGTGGGAAGAGGGGGTATTGACTGGAGGGTCCTAGTTAGGACTAGTAAAGACGAGGATCTTGAATATCCTTGAATTTGGTCATTGTGGGTCCTTTTAAAATGCTTAAAAATGTTCAGAAACGTTCTTGAATAGCCTTTAATTTTATCTGCCCAAGCCTGCAGGAACCCTGTTATAGCACTGGACTGATACAGTCAGTTTGTTTGGCAAAGGGTTAACACATTTTTATTGAATACATGTTAGGAATGTTTTGGCTCAGTGGTTACGGCTTTGGACTGCATACTGAAAGGTTCATCGTTCGATCCCCGCCAGGGGTAACTGCATTGTGTCCTTGTGCAAGGCACTTGTTCCCAATTGCCCTCGTTCCCAATTGCCCTCATAGGGGGCACGGTGATGCAGTGTCCTGAGGCATACCTCATGTTAATGGTGTACTTGTTTTTATACGCAAGTATATATTGATAGAAGGAATCTCCCTTTTGATTTTTGTCACAATCGGAATTGTCATTCCAGAGTTATGGGACTTTATTCGTCAAAATATAGGCAATTTTCCACATGTCGGACAATAACTTGAAAATGCTTTGAGCAATTTTCATGATTTTTTGGTTGCAAGTATATGTTGATAACTGGAATCTCCCTTTCGATTTATTCCCAAATTAATGAACACAGTATGTTGTTGGTTATGATTATTGTACAAGAATATAAAAAAACCCTGACAAGTACACATGTATACTCATATTGTGTGCTTCCCTCTTGTAATTAATAACGGGCGTATCATGCGCTCATGGCACAGCTGTTTATTAACCAATGCTAACCCTGCTTGGATGGACTTGGTACATTGGAGAGTCTGACAGTTGCTCGCCATTGCTTGGTGGTTCTATCCAAGTACTCCATCTTCCTACACCCGTAAAACCATCCGATACGAGGTGACCCTGGCTGTGGAAAGTGTCATTAAAATGAAAAATAAATAAATTGAATATGTGGTAAATAAATTTGTTTAGCTGAAATTTTTCAGTTATAAGGGATCCAATTAATCCTAATTAACCCTTTAAACGCTGATGTCAATATATCAAGCAATACATGCTTCTCATAATGCTACAAGGTATTTCCCCCCGAGAACCCCGGCAAGTGAAGGAGTGCTTGTTTACTGTGGTAAACCAACTGAATTTTACTGGTAAAATAGGACCCAGTTACCAATGCTTGGGATGAAAGTCCTCTAAAATGGGCAACATGGGTAGAAAAATTGACCATGGGTAGATACACTTGATTAAACTTGTCTTTATCTCCATGTTGTGGTAACGATTAGCCATTGTTCAGAAATATTTGACTTAAAACTCCAATAATAAATACATAAATAAATAAATACTTGGAATTTAACTAGTTCAGTCATTGACAGAGCACAATGCACACTGTCAAACTGGACTGAATTGGTTAAATTTCTAGTTGCTTAAATTTTTTTTTTTCCATGTGAACTTGTGAAGAGGGTTAAGTGAAAAAATGCACAAAAGAAATAAAGAGAAAAGTAAAATTACATCTTAAGTGATTAATTAATAATCTTCATTAATTTCGGTATTTTATTTTCTTTCCTAACAGTAATAGTGGGTGTTATAAAAATGCAGTAATGCATTAGATCTGCACATGTGCTTTGTGTGTAATCTCTTCCCAAAACAGTTCTTCTCTAATCCAGATGTTCTGTTTATTTTTGCATTCACTGCCAAGATAGTGACTTGTCAATTATCTCTACCAGTTAGTTGTGAAAGTTTCTCATGGATGTTCAAGAACTATGCTATCATATCACCAATATCTGGAATTAACTTGAATTCTAGTCCTGTGACTTTCTATCATAACTTTATACCAGTATTGTAAATGAAGATTTCAGTTGTGGAAATTAATTTGTTTAACTCAACATGTGGTGGAATAGTAGCACTGATGCGGACTATGATGTTAGGAGGTTCATGTCAGGTATGAAAAGCTTGTTTTATTATATTCAAATCCAAATGCATTGAGCCCTAAAAATGTTAAAAATCTGTTTCTTAGGCCATCCCGCATGGTCATTTTGGCTGCCACATCCTCTCTTTTTATAACCAATGCAAACATAAAAAATGATAATTAACCCCCTGCACACTGATGTCAAAATATCTAAATTTCAGGCAGAAAAAATTTCCCATACTGCAACTAGAAATTTAACCAATTCAATCTTGTTTGACAGAGCTCATTGATGTCAAACGAGATTGAATTGGTTAAATTTCTAGATGCATTATGGGAAAAAACAGCTTTCTGAAATTTTGATATTTTGGCATCAGAGTGAAGGGGGTTAAATGGTTTATGTCTGACATTTTAGTCGAGTTAATAAAATTGCAACAAGGCTTTTCAGTGTGTTAGTACTGTGAATCCTTTTAGCACTCAAATGACAAAATACACAACCACCCATGCTATCCTGTAGATTAACCCTTTATCCAACGAATCGGCCACATCCACCCGCAGCAGCTGAAAAAATATTATTTTTTTTAAAAATTTCAACAAAACCATATCATGTGACCCCTCTTTGGAACGAGCTCGTCGAGCCTGTTCCAATGAGGGGTCACATGATATGTTTTTTTAGAAAGTTTGGGAAAATGTTTGAAAAATGATATTTAAAACTATAAATTTTGATATTGTCTGCGTTGGGTAAAGGGTTAAGAGACATAAAACATAAAACAAACCAAGAATATGAACTTTTGATTGCAAAAGAAATAATTACAAAAATAAAAAAATAAAATAAAAAAGCACCAGCCCACATGCAATTTTACAAAAATGGCCCGAAAAACAGATCTCTTTTGTGGGGTCTTAACTCTTTACTTAACGAATCAGCTGCATCCTCCCGAGTAAATTAAGCAGGTGAAAAAAATGACTTTTGAAAACATTTGAACAAAACCATATAATGTAGCCCCTCATTGGAAAGAGCTTGTCAAGCTCATTCCATTGAGAGGTCACATGACGTGGTTTTGTTGAAATTGTTTGAAAAATTTGAAAAATAGTATTTAAAATAATAAATTTTGATATCGTGTGTATTTGGTAATGGTTAATAGCAGATCTCCTACATGTTTATCATGAAATTTATAAAACAATTTCTGTTACGTTGGTCTGGACTTAGCCTATGCATGGTGAGGTCCAGACTCATTTTAGTGGATGAGTTTCATAAATTTCACTATGACTGGGTACAAGTCAATTCTATATTGCTCCGAAACCCGATAAAATATACCTAAAAGAATCAAGAAGAAAACAGTACTTCCTTTAGGCTTCAAATTACTTTGTTGAAAACATTGCATTGTTTGGCATTGATCCACAAAAATAGTTCCCAGTGACATTGATAGCTTGAGGTATTCACTGATAGAAGTTTGTTGAAAAAAATCATTAAAAGATGTCACTAGAAATGTTTTTTTTTTTTAACAACGGAGATAAAATAATTGAAAGACGTCACTGGAAATGTTTTTTTTTTAGCTGCAAAAAAGCAGCTTTGTAACTGGCAATGTTGGTTTGTCTCTGACCAACCAATGCTTAACTCTTCCTGCACACCATCAAAATAACAAAATTTCAAGCAGCTGACTTTTCTCATGATGCAACTAGGGATTTAACCAATTCAGTCTTGTTTGACCGAGCTCAATGAGATCTGTCAAACAAGAATAATTACATTGTTAATGTGATTATACGTTTTGGGTCCAAATACTCAATTCCCATTGGTCAGCTGGATGAAAACGTCATGACCAAATGTAATTCATTTTCCAATGAATACATTTGGTCGAATTTTGACCCGCATTTACGGTAGAGCGCAGATGACCGAATATAATTCGAGCTGTGTTTGGGCGGGTTTTTAACTTTTAGCGCCTCTCGCAGTGATCAACTCCGCTGCTGTTTCTTCGGTGACATTTCCCAACTGTGGCATAAAGCTCATTACTAAAATACTCGTTTCCATTTCGAAAGTTGTGACAAATAAAAATCAAGAGTTGTGTGCTTTGTCTTTTGTGTGAGGGTGGTTTTTCGCCTCGTTCGTTCGTTCATGTTTTATTTCGTCTTTCTCCTTTGTTGTTTGGTAAAAAGTAGTTAAAACAGTTACGGAATGTAATTATAAGAATTGAATGCAATTTTTATAATCTTCATTGGAGTATGAACGTGTGAAAATGGGTACAAATTGTATGAATCCCTTTGGGATTCATACACAATTTGTACCCATTTCCACACGTTCATACTCCAATAAAGATTATAAAAATTGCATTCAATTCTTAATTGAATTAATTAAATTCCTAGTTGAATTATGGGAAAAATGTGCAAGTTGAAGTTTTGATATTTTGACAGCAGTGTGCATAAAGCAGTTTTTCGCAAATTGTGAGAACGGTTGTTTCGTTCCCGTGACATCAGGGTATTTTATGACTGCATTCGCATCGTAAAATGCTGTACAAAAATGTCCAAATGCTAACCATTTTTCTTTCATGTTGGTCCTATATTCACCATTTATCATCACTTTTTGAAACAAAGATGGAAACTGGTAATCAAATTTTTAAAAACAAAAAATACCCTGGACATTCTCGCAAATGCTTGTTAAGGAGACCCATTTGCCGTTTCCGCAAAATTATAAGCATTTTTTCATCAGATAAAATTTAATAAAATTAGATTAATTTTAGAGCTGAAACAATTAAAGGGTTCTCTTGATCGATTAATAGCATGGATTAACCTTGGTTAACTGATTAATTACTTGCCTTAATAGGTAGCTGAATAATTGCTGTACTGTTGATGATTTATATAATTTAAAAGTCCCTACGGGAACCCCGGGAAGTGAAGCAGTGCCTGTTCACTGCGGTAAACAGGCTCTGTTTCACTGGTAAAATAGGACCCAGTCACCAATGCTTAGGAGGTGCAAACTCTCTCTAAAATGGGCAACATGACTTATTAACGCTTACCCCTGGTCTTGAGTTGATACTCATGTTGTGGTCATGATTAGCCATTGTTTAAAAATATGTGACCTTAAACACCAGTAAATAAATAAATAAATTTAATTAAAACTTTACAAAAATGTCCATTCAAATTGTATTGTGTTTTCAATTTTTGTCTCAAAACATAGCTTATGACACCTCATTGGAATGAGCTCATTGAGCCCATTCCAATGAGGGGTCATAAGCTATGTTTTTGAGACAAACATTGAAAATCTTTAGTAATACAAGAATTTCTTGTGCAAGTATCGTCTGTTACCTCATTTGGTGAAGGGTTGAGAATGACCATTTCCTTCTACTGATAGATTTTTATGATCATGCAAGTGAACAAGTATGTCAGCGCATAACTGGCATGTGTTACTCTGTCTCATATAATTGATGTGAGCCAGTGTGACGTTTGCCTGTTTTGGAGCAAGT
The DNA here is from genome assembly GCA_031216915.1 of Pictodentalium vernedei. Lineage (NCBI taxonomy): Eukaryota > Metazoa > Mollusca > Scaphopoda > Dentaliida > Dentaliidae > Pictodentalium > Pictodentalium vernedei. Next base: position 78,326,829 of record CM062295.1, read on the forward strand.
TTGTTCCTTTGTTAACCCATATAATACAGTAGTTCAAAAATACCGTTTAACCGATCAATTACTTTTTTTTTTTTATCGATCAAGACATTGATCATTGGTTAGTCAATTAATCGGTTAACCGTGTCAGCTCTAATTAATTTCTATAAACATGATTACTGCAATAGCCTTTGATGTGGTGGTTGAACAATCTAACGATCTGTGTATTTGAAGATAAATAAGCATAATTCATGTGAATAAGACGTGGGTCCCGCAAAAAATAAATTTGTGAAACCCTGATGAGGTTAAACATGACAACTTTTAAAATACTTTGCTGAATAGGAGCGTGGTGGCTCAGTGGTTACAGCATTGAACCTCAACCTGTGAGGTTCACTGTTCGATCCCTGCCAGGGGTAACTGCATTGTGTCCTTGGGCAAGGCACTTAATCCTGATTGCCCACGTGGGGGCAAGCTTGCGCTGCATACTAAACGTCAGTGGTGCACCTGTCTTCAACCAATGCTAACCTTGCTTGAGTGGAGTTAGTATGTTGGGGAGTCTGATAGTTGCTCGCCATTGCTCGGTTGTTCTTTCTGGGTACTCTGGCTTCCCCACCCGTAAAACTGTTCCACACGAGGTAACCCTGGCTGTCGAAAGTGTCATTAAACTCCAATAAATAAATAACTTGATGGAATGATATCATATTTAGTATGTAAGTGTATCTTTTTGTCATTTTTGATATCTAGCCCCAGGCATGGATTTCTGAAAAACCCAGGGTGGCAATAAATCGCTCACCTGGAACCTACGTAGGCGAGCAAATTGCTCTCCTGAAATCTTTTTCACTTTTTTGCTTCACAAAGATCTTATAAAGACTTGGTTAATACCGGTTTGGGTAATTTCTCCTTCGAGTGCCTTCAAGCCAATCAATTTTAAATGAATTAATAAAATGTTAATGAATGAACCTGTATTCATTTTTTACCCTCCATCCCAGTGTGGTCAGATCTTTCAAGAAGTTCAGGGGGACTGGTACATGTAGTGGCCGACACTCACATGTACCCAGCATATTCTGTACACACGTTCCATGGTCCGTCACCGTCGAAAATAGTTGAAAGTAGGTGAGCAAAGAAAAGGCTTATGCCGGATTAAATTTCGTAAGCAGTTAAGGCAAGCTAAAAATCGCTTGAGTCACCACCACCCATGCTATTGTGTAGATTATGAGGCCTAAAACAAACCAAGAATATAAACTTTTGATGTCAAAGAATTAAAAAAAATAAAAAATAAAATAAAAAAACGCCCGCCCACATGCAATTTTACAAAATGTGGCCTGAGAAACAGAAAATCTACTTTGTGGGGCCTTAGAAGTGACTTATGTGTGTTTCCATTATATTTATTGTGCAAACGCAGATTTTAGAAACTTTACTTTATCAAGTATTTTTAGTTTGGCATTTACCACTCCTTATTTTCAAACCAGGTGAGCCATAGAAGGCTAAGGTGATCGCCCACCTCAAAACTACAGGTTTGCATGCTAAGGCAATACAGACAGACCAGCTTTGTTGGTTTCATATGCATATTGCATTCCATAAGGAACCTATGAAAGTGAAGCAGTGCTTGTTTACTGTGATAAACAAACTGTTTTACTAGTAAAATAGGACCCAGTCACCAATGCTTGGGGTGGAAGTCCTCTAAAATGGGTAACGTGTACAAACGATTTTCTGGCCTTGACTTTATATCCATGTTGTGGTCACGATTCATTGAAAAATTTTGGTGATTAAGGGCGATATTAAGGGCAATTTAGTAGTAGTCCACTGGTTGTAAACAGCATTTACCATCACAATCTTTTCTCAGAAATCCAAGCCATTTCCCTGAAAATCATTCTCCCTTTCCCTGTAAATTTCTTTTGAGGTCAACACATCTGAATTTCATGGAATATTTCGGTTGGATGGAAAAGTGAGCCATTGAGGTTTGCATTTCCAACCAAATGAAATATTCTATCCGATTAAATTTTAAAATATGCGATATTTAAGAATTGACTGGTGGCTTGAGAGCTTTCAGCAGTCCCTTTTGCAATGATGAATCAATAATCTTCAGTTGTAATGAAACATTACCTGCTTGCAAATCCCCATAACTAAGGCAGTCGGAGAAATGTTATTTGTCGGATTTTCTTCTGCGTTCAATGGGATAAATGAAAGAGTGTGGTAACACATAATACAATTGAGCTATTGTACAAAAGCTTATGAAGTGATATTGTATTAAAATTGATTTGTGCAGCCTGTCCTCTGGGATAACAAAATAACCCAATTATTATGTGGTCGGTATAATAGATTATTGAGCTGTTTATTCAGTGGTATATTATTATTGGATGAATCCTCCCAGCGGTCGTCATAAGTATCAGCTATAGTTCATAAACACTGACATACTGTTATAAAGGGGTCAGCTCAGTTTATCAGTATACAGTAGATTACTTAATTAATGCACATTCATTTTTAACGCTTAAAGGCCGAATTCTGACTTTGACCACTTTTTCTGCAACAAAACGGCTCAGGCTTGTCATTTTGAAAATTACAGGAGGGCCATTATGGTTCGCCTCAAATCACCGCTGGAGGGCCATTTTGGGTTCACCTAAAATGACCCCAGGAGGGTCATTTATGATTTGCGGGGGCCATTTTGTTTCAGCCTGCTGGGTAGACAACTAATATTTTAACCCTTTACCTAACATGAAAAGCAGACGACACTTGCAAATAAAATTCTTGAATAACTATTTTTTTTCATTTTTTGTCTCAAAAACATAGGTTATGACCCCTCATTGGAACGAGCTCGACGAGCTCGTTCCAAAGAGGGGTCATAACCTATGTTTTTGAGACAAAAAATAATGAAAATTGATTGGTGATTTTTGTGAAAAACGCTGGCCAGTTTTGGCCGTTACATTGGGTAAAGGGTTAAGATACAGTACATGGAGAGAGGATTGTAACTAAATCACCCACAGAGTGAAGTTATCACCCAAACTATAACTTTCAAATTTTATACATAATGACAAAAAACACAAGCAATGTTTCAGCCAATGGACCTCCGGGTTAACCCGGAGGTCCATTGGTTGAAACTTTGCCTGTGCTTGTTATGCTTTGCAACAAATTTGCAATTATTGCTTGGGTGGAATCTCCATGCTGTGGGTGATTAAGTGATAATACACTCTCCACGTACTGTACATGGTTTCTGTAATTATGATGCACGTCATCACGTAATGTATATTTGGAAAGTTACTATGTCAAAGGGTGACTGCATTGACGACACATTACAAACTTCACAAACTGCACTTATGTTACATGTACGTCCTTCAAACAGCGAAAATTGCCGTTTGAGGCGACCGATTTTGAGGTGCCTTCGACTGAATTAATGGGCCTCAGAAATCGGAGGGGATTAGGCAGACGTTTACCGGGGTGACTGCGGCTCGGGGCGATCGCCCGCCTCAAAATCACAAGCCTGACAGCTACTCCAACACTTAGTCTTTGGGTAAACTTGCAAGTTACAAAGAGTTGAAACTAGAAGTCCTGTTGTTGTATTGTGCACTGTTTTGAAGTAATAGTGCACTGATTAAGTGCACATGTTTTCCCTATCAAGCTCAACTGCCCCATTAGTGTAACTCAATTTCCATAGAAAAACAGTGTGCCCAACAATTCTATACTAGTAAATAGAGATCATTAACATCCCTTACCTCTCCTGGAATACATGTACATGTAATGACGTAAATAGATATTAAAATTCGACTGCATATACAGAATGAAGACAATGGATTACCATCGCAGTGCCATATATTCTCCACTCGAAAACTATTTATAATTGTTTATAATAGCATGAGGAACACTTGCAAAGTTTCATCGCATGGACTCCGGGTTCACCTCATGGTCCATGTGATGAAGTTTGCAAGTGCTTCTTGTGTCTTGTCCTCAGAAATTGTAAATAATTACTATGTGAAAATATTTATCCCTCGGCTATTTAGCAGTAATCCACCTTCCACAAACTGTAGTCTCAATATTTTCTTTCTGTTTGATCGGTTCAGTTCCTGATTTCTCGACCGACCTCGTTAATAGCAAATTATGTTTCAATAAGAATAAAATCCTCGCCCTCTGATTGGTTGAAAGCTGGCGTAGTTTCTTTTATGTTTACGTCTTCAGTAGCAAATGTTACCTCCCGATGTCACAACGCAAAATATTTGAAATGACGTCGCCCGTTTCGTATTTGCTTCATCAACGTAGTGCAAGTAGTAGCAAGCCGCTTCATTTTTCTGTTTTTTTCACATGTGCAGCAAACAGTGTTCTGGGTGAAGTGTTGTTTAGATTACAAACCGATTTACGATTTGAACTAAGATGGAATGAGTTTGTCTGATTTTATTGATTATTTATCCAGTGCCGTCGTGGGTACACAAGTAGTTTATTTACTAAACCTGTGATCGTCCGGGTGAAGTGTTTAGATTACAAACCGATTTACGATTTGAACTAAGATGGAATGAGTTTGTCTGGTTTTATTGATTATTTATCCAGTGCCATCGTGGGTACACAAGAGGTTTATTTACTAAACCTATGATCGTTAAAAGTAGCCTTGAGCAACTTTTAACGATTACAAGTTTAGTAAATAAGCCTCTTGTGTTTCACAATGTAGGTTTTGGGATATGGGTAGTGTGTTATTGGAACATATACGTTATTGTGATGAATTGACGGTTAAATGGTCTGAGGTTTATGCTTCGCGTCTCGCTTGAACATACACACTGAGCCGCAAAGCTCAGACCATGTTACTGTAAATTCATCACAATAATTTATAATATTTGGAATTAAACAGCACAAACATTCTTATGTATTTCAGACTACATCATTCTTCTGCAGTAAGGAGCCCATTAACTAACGAGCAGTGCACTAATTGTGACAGGACTTCTAGTTTCAACTGTACCAGGTACCTGGGCAGTTGCTTCTTGGCAAGTAATTGCAGCCAATGAACAACTGTAATGCCACATGTTGCATAACCTGTCTAAGTGCAGCAAAAAGGTATCAAAATCTTCAGGTCTTTAAGGTTAACACTTTACCATTTGCTTCATTCAAGCTATAAGATTTTATCAAGGAGCCAAGGGCACAAATTTCGAGGGTTTGGCGTGAAGGGGTGTCACTCCCTTACAAGTATACATCAAGTCAAGGGAAATTGGGAAATATTTTTTCAGCATTTTTCTCCCTTGGGAACCTTGGGAAGTGGATCCGTGCATGTTTACTGCAGTAAACAAGTTCTGATTTACTACTAAAACCAGGCCTGGCATTTTCAGGAGAGTGATTTATTCGCTCGCCTACTTCTGGCTTTAAAAAAATTGAGCAGGGCGAAAAGTAGCTCTCCTAGCCTTAGAAAATAATGATTACCACAACAGCCTATTCCTGAAGCCCACTTGTTTTCGGAGCTCTGCTATGTTAGTGGTCTCTTGCAATATGGCCACACTGCCCCTCCCACACCTCTGAGCCTTACTAAGGCCGGAGGTGTGGGAGGGGCTGTGTAGCAGTCTCACTGAGACAACCTGGTTAGCAGCACCAAATAAAATGTACAAAGCCCACTTGGCAAAATTCGTTAATAGTACAACTTCATTTTGCCACTTTTAGCTTTTGTAAGCTTGAGAGCTAATCACTCCCCTAGGCCATGTGAGGAGAGCGATTTTTAGCCCTCCTGAATTTTTAGTCCCCTACCGGCATCGCCGGAGGGGACTCTAGGTTTGCACTCTGTCCATCCCTCAGTCTGTTGGTCTGTCAGTCTGTCGGTCTGTCAGTCACACTTTAGTTTTCCGGAGTTCTTTTGGAAATGCTTCAACGGCATGATTTCATTTTTGGTAAACTACTATAGAACGATGACTTACAGATCAAGTTGAGTTTCATGCTGATTGCATTATTCTTGTGTGACTTACGGCCCTCGGAAATATGGGAAAAAGCACCAAAATATCAGTTTTCCAGAGTTTTTTTGGAAACGCTTCAACGGAATGATTTCATTTTTGGTAAACTACTATAGAACGATGACTTACAGATCAAGTTTGAGTTTCATGCTGATTGCATTATTCTTGTGTGAGTTATGGCCCTTGGAAATATGGAAAAGCGCCAAAATATCAGTTTTCCAGAGTTTTTTTGGAAACGCTTCAACGGAATGATTTCGTTTTTGGTAACATACTATAGAACGATGACTTACAGATCAAGTTTCATTTACACTCTGTCCATCCATCCATCTGTCAGTCTGTGAGTCAGTCTGTCGGTCATACTTTAGTTTTCCGGACTTTTTTTGGAAACGCTTCAACGGAATGATTTCATTTTTGGTAACCTACTATAGAACGATGACTTACAGATCAAGTTTCATTTGCACTCTGTCCATCCGTCAGTCTGTCAGTCAGTCTGTCAGTCATACTATAGTTTTCTGGACTTTTTAGCTCATCTTGACAAAGTCAAGCTGAGCTAATCTCATCGCTCTCCGTCCGTCATCCGTCAACACCATGTTTTGGTCTTCTCCTCCAAAGCCACTGGGCCAATTCAAGTGAAAGTTTGTGTGAGTGATGGTCCCAAAGGGCAATTTCATTTTTGTTCAACTCAGCATGCCCAGCCCCATAGGGAGGGAATGGGGGAAAATGCTCCAAAATATTTTAAAAATCTTCTTCTCAAGAACCAGTGTGTACAATGACTTGATATTTGCTATGGAGCTTCCATATGAGGTGTAGAATCAAATTTGTTCAAACGAAGTTCGTGATGTAATATTTGGCTTTGTAACAAGAGGGGTAAGATTTTTGGCCCCGCCCAAAATTTCTATTTTCTGAACCAATGGTCCGGTATGAACCAAATTTGGTTTGTGGTAGTATTGGGTCATAAGTACTTGACCCATGCAAAAAAAAAAAAAATTCCCGCATCCCCATGGGAACCCTGGGAGCTAAAAATAGAAATATTTTCAAACGCCCATATTTCCCAAACCACATGGAACAGAGAGCTTTTATTTGTTATGAAGTATCCTTATGACCAGTAGAATTGAATGGTAAAAAAAATTGCCATCGGTTATGTTAGGGTGTTCTGTAATGGGCATCAAAAAAATGCTGAGTCAGCATATTTGCAAAAATTTTTAAAAATCTTTTCTCCAGAACCAATCATCAGAATCTTTTGATATTTGGTATACAGCATTCATGGGGGGGGGGGGGGGGGGGGGGGGCAGATAAAAGTTTGTTGAAATAAAGCTCATTGGTTCATATTTGGGCTCTCTACAGAAGCCCGAAGTTTTAACATATGGTAATATGGGGAATATTCTTTAAAAATCTACATAATTGTTATGAGGGTCAAATTCTAGATTGTTCAAACCAAGTCCCTAGGTTAATATTTGGACTTCCTACGGAAGCCCAAATTTTATCTTTGTTCAATATGGAGGGTAATTTGAAAAAATCTTCTTCTTCAGATCCATCAGTCAGAATGCTTTGATATTTGGTATGCAACATCTCTATGGGGGTCAGATTCAAGTTTGTTCAAATCAGATCCCTAGGTATATATTTGGGCTCACTATGGTAGCCCAAATTTTTACTTAGTGCAATATGAGGAAATTTCTTTAAAAATCTTCTTCAGATCCACCAGTCGGAATGCTTTTATATTTGGTATACAACATCTCTAGGGGGGTCAGATTCCAGGTTGTTCAATTCGAGTGCCTAGGTTAATATTTGGGCTCCATATGGGAACATGAAATTTAACTTAGTACAATATGAGGGAATTTCTTCAAAAATCTTCTTCTTCAGATTCACTTGTCAGAATGCTTTCACATTTGGTATACAACATCTCTGGGGGGGTCAGATTCAAGTTTGTTCAAATTGGATCCATGGGTTAATATTTGGGCTCGCTATGGTAGCCCAAATTTTGAACTTAGTGCAATTCGAAGAAATTTCTTTACAATTTCTCTTCTTCAGATCCAACAGTCAGAATGCTTTCATATTTGGTACACAACATCTCTAGGGAAGTCAGATTTAACTGTGTTCAAATCAAGAGCCTGGGTTAATATTTGGGCTCTCTATGGGAGCCGGAATTGGCCATTTTGCTGAAGAATTAAAAATTTTGTATTCAGTACCCTCTAGAGGTACTAAGATTAATCCACATAGGTTGTATCAAGGGGCTTCATAGGGGAGCTCTACATTTTACTTATGATCAACTGAAGAAAAGGCATGATGCCCAGATTATTTTTGTCACTCCTGAGGGACTCAAGGATTGACAGTGTAGCCTGTGGAGATGGCTTGCTTAATGTAGACTCATTCTTGGACTCTGTTTAAATTGTGTTCTGTACAAGATGAGCGCTTCAGGCCCTGTGGGGCCTCTTGTTTTGGAAATGCTTCAACCGAATGATTTCATTCTTGGTAGCCTACTATAGAACGATGACTTACAGATCAAGTTTGATTTTCATGCTGATTGCATTATTCTTGTGTGAGTTATGGTCCTTGGAAATATGGAAAAGCACCAAAATATCAGTTTTCTGGGCTTTTTGGGGAAATGCTTCAACGGAATTCATGCTGATCACATCTAGGTTATAACATTTGTATAATTATTAATGCTCATTAGTCCAGTAGGGGACATTGTATTGCTTCAGCGATACGTGCGCTCTTGTTAAGAATGCCAGGCCTGTAAAACTGGACCCAGAACCACCGCCTGTTGCAGTTGTCCTCTAAAGTGGGCAGCATTAATATAAACGATTGGCTAAAATTGACTTCATACTTGTGTTGCTGTCATGATGTAGCCAAAGATGCTGAAAGTGACCTTAAACATCAATAAATAAATATAATTCAGCATTTTGCATTATTCTATAATGGACTTTGAAATGAGTACAAAAATGTTGGTTGTGATCTTTGGAATCGACCATGGCATGAAAACGTTAAACATGCACCTTATTTCTTGATATGTAATGTACTACCACTGAAGGTTAGACAAATGTGCAACTTCCTTATCACTCTCAAATTACTTACAGCAAGGTTAAATAATATCGGCTTAATACAACAAATAAGTGAAATAGGATGGTTTTCATTAACTACAAATGTTTTTCCTTCTTCACAGACAAGTATGAATGGGATCTGTAGGTTTTGTTGGCAATGCAGGATTGTTCTCAGACTGATGTTCCAAATCTGTTTATATTTGACATACTTAACAATGGTAATTTGTGTTCCAACCAGTGCCAATTGAGAAGCCACACTACTTTTAACCTTTTAACTAACCAAATTGCCTATTCAACTATATATTTTATGTTCATGTTTTTCCCATTTTATGGTTCCCAGAGGGAACCCCAGGAATTGGAGCAGTGCTTGTAAACAAGTTCTGCTCTATTTGTAAAATAGGACCTGGAACCAATGCCTGTGGTGAAAGCAATCTAAAGTAGGCACTGGGAAGCTCAGGTATAAACAATTGGCTAAACTTAACTTCACCTTTATCAGGGACCGATCAGGACTATTTAAAATACGCTCTAGCCTCGGAGCCTATTTTTTCAATTCATGCGCCAGATTTCAATTTACGGAGTCACACTGCTGTTTGTAACACACACTGCAAGTATGTAATAGCTCTCATCATTTTCATTTAGTACACTATAGCAAACATTAATCTTCACTGTGGTTTCTGATCAAGTCTTGGCTGCTTATTTAGGCAGCCAAGACTTGATCAGAAACCACAATGAAGATTAATGATTGGTAATTAAGACTTGAAGTATTAACTTTAGCTCTCTACAACAATGATAAATGATAATCATATATATAATACATGTAAGAGTGTCTCTCTCGATTATCCATTGAAAGAATATCAAAATATGATCTGAGAAGTTACGCGCCAACTGAGAAGCCTATTTCTGAGATTTAAGAGCCAGGTCCTGATGTTTAAGAACCAAATTCGCACTGGCGCATGCCCAGGTCGGTCCCTGCTTTATGATGCGATCAAGAGATGGCCAAAGAGTTTGAAATCGATTTTAAACACAAATAGTTAAAATACAGTGGATCCCACTTAATTGGATATCTTTTAACTGAATAACCCTGTTAATTGAATATAATTTCCCAACACAAAACCATTTACCATACCTCCAGTACAAATTTGACCTGTTAATTGAATATAGGTTATAGAGTAAACTCCTGTTAATTGAATAAAAAATCTTGTAACCTGTCGAGAAATTACCGTGACCCTCCCCAGTTTTCCTTTGTTTATAGACCTATTTTGCCTCAGTAAATCCAATACAGACATTTAGTCTATTATATGTTGTTTGACAGAGCTCATGGAGCTTTGTCAAACAAGATATAATAGAATAAATGCTAACTTTATCTCTGGAATACAGGAAAGTGACACAATCCCTGTTAATTGAATAATGCTGTTAATTGAATAATTTTCATTGGCAAAGTTGCTATTCACTTAACAGGGTTCCACTGTATTTTCTATTTTATGTCCCCGTGGGCACCAACAAAGCAGTTTTGGACCTGTTAACTGGTAGAGTGCTAAATTATTTTTGGTCCTCAGAATTTGTTCACATGCCTTTGCTTTGTAACAGTTTATGGGAGAGTGCCAATAGGCACTCTACCATAAATTGTAACAAGGCAAATCCTAACAGACTAAATAATTTTTCTTCAAAGATAAAGGGAAGCACATTCACTGAATATGAGGCCTTCAGGTTGTGGTACCCTGATTTTATGGGGGCATGATGACATTGCGGTAACCGGTTCTCGTCGAATCACCGAAGTTAAGCAACGTCAAGCCCAGTTTGTTCTCGGATGGGTCAGCATCTGAGTGATCGATTCGGATTACTGCATAGTGTCCTTGCGCAAGGCACTTAACCCCGATTGTCCACATGGGAGCACGATGACACTGTGTACTAAGGCATACTACACGTCGATGGTGCACATGTCTTCAACCAATGTAACCCTTCCTGTTCTTCCTGTTCTGTAGTGGCAGTGTGGAGTTACGATGTTGGGGACCTGGCAGCTGCTCATCGTTGCTCGGTGGTTTTCTCCGGGTACTCCGGCTTCCTCCACAAACTGTCATGGTCATGATTAGTCATTGTGCATAAGTATGTGACCTTAAACACCAATAACAAAAAAAATAAATCCCCTGGCTTCAGAGCAGCCCTGGTTTTGCATCTCAGCAGTGCCAAGGAAAATGCTGAGGAAACGAAAAATATCCTAAGCAAAAATACTGCCTCTCCCATCCTTATTACGCTCACTCCATCTCTCTATTGCACTCTTACTGTGCTGCAACAAGGTGTTATGGACTGGTTCCCACCTATAGAACCTCCACAGTCCACACGGTGGTGCCACTACGACTATGGCACTCGTTGTACATCCAAGCGTGACAAATGACATTATTTCGACGTTTGCAGCTGGTATATACTACGATCCCACTTTGAAATGCAATCTGCTCACCCACACACAAAAAGCGCCGAAAACAGCCTGATGACTGGAGCTTGCAGGAAGCTCTATTTATACTCTCCGCGTCCACGCAGAGAACATTTTGCAAGCGTATTGAGAACGTACTAGCAACATAATGACAGCGACTTGGATGCACTAAGATCATTTACAGCATGGAAGAAACACAGCGAGAGTGGGTGAGACTTGACAAAGTAGGAATGCAATGGGTCATACAAAGAGTACAATGAAACCATGGGTTAAGGGTTGAACACTAATAAATAAAAAATAACCAGCTGGAAAAAATATTTGAGTGAGCACAAGATATTTTTTCGGCAGTATTCTCTCCAAGTATGCTAGGAAGATCTGATCCCTCTTTTTAGCTCACCTGAGCACAACTCAAGAGGAGCTTTACAAATCACTTTCCGTCCGTCCGTCACCTGGTGTCCGGCATCCGTCTGACGTAAACTTTACATTGTCGACTTCTCACAAACTACTCAACCAAATTGAACCAAATCTGGTGTGCATGTTCCCTATCCTATGTCAATTTAAATTTGTTCAAATCAATTTGACCTGCCCCTTGGTAGGGCCACGACCAAAAAGTGAGCCTAAATCTTAAAAAATCTTCTCATGAACCAGCAGTAGAAGAGACTTGATATTAGGTGTGCAACTTCCTTTTGGGGTGTAGACTCAGATTTGTTCAAGAGAAGTTCTGGACTCAGATTTGTTCAAGAGAAGTTCTAGGGGCTATATTTGCCATCGTTATGGGAGGGGCAAGAAGTTTTGCCACTCCCAAATTTTCTATTTTCCAAACCGAGAGGCTGATTTGAACCAAATTTTATATGAGATTTTATTGGGACATAAGTAGTTGATTTATGCAAAAAAAAAAAATTTCCCTGTCGCCCCATGGGAACCACAGGAGCTAAAAATAGAAAAAATTCAAAACGCTCATATCTCCAAAACTGCACTGCACTGAGAATTTTTATTTAGTGTGAAGCTTCCTTAGGATCAACAGAATGGAATGGTAAAAAAAATTGCTATCAGTTTCATCATGGGGTACTTTTCTGGGACTTTGAAAAATTGCTGAGTCAGCATTTTATAACACTGTGGGTAATGGGAAAAACATGTTACACTACTTTTCTCCAAAACCACTGCTCTGAAAGCTTTCAAATTTCACCTATAACATCTTTGGAAGATTGTTTCACAAGTTTATTGAAATCAATTCCGTGGGTCCATATTTGGTCTCTCTATGGGAGCCCAAATGTTTAAATTAGTGAAGTATGAGGAATATTCTTTAAAAATCTTCTTCTTCAGATCTCCCAATAAGAATCTTTTGATATTTGGTATGCAGCATCCTTAGGGGGATGAGATTCAAGTTTGTTCAAGCCAAGTCCCTGGGTTCATATTTAGGCTGAAAATTTGGGGTCCCGTTCTGGACTTTTGGACGAAAATTCAGAAATTTTTGGGGTTTTTAGCTCACCGAAGGGAGCTTAACTTATCACCGGCCGGCCGGCATCGTGAAGATTTTTCAAACGACTTCTCCTCTGAAACCACTGGTCCGATTTTCACGAAACTTCATGTGGATGTTCATTACTATATGGCAATTCATGTTTGTTCAAATGAAATGACCACGTCTCATGGGGGCTCTGTATGGGGCATAACTCTGATAGCACCGTATGAATTATAGAAAAATTATTAAAAAATCTTCTCCAGAACGAGTGGGCAGAATCGTTTGATACTTGGTATGCAGCATCGTGGTATGGGTCTGATTCAAGTTTGTTCAAATCGGCCCCCTGGATTCATATTTGGGCTCACTATAGAAGCCCAAATTCGAACTTAGTGCACTTCAGGAAAATTTCTTAAAAAATCTTCTTCTCAAGATCCAGCAGGCAGAATCTTTTGATATTTGGTATGCAACATTGTGGGGTGGATCTGATTCAAGTTTGTTCAAATCTTCTTCTTCAGATTCAGCAGTTGGAATGTTTTGATATTTGGCATGGAGCAACCTTAGGGGGCTGAGATTCAAGTTTGTTCAAGCCATATCCCTAGGTCCATATTTGGGCTAACTGTGGGAGCTTGAATTGTAACATAGTTCGAAATGAGGAATTTTCTTTAAAAATCTTCTTCTTCAGCCCCAGCAGTCAGAATGTTTTGATATTTGGCATGCAGCATCCTTAGGGGGTGAGATTCAAGTTTGTACAAGCCAAGTCCCAGGGTTCATATTTGGGCTCACTGTGGGAGCCCAAATGATAACTTAGTTCAAAATGAGGAATTTTCTTTAAAAATCTTCTTCTTCAGATCCAGCAGATGAATGCTTTTGATATTTGGTATGCAGCATCCTTGGGGGGGGGGTCTCTCATGACTTCATTCCTTTGTAGTGTTGATGAACCATGTCTGACTGAATGTGACCCCAAATACTTCTTTGAACCACTTTGTTTGAATCACCTTGCCCGGTGACCGATTAAGGCCCCTTGGGGCCTCTTGTTTTTCATGTTTTTCGGTCAATTTTAAGACAAAAAATTTTTTTTTTTTTTACGCTGAAAATTTGGGGGCCCGGGTGGGACTTGGAAAATTTCTGAACAAAAATAAAAAAAAAATCTGTTTTTTATGCGTTTATCTCAATTTTGGGACGTAAAAGTGCAGGAACTGAAAATAGAAGGAAAATCCTGTGTATTGTGTGGTCACAACTGCTTCATCTAGTTGGTATATGCTTTTCTTAGGAGGGGCATATGCAGCTTATTCAAGTCAAGTCCCTGGTTTGATATTTAGACTACCATGTCAGGTGAGCACCCTCAGGCCCCCTGGGGCCTCTTGTTTTTCATGCCCCTGGTATAAAATGGTCGGGTACATAATATTGTGTTTCCCTTGTTTGTCCTTCATTCCATCTCTACATCATTCTGAAATAACATTTTTCCAGACTTTTTTTCCACCATACATTGAGATAAATGACAGATTTCTGGTATGTGGCTTTGTCATGGGTAACTAAAAATTGAGTTCGAGTTTGGTGCCGGTCCAATGATTTTTCATGGAATTATTGACCCACGTCATGTTTATGATGGTGAAAATGCTTGAAAGTCAGTTTTCAGGACTTCTTTTGCTAGTGGGGCATACATGTCGTACTGACACGTCTAGTTTTTGGCAACATGCCCGATGAATTTTTAAACACAAAGCTTTTCACTATTTTTCCCGCAAGATTTCCAGTGGGAACGCAAAGAAGTGGACCAGTGCTTGTTTTCTGTGGAAAACAGATTTTGTCTTACTGGCAAATAGGAACCAGTAACAAAACTAGGGTAAAAGTTTCTGTTCAGGGAAACAGAAACAGAAAGCCTTGTTGAGTCGTCTTACCTTGTGTTCGGTTGGCGTGGACATGGACTAATCACGGTTGATGTGGACTAATCACTTTTTATAGGTGGGCAATATTTCTAGGGCTGCCACGATTATCGGTTTTCAGAGTTGATAGTCTGTGATAGTCGACGGTTAGTCGATTAGTTTATATATTACATCCATGTTATGCTGACAAACACTGATTTCCAAATTGAAATTTTGTCTTAAATTGTGACGCTATTTTGCATTTTCTGTTAACATGTTGGTTAAACCAGCCAGTTTTGGCCGTTACGATGGGTAAAGGGATATAGCACACAATGTTTATTCAAGCCAGTCTGATCATCTAAAAAGTAGTATGGTTTACCAGGAATTCCTCATTGACGTTATCAACTTTGTGTCACGTGATGCTAACACTTCAAAGTATGGAACTTCTTTCAGTAATGTAGTGTGAATAAGTTCCAGTTCGATATTAAAATTATTATACCCCTCGTAAACAAAGTTTGGGGGGGGGGGGGGAGGGTATATAGGAATCACCCTGTCCATCCGTCTGTATGTCTGTCTGTCCATCCTTATAAGCGCAACTCCTCCTAAACCGTTTGAAGAATTTTCATGAAACTTTGCATAATGGAACATGAAGATGTGCATGAAGCAATATAATTCCATTCTGACAGGCGCGGGGGGGGGTATCACTTTGTGAGCTTGCTCACAGTACCTCTAGTTGGATTTGAAATTAAAATGGCAACAATTTACATGTATTTTCAACAATTTGTTCACAATAGATTGATCCAGAATGGAGTATAGGTATGACAACGTCCATTTCATGAGATAATATGAGAGGGTAAAATCAAAATTACTGCCTGTTTTCGTAATATAAACAATATACAAAGGACAACAGGTACCGAGAAACATCACATGTCCCTTGCAGACCAGTTTTATCTTCCAGTGACATGATGTATACAGCTAAAAAAATAGTCGACTTAAAAATAATGGTTGACTATAGCACCTTCCAATGGTTAGTCGATTAATCGAATAGTCGCGGCAGCCCTAAATATTTCCACGGATGCAATATTATTAGATTCCAAATACTAATTATGGGAATAATCATCAAAAATTTAATTAATGAAGCACCGGGTACAATTAATTAATGATCATCAGCAAAATTTTAATTATTTATTCATTTATTTATTGGTGTTTAAGGTCACATATTTCTGCACAGTGGCTAATCATGACCACAACAATTTTACGGGTGGAGTACCTGGATAGACCCACCGAGCAACGGCGAGCGACTGTCAGCTCCCCAACATACTAACTCCACACAAGCAGGGTTAGCATTGGTGGAAGACAGGTGCACTATCGCCGTGCAGTACGCCTTAGTGCACAGCGTCACCGTGCCCCCACGTGGGCAATGGAGGTGAAGTGTCTTGCCCAAGGACAGAACGCGATTGCCGCAGGTGGCCTCTCGGCTTGCAGCCTGCACCTCTACCTACTGAGCCACAGCGCCCCCCCCAAAAAATTTTAATTAATGAAGCACCGGGTTTTGCTGATCATTTTAATTACATCACTGTCCATGCGTGCATAGAGTATGACTGGTCCACAACACCTTACTGTAGGCAGAGTGTTAAAATAAAGTGTTATTTCATTACATAAGTTTTTCTTTGAGCATTATGGGGATTTTTTCCATTTCCTTCCTGGAATATAAATCTCTTTATGCATAAAGAAAATCCATATGACTTGTGTTTAGAAATTTATTTGAAACCTTATACAGGTTGTCAATCTTCTCCTCAGATAAGACTCCTGATGAGAAGTGTAATTTCTGACTTGGAAGAGATATGTCCCAACAGTAGTCAGCTTTAATTCCCTTGCTTGTGTATAACATTACCAAGTTAATGTATCAAATATGATATTTATCTCACTTAAACACAAGCTACTGCCAATTTCAAGCTAGTTTATTGTGTATTCAGATTAGTCTGTGTGGCTATTGTATCACAATAGATTTGTCCTATTCCACAAATTATGATATATTTGATCTTAGTACAGTTATCCCTAAATTTATTTGCTACTGTTCATACTCACACTTTATAATTTCATTCTTCTTGTGGGAACCTGTGAAAGTTGATAGTGTTTGTCTACTGTAGTGGCCATTTTTTGATTGAATTGTGTTTTCTACCGATACCTATGGTTTAGTGATGGGCAGTATGCGTCCGGGCGTCCTCACACTGTTAGCGCAATAACTTGGAACAAACATTCTCCGATTTGACTCATATTTCTCTTTTGCAATAATATCTCAACCAAGTTCAAAAATTGGCCTGGCCTGGCCTGATTTTTCGTTACAGAGTTATGGGCCTTAATTAGTCAATTTTTATGAATTTTCAGCTCGTAAGCACAATAACTTGAACCAATAGTCTCCGATTTGACTAACATTTGCCATACAGGTCTTTTGCAATAATATCTCAAGCGGGTTCGGAAACTGGCCCTGCCCAATTGTTCATTTCAGAGTTATGGGCCTTAATTAATTTTTACAAATTCTGAACTTGTTAGTATTTTTACTAGAACAAAAGTTCCAGATTTGACAACTGGCATATGATTGATAACCGGGTTATGGATTTCTCCGCTTACCCCCACAACTCGGTGCCTGCACCACCAGTGCACACCTCTTGTTTTTGCTTTCCTTGTATAAATAACAGCATCTGACAACCAACACCTGGGATGCCACTCGTGGTAGTCTTCAAGCTCTCAAGCCACTAGTCTTAATTCTGTAAGGATTTTGATGCCTTTATGGGCTGATATTTACCCAATTCTTGTGAAGTTTGTGTGCAGACAACCATTGATGTAATATGTCTCCCTGTGGGAACTCTGGGAAGTGAAGCAGTGCTTGTTCACTGTAAGCAAGCAAATTCCTAGTTGCATGGGAAAACTTGCAGGTTGAAACTTCGATCGTTTGATGAAGGGAGTTGATTGGAGCCCAAATATGGGCATTAACCCTTTAAACCCTCGTTTCCTGGAATGGTATTCACACTTAGAGTGAAATGGGTCAGTCCAATATCAATATACAGAGAGGATAAAATAATAACTGCAGTCTGCAGCAGTCTGGCTGCAGACTGCAGTTATTATTTTATCATCAATGCACCGTGTATAGACCTCTTATAATAAGACAAAAATGGGACGAAATTATGCCTTAGCCCGAAAAATCGGTCTTGCGTGTTCAAAGGGTTAAGACTAAACCAATTAAAAGTAGTGATTAAAGGTAGAGGGATGCTCTAGTGTTCAACCGATGATCGGAACCGGCCACCACAATCGGCCGATTATGGGCAATCGGATGACAACGGCAACCGCTCCTGGAATATCGGTTCAACCGATTGTTGCCAAGCATTTTGAGATCATTCATTAACCGCATTTTGTTATCTTCTGCAATTGTTCACATTGTTAATGTAAAATGATGCCAATGATACCATTCAATAAAGTTGAGAAACAACCACAATGTGTATTCTTAATCTCTCTAGAAGCCCATTTATGGGGTATACAAGTTAAAACGACATGCAAAGCTTACAACTGAGCGAAATCGCTAGGTCATACAGGAAAAATGACGGTTACACACCATTGACTCAGGCAGAAGTAAAATTACCAGTCGCACGCACTTGGGCGGTAAACGTGGCTCTGAGAGCCACGTTTACCGCCCAAGTGTGCGCGACTGGTAATTTTATTTCGATCCCAGGCACCAAAGTTTAATGTTCAGTTTAATGTACTTCTTTCGAGCCTCGACTTGTCCTAGTGCACGGTATTACAATTGGAATCGGCAGCGGAATCGGCCGATTGTGAGCTCAAATAACCGGTAATCGGTCAACAACCATTTTTGGTAATCGGTTGAATACTAGGATGCTCATCAATTGACTTTGACAATATACATTGCCTTGAAATGCCACCCCAACACAGATTCTTAGAAAAGCAATGAGAAAGAAACAGTATGAAGGATAATAATATCTGAGGGTGAAAACAATCCTTTTTTCTGATTTCATCACAATTGAAGTTTTAACGCAGCTGATATTGTTTAGTACAGACTTTGTGCAGTTCATCATTTAGAAAAAAGAAATCACTTTCAAATGAGCTTTCAGAATTATTTTTCCCCCAACTTGTGAGGCTGTTAACAAAACAATCGTTGTTGAACAGTATGTACATAATTATTTAGTCATTTATTTGAAACATGATAGAAACAGCATGTTGAGTTGTATTTTATCTACCATCCAGTTAATTGTGTGGTCTACAACAAGATAGATTTCTGGTTGTCATCTCCATGAGTTTTTTTTTGAGAAGTTCACAAAATTCCTCATTGTCAAAGTAGCTTTTGATTATTGCTCAGTTATTCTTGGTGATGTTTGGAATCTGATATCGGCCGATTTTAAGCCATCGGTTGACCATTGATAGAAGTGTTTGAACATCGGTTTGTGCCAATGGTTACATAGAACACCACCATTGTATTTACATTTGATTCACAATCTCATATAAGCAGTAACAAGCTTAAAAAGTTGACACAATTATTGGCAGGAATCATGAGTGGTCTAATCTCATTGATTGGTCTGATCTTCCCCTTGATAACTGCTCACGATGCACTTGCCATGTGTCACATGATGACTCTATAAAATACGACATCAACAGAAACAAGTTAACAGCTCGGCGTCTTTGATCACTGATAAAAGATGCCACGCTGTTAACTTGTTTCCACTGACGTTGTATTTTTATTTTGATGCACATAATGACACGCTCTTGATGTCAATGAACCAATCAACCTGACAAAACTATAAAATTAACCCTATTCTAAGCATACTGGAGCATACTGATCCTTTTGGTTGTGACTATCTGACATTGGCACTCACAATCGGCCAATTGTGTGCACAACTAATTGGTAAGGAGATGGCAGTAACAAATCCTTATTTATTTATTGATGTTTAAGATCACATACTTATGCACAATGGCTAACCATGACCATGACAATTTTACGGATGGAGGAAGCCAGAGTACCCGGAGAGAACCACTGAGCATCAAAGAGCAACTGTCAGCTCCTCAACATTCTAACTCTGTTCAAGCATCGCTCAAGCAGGGTTACAGTGGTTGAAGACATGTGCACCATCGGTGTGCAGTACGCCTTAGTACACGGCGTCATCGTGCCCCCATGTAGGCACCCGGGATAAAGTGCCTTGCCCAAGAACACAACACGGGTCGTCCCGGCCGGGGATCGAACTCAGGACTTCTAGCATAGAAGTCCAGCAGTCTACCTTTGATCCACTGCTCTCCCAACAAATCCTTATCGCTAAATCACTAATTCCAAGACTTTAAACAAAAGGCTTGAAAGCTTTTACTTTATTTGACCTCAGAATGCATTTATTTATTCCACAACATCAACCTGTTCCATGAGCCATGAGACAAAACAAAAGAATTGTAACATAGGAAACTTAGACTAAGCTACAGTACAGCTGCCATGGACTGGTCGAAATCCACGTGGGGCTGAATGATATCCATGCATGCATTTACCAGATAATAAAAATCATCATCAACAAAATTCTAATTAATAAAGCACCACGGTCCAGGTTGTACCTGGTGCTTCATTAATTAAATTTATGATGATTATTCCTATAATTAGTGTTTGGAATCTAATATTATTGCATCCGTGGAAATATTGCTCACTTGTGGAAAGTGACCAGTTCATGGCAGCCATACTGTACTCAAGCTCTTAACCCTTTACCTAACATGAAAAGCAGACTACACTTGCAAAAAAAATTCTTAAGCAACTAATTTTTTTCATTTTTTGTCTCAAACACATAGGTTATGACCCCTCATTGGAACGAGCTCGACGAGCTCGTTCCAATGAGGGGTCATCACCTATGTTTTTGAGACAAAAAATGAAAAAATAATGAAAATTAACTGGCAATTTTTAGCTGCGACTAGCAGCTCTATAAGTGGCAATGTCGGTCGGTCTGTCGGTCTGTCAGTCTGTCTGTGACCAACGAGTTTCAAAACTTAATAACTTTTGAAATACTTGATGGAATGACTTTATATTTGGCATGTAAGTGTATCTTATTGATGTCTGGCCACTGTTCAATGTATGTGTTGTTCCAAATATTTTTCTTGGAGTTATGGCCCTTGATGGACTTAGAATTTTGTGAGATTGCACCACCCGTCGCAGCTACGGCGTCGATGTCGCGATTTTTGTGAATAGCGCTGGCCGGTTTTGGCGTTACGTTGGGTAAAGGGTTAAGCCACCAGTCACATTCTGTAAGGAATCTTATGATGTTATAGCCTGCTTGTTGATCCACTTTTCATGGAGTTTGCATTGCAAACTACCATTGATTTAATTTGATGTCCTTTTACTAAAAAAAGATTCCCAGATATTCTTCCGTGCTCCAGTTATAGGTATTTATATCAATAAATTTCCTGTTGGAACCCTGATAAGTGAAGCAATGCTTATTTACTGTGGTGAGCAACAAGCTCAGTTAAATTTTACTGGTAAAATAGGACTCAGTTATGCTTGGCGTAGAAGTCCTCCAAAATGAGCAACATTGGTATAAATGATTGGCTGGACTTGACTTTATCTCCATGCTGCTGTCATGATTAGCCGTTGTGTAAAAATATTTATCCTTAACTCTTAACCCACTCAGTATTTTCAAGATATTTTTCATCAGATCTAATCATGGCTGCTTTATCCGGTTCCCGTCATCACCGAAGTTAAGCAACGTTGAGCCCTGTTAGTCCTCGGATGGGTGGCTATCTGAGCGATCAAACTCGGACTCCTGTGTTGTGTCCTTGGGCAAGGCACTTAACCCCAGTTGTCCACATGGGGGCACGATGACTCCGTGTACTAAGGCGTACTGCATGTCGATGGTGCGCATGTCTTCAACCAATCTAACCCTGCCTGTGCTGCAGTGCGGAATTACGATGTTGGGGAGCTGGCAGCTGCTCGTTGTTGCTCTGTGGTTCTCTCCGGGTACTCCGGCTTCCTCCACCCGTAAAACTGTCACGATCATGATTATCCATTGTGCATAAGCATGTGACCTTAAACACCAATAAATAAATCATGGCTGCTTTACAGCAGGCATGACAAGCTTTATGAAAAATTCATCTAAATTTAACTTCAGAAATCTTTCGTGAAAATATCCTTTCAGTTTACAAGGGGAAAATGTGGTTAAAAGTGACCAAATGATACTCATTTCAGTGGCAAGAGAAATCCTGTCCTTGGCAGGAATATCCGCCAGTAGCTTGCAAGGAGTTACTGTTAAACACCAGTAAATATCAAGAAGTATTTAATTTGCCTTGAAAACACCAAGATATTAACACAGTTTGTGAACTATACGGCGTAATCATAAAACTACAACTGTAAGATGTGATCATTCATAGTTACTTCGAAAACATGTTTAACCCTTTACCCAACATAACAGCCAAAACCGGCCAGCGCTATTCTTAAAAATCACCAATTTTCATTTCTTTTTCATTTTTTGTCTTAAAAACATAGCTCCATCCAATGAGGGGTTATACAGTTAAAACTGGTAGTCATGTCATGAACTGTGCACTTATCTAGGCTTAATTGCGCGTAGGAATTGCGCGCAATTGCCACATCAAATGGCATCCAAAACACGGCAGGTTCTCCTGGTAAATCATAGCAAACACAGGCAATGTTTCTACCAATGGACCTACGGGTTACCCGGAGGTCCATTGGCTGAAACATTGATTGTGCACAGGCCAAATGTACAGAATTTGATAGCTTTACTATGGTCATAACGCATAGATTAACGCACATGTCGACATGCTGTTTGTACGCATTTCATAACAAGACTTCTAGTTTTAACTGTAACCTATGTTTTTGAGACAAAAAATGAAAAAAATTGGTAATTCAATAAAAAAAAATTTGCGAGTGTCATAATTCATCCAAATCACGTCTCGTTTGGGAAACATTTCTGGCATTGAATTAAAGAAAATAAATGTTTTATGTATGGTATCTATAGGTTTACTTTTCTGACCAACTGAACTATTCCAGACTAGGGCTGTCCCGATTTTTTAATTTAGGAATCGATTAATCATAGCAAATAATCGATAATAATCAATTTATCAAATCTTGATGACACCCCCTCTCCCTCCCTTTGAAGTCATTAAAAATGAAGTCCAAGTCACTTGGCCTACCTCAAGTTACAAACGAAGACGATTCTCTTTTAGGTACATTCAAAGCTTTGATGTTCTGAACTTTTGAACCGTCAGTGTAACAATAAAGACCAGTTGCCAGTTGCGAACGTCTTGATTATTACACTGATGGTTCAAAAGTTCAGAACATGAAAGCTTTGATTGTACCTAAAAGACAAATTCTTCTAACGGCTTCTTGAGGTTCAATGTCGCCGTTCTTGACCTTTTACCTTTAGAAACAATAGTTTTTTCATCCAATTTTTTTTAATTATTAAATTGGGTAAAATTTACCGATTCTCCGACAATGAAAAATACTAATCGATTTCTGTGTGACCGATCGACAATCTATTAATCGTGACAGCCCTATTCCAGACGTTTGAATCTAAACATAGGTGATGAACATCTTGAGAGCTTATAAGCTACTGTGTAGTCAATTATTTATGCTCAGGTGGAAAATTGAGTCTTTGATCCAGTTTTGACGGAGCTCTTATAACTGATTAAGTGCCTACACTGGAACTTTTGTGGTAACAGTAAAGACAAGGAAAATGTTTGTGATAGTCTGTGTAAATATGCAACAGATGGCTATTTTTCTTGTTCCGTTAACAGAAATTGACAGTAAAAGTGATAGCTGTGCAGAATGGATGAATGAATGAATTTATTTGCAGAAAACAATATACACTACAGGTATGACAAAATAAACAGTAAAACAAAATTAATTAACAGTAATACAATAATACAAAATAATGAAACAGTTATACAGTGGAACCCTGTTAATTGAATAGCCACTTTTCCATTCAAATTTATTCAATTAACAGGTGTATTCAATTAACAGGGTTTGTGTCACCTTCCTGTATTGTAGAGATAAACTTAGCATTTATTCTGTTATATCTTGTTTGACAGAGCTCATAGATCCACATGATCAGCCCTATAAAAACACAATCCAAGAATGTACACAAAAAATCGATGCTGTGGAGAATTCATTAGTACAGTGGAACCCTGTTAATTGAATAGCACCTTTGCTAATGAAAATTATTCAATTAACAGGAGTATGCAATTAAAAGGGATTGTGTCACTTTCCTGTCTTCTGGAGATAAACATAGCATTTATTCTATTAGGAGTCCTTTTTAGGTTACCAGGGCTGTTGGTTATTAAAAGCAACATAAAATTAAAAAGTATGTTATAATTTGGACACGATGCACACTCAATTCAGTAGCTCTGTCGAGAAAAGCTTGTCGATAATTCATGTGTTAGAAAGTTTTTCACACCTCCTTTACAGCATCTTTACTTTTGAATGGTTATGATTACAGTACCGTGACAGTCGTACAAATATCTAGTTATTGGGAATGTTTCAAAACCGTCCCAATATCCAGATATTGGTACTGTTTTACTGAGCTGTTCTCTTCAAAACTGTACTTGGTGTGATTTTAAGTGGCCCTGGCTGTCGAAAGTGTCGTTAACCCTTTACAATGCAGACGATTTCCAAATTTATTATTTTAAGTATCATTTTAAAAAAATTTTCCAAAAATTTCAACAAAAGCATATCATGTGACCTCTCTTTGGAACGAGCTTGATGAGCTCGTTCCAAAGAGGGGTCACATGATATGGTTTTGTTGAAATTTGTCTAAAAATAATATATTTTCAGCTGCTGAATTTGCATATTACGCGAGCGGATGTGGGCGATTCGTTGGGTAAAGGGTTAAACTACAATAAATAAATAAGTAAATCTATTTTATTTCATTTGACAGAGCTCCATGAGCTTTGTCAGACAAGATATCATAGAATAAATGCATAGTTTATCTCTAGAATACAGGGAAGTTACTGAATCGCTGTTAATTGAATATGCCGGTTAATTGAATAAATGTACCTGGCAAGGTGAGTTATTCAATTAACAGAGTTCTGTTGCATAAATTTCTAACTAAATTGGGACTCACTTGTTGGAGATTATTTATTCAAGAAAATAGATAATGGCCCTGAAATTTGTATCTGGACTTGCCCAGTAATTTGTTGCTATGATTGCTTGGTAAAAATAACTGCAAACAATTAATGAAATTTCTTCAGCAGTTTAAATTATAGTGAGAAAAAGTAGCCTAGATTCTGCAAGTGTCAGCTTCCAGCATCTCTTGAAGTGCATCTGTATTTGAAGACACAGTGTGTGGCATTACTATACACTTGATTAGGTAGCTTAGTAATTAATCAGCTCATGCTGTTTTTCTTATATTATGAAGACATGTATCAGGTGTTTTTAGTGTTTACCTTGTAAATTAACAGATAGCAGGTACTTGTTGTAACTCTTACCATGCAACAACTGATTAATTAGTGTATGATGAATACTATCTTGTGGAGAGTATGGTGGCTCAGTGGTTATGGAATTGGACTTAAAATTGAAAGGTCCAAGGTTCGGTCTCCACCACGGACAACTGCATTGTGTCCTTGGGCAAGTCTACCCACATGGGGACACAGCGGCGATGTGTACTAAGGCTTCCTGCATGTAGATGGTGCACTTGTCTTCAACCACTTATAAACCTGCTTGTGCAGAGTTAGTATGTTGGCGAGTCTGACATTTACTTGCAGTTGCTTGGTGGTTCTCTCCAGGTACTCTTGACTTCCTCAAACCCGGAAAACTGTCTGGCATGAGGTGACCCTGGCTGTTGAAAGTGTCATAATTTTACAGTTAAACCCTAATAAAAAAGTACTACCTTTCTGTTGCAGCTCCAGAGGACAGGGAAGTAAACCATCTACAGGTGTTCTAGGCAAACAAAATCTGATGATAACTGGTATAATTATTCAAAGAGGAACTACTTAGAACGAGTTAAATGGGGGCAAATAAAATAAAAAGATTTAGCCAGAACCAAGTATATCAAAATTGTTGAGTTGCTCAAATTTTTGTTATCGCTTACATACCTCAAAAACAATAACTTGTTCACAGAGCTTTAACTATGTATAGGGGCAAGGCACTTAACCCTGATTGTCCACATGGGGGCACGATGACGTCATGTACTAAGGCATACTGCACGCTGATGGTGCACATGTCTTCAACCAATCGAACCCTGCCTGTGCTGCAGTGCGGAGTTACGATGTTGGGAGGCCGGCTGCTGCTCGGTGGTTCTCTCCGGGTACTCCGGCTTTTATAAAACTGTCACCAACACAGTATGACCTTGGCTGTTAAAGTGTCGTTAAACCTTAATAAATAAATAACTATGATGGTCTACAGATGTTGGAATAGATACCAGAACAATTAGGATTCTTTTAATTGAATAACCACTTTGCCAATGAAAATTATGCAATTAGCAGGAGTATTCAGTTAACATGCATTTGTCACTTTTCTGTTTTATGGAGATAAACTGAGCATTTATTCTGTTATATCTTGTTCACAGAGCTCACTTGTGGAATAATTTACCAGAACACCTAAAAAGACTCAAATGTAAACCTTTTCAAGAAATATCTCAAAACGTACCTCTTTCAAAAAGCCTATACGTGATGTTCTGGACTGTAAGATACTGTATATATTCCGTTTGTATATTTGCACAAGCTCAGTAACATGTACAGTGCCTTAGAATATGGTTCTACATCTTCTGAACTATAATTTTGGCGCTATATAAATGTGTATATTATTATATGAGAAAATTTCTTTAAAAAATCTTCTTTTTCAGACCTGCTAGTGAGAATCCTTTCATATTTAGTATGTGACATCTCTAGAGGTGTAAGATTTGAATTTGTTCAAATCGACTCCCTGGGTTAATATTTGGGCTTCCAGTGGGAGCCTGATTATTAACTTGCATTATTAACCCATTCCGATTTCTTATCAGACAGATTCAATTTCCTGTAAACACCACACTATCGCATATATGCAGTGTTATTATGCATTAAAATATAGTTCCGGAAATTCAAAATTTTGACCAATTTCATCCCAATTTAAACTTAAAAATAGGGGAAACAGGCTTTGTGTAACAGTATTGTTAAATAAATGTATTATGACCATGTGCATTTCCTGTAATTTGTATCAGATTCTCGGTCGTGTTTACAATCGGATCGCAACTAGCCCTGACTTGCACATGGCAATGATAATGCTTATGTATTAAGTAACTTTAAATACGCATGGCAATCGTGGTATAATGTTTATTTTAAAAGCTTTTTCAGCATAAAAAAGGAAGAAAAAAATATTCTATCATCTGAAAAATTTGTAATATTTTAACTGAGATTAATCTGTGACAGTAATTTAGCATATTTCCTTTTGTGGGCACAGCTTTTAGTTATATTCATCACAAACTCTCAGATATTTGGTAACTCAGCCCAAAAAAGAAGCTGATAAAAGGCACTTCTGGATCAGAATAAGTTTACAACTCAAGGGTTAATCAGCACATCCAGATAGATATTGGTCTACTGAAAAAAAGAAATAACTAGACATTATTCGAATTTATGCTCTTATAACTTGACAAGGAAAATCAATATCTTCAAGTAATTTCTTCATCATTTCATGTTGTTGGTAAAGGGAGATAACTCTTTGATGTACCAACAAGTTTGACATTATTTTTGCATACACGTCACTGAGATTGATTTGTTCTGTTGTTTGAATACTTTAGAAATTGGACCCTTGTAGATAATTGCACCTCCTGCATTAAACTATTTTGTACAGTTTTGTGTTTTATTAGAGTAGGCCCCTTTAATGTAATTAAGCTTCATTCAAGGTCTTAACATCTTGGAAAATGTGTCAGGAGGCCTTGAAAAGCCTTGAATATTCATGAAATACGAATGCTGATGAAGCATGTAATCACAGTTATAGTTTTATATGCTACTGTTAGTGAAGGCATAGTCCTATCAAGGACCTTCTGATCATTAACCCCCTCCTCCCACTTCCCTTTTAGGGAAGTGGGAAGAGGGGCTTAATGACCGGTGGTCATAGTTAGTAGGACTAGTGAACTTCCCTTTTAGGGAAGTGGGAGGAGGGGCTTAATGACCGGTGGTCCTAGTTAGTAGGACTAGTGAAGGCAGGGCCTTGGAAATCCTTGAATTTGGCTATTGAGCCTTGAAAATTACCAAAATATATATCGAGAAATGGCCTTGAATTGCCTTGAATTTTATCAGTCCTTGCCTGCAGGAATCCTCTATCAAAAATTGTTATTTTAATTATTTTTTTGTCAATATTTCTGATCCCAGTAGAAATCCATGGAAGTGAAGCAGTGCTTGTTTACTGTGGCAAAATAGGACCCAGTAACGAATGCTTTGGGCGGAAGTCCTCTAAAATGGGCATCATGGTTATAAACAAATGGTTCAACTCGACTTTATATTCATGTTGTGGTTATAATTAGCCAATATGCATAAGTATGTGACCTTAAACACCAATAAATAAATATATTTCAGAAAATTTCAACAAAACCATATCATGTGACCCTTCATTGGAATGACCGCATAGTGTTTGTTCCAATGAAGGCAGGGTTCCTGTGCCTCCTTGAATTCCTTGAAAGTCCTTGAATTTGAAAAACCCCCTCACAAGGACCTGGAAACTCCTTGAATTTTGAAGCACCTCCTGGAAACTCCTGGAATTTTGGAAAAATCGAGTCGGTTGCTCACTGGATTAATTCAACTCCTGACATTTTTCCTTCTTCCCAACACATGGTTGCTTTATACTCCTTGAAAACCCTTGAATTTCACCCAGCTTACTCCTGGAAACTCCTTGAAAAATTGATCTGAACCTCCTGGAAACTCCTGGAATTCACTTTTCAATTTGGTGCAGGAACCCTGGAGGGGGAAGATGATATGGCTTTGTTTAAATTTTTGGAAAAATGTATTTTCATAGTATGCGGGGATGCGAACCAGTTGAACGATTACACTATTTTTATCATTTGTGGCAGTGTTCTACAAATCAGATCAATCATAGGGAGAGGAGGGAGGCAGTGATCAGCAAAATTGCTGCATCTATAAAGGTGTACTTCATACTTCTAAATCGATCGCTCGTGGTGCCAGGCAATTAGGTTAGGCTTCAGATACTAGAAAAGTTTCAGCGCATTCCTTCAGAAGGTATATGAGAATTATGCTGAAAGGGTCCATTTTGTATAGATTTTGACATTCTCATGGTACCTTTGGGAATTCTCAAATCTACAAAAGCGTTAAACTTTTCATAATAACATATAGAACAAAAGAAAAAACTTGAATCTGACCAAGGTGATGTTTCCGTAGAAAATTGTTTTTATTTTTTTTTAAAATATTTGGGTACTTTCAGAGTTATGGCCCTTGTGGTGCCCCCCTGTGGGCGTGGCAATTTTATTTGAACAAACTTGAATTGACATGATAAGGAACATGCACATCAAATTTGGTTCAATTCGGCCCAGTGGCATTTCCAAGCCATAGACCCAGTTATAAATTGCATTTCTAGTTGCAGTATATGTGTATAAATTGTCGGTCATTTTTAGCTCACCTGAGTAAAACTCAAGGGGAGCTTTACTGATCACTTTCCGTCCGTCCACCCATCGTCTGTTGTCCATTGACTTTACATTATCAACTTCTCATAAACCACTGGACCGAATTGAATGTGATGTGCATGTTCCTTATCATGTTAGTTCAAGTTTGTTCAAATAAAGTTGCCATGCCCACAGGAGGGGGGGGGGGGGGGGGGGCACCACAAGGGCCATAACTCTGATGTTACCCAAATAGACTGAGTCAAAAAAGAAAGCATAATAGAAGCAAATGTGAAAAATAGCATAAAGGATGAAATATAATAGTTCTAATTTTACATGTTTGTGGACAAGAAGTCATGCAAAGAGTTTTATGACATGTTGTTGTTGTCAGGCCTTAAAATTCGTCTCGATTCACGAGAATCAGTTTCGATTCTCACGTGTTCCCGTTGCGAGAATCAATTTTTCATTCTTAAATATTTTGAATTTGAGAGTACTGTTATTCCCTTGTGAGTGAATAATGTACCAATGCCATAGTAAAAGGCAAATGTCATATTTTTTTAGAGAGTTTACCCATTGAGGACCCAGCTTCCATTTTGTCGAGTTTCTCATACATGTGCATGTAGAATACACGATCCATCATATAGGCTTTTGGTGGTCTTGACAGTGGAAATTACAGAATCGAGGAAGTGGTGTCTAGTGAAGTCTTGGCTGCCTACACAGGCAGCCAAGACTTCACTAGACACCACTGCTAAGTGATGTTTTGTTACCTTATGGGGGGGGGGGGGGGGGGTGAAGACAGAGCATTCTCCTGGTTTTTAAAACCACTAAAATCTACTACAAGAATCAAATGAACATTTTGCGCGAATCAAATGTTGATTCTCGTTGTTTCCCTTGCGCGAATCATTTGCGCGAATCATTTGCGCGAATCGATTTGGATTCGCGCATGAATTTTAAGCCCTGGTTGTCCACCCAACCGTAAACAATTTTGCTCTGGATTTCAAAATAGCACGCGCTGCCCGAGAATGAATGGGTGACCGACGATTTTCTTTGTGTTATGTTGTGCTAGAGAGCCTGGGTTATTGAGAAAATATGCTAGTTTTTGTCTTCCGACATTTTGAAAAATGCCAAGGTTAACCAAAAATCAGAGGTTGCGTGCCATTGGTATGCATGAGGCTGGGATACCTCCAGATGAGCTCGCTGCTGAGTTCGGAGTCACTGTGGCCACTATTTAACGTCTCATTGGAAGGTATAGAACCACTGGATCTACTGCCGACCGGCCGTGTTCAGATCAACCAAGAGTTACATCCCCTGCACAAGACCGACACATCAGGACGTCTCACTTGTGGGATCGCTCCCTTCCGGCGACGAGGAAAGCAGCAATTACTCCTGGTAGAACTAACAATAGAATCAGTGCACAAACTGTCCGCAGCAGACTCGCTGAACACGGCATCCGAAGTAGGCATCAATACCATGGACCAGTCCTTACCCAACATCATCGTACCGTCAGAATGGAATAGGTACGTCAGCGTGTTTGCTGGATTCCACAGCGTTGGAGCACAGTTCTTTTCAGTGAGGAATCACGATTTTAATGCTATTGTTCCGTTGTTTAACGATAGCGTCGGATTGCAGTTATTCCAGCAAGACAATGCCCGATGCCATGTGGCGCGTCTGTCGTGACTTTCTTGAGGAGCAGAGCATCAAACTTCTTCCCTGGCCCCCACTTTCGCCAGATTTGTCGCCAATCAAACATCTTTGGGATCAATTGGACCGTCTGGTACGACTTCATGATCTTCAGAGGTTAGGCAATTTACGTAATGTTCTAAGGCAGGAGTGGAACGCATACCACAGGGTGATATCCAGAGACTTATCAGGTCCATGTGCTGTCAATGTCTTGCCATCCAAGAGGCAAACGGTGGACATACACGCTTTTGACTGCATGTGTGAACTTTTGATTTCACCCCATGTCTGAATTGCGATATCCTGACGTGATGCTGGCAGTAGTAAGAACATGAAATTATGCAAATTCATACAGCTAGACTCGAAATATGAATTTACAATAATTTGTTTGGGATTAAAGTCGATAATACTAAAACAATTGCTCCTCAAAGTTTATTATACTTTCTTTTTTGACTCAGTATATTTAAAAAAAACAAAAAAACAATGTTCTGCGGAACCACCACCTTGGTCAGATTCAAGTTTCTTCAAATTGGGTCTCTGGGTTAACATTTAGGCTCTCGATTGAAGCCCAAATTTCACCTTGGTTCAATCTGGGGAAATTTCTTTAAAAATCTTTTTCAGATCCACCAGCCAGAATCCTTTTATTTTTGATATACAATGAGCTCTGTCAAACAAAAATTGAATTGGTTAAATTCTTAGTTGCAATATGGTAAAAAATTGCCGGTTGAAATTTTGATATTGAGACATCAGTGTGCAGAATGGTAAATCTCATGGTTCTGGAATAATAATTAACCCCCTGCACACTGATGTCAAAATATTTAAATTTCAGGCAGAAAAAATTTCCCGTAATGCATCTAGAAATTTAACCAATTCAATCTCGTTTGACAGAGCTCCTTTCCCTCTGTCAAACGAGATTGAATTGGTTAAATTTCTAGATGCATTATGGGTAAAATCAGCTCCCTGAAATTTTGGTATTTTGACATCAGAGTGAAGGGGGTTAAGTGAATACCAAGGACAGTTCAAATAAACTTTCAAGGTTTTTGTCTTAAGTTCAGTAATGATGGCAAATAGGTCGCTCTATTTCTTTTAACATTGCCATGATATAGCCTTAGCTGCTAATGTGGCATAATTGATAAAGCCCCAGTAAATATTTCTTGAACCCTCTGCACACTTTTGTGAAAACACCAAAATTTCAAAAAGCAAAATCTTCCCATAATGCCACTTTAAATTTAACTAATTCATTCTTTTTTGACAGAGCACAATGTTCTCTCTCAAACAATATTGGTTAAACTCAAGTTGCAATATGAGAAATATTTGTAGCTTGTAACTTCGTTATTTCGGCATTAGTGTGCGGAGGGTTCATAGGTCAAGTATAAATCTATCATCCTGTTAACAAGCCTGAAAATAAGCGATCTGTCATTTGCAGAATGAGGTCCCAAGAGGGGGAAGTTATAGATGCTATCACATAGAGTGTCAATTTATCATCCAGATACCTATTTCTCTTTTTAAGCCTGAGACCTTGATTCAGATTGAGGTTCAAAGAGGATAAATTTGGTAATGCTACCCTGCTGTGCAGCATAGCATCCCCAAATTCTCCCTCTGGGGACCTCATTCTGCAGATGACAGTCTGCTTATATCCAGGCCTGCTTGTTATTGGATTTGTGTCATGTCACCTCATTTTTTTTAGCTCATCTTGACAAAGTCAAGCTGAGCTAATCTCATTGCTTGCCGTCCGTCGTCCGTCAACACCATGTTTTGGTCTTCTCCTCCAAAGCCACTGGGCCAATTCAAGTGAAAGTTTGTGTGAGTGATGGTCCCGAAGGGGCATTTCATTTTTGTTCAACTCAGCATGCCCAGCCCCATAGGGAGGGAGTGGGGAAAATGCTCCAAAATATTTTAAAAATCTTCTTCTCAAGAACCAGTGTGTACAATGACTTGATATTTGCTATGGAGCTTCCATATGAGGTGTAGAATCAAGTTTGTTCAAACGAAGTTTGTGAAGTAATATTTGGCTTTGTAATAGGAGGGGTAAGATTTTTGGCCCCGCCCAAAATTTCTTTTTTCTGAACCGATGGTCCGGTATGAACCAAATTTGGTTTGTGTTAGTATTGGGTCATAAGTACTTGACACATGCAAAAAAAAAAATTCCCACATCCCTGGGAGCTAAAAATAGAAATATTTTCAAACGCCCATATTTCCCAAACCCCACGGAACAGAGAGCTTTTATTTGGTATGAAGTATCCTTATGATCAGTAGAATTGAATGGTAAAAAAAAATTGTCATCGGTTATGTTAGGGTGTTCTGTAATGGGCATCGAAAAAATGCTGAGTCAGCATATTTGCAAAAATTTAAAAAAATCTTTTCTCCAGAACCAATCATCAGAATCTTTTGATATTTGGTATACAGCATTCATAGGGGAGTCAGATATAAGTTTATTGAAATAAAGCTCATTGGTTCATATTTGGGCTCTCTACAGGAGCCCGAAGTTTTAACATAGGGTAATATGGGGAATATTCTTTAAAAATCTTCTTATTCAGAACCACCAGTCAGAATCTTTTAATATTTGGTATACATCATTGTTATGAGGGTCAGATTCTAGATTGTTCAAACCAAGTCCCTAGGTTAATATTAGGGCTTCCTATGGAAGCCCAAATTTTATCTTTGTTTAATATGGAGGGTAATTTAAAAAAATCTTCTTCTTCAGATCCATCAATCAGAATGCTTTGATATTTGGTATGCAACATCTCTTGGGGGTCAGATTCAAGTTTGTTCAAATCAGATCCCTAGGTATATATTTGGGCTCACTATGGTAGCCCAAATTTTTACTTAGTGCAATATGAGAAAATTTCTTTAAAAATCTTCTTCTTCAGATCCACCAGTCGGAATGCTTTTATATTTGGTATACAACATCTCTAGGGGGGTCAGATTCCAGGTTGTTCAATTCGAGTGCCTAGGTTAATATTTGGGCTCCATATGGGAACATGAAATTTACTTAGTACAATATGAGGGAATTTCTTAAAAATCTTCTTCTTCAGATTCACTTGTCAGAATGCTTTCACATTTGGTATACAACATCTCTAGGGGGGTCAGATTCAAGTTTGTTCAAATCGGATCCATAGGTCAATATTTGGGCTCGCTGTGGTAGCCCAAATTTGAACTTAGTGCAATTCGAAGAAATTTCTTTACAATTTCTCTTCTTCAGATCCAACGGTCAGAATGCTTTCATATTCGGTACACAACATCTCTAGGGAAGTAAGATTTAACGGTGTTCAAATCAAGAGCCTGGGTTAATATTTGGGCTCTCTATGGGAGCCGGAATTGGCCATTTTGCTGAAGAATTAAAAATTTTGTATTCAGTACCCTCTACAGGTACTAAGATTAATCCACATAGGTTGTATCAAGGGGCTTCATAGGGGAGCTCTACATTTTACTTATGATCAACTGAAGAAAAGGCATGATGCCTAGATTATTTTTGTCACTCCTGAGGGACTCAAGGATTGACAGTGTAGCCTATGGAGATGGCTTGCTTAATGTAGACTCATTCTTGGACTCTGTTTAAATTGTGTTCTGTACAAGATGAGCGCTTCAGGCCCCGTGGGGCCTCTTGTTTTTTATTAGAGTTTAACAACACATTAACAGCCAGGGTCATATCATGTCGGTGACAGTTTTACAGGTGGAGGAAGCCGGAGTACCCGGAGAAAACCACCGAGCAACGACGAGCAGCTGTCAGCTCTCCAACATCATAACTCTGAACTCTGCACTGCGGCCCAGGCAGGGTTAGATTGGTTGAAGACATGTGCACCATCGACGTGCAGTACGCCTTAGTACACAGCATCATCGTGCTCCCTTGTAGGCAATCAGGGTTAAGTGCCTTGCCCAAGGACACAACGTGGGATTTCACCTCGTAAGCAAGCCTGAAAATAAGCAGACTTTCATCTGCAAATTGAGGTCCCCAGAGGGTGAATTCAGTGATGCAACCCTGCACAGCAGGGTAGCATCACTAAATTTACCCTCTGTGAGCCTCAATCTAAATCAAGGTCTCAAACCTAAACAGAAAGATGTACCCAGAGGATAAACTGGCCCACTGTATGGGATAGCATCAGCAAATTCACCCTCCGGGGCCTCATTCTGCAAATGACAGATTGCTTATATTCAGGCTTGCTCATAAGCCCATCCTCTGCTCATAGACTTGGTTCAACTTTGTGTACTTTAACTGGTAGAGTGCTAAATTATTTTTGGTCCTTAAAATTTCTTCATGCATTTTTGCCTTGTTATAATTTATGGGAGAGTGCCAGTAGGCACTCTCCCCCATAAATTGTAATAAGGCAAATCCTAACAGATAAAATAATATCACTTCAAAGATAATATGAAGCACATCCTCAGAATATGAAGCCTTTAAATTGTGGTACTGTCTGGCACTAAAGAATAAAGCCCAAATATGGGCTTCCAGCATTCTACTCTTGGGGTCCAAATAAACATAGGCGGCATAATAATAGTACAGGGTGGAAATTTCCTCACAATTAAATAATAGTACAGGGGTGAAAAAATGGATTCATTTTCCAAAATATTTTTTGTTCACTCCTGTAAGAACCAAAAGAATATGCCTCCGCCTTTGTTTGACTGTTATTTATTATTTAGAATTACACTGAAGTGAATATCATATAAAAATCAATCAATTGGAATGAAATAAAAAACAATAAAGAGACCCAAATAAGAAGAGTACAGGGGGGATTTTTTCTCAAAATTTAATAAGAGTACCCGTATGTTTATTTTATTAGGTTTAATAAAATTAAAAGTCTGTTTCTCAGGCCCTCCCGCATGGTCCTTTTGGCTGCCGCATACTCTCTTTTTATAACCAATTTAAGCTTAAAAAAAATAAAAATTAAATGGTTTATGTCTGATATTTTACCCAAGTTAATAAAATTGATGAATTTGTCCCATGAGTGCAAGAAGGCTTTGCAATGCTTTAGCATTGCAAAGCCTTCTTGTACTCAAGGGATGAAATACACCACCACCCATGCTATTCTGTAGATTATGAGGCCTAAAACTTGAACCAAGAACATGAACTTTTGATGGCAAAGAAGTAATTACTGAAATAAAAAATAAAATAAAAAACCGCTCGCCCGCATGCAATTTTACAAATAATGGCCTGAGAAACAGAAGATCTACTTTGTGTGGCCTTATGGCCTCATTCTGCAAATGACAGATTGCTTATAATCAGGTTTGCTCTTAAGCCCATCCTCTACTCATAGACTTGGTTCAACTTTGTGTACTTTAAGAAATCTTGGGATTGAGTAAGAGTGAAAAGAAAATTTATGCGGTTCGGCGTAACTAAACATTATCACACTTGAATTACTGTACTATGTTGTAATATAAAGACCACAAGATCAACACAGGCACACAATGCTCCACTAACAGTATAATTATAGTGTTTAGTCAACAAACTGGCAAATACTAACCCAATGTCACTATATCTAAACAAACCTTGTCAATTGTCACCTGCTAAGTACCTGAATTAAACAGTTCAAACACACACACTGCCTTTTGTGCAATCTTAATGAACCACGTAGACCTCAACTTCATTGACGGGATTGTGCGACTTGGATGAGGGGTTGTGATTTTCTTAGGGAAGAAAAGAGAATTATGTGAAGTTTTTTTCTGAACATTTTTTCTTATTTTCAGTTGTTGAAGTGGGTTGTACATTTTAAGAACACTTCAAATTAAATTATTTGGTGTTTTTGAATAGAAGGTTTCTTCTTGGGTTTTCTTTTCTTTCATGTGTATAAAGTAAAAAAAAAAAACAGCAGAGGTTTCTAATTTGACCTTGATAATGTTCTACTTTGACCCCTTCATTGTGGAGAACTTAATAGTTTTAATGATGAGAATTTGTTCAATAATTGTTTTACAGCATTTTCAAGAATTCTGGGATATAGTGCTGATCTAGTCCAGGCATGGCAATCTAGAAAATCAAGGAGTGCAAAACAATTGTCCTCCTCAGATTGCTTGGGAGTGCAATTGCACCTGCAATTTTCAATGCAAAAACTAGAATGCTATTTTGGTTATATTCACTTCAGGGTATTAATATTGAGACTGAAAAATTGTGCTACATTCAGCTACACAGTGGAAAAATTGGCACACACATCTCATTATTCAAAGTGTTGCATTCAGTTCCTATGTGACTGCCTCCTACACTCGAAATGCGACACAGAATGGGTCATGAATTATTGCGAATCAGTGCAACATTGACAAATTGTCCCCTGAGTCCCAATGTGTTCTATGTGCCAGTAGGCACATAGAACAATTTCGAACTCAGGAGATGAAATGATAATAGATTTTAAAGGCTGTCCCAAACAGGTCTGGCATTCCAGAAAATCAAGGGTTCAAAAAATTGCCCTCCTCAATTTTTTCTGGGTGTGCAGTAGGCGTGCAGCACTCCTAAAGAATGCCAGGCCTGCTAGTCCGTATGTCTAAACATATATATAGAGTTACTAGTCTAACCTGAAGTAAAATTTGAACAAGTTCCACTGGTCGTAACCTACCACCCTGTGTTGGAAAAATTACGAAGTATCGCATCTGATCTCCACAACATATTTGACGGAGGACAGTTATCTTAACATGTTTCCAGAGAAAACCCTGGTGGCCCTGGAAGCCACCATCACTCGGAAATCAACTAGTTTGGAGCTCTATAAATACTTCATCCGATGTTATAAATGGATAACGGGCATGCAATTGGGATAAATGTGGGACATTCAGTCTTATCAGTGATGATCCTATTCACAGGAAGGATAGCAGCATCTTCCACTGCTAATTCCACTGCCTATTGTCAGATACCTTGCCCAAGACCAGCATTTTATTCTTGAACTCACAGATGACGAGACAGAATTAAAGACAAATCTCTTGGCAGGACACATTATGTTCCATCAGTTGAACGTCCCAAGAATACTGCACAGCTATTTTTAGAAAAAGTGTATAGTGCATGGAAATAGTATTTGATTATTCCTGGAACCCTTGAAAGATAAAACTATTGGAAAGTGTATAATGCTTCTCAGCCAATCAGAGAAAGGGAAAGCCATGTGAGATACAATAACAAGCTATTAGTTGACAATAGAATTTGTTTTCATTTTTGGGGATTTCATTTAACTCTTCACCCAACATGACGGCCAACACCGGCCAGCACCATTCACAAAAAAACACCAATTAATTTTCATTATTTTTTTCATTTTTTGTCTGAAAAACATAGGTTATGACCCCTTTTTGGAATGAGCTCATCCAATGAGGGGTCATAACCTATGTTTTTGAGACAAAAAATGAAAAAAAGTAGTTATTCAAGAATTTTGTTTGCAAGTGTCGTCTGCTTTTCATGTCAGGTAAAGGGTTAAAAAATCTTTCCGCAATCCATTCCAATGAGGGGTCATAAGCTGAGTTTAAATGCTTCTTGAGAATATTACAGGCTGGTTTTCACCACTAAATTGGGTAAATATTTGCTTTTGATGAGATTTATTCTAAGGCTGTTAGTGCACAGGTTTAGTTACTCAGTTAATAGGTAAAGTGGTGGCTCAGTGGATTGAGATGCAGGTTG
This sequence comes from Pictodentalium vernedei, assembly GCA_031216915.1. Classification (NCBI taxonomy): domain Eukaryota; kingdom Metazoa; phylum Mollusca; class Scaphopoda; order Dentaliida; family Dentaliidae; genus Pictodentalium; species Pictodentalium vernedei. Next base: position 78,365,321 of record CM062295.1, read on the forward strand.
CAACCGAGAGGCCGTCGGTTCCAATCCAACCTGCGGCAACCGTGTTGTATCCTTGGGCAAGTCACATCATCCCGATTGTCAGCATGGGGGCACGATGACGTTGTGAACTGAGGCGTACTGCACGACGATAGTGCACTTGTCTTCAACCAATGCTAAACCCTGATTGTGTGGAGTTAGTATTTTGGGGAGCTGACAGTTGCTTGCCATTGCTTGGTGGTTCTCTCCAGATACTCTTGCTTCCTCCACCTGTAAAACTGTTGGACATGAGGTGACCCTGGTGTTGAAAGTGTCGTTAAACCCCAATAAATAAATAATAAATACTCAGTTAACCCTTTACCCAATGAATCAGCCGCAACCGCCCGCGTAATATGTAAATTCAGCAGTTGAAAAAATATTATTTTTCAAAAAATTTCAACAAAACCATATCATGTGACCCCTCGGAACGAGCTCGTTCCAATGAGGGGTCACATGATATGGTTTTGTTGAAATTTTTTGAAAAATTTGAAGAAATGATATTTAAAATAAATTCTGATATCGTCTGCGTTGGATAAAGGGTTAATAATAAAAAAAAAATTATAGCCAGAAACACTTTCTGGTTATAAAAAAAATGGCAACTTCCTTGACACACACTACATAAAAATGTTCGCTCACTAAGGCTGTGCATGAAGAGGATTGTCACATAACAGAGATGATGGTATGTATAACCAGTAAGAAATGAGTGACAATAACCCCTGTGCATTGCACAGAGTTAGTTGGTAAGCTAACATACACTGGCTAACCATAAGCAATGCAGGGGGTTAGTTGATGAGCAGCCATAATGCACTACATGAAAATATACACTGACTGCCACGTTTGGCCAAGACAGAAATAGAAGTTTAAATTGGTATTATTTATTGATGTTTAAGGTCATATATTTATGCACAATGGCTAATCATGACCGTGACAGTTTTACGGGTGGAGGAAGCCGGTGTACCCGGAGAGAACCACCGAGCAATGGCGAGCAACTGTCAGCTCCCCAACATACTAACTCCACACAAGCAGGGTTATCATTGGTTGAAGACAAGTGCACCATCAACGTGCAGTACGCCTTAGTACACAATGCCACCGTGCCCCCACACAGGCAATGGAGATGGAGTGTCTTGCCCAAGGACACAACGCGGCCGTCGCAGGTGGGATTCGAACCGAGGACCTCTCGGCTTGCAGCCTGCACCTCTACCTACTGAGCCACTGCGCTCCCATTAAATTGGTATAAGGTCGTAATTTCTTTTTTAGCTCAACTTTGGCGAAGCCAAATTTGAGCTTATGCCATGGCCCGTCGTCTGTCTGGCCGTCTGTCCATCAACAATTGGATACGGCTCGGGCTAGAGGCCGTATTTATGAACCGATCTTTATGAAACTTCTTGGGTACCTTTGTGATGACCGTGGGACGAGAACGAGTGTTTTTGGGTGCGGTCCGAAATTCAAGATGGCTGCCAGCCACCATTTTGTACCGACGATGCAGAAATCTGTTTTTTTGTACAGAACTTCCATATGAAAGCTCTGATTTGAATAATTTTTTGTATGAATGTTAAGTACCATGGGATACATCACATATAATACGGGTTTTTTTCTTGTGCGTAAATTATGCAAATTAGACTAACTTTGATGTTTTTTGGTGTTACTTTCAGCACTGTAAGTGCAAATGCCAATACGGCTCGGGCTAGAGGCCGTATTTATGAACCGATCTTTATGAAACGCCTTGGGTACCTTTGTTATCACCGTGGGACGAGAACGAGTGTTTTGGGGTCCGGTCCGAAATTCAAGATGGCCGATGGCAGCCATTTTGTACAAAATTTGGTGCAATCAGATTTTTGCACAGAACTTCCATATGAAAGCGCTGATTTGAATAATTTTTGGTGTGAATGTTTAGTACCATGGGATACATCACATATAATACAGGTTTTTTTCTCGTGCAGAAATTATGCAAATTAGATGAACTTTGATTTTTTCAGTGCTACTTTCACACAGTAAGTACACATGTCAATACGGCTCGGGCTAGAGTCTGTATTTATGAACCGATCTTCACGAAACGTCTTGGGTACCTTTGTTATCACCTTGGGACGAGAACGAGTGTTTCTGGGTGCGGTCCAAAATCCAAGATGGCTGCCAGTGGCCATTTTGTACCGAAATTAGGTCTAATCAGTTTTTAGCTCATCTTGACAAAGTCAAGCTGAGCTAATCTCATCGCTTGCCGTCCGTCGTCCGTCATCACCATGTTTTGGTCTTCTCCTCCAAAGCCACTGGGCCAATTCAAGTGAAAGTTTGTGTGAGTGATGGTCAAAAAGGGGCATTTCATTTTTGTTCAACTCAGCATGCCCAGCCCCATAGGAAGGGAGTGGGGGAAAATGCTCCAAAATATTTTTAAAATCTTCTTCTCAAGAACCAGTGTGTACAATGACTTGATATTTGCTATGGAGCTTCCATATGAGGTGTAGAATCAAGTTTGTTCAAACGAAGTTCGTGAAGTAATATTTGGCTTTGTAATAGGAGGGGTAAGATTTTTGGCGCGGCCAAAATTTCTATTTTCTAAACCGATGGTCCGGTATGAACCAAATTTGGTTTGTGGTAGTATTGGGTCATAAGTACTTGACCCATGCAAAAAAAAAAATTCCCACATCCCCATGGGAACCCTGGGAGCTAAAAATAGAAATATTTTCAAACGCCCATATTTCCCAAACCCCACGGAACAGAGAGCTTTCATTTGGTATGAAGTATCCTTATGACCAGTAGAATTGAATGGTAAAAAAAAATTGCCATCGGTTATGTTAGGGTGTTCTGTAATGGGCATCGAAAAAATGCTGAGTCAGCATATTTGCAAAAATTTTAAAAAATCTTTTCTCCAGAACCAATCATCAGAATCTTTTGATATTTGGTATACAGCATTCATAGGGGGGTCAGATAAAAGTTTGTTGAAATAAAGCTCATTGGTTCATATTTGGGCTCTCTACAGGAGCCCAAAGTTTTAACATAGGGTAATATGGGGAATATTCTTTAAAAATCTTCTTCTTCAGAACCACCAGTCAGAATCTTTTAATATTTGGTATACATCATTGTTATGGGGGTCAGATTCTAGATTGTTCAAACCAAGTCCCTAGGTTAATATTTGGGATTCCTATGGAAGCCCAAATTTTATCTTTGTTCAATATGGAGGGTAATTTAAAAAAAATCTTCTTCTTCAGATCCATCAGTCAGAATGCTTTTGATATTTGGTATGCAACATCTCTATGGGAGTCAGATTCAAGTTTGTTCAAATCAGATCCCTAGGTACATATTTGGGCTCACCATGGTAGCCCAAATTTTTACTTAGTGCAATATGAGAAAATTTCTTTAAAAATTTTCTTCTTCAGTTCCACCAGTCGGAATGCTTTTATATTTGGTATACAACATCTCTAGGGGGGTCGGATTCCAGGTTGTTCAATTCGAGTTCCTAGGTTAATATTTGGGCTCCATATGGGAACATGAAATTTAACTTAGTACAATATGAGGGAATTTCTTCAAAAATCTTCTTCTTCAGATTCACTTGTCAGAATGCTTTCACATTTGGTATACAACATCTCTAGGGGGGTCAGATTCAAGTTTGTTCAAATCGGATCCATAGGTCAATATTTGGGCTCGCTATGGTAGCCCAAATTTGAACTTAGTGCAATTCGAAGAAATTTCTTTACAATTTCTCTTCTTCAGATCCAACGGTCAGAATGCTTTCATATTCGGTACACAACATCTCTAGGGAAGTCAGATTTAACTGTGTTCAAATCAAGAGCCTGGGTTAATATTTGGGCTCTCTATGGGAGCCGGAATTGGCCATTTTGCTGAAGAATTAAAAATTTTGTATTCAGTCCCCTCTGGAGGTTCTAAGATTAATCCACCACATAGGTTGTATCAAGGGGCTTCATAGGGGAGCTCTACATTTTACTTATGATCAACTGAAGAAAAGGCATGATGCCTAGATTATTTTTGTCACTCCTGAGGGACTCAAGGATTGACAGTGTAGCCTATGGAGATGGCTTGCTTAATGTAGACTCATTCTTGGACTCTGTTTAAATTGTGTTCTGTACAAGATGAGCACTTCAGGCCCCGTGGGGCCTCTTGTTTGTATACAACTTCTATACGGCTCAGGCTAGAGGCCATATTTATAAACCGACCTTTACGAAACTTCTTGGGTACCTTTGTTATCACCGAGGGATGAGAACGAGTGTTTTGAGTGTGGTCCGAAATTCAAGATGGCCACCAGCAGCCATTTTGTACCAAAATTAGTGCAATCAATCTTTTGTACAGAACTTCTGTATGAAAGTTCTGATTTGAATAAATTTTTGTATGAGTGTTTAGTAACATGGAATACATTACATATAGTACAGGTTTTTTTCTCGTGCAGAAATTATGCAAATTAGATGAACTTTGATTTATTCAGTGCTACTTATACACTGTAAGTGCACATGTCAATACGGCTCGGGCTAGAGGCTGTATTTATGAACCAATCTTCACAAAACTTCTTGGGTACCTTTGTTATCACCTTGGGACGAGAACAAGTGTTTCTGGGTGCGGTCCAAAATTCAAGATGGCTGCCAGTGGCCATTTTGTACCGAAATTAGGTACAATCAGTTTTTTGTCACAACTTCTACACAGCTCATATTTGTGAACTGATCTTCACGAAACTTCTTGGGTACCTTTGTTTTCACCTTGGGACAGGAATGAGTGTGTTTTGGGGTGCCTTTGTTATCACTGTGCTATGAGAACAAATATTTTGGGGTTCAGTCAGACCCACTCTGGGACTCAAAGATTTTTTCTAGTTTAGCATCTGACTGTCACCCACCTTTGCAATACTTTACCTATACATTTGTTACAGGCAACGGTCAGTATTTATGTACAGACCGTTCAATACTTTATCTGTACCTTTGTTATCAGGTCATTACCTAGATATTTGTCATTGCTGTGTCACATACTATACATGTACATGTCTTTGTCTTGACAAGTTGAGCTACAGTGTCATTGACACTTTCATTTAGTTTGGTACTCTTGTGTTCCAAATAAAAGTACAGTGTGGAACATTTATCAAAATGAAATAAAACTACAGGCCCAAATAATAGTACAGGGTGGAAATCCATTGAACGGTGGGGGTGTAATGCAAGTTAATTTTATCTAAAAGCAAAATTGTTTTCCAGTATCACAGTTAGTTTTATTGAAGAGAACTAATAGGTCATCCCCTGAGTTCCAATGTGTTTTGTGTGCCTACTGGCACATAGAACACAATGGAACTCAGGGGACGAGGTGTTCCTGCATCACGATTACAACAATGAATATACGGTGCTAAACAAAAGAATATCACACAATCGAGTGAAGATTTACTGATTTGAAGATCTCCCACCTGCTGGAAGGGCATTTTTAATAAACATACAGGCCCAAATAAGATGCATACAGGATGGAAAAATTCCCTAAAATTAATAAACATACATGTATGTTTATTAGGAACACAAGAGTATGTCTTGGTGGATGTACCAAACTTAAAAAATAAATTATGATCTTACAGTCCATGGTCACCAACACTTGTCCCTCCAGAGCAAAGGAAAAAATCTGCCCATCCAAAAGATGGGTGGACAGATCACTGGCTATACTCCTGAAGGTTACATCATACCAGGCCTGGCATTTTCAGGAGAGCAATTTATTTGCTCGCCTTAAAAAAATTGAGAGCGAAAACTAGCCCTCATGGCCTTAGAAAATAATGATTACCATAACAGCCTATTTCTAAAACCCACATCTTTTCAGATCTCTGCTGTGTTAGTGGTCCCTGTAAGATGGCCACACTGCCTCTCCTACACCTCCGGGCATTGTTGGGGCCCGGAGACATGGGAGGGGCAGTGTAGCCGTCTCACAGAAACTACCTTGTTAGCAGCACTAAATGAAATGTACAATGCCCACTTTGCAGATTTCATTAATAATAAAACTTCATTTTGTCAGTTTTAGATTTTATAAGCTTGGGGAGAGCTAATCGCTCCCCTAGGCCATGTAAGGGGAGCGATTTTTAGCCCTCTTACATTTTGAAGAATGCCAGACCTGTCATACATGAAGCATACTACATGACAAAATTAGGGCTTCTAATGATAGTTTTGTTGTGCTGAAGGTTAACGCTATCATTATCTCGAGTGAATGGTTATATGACACCTGATGTTCACCCGATCAAATTTTCACTTAACAAGATAACTGGCATGGATATGAAGCTTTTGTTTGGGATCGATCTTGTAGCATATGGAGCAGAATTATTGAAACTAAGCATTTATTTAAGGGCCACATCACGACTCATGCTGATGATGTTCTGGGATGTGATTTTTTTTGAGAAAATTGCAACAAAATCCAATGGTTCTTGGCATGCAGATTTCCTTTTTAACTGACAAAGTGCTAGAATAATTTTTTAGCAAAAATTTGTCAATTTTGTCACCAATAGTGTTTCAGCTTGCCTGACTTTCAGTCAGGGGAGCTATAGTGATCACTCACCATCCGCCGTCCGTGAACATGGTGTTTGCATCTTCTCCTCCAAAACTGCTGAACCAATTTAATTGAAATTTGAGATAATAATTTTTTTTTGAGAAAATTGCAACAAAATCCAATGGTTCTTGGCATGCAGATTTCCTTTTTAACTGACAAAGTGCTGGAATAATTTTTCAGCAAAAATTTGCCAATTTTGTCACCAATAGTGTTTCAGCTTGCCTGACTTTCAGTCAGGGGAGCTATAGTGATCACTCACCATCCGCCGTCCGTGAACATGGTGTTTGCATCTTCTCCTCCAAAACTGCTGAACCAATTTAATTGAAATTTGAGATAATAGTTTATGACATTGCATTTTGATTTTGTTCAAATCAAGTTGCCTTGCCCCTTGGTAGGGCCTCGCCCAAAAAGAGAGCTTAAATCTTTAAAAATCTTCTCATGAACCAGCAGCAGCAGAGACTTGATATTTGGTGTGCAGCTTCCTTTTGAGGTGTAGACTCAGATTTGTTCAAGAGAAGTTCGAGGAGCTATATTTGCCTTCGTAATGAGAGGGGCAATAATTTTTGCCCCACCCAAAATTTCTATTTTACAAACCGAGAGGCTGATTTGAACCAAATTTGATATGAGGGCTTATTGTGTCATAAGTACATAATTTATGCAAAAAAAATTTTCCTATTGCCCCATGGGAACCACAGGGGCTAAAAATAGAAATTTAAAACGCCCATATCTCCAAAACTACACGGCACTGAGAATTCTTATTTGGTATGAAGCTTCCTTAGGACCAACATGGAATGTCCAAAAAAATTGCTATTGGTTTTATGATGGGGTACTTTTTGTTGACTTTTGAAAAAGTGCTGTGGGTAATGGGAAAAACATTTAAGACTACTTTTCCCCCAAACCACTGCTCCAAAAGATTTCAAATTTCACATATAACATCTTTGGAAGATTGTTTCACATGTTTATTGAAATCAAATCCCTAGGTTGATATTTGGTCTGTGTGGGAGCCCAAATCTTTATTTAGTGCAGTATGAGGAATATTCTTTAAAAATCTTCTTCAGATCTACCAAACAGAATCTTTTGATATTTGGTATGCAGCATCCTTAGGGGGGCGAGATTCAAGTTTGTTCAAGCCAAGTCCCTGGGTTCATATTTGTGCTTTCTGTGGGAGCCCGAATTATAACTTAGTTCAAAATGAGGAATTTTCTTTAAAAATCTCCTTCAGATCCAGCAGTCGGAATGTTTTAATATTTGGTATGCAGCATCCTTAGGGGGTGAGATTCAAGTTTGTTCAAGTCATGTCACTGCGTTCATATTTGGGCTCACTGGGGGAGCCCAAATTATAACTTACTTCAAAATAAGGAATTTTCTTTAAAAATCTTCTTCAGATCCAGTGGTCGGAATGTTCTGATATTTGGTATGCAGCATCCTTAGGGGGTGAGATTCAAGTTTGTTCCCTGGGTTGATATTTGTGCTCCCTGTGGGAGCCCGAATTATAACTTTGTTCACTATGAGGAATATTCTTCAAAAATCTTCTTCACATCCACCAGTCAGAATCTTTTGATATTTGGTATACAGCATCCTTACGGAGGTGAGATTCAAGTTTGTTCAAGGCATGTCCCTGGGTTCATATTTAGGCTCCCTATGGGAGCCTGAATTATTACTTAGTTCAATATGAGGGATATTCTTTAAAAATCTTCTTTTTTTTGATCCCCTGGTCAGAATCTTTGGATATTTGGTATAGGCTTTTCTTAGGAGGGGCAGATGCAACTTGTTGGAATCAATTCCCTGGGTTGATATTTAAGCTACCATGTCAGGTGAGCACCCTGAGGCCCCCTGTGGCCTCTTGTTTTTGTTCAGGGATGTTAGTTTTCAGGATATTTTGATAAGTCGACAAAAAAGAAATTAAAATGGTTCAGGCTTCCCAACCATCCCTTATTTTTACACCTGGCCCTAATCTCTGAGCATTTGACAAAAATAAAATGTATCCATTTAAAATGATGTCCAAAGGTTATAGTAAAAAGCCTGTCTTCAAATACATGTACACCTTAAATACAGGCCATACATTTCAAGTAAATGAAACTACTGAAACCGAGTCACAGATTAATGAGTTGTACCTCAAAAGTTTCCTCTCACTATACTATTGAACCACCGACTATTTGCTGTGTCTTGAACCCTTTGAACCCCAGAGGACGCATTTCTGGCCCAGTAACATGATACTTCATAATTTCATCAAGTAGGTTGATATTTCAGTGAAGGTGTGGTGTAGACCAATCAATATTTTCAACATGCAGCCCCAAGGCTGCATGTTGAAAAAATTAATCGGTCTACCCCCAAATAAAGAGTATGGACTCTTCCCGTTGCTACCATTGAACTGATATGGAAGATACCACTAGGGTTCAAAGGGTTTAAGTATTTGCCTTTGAAGCAAAATATGAGTCCCTATTTAAACGAAGTTTGTGAGGATTATAGAAGTGGGTTCCATCCGTCCATCCGTCTTGCCATTCATTCATCCATCCATCTGTCCATCTATCCATCCGTAACAACTTTGGACCTTCATATAGTGGATGTTGGATTTAATGACTTTGGTATGCTGATAGACCACCATGGGGGAAAGGATATTTACAAGTAACAGGTTTTGTCCATTTTTTTACCTACAGTTATGGGCCTTTTCACCGCTTTTTTCAACTTAGAAAATTTCAATTTTTTTGTTTTCTGATCGGTGGGGAATACCGGCGGCTTGCACCTTGTTTTTATTGCAATGCAACCTTAATCAAACCAATCATTTTTTCTCACTCAAATGTTTAAAAGGATTGTGATTTTCAATGTTCGCCGGCTTCATTAGGCAATCTATGGGGTTATTTTTAGGGGTCTTAACACACTTTTAGTTTTTCCTTTCTGAGACTGAATCCATCGGAGTTGCAAAACTTATCTTTTACCATTTTTATACCCCCCGCAAACAAAGTTTTTTTTGGGGGGGTGGGGGGGGGGGGGGGGGGTATATAGGAATCACAGTGTTCGTCCGTCTGTTCATCCTTATAAGCGCAACTCTTCCTAAACCGTTTGAAGAATTTTCATGAAACTTTACACAATGGAAGAACTCCATATGAAGATGTGCATGAAGCAATATAATTCCGTTCTGACATTTCCAAGGGGAGATATACATTTCATGCGCGGGGAGGGGGGAGGGATCACTTTGTAAGCTTGCTCACAGTACCTCTAGTTTGTAATTTTATTGCACACAAACATTCATTTTGATAAGAACTCTTGGAGAAGGACTCCATCAGCCTGTTTGACAGTGTGAATTTTACATTGATTAATTGCAGGTTACTTATAATCATGGAATGTGCACATATATGTGCATATTTCTCTTCTTTAAGGCCATGTTTCTTCAGTATCCCATTTTGGAAAATTTGAATATTCACTTGTTAGATCATGCGAATATTCGAATATCAAAATCGATTGAATGCCAAACACTACCAAAGAGCACTTGAATTCCTGTGGGAACCCCAGGAAGTGGGGATGTGCTTGTTAACTGACATAGACAAAGTCTGTCAGTATAATGGAACCTTGTGATCAACACCTGCGCTGATAGGCATCTAAAATGGGCAACATAATTACAATTGGCAGAACTTGACTTTACAGTTGTGGTCATAATGTCGCTACAGTTAAAACTATAAGTCCTGTCACAAACTGTGCGCTTATCTAGGCCTAATCGCACATAGGAATTGTGCGCAATTGCTATATCGAATGGCATCGAAAGCACGGCAGGTTCTCCTGGTTACTCATAGCAAACACAGGCAATGTTTCTGGCAATGGACCTCCGGGTTACCCAGAGGTCTATTGGCTGAAACATTGCTTATGCACAGGCCATATGTACAGAATTTGATAGCCTGACTATGGTTATAATGCATAAATTAACGCGGAGATCAACGTGCTATTTGTGCGCATTTCGTGACAGGACTTCTAGTTTTAACTGTATAGAGGCTACTTAAAGTTAAGCTTGAGTGCTAGAAGCCACTATTGTGGCTCTATTAAAAAGTGCTGGAAGCCACTTTAGTGACTCTACACTGTATGCATAGCCTGATATTTGCTCTGTAGTAGAAGATAAAGATTTTTGTATGAAATTGTTTGGTTGCAATTTATTGGAGAGTGCCTATTGGCAATCTCCAATAAATTGTAACCAAACAGTTATTTGTCCCCCAAAAATTTCTTTTGGGGGGACTATTAAAATAGACTGTGTCTGTCTGTGAATGCATCCATCCCACTTTGATTTCCCGATGATAGATAACTTTAGTTATATTTGGACAAAACAAATTAAATTTGATATGTAGGTGTATCAACATAAAATACAGGTCAAGTTTGAATCAGCGTGTGGTCTGACTATTTTTGCTAGAGCTAAATGCCCCCTTTTCAACTTTTTTTTTGTTTCCCGATGATAACTTTAGTTGCTGTTGACCGATTCAAATATAATATGGGATGTAGGTTTATTAACATAACATACAGGTCAAGTTCAAATTGGGGTTTTGTCTGACATTTTTTGCCAGAGTTATTTCCCTTTTTTGACTTCGAAATATTCAAATACCTCGAATTGCACACTTTTTTTTCAGGGACGTGTGGCCGGGCAGCCTTTTATTATGAATAGAACCTTGCTAAATTAAGGCTACTCTTACTGGTAGCATATCTTTGAAAAAAATACCCATGTTTCAAATCACCTTTCAGAAACAATTTAGCACTCTTCAGTGAAATAGACATTAACCCTTTACCCAACTCAGACGATATCAAAATTTACTATTTTAAATAAAATTTTTTAAATTTTTCAAAACATTTCAACAAAACCATATCATGTGACCCCCTCAATGAGGGGTCACATGATATGGTTTTGTTGAAATATTTTGAAAAATTTTATTTTTTCAACTGCTCAACTGGCGGGCGGGCGTAAACAATTGGTTTCCGGATGATACCTTGATAGTGGTTCAACTCACATTCATTAAACTTCATACGTAGGTTGGTCTTGGTGGGAGGAAGAACCCTATTGATTTTGGACATGCTACGTCGAAGGTCAAGGTCACAGTGACCTTGAACGTAGTAAATCTTAAACAATTGGTTTCCGGATGATAACTTGATAATGGTTCAACTCACATTCATGAAACTTCATAGGTAGATTGGCCTTGGTGAGGGGAAGAACCCTATTGATTTTGGACTCGCTATGTCAAAGGTCAAGGTCAACGTGACCTTGAACATAGTAAATCGCAACAATTCCTTTCCGGATGATAACTTGATAGTAGTTCAACCTACATTCATGAAACTTCATAGGTGGGTTGGCCTTGGTGCGAGGAAGAACTCTATTGATCTTGGACTCACCAGATCAAAGGTCACAGTGACCTTTAACATAGTATATCGCAACAGTTGGTTTCCGGATGATAACTTGATAGTGGTTCAACCTAGAGTCATGAAACTTCATAGGTGTGTTGGCCTTGGTGCGAGGAAGAACCCTATTGATCTTGGACTCACCAGGTCAAAGGTCAAGGTCACAGTGACCTTGAACATAGTATATCGCAACAATTGGTTTCCGGATGATAACTTGATAGTGGTTCAACCAAGAGTCATGAAACTTTACAGGCGTGTTGGCCTTGGTGCGAGGAAGAACCCTATTGATGTTGGACTCACCAGGTCAAAGGTCAAGGTCACAGTGACCTTGAACATAGTATATCGCAACAATTGGTTTCCGGATGAGAACTTGATAGTGGTTCAACCTAGAGTCATGAAACTTCATAGGTGTGTTGGCCTTGGTGCGAGGAACTTGTCACAACTCGACATTGGATCGGTGATCCTGAGCGGCATTTTTCTTTGTAAACTGAACTGTTGAACACACTTGAAGAGCGGCATAGCCGATACCAGATGAAGTAAGATGGCAAAAGGATGCGCTTGCTGGCGCTGGAAATATATATTACAGTGATTCGGCTGACCGCATCCGTAAGTGTTACGAATTATAGACCAAAAACAAAGAAAGTTGCAGAAGGCACTAATTATTTGATAGAAATATGATCCCCTCCGGTATCCGTGCGCTGGAGAACATGTGGAAAAGTTGACAGGAAGTACACGTTTGGTTTGTGCAGTTCGCGAATAGCGCAGGGCTTTGTGGTAGAAATAAACTGCACACATGTTGATTAACCTGCTGAATACTCGAGGTTACGAGGAAAATTATTTTGAGGCTCGGTTCGTTCCCATAAATGTGGCTAATAATTAAAATTCTCAGCCCCTTATGTGTTCAACTCTCTGTGGAAACCCAAGAAAGTGGAGCCCTGCTTATTTACTGATCAAATAGGACCAATTCCAGAGGTGGAAGTCCTCTGAAATGGGCAGCTTTGTTATAAATGATTGGTTAACCTTTACTTCATCCCTATGACGATGTCATGTGACAGACAAAAGCGACCTTAAACACCCAATAACTAAATAAATATGTATATTCAGTCATGGGACAAAGGGTCAGCTAGCCTGTAGCTCTTTCGATTTGCAACTGATACATGATTCTGAGCACCTGTTATTACTAAAAGGGGCACATTCTTCTGGCTCCCTGTGGGAACCCTGGTATGTGAAGCACTGCTTGTTTACTATTAGAAACTAGGGCTGTCGCGATTATTCGATTAGTCGACTAACCGTCGACTATTGAAGTAGTCGACGTTTTTTATTTTTAGTCGATCGTCGTTCATTTTCAAGGTGGTACACGTCTACTACACGTCGTTGCATTGTTTTGTGAGGTGAATGATCAATGAAGGTGAATAACTTTAAATATCTAACCATAGTTAACATTCATATCCGGAAGACTGTACGACTGTCACTGACTGTTTAAGAAAGAACACTCACAGTTACTCGAGAAGAATAGATTCTTCTGAATTTCTCCAGTCTTGTACACACGAATGCACCCATTGGAAAACCCAAAGCGCGGAAGTGACAAAATTATGACGAAAGTCAAAACGTCAGATCACTTCTCAAAGTTCGGAACTTCAGACTAAGATCCAATTTTAACAACTGACGAGGGAATGCATAGATCTCAATGTTCAAAATTTCGAGAAACTTATTGCAGAAAGGAAACATATGCAGGAACGTTCTTTGGTAAATTCATTTTAATTCATCGGCTTCAATCTAGTTCAAACTTGGACCTGCAGTCAGTAATATTATTTTTGGGGTTGGTACGTCCTACAGGACGTACCAACCCCAAAAATTATATTACGGACGGTGGGTCCAAGATTGGACTACATGTAGCTTCAGTCGGGACCGATTTGTTGTTCCCACAACCCCACTTCGTCTGAATACACTGGTGCCATTGTCATTTTCAGAGTTTTACGAACAGAAGAATGATTTGCTAAAAAATCATGGCAAGCGACTATTAATCGACTAACCGTCGATTACTGGTCACGATTAGTCGATTACAAAAAATGATAGTCGCGACAGCCCTATTAGAAACCAGCTCTGTTTTACTAGTAAGATAGGACTCAGTCACCAACGCTTGGGGTGAAAGTCTTCTAAAATGGGCATCATGGGTATAAACAATTGACTACTTGACTTTATATCCATGTTGAGTTCACTATTAGCCATCGTGGAAAAATATGTTACCTTAAACATCAATAAATATTCTGGGAATTGAGTACACATTGCCCACCCATACCACCCACCCACCCACCCACCCTCCCACACATGTACACACTCCATAAAAAAAGTTTAATTCATAAAATAGTCTATTTACACTGTTAAAAGACAAAACAAAAATTATTACTTAGACCCAAAATCAGGGAATTTATTATCCATGCCACATTGTGGGAGGGAAATGTAGGCATGGACTTCCTTCCTTCCTTCCTTCCTTCCTTCCTTCCTTCCTTCCTTCCTTCCTTCCTTCCTTCCTTCCTTCCTTCCTTCCTTCCTTCCTTCCTTCCTTCCTCCCTCCCCCCCTCCTTCCTTCCTTCCTTCCTTCCTTCCTTCCTTCCTTCCTTCCTTCCTTCCTTCCTTCCTTCCTTCCTTCCTTCCTCCCTTCCTTCCTTCCTTCCTTCCTTCGTTCCTTCCTTCCTTCCTTCCATCCTTTCTTCCTTTCATCCATCCATCCATCCATCCCTTCCTTCCTTTCATCCATCCATCCATCCATCCATCTGCATTTCTTGTCATCACAAAACCAATATTTTTCCTCAAATATAATATATAGAGTGATAATACCATGAATGGGATTGCAAACTAGCTGTGTCCTAGTATTTCTTGTTATTGTTCTTGTTACCTGTGTCGCCAGCGGCAGAGCAGGTCTAGTAACCGCTCAACTCCGTCCGTCCGTCAGTCTGCCGAAACACTTCTTCCGTCAAAGTTTTTCTTGGCCTCTATGAAAGGGAATGATTTTATATTTGGTCTGCTGCTTCATAATAATGAGTTGTATCGTGTAAGCAATTTTCAGATCTGCCATGCAGGCAATTACTGTTTGCCGATACTTTGAAACTTTACTGTACCCACCGAACATTGAAATTTTCCGTCAAGGTTTTCTCGGCTTCTATGCAAGGGATTGATTTTATATTTCGTCTGCTTCAACATAATGATGAGTTGTATCGTGTAAGCAATTTTCAGATCTGCCGAGCAGCCACTTCCTGTTTGCCGATACTTTGAAATTTTACTGTACCCACTGAACATTGAAATTTTCCGTCAAGGTTTTCTCGACTTCTATGCAAGGGATTGATTTTATATTTGGTCTGCATTTTCATAATGATGAGTTGTATCGTGTAAGCAATTTTCAGATCTGCCGTGCATCCACTTCCTGTTTGCTGATACTTTGAAATTTTACTGTACCCACTAAACATTGAAATTTTCCGTCAAGGTTTTCTCGGCTTCTATGCAAGGGATTGATTTTATATTTCATCTGGAGCCCGATAATGATCAGTTGTATCGTGTATGCAATTTTCAAATCTGCCGTGCAGCCACTTTCTGTTTGCCGATTCAATTGCATGCAGCGACGCAGGTCCAGACCCGGTATTGGTCTTGGCTTGTTAGATTTAGAATTTCTCGCCATCATATTACCATTACATGACTAGATTTGATGAAAAATATTTTTATCTCTTTACCCTACGCAGACGATATGAAAATTTATTACTTTAAATATCATTTTTTGAAATTTTTCAAAAAATTTCAACAAAACCATATCATGCGACCCCCCCCCCCCCCCCCTCCCCCACTCCCATTGGAACGAGCTTGACAAGCTCATTCCAATGAGGAGTCACATGAGATGATTTTGTTGAAATTTTTTGAAAAATAATATTTTTTTAACTACAGAATTTGCAAATTATGCGGGCGGCCGATTCATTGCGTAAAGGGTTAAAATACTTAGCGGATTAAGAGTTAAGTGCCTTACCCAAGGACACAATGCAGTTACCCCTGGTGGGAATCAAACCATGGATCTCTTGGTTTAAAGTACAATGCTGTAGCCACTTGAGCCACCACGCTCCTTGTCCGGCACAATACAACCCTGGCTGTTAAAAGTACTGTTAAAATAATAAAGAAAATCATATTCAGGAAACTGTTACGTTTCATCTTTTTTGCTGGTTAAGTGTTAATTATAGCCATCACATTTTCAAAGGTTAGAGTGTAGTTGTTTATTAATTTATTACCATTTACTATGTTTTCTTGTCAGCTCATCTCATTTCTACAGTCTAGTAAATGTTGAATGTTGTTTGTAAACACAGCTGTCATTGATTCTCTCAAGAGTAGATACTTTTACACCCCCTTGTTCCAATTGAAAATGGATCCTTCCAAAAAGTGATTATCACGCTGACTGAGTAAACCATCTGCCCAGGTCTTTGTGTTGTAACTTATCCCATTCCTGGACTTGAACCCTCTGTAAAAGCTGTTTTTTTCTACCACATATTATCTTATTCGTGGAGGAAACATTGGATTTTATCGAACTCCTAGAGAAAAGATGTAAGTTTCATGGGTTTATAATTGTCAATTCATTTTCCTTTTGCCCTCTTTAATTGGCATGTGTCGATATTTGTGTTGATTTCTCAATACCAGTGCTGTTCTACCTAGTTATAATGAATCCAGTGGAGAGCTATTACAGGAAAACAGATATAAGATTACATGTTTGAAATCATTGCAAAAATGTCAGTGTAATTCAATCCTCTTTGTGTGGTGTGTGAGCAAGCCATCAGAAAGGGTTTATCCAGTTTAGATATGCTGCTGATACAGCTGGAGGCAAATTGTTTTATAGGTCAACCTTTGCTAAATAATAACTCTACAGTTAATTTATAAATAGGTATTGTTCCGCCATTGTGATGCTTTATATTTTTGCTGTCAAACATAATCCCCCATGGGAACCCCAGGAAGTGAAGCAGTGCTTGTTTACTGTAGTAAACAAACTGTTTTACTGGTAAAATAGGACCCTGTCACAAATACTGGTGGTGAAAGTCCTCTAAAATGGGCTGCATGGGTATAAGCGATTGACTAAACTTTTTCTCCATGTTGCGGTCATCTTAGCTGTTGTGCAGAAATATGTGGCATTAACTCATTGACTGCTCAAAGTCACCATCAGGGCTCTACTGAAAAGTGCTGAAAGCCACAATAGTGGCTTTACACTGTATTTTGAATCCCACCTGCGGCAACCGTGTTGTTGTTCGATGGGGCACTTGTCTTCAATCAATGCTAACCCTGCTTGTGTGGAGTTAGCATGTTGGGGAGCTGACAGTTGCTTGCCATTGGTCGGTAGTTCTCTCTGGGTACTCTGGCTTCCTCCACGTATAAAACTGTTGTGGTCATGATTAGCCATTGTGCAGAAATGTGACCTTAAACACCAATTAATGAATAAATAAATATTTACACTGTATTCATTACCTCATTTGCTACAGTAGTTGAAACACAAAAATGTTTCAACAAATTGTTTTATTACAATTTATTGGAGAGTGCCAAGAGGCATTCTCCAATAAATTCTCACAAAACAATTGTTTATGAACAAAAGCTTACTAGTTACTACACTGGGCTCCTTTTGCACGTAGTATTGTACCCTTTAAAAAAATATTTGCGTTACAAATCACCTTTGAAAAATAAATTAGCAGTACCAGTTAAACACCAATAAATAAATAAATAAAGAAGTGGTGAATGTTTTGATAATACCTAAGTATTAGTGATCTCATTGAGCTCTTTCCAATAAGGTGTAATAAGCCATGTTTTAGCAGCAAAACTTGAAAAAGTATTAATATTTGAATGGCTGTATTTGTGATTGGTACTGATGGAATGTGACTGTAAAGTTATTTTAAGTTACTTCAAGATAAGTAATGGGTTAATGCAGCCCGAGGCCCTGTCGGAACCCTGGGAAGGGGATACGTAACAATTATTTGTAAAAATTAGTCCAGCCTTTTTGTCTGTTCTCTCTGGGTTGTAAAATAGGACCATTCAGTGATTCTCTCCAGGTGATTCTTTCCAGGTACTCTTGCTTCCATCACCCAGAGAATTGCCCAGCACGATATGACTCTGGCTGTTGGAAGTGTTGTTAAACTCCAATAAATAAATAAATAAATACTTGTACCTCCAATAAATAAATATATACTTGTACAACACAGCTGCTGTGGACTGGTCACTTTCCAGGGTTAGGCAATATTTCCACGGCCGCAATAATACCAGATTCCAAACACTAATTATAGGAATAATCATCAAAAATTTAAGTAATGAAGCACCAGGTACAACCCGGTGCTTCATTAGTTAATATTTTGCTGCTGATGATTTTTATTACCTGGTAAACATATGTTGTGTGGACGTCACCATCACGTGTGGATTATGACCAGTCCATGTGTGGATTATGACCAGTCCACAGCAGCTGTACTGTACAATAGGTCTTGAGTAACCAATGCTGGGTGGCCTCTAAAGTGGTCTTCCCGTGTGAACCCTGGGAAGTGAAGCAGTGCCTGTTCACTGCTGTAAACAGGCTCTGTTTTACTGGTAAAATAGGATCCAGTCACCAATGCTTGGGCAGTGCAAACCCTCTCTAAAATGGGCAACATGGCTTATTAATGCCCACCCCTGGTCTTGAGTTGATATTCATGTTGTGGTCATTATTAGCCATTGTGTAAAAATATGTGACCTTAAAGACCAATAAATAAATAATAATAAATAAATATCTAAAGTGGTCAGCACATGCATAAACAATTTACTAAACTTGACTTTATCCTTGTGTTGCATTCATGAATATATGCTGAAAGTGACAATAAATTAAATAAATAAAGCATTCTGAGGGTGAATTCTCCTAAAATAAAATAATCTTAACCCTTAAGGGCCTCACAAATGTTGTGAATTCCTACCAACACACAGCCTCCATCCATCCAGTGGTTTAGCAGTGATTCCTAGTTAAGTCTTGGCTGCCTTAAATTGACTAGAAACCACTGCCTACCTCATTTGTCTGTTGTCAACAGGACCTCCTCATGATGGCATGTTAAGGACACCTGTTCTGAGGTTGTAAAAGTCGTAAATGACGGCTGCGAGAACCTGAAATCCGAAATCCTTTAGCACAGTCTGCAAGTCATTGTATTTATGAATGGATTTCATTGTAACTTGGTAGGATGACTTCATCTAATGTCTAGATGAGAACTTCTCCTTTTGGTTGCGATTGGTCAACCGCAACGGCTGCGAGAGCTCAAAACCTTTAGCACAGTCTATAGGTCATATTTATGAAGGGATTTCATTGTAACTTGGTAGGATGACTTTGTATAATGTCTAGTTGAGAACGTCCTATTGAACTACAGCTTTACAGTATGCCAAAAATACCATTTGATACTGGTATCAGTTAGTACTGAAATGGTTAACCTGATAACCGGTTTGAAACCGGTCACCCACCTAACCGATTTGAAAAAACCTCAACTAGTTATCCGAAATATCAATAGTGATCGTCATTCCATGGTTAAAATGTAGTAAATCTGCCGCTTCTCCTTTGGGATAGATTACACATCGAAGCAGCGCTGTATATATTGAGAAATAATCGACTTTGGCATTCAAGACTTCGTTAATGATTGACAATTTCCGTGAGTACTGAGTAACTGCAGAAACTATCGTAGTGTGTATACAAAGGAACTCGACAATGTTCGTTTGTATACACACCACAGAATAGTTTCTGAGAATACTGCTTTTCAATTCCTATAGTTTTGATCCCAGATTCGGTGAAATAATGGCTACGGATAACCATATATTATCTGGTTATAGCTCTCGGTTAGTCGGGTGTGAAAATGAGCCAACCGTTTCAGCCCTAGTATCAGTGTAGTACATGTATGTTGTGGAAACTGAATACCTTACCGATACCGAGGTAAATCATTCTAAAATAACGATACTGAAATTGAACTTGAAATTTTAATACTACTCAACTCTAATTGAAGACCGCTATATCATGATTCATGATGTACTTAAGTTTATTGGAGCATGTTCATTAGCATATTGAATGCCCCACCCCCCCTCCCCCCCACCCCCAATAAATTATAAAACAAATATGTGTAAACAAATTCTAATCACAGTATGCCTCTGAAGAAGTATGTCTATTTGCAGATTTTTTTGTAAAATAGGATCCGTCCTCAATGCCTGGTGTGGAAGTCTTCTAAAATGGGTCAGATGGGTATAAATGATTGGCTGAACTTGTCTTTACATCCTTGTTGCGGTCATGCTTAGCCATTGAGCAGAAATATGTGACCTTTAACATGAGTATTGAACACTCTCCAATAAATTGTACTAAAACAAATGTGTGAACAAATTCTTATGTCCACAATTAATCATTGATTTGTAGAGGTAACTTCAGTATATGGAGCAGTACTTGTGTACTGTGGTAAGCAAGTGTACTGTGGTAAAAGTGTACTGTGGTAAGCAAGTGTACTGTGGTAAGCAAATGTACTGTGGTAAGCAAGTGTACTGTGGTGAGGAAGTGTACTGAGGTAAGCAAGTGTACTGTAGTGAGTAGGTGTACTGTGGTAAGCAAGTGGTAAGTACTGTGGTAAGCAAGTGTACTGTGTAAGTACTGTGGTAAGCAAGTGTACTGTGGTAAGTACTGTGGTAAACAAGTGTACTGTGGTAAGCAAGTACAAGTGTAATGTGGTAAGCAAGTGCACTGTGGTATGTTTTAAGCTCACGTAAAATCGGAGACGGGTGTAAATTGCACCTCTGAGCCCTTTCCAACAAGTAATCAGATGGTAGGACCAGACTAGGTTTGATCTTCGCATATCAGAATGTACAGATTATCATCATAAAATAGGTGACAATATTCGCTTTTGGCAGCGTTAAGTGTTAAATGTACATAAGGACCTGCTGAACTATAACAGTTACTTGTCACTGGCCACAGAGTGCAGTTTTCTCAAAACAACACACATTCATATGCCCTAACGGTATATCAGTGCTCCACAATATTTTTCAACAAGTGCATTTTTTAGCTCCTGTAAAATAGAAAACATGGATGCTGACGGGAGCAATTACACTCGCACCCGTCTCATTTCCAGGACTGATACATATGTAAACAGTTGGCTAAACTGGACTTAAAACTAGTAATGTTATAGCCATAGGAGTAGAAAGTGACCTGAAACACCAGAGAGAGAGAGAGCAGTGGCTCAGTGGTATGGCATTGGACTTCAAACCAAAGGTTCAGGGGTTTGATCCCCTTCAGGGGTAACTGCCTTGTGGTCTTGGACAAGGTATATAATCCCGATTACCCGCATGGGGCACTGAGTACTAAGGAGTACCACATGTCAATGTTGCACTTGTCTTCAACCAAAGCTAACCCTGCTTGTGCAGAGTCAGTACGTTGGGGAGTGTGAGAGTTGCTTCCGCTGCTCGGTGGTTCTTTTCAGGTACTCCAGCTTCCTCCTCCTCCCATCATCAAACTTTCCAACTTGAGGTGACCCTGGTTATCGAAAATATTGTTAAACTCCTATAGAAAAATAAAAGTACCAATAAATAAACAAATACAGACGTTTTTTAGTTTTTCACAAATCAAATCATGGCTGCTTTACAGCCACCATGACTTGATTTTTTGAAAAAAATGGAAGAAAATCCTTGGCTGGTTATGGGTTAAGTCTTTAATATTGTTTTTTTTATGGTAACTACCCCCAGACGGATATACCATTTTTTCAAAATCCAGCAGTATGGCACTGATTTTGAAACTAGCAATAAGCAGTATATCGTAATACCGCTTAGCAGTAATTAAGGGCCTGGAGATTTTTAAACATGTTCGCTATACTTTGAAAGTCTACCTCCAGTGGGTTTGCAGTTGTTTCTTGTCAAGTCTTGGCTGCCTACAGAGGCAGCCAAGACTTGACTAGAAACAACTGACAAGGTACTTAGAAAACAAGTTTTGAGTTTTCCCAAAACCATGCATGTTGGGGCACCTGTTCCGTTGCTTTAAAAAGGTACAAAAGTCGGAATTTGCCCCTTAAGGGTTAAACAAATGTTGATCGGGTTGCAAATTGCAGTTCATAGTTACCATGGAAACCCTATGGCAAATCACATTTTCATCTTAAAACATGGCCACCAAAGGCATTCTTTGATTCTGATTAGTCGATTTTCAAAAATCTTCTCCACTGAAACAACAAAGCCAAATGTTTTGAAGCTTCACATGATTGATGACTGGGACACCCTCTACCAACAATCCTCATTTAATGTTGATCGGGTTGCAAACAAGACCGCAATTTCAGCTCATAGTTACTATGGAAACCCTATGGGAAATCACAATTTCATCTTCTTATCTGAAACTACTTGATAATGTGAACTAGAGACTGGCGGTTAACTGAGGCCACAACTCAGTTTCTGTTGTGAAAAAAAAATAGTGAGTTGCACTGAAATTGCAGTCATACAACCGACGTTACGTTTTTTTTAATTAATCATTAATACAACGCATAATCTGTGTATCCTGGAACAAGGGTCGATCTAATTGAAAACGCAGGTGTTATTTCTTAGAACTAACCCATATCATCCACGATCGTGTGTTGGGGGGGGGGGGGGGGGGGGTGTTTGAATGTGCCAAGCACCACGAACGAATATCTACTGATTACAGAAACGAAAGTAGAACTTGGTAACCAACCGCGTGCACCATGTGAGAGTTACAAGTTTTCTGGAGTTAAAATGGTGACTGAAGATCCAAGTCCCGTGTACGAAAATCGAAATGACCCGAAATCAAAATTTTGTCCCTGCGTGGGACAAACATACATTGCATGTATATATTTATTAAAAGCACAATTTAAGCACATAGAGATACGTTTTGTTTTCACTCTGATCGAAGTGCTATTTAAAAACAAAAGTGTCAACAAAAACGACGAATCACACAAGACACGCATCAAGTTAATTAGAATTTATTAAAGTTAACCACCATTTCAAAACAAACAAAAAAATGTGTTGGAGACAGTTTCATCCATAAAAACGTCGAAATTGCTTACGGTTACGCTCTGTTCCACTGAAAAATTGTTTGCATTGAAATTCACCCCACAATTTGCTTTGAAAGTTTTTCTTTGAAAACTTGTGTCGGAAAGGGGTTAAATGTAATAAGGCTACGATAGAAATCGCACATATTAGGATGGATGTTCGAATCCCACCTGCGGCAACCGCGTTGTGTCCTTGGGCAAGACACTTCACCCCGATTGCCTACATGGGGGCACGATGACGCTGTGTACTGAGGCGTTCTGCACGTCAATGGTGCGCATGTCTTCAACCAATCTAACCCTGCCTGTGCTGTGGTGCAGAGTTCAGAGTTACGATGTTGGAGAGCTGACAGCTGCTCGTCGTTGCTCAGTGGTTCTCTCCAGGTATTCCGGCTTCCTCCACCTGTAAAACTGTCACTGTCATGATTAGCCATTGTGCATAAGAATGTGACCTTAAACACCAATAAATAAATCAATAATATTAGGATGGATAAGAATGGCAGGCCTTATAGCACCAGTTGCACATGTCAATATAAGATGGTTGGCAGAAATTGTCATTTTTCTGAACAGAGTATTATCACGCAGCGCAGCAGGTAAGGGAGACAACTGAAATATTTTGTTATTTACCTTAGAAATAAATTAACTAAAATTGTTAATGATGCTTAACTTACGAAGGATGTTGAAAACTTTTTTAACTAAACCATGAATGACCCAGCTTCTAATGTGAACTTAAAATTTATTTTTAATACTTTAAATATTTTTTTTAAAAGAATATACTTTCTATTACAGAGAAGAACACTCTCACCATGGGTGATGCTAAATTTCAAATCCACTGCATTGAGGCAAATACAAAATCAACTGCATGGTAACCCTAGTCATCACTGTTAGGGAAAGAGTTAGGTAGGGTATTCAGAAAGCAATTTTTTGTAGGGGAAGGGGGAGGATTTTAACCTACATGACTTAGTTTTGTGTGTGTATGTATGTTTGTATAACTTTTATTTATTTTTTTCTCCACAATTGTGTTCTCTATGTACATTTATTTTGTCACAATGTCACATACATTTTATGTTTTTTCTGTCTTCTCCCTCATGTCCACTGACTTCTCCCTCCTGGCCCCTGACTTCTCCCTAAAGTCTCTGGAGAAGTCGCTTCCCGCAAAAATCAGCTGCCAGACTGACCCCTTATAGACACCTATGAAGTAATGGTTACAGTACTGTAAATGATTTGCATTGGTGACAGTGTTAAAATTTTCCTGTCTCCGAACCTCATCAAGTTTATAACAGTCCTTAAAAATCATGGTCAGAGGCCTAAAGGTGCTTAAATTTGATTTTCTGATACCCTGCAATATCAATTTTGAATTATGAACAACCTGAATGAATTCCAAGTTTACCTGGAAAAAACATTCTTAGACTATCACTTCATACTTGAACATGAGTTCACTGGTTCTCCACTTCCAAATTCCCAAAATTAGTTGAGAATGCATAAGGTAGAAAAAAAACGAAACCCGGGTCTTCACCCCCCAAAAAACCAAAACCGAAGTGAAAAATTCACAACCGCCAGTCTCTAATGTGAACTACACTTTGCGCAAATAATGTATGGAAAGTCCTCTGAAAACAATAATCATTCTGTTTCACTCAGATGAAGGAGCATAGCAGCCAGCTGCATTCTTTGATTCTGGTTAGAAAAATTGAGGGATACGAAGTTCTTCCAGGTGAGCGATTACAGGCTCTTTAGAGCATCTTGTTTCAAAACCCTACAGTATGGCACTGATTTTGAAACTGGCTATAAACAGTCCATAGTAATACCGCCCAGCAGTAATATGAAGTGTTAAACAAGATTTTACAGTAAAAGAAAAAGCTTCACACTATGATGAATTAAAACTTGATAAGATGAAATGTAAATTGAGTTACTTAAAGAAGAATATGTATACATGACAGCTAATCAGAGAAGTAACTGTTCATGTTACTAAGAGTCAGAGATTGGCAGAGAATCGATTTTCATCCAAGGTTTCGTGTTCAGACAGTTGAGATGATGGTAACATATTTTACAAAGAGAGAAAAACCCTGTCTAGTAAATCATGACAGGCTTTCCAAGACTAAAGTCAAATTTATAGGGCTTGTAGGTCATTTTCTTCCAAATGTTTCCAGACACTACATGTACCTGACTGTATATTAACTCTTTACCTAATTTATGTGATATTTATATTTAAGCCAACACCATTCATATATTGACTGGTTGAGTGCTAGAAGCCACTATCATGGCTCTATTGAAAAGTGCTGGAAGCCACTTTAGTGGCTTTACTCTGTATGCGTGGTGTTCTCTTGGCAGTAGAAGAAACATTTTTTTATATAAAATTGTTTTGTTGCAATTTATTGGAAAGTACTGTTAGCACTGTCCAATAAATTATAATCAGACAATTATTTATACCCCCCCCCCCCCCCAAAAAAAAACAAAAAAAAACAAAAAAAAAAAAACTTGCTAAACTAAGGCTACTCTGGATAGTAGCATGCATGGTATCATTGAAAAAAAATTACCCATGTTTCAAATCACCTTTAACTCTGAACCTGCTGAGTATTTTCAAGATATTTTTCATCAGATCTAATCATGGCTGCCATGAAGCAGCCATGACTAGATTTGATGAAAAATTAATCTAAATGCAATATAAGAAATTATTGGACTTTTGGTGAAAAAATCCATTCAGTTTACAGGGTGAAAATCTGATTAAATATGCCGAAATTATACTTATTTATGGGACAAGAGAAACCCTGTGCTGGGCAGGAATATCTGCCAGCAGCATGCAAAGAGTTAACTGGTAGAGTGCAAGAAGATAAACTAAAACTATGACTATCAAACAATATATTTCTACTTCTTCTGTATGAGGGTGTGGTTGCTCAGTGGTTTGAGCATTTAACTCTCTGCACATTGATGTTGAAATTTATTTATTGGGGTTTAACAACACTTTAACAGCCAGGGTCATATCGTGTCGGTGACAGTTTTACGGGTGGAGGAAGCCGGAGTACCTGGAGAAAACCACCGAGCAATGATGAGCAGCTGCCTGCTCTTCAGCATCGTAACTCTGAAATCTGCACTGTGGCATAGGAACTCTGAAATCTGCATTGTGGCATAGGCAGGGTTAGATTGGTTGAAGACATCGCACCATTGATGTGCAGTATGCCTTAATACACTGCATCATTGTGCCTCCATGTAGGCAATTGGAGTTAAGTGCCATGCCCAAGGACACAATGCGGGAGTGCGAATCAGTCCCTGAAATGGTTACCCATCCAACTACTAACTGTGCTCGACATTGCTTAACTTCGGTGATCTGACAAGAACTGGTTACCACGACGCCCCCATGCCCCCACTGATGTTGAAATATCAAAATTTCAAATTGCAGCTTTTTGCCATAATGCAGCTAGGAATTTAACCAATTCAGGCTTGATTGACAGAACTCAAAGTGCTCTGTCAAACAAGCCTGAATTGGTTAAATTCCTTGTTGCATTATGAGAAAACATTGCTGGTTGAATTTGCAGCATTTTGACATCATTGTGCAGAGGGTTAACTTCAAACTGATAGGTTGACGGTTCGATCCTGACCAGCGGTGATTGCTTTGTGTACTTGGGTACGACGACAGTCCCGATTACTCACATGACCATGTCAGTTGGGCACTTGTGTTCAATCTCTTATTCTGCTTCTATAGTGTTAGTACAGTACGTGGAGAGTGGATTGTAACTAAATCACCCGCGGAGTGGAGTTATCACCCAAGCTATAACTTTCAAATTTTGTACATATCGACAAAAAACACAAGCAATGTTTCAGCCAATGGACCTCCGGGTTTAACCCGGAGGTCCATTGGCTGAAACTTTGCTGGTGCTGGTTATGCCTTGCAACAAATTTGTAATTATTGCTCGGGTGGAATCTCCACTCTGGGGGTGATTTAGTGATAATACGCTCTCCACGTACTGTACATTGTGCAGTCATGACAGTTGCTCGCTGCTTCTGGGGGTGGGGTGGGGGGGGGGGGGGGGTTCTCTGGGTGCACTGGATCCCTCCACCCTTAAAACTGTCTTATATAATGTGACCCTGTGTGCTGAAAGTGTTGTTAAACTCCAGTAAAACAAACTTCTGCTGTGTGTTCAGTCTTCAACTGTTCATTCATCATTGGATGATCTCTTGCTTATCAAATCAACTTCTGAGTTACTGTCATCGTGATAAAAATTGAATAATCAGGTGCTAGAACAAGTCTTTCACCAGAGCTTCCTACAATGAAAGCATGTATTTTAAGAAACTGGGTTAGAATTTGAAAAAAAGGAAAGAACAATGAATATTGGTGTATTGATCGACCATCATTGTTGCAAGAAGACAACCTCTTGATTCAATAAATACTTCTTTTTCGCCTGCATGCAATTGAAGTCCTACTTAGAAAAAATTGTGGGGTGTTAGCATTACAATTCTTTAGTTTCCTCTTGTTGAAGCTGTCCTGGTTTTCTATGGCAGCCCATGTCTTTTAAAAATCCAGAAGAGCTTTCAATACACGAACTGTCTGAAAACAAAATGGAGATGAGCTTTTTGCCAGGCTGAAGGTTTAACACTCTGCTCACTGACATCTAAATATGAAAATTTCATTCCCCATGGGAACCCCCTGGAAGTAAAGCAATGCTCAATTACTGTGGTAAACAAGCCCTGATTTACTGGTAAAATTAAGGACCCAGTCACCAATGCTTGGGGTGGAAGTCCTCTAAAATGCACAACATGGGAATAAACGTTTGATTGAATTTGACTTTTATCTCCGTTTTTCGGCCCTGAGTGGCCATTGTGCAGAAAAATGTGATCTTAAACACCAATATATAAATTGATAAATCAGGCCTCGCAAAGTAGATCTTCTGTTTCTTGGGCCATTTTTTGTAAAATTACATGCGGGCAGGCAGTTTTTAGCTCATCTTGACAAAGTCAAGCTGAGCTAATCTTATCGCTTCCCGTCCGTCGTCCATCGTCCGTCATCCATCAACACCATGTTGTGGTCTTCTCCTCCAAAGCCACTGGGCCAATTCAAGTGAAAGTTTGTGTGAGTGATGGTCCCAAAGGGGCATTTTCATTTTTGTTCAACTCAGTATGCCCAGCCCCATAGGGAGGGAGTGGGGGAAAATGCTCCAAAATATTTTTAAAATCTTCTTCTCAAGAACCAGTGTGTACAATGACTTGATATTTGCTATGGAGCTTTCATATGAGGTGTAGAATCAAGTTTGTTCAAACGAAGTTCGTAAAGTAATATTTGGCTTTGTAATAGGAGGGGTAAGATTTTTGGCCCCACCCAAAATTTCTATTTTCTGAACCGATGATCCGGTATGAACCAAATTTGGTTTGTGGTAGTATTGGGTCATAAGTTCTTGACCCATGCAAAAAAAAAAATTACTGCATCCCCATGGGAACCCTGAGAGCTAAAAATAGAAATATTTTCAAACGCCCATATTTCCCAAACCCCATGGAACAGAGAGCTTTTATTTGATATGAAGTATCCTTATGACCAGTAGAATTGAATGGTAAAAAAAAAATTGCCATCGGTTATGTTAGGGTGTTCTGTAATGGGCATCGAAAAAATGCTGAGTCAGCATATTTGCAAAAATTTAAAAAAATCTTTTCTCCAGAACCAATCATCAGAATCTTTTGATATTTGGTATACAGCATTCATAGGGGGGTCAGATAAAAGTTTGTTTAAAAAAGCTCATTGGTTCATATTTGGGCTCTCTACAGGAGCCCGAAGTTTTAACATAGGGTAATATGGGGAATATTCTTTAAAAATCTTCTTCTTCAGAACCACCAGTCAGAATCTTTTAATATTTGGTATACATCATTGTTATGAGGGTCAGATTCTAGATTGTTCAAACCAAGTCCCTAGGTTTATATTTGGGCTTCCTACGGAAGCCCAAATTTGATCTTTGTTCAATATGGAGGGTAATTTAAAAAAATCTTCTTCTTCAGATCCATCAGTCAGAATGCTTTGATATTTGGTATGCAACATGTCTATGGGGGTCAGATTCAAGTTTGTTCAAATTAAATCCCTAGGTATATATTTGGGCTCACTATGGTAGCCCAAATTTTTACTTAGTGCAATATGAGAAAATTTCTTTAAAAATCTTCTTCTTCAGATCCACCAGTCGGAATGCTTTTATATTTGGTATACAACATCTCTAGGGGGGTCAGATTCCAGGTTGTTCAATTCGAGTGCCTAGGTTAATATTTGGGCTCCATATGGGAACATGAAATTTAACTTAGTACAATATGAGGGAATTTCTTCAAAAATCTTCTTCTTCAGATTCACTTGTCAGAATGCTTTCACATTTGGTATACAACATCTCTAGGGGGTCAGATTCAAGTTTGTTCAAATTGGATCCATAGGTCAATATTTGGGCTCCCTATGGTAGCCCAAATTTGAACTTAGTGCAATTCGAAGAAATTTCTTTACAATTTCTCTTCTTCAGATCCAACAGTCAGAATGCTTTCATATTCGGTACACAACATCTCTAGGGAAGTCAGATTTAACTGTGTTCAAATCAAGAGCCTGGGTTAATATTTGGGCTCTCTATGGGAGCCGGAATTGGCCATTTTGCTGAAGAATTAAAAATTTTGTATTCAATACCCTCTAGAAGTACTAAGATTAATCCACATAGGTTGTATCAAGGGGCTTCATAGGGGAGCTCTACATTTTACTTATGATCAACTGAAGAAAAGGCATGATGCCCAGATTATTTTTGTCACTCCTGAGGGACTCAAGGATTAACAGTGTAGCCTATGGAGATGGCTTGCTTAATGTAGACTCATTCTTGGACTCTGTTTAAATTGTGTTCTGTACAAGATGAGCGCTTCAGGCCCCGTGGGGCCTCTTGTTTTATTTCATTTTTAGCTCACCGAAGGGAGCTAAACTTATCAATTGCCATCCGTCGTCTGTTGTCCGTCCGACGTGGTGTCCATTTTTCAAACGACTTCTCCTCTGAAACCTCTAGGTCGATTTGCTCGAAACTTGGTATGGATGTTCATTACCATATGTCAATTCAAGTTTGTTAAAACGAAATGGACATGCCCACTTGGGGCTTCATAGGGGGCATAACTCTGATAGCACCCTATGTATATTAGAGAAATTACTAAAAAAATCTTCTTCTCCAGCACAATTGGGCAGAATCATTTGATATTTGGTATACAGCATTATGGGGTGGATCTGATTCAAGTTTGTTCAAATCGGCCCCCTGGATTCATATCTGGGCTCACTTTTGAAGCTCGAATTCGAACTTAGTGCATTTCAGGCAAATTTCTTAAAAAATCTTCTTCTCCAGATCCAGCAGGCAGAATCTTTTGATATTGGGTATGCAACATTGTGGGGTGGATCTGATTCAAGTTTGTTCAAATTGGCCCCCTGGGTTCATATTTGGGCTCAGTATAGGAGCCCAAATTTGAACTTAGTGCATTTCAGGCAAATTTCTTTAAAAATCTTCTCAAGATCCAGCAGGCAGAATCTTTTGTTTGATATTGGGTATGCAGCATGCTTAGGGGGTGAGATTCAAGTGTGTTCAAGCCAAGTCCCTGGGTTCATATTTGGGCTCACTGTGAGAGCCGAATGGTAACTTAGTTCAAAATGAGGAATTTTTTTAAAATTCTTCTTCTTCAGATCCAGCTGTCGGAAGGTTTTAATATTTGGTATGCAGCATCCTTGGGGGTGAGATTCAAGTTTTGCTCAAGCCATGCCCCTAGGTCCATATTTAGGCTCACTGTGGGAGCTTGAATTGTAACTTAGTTCGAAATGAGAAATTTTCTTAAAAAATCTTCTTCAGATCCAGCAGTCGGAATGTTTTGATATGTGGTGTGTAGCATCATTAGGGGGGTGAGATTCAGGTTTGTTGAAGCCAAGTTCCTGGGTTCATATGTGGGCTCACTGTGGGAGCCTGAATGATAACTTAGTTCAAAATGAGGAATTTTCTTCTTTCTCTCTTTCTTCAGATCCAGCAGATGAATGCTTTTGATATTTGGTCCTTAGGGGGGGGGAGGGGGGTAAGATTCAAGTTTGTTCAAGCCATGTCCCTAGGTCCATATTTGGGCTCACTGTGGGAGCTCAAATTGTAACTTAGTTCAAAATGAGGACTTTTCTTAAAAAATTTTCTTCTTCAGATCCAGCAGTAGGAATGTTTTGATATTTGGTGAGCAGCATCCTTAGGTGGGGTGAGATTCAAGTTTGTTAAAGCAAGTCCCCGGGTTCATATGTGGGAGCCCGAATTATAACTTCGTTCAATATGAGGAATATTCTTTAAAAATCATTTTTTTTAGATCCACTGGTCAGAATCGTTGGATATTTAGTATAAGCTTTTTTTAGGAGGAACAGATGCAACTTGTTGAAATCAATTCTCTGGGTTGATATTTAGGCTACCATGTCAGGTGTCCGGTTCCCTGGGGCCTCTTGTTTATTTTTGTAGTTATTTCTTTGCCATCAAAAAGTTCATGTTCTTGATTTGTTTTATGTTTTAGGCCTCATAGTCTACAGAATAGCATGGGTTTTATTTCTTTTAGGCCTAAATAACTTGAAATTTCATGCAGCAAATGTTTTCCATAATGCAACTAGGAATTCAACCACTTGAATGCCCTTGTGGGAACTCCAGGAACTGGCACAGTGCTTGTTTCTTCGGTAAAAAATTAAGTATGGCGTTACTGGTAAAATAGGACCCAGAACCAATGCCTGGGGTGGAAGGCCGCTAAAGTGGGCAGCAAAGATATAAACAATTTGACTCCCCACGTGTTGGCGTTATGATATAGCCAAAGATGGTGAAAGTGACTAACCCCTAGAAGCCTGGTAGTGCAACAGAATTTTCATAAATCACTCTTGTTTAACCCTTTACCCAACCCAGACGATATCAAAATTTATTATTTTAAATATAATCTTTTTAAATTTTTCGAAAAATTTCATCAAAACCATATCATGTGACCCCCTCATTGGAACAAGCTCAATGAGCTCGTTCCAATGAGGGGTCACATGATATGGTTTTGTTGAAATATTTTGAAAAATTTAATTTTTTCAACTGCTCAATTTGCATATTATGCGTGCGGATGCAGGCGATTCATTAGGTGGAGGGTTAACTATGAATTTAACAAATTTTATCTTGTTTGACAGAGCTCACTGATCCCTGTCAAACAAGGTATATTTGGTTAAATATCAAACTGCATTATGGGAAATTTTTGCTGCTGAAAACTTTGCCATTTTGACATCAGAGAGCAGAGGGTTAAACACCCAATAAATAAATAAATAAATAATTAAATAAATAACCAATTAAATGTTGTTTTGCAGAACTCTACAGTTAAAACTAGAAGTCCTGTCATGAAATGTGCACAAATAGCACGTTGATCTGCACGTAAATTTACGTGTTATGACCATAATAAGGGTATCAAATTCTGCACATATGGCCTGTGCACAAACAATGTTTTAGCCAATGGACCTCCAGGTAACCCGGAGGTCCATTGGCAGAAACATTGCCTGTGTTTGCTATGAGTAACCAGGAGAACCTGCCGTGCTTTCGATGCCATTCGATATAGCAATTGCGCGCAATTCCTACGCGCATTTAAGCCTAGATAAGCGCACAGTTCGTGACAGGACTTCTAATTTTAGATTGGATTTGTTAAATACTTAGTTGCTAATTGCCATTTTGCAGCTTGAAACATTGATATTTTGACATCAGTGTGCAGATGGTTAATGATTTAGTTGAAGCTCAGAATGAGCTGTGGTCTTCACTTCTTCCATCAGCATCAGTCTCTCCATCCGTCGTATGGCAGTTATAAAAACCATTGTGTTGTCTTTAAATGAAATTTGATGTAAATATTCTTTATTCTGTGACAAAAGACAATTATTCAAGTCATGTTCCTTGGACTTGGGTGGCTCATTGTTAATGTTTCAGGTATGAAGCTCCCCAGCCTTTGTTCACTTCATCCATCTTGCATCTGTCTCTCTATCCATCTCATGCAAGTCATAAAAACCAGTGTTCTCTTCACATGTAATTTGGTGATGCAGGCTGCAAGCCGAGAGGTCCTTGATTCGGATCCCACCTGTGTCCTTGGACAAGACACTTCACCCGCATTGGCTTCATGGGGGCACGGTGACACTGTGTCCACGGGGTACTGCATGTCGATGGTGCACTTGTCTTCAGCTAATGCTGACCCTGCATGTGTGGAGTTAGAAGGTTGGGGAGCTGACAGTTGCTTACTGGTGCCTGGTGGTTCTCCCCAGGTACTCCGGCTTCCTCTACCCGTAAAACTATCGTGATCATGATTAGCCATTGTGTAGAAATATGTGACCTTATACACCAATAAATAAATATAAATAAATGAAATTTTGTGCAAATATTCATTGTTCTGTAACTAAAGACAATTGCTTCACGATCAATGATATTGTTGTGTTGTGACCAGAGGGCAATAGGATCATGATCCAACCAAAAAAAGAGACCACTTTTCAGATCGCAGTACTGCAGCATTTCTATGATTGATTAAACTGCTCTCAGCTATGAATGCGTTGAGAATTTTAATGTAGGTCTAAATCAACAAATCCGGATGAAACTTTTATGCCAGAATCAATAGTTATCTGTCAAGAAAATGCAGTGGGTGTTCACACTACACATATGAGCAAAATATCTTGCTAAGTGCAGGTCTGTTCAAATTGAAAATCAAAGTGACCTGAGAAAAGGTGTCCTTTATTTTTTTAAGGCATTTCTTTTTGTAGTTAACCCTTCACAAACCTTTTTAACCCTCATTGAGCTCGTTCCAATGAGGGGTCATAACCTATGTTTTTGAGACCAAAAAATTAATTAGTTCTTCAAGAATTTTGTTTGCAAGTGTTGTCCATTTTTCATGTTAGGTAAAGGGAATTAACCCTTTACCCAATGTAACGGCCAAAACGGGTCAGCGCTATTCACAAAAATCACCAATTTTCATTATTTTTTCATTTTTTGTCTCAAAAACATAGGTTAAGACCCCTCAGAATGGGCTCGTCGCGCTTGTTCCAATGAGGGGTCATAACCTATGTTTTTGAGGCAAAAAATTTGTTATTCAAGAATTTTTTTTGCAAGTGTTGTCTGCTTTTCATGTTAGGTAAAGGGTTAATACTCTGTCTTGCTTACCTCCCCTAACACTTGAGAATCTCTCTCCCCTGTCAAAAAGAAATACAAGACCATTGAATTTCAGATGCTCATTTGGGTTATTTTATGTCTTGATTTCTTCCTGTGGGAAACCTGTGAATTGAAGCAGTGCTTGTTTATTGTGGTAAACAAGCTCTGTTTTACTGGTAATATAGAACCTGTTAACCAATGCTTGACGTGGAAGTTCTCAAAAGTGGACAACATGGGTATAAACGATTGGCTGGACTGTACCCTTTACACAACCGAATGGCAAAAAAAAATTTCCAAAAATATCATTCAATTTTTTTTTTTTTTTTTTGTCTCAAAAAGTTGTGTTGTGGAAAAAAGGACAACTCATCCAACTTTCTTCACAGATTTTTTTCTTCTCCAAATAATGGAGTTACAAGCTATCTTTTGAAACACCCCTTCAGTTAAGGGTTATACTCCAGTACATGAACTGTGTAATGAAGTGTATGCTTGGTAAATAATTGTGGACAGATCTTTTGAAATAGCCTTCTATTTGTATGGAAAAGAGACTTATAATAATTATTGATTGAATTAAGCCAATTTTGTTTTATTCACTCAGCTTGGTTAGGGTGTAAAACAGGAAGTAGGTTTTTCATTGCACAACCATTGAAGAATTGATTTATTTCTTCTGGGCAAAGCCTCTTGTCTGCGTCACAGGAAACATAATTAAATAAAAGGCTGCTCCACTGAGCTTGGAACTTGATCCATTATACATGGCAGTTTAATTTTCACACTTAATTTACAGCACCTAAAATATTATTGATTGGTCTGCTGCATACAGTTTATCATAAACGAGTATTAAACTGTTATATTCAGTGTTGACTCTTCAGCCACTGTTGTCTTTAACCCTTTACCTAACCTGAAAAGCAGACGACACTTGCAAACAAAATTCTTGAATAACTATTTTTTTTCATTTTTGTCTCAAAAACATAGGTTATGACCCCTTATTGGAACGAGCTCACCGAGCTCGTTCTAATGAGGGGTCATAACCTATGTTTTTGAGACAAAAAAATGAAAAAATAATGAAAATTAATTGGCGATTTTTGTGAATAGTGCTGGCTGGTTTTGGCCGTTACGTTGGGTAAAGGGTTAACACTTTGCTTCACACGACTAAAAATTTTAACATATTTTTGGCCTCCAAAAATTTATTTATTTATTTATTTATTTATTTATTTATTTATTGGTGTTTAAGGTCACACATTTCTGCACAATGGCTGACCATTACCGTGACAGTTTTACGGGTGGAGGAAGCTGGAGTACCCGGAGAGAACCACCGAGCAACGGCGAGCAACTGTCAGCTCCCCAACATACCAACTCCACACAAGCAAGGTTAGCATTGGTTGAAGACAGGTGCACCATCGACGTGCCGTACGCCTTAGTACACAACGTCACCGTGCCCCAACGTGGGCAATGGGGGTGAAGTGTCTTGCCCAAGGACACAACGCGGTTGCCGCAGGTGGGATTCGAACCGAGGACCTCTCGGCTTGCAGCCTGCACCTCTACCAACTGAGCCACCGTGCCCCCTGGCCTCCAAAAATAAAGTAATTAATTGAAAATGGATTACGTTTGCATTTTTGGAATTCATTCAAAAAACCAATGAGGTGTCTTAAGCTGAGTTTGAGTGGTTTTGGCCATTACATTGGTTAAATGGTTGATGCAAGAAGCCACTATCAAGGCTTTAAAAAATGAGGGGCCCAGAGCAAAGGCCAACATTTTCCTTGCTCATGTTTCATATTCTGTCAAATGCAAATAATAATTTGTTTATATAAATTTGTTTTATTACAAATTATTGGAGAGTGCCTGTTGGCACTCTCAAATAATTTGTAATAAAACAATTTTTAGCTGCGACAAGCAGCTCTATATGTGGCAATGTCGGTCTGTCTGTCGGTATGTCTGTCACCGAGTTTAAAAAACACCATAACTCCTAAAATACTTGATGAAATGACACCATACTTGGTATGCAAGTGTATCTTAATGATGTCGACACCTCCTCAATAGGGCATGTCATTTGGATAATTTCTGTCACATTTATGGTCTTGTCACCAACAAGTCTTTTTGTCACCAACAAGTTTTAAAACATTATAACTCCTAAAATACTTGATGGAATGACACCATACTTGGTATGCAAGTGTATCTTCATGATGTCTACGCCCTCTCAATAGTTCATGTCATTCAGATAATTTCTGTCACATTTATGGACTTGTCACCAACAAGTTTTTTTTGTCACCGTGTTTTTTTTCTGTCACCAACAAGTTTTAAAACATTATTGGCTTTGCACGAATCGTCGCAGCTTCGGCACTGTGACAGTGCGGTCTAGTTGAATAACCAATTCAGAACCCCCAAAATAATCTAGCCCTAAATCAATTAAAGGGTTGATATTGATGAAATTTCTACAAAGTCTGCACAATACACGGTCAGTTACTCAGCTAAAAATTTAGTCACACTTCTGGTTATATCACACACTACATGAAAATATACACTTTTTTTTTAAAACAATATTTTTATTTCATCATTGAAATGGGGTTTGGCGAACAGGCAATGCCTATATTAATGCCGTACCCTACAGAAACTCACATTTACAATGGTGCGAGTGCAACTGTACATAAACAGAAACTGAACGAATGAATTAGAAAGAAAGTACCACACTATATCTCGTCATTTCTTGTATATCCATTACCTATTGGGTATGGAGGCATTCTGGTATACAAGTGAAGGTATAATAGGCCCACTGTACCTGTGTCCAGGTTGAGGTGCACTATCAAAAATCAGTCTCCAAGTGCAAAACACAAGGATTCATTTCCACTGGCTAATAATTATTCGCTCGAATCTCATTATTTCCCTAATATATATAATATTCTTGTACCGCACGGCACTGAATATACACTGACTAAGGCTGTAAAAATTCACAGGGTTAGTTGGTTTCATGTTGTTAAATAGGGTGCTGGATTCAAGGATCTAATGTAAATACTTATATAGGATTGTGGAAATCTTTTAAAATTGAATTCCAAAAATGAAAACATATTCCATTTTCAATTAGCTTGTTAAAATGGACTTCCAAGCCCAACGAGGTCATTCCAATGAGAGGCAGGCCTGTTCGATAGTATAAGTCATTTCACTTTGATGGAAAACCTGTACCAGAGACTTTTCTTTAATATGCAGTGGGAGTGGTACACACCATCGAAGATTTTCTTCTGACTTGGACAAATTTTGTGGGTCAGAGAACAGGTACTTAACTTTAACATACAAACAAGAAGAGGTACTGTGGACAATTGTGATTAGCTCAATTTGACAACCTCAAGTATGAGCTATTGGTATGGAGTGTGAGACATCATCTGTCCATACCTCCGTCCATTCACAATTAGGGCTGTCACGATTTTTTAATTTAGGAATCGATTAATCGTCACAAATAATCGACGATTAATCATACCTAAATGACCCCCCCACCCCCACCCCCTCCTCTCCCTCTCTTTGAAGTCGATAAAAATGAAGTTCAAGTCAGTTGACCTACCTCAAGGAAACAACGAAGCCTCCACTGGCCATCTTGGATTTGGCATATAAATTGTCAACAATTCCTTTAGCACCCCCTACAGGCCTCATCTCTCACCCGATCTTTTTCAATTTTCATATGTAGCTTTGGTGTGATATCCAGATAGGAGCTATCAAATTTTGCTGAATTTCATTGAAGAACATGGCCATCTTGGATTTGGTGCATAAATTGTCAACAATTCCATTGGCAAACCCCGTTGTATCTCTCACCCGATTTTTTTCAAATTTCATATGTAGCTTTGGTGTGCTATCAGATTTTCTGAATTTCGTTGAAAAACATGATGCGATTGGCCAACTCAGGATTTGGCATATTAATTATCAACAGTTCCATTAATACACCGTACAGATCGCATCCCTCACCCGATCTTTTTTCAGATTTCATATGTAGCTTTGGTGTGATGTCATTTTTGTAGAAACTTGATTGAATGACTTCGCATTACTGTCGTTGTCAATTTAGTTCAGTCCCTTCTTTGACAACTTGAGCTGCAGTGTCATTGACACATTCATTATTGTTTTGGGCCATACTTGAGCATTCACATGAAGTTTGCTCCCACAACACCAGAAAATGTCGCATTTGATACCAAATAAGGAAGTATGGTAGTTTTTAGCTCACCTGACTGAAAGTCAGGTGGAGCTCAAGTGATCACTTGAGGGGGTGCGGTGGCATTGCGGTAACCGGTTCTTGTCAGATCACCGAAGTTAAGCAACATCGAACCCGGTTAATCCTTGGATGGGTGACCATCTGAGCGATCGATTCGTACTCCCGCGTTGTGTCCTTGGGCAAGGCACTTCTCCCCGATTGTCCACATTGGGGCACGATGACGTAGTGCACTAAGGCATACAGCACGTCGATGGTGCGCATGTCTTCAACCATTCCAACCCTGCCTGTGCTGCAGTGTGGAGTTATGATGTTGAGGAGCTGGCAGCTGCTCGTCGTTGCTCGGTGGTTCTCTCCGGGTAAACCAGCTTCCTCCATCCATAAATCTGTCACTGACACAATATGACCCTGGCTGTTAAAGTGGCGTTAAACCCTAATGAATGAATAAGTGATCACTTTCTGTTCGTCTTCTATCCGTCCAGCATGAATTTTACTTTATCGACTTCTCATAAAACACTGGGCTGAATTGAACCAAATTTGATATGCATGTTCCTTATCATATGTCAATTCAAGTTTGTTCAAATGATCTTGCCACGCCCACATGGGGCACAAAAAGGGGCATTATTCTGATAGAACCCATAAATTGTTTTCCAAAATTAAAAAATCAACTTCTCCAGAACCCCACCAATCAGAATCTTTTTGATATTTGGTATAGAATATCTCTAAGGGGGTCAGATTCAGGTTTGTTAAAATCAAGTTCCTGTTTATATTTGGGCTCCCTATGGGCAATATGAGGGAATTTCTTTAAAAATCTTCTTCAGATCCACCAGTCAGAATGCTTTCATATTTGGTATACAACATCTCTGATGGGGTGGGGGCTGTGGTCAGAGTCATGTTTGTTCTAATCAGGTCCCTGGGTTAATATTTGGGCTCTCTATTGGAGCCAAAGTTTAACTTAGTGCAATGTGAGGAGATTTCTTCAAAAATCTCCTTCAGATCCACCAGTCAGAATCCTTTCATATTTGGTATACAACATCTCTGATGGGGTGGGGGCTGTGGTCAGAGTCATGTTTGTTCTAATCAGGTCCCTGGGTTTATATTTGGGCTCTCTATTGGAGCCAAAGTTTAACTTAGTGCAATGTGAGGAGATTTCTTAAAAAATCTCCTTCAGATCCACCAGTCAGAATCCTTTCATATTTGGTATATAATATTTCTACAGGGATCATATTCAGGTTTGTTCAGTTCGAGTCGCTGACTTAATATTTCTGCTGTCTGATGTGGGGGGGGGGGGGGGGGGGGAGGGGGGGATTGCAGGTCAGGTTCAAGTTTGTTCAAATCCATTTCTTGGTGGGTTTTTTTCATAAAATTTGCCCTTCAACTGCTGTGCATAACAACCCTTATAAGTTTGGCAGTGCTTGTCTACAGCTGATAGAGTTTGAAGCAGTCAGGAAGACCTGTGATAATAATCATCTGACATGGACACTAGAGTTATGAATAATTTCATGACTGTAGTGTTGATGAACCATGACTAACTAAATGTGACTAAAAATACTTCTTTGAACCACTTTGTTTGGTGAGCGATTAAGGCCCCTTGGGGCCTCTTGTTCCTTTTTGGTGTATCAATCACATCTTTTTTTGCCAGTTTGTACAATTTTTTTCTCAACTTTCACAGTATTGTTGGGTATATAATCACGGCAACAAAAGTCAATTGGTTATTCTTCATTTTATATCGATGACCTCTCTTGTGACTCCATACTTGTTTATGTGAACTGTGTGGATTTTAACCTAGGTGAACTTCTTTGAAGGTTAAAAAGAAAATGGCAGCCCTTGTGAAATTTGGAATTAGAATTGGACTTGCTGTCCATTCCTTTCATGAATGAGAAAAAGATTTCCCAGAGACCGCACTGGCAGGTTCAGTAATATTAAGGAAATTTGTTGTAATTTATTTATTGGTGTTTAAGGTCACATATTTCTGCACAATGCCTAATCATGACCATGACAGTTTTACGGGTGAAGGAAGCCGGAGTACCCACAGAGAGCCACTGAGCAACGGCAAGCAACTGTCAGCTTCCCAACATACTAACTCCACACAAGCAGGGTTAGCATTGGTTGAAGACAGGTTCACTATCAACGTGCAGTATACCTCAGCACACAGTGGCACCGTGCCCTCATGTGGGCAATGGGGGTGATGTGTCTTGTCCAAGGCCACAACGCTGTTGCAGTATGTGTGATTTGAACCAAGGACTTCTCGGCTTACAGCCTGCACCTCTACTGCTGAGCCAGCACGCCCTTGCTTTCTTACTTACGCCCTAGTAGACTTTCAGACGGTGCTTTCTACCACATTGCACCAATTCCATTTCATTTAAAAAAATCTGTATATAATTTATTGGGGTTATTTCTTTTTGGCTATTTTGGACTGGAGAGAAAATTACTTGAAATTTGACCAGTTTTGTTGGACGACCCGTAAACACTAATAAACAAACACTGGGTTGTGACACTGAAATTGTTAATGGTTGAGTGCTATAAGCCACTATCAGGGCTTTCAAAAAGCCAACATTTTGGCTTGCTCGTGTTTCGTATTCAGTCAATACATAAATAATATTTTGTTTACATAAATATGTTTGATAGCAAATTATTGAAGAGTGCCCATGGGCACTCTTCAATAATTTGTAATAAAACAAATTCTGATGAACAAATTCATATCACCAAAAATAATAGTACACTCAGCCAGTTAACCCTTTACCCAACGCAGACGATATAAAAATTTATTATTTTAAATATAATTTTTTTTAATTTTTCAAAAAATTTCAACAAAACCATATCATGTGATATATCATGTAATATTTTTTCAACTGCAGAATTTGCTTATTACGCGGGCGGATGCGGGCGATTCGTTGGGTAAAGGGTTAAATGTTATTGAGAAACAGGTTAACATCTGATATGTTACAATAATTGAGAATCTCATCTGTTCTATTTTTCATTGAAATATTTCCCCAACTGTGTCAGATATGGTCCATGCCATTTGACTGAGAATGAGGAAAGTCAATTATCAAAATCAGCCTTCTGTGCATTGTCATTTTAAGTAGAGGGCACAGGTGTGATTCTTCAATAAAACCTTGTACACATCAGTTTCCATTGCCTTCATCAATGCAGAACTTAAAATTTGTGAACTGTGGTAGGGTTTCAGATGTCACACATAATTGAGAGGCTAGATGTTCAGTATTGTGTGTCAATACATATGCTGTTATTTGCTAATTCAGTACTTACCCTAAACCACCATATCTACATCAGGGTTCCCACTCAAATGAAAAGTCCTTGAATTTTGGCCTCTTCCTTGAAAAGTGCTTGAAATTGTTTCTAGCCTTGAAAAGTTCTTGATTTTCCATCACTCCACTTGAAAAGTACTTAAATTCAGTTTACCTAAAACCTCAAAGAAAATAAGTCTTGGGATAATCTTCCCCATATACATGCAATGTCACAAAATCGGTCAGGAATCACATTTATTATACCCTGACTTGAAAAGTCGAAGGGGTATCTAGTGAAGAGGGGGCACAGTGGCTCAGTAGAGAGAGGTGCAGGCTGCAATCCGAAAGGTCCTTGGTTCGAATCCCACCTGTGGCAACCGCATTGTGTCCTTGGGCAAGACACTTCACCCTCATTGCCTATGTGGGGGCACGCACGGTGACGCTGTGCATAAAGGCGTACTGCACTTCGATGGTGCACCTGTCTTCAACCAATGCTAACCCTGCTTGTGTGGAGTTAGTATGTTGGGGAGCTGACAGTTGTTTGCCGTTGCTCGGTGGTTCTATCCGGGTACTCCGGCTTCCTCCACTCGTAAAACTGTCGTGGTCATGATAAGCCATTGTGCAGAAATATGTGACCTTAAGGCCTCACAAAGTAGATCTTCTGTTTCTCAGGCCATTTTTTGTAAAATTGCATGCGGGCGGGCGTTTTTTTTATTTTATTTTTTATTTTTGTAATTATTTCTTTACCATTAAAAAGTTCATGTTCTTGGTTTATTTTATGTTTTAGGCCTCATAAGCTAAAGCATTGCAAAGCCTTCTTGCACTCAAGGGACAATTTTATTAACTTGGGTAAAATATCAGACATAAACCATTTGATTTTGATTTTTTTAAGTTTGGATTGGTTATAAAAAGAGAGCATGCGGCAGCCAAAAGGACTATGCGGGAGGGCCTGAGAAACAGATTTTTATTTTTTTTAGGCCTAAACACCAATAAATAAATAAATAAATCTAGTGGAGACCTCCATCCATACCAACAGTTTCCTTTGTATCTCAGCCACTGCTACTCCGATTCAAATAATATTTGGTGATGTGATAGAGCATCATGGGGATAGATGCCTGTATAGCGCGAGTTTCTTCCACACATTTTTCCAGAGTTATGGTCCTTTTTCGACTTAAGGAAATTCAAAATTCTTTTCGTCCGAATATTTTCCCATGTAGCTCAGCTACAGCTACTCCGTTTTGAATTATATTTGGTACAGTGATAGAGTAACATGGGGGTGAAGATACTTGCCTAACATGAGTTTCTTCCACATATTTTCTCCAGAGTTATGTCCCCTTTTCAATTTCGAAATTTTGAAATTCTCTTCCGTACAAACATTTTCCCTTTTATCTAAGCAACTGCTATGATTTGAATGATATTTGGTGTGGTGCTAGAGCATCATGTGTTTACAATACCTGTATAGCGTGAGTTTCTTTCCACTCAATTTCTCCATAGTTATGGCCCTTTTTCGACTTGGAAAATTCAAAATTCTCTTCCATCTGAATGTTTTTCCTTGCAGCTCAGCTACAGCTGCTCCATTTTGAATGATATTTGGTACAGTGATAGAGCAGCATGGGGGAAACTATATCTGCCTAGTGTGCATTTCTCCTACACATTTTCTCCAGTGTTATGGTTCTTTATTGACTTAGGAAATTTTTATTTTCTTTTCCCTTCCATCCGAATGGTTTACCTTGCAGCTCAGGAAATTTTTAATTCCCTTCCATCCGAACGTTTTAACTTGCAGCTCAGGAAATTTTTAATTTCCTTCCATCCGAACGGTTTACCTTGCAGATCAGCTACCGCTACTCTGATTAGAATGATAAATGGTATGGTGACAAAGCAGCATGGGGACAATAACTTGAACAACCATTCTCCGATTTGACTAATATTTGGCATACAGGGCTTGTACAATAATATCTCAAGCAAGTTTGAAAACTGGCGTGGCCTGATTTTTTGTTACAGAGTTATGGGCCATAATTCATCAATTTTTACGAATTTTGAGTTTGTTAACACAATAACT
The DNA here is from genome assembly GCA_031216915.1 of Pictodentalium vernedei. NCBI lineage: Eukaryota > Metazoa > Mollusca > Scaphopoda > Dentaliida > Dentaliidae > Pictodentalium > Pictodentalium vernedei. The sequence continues at coordinate 78,408,844 of CM062295.1, forward strand.
TGAACAAACGTTCTCCTGTTTGACTAATATTTGCTATACCGCCCTTTTGCAATAATATCTCAAGCAAGTTCGAAAACTGGCCTGGCGAGATTTTTTATTGCATAGTTATGGGCCTTAATTTGTCAATTTTTACAAATTTTGAGCTCGTTAGCGCAATAACTTGAACAAACGTTCTCCGATTTGACTAATATTTGCCAAACATGTCTTTTGCAACAATATCACAGGTGAGTTCGAAAACTGGCCTGATACTATTTCTCATTACAGAGTTATGGACATTAATTAGTCCATTTTTATGAATTTTGAGGTCTGTGTCAGTTTTTATGAATTTTGAGCTCAGCGCGATGATGTTTCTGATTTTCAATAGAGATTGCATGAGGAAAGGAGGCACAACTCCACCATGCCTGCATCTCCGATGTGCACCTGTTGTTGTAAACTGCTGTTGCAGCATGCTAATCATGTATTTCCGATTTGGATGCAAAACTAATGAGACACACCATAATATAAATGATACACATGTCTTGACGATTTGGTAATTTCATAGAGAGCTTTCCAAGATTCAGTATCAGTTAGTGATATCATTAACAGGGTCATTGCAGTGATGACCTATTGTAACAATCATAACCAGAAAAAAACTTGTAACTGTTCCAGTATAGGCACTTAATCCTGACTGCCCACATGGAGGCATGGCAGCACTGTGTACTAAAATGTACTGCAAGTTAATGGTGTACTTGTCTTCAACCAATGCTAATCCAGCTTGCAAAGAGTTAATATGTTGGGGAGTCTGACAGTTGCTTTCTGTTACTCATTGGTTCTCTCTGGGTACTCCTGCAGCCACCCCCCATAATACTGTTAGACATGAGATGACCCTGGTTGTTGAAAGTATCATCAACTGGTAGAGTGCTAGAAGCCACTATCAGGGCTCTACTACTATGGAGTACGAGCCAGGAGGTAGGCAGTTGCCCCCCTGGATTCGGTCAAACCTGTTTTAAAAATCCAGGCAAGGAACGACAGAGAGAGAGAGAGGGTCATGTATATTTGTATTCCATCCATGCAGGATTTCGGGCAAATCAAAAGGTCCCCCCCCCCCCCCCCCCCCCCCCCCCCCATATCACAAAAGCCCTGTACGCCCATGTGTCTACTGAAAAGTGCTAAAAGCCACTTTGGTGGCTTTACACTATGTGATTTAGATTGTCGTTTGTGCAGCAGGTGATGAAGAAATGTTCATAGAAAATTGTTTTGTTACAATTTATTGGAGAGTGCTAAACAGGCACTCTCCAATAAATAGTAACAAATCAATTTTATATGAACAAAATCTTGCTAAACTAAGGGTCCCCTTGCTTGCAGCATTGTATTTGTGAAAAAAAAAATGCTCATGTTACAAATCACCTTTGAAAAATGAATTAGCACTGTACCAGTCAAACCCCAATAAACAATTAATGGTGCAGGCTAATCATTTAATCATCTCAACACTTATAGAATAACATGACTCCCGCGTTGTGTCCTTGGGCAAGGCACTTAACCCCGATTGTCCACATGACGGCACGATGACACTGTGTACTAAGGCGTTCTGCACTTCGATGGTACGCATGTCTTCAACCAATCTAACCCTGCCTGTGCTGCAGTGCGGAGTTACGATGTTGGGGAGCTGGCAGCTGCTCGTCGTTGCTCGGTGATTCTCTCCGGTCTCCTCCACCCGTAAAACTGTCACGGTCATGATTAGCCATTGTGCATAAGTATATGACCTTAAACACCAATAAGTAAGTAAGTAAGTATAAAATAACATGATTTCCGAGTGTTTTGGGCTCCATTACCAGACCTACATCAGTGATTAGCAGCCCTACAGTCAGTACAGGGCCTGGGCGGCTAATCACTGATGTAGATCCGATAATGGAGCCAAATGCCGAGAAAATCATGTTCTTATTATCAAGATCGTACAAACATCACACTATGATTCCGCTATTCTAGATAATCTGTAAACCCTTTTTATTCCATAAGTTGTTGCTCTTTTTGTGTTTGCCGGCCGAGATTCACTTTCCATTTTTTGCAAATCATCTTCATTTAATTCGGAAGACTGTGAGTGAGATATTTTGACAGTTCTGCAAACAAACTGTTTACGGAAGTTGACAACTTGACGTCACTGTCCTGTACATATGGGCCAATGGTGCTAATGACTATTTTTAGCTATTAGCGCCTGGTGGGAATTCCAGTGATCATTTTAGTAGTGGAACTATGGTTCCTTATCGTCCGCGTAATTTCACGTCAATGTGCTAATAATGCCCCATGAATTGATTATACATAGTATTAGTGTCCAACCGATTACCAAAAATGGTCGCTGACCGATTATCGGTTATTTGAGCCCACAATCAGCCGATTCTGATGCCGATTCCGATTGTAATACCGTGCATTACAAGACAAGTCAAGGCTCGAAAGAACTACATTAAACTGAACATTTTTCAAAGTGTTAAACTTCGTTGACTGGGGTCCCAGGTAAAATTACCAGTCACGCACACTTGGGCGGTAAACGTGGCTCTCAGAGCCACGTTTACCGCCCAAGTGCACGCGACTGGTAATTTTACTGCGACCTGAGTCAATGGAGTGCATCCTTCACTTTTCTGGTATGGACTGGCGATTGCTGCAAGTGTGCTCAGTTGTAAGCTTTACATTCGTTTAACACGTATATCCCGTAGAGAGATTAGGAATACACATTGTGGTTGTTTCTCATCTTTATTGAATGGTATCATTGACATCATTTTACATTAACAATTGAACAATTGCAGAAGATAATAAAATGCGATTCAGAAAAATCACAAATTGCTTGGCAACAATCGGTTGAACCGATGTTCCAGGAGCCGTTGCCATTGTCATCCGATTGCCCATAATCGGCCTATTGTGGTGGCCGGTTCCGATCATCGGTTGAACACTACACAGTATCAATACTGAAAGGGTTAGTGCCCTAGTTAGTGATCATAGGTTATCACAGCAGTGTAACAGCAAGATACCTAATGTTGAGAGGAAAAGAACATTTGTTTGGAGAAGTGAGAGCAGTATTCAGGAAAAAATCAATTGATGATATTTGCCAATTTGTATAACACTAGAAACTAGAGTTTAGAAGCATTTCACACAGAGAAATAATGTGAGCCATACAAATGAAGTACTCTTATTGTCAGAAACATGTGCATGCATGAATCAAGTGGGCTTTCCATAACCCATTTCCCTTATCAGTGACTCTAAACTAAATCTTGTGACTCTCTTGAAAAAAACATATCCCTCCATTCCAATGTCTGATTTCATAATTCATCTGCTGCAAACGCTGAAATTTCAGCAGTTCAGTTCTCACAAGATTAGCACTATAGTTTTGAGGCAAGTGATTGTTTTGCCCACCATAATCTAATCGATTTAAAAATAGAGATTTGTGTCATGGCCTGCTTGAAAAATCTGTGATAAACCATAAAATAACCTCTTAACCCTTTGAACCCGAGAGACCATTTTTCTAGACCAGGATCGTGATACAAACTAAATCCATAAAGTGGATAGTTGCTCTGTGATTTTTTGTGGTGGACCAGTCGAAGATTTTGAATGTGCAGCCCCAACGCTGCACGTTGAAAATATTAATTGGTCTTCCAGCAAGTAAGGGTGCGCAGGAAATAACCTGTGAATGATCTTTTTTGTTACGTGGGGGTTACTTCATTTGTGGTAACATTTTGACTCTTTTGTAAAAGGAAGCATGTACTAGTTAGTGGTGATCACACGTAATTGGTTCCCCACTGCATAGGAAGTACCATAATTAAACTCCTAACCACCACCTTCAAACAATTTCTCATGTGGAAGGAAGATCATCATGCAAAATTCTAGTCAAGTGAACATTACTGCTGAAATGGTTGTCCGAGTGCCCGATTCACATCAGGTTGCTGACCTCAGTGGTGCAGCCAGCAATTTTTTTAGGGGGTCACCCACAATGCAACTCAAGGATGAGAACGTCTGGCAACTAAAAAGACTGAAATCTTGGCCAGAGGCCAAGCCTTGGCCAAAGGTCAAGTTGGAGGAGATCATGGCTCCCTCGGAAAAAAATCTTCAATATGTGATATCAGCGTTGATCAAAGATTTCATGCTGAGTGAAAGTGAATCAAATTCATTGTAGGCATGTACAGTGGAGCCCACTTAATTGGATATCTCTTAATTGTTTATCCCTGTTAATTGAATATAATTTTCAAACACAAAACCATTTACCATACCTTCAGTACAAATTTGATCTGTTAATTGCATATAGGGTTGTAGAGTAAACTCCTGTTAATTGTATATAAATTTTTGTAATATGTCAAAAAAATTACTGTGACACGCTCCAAATTCCCCTTATTTATCAATTTGTTTAGCCTCACTACATCCAATATAGGCATTTATTCTATTATATATTGTTTGACAGAGCTCTATGAGCTCTGTCAAACAAGATATAATAGAATAAATGCTCAGTTTACCTCCAGAACACAGGAAACTGACAAAATCCCTGTTAATTGTATACTCCTGTTTATTGAATAATTTTCACTGATAAAATGGGTATTCAATTAACAAGGTTCCACTGTATTACATTGCTGTGGAGAATATCGGTCGCAGACCATTGGGATTTGGGTGGAGGGGGAGTCATATGGCCCCCATGACCCTTCCTGGCTACAACCTTGGACCTGGGTGTTTGCAAAGTGTACTCAGCAGTGCGTGTATGGGCGAACAATGATGAGTAGTACCCTATACAGTTTGCCAATGCACTCCCAGCAGAGTAATCTTTGCAAATAGTGCTAGACAGCATTGTCCAGGGACCGACCTGGGCATGCGCCAGTGCATATTTGGTTCTGAAACATCAGGACCTGGCTCTTAAATCTCAGAAATAGGCTTCTCAGTTGGCGCGTAACTTCTCAGATCATATTTTGATATTCTTTCGATGGATAATCGAGAGAGACACTCTTACATGTATTATATATATGTTTATCATTTATCATTGTTGTAGAGTGCTTAAGTTAATACTTCAAGTCTTAATTACCAAGCATTAATCTTCACTGTGGTTTCTGATCAAGTTTTGGCTGCCTAAATAGGCAGCCAAGACTTGATCAGAAACCACAGTGAAGATTAATGTTTGCTATAGTGTACTAAATGAAAATGATGAGAGCTATTACATACTTGCAGTGTGTGTTACAAACAGCAGTGTGACTCCGTAAATTGAAATCTGGCGCATGAATTGAAAAAATAGGCTCCGAGGCTAGAGCGTATTTTAAATAGTCCTGATCGGTCCCTGTAGTACCCTATACAGTTTGCCAATGCACTCCCCGCAGAGTAATCTTTGCAAATAGTGCTAGACCGCATTGTCAGTGTGGGACACTGGGTTGCTTCCCTTTAGTTTGGTGGCACATACGACATAATTTAAAGCATTTGAGACATACCAGCAAGTATTATTCCAACACTGATCAACCAATTCTTCCTGATATTTTTCCTGTCTTACGAGTTCATTTGGCATGCACGATGTTTTCAACAGGCATTGCTTTTTAAACGTTCAATTTATGGTGAAATCACTGTACAATTCTTTCCAAGATACAAGTGTTGTGTTGTGATGTCAAAGAAAACTGGTTACAACACCAATCTTTTAGTGGATGTGTCACGGTATGGAAATATTAATTGATATTGGTAACAGAAAGAAATCTGAGAATCAGCGGGGGTGCGGTGGCTCAGTAGGTAGAGGTGCAGGCTGCAAACCCAGAGGTCTTCAGTTCGAATCCCACCTGCTGCAACTGCGTTGTGTTCTTGGGCAAGACACCTCACCCCTATTGCCCACATGGGGGCACGGTGACGCTGTGTACTAAGGCATACTGCACGTCGATGGTGCACCTGTCTTCAACCAAGGCTAACCCTGCTTGTGTGGAGTTGGTATGTTGGGGAGCTGACAGTTGCTTGCCATTGCTTGGTGGTTCTCTCCGGGTACTCTGGCTTCCTCCACCTGTAAAACTGTCACGGTCATGGTTAGCCATTGTGCAGAAATATTTGACCTTAAACACCAATAAATAAATAAATAAATCTGAGAATCAGCAAGAATAACTATGAATTTAACTATTCTGAAATTTAATTTAAAAAAATTAATATAAAAAAAAACAATGCAGAGATCTTTTACACTAATTGGTTTACAGAAAATAAAAACAGTGGTACTTATCAATTATTGAATTAGTCCAAAGTACAGTTAGACAGAATCCAGTAATCCAGTGGTGAAGAATCTTGTGAAGAAAGTTTCCAGCTGGTAGTATTAAATCCAAGAATGTGTCTTCAGAAATAGTATCCCGTAGATTTGTAATTAAATTTTCACTTAGAAGTTTCAGCAGTCTCCAATAAAATATAATAAAATGCTCCACAAAATTCAAATGGAGTAAAAATCCAAGAAGTATTGGCACCACAGGTAATTTCCAAATAATCCAGTAGAATCCTGGCTTTTCACAAAATAATATTCTGTTTCACAGAAAGTATGAATTCTCTTTTCAAAGTCGAACAAATTCTTTTCAGAATTCTCTTTTGGAATCAATCTTCCAAATTCACAAAGAACCACTGCTTCTATAATAAATGCACTGTCCTAGAACAATAATAATTTCCAATGGAAACAACTGCTGTGAAAATAAGTTCTTCTGAAATAGCTTTCTAAAATGAGTTTTTGAATTCTTTTGACAAACCTTTATATAGTAACCAGATAGAATGTCCTAGAAGATGAAATGTCTACAAAGTTCTATCAGTTTCTAGGTGATTCTGTCACAATTCAAGTAAACAAGGCCCTTGACCTACTTGAACAATCAACAGCTATATGTACAATAGATTAGCTGTAGTAAAATTGTTGCTGTCATCTGTTATAGCCCCCATATCTGTAAGACACCCGCCGTATCTCGATCAATTTTATAATTCCCATTCAACAATTAGGATCTGTGTGACGCTAAATTTTACGTTCCCATGACGCAATACACATTGGTACGGCACTTAACGTAACGGAATAAGAATTAGTCAAAAATGAAAGCCGCTTAGAAGGAAGAAAACTTCCGAGCATGACGGCAATTTGACGAAGTACAATAGATTAGTGTAACAAAGATGTAAACAAAGGTCACTCACTGCAAATGAGTCAGACCAGTCAGAAAATGCAGAAATAAAAATATCTATCTCATAATTATCAACTAAGGATATATCAATCTCAATATAATATGGGGGCTATAACAGATGACAGCAACAACTTTACTACATCTCCATGTTACGGTGATGATTAACCATTGTGCAGAAATATGTGACCTTTACCACCAATGAATAAATAGGCATAAATTTTTTTTTTTTTTTCAACAAATGTTGAATTTTATGACTTGACAACATTTTTTTGTTGAAGGGTTTACCCAATACACATGATGTTGAATTTTTTTTTTTTTTTTAACTGTTTGAGTGCTGGAAGCCACAATCATGGCTCTATTGGAAAGTGCTGGAAGCCACTTTAGTGGCTTTACATTCTATGCATCAGCTTGCTGTTTGATCAGCAGCAGAAGAAAATTTTTGTATATAAAATTGTTTGGTTGCAATTTATTGGATAGAGCCTGTTGGCACTTTCCAATAAATTGTAATAAAACAATTGTTATGAATGAAACCTTACTAAACTGAGGCTACTCTTGCTGATAGCAGGGTATCCTTGAAAAAAAAATACCCATGTTTTAAATCACCTTTGAAAAATAGTTTGGCACTCAACCAGTCAAATATTATTTTTTCAAATTTTCAATACTTTTCAACAAAACCATATCCTGTGACCCCTCATTGGAATGAGCTCGACGATATGGTTTTGTTTAAAAAAAAATTTTCTCCCAACTATTCAACTTTCATCCCGATTACCCATGTGGTGGTGGTGGGGGGGGGGGGGGGGGGTGTGGTGGGGGTGGACACAGTGTTGCTGTGTGTTAAGGCATACTGCACATTGATGGTGTACTTGTCTTCAACCAATGCTGACCCTGTTTGTGCAGAGAGTTAGTACATTAGGGAATCTGACAGCTGCATGCCACTGCTCGGTTTTCTCCTGGTACTCCAGTTTCTTCCACGTATAAAACTCATACGCGGGGTGACCCGGGCTGTCAAAAGTGTCATTAAATAAGGCCACACAAAGTAGATCTTCTGTTTCTCAGGCCATTATTTGTGAAATTGCATGCGGGCGAGCGCGTTTTTTTATTTTATATTTTATTTCAGTAATTACTTCTTTGCCATCATAAGTTCATGTCCTTGGTTCAAGTTTTAGGCCTCATAATCTACAGAATAGCATGGGTGGTGGTGTATTTCATCCCTTGAGTGCAAGAAGACTTTACAATGCCTTTGCTTTGCATCAAGTTTTTTTAATTTGGGTAAAATATCGAACATAAACCATTTAATTTTAATTTTTTTAAAGTTTAAATTGGTTATAAAAAGAGAGCATGCGGCAGCCAAAAGAACCATGCGGGAGGGCCTGAGAAACAGATTTTTAATTTTTTTAGGCCTAAATTACTACTGAGTTTGTAAATTCTACATGGCGGGTGTGGTCGATTTATTAGGTACATGGTTAAAGGTTTACACCAGCAGTATTCCATTATTCATCAAGTTTTAGTTTCGAGGTCATTGCATATCACTAGATGGAAATTTCTCTTGTGTCATATTGATTTTAGTGTAATTTTTGTCATAATCCTGTCCTTCTTTTGTCATTTTGTCCTCAAGCTTCATTGATTTATAACAAAAAGAGCTTTGAGAAGCGTTTACTGCTGCTTGTACGATCAGAATCAAATAATCATAACTCGCATGTGACTCATTTGTTCATTGTAATTTCCTCATTTAATCTTTTCTTTACATATGCATTGAAATCTGTAACATTCAAACACATTACCAGAAGGCCATGGTTAGTTGATTTCTTTCTTGCTCATCTTGCATTGTGTATTTGCTCATCAATATGGAAGCCTTGTCTCCTGTAGACCTGCATTGTTCAATCGATTGATGATGCTTGTCACTCATCAGTCCTTTTAATACCCTGGGGAAGTACAATACACAGAGTATATGTCAGACCTGGGCAGTGTTGAAATTTTAACGTCGGATTCCGTATTTTAGGGGTAATTTACCTCTGTATCAGTATGAATAAATCTCTGCATTCTGATGTCAAATAGCAAAGTTTTTAGCAGCAAATTTTTCCCACCTTGTAACTGAGAATTTAAAAAAATGATATCTTGTTTCACAGAGCTCTTTGAGCTGTGTCAAACAAGATATAATTTGTTAAATTTTTCATTCTGCGTGGGCAGTATGGAGTCAATGACAAAAAAATGAAATCTACCAGAGTGCAAGGAGTTAACTCTTAATTTGCTGAGTATTTTCTAGTCAGCAGCCATGACTAGGCAGTCATTCAATTCTGACGCAAGCAATTTTTAGCTTGCCTTAACTACTCATGCAATTTAATCCGGCATAAGCCTTTTTTTGCTCACCTACTTTCAGCTATTTTCGACGGTGACGGACCATGGAACGTGTGTACAGAATATGCTGGGTACATGTGTGTGTCAGCCACTACATGTACCAGTCCCCCTGAACTCCTTGATCGATCTGAACACACTGGGTGGAGGGGATAGTAAAAAATGAATACAGGTTCATTTAGTAACATTTTATTAATTCATTTAAAATTGATTGGCTTGAATGCACTCAAAGGTGAAATTTCCCAACCCGGTATTAACTAAGTCTTTGTGAAGCAAAAAAGTGAAAAAGATTTCAGGAGAACAATTTGCTCACCTAAGTAGGTTCTGGGTGAGCGATTTATTGCCACCCTGGATTTTTTAGAAATCCAAGTCTGACTAGGTTTGATGAAAAATTAATCTAAATGTAACAGAAGAAGTCATTGTGGAAAAAATTAATTCATTTTGTATTGGGCAAATACGATTAAATGTGCCCAACTTGTACTTATTTCAGTGACAAGAGAAACCCTGTGCTGGGAAGGAATATCCGCCTGCAGCATGCAAAAAGTTAAAGCTGCCATGTCCATTGGGTTTGAGAATCGAATAATCTTTTGTCATAGTCAATGGTCAGTCGATTTTTCATCCATAATATGTTCCCAAAATAAATAAATAAATTACCATACTTTCAGTACAAATTTGACCTGTTAATTGTATATAGCTTAAAGAGTTACAGTTAAAACTAGAAGTCCTGTCATGAAATGCGCACAAATAGCACGTCGATCTGCACGTTAATCTACACGTTATGACCATAGTAAGGCTATCAAGTTCTGTACATATGGCCTGTGCACAAGCAATGTTTCAGCCAATGGACCTCCGGGTAACCCAGAGGTCCATTGGCAGAAACATTGCCTGTGTTTGCTATGAGTAACCAGGAGAACCTGCCGTGCTTTGGATGCCATTCGATATGGCAATTGCGCGCAATTCTTACGCGCAATTAAGCCTAGATAAGCGCACATTTCGTGACAGGACTTCTAGTTTTAACTATATCTCCTGATAATTGAATAAAAATCTTGTAATCTCTCGAAGATTTACTCTTGACAACGACTCAATTCCCTGTTTGTAGCTATCCAACATAGGCTTTTAATCTATTATATCTTATTTAGCAGAGCTCCTTCAGCTCAGTCAAACAAGATATAATGGGAGGGTGATGGCTCAATGGTTACGGCATTGAACTTCAAACCGAAAGGCCCACGGTTCGATCCCTGCTAGTGGTAACTGCATTGTGGCCTTGGGCAGGATGCTTAATCCCAATTGCCCACGTGGGGGCACAGTTGTGCTGTATTCTGAGGCGAATGATGGTCCACTTGTTTTCAACCAATGCTAACCCTGCTTATGTGGAGTTAGTATGTTGGGGAGTCAGACAGTTCCGTGCCAATGTGCAGTGGTTCTTTCTGGGTTCAGAGTTCTCCCTCGTATATAGAGGATATCTAGTGTTTTTGAGTGGATACCGAAAATTATCTGATGAGTGACCGAGACAAATGTTTATTTCTAATGAGCACTTGCGCGAGCGAAAATGACCATTTTTTCTCGGTCACAAGTGAGATAATTTTCGGTATCAGCTCAAAAACACTACATTTTCTTTTTATTATATGCTTTTATAAGAATCTGATAATTCTACTCGTTTCAACCTTGAAATGATGCTTGAAAGGAAACAGAGCATTGAATCATTAATACGCGGAAGTGATTTGATCGATACTTGGAACAGATAGCATCTCGCAATCTGATTTAGCTGGCAGGTTTATAGTTCAAACGTGGCCTGAAAAGTCTGTAATATACCAAAAACTTTATTACGGACTTTCAAGCCATGTTTGGACTAGCGGGTTTCATGCATCAATTCAAGGTGAACACGTGTTGAATTATTGCTGGAAATGATCGGTATCCACTCATTATACGTTTTTCTAGATTTTCTTTTCATTATACGTTTTTAGAACAAAATGATCATTTCCAGTTATAATTTGACTCGTATTCACCTTGAAGTGATGCTTTGAAAGCCGGCATTTTGGTTGATACCGTGAAAGTGGAAATTTCTATATCTTCACAGTGGGGGATACGATTTCTATCTTTCCGCAATTTCTTCGATAATCTATCGTTTAGCATATAATAAATTGGATTATCTGCTTGACCAGTGATTTCTTGATAGCAGCCATGACTAGATGTGATGAAAAATATTTAAAAAATTCTCAGCAGGTTAAGAGTTAATGTAGAAATAAAAAAATATGTTGTTGTGAATATCAGTGGATTTGAAAGCCTGCCAACACTTTAATGAATTTCCCCTCCAGCTGTCATTCATCATGCTTCCATTCCTGTGTACATGAAATATAGATTATTCTTATCATTTTCAAATGTTTGTGACATTTTGCAAATGAATGGTGAAAATCAATTCTACATCTGGATATAAATGTTAATGAACATTAATTATGATGTAAACCTTTGTTTCCTGGTTTTTCAGCTTTTCCCTGCACATAGATCTGTGTCATTAAAATTTTATGATGTCACATTATTCCACTGAAGGGAAATTGCTGCTGTAAACTCCTTACTTATCCAGGCTATAGAAACCTATTCTAATCTTAAATTTCAGCTTTAACCCTTTACCCAACGCAGACGATATCAAAATTTATTATTTTAAATATCATTTTTTTAAATTTTTCAACTGCTGAATTTGCACATTACGCGGGCGGATGCGGCCGATTTGTTGGGTACAGGGTTAAGGATGAATTGTCCTGATATCATTGGTGTTCATTTTTGGCTGGTAATGCAGGGTAATGGAGTGAGTATTGTTTGTTTATTGGTGCTTAACAACACTTTGAGCAACTAGGGTCACATCATGTTGTACAGTTTCAGTCCTGGAAATTAGAGCTGTAGGTTAACCGAAACCGAACCGAGGTTTTTAGTTTTTTTAAAAAACCGAAACCAAAACCATCTACATCCCGTAATCTAAGGTTTTTCGTTTTTTATTAAATACTCTCTTGCCAGCTCTTGCTGCAGAAATTCACAGAATGTAGCCATCCCAGAGTAGTAAGAGTACCCAGACACTGCCAATGGCAGTGTCTGGGTACTCTCACTACTCTGGGAAGGCTACATTCTGTGAATTTCCGACATTTCAGTTTAGTTTTATTTGCAGCTTTCCTCAAGTTGCGTGTAGGTGTCAGACCTCGAAAAATGGCCAAGCACAATAAAAGTTCTGTATATTTAGGTAATTATTATATTGGCCTTCCTGATTCTTCATGTATTATAGCTTATTTCGGGCATTCATTGAGTTTCACTCAATTTCACTACCATTCAGTTATGACCCTGGACATCGGAATGAGTTTTATTGAATTTTACTTGGCCTCATGAACAAACCGAAAACCGAACCGAACCGAGGTTTTTCTCCACCTGAAAAACCAAAACCGAAACCGAACAAGAAATTTAAAAACCTACAGCTCTACTGGAAACGAGACGGGTGCAACTGCAATTGCTCCCGTCAGCACTCATGTTTTCTATTTTACGGGAGCTAAAAAATGCACTTGTTGAAAAATATTGTGGAGCAGTAATAAAATGTGAGCGCATACAAATGTGTATTATTTTGAGAAGGCTGCAGTGGCAAGTTGCTGTCATAGTTCAGCAGGTCCTTATACATTCAAAATTTCTGGTGTTTGGAGACAATATTCCCTCAGAATTCATACACTACCATTTTACATGTGCAATTTACTCCCGTCTCTGATTTCACAGGAGCTTAAAAGAGTTACTGCACCCGTCAATTTTGTTCTTTTCCATCATTGCAGTTTTATGTGTGGGGGAAGCCAAAGTACCTGGAGAGAACCAGTGAGCAGCAGCAAGCAACTGCCAAACTCTCTATCCTTTCAACTCGGCACAAGCAGAGTTAGCAGAGGTTGAAAACAAGTGCACCATTGATATGCAATATGCCTTTGTACAAAGTGCCACTGTTCCCCCATGAGGCAATCTCGAGTAACTCTTTGCAAGCTATTGGCAGATATTCCTGCCCAGGACATGAAATCATTCTTCTCAAATTTTATGGCCTGAATGCCTTGAGAATGTCTTGTCTGATGGACTCACAAACAGAGGTAGATTCTCGCAAATTCATTTCCGAACCATAGAATAGAATGGGCATCATGTCATTTTGATTCACGCAAATTTTTTTTAAATTATGCCCCTGTCAAATGTTGGTGCCTCACTGACAGGCCTGCAGATTACATGTATCTGCAAATGAGAAGCAAGAAAACAGGCCGTACAAATGGCTGTTTGGAGCTGAATGCAAGGTTTGTGTGTATTGGTCATGGAATTCTTGAAAAGTCATGGAAACGAAAATATTTTTTGAAGGCCTGGAAGTTTTGGAAATGTCATGGAAAATCATAGTGATAATGATACAGTACACCATTTTCCCCCACAATCGCGCTCAAAAATCCCCCCAAAATGAGGGTGTGCCATCCTGGAAATGAGACGGTTGCGAGTGCAATTGCTCCCGTCAGCACCAGTGATTTCTGTTTTACAGAAGCTAAAAAATGCACTCGTTGAAAAATATTGTGTAGCACTAATATAATGTGAGGGCATATAAATATGTTGTTTTGAGAAAGAAGAACACTGTTGCCAGTGTCAAGTTACTGTCATAATTCTGCAATCTGCTATGTCAGTTCATTAATTGGCAGCAATTAGAAGAGTCCATATTCATTATTTGGGGTAGACCAATCAATATTTTCAATGTGCAGCCTCAGGGCTGCATGTTGAAAATACTGATTGGTCAACCTCACACATTTACTGAACAGCCATCCTATTTAATGATGTTATGACGTATCATGTTCCTGGCTGGAAAAGTGGCTGCGCGTGGTCAAAGGGTTAAGGTTTCTGGTGTTTGGTGACAGTATTCTCTCGAAAATTATACTAACATTTTACGAGTGCAATTTACTCTCGTCTCTGATTTTGCGGGAGCTTAAAACTGCTCTGCACCTGTCAATTTTGTTCATTTCCAGTACTGGGTGTGCTGGTCATTGTAACAAGGGAAAGGTCATGGAAATTGGGTAGAAAGTTTTGTGGCGCTGTGTTCTAAGGCATACTCTTGGGGTCCAAATAAACATAGGCGGCATAATAATAGTACAGGGTGGAAAGTTCCTCACGATTAAATAATAGTACAGGGGTGAAAAAATGGATTCATTTTCCAAAATATTCTTTGTTTACTCCTGTAAGAACCAAAAGAATATGCCTCCGCCTTTGTTTGACTGTTATTAATTATTTAAAATAACACTGAAGTGAATATTATATAAAAATCAATCATTTGGAATGAAATAAAAAACAATAGAGAAGAAGAGTACGGGGGGGGGGGGGGGGGTTCTCAAAATTTAATAAGAGTACCCGTATGTTTATTTGGATCCCAAGAGTATTGCATGTCGATGGTTCACTTGTCTTTAACCAATGCTAACCCTGCTTGTGTGGAGTTAGTATGCTGGGGAGACTGACAGTTGCTCATCCTTGCTCAGTGGTTCTCTCTGGGTACTTTGGCTTCCTCCATCTGCAGAACTGTCTGACACAAAGTGACACTGGCTGTCAAAAGTGTTGTTAAACCCCCAATAAATAAATAAGTTGGAAAGGGCACTCAGCATTGCACCACCTCATGGACAATTCATGAAATAAGCTGCGGTATTCCAGTATTAGTATCTGCATTAACACTGATAACCATGTCCAAGCCTTTAGAATGCTTTATTGCTTTATTTGGGCACATCTTTTTCAGGACTTTGAATGTGCCCAAATTACAGAAAGCTCAATTTTCAAGGGATCTTCGTTACTTTTAAATCTGAAAGTAACTTAACACACATTAACGCTATTTTCAAAACATTTTTCACCAAATCTAGTCATGTCTGCTGTGATTTGATGAATAATTCATCAGAATTTAACTCAAGGGAAAAAAGTACTTTCAATTTACAGATGAACAAATTGGTTAAAATTATACCTATTTCAGCGACGAGATTTTGTGTCCTGGGCTGGGATATACACCAGCAGTTTGCAAGGAGTTAAAAAAGAAGGAAAAAATACTCGACCACCTGAAAAATGTACTTGAAAGTGAGAAAAATCAAGGACAATATTTTAGCATGGTACCTATTTTGGGCACTGCAGCTTTTACTGCTTTGAATTTGGGTTAATTTGAAGGCCTGGATGTGTACACGATGGGTACGCAAGCCCGAAACCTGAAAACCTTTAGCACAGTCTACAGGTTGTATTTATGAAGGAATTTCTTTGTGACTTGGTAGGATGACTACGTAAAAGGTATTTATTTATTACCTTTTGGTCGTGATCTGTCAACTGTAATGGCTGCGCAGACCCAAAGCCTGAAAAACTTTAGCAGCCATGACTAGATTCGATGAAAAATTCAGCTAAATTTAACTCAATAAATCATTGGTGAAAAAATTCATGCAATTTACAAGGGGAGAATTATTTATTTATTGGTGTTTAAGGTCATATACTTATGCACAATGGCTAATCGTGACCGTGACAGTTTTATGGGTAGAGGAAGCCGGAGTACCCAGAGAGAACCTCCGTGCAATGATGAGCAGCTGCCAGCTGCCCAACATCCCAACTCCGCACTGCAGCACAGGCAGGGTTAGATTAGTCGAAGACATGTGTACTGTCTACGTGCAATGCGCCTTAGTACATCGTCATCGTGCCCCCATGTGGACAATCGGGGTTAAGTGCCTTGCCCAAGGACACAACGTGGGAGTCCGAATTGATCACTCAGACGGTCACCCATCCAATGATTAACCTGGCTCGACATTGCTTAATTTCTGTGATCTGATGAGAACCGGTTACCACAATGCCACCCCCACCCCACCCCCCACCCCCCCCCCCACCCCCAACAAGGGGGCAAAAATTTTATACCTATTTCATTGCAAGAGTTCTCTTGTCCTGGTAGGAATATCTGCCAGCAGCACCTTGGAGTTAAAACACCAGTGAGAAGAATAAAGCTAGTCGAGTGGCTTCCATCACTTTTCAATAAAAACTCTGAGACAGTTGAATGGTGTTGGTGAAAGCTACATCAGAGTGGATTAAAATCTTTTCATCACTCCAGCCTTTACACTATAGTGTAATTTTTTTTATGAGGAGCAGGTGTTACACTGGTTGAAATTATTAATGGGAACAGCAAATTTGTGTAAAATTTGCAGCTCTCAATTACCCTTTGACTGTTGATATTTCTGATGTTTTTCTTACAATAATTTGATTTATTATGCACCAGTTCTGTATGCATTGGTGGGAAGAGCTGTACTGGAATCACTCAGTTTGTGTTTTGTTGCATCTATTTCAATATTGAATAATAATATTGGTGCTGAGTTACAACATTTTTAAGCCTTCAGATGTTTTAAACAAAATGTTATCACAGGTTTTCCATTAGTGGTTATGCCAGTGATAAAATAAGTGCCAGGTGGTGGTCTCTAAATTGCTGCCTGGCTGGAGTACATCACCACATAATAGCTGAATTCTCAACATATGTCCAGTATACCTGTATAAGATTTTCCTTTCAGGTATGTCAGATGGCTTCATTTTTAGCTTAACTTGACAAAAGTCAAGATAAGCTATTGCCATCATGCTTGAGGAAGTCTGCGAGTCTGTTCACATTTTCTTTAGCACAGCCTACACCCCATAGTTCCTGTCCAATCATCACTAAATTTCATGTGCAGGTTCAAGGTTATGTCTAGATGAGGACGTCCCATTTTGGTCGCGATTGGACAACTATGACGTATGTGCAGGTTTGAAATCCGAAAACATTTAGCACAGTCTACAGGTCATATTTATGAAGTGATTTCATTGTAACTTTGTTGGAAGATGCTGTATGATGTCTAGTTGAGAATGTCATATTTTGGTTGGGTTCGTTCAACGGTGATGACCACTGGGGCTAGATTCCTTTGACACTGTCTACAGGTTGCATTTCTGAAGAGATTTCAGTGTAAATTGGTAGAATGACTCGGTATAATGTCTAGATTAGAAATTCCTATATTGGTCGTGATCGGTCAACAATCGATGACTGCATGGACACGTGACCTAGATTTGTTTAGCATAGTCTACAGTTCATATTTAGTCTACAGTTCATATTTATGAAGCGATTTCATTGTAACTTGGTAGGATGACTCTCCTATTTTGGTCACGATCAGTCAGCTATTACCGCCACTTGGGCATGTGATCTAGATTGCTTTAGCACTGTCTACAGGTCATATTTATGAAGAGATTTCATTGTAACTTGGTAGGATGATTCGGTATGGTATCTAGATGAGACTCCTAATTTAGGGGGGTTAGATTCAAGCATCTTTAGGGGGGTTAGATTCAAGTTTGTTCAAATGTGATCCCTGGCTGGATATTTGGGCTCTTTATTGCAGCCCAAATTTTAACTTAGTGCAATATGAGAAAATTTCTTTAAAAATCTTCTTTTTCTGACCCACGAGTGAGAACCCTTTCATATTTGGTATGTGACATCTCTAGAGGTGTAATATTCGAATTTGTTCAAATCAAATCCTTGGGTTAATATTTGGGTTTCCTGTGGGAGCCTGAATATTAACTTTGTGCAATACAGGGAATAATCTTTAAAAATCTTCTTCAGATCCACTGGTCAGGTTCTTTTTATACGCCCGTTTGAAAAACGTGACGTATTATAGTATGGCGTTGTCCGTCCGTCCGTTTGTCCGTCCGTCCATCCATCCGTTTGGTTTCCGAACAATAACTTTAGTATTTGTTTTCCGACCGGCTCCAAATGTGGTATGTGGTTTAATCACAACAAAATACAGGTCAAGTTCGAATATGGGGTTGATCCGAACATTTTTCGCCTGAATTATGGCCCCAGTTGGACTTAGAATTCGTCAAATATTTGGTTTCCGGATGATAACTTTAGTATTTGTTTTCCGATCGGCTCCAAATGTGGTATGTGGTTTAATCACAACAAAATACAGGTCAAGTTCGAATATGGGGTCGGTCCGAACATTTTTCGCCTGAATTATGGCCCCTGTTGGACTTAGAATTCGTCAAATATTTGGTTTCCGGATGATAACTTTAGTATTTGTTTTCCGATCGGCTCCAAACTTGGTATGTGGTTTAATCACAACAAAATACAGGTCAAGTTCGAATATGGGGTCGGTCTGAACAATTTTTGCCTGAATTATGGCCCCTGTTGGACTTAGAATTCTTCGTCAAATATTTGGTTTCCAGATGATAACTTTAGTATTTGTTTTTCGATTGGCTTCAAACTTGTTAGTCTTTTTCTCAAATGACTGAAAAATTTAGTCATTTCACAAAATCACTGATTTCAAAGTCTGATCGTAACATATATATATATGCCAGTATAAATTTCTCGCACTCTAAAAAAATTGCAAATGTGTTAAATGGTACAATTTGAACAGTTCATGGGCGTATGATGCAATGCCCAGCGGTGCTCTTGTTATATTTGGTATGCAGCATCTCTAGGGAGGTTAGATTCAAGTTTGTTCAAATGGGATCCCTGGATGAATATTTGGGCTCTTTATTGGAGCCCAAATTTTAACTTAGTGCAATATGAGAAAATTTCTTTAAAAATCTTCTTTTTCAGACCCACTAGTGAGAGTCCTTTCATATTTAGTATGTGACATCTCTGGAGGTGTAAGGTTCAAATTTGTTCAAATCGAGTTCCTGGGTTAATATTTGGGTTCCCCAAGGGATCCCAAATATTTACTTAGTGCAATATGGGGAATTATCATTTAAAATCATCTCCTTCAGATCCAGCAGTCAGATTCTTTCAATATTTGGTGTACAACACCTCTGGGAGGGTTAGATGGAAGGTTGTTCAAATCAGCTCCCTGGGTTAATATTTAGGCTTTTTATTGAAGCCCAAAGTTTAACTTTATGCAGTATGAGAAAATTTCTTGAAAATTCTTCTTCTTCATGTCCACCAGTGAGAATCTTTTCATATTTGGTATGTAACATCTCTAGTGGTGTAAAATTCAAGTTTGTTCAAATCGAGTTGCTTGTTTTTTCTTAGAATCACAGTAGTTGACAAAACAAAAATTTCATTTGGTTGTTGTTTTTTAATACTTCACAGAACAGAGCTTTGCTAGGAAGTTTTTCTAGGACCAGCAGAAATGGATGGCCAAAAAAGTTGCCTTTGGTTCTGTCATAGCAAATCAAAAAATTGCTCTTGCTGCCAATCACTTGATACACTCATCTCTTTTGACAATTTGAGCCAGGTGAGTGTTTTAGGCTCGCTTGAGCCTCTGGTTTAAAAACCCACAGAGTTCGCCATAGAAAAGCAATCGGTGCCGACAGTGTCGTATGACGCCGATTGCATTTCTGTGGTGAATTCCATATGATCATGCACTTAAAGCTTGAAATCTATTATATTCATGTTTGTGGCATTTCTCAGTAAACGCCATACATAATTTAAATTCAAATATTCCTTTGGCTTGACACTGGGAAATTAAGAAGCCTTCTCGAGTTAGTCAAGTAAACTTAAGTCAAAGGATGTTGGAAGGGAACCAGTGATAATGGTGAAGGCCTATAACAAGGAGTTGTAAACTAGCATTTTAAGACTGGGGACCTAAAACCTAATACAGATGCCAAGAAGAAGAAAATACCGATGCTTTTTCTCCAACCATGCAGGCAACATCCATATTTGCCATTGTGCCCAAATTAGATTGATCTAAAGGTCTGTGGTTAAGTGACTTGGTGTTGTGATGTTCAAATGGATTTCTGAATGAATGTCTGGATGAATTTCACATTTTGCGCCAGACTGATCAACCAAGAGAGCCATACTGGGCCCCAGGCCTCATTCTTCTACCACACTCTACAGGTAGTCTTTTTGGAATGATTTTACTGTAACTTGGTAACTTTGGTTCTTTAGTATGGTCTATACCTCAAATTTATCTTGTTGAAAACATAGCATGTTGGCTACAGAACTTAACATATTCTCAATTATCACAATTCTTGTCTTATTATACCCCCGCTTCGAAGAAGTGGGGGCTATATAGGAATCGCCCTGTACGTCCGTACGTCCGTACGTCCGTCCCTCCGTCTGTCCGTCCGTCCGTACGTCCGTCCGTACGTCTTTCCGGACATGAAATTCTTGTGTGTGCAACTCCTCCTACATTTATCAATCAATTTGGACAAAACTTTTCAGACATCATCACTACTAAGTGAACATGCGCATATTCCAAGATTTTTGATCTGTGACAATTTTAACCAGGTTATCTCCCTTTGACTTAGATTTATTATGTCTTTCTGTTCGAACAAATTCTTGTGTGCGCAACTCCTCCTACATTAATGAACCGATTTTGATGAAACCTTTCAAACATCATCTCTACTAAGTGAACATGTGCATATTCCAAACTTTTTGATCTGCGACAATTTTAACCAGGTTATCTCTCTTGAACTTTGATTTAATATGGGTTTCGGCATGAAATTCTTGTGTGCGCAACTCCTCCTACATTTATCAATCAATTTGGACGAAAGTTACAGACATCATCACTACTAAGTGAACATGCGCATATTCCAAAATTTTTGAGCTGTGGCAATTTTAACTAGGTTATCTCCCTTTAACTTAGATTTATTATGGGTTTCTACATGAAATTCTTGTGCGTGCAACTCCTCCTACATTTATCAGTCAATTTGGACAAAACTTTTCAGACATCATCACTACTAAGTGAACATGCGCATATTCCAAGATTTTTGATCTGCGACAATTTTAACCAGGTTATCTCCCTTTGACTTAGATTTATTATGTCTTTCCGTTCGAACAAATTCTTGTGTGCGCAACTCCTCCTACATTAATGAACCGATTTTGATGAAACCTTTCAAACATCATCTCTACTAAGTGAACATGTGCATATTCCAAACTTTTTGATCTGCGACAATTTTAACCAGGTTATCTCTCTTGAACTTTGATTTAATATGGGTTTCTGCATGAAATTCTTGTGTGCGCAACTCCTCCTACATTTATCAATCAATTTGGACAAAAGTTTACAGACATCATCACTACTAAGTAAACATGCGCATATTCCAAAAATTTTAGAGCTGTGGCAATTTTAACTAGGTTATCTCCCTTTAACTTAGATTTATTATGGGTTTCTACATGAAATTCTTGTGCGTGCAACTCCTCCTACATTTATCAATCAATTTTGACGAAACCTTTCAAACATTATCACAACTAAGTGAACATACGCATATTCCCAAATTTTTGATCTGCGACAATTTTAACCAGGTTATCTCCCTTTAACTTGGATTTATTATGGGTTTTCAAATGGGATTCTTGTGTGTGCAACTCCTCCTACATTAATGAACCGTTTTTGAATACATGTTACACATTGTAAATGTGTTTTTCCAAATGTAAACCATATATGTGTGGGCTCTTTAAGTATTCAGTGCTGTTCTGTGGAAGGCCACATGCAAATACAAATTTCAACAACAAAAAATGATCTTTATGTATACATTTCCTTATGGCCTTCACCTACATGATCAGAAGTGCATTCCTCTAAAAACCCAAAGCGGGGGTATTAATCACCTTCAGTGATAGTTCTAGTTTCATAATCCTTTCATAAATATTGAACATTATCAAGTTAAGCTGCAGTGTCATAGACACTTTCATGTTTGATTCATCTCATGTCTACCCCTGTCCCCTCACACTTGCACAGAGGATACCTTGTATCTGTCCAACGAACCCATGTTTAAGTGCTTCCAGACTGTACCCGTCAAAGCATTAAGTACAATGCAATTGAAAATAAGATGTAGAAAAACCACCCAAAATTTTTGAAAAACACGCTTTCCCTTGCTCTTTGAATTCCTTTAACCCCCTTCACTCTGATGTCAAAATACCAAAATTTCAGGAAAGCTGTTTTTTCCCATAATGCATCTAGAAATTTAACCAATTCAATCTCGTTTGACAGAGCTCAATGAGCTCTGTCAAACAAGATTGAATTGGTTAAATTTCTAGTTGCATTATGGGAAATTTTTTCTGGCTGAAATTTAGATATTTTGACATCAGTGTGCAGGGGGTTAACGACCCTGAATTGAGAAATATTGAGAATGGAATCCGATTCTCGCATGAATTTTAAGCCATGCAAAATATTATTAGTGTGGCACTGCTCTGCTAATAAAATGGCTGTTCGATAGAAGAGGAATCATGCAAATGATCAAGGGTACAAAATTCAAATATTTTCTGCTATCCCATGCATTACCATGTTTTTGAAATCTGATAACACAAACTAATATTTGGTACTGCAGAAAAACTAACCTCATCATTCCTTGTGGGAATCCCGGGAAGTGAAGCAGTGCTTGTTTACTGTGGTAAACAAACTGTTTTGCTAGTAAAATATGTCCCATCCACCAATGCCTGGGATGGAAGTCTTAAAAATTGGGCAACATGGGTTTAAATGATTAGCTGGACATGACTTTATATTCATGTAGCAGTCACGATTCACCATTTTGCTGAAATATGTGACCTCATAAACTCCTTAAGTAAATAACCTCATGGTAGATCATGAAAATGTTTCTCAAAACACACTGTAAAGGATATATGTTGACCTAATTATTTATTTATTTATTGATGTTTAAGGTCACATATTTATGCACAATGGCTAATCATGACCGTGACAGTTTTAC
The DNA here is from genome assembly GCA_031216915.1 of Pictodentalium vernedei. NCBI lineage: Eukaryota > Metazoa > Mollusca > Scaphopoda > Dentaliida > Dentaliidae > Pictodentalium > Pictodentalium vernedei. Next base: position 78,431,934 of record CM062295.1, read on the forward strand.
GGGTGGAGGAAGCAGGAGTACCCAGAGAGAACCACCGAGCAACAACGAGCAGCTGCCAGCTCCCCAACATTGTAACTCCGCACTGCAGCACAGGCAGGGTTAGATTGGTTGAAGACATGCGTACTATCGACGTGCAGTATGCCTTAGTACACGGCGTCATCGTGCCCCCACGCGGGCAATGGAGATGAAGTGTCTTGCCCAAGGACACAACGCGGTTGCCGCAGGTGGGATTCGAACCGAGGACCTCTCGGCTTGCAGCCTGCACCTCTACCTATTGAGCCACCACGCTCCCTGTTGACCTAATAATAACCATGTTATTTGTTTGTGAAGACATGTTAGAACTAGTATATTTATTTATTTATTTATTTATTTATTTATTTATTTATTTATTTATTTATTTATTGGGGGTTTAACATCACTTTTGACAGCCAAGGTCACCTTGTGTTGGACAGTTTTACAGGTGGAGGAGGTCAGAGAGATCCACCGAGCAACAGCCAGACTCCCCAACGCAGTGTCACTATGGCCCCACTTGGGCAATCAGGATGAAGTGCTTTGCCCAAGGACGGCAATTAGGATGAAGTGCCTTGCCCAAGGACAAATCATAGTTACAGTTAAAACTAAAAGTCCTGTCCCGAAATGCGCACAAATAGCACGTCGATATGCGCGTTAATCTACGCGATATGACCATAGTAAGGCTATCAAATTCTATAAATATGGCCTGTGCACAAGCAATGTTTCAGCCAATGGACCTCCGGGTGACCCGGAGGTCCATTGGCAGAAACATTGCCCGTGTTTGCTATGAGTAACCAGGAGAACCTGTCGTGCTTTGGATGCCATTCGATATGGCAATTGCGCGCAGTTCCTACGCGCAATTAAGCCTAGATAAGCGCACAGTTCGTGACAGGACTTCTAGTTTTAACTGTACCCCTGGTGGGGATGGATATTTCGGTTTGAAATCCAATGCCATAACCACTGATCCACCACACTCCCCAGATAATTTATTGAACAGTTTAACCCTTTACCCAATGCAGATGTTTTCAAAATTTATTATTTTAAATATCATTTTTTATTTTTTATGCCCCCCGACTTAAGTCAGGTGGCATATAGTGATTGAAGTGTGTGTGTGTGTCCGAGCCAATAAGTCGAAAACTGTTAGGGCCACAGTCATCAAACTTCACACAATTATAAAGGACAATGGGAGGAGTGTCACACACCATAGCCGGGTTCATACCTTCAAGGTCAAGGTCACATTTCAAGGTCACACTAAAATTCGGTCAATATTCGTGTCTCAGCCATAACTCAGAAACGAATCATAGTACAATTGTTAAACTTTTTACAAATGTTAAGGACAGTCAGTAGGTGTGTCGCGTATAATAGTTTCCGCCGCATCTGCAAGGTGAAGGTCGCAATTGACTTTCATATGTTCAGGGTCACAAATTGTGTCTCAAGCATAACTCCAAAACTATTAGGGCTACAATCATCTAACTTCGCTCAATTATAAAGGACAACGGGTGGATGTGTCACACACCATAGCCAGGTCCATAAGGTCAAGGTGGGGGTGGGGCATGTGTTACCTTAATAACATTTTTCTTGTTTTCCAAAAAATTCAACAAAACTATATCATGTGATCCCTCTTTGGAACGAACCCAGACGAGCTTGTTCAAAAGAGGGGTCATATGATATGGTTTTGTTGAAATTTTTCTAAAAATAATATTTTTTCGGCTGCTGAATTTGCATATTACACGGGCGGATGCGGCCGATTCGTTGGGTAAAGGATTACAGTTTACATGTTTGTTAACTATGTGTAGCTCTTGTAGGTGAGCCTCCCATTTTTGCCCTGGAAAATATTTGAAATTCCTTGGAATCCCGGGAAGTGAAGCGGTGCTTGTTTACTGTGGTATGTGACCTAAAGCACCAACTAATAAATAAGTGAATTGAAATTCTTTGCCTCCATCTTAATCCTTTACCCAACACACCTGTGACAAAATTTGTTATTTTAAACAATCTTTTACCAAATTTCAATAATTTTTTTCAAATTTTTTCACAAAATTTCAACAAATATTAGAAAAATAATATATTTTTTCAACTACTCAGTTTTTAAATTATGTGAGCAAGTGTAACCAATTTGTTACCTAGAGGGTTAAAAGGCCTTGAAAATATACCAGATTGTCCAGTCAACTCCTTGAATTTTCTGTGTTTCTCAAGTGCAGGAACCGTGAAAGAGGCTTCAGTACGGAAATTTATTTATTGGTGTTTAAGGTCACATACTTATGCACAATGGCTAATCGTGACCGTTCAGTACAGAAAGAGGCCGGTGTTGAGTAATAACTGTAAAGGGAAAATAAGTGTCATTTTTTTGCAGTTATTATCCTAGAATTTCTTCTCAGTCGTCGTAATGAGTTGAGAGTTTACAATGTTTTTATATTCGAAATTCTATTGCCAAAACTGGATGGCTGAATTTAGATGTAAACCGGTTGTGTGCTAAATTACTTTTGGTCATTAAAATTTGATGAGAGTTGATACTCTCCCATCAATTGTAGCAAGGTAGATCCATGCAGATGAAATAATTTCACTTCAAAGATAATATCATGATAATGCACATCAACAGCATATAAAGTCTCCAGGTTGCGATACCTGCACTTCAGAAGAAAGCCCAAATATGGACTTCCTGCACTCAACAAGTCAATGAAAATGCTTGTAAGTAGTAGGGTCTGTCAATTTCATGATCTTTTATTTTTATCTTCAGGATTACCACAGGGTGCAAAGCCACCACCGTTGACTATGTTGAGTCCGTCGGCATCTAAAATAAGCAGAAATACAGCTACAGTTCCACCACTTAGTCAAGTATCTCCCAGTAATGGTATTACAACAGTCAGTGGAAATTCTGCACTCAGCGCTACAAGAACGTCAAGTTTTGCAGCCGCTTTGAGGAAGCTAGCAACACAAGCAAAAGATCCTGGTAATAATTACAGGGCTTATATTTCATCTAAATTTTTGAGAATCCATTTGGATTCTCGTGAAAATGGTTGCGAGAATCCATACCAACTATGAGTGTTCCAGAATCCCATGACACCACCATGGTTGAACCACCGTTGTATACTGATAACGCATGCTAACATTTTACCCAACACACCTTTTTAATTTTTGAAACTAAATTTGATAATTTTTAAACAATAAATAATAAATAGATGATAAAATAATTAAATGAACAATATTTACCAATAAAATCTTACAAATATGGCTGTCGTTGGAACCGGCTCAATGAGCTGGTTCCAATTACAGCCATATTTGTAAGAGTTTATTGACATAGTGTCAGGATATTTCAGGTCAAGTTAGCCTTCTGCTGGTTAATTTGTTGCCGCTGTGTTAAATAAAGGGTTAAATTGACTCAATTCTTTTCACGCGAATACTAGCAGAGGTGCAGCGAGAATCTACATGGATTCTCGCCGGTTTTATTGCGCGAATCTTTGTGCGAATCGATTCTCGGATTCTCGTCGAAATTTTTGCCCTGAATTAGTTTACTTTATCGTGAACCTTTTACCCAATGCACATTATAAGTTACAGTACTTGGTGGATATAGTGGCATATGAGACTCTGCAAAAACAATATTTGCTGAGCCTCATGACACTGTATCCATCAAATGAATACATCATAAAGTTTTTATTTTACCAGCTGCCACATTTAATTTTACAAGAGCATATTTGCAGCCCGATTGTTCAGTTTTGTTGTGTTTTCAAGGTGTAGTTTCCTCTTTTTCTCTGCTATACCTTGTTCTGACAAATCTACGGAACGTTTCATGCTGCCATTGACCAATTTTTAGCTCACCTGACTTTCAGTCACGAGAGCTACAGTGATCACTCACCGCCCGTTGTCCGAGAACGTTGTGTTTGTGTCTTCTCCTCCCAAACTGCTGAAACAATTTAATTGATATTTGAGATAATAATTTGTTATGACATCGCAATTTGATTTTGTTCAAATCAAGTTGCCTCGTCCGTCGGTAGGGCCACTCCCCAAAAGTGTGCTTAAATCTTAAAAAATCTTTTTCTCATGAACCAGCAGAAGCAGAGACTTGATATTTGGTGTGCAGCTTCCTCTTGAGGTGTAGACTCAGATTTGTTCAAGAGAAGTTTGAGGAGCTATATTTCCCTTCGTTATGCTCCGGAGGGGCAAGAATTTTCGCCCCGCCCAAAATTTTTATTTTCCAAGCCGAGAGGCAGATTTGAACCAAATTTGATATGAGGGCTTATTGGGTCATAAGTACTTAATTTATGCCCAATTTCTTTTTTCCTGTCGCCCCATGGGAACCGCAGGAGCTAAAAAGAGAAAAAAATTAAAACTCCCATATCTCCAAAACTACAAAGCACTGAGAATTGTTATTTGGTGTGAAGCTTCCTTAAGACCAACAGAATGGAATGGTAAAAAAAAATTGCTATCAGTTTTATCATGGGGTACTTTTTTGGGACTTTGAAAAAGTGCTGAGTCAGCATTTTTTAACACTGAGTTATGTGAAAAACATTTAAGACCACTTCTCTCCCAAACCACTGCTCCAAAAACTTTCAAATTTCACATATAACATCTTTGGAAGATTGTTTCACAGGTTTATTGAAATCAATCCTTTGGTCCATGTTTGGGCTCTCTATGGGAGTCCAAATGTTTAAATTAGTGCAGTATGAGGAATATTCTTTAAAAATCTTCTTCTTCAGATCTACCAATCAGAATCTTTTGATATTTGGTATGCAGCATGCTTAGGGGGGTGAGATTCAAGTTGATTCAAGCCAAGTCCCTGGGTTCATATTTGGGCTCACTGTGGGAGCCTGAATTATAACTTAGTTCAAATGAGAAATTTTCTTAAAAAATCTTCTTCAGATCCAGCAGTCGGAATGTTTTGATATTTGGTATGTATCATCCTTAGGGGGGTGAGATTCAAGTTTGTTAAAGCCATGTCCCTAAATCCATATTTGGCCTCACTGTGGGAGCTCGAATTGTAACTTAGTTCAAAATGAGGAATTTTCTTAAAAAATCTTCATCAGATCCAGCAGTCGGAATGTTTTGCTATTTGATATGCAGCATTCTTAAGGGGGTGAGATTCAAGTTTGTTATATGCCAGTTTGAAAAATGTGACATATTTTTTGAATGGTCTCGCTGTCCGTCCTACCATCCGTGGACACATTTCGTTTCTGGATGATAACTTTAGTTGTAATGGTTTGAGCTGAGTTAAATTTGGCATGTGGATTTAGTATAACAAAAAACAGGATAGGTTCGATTTCCATTTCTAGCGGCCCATTTGCAGTAGAGTTATGGCCCTTTGTTTATGGGAATTTAGCCCAAGTTCTCGTTTCCGGATGATAACTTGAGATGTTATACACGTAATGGAAAGAAATAAGTTATGTGGGTTTATTACAACAAAAGGATGAGTTTCATTTTGGGTTTTGAAAGCCCATTTGCAGTAGAGTTATGGCCCTTTGTTTTGCCCAATTTTTTCAGTTCCAGATAATAACTTCAGTTATAATGGATCAAATGGAAAGAAATTTGGTTTATACGCCCATTTGAAAATTTGTCTCCTAGAGCCCAACCCCAAATCCAGGTGATTTCAACTGCAAGGTGACAGTATATGGCCTGGTCTTGAGTGACTAGTATTGAACTCTGATTGGTTAAAAAAGCTTGCTGGTAAAATAAGTTTCATTAGGAGCCATTTGTTGGAAACAGTATGTGGAGAGTGGACTAAATTACTTGCATATTGGAATTTGCAACCATCTCGGAATTCTAAAAGTCCAAGTGGGTAGAACTCGACTTGTGTTCCTTACAATTTCAGCAAGATATACAGTGTATGCCACTACATTCTGCGGAAGGTGGATTACTCTTCCAGTAGACATGGCATGGAAAATTCTATCAGGGTTCAAAGAATTGAAATGGCGGAACCTTCAGTTTCTTGTCCTATCTTTCACTTTATTTAACCCTCTGGACCTTGAAGTCAAAATACAAAATTTCAAGTAACAAATTTTTCCAATAAAGCAACTAGGAATTTAACTGGTTGAGCGTTAAAAAACACTGTCAGGGCTTTCATAAAAAATGATGGTATCGGAGCAAAAGCCTATGTTTTCCTTGCTCGTGTTTCATATTGAGAGAAACGCAAACAATATTCGTTTATATAAAATTATTCTATTACAAATTATTGGAGTGTGCCTGTGCACTCTTCAATAATTTGTAATAAAACAAATTTGGATACCAAATTCAGATCACCAAAAATAATCTAGCCCGAAACCGGTTAAGCGATTCAGTCAAGATTGAATTGGTTAAATTCCCAGTTGTATTGTGGGAAAAATTTGCTGTCTTTAACATTTTGTTATTTTTACATTAGTATGCAGATGGTTATTTATTTATTTATTGGTGTTTAAGGTCACATACTTATGCACAATGGCTAATCGTGACCGCGACAGGTTTACTGGTGGAGGAAGCTGGAGTACCCGGAGAGAACCACCGAGCATCGACGAGCAACTGTCAGCTCCTCAACATTCTAACTCTTTTCAAGCTCCGCTCAAGCAGGGTTACAGCGGTTGAAGACATGTGCAACAGCGATGCTGCAGTACGCCTCAGTACACGCCGTCATCATGCCCCCATGTGGGCAACGGGGATAAAGTGCCTTGCCCAAGGACACAACGCGGGTTGTCCCGGACGGGGATCGAACTCGGACCTCTAGCATAGAAGTCCAACAGTCTACCACTGAGCCACCGCGCTCCCATGCAGATGGTTAAATAGGTCTTTGTTTTTATACCCCCGCTTCGAAGAAGTGGGGGCTATATAGGAATCGCCCTGTACGTCCGTACGTCCGTCCGTCCGTACGTCCGTCCATACGTCTTTCCGGACATGAAATTCTTGTGTGCGCAACTCCTCCTACATTTATCAATCAATTTGGACAAAACTTTTCAGACATCATCACTACTAAGTGAACATGCGCATATTCCAAGATTTTTGATCTGCGACAATTTTAAACAGGTTATCTTCCTTTGACTTAGATTTATTGTGTCTTTCCATCCGAACAAATTCTTGTGTGCGCAACTCCTCCTACATTAATGAACCGATTTTGATGAAACCTTTCAAACATCATCTCTACTGAGTGAACATGTGCATATTCCAAACTTTTTAATCTGCGACAATTTTAACCAGGTTATCTCTCTTGAACTTTGATTTAATATGGGTTTCTGCATGAAATTCTTGTGTGTGCAACTCCTCCTACATTTATCAATCAATTTGGACAAAACTTTTCAGACATCATCACTACTAAGTGAACATGCGCATATTCCAAGATTTTTGATCTGCGACAATTTTAACTAGGTTATCTCCCTTTGACTTAGATTTATTATGTCTTTCCGTTCGAACAAATTCTTGTGTGCGCAACTCCTCCTACATTAATGAACCAATTTTGATGAAACCTTTCAAACATCATCTCTACTAAGTGAACATGTGCATATTCCAAACTTTTTGATCTGCGACAATTTTAACCAGGTTATCTCTCTTGAACTTTGATTCCTTTGACTTAGATTTATTGTGTCTTTCCATCCGAACAAATTCTTGTGTGCGCAACTCCTCCTACATTAATGAACCGATTTTGATGAAACCTTTCAAACATCATCTCTACTGAGTGAACATGTGCATATTCCAAACTTTTTAATCTGCGACAATTTTAACCAGGTTATCTCTCTTGAACTTTGATTTAATATGGGTTTCTACATGAAATTCTTGTGTGAGCAACTCCTCCTACATTTATCAATCAATTTGGACAAAACTTTTCAGACATCATCACTACTAAGTGAACATGCGCATATTCCAAGATTTTTGATCTGCGACAATTTTAACTAGGTTATCTCCCTTTGACTTAGATTTATTATGTCTTTCTGTTCGAACAAATTCTTGTGTGCGCAACTCCTCCTACATTAATGAACCGATTTTGATGAAACCTTTCAAACATCATCTCTACTAAGTGAACATGTGCATATTCCAAACTTTTTGATCTGCGACAATTTTAACCAGGTTATCTCTCTTGAACTTTGATTTAATATGGGTTTCTGCATGAAATTCTTGTGTGCGCAACTCCTCCTACATTTATCAATCAATTTGGACGAAAGTTTACAGACATCATCACTACTAAGTGAACATGCGCATATTCCAAAAATTTTGAGCTGTGGCAATTTTAACTAGGTTATCTCCCTTTAACTTAGATTTATTATGGGTTTCTACATGAAATTCTTGTGCGTGCAACTCCTCCTACATTTATCAATCAATTTGAACAAAACTTTTCAGACATCATCACTACTAAGTGAACATGCGCATATTCCAAGATTTTTGATTTGCGACAATTTTAACCAGGTTATCTCCCTTTGACTTAGATTTATTATGTCTTTCCGTTCGAACAAATTCTTGTGTGCACAACTCCTCCTACATTAATGAACCGATTTTGATGAAACCTTTCAAACATCATCTCTACTAAGTGAACATGTGCATATTCCAAACTTTTTGATCTGCGACAATTTTAACCAGGTTATCTCTCTTGAACTTTGATTTAATATGGGTTTCTGCATGAAATTCTTGTGTGCGCAACTCCTCCTACATTTATCAATCAATTTGGACGAAAGTTTACAGACATCATCACTACTAAGTGAACATGCGCATATTCCAAAATTTTTGAGCTGTGGCTATTTTAACTAGGTTATCTCCCTTTAACTTAGATTTATTATGGGTTTCTACATGAAATTCTTGTGCGTGCAGCTCCTCCTACTTTTATCAATCAATTTTGACGAAACCTTTCAAACATTATCACAACTAAGTGAACATACGCATATTCCCAAATTTTTGATCTGCGACAATTTTAACCAGGTTATCTCCCTTTAACTTGGATTTATTATGGGTTTTCAAATGGGATTCTTGTGTGTGCAACTCCTCCTACATTAATGAACCGATTTTGAATACATGTTGCACATTGTAAATGTGTTTTTCCAAATGTAAACCATATATGTGTGGGCTCTTTAAGTATTCAGTGCTGTTCTTTGGAAGGCCACATGAAAATACAAATTTCAACAACAAAAAATGATCTTTATGTATACATTTCCTTATGGCCTTTGCCTACATGATCAGAAGTACATTCCTCTAAAAACCCAAAGCGGGGGTATTAATCACCTTCAGTGATAGTTCTAGTTTCTTTTGCCTGTATTTTTACCTCTGAGGAATGGCATGCAGATTTACTCGTAGTATGAGAGGTATTCTTTCACAAATTTGTTTGTACAGTGGAACCCTGTTAATTGAATAGCCACTTTGTCGATGATAATTATTCAGTTAACAGGAGTATTCAATTAACAGGGATTGATGTCATTTTCCTGTATTCTAGAGATAAACTTAGCATTTATTCTATTATATCTTGTTTGACAGAGCTCCATGAGCTCTGTCAAACAAGATATAATAGATTGAATGTCTGTATTGGATGTACTGAGGCCAAATAGGTCTATAAACAAAAGAAAACTTGGGAGAGTCAGGGTAATTTCTCAACAGGTTACAAGATTTTTATTCGATTAACAGGAGTTTGCTCTTTAACCTACATCCAATTAACAGGTCAAATTTGGACTGGAGGTATGGTAATGATTTTGTGTTATATTCAATTAACAGGGTTATTCAGTTAGAGATATCTGTATTATGGGGTCTCTTTGCTGCTTAACATTTTGTTAGTTTTACATTATTGTGCAGAGGGTTCAATAGGGCTACATTTTTCCTTTACCAACATTTTTAGCAAGGAATGGTTTGCAGATTTACTCACTGTATCAGAGGTATTTTTTGGAAAACCATATTTTGAATCACTTGATCACTTTAACCCTTTACCTAACGAATCACCCGCATCCACCCGCGTAATATGCAAATTGAGCAGTTGAAAAAATAAAATTTTTCAAAATATTTCAACAAAACCATATCATGTGAGGTATCACATGATATGGTTTTGTTGAAATATTTTGAAAGATTTTTAAAAATTATATTTAAAATAATAAATTTTGAAATCGCCTGCGTTGGGTAAACGGTTAAAAGTTTCTTTAAAAAAAAAGGTTACGTAAAAGAGTGCTGAAAAGTAAGGATATTCTCTTTTTCAGGCCGCCATATTTTTTTTACTTGCACAGTTCTTATCTTGGAAGTTCTGGGAAAATTCACATTTAACGATGTGTGTAAACTCTTAAATCATTTAAATGTACTTACATTTACCTAATGACTATTCCAGTCATTACTAGTTATTGAAGATGAAATATGTACAAGAATCATCTTGTATTCTGTCATTTACAGTATGATAAATTTCCTACACTGCTACTTGGTGGGCCAGCAAAACATCTTGGCTAATTATCTGAAAAGATACACAGTATCATGCTGTAATGTGGCATAGCAATGAAAATGCCCCAAGGAAGTGGAGCAATTCTTGTTTAACTGGGAGAGAACTGAATTATTTTTTGAAGGCTATCTTAAAGTCAAGCTGAGCTATTTCCATCACTTCTCATCCGTCTGCGTACGTATGTACGTACGTGTATCCACAATTTCCTTTGGTCGCATTTATGATCAGATTGCTTTGAAACTTGGTATGCTTGCTTGGGGTGACCTCTAGATGGGAGCTATCGATTTTCTTCCATTTCTGTCAAAAAACGTTGCTGTTGGCAACGTTCTTTGAACTTAGTTTAGTCAGACCTCACTATTTCCCTTTGGCACACCCTACAGGGCACATTTATCATCAGATTGCTTTGAAACCTGGTATGCTTGTTTGGGGTGACCTCCAGATGTGAGCTATCGATTTTCTTCCATTTCCATCAATAAATGTTGCTGCTGGCAACAACCATTGAACTTGGTTTAGTCAGGCATCAGTATATTCTTTGGCATGCCCGACAGGGAACATTTATTATCAGATCGGTTTGAAACTTGATATGCTTGTTGGGGGTTACCTCCAGATGGGAGCTATCGGTTTTCTTCCATTTCTGTCAAAAAATGTTGCCGCTTGCAACGCCCTTCGAGGAACTTAGTGCAGTTATGCATCAGTATTTCCATTTGGCACACCCTGCAGTGCACATTTTTGACCGGATCACTTTGAAACTTGGTATGCTTGTTTGGGGTGAGCTCCAGATGGGAGCTATCGATTTTCTTCCATTTCCGTCAAAAAATGTTGCCACTGGCAATGTTCTTAGAACTTAGTTAATTCAGGCTTCAGTATTTTCCTTTGGCATGCCCTACAGGGCACATTTATGATCGGATTGCTTTGAAACCTGGCATGCTTGTTTGGGGAGACCTATAGATGGGAGCAATCGATTTTCTTCCATTTCTGTCAAAAAATCCTGCCTCTGTCAATGACCTTTGAACTTAGTTTAGTCAGGCATCAATATATTCCTTTGGCGCACCATAGAAAGACAGGGCACCTTTATGATCAGATAGGTTTGAAACTTGCTATGCTTATTTGGGGTTATCTCTAGATGGGTGCTATTGATTTTCTTCGATTTCCATCAAAAAATGTTGCCGCTGGCAATAGCCTTCGATGAACTGCAGTTATGCATCAATATTTCCCTTTGGCACTCCCTGCAGTGCACATTTATGATCGATCGCTTTGAAACCTGGTGTGCCTGTTTGGGGTGACATATAGATGGTAGCTATCCTCTTTCTTCTATTTTCATCAAAAAAGGTTGCAGCTGGCAACGACCTTTGAACTTAGTTTAGTTAGACCTTAATATTTCCCTTTGGCACACCCTAAAGGGAACATTTATGATCAGATTGCATTGAAACCTTGTATGCTTGTTTGGGGTGACCTCCGGATAGGAGCTATTTATTTTCTTCCCTGTCCGTCAAAAAATGTTGCCATTGGCAACGACCTTTGATGAATTTAGTGCAGTTGTGCATCAGTATTCTCCTTTGGCACACCCTGCAGGGCACATTCATGATCGGATCACTTTGAAACTTGGTATGCTTGTTTGGGGTGACCTCTAGAATGGGAACTGTTGATTTTCTTCCTTGTCCGTCAAAAATGTTGCCGTCGGCATTGACCTTTGATGAAATTAGTGCAGTTATGCATCAGTATTTCCCTTTGACACACCCTGCAGGGCACATTTATGGTTGAATCTCTTGGAAACTTGGTGTGCTTGTTTGGAGTGACCTCTAGATGGGAGCTATCAATTTTCTTCCATTTCCATTATAAATAGTTGCCGTTGGCAACGACCTTTGATGAACTTAGTAAAAACTTAAGCATCAATATTTCCCCTTTGACACACTTTTCAGGGCACATTTATGATCGAATCACTTTGAAACTTGGTATGTGTGTTCGGGGTGACCTCTAGATGTGAGCTATTGATTTTCTTTCATTTCATTAAAAAATTATTGTCGTTATCACCAGCCTTTGAACTAACTGCATTTGCGCTGCAACTTATCTCTTTTGCACTCTCTGCAGAGTATATTTATAAATTTCCATAAAAAAGAGATAAAAAACATTGCCACAAGCAATGACCTTCAAGCTTAGTGCATTTGCGCATTAACATCTTCCTTTGGCATGCCTCAGAGGGCACATTCATTATCAGGTTGTTTTAAAACTTTGTATGCTTATGCAGGGTGACAAAGATAGGAGCTATTGATTTTCTTTTCATTTCCATCAAAAACGGTTGTTGTTAACAACAATCTTTGAATTTATTGCATTTGACATCAGGGTTTGTATGGGTCATGGAATCCTGGAAATGTCCTGAAATTTTGAAAAAAAATTCAAGGGCCTTGAAATGTTTTGGAAAATGGGCAGGAATGGTTAAAGTTTTTGAAAACTCATGGAATTTGTAACCAGGTTTAAAATGGATTGATTTTGTATAAAAATTACGATCGAGATGCGCAAACATTATGCAAAAAAACGAAGCTTTTCTGTTCAGGTGCGAACTAACCTGGTCATGGAATTTTTTTTAAAAGTTTTGGAAAAGTCATGGAATTTGATTCTCTGAAATGTGTATGAACCCTGATTTGTGCATCAACATTCTGCTTTGATATGGCCTACAGGGCACATTTATCTTAGGATTGTTTTTTTTAATTTAGTGCACTCATTGGGCGAGACCTCTAGATAAGAGCTATTGATTAGCATTCATTTCTGTGAAAAAAGTTGCCGTTTACAATAACCTCTGAACTTACTGCATTTGTGTATCAACATTTTTCCTTTAGCCAGCCTTACAGTTGACATTTAAAAATGCATGGATTATTCTGATGTTGTGCACACACAATGCTGTTATGTTTAAATTTCACCAAATAACATTGGTACCAGTGATCTTCAATTTTGCCATTTCACTTATAACTTGCCAAGTTCAGGTTGTCAAGTTGAGCTACAGTGTCATTGACACTTTCATTTTCAAAGATACCCTGCTACCAGCAAGGGTGGCCGAGTGGTGTGCGTGGTTCAGTATAGTTTCGCTAGGAATGGGCATTGGCACTCTCCAATAAACTGTAACAAAACAAAATATAAATATTTTTCTATATTAATCCCACCTGCAGCAACCGCGTTGTGTCCTTGGGCAGGACACTTCATCTCCATTGCCCGCGTGGGGGCACAATGACGCCATTTACTAAGGCGTACTGCACGTTGATGGTGCGCATGTCTCCAACAAATCTAACGCGAGTTACGATGTTGGGGAGCTGGCAGCTGCTCGTCGTTGCTCGGTGGTTCTCTCTGTGTACTCCGGCTTCCTCCACCCGTAAAACTGTCACGGTCATGATTAGCCATTGTGCTTGAATATGTGACCTTAAACATCAATAAATAAACTGTTTTCTATTACTGAAAAAGCCACATGATAATGAAGACCGTTTAATGCCACTAAAGTGTCTTTCAGCACTTCCCAATAGAGCCATGATAGTGGCTTCTAGTACTTAACCAGGTAATGAATGTGACAAGGTATGTTTTAATGTCAAAATAGGAACCAACATGGCTGTAGTTTTGATGCCAGTGATCACCCTTGCCCTTTTACCACCTGTCTCATTTAAAAAAAATTGGAGAGTGGAAGATGCCCACCGAAAAAATTCTTTATAACAAATTCTAAAATCTTGTGTTCATTCAATAAACCTGAAGAGAAACAAGTATTTTTTTCACACGACAATATCTTTCCCCTCAACCACAGCCCTTGAGTCTTAATGGCTTAGCATGATTTCTTGCTAAGTCCTGTCTCCCTCTGGAGGAAATCCAACAATTTATTTTCTGCAAAATTCTTGATTTAAACCTTGAAAGGTCATTGTAAGTCGTAGAATAGCAAGCTATTAATTGAAAATAGAAAGTTTTCAATTTTGGAATTCACTGGGAAAAAAAACATTCAAACAATCCATTCCAATGATGGGCCACAAGCTGAGTTTAAATTCTTTTTGAGAATATTATGGGTTGGTTTTGGCCATTACTTTCACTAAAGAGTTGCTGTTGATGAGATTTACACTGAGGCTGTACAGTGCACATACTTACTTACTCATTTAACTGGTAGAGTGCTGGAAGCCCATATTTGGGCTTTATTCTGAAGTGCAGGTACTGCAATTTAAAGGCTTCATATTCTGTGGATATGCTTCATGTTAGCTTGGTAGTGATATTATTTTATCTGTTAGGATTTGCCTTGTTACAATTTATGTGAGAGTGCCTACTGGCACTCTCACATAAATTGTAACAAGGCAAAAATATACAAAGAAATTTTAACGACCAAAAATAATTTAGCACTCTACCAGTTAATAATGAAAATACTTTATAACTAGAAGGTGTGACTAACCCTGTGCAGTACACTGTGTTAGTCACACTTGCTGATTATAAAAAATTAGTAACTGCCGTATCACACATCACATGAAAACATACACTCACTAAGGCTGGTAAATGCACAAGGTAAGTTGCATAATAGACGCAATCAGATTTTATTAACCCTTTAACACTGGTGGTATCTTCCATGCCAGTTAAATGGCAGAAATTGGAAGAGTCTATATTGCTTGGTGGTTCTCTCCAGGTACTCTGGCTTCCTCCACCCATAAAACTGTCTGACACGAGGTGACCCTGGCTGTCAAAAGTGTCATTAAACCCCAATGAATAAATAAATAAAATGCACCACTACCAAGCCAAGGTGAAGGAGCAAAAAATAAGAATTCTCGGTGCATTCACGAACACTTTCAGAATTTGCCGAGAATATATTCCAACTACATCACCAAGGCATGTAGTCGAAGGCATGCATGACGATGTAGCTGAAATATTATCCAGTAAGGGCTACAGTTCAAAAACAGAAATGAGTGACTGAATTGCCCATACTGTGTACTGCACAGGACGAGCTGCTAGCAACAGCTTATCGTCGAGCTTGGAAACTTGAAATTTGCTTCCAGCAGTTGTAGTGACCGGTGAGACTGAAATTAGCATCGCTGGTGCCATCGGTGCAGATGCAATTTATGTTAATATAGTGGAAATTGCACTTAGTCTTCACTTTCAGCCTTATTTATGTACAATTTCCATCTGAATTGTGAGACGACGCATATGACTGATACAAAGCTATATTCCAGTGAAGAGATTGCCATCATTGGAAGGGAAACGAAAAGGGAAGCCAGTTTCAAATCGAACTGAATACCAACTTGATATTTGAAATTGAATCAAATCTTGAAGCTTCACAGGGTCCTAACTGTAGGTATAAAAAAAAACTTTATTCTATGATTGGTATAACCACAGATGCTGAAAGTGACCATGGACATGAATAAACATAAGATGTTCTTTTTCTTTTTCAGAGGACATGAAACATATTACACCTCCATCTACTGGAAGTCCTGGATCAACTGCATCAAAACGTGGACCACCTCCACTGGTATTTACAAGTCAGTCAACTTCAGCTCTCAGCTCACCTCCTGTGGTAACAATAGCACCAACTCAGACCCATCCAAGTGTTATGTCAAGTGATAGGAGACAGGTAGAATACTCTAGTAGATGATAAACCCTAATCTAGTGTTGTGTGTTGCCTGAATCCTACACGTTTAACCCTTTACCCAACGAATCGGCCGCATCCGCCTGCGTAATAGGCAAATTCAGCAGTAGAAAAAATATTATTTTTCAAAAAATTTCAGCAAAACCATATCATGTGACCCCTCGGTGGAACGAGCTCGCCAAGCTCGTTCCAACAAGGGGTCACATGATATGCTTTTGTTGAAATTTTTTGAAAAATTTAAAAAAATGATATTTAAAATAAATTTTGATATCGTCTGTGTTGGGTAAAGGGTTAATGCAACCTCTTGAGTATTTTGAACATATACATTTTTTTTTATGTGTACCCATACTATGTATGGTACACATAATGCCGGCATCCGGGGTGACCATCTGTCGTTCGTCCATCGTTTATCCGTCTGTCTGTCCGTCCATTTGTCCGTCTGTCCGTCCGGCATCCGTATCCATTTCTTTGGCATTCGATAACTTGAAAAATATTGCTTGGATTGTCAAGTTACTTTATATTTGTGTACAGGTTACTGATGTGCCGAGCTGTATAGTTTTTGGTGTAAATCAGATAATTTGATCCTGAGATATTAACCCTTTATCCTTCAAATTGAAAATTTCTCCAATCCCTTTGGCATTTGATAACTTGAAAATTATTGCTTGGATTGTCTAGTTACTTTATATTTGTGTTCAGGTTACTGATTTGCCGAGCTGTATAGTTTTTGGTGTAAATCTGATAATTTGATCCTGAGATATTAATCCTTTATCTTCTTTGGCATTCGATAACTTGAAAAATATTGCTTGGATTGTCAAGTTACTTTATATTTGTGTACAGTTTACTGATGTGCCGAGCTGTATAGTTTTTGGTGTAAATCAGATAATTTGATCCTGAGATATTAACCCTTTATCCTTCAAATTGAAAATTTCTCCAATCCCTTTGGCATTTGATAACTTGAAAATTATTGCTTGGATTGTCTAGTTACTTTATATTTGTGTTCAGGTTACTGATTTGCCGAGCTGTATAGTTTTTGGTGTAAATCTGATAATTTGATCCTGAGATATTAACCCTTTATCCTTAAAAAAATTCTCCAATCCCTTTGGCATTCAATAACTTGTAAAATATTACTTGGATTGTCAAGTTACTTTATATTTGTGTTCAGGTTACTGATGTGCCGAGCTGTATAGTTTTTGGTGTAAATCGGATAATTTGATCCTGAGATATTAACCCTTTATCCTTCAAATTGAAAATTCCTCCAATCCCTTTGGCATTCGATAACTTGAAAATTATTGCTTGGATTGTCTAGTTACTTTATATTTGTGTTCAAGTTACTGATTTGCCGAGCTGTATAGTTTTGGGTGTAAATCTGATAATTTGATCCTGAGATATTAATCCTTTATCTTCTTTGGCATTCGATAACTTGAAAAATATTGCTTGGATTGTCAAGTTACTTTATATTTGTGTTCAGGTTACTGATGTGCCGAGCTGTATAGTTTTTGGTGTAAATCAGATAATTTTATCCCGAGATATTAACCCTTTATCCTTCAAATTGAAAATTTCTCCAATCCCTTTGGCATTTGATAACTTGAAAAATATTGCCTGGATTGTCAAGTTACTTTATATTTGTGTTCAGGTTACTGATGTGCCGAGCTGTATAGTTTTTGGTGTAAATCTGATAATTTAATCCTGAGATATTAACCCTTTATCCTTCAAATTGAAAATTCCTCCAATCCCTTTGGCATTCAATAACTTGAAAAATATTGCTTGGATTGTCAAGTTACTTTATATTTGTGTTCAGGTTACTGATGTGCCGAGCTGTATAAGTTTTGGGTGTAAATCGGATAATTTGATCCTGAGATATTAATCCTTTATCCTTCAAATTGAAAATTCCTCCAATCCCTTTGGCATTCGATAACTTGAAAAATATTGCTTGGATTGTCTGGTTACTTTATATTTGTGTTCAGGTTACTGATGTGCCGAGATGTATTGTTTTTAGTGTAAATCTGATGATTTGATCCCCAGATATTAACCCTTTATCCTTCAAATTGAAAATTTCTCCAATCCCTTTGGCATTCGATAACTTGAAAAATATTGCTTGGATTGTCAAGTTACTTTATATTTGTGTTCAGGTTACTGATGTACCGAGCTGTATAGTTTTTTGGGTAAATCTGTTATTTTAATCATGAGATATTAACCCTTTATCCTTCAAATTGAAAATTCCCCCAATCCCTTTGGCATTTGATAACTTGAAAAATATTGCCTGGATTGTCAAGTTACTTTATAATTGTGTTCAGGTTACTGATGTGCTGAGCTGTTAGTTTTTGGTGTTAATCTGATAATTTGATCCCGAGATATTAACCATTTATCCTTCAAATTGAAAATTCCTCCAATCCCTTTAGAATGAGATAACTCAAAAAATATCAATCCGATTGTCATGTTACTTTATATATTTATTCAGGTTACTGGTGTGCTGTGCTGTATAGTTTTTTATGTAAATCTGATAATTTGATCCAGAGATATTAACCCTTTATCCATCAAATTAGACACTCCTCCAATCCATTTCTATATGTACCCATACCTTATATGGTGTACATAATGTCGGCATCAGTGGTGGCCCTCCGTCATACAGCTTTCTACTAGTTGTGCGTATGGGTACACATCTGACGATTTCATCGGCCTATTTTTTATCAAATTCAGACACGGCTGCTTTGAATTGGCCATGACTGGATTTGATGGAAAATGTATTTAGTAAACTCAAGAAATCATCAAATGGTAAAGTCGGTAGTTCGGTTTACAAGGACAGAAACTGGATAAAAAGTGTCGAAATTATGTTTGTACTACTGACAAATGATATACTGTCTTCGGCTGGAATATGCGCCATCAGCATGCAAGGAGTTATCTGTTGCAAAAAACGGATGATGATATGTTCGTAATATGCTAAACTTAAAAATATACAGTAACACTGTAATAAGTTGTGGGATCACCCCCAAGAATAATTCCATCAGCAAATTACTGTTTTGTTAATACTAGCACCTCAGGCCTTATATTTCAACGAGAATTCGAGAACTGATTCATGCAAAGATTCGCATAACAACCATGTAGATTCTCGCCGCACCTCCTATAGGATTCGCGTGGAAAGAATTGAATCAATGAGCAACTTTTACTCGATAAAATGTTTATGGTCGGTGGGGGGGGGGGGGGCAAATTTTGCAACCGACTCCAAAAATCATTTTTATGTGTACCCATACCATGTATGGTACACATAATGCTGGCATCCGGGGTGGCCATCCGTCGTTCGTCTGTCCGTCCGGCGTCCGTATCCATTTCTTTGTCATTCGATAACTTGAAACATATTGCTTGGATTGTAAAGTTACTTTATATTTGTGTTCAGGTTACTGATGTGCCAAGCTGTATAGTTTTTGGTGTAAATCTGATAATTTGATCCTGAGATATTAACCCTTTATCCTTCAAATTGAAAATTCCTCCAATCCCTTTGGCATTCGATAACTTGAAAAATATTGCTTGGATTGTCTAGTTACTTTATATTTGTGTTCAGGTTACTGATATACCGAGCTGTATAGTTTTTGGTGTAAATCTGTTATTTTGATCCTGAGATATTAACCCTTTATCCTTCAAATTGAAAATTCCTTCAATCCCTTTGGCATTCGATAACTTGAAAAATATTGCTTGGATTGTCAAGTTACTTTATATTTGTGTTCAGGTTACTGATGTGCCGAGCTGTATAGTTTTTGGTGTAAATCTGATAATTTGATCCTGCGATATTAACCCTTTATCCTTCAAATTGAAAATTCCTCCAGTCCCTTTGGCATTCGATAACTCAAAAAATATCAATCCGATTGTCATGTTACTTTATATATTTATTCAGGTTACTGATGTGCTGTGCTGTATAGTTTTTTATGTAAATCTGATAATTTGATTCGGAGATATTAACCCTTTATCCATCAAATTAGACACTCCTCCAATCCATTTCTATATGTACCCATATCATGTATGGTGTACATAATTTCGGCATCCGTGGTGGCCCTCCGTCATACAGCTTTCTACTAGTTGCGCGTATGGGTACACATCTGACAATTTCATTGGCCTATTTTTCTCAAACTTGAAACTCTTGAGATACCTTATGCAAATACATTGTGTCAGTACCAGAATATTACACAGGTGAGTTGCCCTGGAAAGGGAGTCCCTGTGACACTGACTGGTACCAAATAATCTTATATGCAAATGCAATGTATTGTTATTTATGATTGTACATTGAAAATCGAAACCGAAAATCTGACTTTTTAATGAAACCGAAACCAGAACCTTCATAAAATTTGAAAACCGCCCATCTCTAGTTCAGTCATGGTGACCTCATGGATGCTGGGACACTCATAGCAGGTAAGGATTCTCGCAACCATTTTCGCGAGAATCCCAAAGGATTCTCTCAAGTTTAAATGAAATATAAGCCCTGGCACCAATATTGGGTTCTTAACCTTTGTAGGTGCTTCAGCATTTTAACTTGAGGGAGTCCCCCCAGTTGATAACCAACAGACCTCTCAGCCTTGAAGGGTCCTTGAAAAGAAATTCGAAACCATGTTTAAAGTTGGGCTAGTTCTCTTGTTGAGTAATTGTATCACTGTACTGGAGAAAACATTTTTTGACTTCACAAAATGAAAGTTACTAATTATATCTTGGTTAACAGAGCTCATTGAACTCAGCCGACCAAGCTGTAAATGGTTGAATTGTCTGTTCAACTTGAAGTAGTCCAAATGATAGAAATGCTATTATTACACGCTCAGAAAACTTGGAGTAAAACAAGTGGAAAACAGAGTTGGAAAGAAATATTGATTTTGTAAATTTCTGTCCAAGATTCTTCCATGTTTTTGAATTTGGTCTTGGAATATCCCTGAGAATCCTTGAATTAAAATCCAAAAGTTTCTGAAATTTTAAAGTTACCCTGTAATAATACTGAGCATTAATCAGTTTTAGAGGAGACCAATTAATATTTTTATTTTTTGTATCCTGCAGCTTTGAGGCAGCATGTTGAACATTTTAATTGACCCCCACCCCCCTCCCCTCGAATTAACCCTTAAAGGCCTTTTTCAGAATTTGACGCCCTCAGAACAGCTGCCCTTAACATGCCATCATGAGGAAGGAGGTCCTCCTGCTGGCAACAGACAATGTACCTGGGTAATGGTTTCTAGTCAAGTCTTGGCTGCCTTCACAGGCAGCCAAGACTTGACAAGAAATCACTCCTAAGCCACTGGAGATGTTCTGGCTGTGGTCAGGTGTGAATTCAGGTCTATTGTCCAGCCCCTTAAGGATTAAATATGAACTTGTTGATTACATGTCATTGAACTAACACAGATGTCATTCCAAAATACCTTGGATCACAGGGTTAATCACTTTAAAAGGTTCGTATTTTTCAGTCATTAATAATAGACGAGAATAGAGATTATTTGACTTGTCCTTTGGAGAAATGTAACCAGTGTAACATTAGGCCCCACAAACTAGATCTTCATTTTCTCAGTCCATTTTTTTGTAAAATTGCATTTGGGCAGGTGGATTTTTATTTTATTTTTTGTAATTATTTCTTTGCCATCAAAAGTTCATATTCTTGGTGTGTTTTATGTTTTTGGCCTCATAATCTACAGAATAACATGGGTGGTGTTGTTTTTCCTCCCTTGAGTGAAAGAAGGCTTTGCAATACTAAAGTATTGCAAAGCCTTGTTGCACTCAAGGGACAAATTTATCAATTTTATTAACTTTGATAAAATATCGGACATTAACCATTTAATTGTTATGCCCCCGAATATTTTTTTTTCAAGGTCATAGTTCAGGGCATCCGTGGTCATGCGGTCACTTTTAGTCTTGTTATTTTTTTTAACTTTGGATTGGTTATAAAAATGAACCATGTGGCAGCCAAAATGAGCATGTGGGAGGGCCTGAGAAACAGATTTTTAACTTTTTGGCCTAAATTATAGACGAGAATGTAGATTATTTGACTTGTACTTTGGAGAAACATAACCAGTGTAACATTATGAACTAATTTTAAAGTTTAATACCGAGAAATATCGTTACTATTTTATTCTTCATAAAAACTCTTTATCATTAAATCCATCCATTGTTGAACAGAATGCCTTAAAAAAGACAAATGATTTTGAGAGTACTTTGAACGTTTTGAACATATGAACGTCTATGAACTTGATGACTTCAAATACAAAAATGTTTTCATGATGCCATTCTTAGCTTCATGTTTTGTAAAAAGGAATTCTGAGCAACCTGGAGATTGCATGGACTGTCAACAGTAGTTAATTGATTTTTGTGTGTGTTATTTCCTGCATAATTGGTTGAAATGTGTAAGAATGTCATTCTGGGATCACATTCCTGCAGACTTTCACTCATGTTATCTCTTTACCCAATGCTGTCGATATCAAAATTATCTATTTTAACCCTTTACCTAACTAATCGGCCACATCCGCCTGTGTAATATGCAAATTCAGCAGTTGTAAAAAATATTAATTTTCTGAAAAGTACAACAAAACCATATCATGTGAACCCTCATTGGAGCGAGCTTTTGCGAGCTCATTCCAATGAAGGGTCACATGATATGGTTTTGTTGAAATATTTTTAATTATATTTTTCAACTGTAGAATTTGTATTTTATGCGGATCGATGTGACTAATTCTT
The DNA here is from genome assembly GCA_031216915.1 of Pictodentalium vernedei. Classification (NCBI taxonomy): domain Eukaryota; kingdom Metazoa; phylum Mollusca; class Scaphopoda; order Dentaliida; family Dentaliidae; genus Pictodentalium; species Pictodentalium vernedei. The sequence goes on from CM062295.1 coordinate 78,454,571, forward strand.
TAGGTAAAAGGTTATACCTGCTGCCAGTTTATCATAGGTCCAAAATGAGAAGTGGGATAGTGTTGGTTTATTTTGGTACTCAAGTTCCACGTCAGGGCTAAAAAAAGCAGCATCGATTCCGACCACTTATTTTCAACCATTACTCGTCTTGTAACCTTTGCAGGAAAGATCACGTAGTTTTGACACGATGTCATATTGGTCATTCAGTGGTAACACATTCTTTTTTGTTAGAGGGTAATATGTGACCAGAGTTTGTTCCCTGCCAGCAGATGTCAGTGGAGCACATTCTTTTACATTGTATTGAATTTAATCATGTTAGAGGGCAATATTTTACAGTTGAAGCTTTAAGAGATTTTTTTTATCTTACAAACCTGCAAAAAGTTATCTCATTTTTGAAAGTAATCAACCTTTTTAATAAATTTTAAATTGTTTTTATTCTTTTAAATTTTTGTCTATCCTTATCTATTTTACAGGTTAATTCACACAGCATTTTTGAACAACTGGTCACATGTTTTCAATACGGTTGAGTCCTTTCATAGTGGATAATGGTCTTTTTTAAAATACATACTTTCATTGCCACAATATGGCCTTAGCTATATATATGTGGCATTAAGCACCAATAAATAAATAAAGTAGGCCTAAAAAAATTAAAAATCTGTTTCACTGGCCCTCCCGCAAGTTCCTTTTGACTGCCGCATGCTCTCTTTTTATAACCAATGTAAACTTTAAAATAAAAAAAATAAAATGGTTTATGTGTTATATATTACCCAATGTTAAAAAAAATGATAAATTTGCCCCTTGAATGCAAGAAGGCTTTGCAATACTTTAGCATTGCAAAACCTTCTTGCTCTCAAAGGTCGAAATACACCACCGCCCATGCTATTCCGTAGATTATGAGGCCTAAAACTTAAACCAGGAACATGAACTTTTGATGGCAAAGAAATAAATAGAGAAATAAAAAATAAAAATACTGTTTGCTTGCATGCAATTTTACAAATAATGGCCTGTGAAACAGAAAATCTACTTTGTGTGGCCTTACTGGAGTTATAAGACTGGTGATCAGCATATGTGGTGTGAATCCTCTAACCCTGATGCCATCAGATTAAGTTTATGTTAATAAGGCCATACAAAGTAGATCTGTTTCTCAGGCCATTATTTGTGAAATTGCATGCGGGCGAGCATTTTTTTATTTTATTTTTTATTTCAGTAATTACTTCTTTGCCATCAAAAGTTCATGTTCTTGGTTCGAGTTTTAGACCTCATAATCTACAGAATAGCATGGGTGGTGGTGTATTTCATCCCTTGAGTGCAAGAAGGCTTTGCAATGCTAAAGCATTGCAAAGCCTTGTTGCACTCAAGGGACAAATTCATCAATTTTTTTAACTTGGGTAAAATATCAGACATAAACCATTTAATTGTAATTTTTTTTAAAGTTTAAATTGGTTATAAAAAGAGAGCATGCGGCAGCCAAAAGGACCATGCGGGAGGGCCTGAGAAACAGATTTTTTATTTTTTTAGGCCTAACTACCCTATATACATAAATTATCATAGCCCAAAATTTCTATTTTCTGAACCGATGGTCCAGTTTGAACCAAATTTGGTATGTGGTATTATTGGGTCCGAAGTACTTGACTCATGCAAAAAAAAAAAAATTCCTGCATCCCATGGGAACCCTGGGAGCTAAAAATAGAAATATTTTCAAACGCCCATATTTTCCAAACCACACGGAACAGAGAGCTGCTATATGGTATGAAGTATCCTTAGGACCAGTAGAAATAAATGGTAAAAAAAAATTGCCATCAGTTATGTTAGGGTGTTCTGTAATGGGCATCGAAAAAATGCTGAGTCAGCATATTTGCAAAAATTTTAAAAAATCTTTTCTCCAGAACCAATCATCAGAATCTTTTGATATTCGGTATACAGCATTCATTGGGGGTCAGATACAAGTTTATTAAAATAAAGTCCAATTTGGGCTCAATACAGGAGTCCAAATTTTTAACATAGGGTAATATGGGGAATATTCTTTAAAAATCTTCTTCTTCAGCACCACCAGTACAAATCGTAATGTTTGGTATACATCATTGTTATGAGGGTCAGATTCAAGATTGTTCAAAACAAGTCCCTAGGTTAATATTTGGGCTTCCTACAGAAGCCCAAATTTTAACTTTGTTCAATATGGAGAATAATTTTAAAAAAATCTTCTTCTTCTGATCCACCAGTCAGAATGCTTTCATATTTGGTATGCAACATCTCTAGTGTGGTCAGATTCCAGTTTGTTGAAATCAGATCCCTAGGTATATATACTTGGGCTCGCTATGGTAGCCCAAATTTTTACTTAGTGCGATATGAGGAAATTTCTTTAAAAATCTTCTTCAGATCCACCAGTCAGAATGCTTTCATATTTGGTATACAACACCTCTGGGGGTCAGATTCTAGTTTGTTCAATTCGAGTGCCTGGGTTAATATTTGGGCTCCATATGGGAAACTGAAATTTAACTTAATACAATATGAGGGAATTTCTTCGAAAATCTTCTTCTTCAGATCCACTAGTCAGAATGCTTTCATATTTGGTATACAACATCTCTTGGGGGGTCAGATTCAAGTTTGGTCAAATCGCTCCATAGGTTAATATTTGGGCTCACTATGGTTGCCCAAATTTTAACTCAGTGCAATATGAAGAAATTTCTTTAAAATTTCTCTTCTTCAGATCCAACAGTCAGAATGCTTTCATATTTGGTACACAACATCTCTAGGGAAGTCAGATTCAACTGTGTTCAAATCAAGAGCCTGGGTCCGTATGTCCAAACTTCATATCACCATATGAGTATGTAATTCGAAACATTTAAATTATGCTAAGGTGATCAGGTAGTATCTGCAGATGTGCATAAAGGTCAGAAGTTTGATTTGGCCCCAAATGGTTCCAGGAGAACCACTTTTATTGTTATTGTTAAAAAATCGGTTTACATTGAAAGGCTCCTAGGGTGTGTAATTCGAAACCTTTAAACTATGTTAAGGTGTTCCGGTAGCATCTGTAGATGTCCATAAAGGTTTCGGAATTTTGATTTAGCCGCAAGTGGTTCCAGTGGAACCACTTCTATTTTTTTTTGCCAGAAGGCTCCTAGGGGTTTTAATTCAAAATGTTGAAAGTGTGTTCATATGTTCTTGTAGGGATCACTAGATGTGCATAAAGGTTTCTGATTTTTGAATTGATGCCGCATGGCACCTGTAGCACCACCTTTCTTGTTAGAGAATCTGTTTCTGGGAAAAAGGCTCCTAGGGGTTTTAATTCAAAACGTTGAAAGTGTGTCCATACATTCCAGTATGATGTCTAGATGTGCATAAAGTTTTGGGATTTCTAATTTGGCCCCATATGGTGGCTGTAGTGCCACTTTTGTCGTTAAGAGAATCGGTTTCCGGCAAAAGCTCCTGGGGGTTTTGATTCGAAATGTTGAAATGTTGTTCATATGTTCCAGCAAGGTGTCTCGATGTGTGTAAAGGTTTCGGATTTTTGGTTCGGCCCCATGTGGCACCCGTAGCACCATTTTTGTTATTAGAGAATCGGTTTCTGGCAGAAGGCTCCTACGGTTTTAAATCAAAATATTTAAAGTGTGTTCATATGTTCTGGTAGGGTGTGTAGATGTGCAATAAGGTTTCAGATTTTTGATGTGGCCCCCATGTGGCGCCTTCATCACCCATTATGTCAGAGAATCGGTTTCCGATGGAAGGCTCCTAGAGGTTTGAAAACGAAATGTTGAAAGAGTGTTCATATGTTCCAGTAGAGTCTCTGGATGTCCATAAAGGTTTCAGATTTTTGATTCAGTCCCCGTGTGGCACTTGTAGAACCATTTTTGTCGTTAGAGAATCAGTTCCCGGCAATAAGCTCTAAGGGGTTTTAAATCAAAACAATTTAAAGTGTGTTCATAGGGTCCCTAGATGTGCATAAAGGTTTCAGATTTTTTAGCCAGCCCCATGTACCTTCTGTCATGTCACTTTTGTCATTAGACAATCGGTTTGCGGCAACTGCTCCTTGGGGTTTTCATTGAGAAATGTTGAAAGTGTGTTCATGTAGGATCTCTAGATGTGCATAAACATTACTGATTTTTGGCACCCTTCGTGACACATTTGTCATTAGACAATCAGTTTCCTGTGAAAGGCTCCTAGGGGTTTTCAATATTGTTAAATAATATTGTTAATAATGTTGTTTATCAATCAATTTAATGTGCCATATAATACCTTTTCATTTCTGTATCAAGCATTAACCAATAATCAAGAATGCAAATGCGGGGATATACTATAGTGTGCTTTGCACACAAATGACACCATCTAGTTGAGTTGTTCGGTATCCTCGTGGTATTTGTCCTGTTTTTTTGGTATATTGCCCATCTCTATAAACAGCCAGTTCAGTTTTGTGGAAATTATTCGGGAACTCTGTTTTACTGTCAACTTATGAACTCATTACAATGTATAATTTCTTATTTTTCAGAGTATTGAACATCTGCATTCATCACACAGCCTTGGCGCAGCATCATATGATCCATTGATCTATAAACAAGAAAGAGATCAAAGACCATTATCATCCCACTCAAGAGATGATGACAGAGCATCCAGCAAAGATGGCAGTCTCCTTGGCCCTGCTTCAGCTAGGATGTAAGATTATACTCATGTTGTAGTATGTTTCTTACTAACTTTCCAGTGTATCGATTGATCAGTATTTCTTCAAGAAGTTGGATGTATTAGGCCACACAAAGTAGATCTTCTGTTTCTCAGGCCATTATTTGAGAAATTGCATGCGGGCGAGCGGTTTTTTATTTTATTTTTTATTTCAGTAATTTCTTTTTGCCATCAAAAAAGTTCATGTTCTTGGTTCAAGTTTTAGGCCTCATAATCTACAGAATAGCATTGGTGGTGGTGTATTTCATCCCTTGAGTGCAAGAAGGCTTTGCAATGCTAAAGCATTGCAAAGCCTTCTTGCTCTCAAGGGACAAATTCATCAATATTTTTAACTTGGGTAAAATATCAGACATAACCTATTTAATTTTTATTTTTTTAAAGTTTAAATTGGTTATAAAAAGAGAGCATGCGGCAGCCAAAAGGACCATGCAGGAGGGCCTGAGAAACAGATTTTTTATTTTTTTAGGCCTTAATAATCAACTTTTTGCCTGAGAATATATTCGGAGAACAGAGTTTGTACAGGTCCTTCAGAATGCTTAAATTTTAAAAATTGAAATTCCAGGCCTTGAGAGTGCTTTAAACTCAAGCATAGGACTCTCTAGGAAAACTTCATGAAAAGTTCTTCAAAAATATATTTTGGCGGTTGCTTGACTCAGTTTGGTGAATGTGCCCCTTTTTACTGTGGTATTTCTGGAGTTTTGTCACTTGAATTATTTTTTCCATATCGGGGTACATTGAAATACCGGGTGTGGACACAGGATCCGGTGTCTTGCAAGTCCTGAAACTTGGCTTTTTTACATTCCATTATTGTAATGCCATAGAAAAACAGACATTTTTAGGTCAGTCCATGAAAGTTCAGGAAACCTGCTCAAAATTTTAGGGACACCTTCGCTCACCAGTCTAAGTTTACTGCATGCTTGGTTTATTTCTGGTCGCTTCTTTCATGTGATACAGTCAGATTATTTTTAATTGACAATGTACTTTTGTTTCCAATTTTTGTTTTACATGAATAGAATGTATGGTAAATGTCATTTGTTGCTCAACTTTGACATAAGTCAAATTTGAGGTTATGCCATGGCCGGCCGGCCGTCGTCTGTCTGTCAACAATTCAATACGGCTCGGGCTAGAGACCGTATTTATAAACCGATCTTTACAAAACTTCTTGAGTACCTTTGTTATCACCATGGGACAAGAACGAGTGTTTTAGGGTGCGGTCCAAAATTCAAGTTGGTCACCAGCAGCCATTTTGTATCTCAGTTAGTGCAATCAGTTTTTTGTACAGAACGTCTGTATGAAAGTTCTGATTCGAACAAATTTTTGTCTGAATGTTTAGTAACATGGAATACATCACATATAATACTGGGTTTATTCTCGTGCATAAATTCAGCAAATTAGATGAACTTTGTTTGATTTTTTCAGTGCAACTTACACACAGTAAGTACACATGTCAATACGGCTCAGGCTAGGGGCTGTATTTATGAACCGATCTTCACGAAACTTTTTGGGTACCTTTGTTATCACCTTGGGACGAGAACGGGTGTTTCTGGATGCGGTCCAAAATTCAAGATGGCTGCCAGTTGCCATTTTGTACCAAAATTAGGACCAATCAGTTTTTTGTACACAACTTCTATATGGCTCAGGCTAGAGGCCGTATTTATGAACCGATCTTTACAAAACTTCTTGGGTACCTTTGTTATCACTGTGGGACGGGAATGAGTGTTTTTGGATGTGGTCCGAAATTCAAGATGGCCACCAGGAGCCATTTTGTACCAAAATTAGTGCAATCAGTTTTTTGTACAGAATTTCTGTTTGAAAGTTCTGATTTGAATAAATTTTTTTATGAATCTTTAGTAACATCGAATACATCGCATATAATACAGGTTTTTTTCTCGTGCAGACATTATGCAAATTAGATGGACTTTGATTTATTCAGGGCTACTTATACACAGTAAGTACACATGTCAATACAGCTCGGGCTAGGGGCTGTATTTATGAACCGATCTTCACGAAACTTCTTGGGTACCTTTGTTATCACCTAGGAACGAGAACGAGTGTTTCTGGACTGCGACCCAAAATTCAAGATGGCTGCCAGCAGCCATTTTGTACCGAAATTAGGTCCAATCAGTTTTTTGTACACAACTTCAATTTGGCTCAGGCTAGAGGCCGTATTTATGAACCGATCTTTACGAAACTTCTTGGGTACCTTTGTTATCAAATTTTTGAATGAATGTTTAGTAACATGGAATACATCACATATAATACGGGTTGTTTTCTCGTGCAGAAATTATGCAAATTAGATGAACTTTGATTTATTCAGTGCTACTCATACACAGTAAGTGCACATGTCAATACCGCTCGGGCTAGAGGCTCTATTTATGAACAGATCTTCACGAAACTTCTTGGGTACCTTTGTTATCCCCTTGGGACGTGAACGAGTGTTTTTTAGGTGCAGTCCGAAATTCAAGATGGCTGCCGGCGGCCATTTTGTACCAAAATTAGGTACAATCAGTTTTTGGTATGGAACTTCTATATGAAGGTTCTGATTTGAATAAATTTTTGAATGAATGTTTAGTAACATGGAATACATCACATATAATACAGTTTTTTTTCTCGTGCAGAAATTATGCAAATTAGATGAACTTTGATTTATTCAGTGCTACTTATACACCGAGAGTGCACATGTCAATACGGCTCGAGCTAGAGGTTGTATTTATGAACCGATCTTCATGAAACTTCTTGGGTACCTTTGTTATCACCTTGGGACAGGAACGAGTGTTTTGGGGTGCCTTTGTTATCACTGTGATATGAGAACAAATATTTTTGGGTTCAGTCAGACCCGCTCTGGGACTCAAAGATTTCTTTTCTAGTTTAGCATCTGACTGTCACCCACCTTTACAATACTTTACCTATACATTTGTTACAGGCTACGGTCAGCATTTATGTACAGACCGTTACAATACTTTATATGTACTTTGTTATCAGGTCATTACCTAGATGTGTGTCATTGCTGTGTCACATACTATACATGTACATTACATGTACATGTCTTACACAAGTTGAGCTACAGTGTCATTTACAGTTTCATTTGTATGTAGCTTCCTTGTGGGTACTTACAGATAAAGTTTAAATTCCATTCCTCTAAGTTGGTTTATTGCAAGTTTTATATAATAGCCCTTGAACTCAGGAATTCGTCAGTTGAAACAGGTGTTCCACACTTTTATCAGCAGCAATAGAAATATTGAAATGATTTTTATGTAGCTTCCAGGTGGGTACTTACAGATCATGTTTCAATTCCATTCTGCTCAGTTGGTTTATGACAGAGCTATTGTCCTTGAACTTAGGAATTCGACAGTTAAAGCAGGTTTTTGAAGTGCAGTAACCCCATAAAATCTTTTGGTTTTCTTCAAGCAAGAATAATTGCATTTTGTTCTGAAATTGTCATAGTCATTGTCCAAATGTTTCGTATAATGGGAATACAGTGGAGTCCACTAAATTGGATATCTCTTAACTGAATAACCCTGTTAATTGAATATAATTTCCCAACTCTAAACCATTTACCATACCCCCAGTACAAATTTGACCTGTTAATTGAATAAGGTTATAGAGTAAACTCCTGTTAATTGAATAAAAAATCTTGTAACCTGTCAAGACATTGCACTGACACTCCCCAGTTTTCCTTTATTTATAGACCTATTTGGCCTCAGTACATCCAATACAGGCATTTAATCTATTATATCTTGTTTTGACAGAGCTCATAGAGCTCTGTCAAACAAGATATAATAGAATAAATGCTAAGTTTATCTGTTGAATACAAGAAAGTGACACAGTCCCTGTTAATTGAATAATTATACCCCCCCCCCCGCAAACAGAGTTGGGGGGGGGGGTATATAGGAATCACCCTGTCTGTCTGTCCGCACACACAAATGACTACTTATGTGACTACGAGTTAGTAAAACAGGATACTTATGCGGTTAAAGTCTGTTACGTGGCTAGCCACGTAACAGAATCTCTAATTGTGGGGGTTTGGATAAATGTAGAGTAGGGTTAGGGCATTCCAGGGTGGGGTTTAGGAGTGGGGTGGGGGTCAGTGAAGGGGTGTTAGAGTTATGTGGCAAGGTTTAAGGTTAGCTTAGGGTTAGGGGTGAGTAGGGTTAGGGTCAGGTTAGGGTAGGGTTAGCTGACCCCCCAAACATTTTCCCCCAAAAAACTTGTTTTATTATGTTGGACATGTGTTTTAGGTTGGCCACCTAATGTGTCCATAAAATAGCCACATAAGTAGTTATTTGTTAGAACGTCTGTCCATCTGTCCATCCTTATAAGCGCAACTCCTCCTAAACCGTTTGAAGAATTTTCATGAAACTTTACACAATGGAAGAACTCCATATGAAGATGTGCATGAAGCAATATAATTCCGTTCTGACATTTCCAAGGGGAGATAATCTAACTTATACATTTCAGGCGCGGGGGGTATCACTTTGTGAGCTTGCTCACAATACCTCTAGTTTTCATTGGCAAAATGGCTATTCACTTAACAGGGTTCCACTGCACTTGTGAATACTTCAACTAGTGTTCAATTTTCTTTTTAATTTCAGAGTGACACCACATTCAACCCCAATTCCAACTACACCACTTTCCCATCATGAAGATTCTATAGCTAGAGGTTTTCAACCGTACCGTCCAGGAGAAGAAGTTAGACATCCACTGCCTCCTTCTTATGCAATGGATCCATCGTATGCGGCATACTCACATTTGTTTCCACATCACCCATTCCCACATCCAGCATTCAGGTAAGTTTAGATAGGCCTAGATGTACTATGATAATTGTCTTTATTGCTGAAAGCTACTGTCACAAGGGTTAAAAAATTAAAAATGCAGTTATTTACGCAAAAATGTTTTTCATAATCCATTTGGTTTGGATAACTCATTTTGGAGACACCGTGCCCACCAAGGTTTGGACCAATGAGAGAAAAGTTTGAAACTTTACACCCAAAGATGATATCTCCTCCACAGATTACATCTTTGAATGTATAATTTCAAAATTTTCTCTTGGTGTTCAAAGCTGTCATAAGTCAATTTGCAAACTGCAATTGGAATCTGACAAATTTATGTCATTTATGTCATTGCAAAATTGCTAAATATCAATAAGAGAAATTACAGTGGAGTCATTTGATCTGCTAATCAATTGTTTTAAAGCAAGAATAACTTTTCCATTTATTTATTTTTTAGGGTTTAACGACACATTAACAGCCAGGGTCATATCATGTCAGTGACAGTTTTACGGGTGGAGGAAGCTGGAGTACCCAGAGAGAACCACCGAGCAACGACGAGCAGCTGTCAGCTCTCCAACATCGTAACTCTGAACTCTGCACCGCGGCGCAGGCAGGGTTAGATTGGTTGAGGACATGCGCTCCGTCGACATGCAGTACACCTTAGTACACAACGTCATCGTGCCCTCATGTAGGCAAACAGGGTTAAGTGCCTTGCCCAAGGACACAATGCGGGAGCACGAATCAGTCGCTGAAATGGTCACCCATCCAACTACTAACCTCGCTCGACGTTGCTTAACTTCGATGAGCTGACAAGAACTGGTTACCGCGACGCCCCCAAAACTTTTCAATTAAATCTTTGATTAATTTTTCATCAAATCTAGTCATGGCTGCTAGAAAGCAGCCATGACTAGATTTGATGACAACTTCACCTTAGTATAACACAAGAAACCATTGGTAAAAATAGCCCTTCAATTTACACAGGGAAAATGTGATTAAATGTGCCCAGATTATATATTATATATTTCAATGACAAGAGAAACCCTGTGCTGGGCAGGAATATCCACCACCAGCATGCAAAGAGTTAATTATTTAACTCAGTCCTAAACAAGTGAAATGTTATTGACTTAAATCATTATTCTACCAGCAAGAAGTCATTTTAGTTTGACAAATACATTTTTGGACAAATGCCTGCAGACAATTCCCAATAAATTGTAAAAAAAAAACGTCTGTATGAACAAAGTATATACTTCGTGCTGAATTTTAATCATAAGAATTGGCAGAAGATACAGTAGAATCCTCTTAATTGAATATCCGTTTTGCCAGTGAAAATTATTCAATTAACAGGAGTATACAATTAACAGGGATTTGGTCAGTTTCCTGTGTTCTGGAGGTAAACTGAGCATTTATTCTGTTATATCTTGTTTGACAGAGCTCATAGAGCTCTGTCAAACAAGATATAATAGAATAAATGCCTGTATTGGATGTACTGAGGCCAAAAAGGTTGATAAATAAGGGGAATTTGGTGCATGTCACAGTAATTTTTTCGATATATTACAAAAATTTATATACAATTAACAGGAGTTTACTCTACAACCCATATGCAATTAACAGATCAAATTTGTACTGAAGGTATGGTAAATGGTTTTGTGTTTGAAAATTATATTCAGTTAACAGGGATATACAATTAAGAGATATCCAATTAAGTGGGCTCCACTGTATTAAAATTGTACCATTTTGTAACTTCAAAGATAAAAATTAATTGTTAGACTTGCGCATAATCAAATTTCTGCTCATTTAGTATTATTAATTATTTGAATATCTGTCAGATAATATGGCTGTTCAGTGCATGAAATTTGTTTTCTGACAAATGTTTTATGATGCGCACAGGCTTCATTTCTCTGAAGAGTTTTGCTGTGATGAATAGATAGTTGAGGGGAAATAACTCATTAAGGTATACACATTTTTCAACCAATCACTGAAGAAAACACTGCTTTAAGGAAGTTGTTTAAATTTTTTTCATGTAGAATTATAATATTATTGTATAAGAAGCTTTCTTCAAATACCATTGAGAAGCAAATTAAAATATTTTTTTTGATAACCACAAGGAAACCTCTGCAATATTTTTCTTTGTTGATAATTTCAAAGGTTCATAATTCAAAAACACCAAAACCTCTGTTCAGGTGCCCAACAAGGTCTTGTATATATACTTAAATGTTTCCGAAATTTGTTTTGACCCCAAGCCGATCTGGTTGCCCCACTTAATTCTTTAGGCAATAGTTTCTGGTGAAAGGCTCCTGAGGTATATAATTTAACACTGAAACTATATACTCAGGAAATATATTGTGACAGCTATAATGAAACAGAATCAAAGACCAAAATTTTGACATACACCATGGTGTGCAAATCACACAAAAGGCATTATCTGATTTGTAATGTTATTTGATCCTGATATCAGTCTAAAGGTTAGAATTGTTTCTTTTTTATATTTGATTAGGTTTGATGATCCAATGATGATAGATCGGTACCAGCAAATGATGCTCCCTTCGGCGGCATCATACATGCCGATCAGTCATCCAGGTTTAATGCCCCATCCTAGTCTTCAGTTGATGGCTGGCCGATATCCACCTGAAATGTTGCATCAACAGTATCCATATTTGGCAGGCACACGTCTACCAGACTCAAGATCACCGCTGTTATCTTCAGAAAGGTATGTACATTAACCCTCTGCATTCTGATGTCAAAATGGCAAAGTTTTTAGCAGCAAATATTTCCCATAATGCAGTTTGATATTTAACCAAGTATACCTTGTTTGGCAGAGCTCAGTTAGCTCTGTCAAACAAGGTATAATTGGTTAAATTCACAGTTAAAGAAGACAAAAACAGAGTGACGGAAGAAAAATCTGTTGCACTACCAGAGTGCTGGGGGTTAAAATAAGATTTGCAGGTTTACTTGTTTATGGAATAACAGCTTACCACTGGGAAGTTTTGATTTTTGAGATTGGTTTCAGTTCGATTTCAGGATAAAACCTCAGTTTCTGTTTGGTTTTTATGCCCCCGACCACTTTCTGGGGCATTACGTTTTCACCATGCCTGTCCGTCCAATTGTCTATACTATTCATTTCCATCCAATAACTAAAGAACCACTTATTTGGTCAAATTATAATTTTTAGCTCAGCTTGACAAAGTCAAGCTGAGCTATTGCCATCACTTCTCGTCCGTCGGCGTACGTACGTACGTACGTACGTACGTTAGTATGTTAGTACGTTAGTACGTACGTCCACAATTTCCTTTGGCACACCTCACAGGTAGCATTTATGATCAGATTACTTTGAAACTTCTTATGCTTGTTTGGGGTGACCTCTAGATGGGAGCTATCGATTTTCTTCAATTTTCGTCAAAAAATGTTGCCGCGGCCAACGTTCTTAGAACTTAGTTTAGTCAAACCACAATATTTCCCTTTGGCACACCCTACAGGGCACATTTATGATTTGATTGCTTTGAAACCTGATACGCTTATTTAGGGTGACTTCTAGATGGGAGCTATCAATTTTCTTCAATTTCCGGCAAAAAATGTTGCCACGGCCAACGTTCGTAGAACTTAGTTTAGTCAGACCTCAATATTTCCCTTTGGGCCAGTTTGGCACACCCTACAGGGTACATTTATGATCAGATTGCTTTAAAACCTGGTATGTTTGTTTGGGGAGGCCTCTATATGGGAGCTATCAATTTTCTTCAATTTCTGTCAAAAAATGTTGCCACGGCCAACGTTCTTGGAACTTAGTTTAGTCAGAAGACTCAATATTTCCCTTTGGCACACCCTACAGGGTACATTTATGATCGGATTGCTTTGAAACCTGGCATGCTTGTTTGGGGTGACCTCTAGATGGGAGCTATCGATTTTCTTCAATTTCTGTCAAAAAATGTTGCCGCGGCCAACGTTCTTAGAACTTAGTTTAGTCAAACCACAATATTTCCCTTTGGCACACCCTACAGGGCACATTTATGATTTGATTGCTTTGAAACCTGGTATGCTTATTTAGGGTGACCTCTAGATGGGAGCTATCGATTTTCTTCAATTTCCGGCAAAAAATGTTGCCACGGCCAACGTTCGTAGAACTTAGTTCAGTCAGACCTCAATATTTCCCTTTGGCACACCCTAAAGGGCCCATTTATGATCAGATTGCTTTGAAACCTGGTATGCTTGTTTGGGGAGACCTCTAGATGGGATCTATCGATTTTCTTCAATTTCTGTCAAAAAATGTTGCCGCGGCCAACGTTCTTAGAACTTAGTTTAGTCAGAAGACTCAATATTTCCCTTTGGCACACCCTACAGGGTACATTTATGATTGGATTGCTTTGAAACCTGGCATGCTTGTTTGGGGTGACATCTAGATGGGAGCTGTCGATTTTCTTCAATTTCCGTCAAAAAATGTTGCCGCGGCCAACGTTTTCAGAACTCAGTTCAGTCAGACCACAATATTTCCCTTTGGCACACCCTACAGGGCACATTTATGATCGGATTGCTTTGAAACCCGTCATGCTTGTTTGGGGTGACGTCTAGATGGGAGCTATCGATTTTCTTCAATTTCCATCAAAAAATGTTGCCGCAGCCAACATTCTTAGAACTTAGTTTAGTCAGACCACAATATTTCCCTTTGGCTCACCCTACAGGGCTCATTTATGATTAGATTGCTTTGAAACCTGGTATGCTTATTTACGGTGACCTCTAGGTGGGAGCTTATGATTTTCTTCCTTTTCCGTCAAAAAATGTTGCCATGGCCAACGTTCTTAGAATTTAGTCTAGTCAGACCACAATATTTCCCTTTTGTACACCCTACAGGGCACATTTATGATTGGATTGCTTTGAAACCTGGCATGCTTGTTTGGGGAGGCCTCTAGATGGGAGCTATCGATTTTCTTCGGTTTCTGTCAAAAAATGTTGCCACTGGCAAAAAAACTGACATTGGTCCCAATGATCTTCAATTTTGCCATCTCATTTATAACTTACCAAGTTCAAGTTTGTCAAGTTGAGCTACAGTGTCATTGACACTTTCATTAAGGGTTACTTGTAGATGACTTGACAATGCTTCCATATGATTTTGGTCCAGGTAGCCAATTCAATATGGCTACCATGGCATTATTATACTGTCTGGGACATATGTCATGCTTTGCTTTGCTCTTGTTCTATGCCACTCCATGTGTTAAGAACATACAATACATAAAGCTTCACGCTCCTTTACTTGGACAAAATCTGCAATAGTTTGATACAAGGAATGGCCTGAATTTGACCAAGTGCCATTCAGGGGCTTGAAATCATGGTAAATGGCCCTGAATGCCTTTAAAAGCCTTGAATATTCACAAAATGAAAATGTTAATGAAGCAGATAATGATAACTGTATAGTATTATATCAGGGATACTTCTGCCCTCTTTTGGAAAGGGTCCAGGGCCGAGGCACTGGAGATAAAATTTCCATCATGGGAACTCAAATTGGGAATTTGTTTTAGAGGGGAAAAACATACAAAAACTAAGAAATTTTACATTCAGCTTGAGCAGAGAACATTAAAACTTATGCCTAAGCAACTGCATGCATACTACAAGTAAGTTTTATAACAAACAGTCACATTTAATCATTTTCACGCAGTCTGTAGTCTGTTCTTATACTAGTAAAAGAACTTGTCATTTGCCTTTGAATTGAGAGATTTTGTTAGACAAGCAATTTAAATTTAATGTACAATTGGTGTCTTGAACTGGATTGCCGTAAGGCATCAGAACACCAATGGTTTTCTGGGGCCTGTAACTACCCAGTTCAGTGCACCAGTTCAGGGACCGACCTGGGCATGCGCCGGTGCATATTTGGTTCTGAAACATCAGGACCTGGCTCTTAAATCTCAGAAATAGGCTTCTCAGTTGGCGCGTAACTTCTCAGATCATATTTTGATATTCTTTCGATGGATAATCGAGAGAGACACTCTTACATGTATTATATATATGATTATCATTTATCATTGTTGTAGAGTGCTTAAGTTAATACTTCAAGTCTTAATTACCAAGCATTAATCTTCACTGTGGTTTCTGATCAAGTCTTGGCTGCCTAAATAGGCAGCCAAGACTTGATCAGAAACCACAGTGAAAATTAATGTTTGCTATAGTGTACTAAATGAAAATGATGAGAGCTATTACATACTTGCAGTGTGTGTTACAAACAGCAGTGTGACTCCGTAAATTGAAATCTGGCGCATGAATTGAAAAAATAGACTCCGAGGTTCGAGCGTAGTTTAAATAGTCCTGATCGGTCCCTGCAGTTGTACATTAAATTTTAGTTTGAGTGGGAACTGAGATTGGGACATTTGGGTTTAAGAATTGGGAAAAATCTTGCCCAAATGTCTTTGGAAAAGGGTCCCATAAACAGCCCTGAAGATACCCAAAAGAATCCCTGATTATATGCCAGAGCTTGTGATTGTACAGTCCTAGATAGGCCCTCTGGTCATTACTACCTGTCCCCACTTCCCTTTAAGGAAAGTTGGAGGAAGGGGTAATGACGGGAGGGTCCTAGTTAGGACTAATGGCACTGGGGGCTTTGAAAATTCTTGAATTTGGCATTTAATGGCTTTTAAAAATGCTGAGAAACAGCTTTGAATACCGTTGAATTTAGCCAGTCCTTGCCCGCAGGAACCCTGTTTTGTGATCATGTTGCAAGCACATGATTTGTTAACTAAGCCAATTTTTAGCTTAACTTGACATAGTCAAGATAAGCTATTGCCATCATGCATGCGGAAGTCTGTTAGTCTGTGAGTGTGTTCACATTTTCCTTTAGTACAGGCTACACCCCATAGTTCTTGTCTGATCGTACAAAATTTCATATGGAGGTTTGGAGTCATGTCTAGATGAGAACGTCCCCATTTGGTCGCATCGTTCAACCGGTATGGCTGCCCGAACTCAAAATCCGAAAACCATTAGCACAGTCTACAGGTCGTATTTATGAAGGGATTTCATTGTAATTTGGTAGGATGCCTCTGTATAATGTCTAGATGAGAACGTCCCCTTTTGGTCATGATCTGTCAACCGTGATGGCTGCCCAAGCCCGAAACCCCAAAACTTTTAGCACAGTCTGCAGGTCATATTTAATATGGAGGGATTTCATTGTAACTTGGTAGGATGACTCTGTATGATGTCTAGATGAGAACTTCCCCATTTGGACGCGATCGGTCAACTGTGACGGCTACAGGGGCCCGAAGCTCGAAAACTTTTAGCACAGTCTACAGGTCATATTTATGAAGGGATTTCATTGTAACTTGGTAGGATGACTCCAAATAATGTCTAGATGAGAACGTCCCCTTTTGGTCGCGATCATTCAGCCGAGATGGCTGGCCGAGCCCAAAACCCGAAAACCTTTAGCATAGTCTATAGGTCATATTTATAGAAGGATTTCATTGTAACTTGTTAGGTTGACTCCATATAATGCCTAGATGATGACATCCCCTTTTGGTAGTGATTGGTCAACTGTGACGGCTGCAGGGTCCCGAAGTCCAAAAACCTTTAGCACAGTCTACAGGTCATATTAATGAAGGGATTTCATTGTAACTTCGTAGGATCACTCCAGATAATGCCCAGATGAGAATGTCCCCTTTTTGTCGAGATCATTCAACCATGATAGCTGCCCAAACCCGAAAGTACAGACTACAGGTCGTATTTGTGAAGGGATTTCATTATAACTTGGTAGAATCACTCAGTATAATGTCAAGATGATGACGTCCCCTTTTAGTTGCAATCGGTCAACCTTGATGGCTACACAGTCCTGAAGCTCAAAAACCTTTAGCACAGTCTACAGGCCATATTTGTGAAGGGATTTCAATGTAACTTGATAGAATGACTCATTTTGGAATGATTTCGCTGTAACTTGGTAACTTTTGTTGACATACATTAACTGTGAGGGCCTCATACATTAACTGTGAAGGCCACACTAACCCGTCCCTTACTTCTTTAGTACAGTCTCCACCTCATATTATTTTTATTAAAAACATAGCATACAGGGAACAGAAATTAACATATTCCCAATTATCACAATTCTTGTCTTATTTCATAATCCTTTCATAAACATTGAACGTTATCCTTTTCATCAAACACAACACACAGACAAGTTTAGCTACAGTGTCATTGACACTTTCATTGAAAATTATTTTCATTGGTTCGTGCCTGAATATGCTTAGATTTAATTTATCCTCTCCACCTATACCTCTTAGGTAAAGCCTTAAAAGTTTATAACAGGTTTACAATCACAATGTTGTGTTGGATATTTTTGCAAAAAAGTCTACAATTTAGTCGGACATTTCCTAAACATGTTAAAATTAAGTTGGGTGTGTTTGAAGGTATTATCCAATAAAATTGTATCCGAACAAATTCTTAACACAATGGTTTCATGTTTTGCTAGCTTGCAACCAGATGCACCCTGCAGAGAAACTTATGTTAATATTTTTCGCCTGTTTTAAACACTTTCCTTAATGATAATGTTAATGATAATGTTTTAGTTTTATACATGGTGATGTACTTTTTTTTTCTCTCTTAAGCAAAAAGTACTGTTAAGAGTTCCTTTTGGTCCCAGGAAACCTCGAAAAGCCTTGAATTAAAAAATGTTCTTTTTAGGCCTTGGAAGTACTTATTTTTTTCCCTGCGCGGTTTCAAGATGGCCGACGGGTGGCCATATTTGATTTTTTTTTCAGTAAACTTGTGGAGCGAACTATTTCCACAGTTTTAGTTGCATTTTCATGAAACTTTGCAAAAATGATCAACATGATGAGGGGAAGTGCCTGACATAATTTATTTTACCGCTAGGTTTCAAGATGGCCAACTGGTGGCCATATTGGATTTTTTTTTAACTAAACTTGTGGAGCGAACTACTTCCACAGTTGTAGCTGCATTTTCATGAAACTTCACAAAAATGATCAACATAATGAGGGGAAGTGCGTGACATAATTTTTTTCCCGCTCGCTTTCAAGATGGCTGACTTGCGGCCATATTGGATTTTTTTTTACTTAGAAAAATTGAATGCCCCTTTTCAGTCACCTACACTAGGTGGTATGCCACAGTGGGGGTATACCGGGTGACAGACTATCTCTAGTTTTTTTTTAGCTCACCCTGACAAAGTCAAGCTGAGCTAATCTCATCGCTCTCCGTCCATCGCCCGTCAACACCACGTTTTGGTCTTCTCCAAAACCACTGGGCCAATTCAAGTGAAAGTTTGTGTGAGTGATGGTCCCGAAGGGGCATTGCATTTTTGTTCAACTCAACATGCCCAGCCCCATAGGGAGGGGATGGGGGAAAATGCTCCAAAATATTTTTAAAATCTCATGAACCAGTGGGTACAATGACTTGATATTTGTTGTTGAGCTTCCTTTTGAGGTGTAGAATCAAGTTTGTTGAAACAAAGTTCATGAAGCAATATTTGGCTTTGTAATGGGAGGGGTAAGATTTTTGGCCCCGTCCAGCATTTCTATTTTCTGAACCGATTGTCCGCTTTGAACCAAATTTGGTATGTGGTATTATATTATGTCCTTGACTCATGCAAAAAAAAAAATAATTCCTGCATCTCCATGGGAACCCCAGGAGCTAAAAATAGAAATATTTCCGAACACCCATATTTCCCAAACCATACAGAACAGAGAACGAGAATTGAATGGTAGAATTGAAAGGTAAAAAAATTGCTGTTGGGGCACATGCCTCGCTTTGTGTTGCTCTTGTTTATCTTGCTTAATCATTTTTTATTTCTTGGAAATGTTGTTATTTGCTACTAGTTTATTTGGAGCGAATCTTGAAATTAGTTTCATTTTGGAAACGTTTTTTAATATCTATATTTTTGTATCATTTGAGGGTTTTTTGGCAACCAAAATACTAAAAGAGTCAGGTACTACTAAATTAATCTATCATACTTTGAGTGCTGTCTGCATTGCTTTAGCATTGCAGATGGCACTTTTTGCACCCAAAGGACAATACATGGTTAAATTGTTCTCATTTACAATCATTTCATTTGGCACCAAAATTTTTTATTGAGAACCAAAAAATTAGTTTGGTACTGAATAAAAATTCCACTTGGCATTAAAAACTTTCAAGCCAGCTTGAACACTGCCTAAAGCTGTATGCATATAGCTTGGAATACACTGAAAAAGTGCCTTAATGATCCTTGAATTAACATTATCCGTAACCCAATGAACCCTAATTTTGTTAATGCTAATTTTTTTAGACAAAGATTAGAAGAAGAAAGGTTGAAAAATATTGATAGAGAAAGAGAAAAAGAGAGAGAAAAGGAAATTGAGAAACTGGAACGGGAGAAGATTGATCGAATAAGAGCCCAGGAATTAGAGAAGAGAAAATTGTTGGATGGTCATATGACAGACAGGGGTTATATGGAACATAATAGTCATTCAAATAATGGAGAACATAGGTCTGAGAGACATGAACGGAAATCTGGGCAAGATGATAAGCATTATAGAATCTCAGCTGCAGATTTTTCAGGTACGTTACTCTGGCCTGAAAATAAAGGGTTTATATCATACAGGCCTGGTATTCTTAAAAATGCAGAACTAAAAACCGCTCCCATCGCATTGCCTAGGAGAGTGATTAGCACTCATCAAGCTTACAAAAGATAAAAGTGGCAATGCTATTAGTGAGTTCTGTCTAGTGGCCTTTGTACATTTTATTTGGTGCTGCTAACAAGGCAGTCTCTGTGAGATGGCTACACTGACTCTCCCACACCTCTGGGCCTCGGCAAGGCCCGGAGGTGTGGGAGGGGCAGTGTGGCCGTCTTACAGAGACCACTAACATAGCAGAGATCTGAAAAGATGTGGGTTTTAGGAATAGGTTGGTATTGTAATCATTATTTTCTAAAGCCAGGAGGGCTAGTTTTCGCCCTCCTTAATTTTTTTAAGGCGAGCAGAAGGCGAGCAAATAAATTGCTCTCCTGAAAATGCCAGGCCTGATCATAACCGTTAGCAAGCTATGCTGTATAGATAGCATGATGATAACTCAGAGGAAAAAGAAGTTGTGGTGCTTCTCTGGCTTCTCTGTTTTCACTACACCAGTCATGCTGTTTTAAGACATAACAGGAATTCCACTAAAATAAATCGCAACAACTAATGCACGATCTCACCAAAGTGAGATCGTGCGTTAGTTGATACTGTTTATTTTGGCAGAAATTCTTTCAAAATGGAAGCATCATACCCCTCTCAAGCCAGAAAATAAGCAGACTGTCATCTGCAAAATGAGGTTCGTAAATAGTGATTTTAGTGATGCTACCCTGCACAGCAGGGCAGCAGCACTAAATTTACCCTCTGTGAACCTCAGTCTGAATCAGTGTCTCAAAACTAAACAGAAAGAAGTACCCAGAGGATAAATTGGCCCACTATATGGGATAGCATCGTCAAATTCACCCTCTGGGGACCTCATTCTGCAAATGTCAGATTGCTTATTTTCAGGCCTGACCACTCTATTCAGATGTGGATGCAATACTCAACCTTTGAGTCAAGATAGTTCCAAAAGATTGTAAAGTCCTTCTGGAAAAACATGCCATATTAGCGATTTAGTCATGCTATGTTGCACAGCTTTTCGTAACCTGTATTTTGTTCACAAATTATACAATTGACCTAACTTCCATGTTACCTAAACGATCATTCGCTGGTTATTTGCAGGCCTGTTCACTTGAATTATCCAAAAATTGGCTTCTTTCCAATACTCAACTGATAAATGGAGCATGTATTCTGTTGAGTAGTTCAAAACAAAATAAAACAGAAAATTATGTGAGAGTTCCCTGCTAATTTTTTTATCAATATACTCCATCCTTAGGGGGGTCAGATTCAAGTTTGTAAAAGTCCCTGGCTTAATATTTGGGCTCCCTATTGGAGCCTGGATTTTAACTTGGTCAAATATGAGAAATAATCTTTAAAAATCCTCCTGTCCAGAATGTTTTGATATATGGTATACACCATCCATAAAGGTGTCGGATTCACATTTTTTCAAATCAAATGCCTCAGTTAATGTTTGGGTTTTCTAGGGGAGCCTGAATTTTAACTGTGCAAAATGGGGAATATTCATTAAAAGCATCTTTCCAAAACCACCAGTTAGTAACTGTTGGTATTTAGTATACAGCATCCTTAGGGGAGTCAGATTCAAGTATGTTCAAATTAAATCCCTTGGTTAATATTTGGGACCCTCTGTTGGATCCCAAATTTTAACTTGGTGCAAAATGAGGATTATGTTTAAAAATCTCCTTGAGATCCACCAGTCACAACTTTTGATATATGATATACACCATTCCTAGGAAGTTTGTCCAAATCAAGACCCTAGGTTGATATTTTGGGCTCCCTTAGAAAGCCTGAATTTTAACTTGGTGCCACACTGGGAATATTCTTTAAAAATCCTCTTCTCCAGAACCACCAGTAAGAATTTTTTTGATTTTGGTACACAGCATCCTTAGACGGCAGATTTAAGTTTATTCAAATAAGTCCTCTGATTAATATTTGGCACAAATTTTAGCATAAGGCAGTATAGGGAAGAATCTTGAAAAATCGTCTTCATATTCACCAATCAGAATATTTTGATTTTATTTGGTATACAGCACCCTTAAGGAGGTAGATTCAAGTTTATTCAAATCAAGTCCCTGAGTTGATGTTTGGACTCAATATGGGGGCCTGAAATTTAACTTAGTGCAATTTGGGTAATTTTCTTTTTAACATTTTCTTCTCCAGTCAAAATCTTTTGATATTTGGTATACAACATCTTTATGGGGGTCTGATTCAAATTTGTTCACATCAAATCCCTGTGGAGCCCAAATTTTAACTTCGTACAATTTGAGGAAGATTCTTTTAAAAATAATCTTCTCCAGAACCCCCAGTCCGAATCTTTTGATATATGATACACATCATCCTTAGAGGAGTCGGATTGAAGCTTCAAGATTCTGGATTAATTTTGTACTTGCTGTTGGAATCCCAAGTTTAACATAGTCTGATTTGAGGAATAATCTTTAAAAGTTTTCTTCAGATCCAATGTCAGTATCCTCGTGGCGTGGGGAGTTAGGGGTGGGCTGGTGGCTGTTCAAGTTGGTTCTGGTTATCAAGTCTCAAGCTTGATATTTGGGCTCCCTGGTTTTGCATAAGTGGAAATGTGGACATTATTTGTGTGGTAGCATCTCAATACCAGAAAAAATCATCTTACTTGGACAATGGAGTGATGAATGAATTACATGACTTCATTCCTCTGTTGTGTTAAATAGCCATAGATGCTAACTAAAGCTGTCTTTAACCCTTAACTGGTAGAGTGCTGGAAGCCCAAATTTGGGCTTTACTCTTAAGTGTGGGTACCACAAGTTAAAGGCATCATATTCTGTGGATGTTCTTCATATCATCTTCGAAGTGACATAATTTGGTCCATAAGGATTTGCTTTGTTCCAACATATGGGATATTGCCTATTGGCACTCACCCATAAATTATAACAAGGTAAAGACATGTGAACAAATATTGCTGACCAAAAATAATTTAGCACTCTACCAGATAAAGGCCTTGTTCCTACTTTGATCACATTTACTGTAATTGAACAGGTGCCCCCAACATGCCACCTCTGAATACACTTTCAAGGTACAGTAAGTACCTTGGCAGTGGTTTCTAGGCAAGTTTGGGCTGTCTGGATAGGTAGCCGAGACTTGATAAGAAACAACTGCAAAGCCACAAAATGTAGACTGCCAAAGTGTTGCCAAATGTATAAAAATCTTCAGGCCTTTAACTCTTAGGGGCCTGGAGATTGTTATACAGTTTTACTACACCAGGGACCGACCTGGGCATGCGCCAGTGCGTATTTGGTTCTGAAACATCAGGACCTGGCTCTTAAATCTCAGAAATAGGCTTCTCAGTTGGCGCGTAACTTCTCAGATCATATTTTGATATTCTTTTGATGGATAATCGAGAGAGACACTCTTACATGTATTATATATATGATTATCATTTATCGTTGTTGTAGAGTGCTTAAGTTAATACTTCAAGTCTTAATTACCAAGCATTAATCTTCACTGTGGTTTCTGATCAAGTCTTGGCTGCCTAAATAGGTAGCCAAGACTTGATCAGAAACCACAGTGAAGATTAATGTTTGCTATAGTGTATTAAATGAAAATGATGAGAGCTATTACATACTTGCAGTGTGTGTTACAAACAGCAGTGTGACTCCGTAAATTGAAATCTGGCGCATGAATTGAAAAAATAGGCTCTGAGGCTAGAGCGTATTTTAAATAGTCCTGATCAGTCCCTGCTACACTTTGACAGTCTACATCCTGTGGCTTTGCCATTGTTTTTAGGCAAGTCATGGAGCCCAAATATCAAGCTTGAGGCAGCCAAAACTTTCCTTAAAGCAATTGCCAAGGTACTTGGGAGTTAACCCAGATACTGCATTTTGGGGCACCTGTTCTGTTTTAGTAAAAAGGGATCCAAGTTGGAATTAGGCACTTAAGGGTTAAGAGTTAAACAACTTTATGCATGGGGCAGCCATTTCATTAGGTTAAGGGTTAAGTTTCAGTATATCCAGGGTAACTATTTAATCTGTTATATCTTGTTTGACAGTGTTCCATGATATAATAGAATAAATGATCGGTTTATTACTAGAATACAGGAAAATTACCAAGTTACCGTTAATTGAATAATGCTGTTAATTATGCCCCCGACTTCCGAAGGAGGATTTGGGGATATCTAGTGAAGCCTTCCATCCGTCTGTCTGTACAAACGTTTTGGATAGTAATTTCAAAGCCAGCTGTCAGATTTGGATCTCCTTTGATATGCTGATAGACCCACATGGGGAAATGGATATGCACAAGGAACAAGTTTCGTCCAATAATTTTTCCCAGAGTTATGGCCTTTTCCCCTTCTTTCAATATTTTGTATACAGTATCCTTTGAGGATTCAGATTCAGTTTGTTCAATTAAAGTCCCTGGGTTGATTCTGTGTTCCCTATGGGTAGAGGTGGGGGGCGGGGGGGGGGCAAATTTTAACATATTTCAAAATTGGTAGTATTCTCAGAATCTTCTCCAGAACCACCAGTCAGAATCGTTGATTTTTGGTACACAACATCCTTCAAGTTTGTTCCAGTAAAGTCCCTTGGTTGATATTTGCATTCCCTAGTTTTCCATTACTGAAAATCTGGGCATTATTTCTGTGGTAGTATCCCAATACTAGAAAAAAATCATCTGGCATGGACACCAGAGTTATAAATAAATAACTTCATTCCTTTGTTGTGTTAACTAACCATAGATGGTAATTAAATCCTTCTTTAAACAACTTTGGTCAGGTGAGCTCCTCAAGCCCCATGGGGCCTCTTGTTTGTTTTGATGTGACTTAGTTATTCACACTGCATCAAATATTAGTATATCAAATATGTGTGCCCTGTCATATTTCAAACTTCCAAAGGGGAGATAATTTGCAAAATTCATTTTTTTCATTTTAAAGATAGGTTTTTGCATGTTAGCACCATGTATTACTGTTTTCTTGTCATATTAACCTTCTTTACAGTCTCAAAATATGGTTCAATTACTCAAGGAACTTCTCGAGAACAAAGTAACCACCCGAGGCAGCATAATTCTCAAAGTACATACTCAAGTAGATCTGATATTAATCGCAGTGATCTGCGGGTGAGTACATAGTTTCTTCTTGTTTTCAAATGCCTCCAAATCTTATTGTTGAAAATGGGAGTGATTTTATTGCTTGATTAATGAAGCAATAAAGCAAATATACCAATAGAAAAACAATGGAGGTCTAAGGATATTAATCATTTTGGAATCACTCAAATGAAGTGTTCAACTGGGCATTTTTCATCTCTGATTGATATAGAACTTCAGTTCATTTAACCCTTTACCCAACACAGACGAAATCAAAATTTATTATTTTAAATATCATTTTTTGGCTCAACTTGACAAAGTCAAGCTGAGCTATTGCCATCACTTCTCGTCCGTCGGCGTACGTACGTACGTACGTACGTACGTACGTACGTACGTACGTTAGTATGTTAGTACGTTAGTACGTACGTCCACAATTTCCTTTGGCACACCTCACAGTTCGCATTTATGATCAGATTACTTTGAAACTTGGTATGCTTGTTTGCGGTGACCTCTAGATGGGAGCTATCGATTTTCTCCAATTTCCGTCAAAAAATGTTGCCGCGGCCAACGTTCTTAGAACTTAGTTTAGTCAAACCACAATATTTCCCTTTGGCACACCCTACAGGGCACATTTATGATTTGATTGCTTTGAAACCTGGTATGCTTATTTAGGGTGACCTCTAGATGGGAGCTATCGATTTTCTTCAATTTCCGGCAAAAAATGTTGCCACAGCCAACGTTCGTAGAACTTAATTTAGTCAGACCTCAATATTTCCCTTTGGCACACCCTACAGAGCACATTTATGATCAGATTGCTTTGAAACCTGGTATGCTTGTTTGGGGAGACCTCTAGATGGGTTCTATCGATTTTCTTCAATTTCTGTCAAAAAATGTTGCCGCGGCCAACATTCTTAGAACTTAGTTTAGTCAGAAGACTCAATATTTCCCTTTGGCACACCCTACAGGGCACATTTATGATTTGATTGCTTTGAAACCTGGTATGCTTATTTAGGGTGACCTCTAGATGGGAGCTATCGATTTTCTTCAATTTCCGGCAAAAAATGTTGCCACGGCCAACGTTCGTAGAACTTAGTTTAGTCAGACCTCAATATTTCCCTTTGGCACACCCTGCAGGACACATTTATGATCAGATTGCTTTGAAACCTGGTATGCTTGTTTGGGGAGACCTCTAGATGGGTGCTATCGATTTTCTTCAATTTCCGTCAAAAAATGTTGCCGCGGCCAACGTTCTTAGAACTTAGTTTAGTCAGAAGACTCAATATTTCCCTTTGGCACACCCTACAGGGCACATTTATGATCGGATTGTTTTGACACCTGGCATGCTTGTTTGGGGTGACCTCTAGATGGGGGCTATCGATTGTCTTCAATTTCCATCAAAAAATGTTGCCACAGCCAACATTCTTAGAACTTAGTTTAGTCAGACCACAATATTTCCCTTTGGCTCAACCTACAGGGCACATTTATGATTAGATTGCTTTGAAACCTGGTATGCTTATTTACGGTGACCTCTAGATGGGAGCTATCGATTTTCTTCCATTTCTGTCAAAAAATGTTGCCACGGCCAACGTTCTTAGAATTTAGTCGAGTCAGACTACAATATTTCCCTTTTGTACACTCTACAGGGCACATTTATGATCGGATTGCTTTGAAACCTGGCATGCTTGTTTGGGGAGGCCTCTAGATGGGAGCTATTGATTTTCTTCGGTTTCTGTCAAAAAATGTTGCCACTGGCAAAAAAATGACATTGGTACCAATGATCTTCAATTCTGCCATTTCATTTATAACTTACCAAGTTCAAGTTTGTCAAGTTGAGCTACAGTGTCATTGACACTTTCATTTAAATTTTTCAAAAGATTTCAACAAAACCATATCATGAGGCCCCTCAAAGAGGGGTCACATGATATGTTTTTGTTGAAATTTTTTAGAAAGTAGTATTTTTTCAGCTTCGGAATTTGCACATTATGCAGGCGGATGTGGCCGATTCGTTGGGTAAAGGGTTAACTAACATTTTTTTTAACAAAAATTGTGAATTCTCGCTCTAAAGTATTGAGATTCAATATACTGACAATTCATTTCTCAGTTACGTTTTTCTTTCAGTATGTATCTGTGATTGTGTTGAAGAGAATTTTAGTGATGGATGAATGTATTGTTCAGACAATGAGTGAATGAAATTTTATTAACTATTAAATGTAGTAAAGCCTATCTAATTGGATGTCTTCTATTTGAACACTCCCCTTAATTGAATATAAATTCCAAACATCAAACCATTTACCACATATTCAGTACAAATTTGACACATTATTTGAATATAGTTTTTAGAGTAGTCTTTTGATAATTGAATGAAAAATCTATCAAAGCTTTTCTCTGACAATCACAGAATTCTGTATGTTTACAGACATATTTGGTCATTATACATCCAATATCGGCATTTAATCTATTATATCATGTTGTCAAACAAGATATACTAGAATAAATTCTCAGTTTATCACCCTATTGAAATATTTTTCATTGGTAAAGTGGCTATTCAGTTAACCATTTACCCAACGCAGATGTTGTCAAAATTGATTATTTTAAATATCAAACTTTTAAAAAAAATTCAACAAAACCATATCATGTGACCCCTCATTGAAACGAGCTCGACGAGAATTTTTTGTTGAATTTTTTGAAAAATAATATTTTTTCAGCTGCTAAATTTGCATATTGTAACATGAGTATTTTTTCTAAGATACAATGCTACCAGCATGGAGAGGCTTAGTTTATCAAGATTTTGTTCATCAATAATTGTTTTCTTCCTATATATTGGAGAGTGCCAGCTGGCACTTTCAATAAATTGTAACAGAACAATTTTATATCAACATTTCTTTACTACTGCATAACAATCTAATAACAGGAGTGTGATTTTTCAGGGTTTTTTTTTATCTGATTTCAGTTTTTTGCTTACCCAACTACATATTTTTATTTCTTTAAATTTACAGGAAAATGGTCCATAAGACCATTTTCATGGAAATTCAAAGAAATGAAATGCAACCAAAAGCTTTATTTCTGCAGGACTTCAGTTGTATGGGGATATAAAGCTTGATTTTGAAACCTTTCCATCATGCAAACATGATTTCAGTTTTTTCATCTGGTCCCAATCACACCCCTGTAATACACACAGTGTAAAGCCACTAAGTGGCTTTCAGCACTTTTCAGTAGAGCCCTAAAGTGGTTTCTAGCACTCTACATTTAACATTATTTTAGTGCATTGGAAACTGACAATGAAACTTATTTATACATGCCCACGGAATACGACTTTCATAAAAATTTCTGTTGATTATTATTCTTTCTTGAAAATAAAAATGAGTTAGAAAACTATAAATTAAAATGTTCAGAGTCGTGCTTGTATGTTTTGTTTCTCCATTTCTGTTTCTTATCAAGTGTACTGGTCATAGAAAAATGTCTTTGATTCTATTTCATTTCCAGGCCTTCAAAAAACAGTAATTTGATATATGAACCAGATGTCTGGCCAACTATTGCTTTTCGACAAATTATGTTTTTAGCTTAACTTGACAAAGTCAAGATAAGCTATTGCCATCATGCTTGCAAAAGTCTGTTAGTCTGTAAATCAGTAAGTCTGTTCACATTTTTCTTCAGCACAGGCTACATCCCATAGTTCTTGTCCGATCGTCATGAAATTTCATATGCAGGTTTGAGATCATGCCGACTACAGGTCGTATTTATGAAGGGATTTCATTGTAACTTGGTAGGGTGTATCTGTATAATATCTAGATGAGAACATCCCCTTTTGATCATGATCTGTCAACCGTGATGGCTGCCCAAGCCTGAAACCCAAAAACTTTTAGCTCAGTCTACAGATCATACTCCATATAATGTCTAGATGAGAACATCCCCTTTTGGTCGCGATTGGTCAACTGTGACATCTAGAAGGGTCCGAAGTCCGAAAACCTTTAGCACAGTCCACATGTCATATTTATGAATGGATTTCATCGTAACTTGGTAGGATGACTCCAGTTAATGCCCAGATGAGAACATCCCCTTTTGGTCGTGATCATTCAGCCTTTATGGCTGCCTGATCCCAAAAACCTTTAGCACAGACTACAGGTTGCATTTATGAAGGGATTTCATTGTAACTTCGTAGGATGACTTAGTATAATGTCTAGATGAGGACATCCCCTTTTGGTCGCGATCAGTCAACCATGATGGATGCCCGAGCCTAAAACCTGAATACCTTTAGCGCAGTTTGCAGGTTGTATTTATGAAGGGATTTCATGGTAACATGGTAGGATGACTCTGTATAATATCTAGATGAGAATGTCAGTTGTGATGGCTGACCAAGCCCGAAACCCAAAAACTTTTAGCACAATCTACAGGTCACATTTAATATGGAGGGATTTCATTGTAACTTGGTAGGATGACTCTTTATGATGTTTAGTTGAGGACGTCCTCTTTTGGTTGCGATCCGTGTACCGTGATCGCTACACAGGCCCGAAGCTCAAAAACCTTTAGCACAGTCTGCAGGCCGTATTTATGAAGGGATTGCCTTGTAACTTGACAGGATGACTCGTTTTGGAATAATTTCTCTCTAAATTGGTAACTTTGGTTGACATACATGAACTGTGAGGGCCACATTAGCCCACCCCTCAGTTCTTTAGTACAGTCTGCACCTCAAATTATTTTTATTGAAAACATAGCATACAGGGAACAGAAATTAACATATTCCCAATTATCACAATTGTCTTATTTCATAATCCTTTCATAAACATTGAACATTATCCTTTTCATCAAACACAACACAACACACAGACGGACAAGTTAAGCTACATTGTCATTGACACTTTCATTTACAGTACCTTGATGCAACATGACTTAGTTTTTAAATTGTGTTTGCTTGCTTGCAAGAATATGTACAAATGTGTATCTCATCTCGTCTCAGCCATAACGTAGTAAATCCTGGAGGTATGAACATGAGATCTCGCATAAATGTTGAGGACATGTGGAAGATTGTTGTGCTCGATATTTGGGTCCACATGTTGAAGGTCAAGGTTGCAGATGAGTGTCACATGTTGAACCTATCACAAATTATGTCTTGCCCATTACTTGAAAAAATAAAAGATCTGGTTTTCACGATCATTGAGGATAGTGAGGTGCTGTACATGATGGTCTGGTTCATACCATTGAGGACAAGGATTATACTTGTTTAAATATTGTGGCTTATTACGTTCATTTTCTTTTCACCCATAAAGTCCTGGAGATTTGTGTACATTTTGCTACACTTTGACACGCTGCATACTGTGGCTTTGCTGCTGTTCTGGACTTGTCTTGGCTGCCTATATATGCAGCCAAGACCCGCCTAGAAGCAACTGCCAAGGTACTGAGGATGCAAACTTACACAAAGAGTGCATGTTGGAGCACTTGTTATGTCCCCAACCTCCGAAGAGAGGATTTGGGGGGGGGGGGGGTATCTAATGAAGCCCTCCATCCATCTGTCTATCCTCCATCCGTCCGTCTGTCCATACAAACATTTTCCATTATAATTTCAAACCATCTCTTTTGGTATGCTGATAGACCCGCATGGAGGAATGGATATGCACAAGGAATGGGTTCCATCCAATAATTTATCCCAGAGTTATGGTTCTTTTCACCTTTTGGACTTAGAAAAATATTTGTTTTCACACTTCTGACGTAGAAAATTTGCCTGTTCCCACAATACCTTTAAGGCTACTTTGAACATGCCTATGGGTCGGGGGCAATAGCCAACGCTTTGCATAGCCCTTGCTGTGTTTCAGTAAAAAGTGATCAAAGCCAGAATTAGGTTGCGAGGATTGAATGTGATATTTCACATCACCATTGAACCCTCAAAAAACTTTTTCCAGATTTTCTACCACGCAACAGTCTGTTAGTCTAATTCTATAGCAGTGATTTCTAAGCAAGTCTTGGCAGTCTGTAGAGGTAATGAAGACAACTAGAAACCACTGACGTGTTTATTTTACATTTAACTATTTTTTACAGGTCTTCTTGATAATTACTTGTTGTCACTTCAGTTCTGTTTATCAGAGTCGAAATTGTGTCCTCGAGTTACTCCAGTGCTGGAAATGAACAAAATTGACGGGTGCAATTTTAAGCTCCTGTGCAATCAGAGACAGGAGTAAATGGCACCCGTAAAATGTTAGTATATGAATTTTCGAGAGATTACTGTCACCAAACACCAGAAACCTTAACCCTTTGAACTATAGTGGTATCTTCCATGCCAGTTCAATGGCAGTAATTAGAAGAGTCCATATTCATTATTTGGGGTAGACCAATCAATATTTTCAACGTGCAGCCTCGGGGCTGCACGTTGAAAATATTAATTAGTCTACCTCACACATTTACTGAACAGCCATCCAATTTAATGACGTTATGGCGTATCATGTTCCTGGCCAGAAAAGTGGCCGCTTGGGTTCAAGGGGTTAAGTGTATAAGGAATTGCTGAATTATGACCGTAACTTGCCACTGGCTACAGAGTGCTGTTTTCTCAAAACAACACACTTTTATATATCCTCACAGTATATTAGTGCTCCACAACATTTTCAATGAGTGCATTTTTTAGCTCCCGAAAAATAGAAAACACGGGTGCTGACGGGTGCAATTGCACTCGCACCTGTCTCATTTCCAGGACTGTTACACTTGATTTACCACTAACACCTAGCATTGCCATTTGTTCCAGTAAGACTAAAATCCTCGCCCTCTGATTGGACAAGAGCTCGCTTAGTTTTTTCTATGTTTCCGGCTCCAGTGGCATATGTTACCATCTGATGTCACCAAGTGAAATTTTTTAAAAATTCAAAGTGCATACTGCCTGTAAAATAATATTTTTCAAGGCCAGTGAGCATTCTATAAATGTATAACACAAACCATTTTTAAATAGGTCTAGGTGGTGATTTGAACTGAGATGGAGTAACCTTGACCTTTATCTATGTTATTGATTTTTTGTTGTCCAGTGACATCGTGGGGTGCACGAGAGGTTTATTTACTAAATTTGTTATCGTTAAAGTTGCCTTGTTCATTCAAGTTGACTTGTTCATTTCACGATGTGTGTTTTGGGCTATGGCTAGGGTCTTATTGGAACATAAATGTTATTGTGATGAATTGACAGTAACATTGTTGGAGGTTTGCAGCTCCGAGCGTATGTTCACGTCTCAGTTGAACATAAACTCCAAGCAAACCCCACCCCATGTTACCATCAATTCATTACAATAACTTCTAATGTTATTTTCATTTAATCATAAATTACCTATTTGTTATTGCAGAATAAATTTCCTGGTAGTAGTTCTTCACATAATAAACCTGTTGCTTCTGTGATATCCAATGTTGCTGAGAAAAGAAGAACCAGTGAAGAGGCTGTCAAAGCACACCCACCACCACTTGTTTCTCCAAAAAAGTCAACAGAGACATTGAAACCGATTGGACCGGAAAATCATTTATTCAGACCATTTGATACATCTAAAGTGCTCGCTAATGGTTATGACAGTAAAGGTGATGTTTCTTTACTTGGAAAAGTTTCACAAGCAAGTCTGCTGCACGATTCTAGTCAGTGCAGTGCATCAGACAAGTCACATTCTGTCTCAGTTTCATCAGGCAACAAACAAAATGATCACTCATCTCCAAGGGACTACACAAAATCAACACTTCTCAGTGCGGAGAGCAAGAAAGATCAACATTCCTCAGATACTGCTCACAAATCTATGTCTGATTCCAGCAAATCTCATTCTAATAATGGCGTTTCAAAATCAACATTGGACTATGAAGGACTTCATCCCAATTTCTTTAGAAGTGGTTTAATTCAGAATAGTCTTTTATTCAATTTGGAACATTTTCCACACATTACCAGCAAGTTAGATTTGGAAGAGAAGAAACTCCGAGAAGCAAGAAGCAGTGGAAATTATGATAGTGAAGATGATGACAGTTGTGTCTTTGATGACGTTGATGAAAGTGAGAAAGAAAAACTGACAGTCATAAAATCGGGACCTCCTTTGAAACTAAACTCGGCTCCCAAGAAATTGGAACATCTTGGAAACCTAGGATTAACTACTCAAAGTAAGAAAAAAGGTAATTCTATGTTGTTTGATAGCAAGAACAACACAGATCTAGATTTTTTATCTGTTTTGTAAACTGATTTCATTATAAAAAAGGATGGGTGTGAATGTGGCCTTAAGTAACATTTTTAACATTTCACTGAATTGCTTTGGGAAAAGGGAGGTGGTTGGGTACACTAGTTCATTGGCAAGCTTGTACAATCAGAATTTAAATTGATCTGAGAAAAGGTCCCCTTATATTTCCAGTAACAATTAATAACACTTTACCTATCAGGAATAGGTGATGACTGGAGATGAGTGGTATTGTAATTATTTGGAATGAATCGCCCACATCCGCCCGTGTAATATGCAAATTGAGCAGTTGAAAAAATTAAAGTTTTCAAAATATTTCAACAAAACCATATTATGTGAACCCCCCTCCCCCTCCCCCCCCCCCTCCCATTGGAACGAGCTCATTGATCTTGTTCCAATGAGGGGTCACATGATATGGTTTTATTGAAATTTTTTTTAAAATTTAAAAAAAATTATATTTAAAATAATAAATTTTGATGTCGTCTGCATTGGGTAAAGGGTTAAGGGGGTGTACCTCGGTATTAGTTCTGTATTGGCTTTCTGACTTGACTGAGATTTGATGACTGTACCAAAGGGGAATTCACACCAGGAAAATACAGAATAAGTTGTTCTTGTTTCATTCTACCACAGCTCCAGAAATCCCCCTGCCAATGGGCTCAACAATGGCATTCTTTTACGAAAACAAATCATGTACACAGAAATTTTGTGACTTCTTCTAAACACACCTTAACCTTTAAAGGCTTATTTGATGCGTTTGCAATCTCAGCACATGTACCCTGACCGTGTCATCTTCAGGAGGTCCTGCTGACAATAAACAAATCAGCTGGGCAATGATTACTAGTCAATTCTTGGCTGCCTGTTACAGGTTGTAGTCTAGTTAGAAATCAGGACAACTGCCTAGGCCTAGGCCCATAAGGGTTAGCAAAGTGGAAAACACAATCGGCCTCTTCTTTTATGAAATTGAACTCTTCACTTGTTGTAACCTCAACAAAGCCTTATAAATAGTGAATGCAGGAAGATTTGAAAATTCGGAGTTTCAGTATTCAGTGATTGGTTTGGTTCAGTTTTTCAGTATGTCCACAATATTGGTATCGGTTTGGTTTTTTGGTATATTGCCCATCTCGAATATCACATAGACCAAGTGATGAGAGTCTGGGGTCCACTAGTTCAGTTTCCAGTTCCTTCTTAGTCATATAGTTTGAATACTTTATTCACAAACACAGTAAAACCGTTTGGCAAGTTTTAGCCAGATCTTCCAGTTTGGTTTTCTGGTTTGCCATAAAAAGCGGAAATGAACCAGAAAACAAAAAAAGAACTGCCTAACCATAATGCTCAGGAAACTTTGAAAATCATATAGAGTGGCATAATTCCAGTAGAACCAATAGACCACATGTCTGCAACCATATAGGAAGGTTAACAATAACCCACATTAGTCCTCTGGCTAAAACATTACAAGTGCTTCCAAAGCTTTTTTCAACAAAGCCTTATAAATAGCGAATGTAGAAAAATTTGAAAATTCAGATGTTTTTCGGTATTCAATGAATGGTTCTGTTCAGTTTTTCAGCATCCGCATGATGTTGGTATCAGTTCGGTTTACCAGTATATTGCCATTCTCCTGTGATGACACTTGCCAAAAATATTCTTTAATGCCTTAAAATTCTCCATTCTCCCAAAACAGTTTATCATAACATGTTTTTTTGTGAAACCCATAACCTGCTAGAAATCTGTCTTTGGTAGTGGTGTCTACCCTTATCTTGGCCACCTATATCAGCATCTAAGACTTTACTTGATATCCCTTCTGTTAGTAATTTGTTTTGACAAAGAAATAAGCTGTTAAACCACTGAGAGGTGGACCACAACATAAAAAGTACTGAACCCACACTTTGCATTATTAGTCGAGTTGTGACGAAGTCAAACTCAACTTATAGTTTGATGAATGGTGGGCGGGTGGGCGTGCGTGAACAATTGGTTTCCGGATGGTAACTTGATAATGGTTCAACCCATGTCCATGAAACTTCATAGGTAGGTTGGTTCAGCCCATGTTCATGAAACTTCATAGGTAGGTTGGTATCGGTGAGAGGAAGAACCCTATTAATTTTGGACTTGCTTGGTCAAAGATCAAGGTAACAGTGACCTTGGACATAGTAAATTGTAAACAATTGGTTTCCGGATGATAACTTGACTACAGTTCAACCCACATTCATGAAACTTCATATGTAGGTGGGCCTTCGTGAGAGGAAGAACCCTATTTATTTTGGACTCACTAGGTCAAAGGTCAAGGTCACATTGGCCCTGAACATAGTAAATCAAAAGAATTGGTTTCCAGATGATAACTTGATAATGGTTCAACCCATGTTCATGGAACTTCATAGTTAGGTTGGCATCAGTGAGAAGAAGAACCCTATTTAATTTGGACTCGCTAGGTGAAAGATCAAGGTCACAGTGACCTTCAGCATAGTAAATTGTAAAGAATTGTTTTCCCGGATGATAACTTGATAAAGTTTCGACCCACATTCATGAAACTTCATAGGTAGGTTGGCATCAGTGAGAGGAAGAACCCTATTTATTTTGGACTTGCTAGGTAAAAGGTGAAGGTCACTGTGACCTTCAACATAATAAATCGTAAACAATTGGTTTCCGGACGATAACTTGATAATGGTTTCCCACACATTCATGAAACTTCATAGGTAGGTTGGCCAAGGTGAGTGGAAGACCCCTATTTATTTTGTGACCTTGAACATAAATAAATCGTAAACTATTGGTTTCCAGATGATAATTTGACAATGGTTCCACCTACATGAAACTTCATAGGTAGAACACCGGGGCGGACTCGGATACATAATTTGTACATCTACATAATGGTAATAATCATTTTATCTTACAATATATTAGGGATAAGTCAAGAATGTAGACAAATATATAGCAAACTTTTTATTCATACGGATGGACAAAAAGAAAAAAAATGGAACTCACGCGAATGGAGCGTGCTTGTATCCGACCCCCTGCTTCAAACATCTGTATCAGGGGGTACACGACAGTTGCTGAGTTAATACAGACAAAATACACGTTGATTGTAAGATAAAATGCATGAACATTGTTTACACGATCATGTGATCAAGTTTTCTGTTATATTTGCAATTTCCCCGTGGGAACCCCGGGAAGTAAGCAGCACTTGTTTACTGTGGTAAACCAGTTCCGCTTTACTAGTAAAATAGGACCCAGTCACCAATGCTTGGGGTGAAAGTCCTCTAAAATGGGCAACATGTAGATCAACGATTAACTAAACTTGACTTCATCTCCATGTTGTGTCACGATTAGCCATGGTGCATAAATATGTGACGTTAACCACCAACAAACAAACATATTTGCAATTTATAAACCTCAACCACCAAATTGTTCTCAGCTTTAGTAAGCCCAGACTCGATTCAAATTTAGTGAACTTGATTTATAAATTCTGTAATAAAATAGGAACTTGGTCAAGATCTTCAGATTTTTAAAGGTCATTGAAAAGTTATGCCATTCTGTTCAAAGCCTCCGTTTTCATGAACTTTGTTTAACCACTGACCTTACCTGTCAGCCATATCTGGCCAGCCCTATTCAAAATTTAAAAAAATTTCAGTTCTGATTTTAATGTTTTCAATATTTTTGCCTCCAAACCACACCTTATAGCACCCCAGCACCCTCTTTGAAATGAGGGATTATAAGCTATGCTTTTTAGGCAAATATAAAAACATTTAGTTATTCAAGAAAAATTTTTTGCAAGTAAGTTGTGTAAGGTGAAAGGTTAATTTATCATGGTGTATTGAGATTATTTTGGGATATTGAGCATGTACTTTTGCAATTACAATTCCTGCTTAAGATGCTGTTGAAGGACCATGACAAAACATTTAAAATTTTTCCTTTTTATGCCCCACCATAAAATGGCTGGGTATATAGTCTTACCATTGTCTTTTCATCTTCCATCATTCCAAAATAACAGTTTTTATACCCCCTGCAACAAGTTGTGTGTGTGTGTGGGGGGGGGGGGGGGGGGGGGGGGGTTAGGAATACAGGAATCAACTTGTCTGTTCATCTGTTGGTCCATCCATCTATCTGTCTGTCCATCCATCCATAGACATAATTTTGTCCAGAGATTTTCTCAGATGTTTATAAACCAATCTGCTCAAAACTTGGTATGAATGTTCACCACCATGGGAACCTGTGCACCTGCTGTTATAGTTCCAGTAGGATTAT
The DNA here is from genome assembly GCA_031216915.1 of Pictodentalium vernedei. Classification (NCBI taxonomy): domain Eukaryota; kingdom Metazoa; phylum Mollusca; class Scaphopoda; order Dentaliida; family Dentaliidae; genus Pictodentalium; species Pictodentalium vernedei. Next base: position 78,492,032 of record CM062295.1, read on the forward strand.
TTTTTCAAGAATTATCCCCCTTATCAACTTGAAATAACAGGCCAAGCTTTTTGTCCAGAGATTTTCTCAGATGTTTATTGCTTGATTCCTTTGAAATTTGGTATGGATGTTTACTACCATGGGAACCTGTGCACCTTCGATTGTAGATATAATCTTACTTTTTTTTTTACAAGAGTTATGCCCCTTTTTGTCTTAGAATGCGTGAATTTTGTCCGGAGATTTTCTCAGATGTTTATGGGTCGATTCCATTGAAATTTGGAATGTTTACTACATGGGATCCTGTGCTCTTGCGATTATAGTATTTTGTCCCGAGATTTTCTCAGATGTTTATGGGTCAATTCCTTTGAGACTGTTCACTACCATAGGAACCTGTACACCTGTAATTACAGTTTTGGTCAGATTTTTTTGCCAGAGTTATGCCCCTTTTCATCTTGGAATGCAGGCATTTTGTCCAGAGATTTTCTCAGACGTTTATGGGTCAATTCCTTTGAAACTTGGTATGGATGTTCACTACCATGGAAACCTGTGCACCTGCAGTCATAGTTTCGATCACACATTTTTTGCCAGAGTTATGCCCCTTTTCATTTTAGAATGCGTGAATTTTGTCCGTAGATTTTCTCAGATGTTTATGGATCGATTCCAATGAAACTTGGTATGGATGTTTACTACCATGGGATCCTCTACACTTGTGATTATAGTTTTCCTTGTGGGGCATACACATTTAGTTTTAATCAATCTGGCCCTTTACATCATCTCATGAGAAAGTCTGAGGGAGAGTTTTGAAGATGATATGTCAACTGTTGGATTTCTTAACGGCCAAAACAAGGACAGCAAATTTTTTTGTGTGCACCTTACAACTCATTTCAACTGGTGCAATCCGTTACTGGTCATTGTATGTTGCCTTCGATTTTTTTTTCCTCAAAAGATTAATTTTGAACCCTGATGGTATCTTTCTGTTTTTGTATCAATTGGAAGGATCCATATATATGCAATTAACAAGTCAAATTTTAACTAAGTGAATGATTAAAGGTTTTGTGTTTGGAAGTTATATTCAATTTTAACAGTTATTCAATTACAAGATATGAAAATTAAGTTGGCCCCACTGCATAGTCTCTCATAATTAACCCTTTACCGAACAAATCGGCCGCATCTGTCCGTCTACAGTACAGTCGCCATGGATTGGTCATAATCCTTGCATGGTCAGTGGTATTTAAGCATGCATTTACCAGGTAATAAAGATCGTCAAAATTTTAATTAATGAAGCTCCGGGTTATACCCGGTGCTTCATAAATTAAATTTTGGATGATTATGCCTATAATTAATGCTTGGAGTCTAATATTATTGCTATTGCGTTCGTGGAAATATTTCCCGCCCCTGGAAAGTGACCAGTCCACGGCGGCTGTACTGAATATACAAATTTAGCAGTTGAAAAAAAAAAATTTCAAAAACTTTAAACAAAACCATATCATAACTCTCTCATTGGAATGAGCTCATTGAGATCGTTCCAATGTGGGGGGCGGGGGTCACATGATATTGTCGTTATTTTGAAAAGAATTTAAAAAATAATGTTTGAAATAATAAATTTTGATATCGTCTGCATTGGGCAAAAGATTAATAGCAAATTAGTGAACAGTTCATTGAAGCAATTTGTGCTGATATTTCTATGTCTGTAACCCTGTATATTACTACACTATACTTCTATGATTTTATCATAGTTTCATTACAGGCACTTTATCTGTTGAGAATGTATTAAGCTGTGAATCAGGTACCAATTACTGTTTTTAGCTCACCTGACTTTCAGTCAGGAGAGCTATAGTGATCACTCACCGTCCGTCATCGTCCCTCGTCCGTCGTCCATGAACATGGTGTTTGTGTCTTCTCCTCCCAAACCGCTGAACCAATTTAATTGATATTTGAGATAATAGTTTGTCATGACATCTCAATTTGATTTTGTTCAAATCAAGTTGCCTCGCCTCTTGGTAGGGCCACACCCAAAAAGTGTGCTGAAATCTTAAAAAATCTTCTTGTCATGAACCAGCAGTAGCAGAAACTTGATATTTGGTGTGCAGCTTCCTTTTGAGGTGTAGACTCAGGTTTGTTCAAGAGAAGTTTGATGGGGTATATTTGGCGTCGTTATGGGAGGGGCAAAATTTTTGGCCCCGCCCATAATTTCTATTTTCCGAACCGAGAGGCTGATTTCAACCGAATTTTATGTGAGGGCTTATTGGGTCATAAGTACCTAATTTATGCCGATTTTTTTTTTCCCGCAGTCCCGTGGGAACCACAGGAGCTAAAAATAGAAAAAAATTAAAACGCCCATATCTCCAAAACTGCACGGCACTGAGAATTTTTATTTGGTGTGAAGCTTCCTTAGGGCCAACAGAAAGGATTGGTAAAAAAAAAATTGCCATCGGTTTTATCATAGGATACATTTTCGGGACTTTGAAAAAGTGCTGAGTCAGCACTTTTTAACACTGTAGGCAATGGGAAAAACATTAAAAAGTCTTCTTCTCCAGCTCCAGCAGGCAGAATCTTTTGATATTTGGTATGCAACATTGTAGGGTGGATATGATTCAAGTTTGTTCAAATCGGCCCCCTGGATTCATATTTGGGCTCACTATAGAAGCTCGAATTTGGACTTAGTGCATTTCAGGCAAATTTCTTTAAAAATCTTCTTCTCCAGATCCAGCAGGCAGAATCTTTTGATATTTGGTATGCAACATTGTGGGGTGGATCTGATTCAAGTTTGTTCAAATCGGCCCTCTGGATTCATATTTGGGCTCACTACAGAAGCCAGAATTCGAACTTCGTGCATTTCAGGCAAATTTCTTTGAAAATCTTCTTCTCAAGATCCAGCAGGCAGAATCTTTTGATATTGTGTGTGCAGCATGCTTAGGGGGGTGAGATTAAAGTTTGTTCAAGCCAAGTCCCTGGGTTCATATTTGGGCTCACTGTCATAGACCGAATTATAACTTAGTTCAAAATGAGGAATTTTCTTTAAAAATCTTCAGATTCAGCAGTCGGAATGTTTTGATATTTGGTATGCAGCATCCTTAGGGGAATGAGATTCAAGTTTGTTCAAGCCATGTCCCTAGGTCCATATTTGGGCTCACTGTGGGAGCTTGAATTGTAACTTAGTTCGAAATGAGGAATTTTCTTTAAAAATCTTCTTCTTCAGATCCAGCAGTCGGAATGTTTTGATATGTGGTGTGTAGTATCCTTGGGGAGCAGGGTGTGTGTGTGTGTGTGTGGGGGGGGGGTGGGGGGGGGGGGCCCCGAATTATAACTTAGTCAATATGAGGAATTTTTCTTTAAAAATCTTCTTCAGATTCAGCAGTCGGAATGTTTTGATATTTGGCTTGCAGTGACCTTAGAGGGCTGAGATTCATGTTTGTTCAAGCCAAGTCCCTTGATTCATATTTGGGCTCACTATGGGAGCCTGAATGACAACTTAGTTCAAAATGAGGAATTTTCTTTAAAAATCTTCTTCAGATCCAACAGATGAATGCTTTTGATATTTTTTATGCAGCATCCTTAGGGGGTGAGATTAAAGTTTGTTCAAGCCAAGTCCCTGGGTTCATATTTGGGCTCACTGTGGTAGCCCGAATTATAACTTAGTTCAAAATGAGGAACTTTCTTTAAAAATCTTCTTATTCAGATCCAGCAGTCAGAATGTTTTGATATTTGGTGTGCAGCATCCTTAGGGGGGTAAGATTCAAGTTTGCTAAAGCCAAGTCCCTGGGTTCATATATGAGCTCCCCGTGGGAGCCCAAATTATAACTAAGTTCAATATGAGGAATATTCTTTAAAAGTCAATTTTTTTAGATCCACTGGTCAGAATCTTTGGATATTTGGTATAAGCTTTTCTTAGGAGTAGCAGATGCAACTTGTTGAAATCAATTCTCTGGGTTGATATTTAGGCTACCATGTCAGGTGAGTGCCCTCAGGCCTCCTTGGGCCTCTTGTATTTGCAACTAACCCAATTATTTGTTTTTTATTCTGATTTTCCTTGAGAAAAAATTTCACCAATAAGGCCTAAAAAAGTTAAAAATCTGTTTCTCAGGCCCTCCTGTATTGCCCTTTTGGCTGCCGCATGCTCTCTTTTTACAACCAATGTAAACTTCAAAAAATAAAAATTAAATAGTTTATGTCTGATATTTTACCCAAGTTAATAAAATAGATAAATTTGTCTCTTGAGTGCAACAAGACTTTGCAATGCTTGAGCATTGCAAAGCCTTCTTGCACTCAAGGTACAAAATACACTACCACCCATGCTATTCTGTAGACTGTAGTTTATAAGGCCTAAAACATAAAACAAACCCAAGAACACAAACTTTTGATGGCAAAGAAATAATTAAAAAAATGAAATTAAAAAAAATGACCTCCCACATGCAATTTTAGAAAAAATGCCTGGGAAACAGATCTTCTTTGTGGGGCCTAATCTTTCTTTTATTTGTGCCAGGGTGAGGAAAAATCTTTGTCCGCTTTGTACAGGTCTGGAAACACTCCACATATCTGATAGAAAGTTGAAGCAAATAAATGGTTAATATTGTTGGAGCTAGGCTTTTCAAGGGTTCAATAATTATTTCATTTGTTGAGACATACTATCTTGTAATCATGCATAAAATTCTCTTTAGATTTAGAGTTTGAAAAACTGATAAGAAGGAAAAAGCGATTGAAAGAATCAAATACCATAGAAGTTGATGCAGATAAAAAATCTTCTCCACTTAACATACCAGATGTACCACTAACTACAGATGTAGAGATTGATTATGAAGAGAAATGTAAATTTTTATCTATGTTGGGAATCACGGCACTCAAGGCTGAGGAGAAAAAAGGTGAATATTGTTAGACCAGCAGTAGGTTTTGCTTCAGTTATCTTCCTGGTGTGAGTTGGAATATTGGATTCTGAATAAAAAACATTGATTGTTGTAGCTGAACTATGTGTCATCAGTGTGTTTCAAATTATCACACACACCTGTTGTAAATTAAAAAAAAATTATTCCAAAAACATAAAGCCAAGTATGTTTTTATGCCTCCCCCCCCCCCCCCCCCCCCCCCAATTTTTTTTTCGTGAGCGTATAGTATTTGTCATTTCCATCCGTCTGTCTTTCCATCCGTCAAGAAGATTTTCGTGACTGCTCCATAACTCTGAGATGCTTCATTTGATTTTTGTTGAAACTAGGCATACATGTTGCTTATGGGGAGATGATGTGTCGTGCACAAAATGTTTTTTGTTCGATGGAGGTCATGGTCACAGATCAAGGTCAACTGTACGTCAGGAAGATTCTCGTGTCTGCTCCATAACTCTGAGATGCTTCATTGGATTTTGTTGAAACTTGGCATACATGTTGCTTATGGGGAGGCGATGTGTCGAACACAAAAATTGTTTTAATCGATGATGGTCAAGGTCACAAGATCAAGGTCATTGCCATGTCGGGGGGCATAGTCATTTCCGAGTGACAATCTCGTTTTTTTTCCTTCACAATATTTTTTTCCTTCTTGAATACCAGCGTTGGAAATCTTTCTTTTTATAATAAAATGGAAATGTTTCAGATATATTCTTATAGATTATGAAGTTTTGAAACAGCTTCATTTTAGATTGGTACTAAGTTAAAATTCTTAACTGGGCATATGCTGGAAGCCACTATCATGGCTCTACTGGAAAGTGCTGAGAGCCACTTCAGTGTGTTTACACTGTATGCACTAGCTTGTTTTCTCAGCAGTAGCAAATAAATGTTTGCATATGAGGCCATTAAAAAAAAGTATAGGTTCTCAGGCAATTGTGCCTCAAATTTTTGATGAGGGCCGGAGGCTTTTTTTTATTTTTCGCTTAACTTGACAAAGTCAAGATAAGCTATTGTCATCAGGCGTGCGGAAGTCTGTTTGTCTGTGAGTATCTTCACATTTTCCTTTAGCACAGGCTACACCCTGTAGTTCTTGTCTGATCGTCACGAAAATTTCATATGCAGTTTTGGGGTCTCATCTAGATGAGAATGTCCCCTTTTGGTCATGATCGGTCAACCGGTATGATTGCTCGAGGCCAAAACCCGAAAACCATTAGCACAGTCCACAGGTCATATTTATGAAAGGATTTCATTGTAACTTGGTAGTATGCCTCTGTACAATTCCTAGATGAGATTGTCCCCTTTTGGTCATGATCTGTCAACCGTGATGATGCCCAAACCCGAAACCCAAAAACGTTTAGCACAGTCTGCAGGTCATGTGTAATATGGCGGTATTTCTTTGTAACTTGGTAGAATGACTCCATATGATGTCTAAATGAGAATTTCCCTATTTGGGTGCGATCTGTCCACCGTGACGACTGCCCGACCCCAAAAACCGAAAACCTTTAGCACAGTCGACAGATCATATTTATGGAGGGATTTCATTGTAACTTGGTCAGTTGATTTCATATAATATTATGTCTAGATGAGAAAGTCCCCTTTTGGACGTGATTGGGCAACCGGGATGGCTACAGGGGCCCAAAGCCCGAAAACCTTTAGCACAGGCTACAGGTCATATTCATGAAGGGATTTCATTGTAACTTGGTAGGATGACTCCAAATAATGTCTAGATGAGAACGTCCCCTTTTGATAGCGATCATTCAGCCTTGATGGCTGCCCGAGCCCAAAAACCTTTAGCATAGTCTATATGTCATATTTATGGAAGGATTTCATTGTAACTTGTTAGGTTGACTCCATATATTGCCAAGATGATAACGTCCCCTTTTGGTCATGATTGGTCAACTGTGATGGCTACATGTGCCCGAAGCCCGCAAACCTTGAACACAGTCTATAGGTCATATTTATGAAGGGATTTCATTGTAACTTCACTCCAGATGATGCCCAGATGAGAATGTCCCCATTTGGTTGCGATCATTCAGCCATGATGGCTGCCCGAGCTCAAAGCCCGAAAACCTTTAGCACAATCTACAGGTCATATTTGTAAAGGGATTTCATTGTAACTTGGTAGGTTGACTTCATATAATGTCTAGATGAGAACAGCCCCTTTTGGATACGATTGGGCAACTGATGGCTACAGGGCCCCGAAGCCCAAAAACCTGTAGCACAATCTGCAGGTCATAATTATGAAGGGATTTCATTTTAGCTTGGTAGGATGACTCCAAATAATGTCTAGATGAGAATGTATCCTTTTGGTCGCTATCATTCAGCCTTGATGGCTTCCCGAGCCCAAAAACCTTTAGCATAGTCTGCAGGTCGTATTTATGGAAGAATCTCATTGTAACTTGTTAGGTTGACTCCATATAATGCCTAGATAATGGCATCCGCTTTTGGTCGTGATTGGTCAACTGTGATGGCTATATGTGCTGCCCGAAGCCTGAAAACTTTGAGCACAGCTACAGGTCATATTTATGAAGGGATTTCATTGTAACTTCGTAGGATCACTCCAGATGATGCCCAGATGAGAATGTCCCCTTTTGGTTGCGATCATTGAACAATGATGGCTGCCCGAGCCCGAAGCTCAGAAAACTTTAGCACAGTCTACAGGTCATATTTATGAAGAGATTTCATTGTAACTTGGTAGGTTGACTTCTTATTATGTCTAGATGAGAACAGCCCCTTTTGGATACGATTGGGCAACTGTGATGGCTACAGGGACCCGAAGTCCAAAAACCTGTAGCACAATCTGCAGGTCATAATTATGAAGGGATTTCATTGTAGCTTGGTAGGATGACTCCAAATAATGTCTAGATGAGCATGTCCCCTTTTGGTCACGATTATTCAGCCTTGATGGCTGCCCGAGCCCAAAAACCTTTAGCATAGTCTATAAGTCGTATTTATGGAAGGATTTTATTGTAACTTGTTAGGTTGACTCCATATAATGCATAGATGATGACATCCCCTTTTGGTCGTGATTGGTCAACTGTGATGGCTACATGTGCCCGAAGCCCAAAGCACAGTCTACAGGTCATATTTATGAAGGGATTTCATTGTAACTTCTTACGATCACTCCAGATGATGCCCAGATGAGAATGTCTCCTTTTGATTGTGCTAATTCAACCAAGATGGCTGCCCGAGCCCAAAGCCCGAAAACCTATAGCACAGTCTACAGGTCACATTTATGAAGGGATTTCATTGTAACTTGGTATGTTGACTTCATATAATGTCTAGATGAGAACATCCCCTTTTGGACACGATTGGGCAACTGTGATGGCTACAGGGGCCCGAAGCCTGAAATCCTTTAGCACGATCTAGAGGTCATATTTATGAAGGGATTTCATTGTAACTTGGTAGGATGACTCCAAATAATGTCTAGATGAGAACGTCCCCTTTTGATAGCGATCATTCAGCCTTGATGGCTGCCCGAGCCCAAAAACCTTTAGCATAGTCTATAGGTCGTATTTATGGAAGGATTTCATTGTAACTTGTTAGGTTGACTCCATATAATGCCTAGATGATGACATCCCCTTTTGGTCGTGTTTGGTCAACTGTGATGGCTTCAGGGGCCTGAAGCTCGAAAACCTTGAGCACAGTCTACAGGTCATATATATGAAGGGATTTCATTGTAACTTTGTAGGATCACTCCAGATTATGCCCAGATGACAACGCCCCCTTTTGATCACGATCATTCAACCATGATGGCTTCGCGAGCCCAAAACCCCAAAAAACTTTAGTAGAGACTACAGGTCATATTTGTGAAGGGATTTCATTGTAACTTAGTAGAATGACTCAGTATAATGTCGATATGAGAACGTCCCATTTTAGCTGCAATCGGTCTATCGTCATGGCTACACAAGCCTGAAGCCTGAAAACCTTTAGCACAGTCTACAGGCCATATTTATGAAGGGATTTCAATGTAACTTGATAGGATGACTCGTTTTGGAATAATTTCACTCTAACTTTGGTAACTTTCGTTGATATACGTTAACTGTGAGGGCCACATACATTAACTGTGAGGTCATATTAACCCACCCCTCAGCTCTTTAGTACAGTGTACACCTCGTATTATTTTCATCAAAAACATAGCATAGAGGGAACAGAAATGAACATATTCCCAATTATCACAATTCTTGTCTTATTTCATAATCCTTTCATAAACATTGAACATTATCCTTTTCATCAATTACAACACACAAGTTAAGCTACAGTGTCATTGACACTTTCATTTATTCTGAAATCTGAAAAAGATACCCTGAAAAAATATATTCATATTTCAGGAAGAAATCTTTTACGAACTCCGGACTGGTGTTTTCTTATCGCATATATTGCAAAATGCTTCAATCAACTTGGCTGTTGATGACATGCCAAATGCACCCCATTGCAGATTATGTGCAGTCCGAGAAAAGGTGCATTTTCCTCCAAAGTACCAACATAGAAACCATAAATCAGAGAATGGAGAAATCTGAAGCAAAATACGGAGGAAAATGCAAACAGGAAGTTGAAATACTGTGGGGAAATGTTCACCAGTGCTGGTGCTCAAAATTCAGATCTGAAAATACTGACTGGGTAAAATTTTTTGGACCAGACAGAATTTTTTTTTTTTTTTCTTTGATTGGGTATTAAAAAGTTTTTACGCGGTGGAGATTTTATGACGCGGGCGGTGCCTGTGAGCATAGACTTTTTTTTTAATGGCCTAATTGCTTTGTAGCAATTTATTGGAGAGTGCCAATGGGCACTTTCCAATAAATTGTAACAAGGCAGTTACTTATAAACAAACTTGCTGGTAGCATTACAAATCACCTTTGAATAATAATTTAGAATTCTACCAGTCAATTTCACTAGCCATAATTTGTTCAAACAGAATTGTTTTGTTACAATTTATTGGAGAAGCCAATTAACTGCACCCCAATAAATTATAACAAAATTCTGTTTGAACAAATTATGGCTAGTGAAATTAACTGGTAAAATGCTAAATTATTATTCAAAGGGGATTTGTCTTTTTTATGAACAAGATAGTCTTGCTCCTTACTAAATCCATATAAATAGGGAGCATGGTGGGTCAGTGGTAATGACATTGGACTTTAAACCAAAAAGTCCATGTTTCGATCCCCTCCAGGGGTAACTGCATTGTGTCCTTGGGCAAGGCACTTAATCCTGATTACCCACATGGGGGCATGGTGACGCTGTGTACGAAGGTGTACTGCATGTTGATGGTGCACTCGCCTTCAACCAATGCTAACCCTGCTTTCACGTAGTTAATATGTTGGGGAGTCTGACAGTTGCTCGCCACTGCTCGGTTGTCTCTATGTACTCCATCTTCCTCCACCCGTAAAATTGTTACCCTGTCTTGAAAGTGTCATTAAACCCCAATGAAAAAACCCAGAAAATTAATGTCCACATAAACAAATACATGACTGACAAAAAAAATACAGGTTGCACTAGACCCTAAGAAGGCAGTACTGAAAGCCATCCCATCCTTTCCCTTGGACAGAATTACCCCTGAGGGCCAAATTAGAGCTGCATATCAAAGGGCAGAGAGACAGGCACACTTGTATTTATTAGTCCCCTACCGGAACCGTAAGGGGACTATAGGATTGCACTCCGTCTGTCTGTCCATCTGTCTATCCGTCCATCCATCTGTCCGTCTGTCTGTCTGTTTTTTATGTTACCACCTCTCCCTCCAACATGCTTTAAGCTACACCTTTCATATTTGGTACATGGATAAATGGTTCTGAGGGGATGATGCACGCTCAAATTTTTTTTTTCAAAATCCAAGATGGCGGAATGGCGGCCATTTTTGTTGAGTTTTTTAAGCTTTTTTTTTCTCTATTTTCATGTTACCACCCCTCCCACCAACATGGTTCAAGCTACACGTTGCATATTTGGCACATGGATAGAGGGTTGGGAGGGGATGATGCACGTTCAATATTTTTTTTTCAAAATCCAAGATGGCGGCATAGCGGCCATTTTTGTGTTTTTTAAGCTTTTTTCTCTATTTTATGTTACCACCCCTCACTCCAACATGGTTGAAGCTACACTTTTTATATCTGGCACATGGATAGAGGGTTGTAATGGGTTGTTGCACGTTAAATATTTTTTTTCCAAAATTCAAGATGGTGCTATGGCAACCATTTCTGTTGTGTTTTTTAAGCTTTTTCTCTATTTTATCTTACCACTGCTCCCTCCAACATGGTTCAAGCTGCACTCTTCATATATGGTACATGGATAAAGGGGTTGTGAGGGGATTATGCACGCTCAATATTTTTTTTCAAATTCTAACATCTGTCTGTCTGTCCGTCTGTCTGTCTGTCTGTTTTTATTATGTTACCACCTCTCCCTCTAATATGCTTCAAGCTACACCTTTCATATTTGGTACATGGATAAATGGTTCTGAAGGGATGATGCACAGTCAATATTTATTTTTCAAAATCAAAGATGGCAGAATGGCGGCCATTTTTGTTGTGTTTTTTAAGCTTTTTTCTCTATTTTATGTTACCACCCCTCCCTCCAACATGGTTCAAGCTACGCCTTTCATATATGGTACATGGATAAAGGGTTGTGAGGGGATTATGCACGCTCAATATTTTTTTTCAAAATCCAAGATGCTTATATACTCTAGTGTCTTCAGTGACAAAAACACTTATGTCACAAAAGCGCCGTAGGGGACTATTACCACCTCGGTGGTCAAACACTTGTTCATTATATGACTATCCCAATTAGGCTCAGATTACATCACTGTGTGGTCGTTTTCAAGGTAAACATGACATAAAAACTGGAGTGCTTTTGTGCTGAATAGGCTTGACAAACATTCCATTAGTTCCTTTTTATCCCCCCAATATTTTTTCGGGTGGATACAGCTGTGGCACTGTCCATCTGCCCGTCTGTAGATGGAGTTGGTTTCTGCTCTGTAACTAAAATTCTGCTTGGCAGACTGAACCCAAACTTGACATATGGGTAGGGTATGATGAGAGGGAGAACCCTATTTACTTTGGGATCATTGTGCCAAAGGTCAAGGTCACAGTGACCTTGAACTTTAATTTCTATCAGTGTTTGTTTCTGCTCTGTTATTAAAGTTCCGCTAGGCCGACTGAACTCAAATTTGGTATGTGGTTTAGGCATGATGAGAGGAAGAGCCCTATTTATTTTGGGATCATTGTGTCAAAGGCCAAGGTTACAGTGACCTTGAACTTGAATTTCTATCAGTGTTGATTTCCACTCTGTAATTAAAGTTCTGCTTGGCCGACTGAAGCCAAACTTGACGTGGGTTAGGCATGATGAGAGGAAGAACTCTATTCATTTTGGGATAATTGTGTCAAAGTGAACTTGAACTTCAATTTTTATTAGTGTTGGTTTCTGCTCTGCAATTTGTTTCGCTTGGCCAACTGGAACCCAACTTGGCATGTGGGTCAAGCATGATGAAAGGAAGAACCCTATTCATTCTGAGGTCATTGTACCAAAGGTCGAGGTTACAGTGACCTTGAACTTACATTTACCTGAGTTGGCTTCTCAAATTGAAATTTTGCTTGCTCGATTGATATTTAACTTGGCTTATGGGTTGAGCATGATGAAAAGAAGAAACCTATTTATTTTTGGGTTATTCTCTCAAAGGAAAACGTCACAGTGACGTTAATTAATTAAAATGTTGTTAGCCTGATCAAAACCAAACTTGGCATATGGATTGAGCATAATGAGAGGAAGACCCCTATGTATTTTTTTTTGTCATTATGCTAAAGGTCAAGGTCACAGTAACCTTGAACTTAAAATTTTATCAGTCCCGAACGAAACCAAACTTGACATGTCATCAAATACAGGTAATCTTATCTGTATTATTTGAGTAAATAATACCAACAGTGGCTGTGTTAATTTAATGTAATATATTACCAAGGTTACTGTATCAGGGTGATTTTTGGGGGAGATTGGCCACCCCTGGTGTCTACATCTAGTTAAATGTTCATTCGCCATATAATAAACAAATTATGCTACAGCCATTCAGTCTGGGTTGTCGTATTCCATCACATTGAAGAGACCAGATCATCAAACTCAATGCTGCTGTTTGATCTGACTAAGCAGGTCTTGGCAACCCAATGGAGTACGGCGACTCAGATCGATTGTCTGTGATGTAATGATTTGTATATATTAGATTAGATGGGGGAGAAGAGGTGCCAGTGACATTGTTACATGCCTGGAGATGAACCACGAGCAATCGTTCATGTTATCTGGAGGTTACAAAATTGGAAAATACATGAACAAACCTCTGGTTATGACAAAGTAATGCAATATAAATTAAATTCCTTATCCTGCATGGTTTGTGATTCAGACCAGACATTCTTTCAAGACTAACTCAACTCAAATGTTGTGCTTTGCATCCATGTGTGAATAGAGAGGCATGCTGTTGACAGCTTAACCCTTTACCTAACATGAAAAACAGAGAACACTTAAAAAAAATTCGTGAATAACTATTTTTTTTCATTTTTTGTCCCAAAAACATATGTTATAATAACCCCTCATTCCACGTTCCAAATAGGGGAGGGGTCATAACCTATGTTTTTGAGACAAAAAATGAAAAAAATAATTAAAATTAATTTGTGTTTTTTGTGAATAGCGCTGGCCTGTTTGGCCGTTATGTTGAGTAAATGGGTTAATAGACTTTCCGCCCAAATAAATAGCAGCAACTAATGCATGATCTCGCCAATGCGAGATTGTGCATTAGTTGTTACTATTTATTTCGGTGGAAATTTTGTTAAGACCTAAACAGCATGACTGGCATGAAGAGAAGACAGAAAAGCATCACAGTACTTTCCCTATAGGTTTCCACCTGTTATATAGCGCAGCCTACTAACAGGTTGCTATGGAAGCTATTTATGTCCAGGCTGTTGTTATTAATTTCAGAATTAGAGGAAATAAGACAAGTCTGTGAAGCTGAGAGACAGAGAAGGTATGGTCCAATGAGTGACGATGGTAGTGATAGAGAAAAGAAGGGTATGTTCAACGTAGTCTTTTTTTTACTCTTTCTATGGGGAACGCGGTGGTTCAGTGGTAGACTTATGGACTTCTATGATAGAGATCCCAAGTTCGATCCCCGTCTGGGACGCCTCGCATTGTGTCCTTGGGCAAGGCACTTTATCCTGGTTGCCTACATGGGGGCATGATGATGCCATGTACTAAGGTGTACTGCATGTCGATGGTGCACATGTCTTCAACCGCTGTAACCCTACTTCAGCGGAGCTTGAACAGTTGGAATGTTGAGGAGCTAACAGTTGCTTGTCGATGCTCGGTGGTTCTCTCCAGGTACTCCAGCTTCCTCCACCCGTAAAACTGTCACGGTCACGATTAGCCATTGTGCATAAGTATGTAACCTTAAAAACCAATAAATAAATACCCTTTCTTCATAAATCAACTTGATCCGTCTTTGAGCATATCAAAACATTGCCCATTAGTTTTTTATGTTTTTCATTTTTTAGCTGCGACAAGCAGCACCATTCGCGGCAATGTTGGTCTGTTTGTTGGTCAGTCGGTCAGTCCATCAGTTGGCCTGTGACAAATGAGTTTTGAAACTCAATAACTTTTAAAATGCTGTGTGGATTGACATCATATGTGGTATGCAAGTATATACAGGGTTTCCGCTAGGGTAAAAATGTTGGTGCCTGTAATTTGGGGAAAATCGTAGAACAGGGGGCTGCGCCGCGAAAATTCTATTTTTTTTTCCATTAATGAAGTTTGTCAGTATCAGAGTATATAATTGGATTTCCACTATATTAGTTTGAATTAATAACTGGGAAGAGATTACAATCAAACCATGTACAAATTTACCAAAGTCTTTGTGTTAAAATAACGGAAGCTAAGTCAGAACAAAAACATGAACAACCATTACATGTCGCAACAGTTTACTCAGAAGCGATCACACGGAAATCAAAAGGCATGCAGTTGTGACATCAGTCACTGATTGACTTGAAGTTTGCAGACACTCTCATACACTGTCGCATGACCTGCACGTAGTCTTTCCGAACTCAGGGAGTGTCATTTAAGGATTTCTGACTGACAGTCGTGTATAATTTTGCAATGCTCTATAGGGCTGATAGTATGGATCTATGAACTGTGTCAAATGGGATATGTATAGAATATACCCATAGTAGTTTGGTGTACCAGATGTTCACTGCATGTGGTGAACATTTGGTACACCAAGCTACTTTGGGTATATTTTATTTATACCATGATTGTCAGATTATTAAGAATCGCTATTATTTTTTCTCGATTTTACTGAACACCAGACGTACATACGAGCGAATGTTTTTTTGTTTACATGAACATCGGTGGGCGGTACTTCCTCGGTGGGCGGTACTTCCACTGTCAATTTTATCCCCAAAACGAAATGAAAAAAAGAAACTGAGCCTTTTTCGTTTTAATAACATAACATACTATTTCGAGTTATGCATGCTTTATTAACATGAGACAATGCATGTTTGTTAATTTTTGGCATTGTATGAGGTAAACCCATTTAAAAACACAATAAATAATTGCCACTTCCATTTCTCTCTTTTTGGGAGGCGACGTGCGATAAAGTTAGACAAGTTTGCATTCAGGTCGATGTCACCAAAGGTCAACGGGGATGTAGTTCTACTGTAGGTGTAATTTTTTTTACTATTGAAATCCCATTGCTGGTGTGTTCATCACGGTAGGTGTGTAAAGCTAAAATTTATGTCGTAGGCCTTTCATATATAGTAGAATAGGTAATCGTGGTATAAAATAGAATAAATGCTCAGTTTATTTCTAGAATACTGGAAAGTAACCACATCCCTGTTACTTGTATACTCCTGTTACTTGAATAATTCTCACTGGTAAAGTGGCTATTCAGTTAACAGAGTTCTGTATTAATCACATCTATTGGACAGTTTAACCCTTTACCCAACGCAGACGATTTCAAAATTTATTATTTGAAATGTCATTTTTTTAATTTTTTCAAAAAATTTCAACAAAACCATATCATGTGACCCCTCTTTGGAACAAGCTCAACGAGCTCGTTCCAAAGAGGGGTAATATGATATGGTTTTGTTGAAATTTTTCGAAAAATAATATTTTTTCAGCTTCTGAATTTGCATATTACACGGGCGGATGCAGGCGATTCGTTGGGTAAAGGGTTAAAAAAGGTCACAACATCTTGTCATTGTTATTTTGTCACTTATTGAAAGACTCTAACTTTAATGTGAATCCTATTCATATATGCATCTGTTTTCTAATATACATTTCTATTTCTGACACTTTTTAGATTCACTGCTTCGTCGAGGGACAAAGAGAAAGTTTATTGAAGAAGATTCCCGTGATATAAATGTATCTTTGTTAGATCCATTAATTCAACTAAAAATGGCTCATAGTCAAAAAACTTCCTCAAACTTTTTTCATAGTCATTCTAAATCAGACCCATGTGCAATACTCTTTCCTGAAAGACAAAGGCAGCTAAGTCGTGAGTTTGCTCAAGAGTTCCACAAATCAGTGCTACAGTCAACAAGACAAAAAGATAGTTTAACTAAAGCAGGTATAGTACAATAAGACTTTTTATCTACCATTTACTGAAAAATGTAATTGTAAACAGCAATATCAGTAATGATTAAAATTTGACAATAAAAGATTGCAGTGACAATACAAGACACATAATGTCAAAAGAAATGACCACACACATGCCTGACGGACCATATCAGTGGTACTGATAATCACATTCCATTCAAAAACTGATATGTTGCAATGAGCATTGCGTCTAATTTTCCTCAACATACATTCCATGTTAAACCATAAACAATCCACCATGTGATCATTCCAACCCACCCCCATAAAAAAAAGAGAATCTCAATACTTGAAAGTCACAATGAGAGAACTTTGAAGTGCAACGTCACTTTTATTGTGATTTGCAGACTTCTACAAATTATGAATGATGTGACGTCATGCATTTAAAGAGATCATTGCACACTACTAAAACATAATTCCCTAGTTTTTCTCGCAAACCGCCCACCTACTTGCTGTGTACAATTTCATTGGAAGAATGGAAATGGAGTCCCATTGTTTTGATAAGAACTTTGAGTGTGGATTTTTTGTTTGTCATTGACTATTTTTGAGATGTCATGATTATGGGTTTTGTTGACTGAACGGTAGATTAAAGTGTTATGTGGTTATTGTGCTTGTATATAATATTTTATCATGGCTCGACTCATTTTTGGGGAGGTCAAACCTACTCATGCAAGCACAACTTGTAGTTACATGTCCCAAAAAACAGGTCTTGTTGCGATAAAAGATTCTGTACAAGCACAGTGTGCACATAACACATATTTATTGTACTCTGAAGCATAAATGATTGAATAAATGTTAAGTTGTAAAATTTTACAATCTATAAAGAGGGAAATAAAGAGGAGCAGCTTCACAAAAGTGAAACTGCACCTTCCAGACCCACTAATGAAGTTATTCAGATTACATTACATGCACAGAATGACATGCATGTGTGAATGGGTTAATCAATATGGCACGTGTGTCATCGCTAAAGGATAAAACAAGCGGCCACAGGCCTCTAGTTTTATGCTTCTGCGATGGTACAAGTGCATATCGATTAACCCATTCACACACGTGTGTCGTTCTGTGTTTATTACATGCCTTCACCTCTAAAAAGCAATTATTAAAAGGACACTCAGCAATTCATTTGATGACTATCAACAAAAAGAACACATTTTATCGCCAACCAAATTTGCGAGGAGAACCTGTGTTACTATTTCGTCCTGAGTTCTAATGTGTTCTATGTGCCTAGTGTCACATAGAACACATTGGAACTCCGGGGATGATTTTTAGCTATCGCTAGCAATTCAAATTGTAATTGTGATGCACAATTTGTAGAAAATCCCAGTGAAATGTTGCTTCTTTATCAAAAATAGTCTCTCAAGGATTTCCATTCCGCACACGTGTTGAACTGATTTTCTATTTCGGCATGGTTTAGTGTTGCTGTAGATGGGGATTTTGTAGAACAGGCATGTAATAAATTCTTATTTTGACCAATTTATGAACACTATAAAGAAAATACTGTACTCGACAGAGGAATAGTAAAGAAAATATCAGCCACTTTTGTTTGAATGGTGCAGAGGTGACTAAAAAATTTGAAATCTATCCAAAACTTGAAAACTCGGAAGAGAACCAACTGATTTTGTTTGGATGCTTATGATTATTTGGTTTGTGGGATTGCAAAATTATGACTTTTTGGTTGTGGCAAAACTGCTAATAAAAAATATATTTCTCCTGCGACAATCGATGGTATGTAGGCAAAAACACTGAATTCTCAATATGTATTGTTGAACCAGGCCTACATCTTCTGGTAATTATGTGCAGCTCTTGGTGGACGGTACCTTTTGGTTCATGATAGAGCTAGGAGGTTTCGACTTTTCAGATTTGGCTTTGGTTTCTGTGCGGTTTCAGGAAAAACCTTGTTTCAGTCTGGATTTTCTGTGTGTTAAGAACAGATAGTAAATAACACCTCAGACTCCTTAACTTGAAAAAAAATACATTCATTTGTACGACATCACTCACCATAAAGCCTTGTCTTTAACCCCTGCACACTGATGACAAAATATCCAAATTTGAAGTAGCCATTTTTCCTATAAGACAACTGGGAACTTAACCAGTTCAGTCTTGTTTGACAGAGCTCATTGAGCTCTGTCAAACAAGATTGAATTGGTTAAATTTCTAGTTGCATTATGGGAAATATTTGCACCCTGAACTTGAGATATTTCGACACCAGTGTGCAGGGGTTAAGTATGTTTATTGGGCTCAGCCAAACTTTCCTTTGATAATTCTTAGGGGTTCCAGGGGATCAGTCAATAAGCATATCCAATAAAAAAAAATCCACTGTAAATTAGCATAACAAATGAATAAAGTTCATGTAATCTATGTGTTAGGTTCTCACTGTTACATTATCTCACTTATTGACTCATTTGATATACAGTACATGGAGAGTGTATTATCACTAAATCACCCACTGAGTGGAGATTCCACCCAAGCAATAATTGCAAATTTGTTGCAAAGCATAACCAGCACAAGCAAAAGTTCAGCCAATGGACCTCCGGGTTTAACCTGGAGGTCCATTGGCTGAAACATTGCTTGTATTTTTTTCGTTATGTACACAATTCAAAAGTTATAGTTTGGGTGATAACTCCACTTCATGGGTGGTGTAGTTATGATCCACTCTCCACGTACTGTATAAGGGAGAAAATGAGACAATGAGAAATTGCCCTCTGTCAGATAGACAAAGTGACGAGAGTCTATAGGGGCCACTAGTCCAGTTCCAGACAAAGTGACGAGAGTCTATAGGGGCCACTAGTCCAGTTCCTTCTCAGTAAGATGGTTTGATCAGCTTATGCACAAACTCTGTAAACTGTTCGCCCATTTTTTGCGTGGTCTTGCAGTTCAGTTTTTCTGTTTGCCACAAAAACTAGAACCAAAATGGAAAACTAAAAATGTCCAGTCCATGAATTTCTTTTGAGTGAGAATCCTTGAATTTCTTACCTCTATCCACTTGAAATACTAAATTAAAAATACAGCATGAAAGTGCTGGAATGAACAAGCATTAAGTGTAGGACCCTGAATTGCCAAATTTTCAAATTTTTAACAACTAAGCTGAAAGTCTATTAACCCTTTGTCCATGGAATCAGCCACATCCACCACAAAATGTGCAAATTCAGCAGCTGAAAAAATACTATTTTTCAAAAAAATTGTACAAAAACATTTCATGTGACCCATCTTTGGAACGAGCCCATTGAGCTCTTTCCAATGAGGAGGTCACATGATATGGTTTTGTTGAAATTTTTTTTTTTAATTGAAAAA
Source organism: Pictodentalium vernedei (assembly GCA_031216915.1). Lineage (NCBI taxonomy): Eukaryota > Metazoa > Mollusca > Scaphopoda > Dentaliida > Dentaliidae > Pictodentalium > Pictodentalium vernedei. The sequence continues at coordinate 78,511,783 of CM062295.1, forward strand.
TGATATTTAAAATAATAAATTTTGACATCATCTGCATTGGGTAAAGGGTTAACTGAATAGCCACTTTGCCAATGAAAAAAATATTTCAATAGCGTGATAAAGTGAGAATTAATTCTAGTATATCTTGTTTGACAACATTATATGATAGATTTAATGCCGATATTGGATGTATAATGACCAAATATGTCTGTAAACATCCAGAATTCTGTGATGGTCAGAGAAAAGCTTTGATAGATTTTTCATTCAATTATCAAAAGACTACTCTAAAAACTATATTCAAATAATGTGTTAAATTTGTACTGAATGTATGGTAAATGGTTTGATATTTGGAATTTATATTCAATTAAGGGGAGTGTTCAATAGAAGATATCCAATTAGATAGGCTTTACTACATTTAATAGTCAATAAAATTTCATTCACTCATTGTCTGTACAATACATTCATCCATCACTAAAATTCTCTTCAAAACAATCACGGATACACACTGAAAAAAAAACGTAACTGAGAAATGAATTGTCAGTATATATATAGTTAAATTGAAAACTTTAAAAAATGTGTCCACTTTCAGGTGTTTGCACCACCAGCTCTAGTGACCTACCAGGAATTCGTACCAGTGATGCATCAACAAAGATATTTAATGAGAAATTGTCATCATCCGTACCATCCTCATTGGCAGGATCTTTAGAGTGCTCTGAAACAGATAACTACAGATGGCCTGGTATAGAAGCAGTGTTGGCTGCATACCAGAAGCATAAAGAAGGTGCGTCAGTCTTTGGCACATGTTTACAAATCTTAAGTTTACTAAACTTTAATTTTCCAAATCTTCCATGAAAAACTTTTCACCATATCTGAGATATATTTATCTCGACTACAAAAAGTGAAATTCAACTACTATTACAGGTTTGCATTCTTTCTTGCCACAATGAACTGCCTTTTAGTGAAGTAACGTATTTATTAGAAATCCTTAGAATTTGTAGACAGCTCAGAAAGCACATGTTTCTTGTCTACTTTTTGTTCTTGTTTAAAGCCAAAACCTCTTGGATCTATTCAAAAAAATTATCATTTAAACTTATTTTATTTTCATTTTTTGTCACACAAAATGGCTTACAGCCCCTGATTGGAACAAGTTTGTTGAGCTTGGTCCAATGATGGGACATATAAGTCATGTTAGTGAGGCAAAAAAGCAAAATTTGAAAGCCAGAACATTAGTCAATCTTGAAATTAGGTTAGTAACCCAATATTTTAATGTAACGTTCCTGCCCACCCTGTGCCATTCATGAAACTGCCTAGTCAGATTTTATTAGTTCTTAAATCTTTTCCTCCAAAATGTAGCTTAAGACGCCTTATTGAAATGAGCTCATGTTTTGGAGGCAAAAATGGAAATTGAAAATGACTTCTCAGCAGTATGGTGTATTTTATTATTTGAATATAAAAGCCTATTTTTTGGGATGTTTTCAGAGAGAACATTCCAATAAATAGCACCAGCAATGATGTTACCTTTTGATCTGGATATGCCTATTTACATGCAATCACCCAAAATCATATGCAATCAAGCAAAATTGTGCACAATCACACAATATCACAGGTATGTTGAACAATATGCTGAGACTGGAATGAGAGATTGTTGTCAAGTCCGTGTATTGGGATGGAGTTGGGGAGGGAGCATCCTTACATTGTTTTTGAGTGGGTGGGGGGGCACTCGGATGTTAGTTTTTGTAACATGTTGGAGTAAAACATTCCAAGAAATAAAGTTGTCAATATTGTAACTTACCTGCATTTATTAATTTGGATTTAGGACAGGTGGTGGATCACTCTGATATTAGTTTTTGATGATATATCCTTGTCACAAAACAAATGTTTGTGATGTTATACTTTTAACCCTTTACCTAACATCAAAAGCAGACGACACTTGCAAACAAAATTATTGAATAACTAATTTTTTTCATTTTTTGTCTCAAAAACATAGGTTATGACCCCTCATTGGAACGAGCTCAATGAGCTCGTTCCAAAGAGGGGTCATAACCTATGTTTTTGAGACAAAAAATGAAAAAATAATGAAAATTAATTGGCGATTTTGAGAATAACAGTGGCCGGTTTTGGCCGTTACGTTGGGGAAAGGGTTAATACACCACTGACATAAGTATAGGGTTCTGCATCAGTTGAATGATAAAAAGCAAAGAACGAAGGTAAAAAGATACATTTAATTTATTTCTTTAACAATATATAAGATGGATTAACTGGTTGAGTGTTAGAAGCCACTCTTATGGCTTTCAAAAAATGAGCGTGCACCAGAGTAAAAGTCAACATTTTCCTTGCTCATGTTTTATATTCAATCAAACATAAATAATATTTTTTTGTATAACTTTTTTTTATTACATATTCAGTTTGAATGAATTTCAGTTCTGTAAACACTGAGCCATCGTGATCCCTGGACAATAGTTAAATTACCCTTGCTTCTGTTGTGTCGCGTTTTGGCTGATTCTTGCGGAATGCTAAGCCCTAGACTCACGGGGTGTGCTGTTGTAAAACGTTTAGAAAATTACCCTGCCCTAAAGGTTAAAAGACACTTGGTATGTTCCTACAAGATTTCCTGTACAACCACTTTTTTAGAATCCTTTAGTTTAGACCCCACAATGTAGATCTTTTGTTTCTCCGGCCTTTCTGATGGAAAAGAAGAAATTACAAAAATAAAATGAAAAGCCACCCACCCACCCACCCTCATGCAATTTTACAAAAATGGCCTGAGAAACAGAAGATCTACTTTGTGGGGCCTAAATAAATATTAAACCTTGAATGATAAAATTTTCTCTTAATATTTTTTGTAGAAGAGAATTTAGAGAAGACTGTTTTATCTGGAAGATGTAAAAAATTAAGTCAAGAAAACAGCGAATTTAATCAGACAGCATCATCATTGAGTCGGAGGTTATCTGTAAGTTTTATTTTCAACGTTTTTGTAAGGTGCATTTATTTTTGACTACAACTCAAAATCTGATTTCTTCCATGCACCAATATTTTCAATATAATGGAGTGAAAGGTTAATTACATGTTTAGGAGTTGGTTTGGACATACTTCCCAAAGACATGATGAATGGTTAAAAATTTCTTTGTGGTGTCATATAGTTTTCCAATCTGTTTGTATTGCAAAAAAATTATGATATGAAAATGTAAATAATTCAGCCACGTGAAAAACTCTGCAATTTGTTACAGCTAATTACAAAATCATGTAACTTACAGAAAAACACTATTGTCTGTGGCCAACATTGTATTGTAATTGAATTTCTATAGACTTTTTTCGCTCACATGGACTAAAAGGCCATGTGAGCTTTTCACATCACTTGACGTCTATCCGTAAATTTAAAGCGAATGCAGAATCATCGCTCTACATTTTCTTTTCACTTCTCCCTGTTTCATCTGACTTCTCCCTAAAGAAGAAATTACCCTCTAGGCTGGTCCCTGCTCATAGTTACTATGGAAAGCCTATGGGAAATCACATTTTTATATGTAATTCCCAGTGAGCAATTACAGGCTCTTTAGAGCCTCTAGTTCTGTTTTGTGACTGGACTAATTTTTACCTTGAGAGCATAAAGATGCTAGCAGCAATGCTAAAGGGTGCTAACTGCAATGCTTCAGCATTGAAGTTGGCACCTGTATGCTTTCACAGAATGATTTATTTTGTTAGTGGCAGATAACATGCTACCCACAGAGAGAACATAAACTTTCAATGTTAACTGTGATTTATTTTGTTAGTGGCAGATAACATGCTACCCACAGAGAGAACATAAACTTTCAATGTTAACTGTGCTAGATTAATTCTCCCTGTCCATACAAATTTTGGCGGGGGATATAGAATTTAGTTCTGTCCATTTGTTCATTGTATGTCTGTACATTTTGTGAACACATAATGTTAACTGGTAGAGTATTGAATTATTTTGGGAAATCAAAATTTGTTTGCACAGATATTGAAATGTGATTCGGCCATTTGTCCGTCTGTCCATCCGTCCATCTTTGGTATGCTGATAGACCACCGTGGGTGAAAGGATATTCACAAGTAACTGATTTTGCCCATTTGTTTTTTCTAGAGTTTTTGGCCTTTTCATCTTTTTTCAACTTTGAAAACTTTGGCGGGGGTTATCGGTGTCATTGCACCTTGTTGAGTTTGTTCCAATTAGGGATCATACGCAATGTTTTGGAGAGAAAAAATGAAAATGTTTTGATTATTCAAGAAATTTATTTTGCAAATTGTCATCTTCTGTAAATTTTAGGTAGAGAGTTTACTCTTAATCCGCCGAGTATTTTTAAGATATTTTTCATCGAATTGATGAAAAATTAAGCTAAATTTAACTCAAGAAATCATTGGTGAAGAAATCCATGCAATTTACAAGGGGGAATTTGATAAAATATGCCCAAATATTATACTTATTTTATAACAAGAGTTCTCCTGACCTGGCAGGAATATCTTTCAGCTGCACCTTGAAGGAGTTAGTTAAAACACGAGTGAGAAGAATAAAGCTAGAGTAATGGCCTTTTTATTCTTTTTTCAACTTAGAAATTTTTTTTTGTTTTTTATACATTTTGGTCAGTTTTAAGACAAAATTTTTCTTTTTTTTTACACTGAAAATTTGTGACTTAGAAAGTTTTGGACCAAAATCCAGAAATTTTGTTGTTGTTTTTTTTTATGCGTTTCAGTCAATTTTAGGACAAAAAAAATTTTTTTTTACACTGAAAATTATGGGCCAGGTGGGATTTCAGAACAAAAATAAAAAAAATCTGTTTTTTATGCGTTTATCTCAATTTTGGGACGTAAAAGTGCAGGAACTGAAAATAGAAGGAAAATCCTGTGTATTGTGTGGGCACAATCGCTTCATCTAGTTGGTATATGCTTTTCTTAGGAGGGGCTTATGCAGCTTATTCAAGTCAAGTCCCTGGTTTGATATTTAGGCTACCATGTCAGGTGTGCACCCTCAGGCCCCCTGGGGCCTCTTGTTTCAACTTAGAAACCATGGGCAGGGGATACCGGTGGCATTGCACCTAGTTACAATTCATGGGAGAGTGCCAATAGGCACTCTCCTATAAATTGTAACAAGTGAAATCCTTACAGACTAAATAATTTCACTTCAGAGATGACATGTAGAACATCCACTGAATATGAAGCCATTAAGTTGTGATACCGACACTTCAGAATAAAGCTCAAATATGGGTTTCCACCACTCTACCAGTTGAACAAATACAATCAGATTTTGATAAAACTTGATACATGCATACATTGTGAGAAGATCTTGCTGGTGTTCAGTCAATTTCTGCTGGAGTTGTGCCTCTTTTTTGTTGAAAATTTGATAATTGTCTGATAATGACCTTGTGAATGTGATACTTTAACAAATACAATGGAATGTCGATAAAACTTGGTACAGGCATACATTGTTGGAAGATCTTGCTCAGTTTGGATATTCAGTGAATGTCGTCAATTTCTGTGGGAACAAGGCAGAAAATAAGCAGACTGTCATCTGCAAAATGAGGTTCCCAAAGGGTGAATTTAGTGATGCTACCCTGCACAGCAGGGTAGAATCACTAAATTTACCCTCTGTGAACCTCAATCTGAATCAGGATCTCAAAACTTAACAGAAAGAGGTACCCAGAGGATAAATTGTCCCACTGTAAGGGATAGCATCATCAAATTCACCCTCTGGGAACCTCATTCAGCAAATGTCAGACTGCTTATTTTCAGGCCTACGTGGGAGTTATGCTCCATTTTGTTGAACATTTGGTGTTTGTCTGATGACTGAACAAGATAACTTGGAACAAATATCTGATTTTGTTAATTTTGTAGATGCATGCATGTTGTGAAGATCTTGCTCTCTTTAGATATTCAATCAGTTTTGTTGATTTTTGCAGGAGTTATGGCCCTTTTTGTTGAAAGTTTGGTGTTTCTCTCTTAATGGCTTTGTGAATGTGACAACTTGAACAAATGAAATGGGATTTCATGAAAAGATATCTCTTAGATTGGCTATTTAGCAATTTCATCAATATCTGTAGGAGTTATGGTGAAAATGTGGTGTTTGATAAAAATTTTGTGAGCATGATAACACAAACAAATGTAATCAGATTTTGATAGAACATGGTACAGACATAAATTCAGGGAAGATCTCAGTCTCATTGAATATTCAGCCATTTTTTAGCTTAACTTGACAAAGTGAAGATAAGCTATTGCCATCACGCATGCGGAAGTCTGTGAGTCTGTTCACATTTTCCTTTAGCACAGACTACACTCCGTAGTTTTTATCCGATTGTCACAAAATTTCATATGCAGGTTTGAGGTCATGTCTAGATGAGAACGTCCCCTTTTGGTTGCGATCGGTCAACCGTGGTGGCTGCCCGAGCCCAGAACCCAAAAACCATTAGCACAGTCTGCAGGTCGTATTTATGAAGGAATTTCATTGTAACTTGGTAGGTTGCCTCTGTATAATATCTAGATGAGAACGTCCCCTTTTGGTCATGATCTGTCAACCGTGATGACTGCCGAAGCCCGAAAGCCCAAAACTTTTAGCACAGTCTACAGGTCATATTTGATATGGAGGGATTCCATTGTAACTTGGTAGGATGACTCCGGATGATGTCCAGATGAGAACTTCCCCATTTGGTCACGATCTGTCAACCATGACAACTGCCCGAGCCCACAACTCCAAAACCCTAAGCACAGTCTACAGGTCATATTTATGGAGGGATTTTATTGTAACTTGGTAGGTTGACTCCATATAATGTCTAGATGAGAACATCCCCTTTTGGTCAAGTTTGGTCAACTGTGATGGCTACAGGGGCCCGAAGCCCAAAAACCTTTCGCACAGTCTATAGGTCATATTTATGAAGGGATTTCATTGTAACTTGGTAGGATGACTCCAGATAATGTCTGGATGAGAACGTCCCCTTTTGGTCGTGATCATTCAGCCGTGACAGCTGTACGAGCTGAAAACCTTTAGCACAGTCTACAGGTCGTATTTATGGAGGGATTTCATTTTAACTTGGTAGGTTGAGTCCATATAATGTCTAGATAATAACGTCCCCTTTTGGTCGCGATTGGTCGACTGTGATGGCTACAGGGGTCCGAAGCCCGAAAACCTTTAGCACAGTCTACAGGTCATATTTATGAAGGGATTTCATTGTAACCTGGTAGAATGACTCTAGATAATGCCTAGATGAACGTCCCCTTTTGTTTGCGATCATTCAACCATGACGGCTACCCAGGCCCAAAGCCCAAAAAACTTTAGCACAGACTACACAGGGCTTGCCTTGAGTCGGGCTCCCGAAATCTCAGTGTTGGTAGGTTTTGGCAACAAAATTTTGCGAGATTAATTTTTCCATTCACATCTCATTCACGCAAGTGTGATTACAATAGAAGAAGCAGTAAATAACAGATAAAATAATAATACAAACTGTTTTTGTCTGATTCGAATTAACATCCACCTAAATCCGCATGAAAACTGAGAAAATCCCAAGATTAAACAAAAAAAAAAAACAAACACATTTACGAGACTTCGAAAGCACGCTTGTCAACTAATGGGGGAATTCCCTTCAATCCCACAATACTATGCACGGGTACATCCAATCCTAACATCTGAATAAATGCAACACGAGACACAGAAACTGCCGTCAAAATAAATGTCCAAAATAAAATAAAATGTGTACCTGTGCCTATGTGGAGAAGTGGGGCGCATTCCATTTCTGAAATATCCAAAGCTGTGGGGAATTTTCATGGATTGAAATTATTTAAACGGTAAACTGAAATGTTTTTTTTTTTTTAATTTTTTTCTTTGAGACAACCCTTGGATCGAAAATACACACCCCACAATATGTACGAAACGTCCTAAAATTTTATCAACAAAAAATCCAAAATGTCTATGTACGAAACGTCCAGCACCCACATGATGGGTCCAAGTCGTTTTGTCCCCGGGATTTTTTTTTTCTAAGCAGAAGTAATCAACTAAGGTCGCCATTGGAAAGAATGTAACAACATAAAATTACCCCAAAAGGCCCCGACCTCAATATCTGGAGGAATTTTTTCAGGCCCCGACCTCAACATCTGGGGGACTTTTTTTAGGCCCCAACCATTTTACTCAAGGCAAGCCCTGACTACAGGTCATATTTATGAAGGGATTTCATTGTGACTTGGTAGGATGACTCAGTATAATGTCTAGATGAGGACGTCCCCTTTTCGTTGCGATTGGTCATCGTGAATGGCTACAGGGGCCCGAAGCCCAAAAACCTTTAGCACAGTCTACAGGCCGTATTTATGAAGAGATTTCATTGTAACTTGATAGGATGACTCGTTTTGGAATAATTTCACTGTAAATTGGTATCTTTCGTTGATATACATTAACTGTGAGGGCCACATACATTAACTGTGAGGGCCACATTAACCCACCCCTTTAGTATAGTCTACACCTCATATTATTTTTATTGAAAACATAGCATACAGAGAACAGAAATTAACATATTCCCAATTATCACAATTCTTGTCTTATTTCGTAATCTTTTCATAAACATTGAACATTATCCTTTTCATCAAACATAACACACAGACAAGTTAAGCTACAGTGTCATTGACCCTTTCATATAATTGTAGGAGTAGTACCCCTTTTTTGTTAAAAATTTGGTGTTTGATGATTTTGTGCTCGCAATACCTTGAATGAATAGTCAAAAATGAAGTGCATAAAATTGATAGTATATTTTCTCTTTTCAGGATTTGCTGGAGGCAAAACAAAACCGAGAGGCAGAACGACTTCATTCAAAAAGTGCAATAGACAATTTAAAAAGGTGCCTTAAGCAACTGCGATAACATTAACCATACTTCACATAAAATAGCATATTTATTGTTGCAAATTTGTTGTTAATATTTAGTCTTAAAGTCGTGATATTCATTGAAATCTTTTAAAGATAGAATTCAGTGCTGTGAATGGCATTTAAAACATTAGATATTTATGTCTGAGACATTGTCTGAAACACTGTGTTACAGAGTAAAATTGCGATACATGCTTTGTTACAATATCTGTATTGTGAGCCTTGGGATATGTTTGATACAACTGCCATTTTTGGAGGTCTGATCATAACCCTTTATCAAACCTGAATATCAGATGGCACTTGCCCAAATAATTTCTTGAATAACTAAAAACTTTCATTTTTTACCTCAAAAACATAGCATATGACCAGGGACCGACCTGGGCATGCGCCAGTGCGTATTTGGTTCTGAAACATCAGGACCTGGCTCTTAAATCTCAGAAATAGGCTTCTCAGTTGGCGCGTAACTTCTCAGATCATATTTTGATATTCTTTTGATGGATAATCGAGAGAGACACTCTTACATGTATTATATATATGATTATCATTTATCATTGTTGTAGAGTGCTTAAGTTAATACTTCAAGTCTTAATTACCAAGCATTAATCTTCACTGTGGTTTCTGATCAAGTCTTGGCTGCCTAAATAGGTAGCCAAGACTTGATCAGAAACCACAGTGAAGATTAATGTTTGCTATAGTGTACAAAATGAAAATGATGAGAGCTATTACATACTTGCAGTGTAAGTTACAAACAGCAGTTTGACTCCGTAAATTGAAATCTGGCGCATGAATTGAAAAAATAGGCTCAGAGGCTAGAGCGTATTTTAAATAGTCCTGATCGGTCCCTGATATGACCCTCATTGAAACATGGTTATTCCAGTAAAAGATCATTACTATATTTTTGAGATAAAAAATAACAACTTAGAATGGTGATTTTTGTGAATAGTGCTGAACGGTTCTTTTCATGATGTTGGATAAAGGGATAACTTCAATTACAATACTGATACTTTTCCTTAACTCTTTACCTAACAACTGACAGAGTAATACTTGAAAAATATTTTCTTGAATTACGAAAATTTTTCAGTTTTTTTTCTTCCCAGAAGTAGAGTATCATCCCTCATTGGAACAGTCAGGGTGCATAAGGCCTAAAAAAGTTTCTCAGGCCCTCCCGCATTGTCCTGTTGGCTGCCACATGCTCACTTTTTATAACTAACTTAAAAAAATAATAATTAAATGTTTTATGTCTGATATCTTGCCGAAGTTAATGAATTGATAAATTTGTCTCTTGGGTGCAGGAAGACTTTGCAATGCTGTAGCATTGCAAAGCCTTCACACACTCAAGGAACAAAGTTCACCACCACCCATGCTATTCTGTTGAATATGAGGCCTAAAACATAACACAAAAAAAGAACATGAACTTTTAATGGCAGAGAAATAATTGCACCCACATGGAATTTTATAAAAAATGGCCAGAGAAACAGATGATCTTCTTTGTGGGGCCTAAGCTATCTTTTGGTGTCGAGATCAAAAGAATAATAAAATCTGAAGGACAGATTTTGTGAACAGTACCGACCTGTTAACAGTTTTTATGTATGGCAAGGGGTTAGATAGAATTATGATATTATTTAGTGCTAGTACAACAGAATCTCATTAACATCAGACTGGATTTGACTGTAAAATTAATGGTGATATTAAATGTATCCAGATTTGGTCAGTTTCCTTGAGTATTGTCATAAATTGTGTATTCGTCATTACATTTTTTTTGACAGAGCTCATAGAGCTCTGCAAAACAAGATATAATGGATTAATTGCTTATATTATAGGTTTTAAAGCAAATATTATAACGCACAAGAATTGTGTTCATCTCTATAAATTTCTCATAACCCACAACATTTTTAATTTGATCAATGGGGATTCACTCTTTAACCTCAATACAAACAACAGGTCACCTCTGTACTAAAGGTTTGGTAAATGTCATGGAATTTGGGCAATCTGTAGTTTTATTACATGCCCCTGCAGTCTCTCTTATGCAATACGGCATGCAATACGGCTGTGCAATACGGAATTCCGTATTGCACACCAACCTGTTCCAACCGGGACTTTTTTTATGCAATGCGACTGCATAAAGTGCATGGTGTTTACCACCGTTGATAGAAAAGAAAATTAGGTCAGTAGGTGCTTGGGTCATGTAATAAATACAAAACCACATGTATGTTTCAATGAGTCGTTTTGTATTCAATTCGTCAGATGTGTGTAGAAAGAAAATGTCTCGACCTTCGGTCTCGACGTTTTCTTCCTACGCACATCTGACTCATTGAATACAAAACGACTCATTGAAACATACATGTAGTTTTGTCTATATATTGTATTTACCTGTATTTAAAGTCCTTTGTTGAGATATTTTTTACCCTTTACCTCATGAATCGGCCACATGCACCTGCATAATTTACAAATTAATCATTTGAAAAAAATATATTTTTTCAAAAAACTTTAACAAAACCATATCATATGTCCCCTCATTGGACGAGTTTGTTGAACTTGTTCCCATGATGATTCATGTGATATGGTTTTGTTGAAATGTTTAGAAAAATTTGAAAAAATAATATTTAAAATAATAAATTTTGATATCGGCTGCATTTGATAAAAGATTAAGCCTTTGCACACTGATTTCAAAATATCAAAATTGCAAGTAGCAATTTTTACCCATATTGCAACTGGGAATTTAACCATTCCAACTTGTTTGACAGAGTTCAGTGAGCTCTGTTAAACAAGATTGAATTGGCTAAATTTCTAGTTGCATCATGAGAAAAGTTTGCTGCTTGATATTTTTGGTATATCGACATTAGAGTGCAGAAAAGGAATTTGTAAAATAAAACAAGAATTCTGTGTCACACATGCTCGAATTTGGGATCTGATGCACGCTGTGGAATATCGCGAGTAAACAATGCATGTTTGGTTACATAAAATATTAAAGTTCCTCTTCAATGTTGTAAAGGATCTGGTAACCCAAATTTGGAGTGAGTCCTCAAAATTTGATACAACTTTCAAACTTCGTACTTGTGTTGGGATCATGATACAGCCATTAAAATCAAAACTGAACTTCTCCCAGCAAACAGGTGTGTGATGGCTCAGTAGTTACCGCCAGGTGTAACTGCATTGTGTCCTTGGGCAAGGGGCTTAATCTTGATTGCCCACATGTGGGCACTGTAGCACTCTGTCCTAAGGCATACTGAACGTTAATGATGCACCTGTCTTCAACATTGGGGAGTCTGACAGTTGCGTGCCATTGCTAGGTGGTTCTGGCTTCCTCCACCCGTAAAACTGTCTGACATGAGGTGACCCTGGCTGGCAAAAGTGTCGTTAAACTCCAATAAATAAATCCCAGCAAACAATCAATTGTTTGCTGGGATTTATTTAACCTGTTACCCAACAGGTTAAATAAATCCCAGCAAACAATTGGTTTGGATTCAGGTTAATCTGTTACCCAATGAATTGGCCACCTCCGCCCACGTAATATGTAAATTCAGCAGATGAAAAAATATTTTTCCAAAAATTTCAACAAAAAAAATGATATTTAAAATAATAAATTCGGATATCGTCTGCATTGGGAAAAGGGTTAATGGGAAAATTCATGGTAATTGCATATATGTATTTCAACACCAATCATAATCTTTCTATTCAATACAAATGTTATATGTTGACTGCATATCGGTTCTAATAACAATAAATGCCTTTTAATGGAATATAGAATTTTTTATCTTCAGACAAAAGACAAAATTGCGATGAAACCCTCTTTTACTTGAATATAAAATTTCTTATTTTACCATAATTCTTCACGAAAAAACATTTTATTGAATATAAACATCTTAACCACCCAGAATTAAATTGAAAGCCTTTTTAATTGAATATACAGTTTCTTATCCACCAAGAATTAATAAGGAATCCTGTTTTAATCGAATTTCTTAGCCACTAGGAATACATGATGAAACCCCCTTTTACTTTTTATCCAAAAACAATGGTCAAAACTGACCACAAAAATCGCCATTCAGATTTTATTATTATTTGTGTCGAACACGTTTCTTATGACCTCTTATTGGAATGTGCTTCTTGAGCATGTTCCAATGAGGGGTCAGAAGCTATGTTTTTCAGCAAAAAATGAAAATATTTTGTTCAAGAAGTTTATTTACAAGTGTCATCTATCAATTCATGTTGGTTAAAGGGTTAATATAGATATAAATATCCTATCTATCAGGAATTCATAATGAAATCAAAGGGAGTGTGCTGGCTCAGTGGTTATGGCATTGTACGTCAAACTGAAAGGTCCATGGTTCAATCCCTGCCTGGCCTGGGGTTGCTGCATTGTGTCCCCGGGAAAGACACTTCATCCCAATTGCCTGCATGGGGGTACAGTGGCGCTATGTACTAAGGTATACTACATGTCGATGATGCGCTTATCATCAACAAATGCTAACTCGGCTTGTGGAGAGTTAGTATGTTGGGGAGTCTGATCGTTGATTGCTGTTGCTCAGAGGTTCTCTCCAGCTGCACTAGCTTCCTACACTTGTAAAACTCACGAGGGAACCCTGGCTCTCAAAAGTGTCATTAAAACACCAAATAAATAAATCTCAATTTACTAGGAATTCATGATGCATGTTGATGATGCACATGTCTTCAACCAATCTACACTGCCTGTGCCGCAGTGCGGAGATACGATGTTGGGGAGCTGGCAGCTGCTCATTGTTGCTCGGTGGTTCTCTCCAGGTAATCCGGCTTCCTCCACCTGTAAAACTGTCACCGACACGATATAACCTTGGCTGTTAAGTGTCGTTAAACCTTAATAAATAAATAAATCATGAGGTGAACATTAAAAGAGCATTTTCAGTATGAGGCCAGTGGGTCTGTACAAAAACATTGCTATATGACAAATATTTACAATTTCTGGTTACCCTTTGGAACCACAGGAAGTGAAGCAGTGCTTGTAGATTGTGGTAAACAAGCTCTGGTCACCAGTGCCTGGATGGAAGTCCTCTAAATGGCCAGCATGGGTATAAACGGTTGGCTGGACTTCAATTTATCTGCATGTTGTCACGATTAATCATTGTGAAGAAATCTGTTGCCTTAAACACCAATAAATGAATAAACACTGTATGCACTGATCATGAGTTGAACATTAACCTGTTAGGGCCTGGACAATTGTCCTGAATTCACCCCTGACCACAGCCTTTAACCCTTTACCTAACGAATTGCCCACATCCGCCCGCTTAATATGCAAATTGAGCAGTTGAAAAAATTGGATTTTTCAAAATATTTCAACAAAACCATATTATGTGACCCATCATTGGAACGAGCTCATTGAGCTCGTTCCAATGAGGGATCACATGATATGGTTTTGTTGAAATTTTTTGAAAAATTTTGAAAAATTATATTTAAAATAATAAATTTTGATATTGTCTGCGTTGGGTAAAGGGTTAAGGGCTTTAATCAGACTTTCTGTGGAAATTGCATGAAAAATATTTTCAGGTGATTGCTTGGCTCACTTTTGTCAAAACGCGTACTTGAACACTATGTTGTTTTGTTGTGAAAATTGCATTTTCTTATCTCTGCCATAATATGTGTACCTGCACTGATTGTTGAAACGATAATGCAGAGAGTTACAAAAGGAACAATGTTGGTTGCAGGTGTATTTGTTTTTATCTTACAAAAAGTATGTTTTGAGTCCATCATTACCCAAATATATATGTTCCAATAAGAGTAAAATCCTCACCCTCTGATTGGATGAGAGCTGGGGTAGTTTCTTTTATGTTTACGGCTCCAGTAGCAAATGTTACTGTCTGACGTAAGCACGCAAAATATTTGAAATGACGCCCATTTCGTAATTGCTTCATCAACGGAGTCACTAGCAAGCCATTTCATTTTTCTTGATGTTTCACATGTGCAGCAGATGGTGTTCCAGATAAAGAGTTGTTTAAATTACAAACCGATTTATGATTCGAACTAAGATGGAATGAGTTTATCTGGGTTTTTTTTTTTATTATTTATCCAGTGTCATCGTGTATACATGGGAGGTTTATTTACTAAACCTAGGATCTTTAAAAGTTGCCTTGAATGATCACAAGTTTAGTAAATAAGCTTCTCGTGTTTCACTATGTAGGTTGTGGGCTATGGGTAGAGTCTTTTTGGAACATATATGTTTTGTGGTGAGTTGACGGTAACATGGTCTGGAGTTTGCAGGTCAGAGCTTATGTTCAACCTCGACGCTTTGTGTCTCTATTGAACATAAACTCCGAACCGCAAACCTCAGACCATATTGCTGTCAATTCATCACAATGATTTATAATGTTGTAAGCACATTGTGCTTGTACAGAATCTTTTATCGAGTCAAGACTTATTTTTGTGGACATATTGCTTGACGAATAGCTTTTCCTCTCTAAAATGAGTCGAGTCATGATAAACTTATTTATTTATTTATTGTCCCCACAAAAAATTTATTTGGTGCACTATTAAAATAGCCGGTGTCTGTGTCCATCCCACTTTGGTTTCCTGATGATAACTTTAGTTACAATTGGCCAAATCAAATTTGGTATGTCTGTGTATCAATGTAAAATACACATCAAGTTTGAATCGGGGTGCGGTGCAACAATTTTTGCCTGAGTTTTGCCCCTTTTTCTACTTCAAAAATTCATATTTTGGGGGGGTTTCTTCATGATAACTTCAGTTATAGTTGGCCCAATCAAACAAAATTTAGTATCTAGGTATATCAACATAAAATGCAGGTCAGGTTCGAATCAAGGTGTGGTCCACAATTTTTTCAGAATTATGCCCCTTTGTCTTTTGGTTTCCCAATAACTTTAGTTGTTGTTGACTGATTCAGATAAATTTTGTTATATAGGTGTATCAACATAAACCACGGGTCATATTCAAATCGGGGTTTGATCCAGCATTGTCTGCCAGAGTTATGTTCCTTTTTTGAGTTTGAAAAATTCTATTTTTTTTTCAAGTACCTCAAATTGCACACTTTTTCAGGAGACATGTGGCCAGGCGGCCTTTTATTTATTTATTGGTGTTTAAGGTCACATTCTTATGCACAGTGGCTAATTGTGACAGTTTTACAGTTGGAGGAAGCAGGAGTACCCAGAGAGAACCACTGAGTATCGATGAGCAACTGTCAGCTCCTCAACATTCTAACTCTGTTGAAACTCCACTCAAGCAAGGTTACAGTGGTTGAAGACGTGCACCATCGACGTGCAGTAAGCTTTAGTACATGGCATGTTTGTGCCCCATGTAGGCAACCGGGATATAGTGCCTTGCCCAAGGACACAATGAGGGTTGTCCCGGACGGGAATCGAACTCGGGACCTCTAGCATAGTCCAGCAGTCTACCACTGAGCCACCGCGTGCCAGTCATGATAAAAGAATGTATACAAGCACAATGAGCACATAACACTTTTATCTACCGTTTAGTTAACAAAACCCATAACCGTGGCTTCTTGATAGCCTTTAACAAACAGAAAAGCCACACTAAAATAGGGGCACAAAGAAATGGGACAGCGATTTCAATTCTTTAAAGCCAACTGCAGGCGAGGAAATTCCTTCAACATGAATGAAATTGTATAAAGTGATAAAAAATTATCAAACTTAGACCAAGTAGGCTTTTTCCATGAGGCAATGAAGTTTCTAACCAAAGTCAGTTCAGTTCATAAGGTCACCCAAGGGGAAGGTGGGTAGTTTTCAAGAAAAAACAGGTTGTAAGGCTCTCTTTAAATACTTGACGTCACTTCATTCATAATTTGTAGAAAGTGAAAGTTACTTTACATTTCAAAGTTCTCTCAATGCCTCTTTCAAGTATAGTGATCTTTGTTTGTTTGTTTTATTTTTGAGGGGGTGGGGAAGGGTCGCGTTGTGGATTGTTTATGTACTGACATTAAATTATGTTAAGGGAAACTCTACACAGATGTCATATGACTATTGTTGTTACTGTAGTAATGAAAAAGATCTTTTAACTCTTCTGATATTTGCAATTGCATTTTTTGGTAAATGGAGGATAGAAATATGTATCGGGGGTGGTGGGGGAAGGGAGGAGAGATGAGATACAAGAGGCTTTTAGTACATTTCAGTAGAGCCATAATATTGTCTCTAGCACCTCACCAATTAGAATTTATAACTGAATAAAACCTGAACATTGAAAGCTTTCTTCTTTGTTATGAAACTGATGCAGTGTTCCCTGCATACAATTTCTTGTGTAAAGCAGCCTTATGTTTATGATCTGTTGAAATACATATTAGTTTTTCAAGTTCCTCCCCCTCACACACATAATATATTGTCTCTAGCACCTCACCAATTAGAATTTATTACTGAATAAAACCAAAACATTGAAAGCTTGCTTCTTTATTATGAAACTGATGCAGTGCTCCTTGCATACATTTTCTTGTGTAAAGCTGCCTCATGTTTATGATCTGCTGAAATGCATTTTAGCTTTTTAAGTTCCCCTCCCCCTCCCCCAACTAGCCTTCAACCACTGCTAACTCTGTTTGTGCTGAGTTAGTACATTGGGGAGTCTGACAGTTGTTTGTTGTTGCTCTGGTTCTTTCCTGGTACTCAGGCTTCTTCCCCCTGTAAAACTGTCTGATCTGAGGTGTCCCTGGCTGTCAAAAGTGCCATTAAACCCCAAAGAAAACAAAATTAAAAAACTGTGTTTGAGAAGGTATGAGAATTATCTCCTCTGTTACTACATGAAATGAAGTTTTCACTCATGGCTCAGAGCTGGATTGAAAACCTAATTTCTTTGCTGTTATGAACAAGATAATTCTGATTACTATATACTATATATTGTTACTTTGTTTTTCAACTCCAAATCTTATCAGTTTTTGGGAAGCTATGAACAGAAAAAAACAAGCTTAAAATGTTCTTGTGGCTTTCCTGTTACTAACTTCAGATGGTATTGTGCAACTACTGGTCACAGTATATTATTGTTACACCCTCCGCCCCTCCTCCCTATCCACCCCCCCCCCCTCCCCTCAGTTAAAAGATCGGATCAGAGAGTGTTTTTAGGGAAAAGTATATACTTGTGCTATGAAAACTCATGGTAATTCTGTCAGAAAGAAATGATGTTAAGCGTTGGAATTATTAACTGGTTCAGGGCTACATTATTTTTGGTCAGAATTTGTTATAAAATATTTGTTGTATTATAAATTATTGGAGACTGCCCATAGGCACTCTCCAATAATTTATAGTGAAACAAATTTATATAAAAATGTTATTTGTGTTTGACTGAATATGAAACATGAGCAGGGAAAATCTTGGCTTTTGCTCGGATGTACTACAATATCTTCCTTCCCCCTGATTATCCCCTCCCCTCCCCAGGGGGGAGGTAAACTAGTGTATCTCCCCCCCCCCCCTCACCCTGATTATCTTCTCATCTAGAATTTTTTCACCTCATTACCTACTTGAAAATTAGATTCCTTTTATCATTCATTGTGATTCAGAGTTTCAATTCAAACAATTTTCAGGTGGGGGGGAGAGATAATGTGACCTGTGTATTCCCCTATTCCCTACTTGACACTTGTAGGTCAAGAATTTTTTTTTAATAAGATCAATTTTTCTGCAGGGTTTTCCACAATATGATTCCATTTCAAGGCCTATCACAGAGAGCTTTCAGGGACTCGTGAAAAAAAATATAACATTACATGGAAATGCAAAACAGGGGGGGGAGGGGGGGTAGATAATCAGGATGAGGGTGGGAGATAAACTGTTACACCGGTAGTCTGAGTTACTCTCATTTTTTTAGCTCACCTGGCCCAAATGATCCTCACTTTGTTCCCGTCGGATGGAAAACATGACCGCCAGAGGCATTCTTTGATTCTGATTGGTGGATTTTTAAAAATCTCTGACACCATAAGGCCAAGCTTCACATTATTGATGACTGAGAGATCCTCTACCAACGATCCTCAGCCACTGTTGTCTGCTTCAGGACTAGAATTGCAGTTTAATTGGTAGAGTGAAGCCGTGCTTGTTTACTATACTACTGGTAAAATAGGACCTGGTAACCAAGGCCTGGGGTGGAAGTCCTCTAATATGAGTAACATGGATAAAAACGATTGGCTGGACTTGACTTTATGTCCATGTTGTGGTCACAATTAGCCCTTGTGTAGAAATTTGTGACCTTAAACACCAATGAATAAATAATATCTCTGGAAGTGATATGCATCACTTTTAGTTCAGCCATCCTGGAAATTTATTTCTTTCAGTCACTCATGAGATAATTCTTGTACGTACTCAAAAACACAGCATATATCCTCTCTATATATCTGTTTATGAAAAAGTCATTGCAATTCTTTTGGAGCTTGTGTGGGAATCTTGAATTATGAGCTCCCAGTATTTTTCAATACAGCCAGATTAACTGGTAGAGTGCTGGAAGCCCATATTTGGGCTTTATTTAGATGTACAGGTACCACAACTTGAAGGCTCATATTCACTGGATGTGCTTTGTATTATCTTTAACGTGATATTATTTAGTCTGTCCAGGGGTACCTTGTTACAGTTTATGGGAGAGTGCCTGATAGGCACTCTCCCATAAATTGTAACAAGACAATGACATGTGTATAAGATTTGATGGCAATAAATAACTTAGCACTCTACAAGTTAAGGGTTTATTACAGTGAATTTGTTAAAATTTGAATTCAAATAAGTATGAAAAAAATAGATTGTGTAGTCAGCACAAAGAAGTTTTTATGTCCTTCCAGCACTCTCAGAGCTTGAAAGCATCTTTCTGCCTTTGTTATAGTGTCTCCATATGTATGTATGTATGTTTATCTGAAATAAATTGCCTCTATCTTATTTTGGCATTCAGTCTTTTTCAATCTTGAATGATAATGTAGAAAAGTTGTTTGATATTCTATGCCATGGTTTGAAGTGAACTGGCAACACTGACCTTTAACTGGTAGAGTGCTAGAAGCCACTATCAGGGCTTTAATTTGAAGAGCATGTACCCCAGTCTAAAGGTGTCATATTCTGTGGACAGGGCTGGATTACAATTTGTAGGCCCCTGGGCTACAGATGCTTTGAGGCCGGGGTTCCCCAGTGATAATTAGCAATGTGTAGGATAACATAAATTTAAATTACATCACAGAACAATGCTAATCTACCCTCTATTAGCACTTTTGTCTTTGGTGCAAGCACAACTGCAAAGCAATAATGAAAGAAGAAGAAAGTTTTGATGGAATGAGCGATTTCTTGTACAAGCCCTAAGTGAGTATGAGATTGTCTCATTGTAATCAGGATTGCCAGTACCAGCCAGTTGGAAAAATGGACAAGAAAAAAATTCCATTATATTATACAGAACATTAATTGAGCCCTTTTTAACCCCCTGAACACTGGTGTCAACATATCTAAATTTCAGGCAGAAAAAATTTCCCATAATGCAACTAGAAATTTAACCAATTCAATCTCATTTGACAGAGCTCATTGAGCTCTGTCAAACAAGATTGAATTGGTTAAATTTCTAGATGCATTATGGGAAAAAACAGCTTTCTGAAATTTTGTTATTTTGACATCAGAGTGAAGGGGGTTCAAGAGATAATTCAGCATACTTATACTTTCATTCTGCATTTACAAATGAAGTAACTTTTCACAGTAAATTAATTTCACTTAATCTCTGGAGGACTTAAGCTAGCAGAGGCCCCTGGGGTGCAGCCCATAAAGCCCATGCCTTAATCCGGCACTGTCTGTGGATAGGTTTCATATTATCTTAGAAGCGAAATTACTTAGTCTGTATGGGTTTGCCTTGTTACAATTTATGGAAGAGTACCTCTTGACACTACCCCGTAAATTGTAACAAGGCAAAGACCCATGAACAAATTTTGATGACCAAAAATAACTTGGCACTCTACCAGTTAAGGTAAATGTTATTAAATTCCATCATTATTGTAAATGAAACACATGGAACAGACAAGGATGAGAGTCTAAACCCTTTACCTAACACACAGGATATCAAAATTCGTTATTTTAATTATTATACCCCCAGTTTTGAAGAAATTAGGGGCATACTGGATTAAAATGCATCCTTCTGTGCCTGGCCGTCCATGCATCTATAGCATATCTCAGCAGTGAGTGGATGGATTTCAATGAAATTTGGTGCAAGGGATCCTTGTGACAAGCCACTCCTGCATGTTATAATAAAAGTTGTCCCCATATTTTTCACTGCAATTAATGTGTCAAGTATGGCTTTGCTCCTATTATAGGGCCTAGTGAATAGCACCAGGGCGAGAGTCGTCTTCCAAAAGTTGGTGTCATAATTACTATAAAAAATTAACTAAACTTGACTTTATACATGTTTTATTGTTGCAATATTTCTTAGATTTTGGAAAGTGACCATAACCATTTACCTAACAAATTAGCCACATGCATGCATAATTTGAAAATTGAGTTGAAAAGAGGTTTTTTTTGTGGGGGGGGGGGGGGGGGGGGGGGGGTTCAAATTTTCAACAAAACCATATAATGCTCACATATGGTTTTTGTTGAAATTTTTGAAAAATTCAAAAAACATTTTTTAGAGTCCAAAATTTTTTTTTAGTCATCAAAATTTGTTTGCAGGTGTTTGGCTTATTACAGTTTATGGGAGTATGCCTATTGGCACTCTCCCTTAAATTCTAACAAGGTGAATCGTGCTAGACAAAATAATATTGGCTTCAAAGATTTTTAATACGAAGCACAACCATAGAATGCAAAGCCTTTGAGTTAATATGAGTTTCCAGCACTCTACCGGTTAAGTAGCAAATTTGTATATTGTCTGCATTCGGTAAAGGGTTAAATTTTGATAAATAAATTATAATAAAAAAAGAGTGAAAAGTTTGCAAGATTCAAATGATTATTTAAGAAATAACATGTTTTCTTTTGGTTTATGCGATATAAACCGAAAGTTTTCAGCACAAGCTTCATAACTCACATAGTGAGTTATGATTATGATTAAGCTTATGTCGAAAAGTTTTGGTTTATATCGCATAAACTGAAAGAAAACAAGTTATTTCTCATTCTCAAATTTTAATCCGGCCTTAACAGAACAATATAATAACTGTATTTGAACTAAAAACATCTCTGGAAGAGATGCAGTGCTTGTTTACTGCGGTAAACATGCTGTTTCACTGGTAAAATGGGACCCAGTCACTAATGCTTGGGGTGCGAGTCCTCTAAAATAGACAAGATGGGGTATAAATGATTGACTAACCTTGACTTTATCTCCATGTTGTGGTCATGATTAGCCATTGTGCAGAGTATGTGACCTTAATGACCAATAAACAATAAATAAAGAAAAACATGTAATTTCTACAAAAATACAACAGGTAAACACAGGAAAGTGTCACGAAAGGTCACGTCAATCATTTTTCAGTTCGACCTTTCATTGGTCTGTCTCAATCAATGCTTTGCACAACGTCATCAAGTTATTTTTTGTTGATTTGGATTGTCGGCATTCATCATTGGCATTCAACTGTTCATCAAAAATACGCACAAATCTTGGGTTTTGCTTGGGTTTTCCTTGTATCATCATTTGGCACCGTTGTATATTGATAAATTCTGCAGGATCACCGATATTGAATTCCCATAACATTCCTCAGCCATGATGAATTTAGATGTTGAATTTGTGAAAATAATAGTATGAAGTCTTGTTTGCTTATGTTTTGATTTTCGATCGCGGACGGTGTTTATTTAGCAAGTTTTGGGGTTTTGCTTGTTAAACAAAACAAAGACTGAAAGTCATCATTTGGCACCCCTTGTAAATTGATAAATTCTGCAGGATCACCAATATTGAATTCCCATAACATTCCTCAGCCATGATAAATTTAGATGTTGAATTTGTGAAAATAATAGTATGAAGTCTTGTTTGCTTATGTTTTGATTTTCGATCGCGGACGGTGTTTATTTAGCAAGTCACGTAACAATAAAACAATTTTTTTTAGCTTCTCTCAAATTATGTTCTGATATAAGACCTATTATTTATCTCCCTCTTGGGTGTTTCTATAAAATAATTTGTTCCCAAGAAATTATCATTGTTTTCTTGCTCACTGGAGGTGATACGAATATTGATCGATCAGTCTGCTGTCACAGTGACAATTAGGTTGGTTTGGCGGGGGCTCTCCAGGTCTTCAAAATTTGATCAGACATGTTGGCATTCTAAATCGGTTACGTTATTTGGTTTATACGATTTTGACAAATGTCACGCTGTATGCTTTTAACCAATGACATGCAAAAGCAGAGCAAATGATTAAATTATTACCAATTAAATAATACAGCTACATGAATTGCATGCCGGTGTTTTGGGTTTTTTTTTTTATGATTTAACGACACATTAACAGCCAGGGTCATATCATGTCGGGGATAGTTTTACTGGTGGAGTGCCCGGAGAGAACTACCGACCAACGACAAGCAGCTGTCAGCTCTCCAACATCGTAACTCTGAACTCTGCACCGCGGCACAGGCAGGGTTAGATTGGTTGAAGACATGCGCACCATCAACGTGCAGTACGCCTTGGTACACAGCGGCATCGTGCCTCCATGTTGGCAATCGGGGTTAAGTGCCTTACCCAAGGACACAATGAGGGAGCACGAATCAGTCGCTGAAATGGTCACCCATCCAACTACTAACCGTGCCCGACGTTGCTTAACTTCGGTGATCTGATGAGAACCGCTTACCACGACGCCACCGAGCCCCCATGCTGGTGTTTAATTACTTTGCTGATATGATCCTTGAATTTGGACCTGGAACCTCCTTGAAACTCCATTAATTTCTTCTGTTCAAAGTTAGGGGTACCCTGTTATATCCTAGAAACTGAGCAGTTATGAGACAATCATACTGAAAAAGTTAACACTTTACCTGGTTCACACACTCTTTGAAGTGCTTGAAGTTGACACCTGGTATTTCTAGACCTGGACACTCTTGAAAAATTCTCATAACCAATTTTTCACCTTATCATTTGTGGTATATGTGCTGAATCTGTGTTTGCATTATTTTTTATATGGGTTAGGCCACACAAAGTAGATCTTATGTTTCTCAGGCCATTATTTGTAAAAAAAAAAAAATTATTTTATTTTTTATTTCTGTAATAATATTTGCCATCAAAAGTTCATGTTCTTGGTTTATGTTTTAGGCCTCATAATCTACAGAATAGCATGGGTGGTGGTGTATTTCGTTCCTTGAGAGCAAGAAGGCTTTGCAATGCTAAAAGCATGTCAGGCCTTGTTGCACTCAATGGAAAAATTTATCAGTTTTATTAACTTGGGTAAAATATTAAGACATAAACCTTTTAATTTTTATTTTTTTAAGTTTCCATTGGTTATAAAAATAGAGCATGCGGCAGCCAAAAGGAGCATGCGGGAGGGCCTGATAAACAGATTTTTTTTATTTTTTCAGGCCTTAATGACACTTTCGACAGCCAGGATCACCTCATGTCAGACAATTTTACAGATGGAGGAAGCCAGAGTACCCAGTGAGAACCATCAAGCAGCAGCAAGCAACTGTCAAACTTCCCAACATACTAACTTCACACAAGAAAGACAAGTGCACCATGGCCATGCAGTATGCCTTAGTAAACAGCATCTTCCTCAAAAACACAATGCAGTTGCCCTTAATGGGATCGAAACAGGGATCTTTCAGATTGAAGTGATATGCCAGAGCCATTGAGCTACCACACTTTCGCATAAGTGATTAACACTGTCCTGAGTCAGTGTGGTATATCATTCCACATATCATGTCATTCTCAGGGATGAGATTTTTCAGTTTTTTTATCGGATTTCAGTCTTTTTCGAATTTTAAAAAAAAAAATTTTATTTCTTTAAATTTACATGAAATGGTCCTTCAGACCATTTTCATGTGAAGTCAAAGAAATAAAAGGTTCCATCACAGCTTTACAAACTGGGCTATCATATAATTTGGGGCATAATGGATGATTTTGATACATTTCCCTTCATGCAAGCACAATTTCAGTTCATTTTCATTTTTTTTTATTAGAAAGTCTCATGCTTGTATTCTGACTCAAGATAGTGTTAATTATGTATGCATATACAGTGAAGCTCACTTCATGGTATATCTTTTAATTGAAACTGTTTTAGAATTTCTCTGACATCCATTGAATTACCATTTATTTATTAAGGTTTAACGACACAACAGCCAGGGTCACATCATGTTGGTGACAGTTTTACGGGTGGAGGAAGCCGGAGTACCCAGAGAGACCCACCGAGCAACGACAAGCAGTTGTCAGCTCTCCAACATCGTAACTCTGAACTCAGCATCGCGGCAAAGGCAGGGTTAGATTGGTTGAAGACATGCGCACCATCGATGTGCAGTACACCTTAGTACACAGCGTCATCATGCCCCCATGTAGGCAATCGGGGTAAACTGCCTTGCCCTATGACACAATGCGGGAGCATGAATCAGTCGCTGAAATGGTCACCCATCCAACTACTAACTGCGCTTGACGTTGCTTAACTTCGGTGATCTGATGAGAACCGGTTACCACAACGCCACCGCACCCCCATTCAATTGCCAACATTTATAGGTATTTTTTTGCCTCTGTACATCCAATACAGGTACAGTTAAAACTAGAAGTCCTGTCACGAATAGTGCGCTTATCTAGGCTTAATTGCGCGTTGGAATTGCGCGCAATTGCCATATCGAATGGCATCCACAGCACGGCAGGTTCTCCTGGTTACTCATAGCAAACACAAGCAATGTTTCTGCCAATGGACCTCCGGGTTACCCGGAGGTCCATTGGCTGAAATATTGCTTATGCACAGGCCATATGTACAGAATGTGATAGCTTTACTTGGGCCATAACGCGTACATTAACGCGCATATCAACGTGCTATTTGTGCGCATTTCATGACAGGACTTCTAGTTTTAACTGTATTTAATGTGCTTTATATGTTTTGCAGAGTTCAGTGAGATCTGTCAAACAAGATGTAATAGAATAAATGCTCAGTTTATAACTAGAAGATATGAAAATGTCCCATTTCCTGTTATTTGTATACTTTTGTTAATCTATTTATTTATTGGGGATTAATAACACTTTTGACAGCCAGGGTCACCTCATGATGAGCAGTTTTACAGGTGAAAGAATCCGGAGTACCCGGAGAGACCCACTGAGCAATGGCAAGCAACTCTCAGACTCTCTAACGTACTACACACATGCAGGTTTAGCATTGGTTGAAATGCCTTGCCCAAGGACACAAAGCAGTTTTCCCTGGTGGGGATTGGTCCCTGGACCTTTAAGTTTGAAGTACAGCAACCGTTGAGCCACAAGGAAATGATTTTCCCACCCAAATTTACAAGCCTGTGAATAAGATGGCCCATATAAAATCGGGTTCATTAGACGACCAAGGTAATACAGTATGTGGAGAGTGGATTGTAACTAAATCACCTGGGGTGTGGAGTTAACACCCAAAGTACCACTTTCAAATTTTGTGCACAAAAAATACAAGCAGTGTTTCAGCCAATGGACCTCCAGGTTTAACCCAGAGGTCCATTGGCTGGAACTTTGCTTGTCACTGTCATGCTTCGCAACAAATTTAGAATTATTGCTTGGGTGGAATCTCCACTCTGCAGGTGATTTACTGATAACACACTCTCCATGTACTGGATTTGGTGACAGAACATTACAGAGTGACACACTTCAATAATCGTTAAAAAAAACAATTTTATTTCCTCGGTAACTGTTTATTGCATGTTTAATATCAAGAACACACTTGCAGTTCAACAGAAAACATGGGATTATTTAAAAACATATTTTTTTTAAAGACATCATGCTTCCAGCAAAGCAGAGCCTTAACTTAGCAGGATTTTGTTCATAAATAATTGTTTTGTTACAAGTTTTTGGAGTGTCTCATGGTACCCTCTAATAAATTGTAACAAAACATTTGGTATAAACATTTTTTTTCTAATGTTGAGCAAACTACAAGCTTACACATATGGTGTAAGGCCACGAAAGTGGATTTCAGTACAGTAAAACCTGTCTTGAGAGACCACTGTCTTGAGAGACCACCTGTCTTGAGAGACCACATCTGCCAGGCACCGATTGGTTTTACTCTATAATGAACCTGCTATGGGAGACCACCTGTCTTGAGAGACCATCTGTCTTGAGAGACCACTGTGACCTGGTACCAACTTGTATTTTTATGCCATAATTGACCTGTCATGAGAGACCGCCCCTTTGAAGACTGAAACCATGACAAAAACTTTTTACCTGTTCTAGAATTGGAAAATCCATTGTGGTTATACTAACATAATTAAAAGTATTAAAAGCTCTTAATTGGGTTTCAATTGCTAACTCATTAAAGATTAAGATGTTTTTATAAGACCCCTGTGAAAAGATTAGGATTATTGCTGAATAAACAATTTCATACATACCTGAAATGTGATAGATAGGAATAAAAATAAATTTGCATTGAAAATCTTTTTGTAACAAATTGAAATAGACTGTTATAAAAATTATAAAAATAAATTAGTGTTGAAAATCTTCAAGGAAGATTTTCAACACTAATTTATTTTTATAATTTTTATAACAGTCCATTTCAATTTGTTACAAAAACTTCATAAAAAAGAGCAACTACAAAGTAATTACAAAAATCCATTCTTCGCCATTTCTGAATTTTGTGGTTGGTTTTTCACTGACTTGAGAAAACCTGAAACATGTTATGAGAGACCACCTGTCTTGAGAGACCACTTTTGTGTGGCCCAAAGGGCGGTCTCTCAAGACAGGTTCTACTGTACTTTAAAATAGCGCCACATTAGTGGCTTCTAGCACTCAACTAGTTCAACTATTTTCTATAAGGCCCTGAATATTTAACAACTGATGTTGTTAAGCTGACATTAAATATCACTTTCCTAGTTAAAGGGGTGAGATAAACACGTGATTTGTGGTAGTTGTTGCTTTGTCATATCAAGTATGTACAAAAGAGCACATTTTCTTTTCTGTGTAGAATCTGTATCATTCTATTTATTCAACCATTTTGTATATCGGTGAATTTTATGTGTTTTAGAAGATGTGATACCCTGCCCTGGAAAGTAAGTGAAAATATGTTTGATCATTAACTGTTAATAAAAAGAAATATACACACAGAAGCATTGTCGTTTTCAAATTTATTTCACTGCAGTAGAACCCTATTAACTGGTAGAGTGCTGGAAGCCCAAATTTGGGCTTTATTCAACAGTACAAGTCCTGCAACATAAAGGCTTCATACTCAACAGCTATGCTTCATATTATCTTTCAAGTAAAATTATTTAGTCTGTAAAGGATTTTCCTTCAAGTTGTTGCAATGTATGGGAGAGTGTAGGCACTCTCCCATAAATCGCAATGAGGCAAAGACATGTGAACAAATTTTGATTACCAAAAATAATTCAGCACTCTACCAGTTAATTGAATAGCCTCCCGGTAAAAGTAAAAAAAAATATTCAGTGAACAGCAGTATTCGTTGGAGAGGAATGTGGGCATTTTTATGCATTCTAGTAACAAACAAAGCATATAATCTAATATGTGGGCGTTTATTACTTTCCAAAGTGTGGTTTACTGGGATTTCCGGGTTTGATTATAAACGATAACTTCACAAGTGAATTATGCAATCAACAATTGTATCATGTATCCATGCGCGCAAACGAAGACGCTTTGCCGTAGGTGGAATGGGAACCTCATTGTTTTTTTGTTTTGTTTTGTTTGTTTTGTTTTGTTTTTTTTTTTTTTGTTTTTTTTTGGGGGGGGGGGCTTTTTTAAATAATATAATTATCGGTAATAATGAAAAGTAATAAACAGAGTAATCGCTTGACTGAACTGGTTACGTGAAATAATTCATTCGAGGCGAGGGACTATATTGTAAAACACTCGTGCGCATTCGCGCACTCGTGTTTGTACAACGTCCCTCACCTCTCATGAATTATTTCACGTAACCAGTCCAGTCAAGTGATTACTCTCAGTTGAATGGCTCAGTAGTTACAGTATTAAACTTCAAACCAAGAGGTCCAGGGTTTGATCCTAGCCAGGGGTAATTGCAGGGTTCCCACTCAAATGAAAAGTGCTTGAAATTGTTTCTAGCCTTGAAAAGTACTTGATTTTATACCATGATTACCTATTCTACTATATATGAAAAGCCTATGGCATAGATTTTAGCTTTATACACCAACCGTGGTGAACACGACAGCAATGGGATTTCAGTAGTTAAAATTTACACCAACAGTGGAACTACATCCAAATTGACCTTTGGAGACGGCGACCTGAATACGAACTTGTCTAAATTTATCGCCCGTTGCCTCGCGAAGAGTGAAATGGAAGTGACAATTATTTATTACGTTTTTAAATGAGTTAACCCCGTAAGACACCAAAACTTAACATGTCTCATGTTAATAAAGCATCCATAACTCGAAATGGTATGTTATGCTTTTGAAACGAAAAAGGTTTCATTTCGTTTCGGCGATAAAATTGACAGCGGAAGTACCGCCCACCGATGCGAGTGAAAACAAAAAACAGGTTTGCATGTATGTGCTCAGTAAAATCGAGAAAAAAAATAATAGCGACCCTTTATAATCTGACGATCATGGTATAAATAAAATATACCCAAAGTAGCCTGGTGTACCAAATGTTCACCACTCGTGGTGAAGTGGTGTTAACTGCGCGCCGAAGGCTCGCGGTTAACACCACTCGTGGTGAACATTTGGTACACCATGCTACTATGGGTATATTCTTTATTTCCATCACTCCTCTCTTATGGACCAATATCAATTAGGAATTGATATTTTCGGAAGTGATTTTTCATTCGCCAACGATGCAAAAAAAAACAAACAAAATTGCCGTAAGACAAGAGACGTGGTCAGCACTCACGGCTGACCAACTGGATCGACGAACTAATAACTGTCTACACCTGAAACTGCGGCAATTGCAAAAAATGGCCAGGTGAACAGGGTGAATACCTCGAAAACAAAAACTGTTAACAAATAAAACAAGGCTAAATTAACTTTGAAGCCGTTGACACTGAGCCGAAATACAGTACGTGGAGGGTGGATTGTAACTAAATCACCCAAGGAGTGGAGTTATCACCCAAAGTATTACTTTCAAATTCTGTGCATATATAACAAAGCTATCTACTAAATACCGAGGGACAGTTTTCGGCAACAGCTCGATCTGTGTATCTTGCATTTACTGGAATAAATCAACGGTTATATAACATATTTTGCTGCACTGGACTAAATTATATGTCTGCACATATATTTAAACCTTTTAAACAACTCTTAATGACTTTTTTTCCTTCGCCTCGGTATACCTCGATGTTCCTTGGTATTTAGTAGGACCCACCCTCCCCACATACACCGATGTCACAACATCTGTAGAACTTGACCCCAAGATGAAGTCGACCCCACCTCGTAGCGATTTAGGTGAAGTCGGTCCACGAGAGACAGGGAGACGGCGGAGCGAATTTCGGATTGGTGGGGGGGGGTAAGTGCATGACGGGCCGACCCTAGTTTATTAACACTCAGTATACAAACCACGAATAATATTCTCGATTGAGTCTCAATCGAGAATAGTATTCGTGGTTTGTATACTGAGTGTTAATAAACTCAATTTTTGACATGATGTGAAAAAAATACGGTACTCATCTAGTTTTGGTCGGTATTTTGGTGGGTAATTAGCACTTTTGGTCGGTTTTGGAGCCGAGTGCCGAGCAGCACAAATAACTGCTTAAAAACCTTTAATGAGATTCTAAAAAATCGTATTTTTTTGGTCGGTACTCATTTAATTTTTTTGGTCGGTACTCATTGGGTTTTGGTCGGTATTTTGGTCGGTAATTAGCACTTTTGGCAAGTTTTGGACTGTTTTGGACGGTTTGGGTCGGTAATTAGTAGGACCGCTGTAGGGAATCACATTTATTTGATCTCTGTATTGTCCCTTGAATGCAACATGACATTATCGGCTGCTTGTTGAACTCAAGGAACGATATTTAGCTAGTTGGGTTTTCTAGAGATCAGGTTCCCCGAGACTGAAATTCTTTGTGTTGCTATGGTGTTGCAAGTTCATGTCAGAGTTATAACAGCCCTTGAGAATCATGGTCAGAGTCCTTGAAAAGTGCTTAAATGGTGCCTAAACTTCATTTCCCGATAGCAGTGGAAACCCTGAACCGTGTTGTGTCCTTGGGCAATGTGAGAGCCCAGTGGCACTGTGTACTAAGGCGTACTGCACGTCGATGATGCACTTGTCTCCAACCAGTGCTAAAACTGCGTATATGGAGTTCGTACGTTGGGGCGTCTGACAGTTGCTAGCACGCTGAGGAGTCTGACAGTTGCTTGTCGTTAGGAGGTGACGCTGGCTGTTGATAGAGCCGTAAAACTCAAATAAATCTATTGTATCTTGTTTGACAGGGCTCAGAGAGCTCTGGTTAACAAGATATAGAGTAAAAAACTTATATTGGAAACAGGCTGAAAAGGTATTATCAATGGGAGGCGGGGGGGGGGGGGGCATGGTGGCTCAGTAGGTAGGGATGCAGACTGCAAGCCGAGAGGTCCTCTGTTTGAATCCTACCTGCAGTAACCATGTTGTGTCCTTGGGCAAGACACTTTATCCCAATTGTCCACATTGGGGGGGGGGGGGGGGGGCATGGTGGCTTTGTGTACTAAGACTTACTACACGTCAATGGTACACATGCCTTCAACCAATGTTAACCCTGCATGTGTGGTGTTAGTATGTTGGAGGGGGGGGGGGGGGGTCTGACAGTTGTTCTGGGGTCCTTCGGCTTCCTCCACCCATAAAGCTGTCCGACACGAGGTGACACTGGCTGTCGAAAGTGTCGTTAAACCCCAATAAATAAATACATCAATGTGGGGTATTATTGCTGGTGATGGTTCAGTTCTTTGGGCATTAAAATTGTTTAGCCAATCAAAAGGAGTTTACTCTATAACCCTTGTGAAATTACCAGGTCAAATTTGTCCGGAACCTGTCACAAATGGTTTGGTGTTTGTAAATTATATGCAATTAACAAGGTTATTTCGGTCAAGGGAAAAGATAAAGATAACATTTATTTGCAGTATGCAGATTACAAACAATGATACAATCATAGCACTAGGAAATATACTGCATGAAAATGGCATAGCCTAACAAGCTGTCTTCCTGTCATTCCCACACAGAGAGTCCAATTAGATGTCTTGACATCAATTATTGAGTACTCGTCCTCTGAGTTCCAATGTGTTCTATGTGCCTACTGGCACATAGGACACATTGGAACTCAGTGGACGTACTGTGGCTGATCGCTCTTTAAAAACGGTGAAGCTGCTTCACACCTGAATATAGGAAAAAGAAGATTGCTGTATGATAAAGACATATGTTTCTTTAACATTCTCCTGGCGACAGCCACGAATACTCAGGCAAACAGAACGATACAATCACGAGAATCAACTCGAGTTGTTGAGATATACATTCAAGTGGGCTCCACAGTACATTGGAAGGAACTTCCGGTTGTGTAATGTTTCTTCAGTCGGTGGGACAGAGAGTGAAGCCCCACTCATGTGAATCAAAGTAAACATGTAAAGATTCTCTGCTGAATGGTAATGCAGTAAACAATGATATGGTTTGGCCTGAAGCTATTAGGAGGAAGCCAGCGGGCCCCCACGAACCTATCTCTTGGAGATTTTTGTCCATCAGAAAAATTGTTGGTCGCTCTAACACCAACATTTTCTCCGAAAGCCGCCGATTTGAGAGAAAAGTTCACAATTTTTATAATGCAAAAATACACTTATGCTTCAAATATCCTTTGTATGAAAGGGCTATATATATCAGAGATGACAGCGGCGTAACCCGGAGGGGAGGAAGGGAGGAGGAGCACATCCCCCAATTTCAGCCATGCCACACACCCCAGGTGATTTGGCCTAATTATTAATGCCATTCACAATTTATAAATTTTGGACACAGTCATAGGCAGAGTCAAGGAAATAGCGTTTATTTGTCTCAAATTTCAAAAATCTTCCCGGAGGAGACCCCAACCCTTCACCAGCGAGAGGGGGTGTCCATCTCTTGTGCTCGCCCCCATCTCACCGCTACGTGGCTCGGATGATGTTGCGTATCCTATTCTCTATGCCCCCTCCCCCCTAGTAGTTCAGCGATCTGAACTTAGCGCCCCCCCCCCCCCCCCACGTTGGGGTTGCCGCGAAGTTCAGCTCGCTGAACTAACCCTCCAAGATATTACTCTTGTCCCCTAACTTTGCTATCCTGGCTACGCGCCTGGTGCATGACAATCGGTTAGTCGTGTAATTGAAAGAAAATTGTGTATTATTATTATATTAAAAGAATTACTTTCCTCAAACGAAAGAATTCTTTAAAATAACGTAAAAAAGGGACAAACGTTACTAACCTGCTTTGTTTATTAACCCTTTACCTAACATGAAAAGCAGACGACACTTGCAAAAAAAAATCTTGAATAACTAATTTTTTTCATTTTTTGTCTCAAAAACATCGGTTATGACCCCTCATTGGAACGAGCTCGACGAGCTCGTTCCAATGAGGGGTCATAACCTATGTTTTTGAGACAAAAAATGAAAAAATAATGAAAATTCATTGGCGATTTTTAAGAATAGCGCTGGCCGGTTTTGGCCGTTACGTTGGGTAAAGGGTTAATGTTTTAAAAGAGTACAATGAGTTAGGTTCAAATTCATACCGACAGTCAACGACCCATGTACACTGTCGGAAAATTTTAACTCTCGCACCATTGTTCCAGAAAATTTAGAGATCCTAGCTAATATCATATCATATACCACCGAGGGGTTGGTGATGGGTTTCCATGCCTCCTTTAATTTCTTGGAATCTATAAATCCCTTGCCAAGTCCTAAAATATTGGAACTTTTCTTGTCTGAGGCAGTGGACAGGTAAAGGAGAAATGTTCTGGCAATATTCAGCTCACCACACAGCTATGGACGTGTCGATTATTCACAGTGGCGTAACCATGCTGGGGGAGGGGGGGGGGCAAACCTTGACCCCCTTAAATTTTCGCTGCCCTCCCTAAAACCATTGGCCCAATGCAACCCCAGATTCACTTTCAGAACACTGACTTGCAAAAAATTCATAATTAGAATGCTCCGGCTGTTACCTTCTACTTCCCTTCAAGGGGTAACAACCAAAGGATCCTAGTTAAGAACAGGGAGGCCTCAACCCCACCACCATCACAAATTTACCCCCCCCCCACCCCTCCCCCGCAACACTTCCCTAAACTGACTATTGGCATCCTCCTAGTATATAATTCTGGCTGCGCGCCTGTTTATCCGTCAGAATATCAATATATCTGAGATCTCTCATTTTTGTCCCCAAATCCTTCAGTATCTCATCTCAAGCTCCTTGGAAATATTTCACGAAGGTCCTTGAAACTCCTACAATTGATTATTGATTCAACTACAAGGGATATGTCAAGGTGTCATAGGGTCACCATATGGTCTGTGCTAGGTCCATTCAGCTGCTTCTTTCTCTCTGATTTTCAATCAAGGCGTTTAATTGGAATTATTTCAGTAGCTTAATAATCCACGTGGGAGCCCAGGGGAGTGAAACACTACATGTTTACTGGAGTAAACGAGCGCTGTTTTACTGGTAAAATAGGACCCGGTCACCAATGTCTGGTGTGGATATCCTCTAAAATAAGCAACATCGGTACAAACGATTGTCTGGACTTTACTTTATATCCATGTTGCGATCACAGTAGTATGAGATGAGGTAACCGGGCCTTATCGGCCGGATCTAGGAAGTGACGTCATAGTTAGGTGACCCCGTGACGTCATGCTCGGTTGTCATGGTAGCCCGCATGAGCGGCCATCCTGTGACGTCATCCCAATAGTGATACGTGGTGTCAGTGCGCATGGGCAGCGCGTGTTGTTAGGGTGATAAGTGTTTCCGTCGGCCATTTTGTATACTGGAGGTCGCCATCTTGGTTTCTATGGTAGAACGTGCCTGTTATGTTACCCAAAGGCTTATAATAGGGCTCGGAGGGTATGTTCCTTTGTGCATGAGTAATTTCCCGATTCGTAGAATTGCCCAAATAAAACCGACAATCCCTCCAAATCACCAAAAACAACTATTATTTGATATGAAACCCCAGACTGGGCTTTTTTCCCCAATAACAGGGGTGTTCGATTGAACTAGAGTAGTTTTCTGTGTGGGATTTTCCCGAAATCCTCGTTTACTTCGAAGAATTACCACAAACAACCCGATAATTGTTTACTTGGCTCAGATTCCCCACGAATCCTACTTGTTTTCAATAATTGGAGCGCCCCTTTGTATTGTTATTACCCAAATCCCCTGGTTTTCAGTAGTGCTATAGAGCGCGTTCGATTGAATCTGAGTATACGCCAGAAGACTACAAGAGCCTATCCATTGGAACAGTTTTGTTACTATATTTAGATTTTCTGGTCTGTTCAGGCTAGTTCTAAACCCACCTCAAGTACTCTTGTTCTTGTTTTTCAGATAATCCAATCATTACCAAAGCCAATAAGCTCCTTTTTTCTTTTTTTCTGTCGGGGGGGGGGGGGGTGGAGGGGGGGGGGGGGGGTCATTTGGAATTCCCGAAGGATAACCAGATACCTCATAATCACATACGGCATCCTATCTCCCAACAGGCTTGATGGATGACTTTCGGTTTTTCAAAACTAAACTGTTGGAGCTTTCTCCACTCCTTTTTTGTCACCGCTATGGTCATATACCCGGGTCGCTACCAAACCGGCGTTGCTGTTTGGTTTTCTTTTCTCTTCTTCCCTTACATTTGCCATCGCACAACATAATATTCTGGCTCGCCACCATGGTGGGACTCAAACCTCTACCATCGCCGAGCTGGAACCGAATAGAGCCCACTCTCTAATATTCTTAATGGCGTTGAGGGATTGCGTATTGACAATCTATCACTCCAACGTAAACTGCCGGGAATTCTAACCGCGTGCATACCCCCTCAGACCTCATTTGAGGCAATAGGATCCAAATGAAATAAAATAAGGTTAACCGGGTAGCAAGGGATTTGTAAATCCCATATCGTCCCTGCGCGCCTTCGGCGCGCTAAAACCTTTCATTCATTCATCCGCTATCGAGCAGTTACTCAAGTCATTGTACGAACGACTCGAAACCCATCGAGCAAATGAGCTTTATAGCAATTGCTTGATCGAGTGACCCCACACATATTGCTAGAATGACTCGAATCCTATCGAGCAAACGAGCTATAGAGCAATTGCTCGTTCGAGTGACTCGCACATACTGCTCTTCGAATCATTTCGGTATTTGAGGATACCTATGGCCTCGTATTGTATTATATGAGGATACTTTTTATAGGATACTTATCAAAGGATACTATTACTTGTTTGGCCCAGCCTTCTATGCCACCCCAGGACATACCTATCCCAAATTCCCTTTATCAGCTATCGAGCAGTTACTGACAAGTCACTCGAACGAGCAATTGCTCGATCGAGTGACTCCACATACTGCTCGAACGACTCGAATCCCATCGAGCAAATGAGCTATAGAGCAATTGCTCGTTCGAGTGACTTGCACATACGACACTTTGCCTCATTTCAGTATTTGAGGATATCTATGGCCTGGTATTGTATTATTTGAGGATACCTTTTCGAGGATACCTTTTATAGGATACGTATCTGAGGATATTATTACCTGTTTGGCCCAGCCTGTTAGGCCACCCCAAGACATACATATTCGAAATTCCTCTAATAAGTCATCGCGCAATTACTGAAAACCCATTGCTCGAATGACTCTAATCTGATCGAGATAAGTAGTCTGAACTTCCACCTTCACCAAAGACCTCGCTAGAGATGATGAAATGTTACTGTGCCACAGGTTTCGAGACGTCAAGGTGTGGTTGCAAAAAATCTCCCTGTTCAAATGTGTGTAGGAAATGCTATGAAAATAATAACTGCTGCAATGTCAATGCAGGTATATCTCGACTGTGGACCTGTGGTACATATTGACTGGTAGATATCGATCGTGGACCTGTGGTACATATAGACTGGTACATATCGAC
Organism: Pictodentalium vernedei; assembly: GCA_031216915.1. NCBI lineage: Eukaryota > Metazoa > Mollusca > Scaphopoda > Dentaliida > Dentaliidae > Pictodentalium > Pictodentalium vernedei. Next base: position 78,548,620 of record CM062295.1, read on the forward strand.
TGTGGACTTGTGGTACATATAGACTGGTACAATCGACTGTGGACCTGTGGTACATATAGATTGGCACATATCGACTGTGGAACTGGGGTACATATAGACTGGTACATATCGACTGTAGACCTGTGGTACATATAGATTGGTACATATCGACTGTGGACCTGTGGTACATATTGACTGGTGCATATCGACTGTAGACCTGTGGTACATATAGACTGGTACATATCGACTGTGGGCCTGTGGTACATATTGACTGATACATATTGACAGTGGACCTGTGGTGGTACATATATACTGGCACATATCGACTGTGGACCTGTGATTCTTAAAGACTGGTACACATCGAGTGTGGACCTGTGGTACATGTAGGCTGGCACATATCGACTATGGACCTGTGGTACATATTGACTGGTATATATCGACTATGGACCTGTGGTACATATTGACTGGTATATATCGACTGTGGACCGGTGGTGCATATAGACTGGTACATATCGAATGTGGACCTGTGGTACATATTGGCTGGTACATATCGACTGTGGACCTGTGGTACATACAGACTGGTACATATTGACTGTGGACCTGTGGTGCATATTGACTGGTACATATCGACTGTGGAACTGTGGTACATATAGACTGGTACATATCAAATGTGGACCTGTGATCGACTGTGGATCTGTGGTACATATTGACTGTGGACCTGTGGTACCAATCGACTGTGAACCTGCTGTACATATCGACTGTGGAACTGTGGTACATATAGACTGGTACAATCGACTGTGGACCTGTGGTACATATAGGTTGACACATATCGATTGTGGACCTGTGGTACATATTGACTGGTGCATATCGACTCTAAACCTGTGGTACATATAGGCTGGTACATATCGACTGTGGACCTGTGGGATATATTGACTGGTACATATCGACTGTGGACTTGTGGTATATATAGACTGGTAAATGTCGACTGTAGGCCTGTGGTACATATAGACTGGTACATATCGACTGTGGACCTGTGATACATATAGACTGGTACATATCGACTGTGGACCTGTGGTAATATTGACTTGTATATATTGATTGTGGACCTGTCGTACATATACATTGGTACATATTGACTGAGGACCTGTGGTACATATAGACTTGTACATATCGACTGTGGACCTGTGGTACATATAGACTGGTACATATCGACTGTGGTACATATAGACTGGTACATATCGACTGTGGACCTGTGGTAGATATAGTCTGGTACGCATGGACTGTGGACCTGTGGTACATATTGACTGCTACATATCAACTGTGGACCTGTGGTACATATTGACTGGTACTTATCGACTGTGGACCTGTGGTACATATTGACTGGTACATATCGACTATGGACCTGTGGTATATATAGACGGGTACATATCGACTGTGGATCTGTGGTACATATAGACTGGTATATATCGACTGTGTTCCTGTGGTACAAAAAGACTGGTACATATCGACTGTGGACCTGTGGTACATATAGACTGGTATATATCGACTGTGGACCTCTGGTACATATAGACTGGTATATATCGACTGTGTTCCTGTGGTACATATAGACTGGTATATATCGACTGTGGACCTGTGGTACATATAGACTGGTACATATTGACTGTGGCCCTGTGGTACATATAGACTGGTACATATCGACTGTGGACCCATGGTACATATAGACTAGTACATATTGAATGTGGCCCTGTGGTACATATAGACAGGTACATATCGACTGTGGACCTGTGGTACATATAGACTGGTAGATATCGACTGTGGACCCGTGGTACATATAGACTGGTACATATAGACTGTGGACCTAAGGTACATATAAACTGGTACATATCGACTGTGGACCCGTGGTACACATCGACTGGTACACATCGACTGTGGTACATGCAGACTGGTACATATCGACTGTAGACCTGTGGTACATATTGACTGGTACATATCGACTGTGGGCCTGTGGTACATATTGACCGGTACATATCGACTGTGGACCTGTGGTACATATAGACTCTTAAATATCGACTGTGGACCTGTGGTACATATAGACTGGTACATATCGACTGTGGACCTGCGCTGCATATTGACTGGAACATATTGACTGTGGTACATATAGACTGGTACATATCGAATGTGGACCTGTGGTACATATAGACTGTACATATAGACTGTGGACCTGTGGTACGTATGGACCTGTACATATCGACTATGGACCTGTGGAACATATAGACTGGTAGATATTTACTGTGAACCTGTGCTACAGATTGACTGGTACATATTGACTGTGTGCCTGTGGTACATATTGACTTAGATTCGCTGCGGATAACTTAATTTAAGAGTGTTGTTTCTGCATTATTGTGATGTCAAAACATAAAATAACCTACTGTTATAGTTCCCAATGAAGGACACACTTGCGACTACGTGTTCAGAGCAATATAAAAGGGACAGTTTGTGGTTCTGTGGGGACTTGAGGATTCGTCCAACATAACTTTCGACATTTTTTTGAAAATGCCCTAAATTCGAATTAAAGCGGTGAATAGCGACATATATACGTGCTGGGTCAGGTAATTAAACAAAGGGCTGATTGGGAGCAGGTTATAAGAGGAGGAGGTACCTACGCCCGGTTGGTGGGCTCCAGGGATGCGGCATTTGTAGGTCTTGAACCATAACGGCGCTGTCTTTTGAATGATACCTGCTTCGAGCCAAATTTTAGGGGGTAGAAAAGTTTCTGGGAGGTTTGCGGCTCCAGTTGATGGGAGTTTGGGAGTTCTCCCCAGATAATATTCCAAACAGTTAAACACACTACACATTCGACAGGCGGAGTGAGGTATCAGCTCCCTTTGGTGGATGTCCAGGGGCTCCCCAGGAACATTTGTGAAATAAAGAATGATCCGAGAGTATATCAGAGTCCTCTGTGGCATTTATAGATCTATATTGGGGATCATACTTGGGATCTAAATTGGGTGAAACTTTCATTGTGCCATTTTTAAGAGGAAGGTGGGGCGAATAATTTAGGGGGCAGGTCTCTCGTGGCTGCGTACCTGACCTATTAAACTCGACCACCTGACTGACTCTAAACAAATTCATGGCATACATGCATAGTAGTATGGGGAAAAATATTAAGTGATCCGTTCAAAACTGGCGTGTATTTTCTCCTTTCAACATTCTGAAAATGTGAGCCCTGAAACGATGAAGAGAAACTCTCTGCGTCGTATTTTATTGAGGGAAAAAGTAATACTGTAAAACCCGCCGAGCGGGCACCTTAGCGAGTCAACCGATAAACCAAGTTTGACAATGTCACAACTTGACTAAAATTTTTCACATTTACCCTTTTATATGCAAACTGTCAATGACAAGGCGGTGATTTTTTGCCAATTGTAAGTAGTTTGACGGACGTGACAACCGTTACTTATTCAGTTACATGTACTTATTCGACATTCATTATCAACCGATCTTGTCACTTGATAACGAATGCCGAATAAGGAACTGGAAATAAGTAACGGTTGTCACGTCCCCAGCAGTTTGTAGGACCCGTAAGCGCTCATCGTGGCTTGCTGCATGGGAACAACAACACGAAAAACAAGAAAAACAATAATTTATGAAAATCTCTTTATTAACAAAACATTTCGGTAAATTTTTTTTTAAAAGTTGATGTTTGAATATTTGCACAACAAAATGGGATATTACAGGTCGATTACTGAACAGTACACTATACGTAAAAATACTGGAAATTCTCTCCATGTGTTCAAAGGCAAACATCAGTTAACACTGTACAAAAAGAAATCTAAGATGGATACATGTAAAGCAGGCTAGAAGTTAAATGGCTGGATAATCTGGGTGTACCGTGTACAACTATCATTCCAGGCCTGGTATTCTTAAAAATGCAGGAGGGCTAAAAATCGCTCCCTTCCCATGACACAGGGGAGAGATTAGCTCTCCTCAAGCTTTTAAAAGCTAAATGTGGCTAAATGAAATTTTACTGATCATGAATTCTGCCAAGTGGGCTTTGTATATTTTATTTGGTACTACTAACAAGGTAGTCTCTGTGAGACGGCGAGGCCCGGAGGTGTGGCCGTCATACATAGATCACTAACATAGCAGAGATCTAAAAGAATGTGGCTTTTAGGAATAGGCTGTTATGATAATCATTATTTTCTAAGGCCGGGGGGGGGGGGGCTATTTTCGTCCTCAATTTTTTAAGGCGCGCGAATAAATCGCTCTCCTGAAAATGCCAGGCCTGTCATTCACAGCACATTTATATGGACATTCACTGATTTCAGTTGTGAAATTATGCTTTCTTGGTGTGTCTGTCGTGGGGGTTGGGACGTTCAAGACAATAAAATTACTGACATTAATTTGAAAAGCAACGCATCACTGAATGCCACTAAACAATACATCGCAGGGCTTGTATTTCATCTAAATTTGGGAGTTCTCGCGAAAATAGTTCGAGAAACCATACCTGCTCTAAGTGCCCCAGGAATAGCCAAGATCCCATGAAGCATCCATGGCTGAACCCCTGTTGTATACTGATAACACGTTAACCCTTTACCCAGCACAGCTTTTTAGTTTTTAAAACATAAACTGATTTTGATAAATTTTAAAACAATATTTACCAATAAAACCTTTCAAATATGGATGTCATTGGAACTGGCTCATAAATACTTGGACACAACAGGTTTGCAATCGCATTCATGATTTTCCCCAAAAGCTACATGTTAAATTTGTGAAAAACACAGGTGGAGGAAGGACCCATTCCTATATCCCATTCCCATATGTGGCATAAAACGCCTAACAAGAACACGGTCATTGGATCATTTGATGCAACAAGAGGCTCATGTGACTCTAAAACGCTCATCTGAATCAAATTGTCTGTGCGGAATAGTGGTCTTTATGTTGAGAAATCAGAAAAATAGAGGCAAGGAAGTGTCCCCTTGTACATGTGTGCATACTCCCCTCTGAAAAAATGTTAACTGGTTAAAATTTGGGGTTGAAATTCGTTCGGTGAAATCCAGCGCGCCTGGGGGCATCAGTAGTGCGAATAAATGGAGTGAAATGGTATTCACCAAGGACATGGCTGAGATAGTTTTTTTTATATGAACAAATCTGGTTTAACTGAAGTTGAGAATATTGCACTAAGTTAAAATCTGAGCTCCACATGGTGCCTAAACATGAACCTGTGGAATTGATTTGAACATACTTGAAACAAGGAGTGTATACCAAATACGAAAAGCGTTTTGATTTGAAGAAGATTCTTAGTGCTTTTTCTCATATTGCGCTGAGTTAAAATTTGGGTTCCCAGAAGGAACAATTATTTCAACCCATGCACTTTATTTGAACAAACTTGAATCTGACAGACCAAAATGATGCTGTATACCAAATATGAAAATTCTAACTGATGGATCTGACGAAGATTTTTACAGAATATTCCTCAAATTGCACCAAAGTAAACTTTAGGCTCCCAGATATGAAGTCACCCAACAGATTTGAAAAAAGTGAAATCTGACAACTCCTGAGGATGCTGTACACCAATTATGAGAAGATTCCGACTCGTGGATCTGAAGAAGATTCTTTACCCTCTGCACTCTGATGTCAAAATGACATAGCTTTCAGCAGCAAATATTTCCCAAAATGCAGTTTGATATTTAACCAAATATACCTTGTTTGACAGAGTTCAATGAGCTCTGTCAAACAAGATATAATTGGTTAAATTCGTTGTTAAACAAGAAAAAAAAACAGTGATTGGAGAAAATTCTGTTGCATTACCCGAGTGCTAGGGGTTAAAGGATTTTCCTCATATTGCATTAATTTATTTATTTATTGGTGTTTAAGATCACATATTTCTACACAATGGCTAATCATGACCACAACATGAAGATAAGTCAAGTTTACTCAATCATTTATACCTTCATTTCCCATTTTAGAACAAGCACTGGTGACTGGGGCTTATTTTACTAGTAGCATTAAGTTAAAATTTGGCTTACTACTTTGGGTAACTATTGAGAACCCGAAAATGAACCCAGGGATTTGATTTGAAAAAAAAACAATAACTTGAAAGCCATGGTTTGAATAAATTACAAGCTGACTCTACTAAAAATGCTGAATACCAAAATATGAAACGTTGAAGAAGAATGAAACATATGAAAAAGATGATTTTCAAAGAAATTTTCTCAAACTGCACCAAGTTAAAAGCAGAGTTCTCATAAGGAACCAAAATATAAGAGCTCTGACTTAATTTGAACATGGCCCCTAATAAGGATGATGTGTACCAAATATCAAAAGAAGATGTATCTGAAGAATATTTTTAAATGATATTTCTCAAATTGCATTAAGTTTAAATTTGGGCTCAAACAGGCCTGAAAATAAGCAGCCTGACATTTGTAGAATGAGGTCCCCAGAGGGGAAATTTGATGATGCTATCCCATACAGTGGGCCAATTTATCCCCTGGGTACCTCTTTCTGTTTAGTTTTGAGACCCTGATTCAGTTTGAAAATCCCAGAGGGTCAATTTAGTGATGCTACCCTGCTATGCAGGGTAGCATCACTAAATTCACCCTCTGGGTACCTCATTTTGCAGATGACAGTCTGCTTATTTTCTGGCTTGGGCTCAAATGGGGAATACAAATATGAACTTATTTATAAATTATTTATTGGTGTTTAAAGTCAATATTTCTCTACAATGGCTAGTGGTGACTGCAAGATGGATATAAAAAATGGCTCTTACATGAGCATTTGTCGGAGATTTACAAAGAATGTTCCTCGCACAGTAAAAATTTCGGCTCCCAGGGACCTGATTTGCACAAACTTTAATCGGATCCCTTGAAGGATATCGTATACCAAATATAAAAAGATTCTGACTGGTAGTTCTCAAGAAAGACATTTTTTCATTGTTAGACTCAGCATTTTTCAATTATGCCTTAACGAACCCCATGACACAGCTGATTAAGATTTTTGGACTCAATCGATTCTACTGGTCCTGATGATGATGTATACCAAACAACAATTCTCTGTTTCGTGCAGTTTGGGGAAACATGGGCAATTCAATTTTTTTTTGATTTTTAGCTCATGGGGTTCCAGTGGGTGCAATTTCTTTTTTTGGGGGGTGGGGGGCATAAATAAAAAAAAAATGTCCTCTAATAGGAGGGGAGGGGAGAAAAAAGGCCTAAGGAAAATACTTGGATGGGGTGGGGTGTCCATAATGGCCCAATACAAAATATACACCAGCTCTCAAGCCACCAGTCAAGTTCTGTACAGAATTTGATGCTCTTTATGGCCTGTAACCAGTATAGACCTTAAGTATTCTATTGCCTATTTATTTATTTATTGGTGTTTATGGTGTTTAAGGTCACATACTTCTGCACAATGGCTAATCGTGACAACATGGAGATAAAGGCAAGGTCAGTCGATCATTTATACCCCATGTTGCCTATTTTAGAGGACTTGCACCCCAAGCATTAGTGACAGGGTCCTGTTTTACCAGTTAAAAGGTGCTTGTTTACCACAGTAAACAAGCACTGCCTAACTTCCCAGGATTCCTGTGGGGGTATTCTATGCTTAGAATCGTCTGTTTGGAATATTTCAGTTGGTCAGAAAGGCAAACCTATGGTTTGCATGTACAGGCAGCCAACAATAATGTAGAAACACTGCTAAGTCATCCACTGCTGTGTACATGTATATATGGCGGTTATAATCGTAAAAATAATTTCTGCATCTAAGGGTTAATATGTTGATGTTTTCAAGGTGAATGAAATACATTTTGCTTGGAATATCCATAACTGATGCAAGGAAGAATATCTGTAAATCTTTTTTACAGTAGAACCTGTCTTGAGAGACCGCCCTTTGGGCCACACAAGTGGTCTCTCAAGACAGGTGGTCTCTCATAACAGGTTTCAGGTTTTCTCAATTCAGTGAATAACCAACCACAAAATTCAGAAATGGAGAAGAATGGATTTTTGTAATTACTCTGTAGTTGTTCTTTGTTATGAAGTTTTTGTAACAAATTGAAATGGACTGTTATAAAAATTATAAAAATAAATTAGTATGTATGAAATTGTTTATTCAGCAATAATCCTAATCTTTTCACAGGGGTCTTATAAAAACATTTCAATCTTTAATGAAACCCAATTAAGAGCTTTCAATACTTTTAATTATGTTAGTATAACCACAATGGATTTTCCAAGTCCAGAACAGGTAAAAAGTTTTTGTCATGGTTTCAGTCTTCAAAAGGGCGGTCTCTCAAGACAGGTCCATTATGGCATAAAAATACAAGTTGGTACCAGGTCGCAGTGATCTCTCAAGACAGGTGGTCTCTCAAGACAGGTGGTCTCCCATAGCAGGTCCATTATAGAGTAAAACCAATTTGTGCCTGGTAGATGTGGTCTCTCAAGACAGGTGGTCTCACAAGACAGGTTTTACTGTAGTTAGCCCTTCAACCACCACACATAGGTTATCAAAATTTATTATTTTAATTATTGCATTTTTTAAATTTTTCATAAAAGTTCATCAAAACCATATCATGTCACCCCTCCTCTCTCATTGGAAAGAGCTTGACATGCATGTTGCAATGAGGGGGTCACACAAGGGTTTTGTTGAAAGTTTTTGAATTTTTTTTTTAACTGCTTAATTTATAATTTATGTGGGCGGATGCAGCTGATTTGTTAGGTAAAGGGTTAAGTGGCATCATATTAAATTGATGGTAGTCTGTGTTCAAACTCCACAAAAAGTGGGGAAACCAAGCAAGCAAAGGTATAATTTTGGCTCATGTTGATTTATTTATTTATTGGTGTTTAAGGTTACATATTTCTACACAATGGCTATTAATGACCACAACATGGAGATAAAGCCAAGTTTAGTCAATCGTTTATACCCATGTTGCCCATTTTAGAGGACTTCCATCCCAAGCATTGGTGACTGGGTCCTCTTTTACCAGAAAAACAGCTTGTTTACCACAGTAAACAAGCACTGCTTCACTTCCTGGGGTTCTAACAGGGAGGCTCATATTGATAAAACATACCCCAACAAATAGGAGTAGTCCTCTTATCAACGATTTCTACTGAATTTTTCATCAAATCATGTCATGGCTGCTTTATTAACCCTTTACCTAACGAATCGGCCGCATCCGCCTGTGTAATATGCAAATTCAGCAGTTGAAAAAATATTATTTTTCAAAAAATTTCAACAAAACCATATCATGTGAACGCTCGTTTAACCAGCTTGTCGAGCTCATTCCAACGAGGGGTCACATATATGGTTTTGTTGAAATTTTTTGAAAAATTTGAAAAAATGATATTTAAAATAATAAATTTTGATATCGTCTGCGTTGGGTAAAGGGTTAAAGGCCTATTTACAACTTTTCTGACATCAGAACAGGTGCCCTTAACATGCCATCATGAGGAAGTCCTTCTGACAATAGACAAATTACCTAAGCAGTGGTTTCTAGTCAAGTCTTTGCTGCCTTAACAGGCAGCCAAGACTTAACTAGAAAACACTGCTGAGCCATTAGACGTGTAGAGACTGTGGACTGGTGGGAATTCAAGACACTTGTCCAGGCCCTCAATGGTTAAAGCTGCCATGACTTGAAAATAATTTTTTGAAAAGTTCAAGAAAATACTCAGCAGGTGAATAGTTGAAGTGACTTTTTTAAGGCATTGCTAAATCATAAGTATAATAATTTGAGGTCTAAGGTTGGGCTGGATGGTATTTCGATAAACCGATATATACCGGTATTCAAACCAATATCGATTGAATACCGGTATAATTACAAAATATCGGTTTATCGTCATTATTTATTTACCCACAATTTAATTTCCAATATGTCATGAGTTTCTTAACTGTAGATCAGAATGAATAATATTATCGATTTACCCAAGGAATTGTCCGCAGTTGCCCACGTAATATAAATTCAGAAGTTGAAAAAATAATTTTCAAAAATTTCAACAAAACTATATTATGTGACCCCTCATTGGAACGAGCTCAATGAGCTTGTTCCAATGAGGAGTCGCATGATAATGTTTTGTAGAAATTTTTGGAAAAATGTGATTTAAAATAATAAATTTTGATATAGTCTCCATTGTGTAGAGGTTTTTCGAACCGCATCATCAAGGCATGCTGATGCATTCCGACTGTGATGCCTCAAGTCTCGATTGTGGTACTTATGTTCAGATATCTGAACAGCTTTTCAATATACCGGTATACCACGGTATTTTTTTTAATTCCAATACCGGTATTCTGCTTTGAATATCGTGCAGCCCTAGTCTAAGGCTAATGAAAAGAGACCGATGGCCAATATCTCGGCTGATACGAAACTAACCAAGTAATAACCTTTTTCTTTATTTATTAAAACAAATAATTACAAAATGTTTTCAGATCTTTTACAGTTTTTTGACAGTGCTATTGTTTCTCATTCTCTTCACAAAAGTCTGAAGTTTCCTCTTCTCTTAGTTCAGCTATCCAACCGCCTCGGCTTCACACTGGGGAAGTCCTGACGTTCGGAGAGCTGACCTATCTCTTCTCCCACTTCCACAAATCTCTGCTTACGACTGAACTTTCTTCCCTTCCTGCACACAATTCTCACTCATTCCCATCATTAATTTCCCGTCATTCAAAACAAAAACTCCACTACGCACCACTCCATTACATAACATCAGTTTTCTCAACTGCATTCGATGAGTAAGGGTTTTGATGTAAATAAATTGTTTGCACCTAGTAAAGGTGCATCAAGGGGAACAACTCTGGCTTGTTTATATCGGCCGAGTTTGAAGTCATATCAGTTGGGTTTGATAACAGGGAATTCTGGGAAAGTAAATCATATTTTTAATGAAGTCAAATTCTGTTGTTTGTTTCAATCTATGCTGCCTATTCTAGAGGACTCACATCAAAGAGTATTGCACAGGGCAGGTTAGGAGGGAGGTGAGCCCCTATCTCCCACCATTCATTCTTTAGGCCATGGATAGAAATTTGCTTGTGCAAGTACAGTGGAGATCACTTAATTGGATATCTCTTTAAGGAATAACCCTGTTAATTGAATATAATTTCCCAACACAAAACCATTCACCATACCTCCAGTACAAATTTGTCCTGTTAAGGTATGCCTTGATGATGTAGATGGTGTAGATGGAATATTTATCTTCATCAGTCATACTTGGACCATCACAGTCAAAACAAATCCGGTTTATCAGTGAAATAGCTATAATTTGGGTACAATTAATCAAATTTCCTCCCTACAAATTGAAAACACATTTTGACCAATGATTTCTTGAGTGATATATGGATAACTTTTTCATCAAAACTAGTCATGGCTGCTTACTCAGCAGCCATGACTAGATTTGATGAAAAATATTATGAAAATACTAAGAAGGTACTAAGGCGTAATGCACGTTGATGGTGCACTTGTCTTCAACCAATGCTAATCATGCTTGTTTGGAGTTAGTGTGTTGGGGATCCTGACAGCTACTCGCTGTTTTTTTTTTTATTTTTTATTAGGGTTTAACGACACATTAACAGCCAGGGTCCTATCATGTCAGTGACAGTTTTATGGGTGGAGGAAGCTGGAGTACGCGGAGAGAACCACCGAGCAACGACGAGCAGCTGTCAGCTCTCCAACATCATAACTCTGAACACTGCACCGTAGCACAGGCAGGGTTAGAGTGGTTGAAGACATGCGCACCATCGACGTGCAGTACACCTTAGTACACAGCGTCATCGTGCCCCCATGTAGGCAAACAGGGTTAAGTGCCTTGCCCAAGGACACAATGCGGGAGCGCGAATCAGTCGCTGAAATGGCAGCTACTCGCTGTTGCTCGTGGTTCTCTCATCGATAAAACTGTCCGCCATGAGGTGACCCTGGCTGCCGAAAGTTATGTTAAACCCCAATAAATAAATAAATAACAGTTCCCCCCTTGCCCCCTCCCCCCCTTAATTGATCATATTCACAACACCCCTGATCACATTCCAGACTCTAGTCACCTTGTTGTATTGTAACAAGTAAAACATAACTTGTTTATATCACAGCAATTAATGTGGAACTTTCTTGGATTCCCACTGGGAATATATTTGGCTTCCAGTAAAAACTGAAAAGGAAACAGTGGAGAACATAAATCATAAGAGGATTGTCACCTATGGAGTGAAGTTATCACCCAAAGCAGCACTCTCAAATTCTGTACATATGCACAAGTAGAACAATCATTGTTTTCACAAATGGACCTTCCGGTTTAACCTTTATGTCCTTTGGCTGAAACTTTGCTTGTGCTTGTTATGCTTTGAAACAAATTAGCAATTATGGCTTGGGTGGAATTGCCACTCCATGAGTGATTTATTATCATACATCCTCTGTGTACTGCAATAATTAACTGGTTGAGTGACAGAAGTCACCATATTTCTATTTGATTTATTTTTTGGGGGTTTAATGACTCTTTCGACAGCCAGGGCCACCACGTGTTGGACAGTTTTACAGGTGGAGGAAGCCGGCGTACCTAGAGAGAGACACCAAGCAATGGCGAGCAACTATGAGACTATCCAACATACAAACTCCACACAAGTGTGGTTAGCATTGGTTGAAGACAAGTGCACAATCAACGTGCCGTACGCCTTACTACACAGTACCACTGGGGATGAAGTGCCTTGCTCAGACACAACTCAGTTGCCCCCTGGTGGGAATCAATCCATGCACCTTTTGATTTGAAGTTTAATGCTGTAACCACTGAGCCACCGTGCCCCTGCCCATATTTATAGCTCTACTGTAAAGTACCAATGTCTTAACCCTTTACCCAACGTAACAGCAAAAAACGGCCAGCACTATTCACAAAATACACCATTCAATTTTTGTTATTTTTTCATTTTTTGTCACAAAAACATAGCTTATGACCCCTCATTGGAACGAGCTCAATGAGCTCATTCCAAAGAGGGGTCATAAGCTATGTTTTTGAGGCAAAAAATCAAAACAATTAATGCTTCATGAATTTTATTTGTGTCGTCTGCTTTTAACCCTTTACCCAACGCAGACAATTTCAAAATTTATTATTTTAAATATCAATTTTTAATTTTTTTCAAAAACATTCAACAAAACCATATCATGTGACCCCTCTTTAAAACGAGCTCACCGAGCTCGTTCCAAAGAGGGGTCACTAGATATGGTTTTATTGAAATTTTTCGAAAAATAATATTTTTTCAGCTGCTAAATTTGCATATTACGCGGGCGGATGCGGGCGATTCGTTGGGTAAAGGGTTAATGTTAGGTGAAGGGTTAATTAAAAGGCTTCATGTTCTGTTTGTTTATTGGAGTTTACTGACACTTTCAACAGCCAGGGTCATAGCATGTTGGGCAGTTTCACAGATGGAGGATGTGAGAGTCTCCAAAGAGAGCCACTGAGTAGCGGCAAGCAACTGTGAGCCTCTCTAACTTACATCCTGGCGCAAGTGGAGTTAGCAGCAGTTGAATGCAAGCACATCATCAATGGTGAAAGCTCTTTAGTACACAGTGCTGCAGTGTCCCCCACCCATCATCACCACCACCACATCATGGGCAACATGAATGAAGTGTCTGCCCAAAGACACGATGCAGAAGATGCAGGCCAGATGTAGCTGTTGACCTTTCGGGGGAAATTCCAATGCTCCAACCAATGCTTCACATTCTGTGGATTAGGGCTGCAAAGATTAATCGTATTACGCCAGAACCGCTACGATTCAATACATATCGTTGTTCACTGTATATATCGCGATACAGTAAACATAAATGATATCAGACAAAACAATTTCGTAGATTTTGAAAGCTTGTACAGTGAAAACCTGTTTTTTGCATACCAGCATTGACAGTTCTAAATCAGGGTTCATACAAAAATTTGCTCACTAAGTTCAAGGGTTTTTCAAGGGCTTCATTTTTTTTTCAAGGGCTACATATATTATTCAGCTTATTGTATGAGCTCTAAAAATCTAAGATTCATGTGACACGGATCTGACTTTGGAAGTCAGGAAGTACTGGTACCCAAAGTGTGATCTGTGTTACAGTAATCTTAGTAAAACGTTCCATACTTTTTTATGTTTTTTTTTAACTGAGCGACACGAGTGCAACAAACAAGTAAAAGGCGAGTACACATATATTTACAATGCCCAGGAAATAGCTTGGTATTCAAGGGTTTTTCAAGAGATTTCTGAAAGGTCAAGGGTTTCTCAAGGGCTAATTTCAAATTCCAGGGTTTTTCAAGAAAAAAACTCATCTTCAAGGGTTTTTCAACAGCTGTATGAACCCTGTAAAATTTATGCCATTAACACAGGATTATTCAGTTAACCAAACGTTGGTGAATTCTCCTCTCATTTGTTAAATATATTTATTTATTTATTTATTGGTGTTTAAGGTCACATATTTCTGCACAATGGCTAATCATGACCACGACAGTTTTACGGGTGGAGGAAGCCGAAGTACCCGGAGAGAACCACCGAGCAATGGCGAGCAACTGTCAGCTCCCCAACATACTAACTCCACACAAGCAGGGTTAGCATTGGTTGAAGACAGGTGCACCATCGACGTGCAGTACGCCTTAGTAAACAATGCCATCGTGCCCCCACGTGGGCAATGGGGATGAAGTGTCTTGCCCAAGGACACAACGTGGTTGCCGCAGGTGGGATTCGAACCGAGGACCTCTAGGCTTGCAGCCTGCACCTCTACCTACCGAGCCACCACGCCTCCTATGTTAAATATCTATTAGGGATTAAATTGTTTGAATATACTTTCTAAGAGGAAAAAACTCCAGAAAAACGGGTCATAAACTCAAAACTTGAAATAAATGAATGCCAATAGTCCTCACTTTGAGAAGTTACATATTGTTTAAAGAGTACATTCAAAAATTTGTAACTGGAAATGAATACATGTCATTCAAAGTACAGTGGAGCCCACTTAATTGGATATCTCTTAATTGTATATCCCTGTTAAATGAATATAATTTTCAAACAAAAAAACAATTTACCATACCTTCAGTACAAATTTGATCTGTTAATTGCATATGGGTTGTAGAGTAAACTCCTGTTAATTGTATATAAATTTTTATAATATGTCGAAAAAATTACTGTGACACGCACCAAATTCCCCTTATTTATCAACCTTTTTGGCCTCACTACATCCAATACAGGCATTTATTCTATTACATCTTGTTTGAAAAGAGCTCTGTCAAACAAGATATAATAGAATAAATGCTCAGTTTACCTCCAGAACACAGGAAACTGACCAAATCCCTGTTAGTTGTATGCTCCTGTTAATTGAATAATTTTCACTGGCAAAATGAATATTCAATTAAGAGGATTCTACTGTATTTGATAGTTGCACTTGCATGGCATGAGAAATCATGATACATATCGTATCGTGCACATTGAATCATGATACGTACATATCCATTATCATGACCATGTGCATGTCCTGTAATTTGTATCAGATTCGAGGTCGTGTTTACAATCAGATCGCAACGAGCCTGTCAGGGCAAGTTGTGATCCGATTGTAAACACGACCGAGAATCTGATACAAATTACAGGACATGCATTTGGTCATGATAATACATTTACCTAACAATCCCGTTACACAAAGTCCGTTTTCCCATTTTTCAGTTTAAATTGGGTTGGAATTGGTCAAAATTTTGAATTTCATATTTTAGTGCATAATCATAATGAATATAATGATATTATTTGACATAGCGCTGTGTTTAACGGAAGTTGAATCTATATGATATGGAATCAGAATGAGTCGTCTATATGATACGGAATCGGAACACATTATGTGATACGTACCGTTTCTCATGGTTTTCAAGCCAAAATCTATATGATTGTTAGATAAATATGGCATCATTAGGCCACACAAAGTAGATCTTCTGTTTCTCGGGCCATTATTTGTGAAATTGCATGCGGGCGAGCGGTTTTTTATTTTATTTTTTATTTCAGTAATTACTTCTTTGCCATCAAAAGTTCATGTTCTTGGTTCAAGTTTTAGGCCTCATAATCTACAGAATAGCATGGGTGGTGGTGTATTTCATCCCTTGAATGCAAGAAGGCTTTGCAATGCTAACGCATTGCAAAGCCTTCTTGCACTCAAGGGACAAATTCATCAATTTTTTAACTTGGGTAAAATATCAGATATAAACCATTTAATTTTAATTTTTTTTAAGTTTAAATTGGTTATAAAAAAAGAGCATGTGGCAGCCAAAAGGACCATGTGGGCCTGAGAAACAGATTTTTAATTTTTTTAGGCCTTATGGAAGCATTTGTTGCAGCCCAACTGTGGATGTGCACCAAATTCTCTTGAAAGTTAAATTTTGTGTTCGTGGCTGATTTGTGATTGTCTCTCCAATACTTGTTACAATTCAAACCTGCATCAATCAATTCTAACAACCAAAATTAATCTACCAATTAATTAAATTAAAAAGAAATTAATCTCTGCACACACAAGGTTCTACAAATTCAGTGTTTTAAGTCATATTAAAAATGTAGTTTTCGTTGAATAAAATATATCGATACACAAATTGTGAACAATGGAAGCAGCTGTTCAAGTAACAATTACTGATTATATTATGCGGGTGAAAATACTGCTTGGGACATTTTATTTGGGAATAGTTCTGTACATCTTTTAGAGGGACAATGATGGACTCATGATACAACACAAATCACAGTACACTGGCCAGGATACAAAACATAACACTATACAACAAACACCTTTATTTTCATTGGTACAAATTTTCGTGGTTGTCCCCCAAAATACAATTTTTGTAGATTCATAAATTTGTGGATTGCTTATTGAACAAAACTAAGCATATGGGCCTAGAGACATAATCCTGCATTATCCTAATATCAACATTCCGAAATACTGACAACAATGAGGCATGTCAGCCATCTACTTGTTATAAAGAAATCCTCGTTCAAGGGGTAATTAGCATGTTAGATAATGACCTTTCTTGGCTTCACTGGGCCCCATAACACAATTGTTTTGACATTTCTTAATCTTTCTCTTCCAACTTCAATCACCACCTAAAAATGTTTACTAAAAAAATTAAGAATCGATTAAGATCAGCATGATTATTTATTTATTGGGGCTTAATGACACTTTCAACAGCCAGGATCACCTTTACAGGTGGAGGAAACCCGAGTAATCCTGAGAGAACCACTGAACAGTGGCAAGCAACTGTCAGACTCCCCAACGTACTAACCCGACACAAGCTGGGTTAGCATTGGTTGAGGACAAGTGCACCATCGATGTGCAGTTAGCCTCAGTACACAGAGCCACTGTGTTCCCATGTGGGCAATCGAGATTAAGTGCCTTGCCCAAGGAGACCAGCATGATATAAACATCAAACCATCTGTCACTAGCTTCAAATCACAGTCACATCTTTTATAATTTGGCTAAAATCTGCCAACTTTCCCATCTTTTTTTTTCAATGTAACAAATCATCCCTCGAGTGCAACAAGGTGCCATCTGCAATGCCCTAGCATTGCAGATGGGATCTTGTTGCACTCAATTTATTGATTTATTTATTGGTGTTTAAGGTCACATATTTCAGCACAATGGCTAATCGTGACAGCAACGAGGGTATAAAGTCAAGTCCAGGCAATGTTGCCCATTTTAGAGAACTTCCATCCCAGCCACTGGTCACTGGGTTAAATTTTATCAGCACAACAGAGCTTATTTACCACAGTAAACAAGCACTGCTTCACTTCCTGGCATTCCCAAGATGTTGCACTCAAGGAAAAAAATATTTGTCAGAATCACTCTAACGAGGGTTTTAAATTTTTGGTTTGAATCAACCATGAAAACTGGACCACTACGAATAAAAAGGCGTTTATAGGATATGAATTAAATATATCAGGTGGTCAAAAAATACATTCTTCGGGATGTTGTTGAAGGAGCATCACAGGGTTTAAATTTAATTCGTAATCATTTGTGTTTAAAGTCAGTCACTTTCATAACCGTGGCTACATGATGATTGCAACACAAATATAGACAAGTTTGCCCAATCCCTTATACCTACACTGCCAACATCTCAGGAGTTGTACCCCAGGAATGTTTACCGAGTTCTATATTAACCCTTTACCTAACATGAAAAGCAGACGACACTTACAAACAAAATTATTGAATAACTAATTTAATTTTTTGTCTCAAAAACATAGGTTATGATCCCTCACTGGAATGATTTCAATGAACTCGTTCCGATGAGGGGTCATAAGCTCTGCTTTTGAGAGAAAAATTGAAAATTTTTAGTTATTCAATAATTTTTAGAGGTGGTAGATATTGACTGTTTCAGTGGTATATACCGATTTTTTCAGTGGTACATATCGACTGTTGATGTGGTACATATCGACTGGTACATATTGACTGTGGACCTGGGGTACCGTTGAGGAGTCATAACCTATGTTTTTGAGACAAAAAATGAAAATCGGTGATTTTTTAGAATAGTGCTGGCCGGTTTTAAACATTATGTTGGGTAAGGGGTTAACAGTAAAACAGAACTTCTTTATGAAAGTAAACAAGCACTGCTACCCCTCCTGGTGTTCCCACAGGAAAAAATACCCGTGGCCATATGGAAAACAGTTTCCTGGTGTACCAATATATTTGCAACCTGTTCAGTTAAACCCAGATTGACCCAATGCAGACAATATAAAAATTTATTGTTTTTAAAAATTGTTTCAAATTTTCAAACAATTTCAACTAAACCATTTCAAGTGACCCCTCATTGGAATGAGCTCATCACAGAAAATGGTTTTATTGAAATTGTTTTAAAAATTTTTTTTCTGCTGCTGAATTGAATTATCAAGCAGATACGGCTGGTTAATCAGATAAAGGGAGAAGATAAACAAGCACAGTGCGTGGAGTTTGGGTTATGATGAGAACACCCTAAAAGTGAAGTTCCAATAAAATATATAATATATTATATGATACAATAACCTTGACAAAAATGAACAGAGAATTTTTTCTCTTTAGCACTGCTACTACTATCTAAAGTTGGCACACGTTATACAATATACAGTTAAAACTAGAAGTCCTGTCGCGAACTGTGCGCTTATCTGGGCTTAATTGCGTGCATGAATTGCGCGCAATTGCCATATCGAATGGCATCCAAAGCACGGCAGGTTCTCCTGGTTACTCATAGCAAACACAGGCAATGTTTCTGCCAATGGACCTCCGGGTTACCCAGAGGTCCATTGGCTGAAACATTGCTTGTGCACAGGCCATATTTACAGAATTTGATAGCCTTACTATGGTCATATCGAGTAGATTAACGCGCATATCGATGTGCTATTTGTGAGCATTTCAGGACAAGACTTTTAGTTTTAACTGTAGATGATTCACTGAAATGGGTTCATAAACCTGGGAGGAGCTGCACACACAAGAAATTCATATTGAAAACAATAATAATTCTAATATCAAGAGGAGATAAGTCAGTTATTTATTTATTGGTGTTTAAGATCACATGGTGGGGGCGCAGTGGCGTCGCGGTAACCGGTTCTCGTCAGATCACTGAAGTTAACCAACATCGAGTGCGGTTGGATGGGTGACCATTTCAGCGACTGATTCGAACGCCCGCGTTGTGTCCTTGGGCAAGGCACTTAACCCTGATTGCCTACACTGGGGCACGATGACACTTTGTACTAAGGCGTACTGCACGTCCAAGGTGCGCATGTCTTCAACCAATCTAACCCTGCCTGTGCTGTGGTTCCGAGTTACGATGTTGGAGAGCTGACAGCTGCTCGTCGTTGCTCAGTGGTTCTCTCCGGATACTCCGGCTTCCTCCACCCATAAAACTGTCACCGACATATGACCCTGGCTGTTAATGTGTTGTTAAACCCTAATAAAAAAAAAAAGAAAAAAGGTCACATAGTTCTGCATAATGACTACTACTACTTCGTGTCCGCAACATGGATATAAAGTCAAGTGCAACCCATCGTTTATACCCATTACTATTTCATACAATAGCACTGGAAATAATTGGAATTATTCTGAAAATTTAACCCTTTACGAGTCTGTCAAACTAGGTACACAGTACAGTCTCCATGGACTGGTCGTAATCCACGCATGGGCATTGATGTCCACGCATGCATTTACAAGGTAAGAAAAAACATCATCAGAAAAATTTTAATTAATGAAGCACCGGGTGCAACCCAGTGCTTTATAAATTAAGATTTTACTGATAAGGGTTTTTACCTGGTGCTTCATTTATTAAATTTTTGATGATTATTTCTATAGTTAGTGTTTGGAAGCTTATAACATTGCATTCATGAAAATATTTCCCACCAATAGAAAGTGACCAGTCCACGGCGGCTATACTGTAGAACTAGAAATGCAAAAAAGTGTTAATGCAGAGATTCCAATTAAATTACCAATGTGGTGGGGGTTAATATTTTCAAACCAAGATTTTAATAAAGTCATATTCGACAACTTTTTTTACATCCAAAATTTATATTTGTTCTTCATCAAAGTTTTGAAAGAATTAGTGTTTTTGAGTTTAGACACACAGTATATATATCAGCTGAAGTTACAAAACTTTTGACTGGATAAAAAGTAACAAGGTAAAAACAATTTTCATGATGCAGAATTTCAAAGCAAAGAAAGGTGCATGTGAAACAAGATATTTTTAATGGCTTCACTTACAAAGTGATTCAACTGCTAAAGTTAGGTTATCAACTAGTTTTTTGTCACCTAACAGTAAATATAAGGGTTGCCGTTGCATTAATAACCCTTTAACTAACATGAAAAGCAGACGACACTTGCAAAAAAAATTCTTGAATAACTAATTTTTTTCATTTTTTGTCTCAAAAACATAGATTATGTATGACCCCTAGATTGAGAGAAAACATAGGTTGAGACAAAAAATGAAAAAAATAATGAAAATTAAATGGCGATTTTTGAGAATAGCGTTGGCCGGTTTTGGCCGTTACGTTGGGTAAAGGGTTAAAGTGACCTGAGATTAACCACTTGTCTATGTCAGCTTCTCAAAATCACAAGCCGACTTTGATTTTGACCAAACATAGAAAATAGGCAAAGTAGGGAATGCTAGGGCGAAGATATTAATCACCCACTTCACCCTCCAGGCTGGTCACTTAGATACATAGAAGTAACAAAATTTCAATCTTCACTGTCTGTGTAGTTTATCGCAATAAAACAGAAATCTAGTTTTCCAGGAGCACGGTGGCTCAGTGGTTATGGCTTGGACTTCAAACCAAAAGGTCCATGGTTCGATCCCCACCAGGGGTTACTGTGTTGTGTCCTTGGGCAAGGCACTTCATTTCACATCACCAACAAAATAACTGAACATTAAGAAAGTTAAATTTTTATTATTATTTATTCTGGAAAAAGGTAACTTCTCCACACCACCGTGATTCCCTTGGGGGAGACGTTACCCTCTATCCAACCAAAATAGCAGATAATACTTGCAAAAAAAAGTCTGAAACAATTGAACATTTTCATTTTTTGCCTCAAAAACATACTTCACAACCCATTATTGTAAGAGATTCAATGAGCTTGTTCCAATGAGAGGCAAAAAGGTGTATTCTCGCGACAGATAAAAACAAGAGGCCCCAGGGGGCCTGAGGGCGCTCACCTGACATGGTAGCCTAAATATCAACCCAGAGAATTGATTTCCACAAGTTGCATCTGCTCCTCCTAAGAAAGCTGAAACCAAATATCCAAATATTCTGACCAGTGGATCTAAAAAAAGATTTTTAAAGAATATTCCTCATACTGAACTAAGTCATAATTCGGGCTCCCACAGGAAGCCCATATATGAACCCAGGGACTTGGCTTTAACAAACCTGAATCTCACACCCCTAAGGATTCTGCACACCAAATATCAAAACATTCCGACTGCTGGATCTGAAGAAGAAGATTTTTAAAGAAAATTCCTCATTTTGAACCAAGTTACAATTCGAGCATCCACAATCAGCCCAAATATGGACCTAGGGACATGGCTTGAACAAACTTGAATCTTACCCCCTTAAGGATGCTGCATAAAAAATATCAAAAGCATTCATCTGCTGGATCTGAAGATTTTTAAATAAAATTCCTCATTTTGAACTAAGTTGTCATTTAGGCTCCCATAGTGAGCCCAAATATGAACCAAGGGACTTGGCTTGAACAAACTTGAATCTCAGCCCCCTAAGGTTGCTCCATGCCAAATATCAAAACATTCCAACTGCTGAATCTGAAGAAGAAGATTTTTAAAGAAAAATTCCTCATATTGACTAAGTTATAATTTGGGCTCCCACAGGGAGCCCAAATATGGACCCATGGACTTGGCTTTAACACACTTGAATCCCCCCTCCCCCCAAGGATGCTACTCACCACATATCAAACCATTCCGACTGCTGGATCTGAAGAAGAAGATTTTTTAAGAAAATTCCTCATTTCGAACAAAGTTACAATTCAAGCTCCCACATTGAGCCCAAATATGGACCTAGGGACATGGCTTGAACAAACTTGAATCTCACCCCCCTAAGGATGCTGCATACCAAATATCACAAGATTCTGCCTGCTGGATCTTGAGAAGAAGATTTTCAAAGAAATTTGCCTGAAATGCACTAAGTTTGAATTTGAGCTTCTATAGTGAGCCCAAATATGAATCCAGGTGGCCGATTTGAACAAACTGGAATCAGATCCACCCCACAATGTTGCATACCAAATATCAAAAGATTCTGCCTGCAGGATCTGGAGAAGAAGATTTTTGAAGAAATTTGCCTGAAATGCACTAAGTTCAAATTCGAGCTTCTATAGTGAGCCCAAATATGAATCTAGGGAGCCGATTTGAACAAAATAGAATCAGATCCACCCACAATGTTGCATACCAAATATCAAAAGATTCTGTCCGCTGGATCTGGAGAAGAAGATTTTTTAAGAAATTTGCCTGAAATGCACGAAGTTCAAATTTGGGCTCCTATACTGAGCCCACATATAAACCCAAGGGGCCGATTTGAACAAACTTGAATCAGATCCACCCCACAATGTTGCATACCCAATATCAAAAGATTCTGCCTGCTGGATCTTGAGAAGAAGATTTTCAAAGAAATTTGCCTGAAATGCTCTAAGTTCAAATTTGGGCTCCTATACTGAGCCCAAATATAAACCCAAGGGGCCGATTTGAACAAACTTGAATCAGATCCACCCCACAATGTTGCATACCAAATATCAAAAGATTCTGCCTGCTGGATCTGGAGAAGAAGATTTTCAAAGAAATTTGCCTGAAATGCAGTAAGTTCAAATTTGGGCTCCTATACTGAGCCCAAATATAAACCCAGGGGGCCGATTTGAACAAACTTGAATCAGATCCACCCCACAATGTTGCATACCAAATATCAAAAGATTCTGCCTGCTGGATCTGGAGAAGAAGATTTTTTAAGAAATTTGCCTGAAATGCACTAAGTTCGAAATCGGGCTCCTATACTGAGCCCAAATATGAACCCAGGAGGCCGATTTGAACAAACTTGAATCAGATCCACCCTCCAATGTTGCATACCAAATATCAAAAGATTCTGCCTGCTGGATCTGGAGAAGAAGATTTTTTAATGTTTTTCCCATTGCCTACAGTGTTAAAAAGTGCTGACTCAGCACTTTTTCAATGTCCCGAAACTGTACCCTATGATAAAACCGATGGCAATTTTTTTTTACCAATTCTTTCTGTTGGTCCTAAGGAAGCTTCACACCAAATAAAAATTCTCGGTGCCGTGCAGTTTTGGAGATATGGGCGTTTTAATTTTTTTTCTATTTTTAGCTCCTGCGGTTCCCATGGGGCTACGGGAAAAAAAAAATCAGCATAAATTAGGTACTTATGACCCAATAAGCCCTCACATAAAATTTGGTTCAAATCAGCCTCTCGGTTTGGAAAATAGAAATTTTGGGCAGGGCCAAAAATTTTGCCCCTCCCATAACGACGCCAAGTATAGCCCCACAAACTTCTCTTCAACAAATCTGAGTC
Source organism: Pictodentalium vernedei (assembly GCA_031216915.1). NCBI lineage: Eukaryota > Metazoa > Mollusca > Scaphopoda > Dentaliida > Dentaliidae > Pictodentalium > Pictodentalium vernedei. The sequence goes on from CM062295.1 coordinate 78,572,571, forward strand.
TACACCTCAAAAGGAAGCTGCACACCAAATATCAAGTCTCTGCTACTGCTGGTTCATGAGAAGAAGATTTTTTAAGATTTCAGCACACTTTTTGGGTGTGGCCCTACCCACGGGCGGGGCAACTTGATTTGAACAAAATCAAATTGCGATGTCATAACAAACTATTATCTCAAATATCAATTAAATTGGTTCAGCGGTTTGGGAGGAGAAGACGCAAACACCATGTTCACGGACGACGGATGACGGACGGTGAGTGATCACTATAGCTCTCCTGACTGAAAGTCAGGTGAGCTAAAAAAATATATAATCTGAAAGATTTTAGATAATAGTTTTTATCCATTACAGTACATGTAAGTATGGTTAACTCTTAAGGTTAATGGGAAATTTTGCTTGAAAATGTGTGGCATTATTTTTGGTGGCATCGAATATCTGCAAATTGTTTTTATTTTGAATTTTTTGGTGTTCAAAGCCGCGAAGCTAGAAGTCCTGTCATGAAATCTGCGTGTTAATCTATGCGTTATGACCATAGTAAGGCTATCAAATTCTGTACATATGGCCTGTGCACAAGCAATGTTTCAGCCAATGGACTGTTGGCAGAAACATTACCTGTGTTTGCTATGAGTAACCAAGGGAACCTCCCGTGCTTTGGATGCCATTCAATATGGCAATTGCGCACAATTTCTACGTGCAATTAAGCCTAGATAAGAGCACAGTTTGTGACAGTACTTCTAGTTTTAACTGTAAGGACGGACAGAAAAAATAAGAGGCTCCAAGGGGTCTTAATCGCTCACCTGATGTGCCCAATCACGTCCAATAGGGGACATTCTCATCTAGACATTATATGAAGTCAACCTACCAAGTTACAATGAAATCCCTCCACAAATATGACCTGTAGACTGTGCTAAAGGTTTTTGGATTTTGGGCTCGGGCAGTCATCATAGATGACAGATCGCGACCAAATGAGAAAGTTCTCATCTAGACATCATACGGAGTCATCCTACCAAGTTACAATGAAATCCCTCCATATTAAATATGACCTGCAGACTGTGCTAAAAGTTTTTGTGTTTCGGGCTTGGGCAGCCATCATGGTTGACAGATCATGACCAAAAGGGGACGTTCTCATCTAGGCATTATACAGAGGCATCCTACCAAGTTACAATGAAATCCCTTCATAAATACGACCTGCAGAGTGTGCTAATGGTTTTGGGTTTTTGGGCTCGGGCAGCCATACCGGTTGACCGATCACGACCAAAAGGGGACGTTCTCATCTAGACATGACCCCAAACCTGCATATGAAATTTCATGACGATCAGACAAGAACTACTAGTCCACGAGTGGGCAGTGATGTCCATGCATGTGTTTACCAGGTAATAAAATCATTATCAGCAAAATAAATTTTAATTAATGAAGCACCGGGTTGTACCCGGTGCTTCATTAATTAAATTTTTGATGATTATTCCTATAATTAGTGTTTGGAATCTACTATTATTGCACCCGTTGAAAGTTACCTGTCCATGGCAGCCATACTGTAATTGTATCCTTATTATACTTATGCCAATGGCAAGTGATTTAGTGCCCTGAGCATGAATAAATGCCAGCAGCTTTCAAGCAATTCACGCAGTAGTTAATTCTTTTCAGGAACATAGATAACAAGAGGCTCTAGGGGAGCTGATGCAACCACCTGACAAAGTTGTTTATGGCTAGTTAACATTAGTTAAGACTACAGAGGAATGAAGTTATGTAATTATTTATAACTTGGTTGTCCATGTCAGATGATTTTTTCTAGCACTGAGATGCTACCACAGAAATAATGCCAAGAATTCTGGTAATGCATAACTAGGTAGCCCAAATATCAACCTGGGGACCTGAGCAAGTTTGAATATGTCCCCCACCCCACCCTAATAGATTATGGAATGATGGATCTAAAAGAGGAGATTTTTAAACATTATTCGTCCAATTCGAGCCCAAATGTGAATCCAAGGACTCTGAATTGAGCAAATTGGCTGGGCGTGGCCAAATATCAAAACAATCTGAATGGTGGTTCTCAAGAAGAATCTAAAGAATATTCCTTCTTTTGCACCACCTTAAAATTCAGGCTCCCAGATTTAAACCCAGGAACTTGAGTTCAATTGGGAAATGACCCCTGTAAGGATGCTGTATACCACATATCAAAAGATTCTGAGTGGTGGTTCTGAAGAAGAAGAGTTCAGAGAATATTCTCAAATATAGAACGAGGTTCAACTTTGGACTCCCATAGGAAACTCAAATATCAAGCCCGGGACCAATTGAATCTGACCCCTCGAAGGATGCAATGTACCAAGTATCAGAAGATACTGACCAGTGTATCTGAAGAAGCAGATTTTTAAAGCTTATTGCACTAAGTTACAATTCAGGCTCCAATAGGGAGCTCAAATATTAACTGGTTGAGGGAGAGATTATTTTGGGTGGTCTGAATTTATTAAAAAAATTGTTTTGTTACAAATTATTGGATAGTACCCATGGGCACTCCCTAATAGTTTGTGATAAAACAAATATAAATAAACAAATTATTATTTGCGTTTGACTGAATATGAAACATGACCAAGAAAAATGTTGGCTTTTTTCTTTGGTGCCCTCTGTTTTCTGAAAGCCCTGATAGTGGCTTCTAGCACTCAGACAGTTAATCCAGGGATTTGGTTTGAAAAAATTTGACCTAATCAACAAGATATAATGCGACAAACCAGATCACTTTACTGTCATAATGATCTGTTTATTATATGCCATTATGGAAATTTACCTTTCACATGAGAAATCAATATAAAATTGGGAAAGAACAATATTAGAAATTCACGTTATTTGATAGTGTTTATTTACATAAATGAAGCGCACCTAGAAATGGTTGGAAACCTGGGTGGACTCGTCCTCATTCTGAGACCATCAGATATGGAATCTGAAAATCACTCAGTGTGATCCGGCAATTAGGAGTTGCTGAGTGAAAAACATGTCATATCATTGATAGGTAAATAATAAATTATAATACAGTGGAGCCCACTTAAATGGATAACTCTTAACTGAATAGCCTTGTTAATTGAATATAATTTCCCAACACAAAACCACTTACCATACCTCCAGTACAAATTTGACCTGTTAATTGAATATAGGTTATAGAGTAAACTCCTGTTAATTGAATAAAAAATCTTGTAACCTGTCGAGAAATTACCCTGGCTCTCCCCAGTTTTCCTTTGCTTATGGACCTATTTGGCCTCGGTACATCCAATGCAGGCATTTAATCTATTGTATCTTGTTTGACAAAGCTCATGGATTTTAAAAGAATTAGACTTGAATTGCACAAAATAAAAATTCATGCCCCCAAATTGAGCCCAAATATTGATCGGGGGTAGGGGGGGGATGCAGGAGTGGGGGGGAAGAATCAATTTAAACAAACTTGAATCAGACCCATACTAGCATCCTGCATACCAAATATCAAAAGATTCTGCCCACTGGTTCTGGAGAAGACTTTTAAAGAATTTTCTTGAACTGTACTAAGTAAAAATTCACGCCTCCATAGTGAGTCCCAATATTGATCAAAAGATTCAATTTGAACAAACGTGAATCCAACCCATACCAAGATGCTGCATACCAAATATCTAAAGATTCTGTCCACTGCGGAGCCCACATGCTTTCCTGGCAGAAACCCTGGCATATTTTGAAAATGGCTACAATGCAGTACATCTTAGACAGGCTTTAAAGTTTGTCCAGATTTGCGAGATTAAGCGAAATCCTGTTGTGAGAATCAATTTTTGGTTCTTAAATATACGGCAACCTGATATTTTAAACCGAACACCGGTATCAGCATTTAAAAAAATACTGCGGTATACCGGTATATCAAAAGACTGTTCAGATATCTGAACATACATACCACAATCGGGACTTGAGCCATCACAATGGAACGAATTAGCGTCCCTTGATGCAGTTTGAATGACCCTTTACCCAAAGCAGAAGATATTAAAATTTATTATTTTAAAACAATATCATGTGACCCCTCATTGGAACGAGCTCAATGAGCTCATTCCAATAAGGAGTCACATGATATGGTTTTGTTGAATTTTTTGGAAAAATATTTTTCCAACTGCTGAATTTTTATATTACACGGGCGAATACGGATGGCTGTTGAGTAACGGGATAATATTATTCCATCGAGACTACAGCTAAAACCCGAGACATTTTGAAAATTAAATTTTGGATAAATAATTAATGACGATAAACCAATATTTTTGTTATTACACCGATATTCAATTGATACTGGCTTGAATAATGGTATGTATCAGTTTATCGATATACCGTAAGCACTACTTAAATAATCTAAAACTTGAGAGTACTGTTAAACCCTTGTAAGTGCAACCAGTACATATTCCATAGTTTAAACAATCACATATTTATATACTTACCAATTAAAATTTACCCCTCAAGGATCTAATTCTAATTTTGTGAGTTTCCTGTCTGACAAGTACATGTTATTTATTTATTGGGGTTTAACGACACTTTCGACAGCAAGGGTCACCTGGTGTCGGAGACAAGTACATGTAGAACATTCGTACTTTTGATGATCTTGGTGATAGAAGTTTACAGTGCTTTGGCAGTAGTTTAAAGTGAAGTCTTGGCTGCCTATACACATAGCCAAGACTTCACGGTTCACCATACACCAAGCTTAAGCTAGCCCTCTGGACACAGATGGGATTTTTCCCCATGATGCAAATAGGACCTCCTTACCCAATTCAATCTTGTTGGACAGAGCTCAGTGGTTTTTGTCGTAAATTTGTAGAATTATGTGTTGCATAATGGAAAAAGTTTGTATGTTGATATTTTTAGATTTTGACCTCAGTGAGCAGGGGGGGGGGGGGGGGGGGGGGGGGGGAGGGGGGGAAAGTTACATTGTTATCTTTTGGGAAAAGGAGCCAAAAGAAAATAGAATTTACCAGGTCTTTAATTGGTTGGGGGTTGGATTATTTTTGATGGTCTGAATTTGTTATTCAAAATTAGTTTTATTACAAATTATTTGAGAGAGCCCACAGGCACTCTCCAGTAATTTGTAATAGAACATTTTTTTTTATAAACAAAATATTATTTACGTTTGACTGAATATGAAACATGAACAAGGAAAATGTTTGCTTTTGCTTTCATACTCTCATTTTAGCCTTGATAGTGCCTTTTGGCACTCAACCAGTAAAGGACACTTTCAGAATCTAAGACAAGAATCAAATAAACATTTTGCAAGTAGATTGGTTCTTCAGTCTTTATATTTTGAAAATGGAATGGGCATTGAATACGACTTGCTACCATTTATTTATTTATTGGTGTTTAGGGTCACATACTTATGCACAATGGCTAATCATGACCATGACAGTTTTGCGGGTGGAGGAAGCCGGAGTACCCGGAGAGAACCACCGAGCAACGACGAGAGCTGCAAGCTCCCTAACATCGTAACTCCGCACTGCAGCACAGACAGGGTTAGATTGGTTGAAGACATGCGTACCATCGATGTGCAGTACGCCTTAGTATACGGCGTCATCGTGCCCCCATGTGAGCAATCAGGGTTAAGTGCCTTGCCCAAGGACACAACGTGGGAGTCCGAATCAATCGCTCAGATGGTCACCCATCCGAGGACTAACCAGGCTCGACATTGCTTAACTTCGTGATCTGACGAGAACCGGTTACCGCAATGCCACCGCGCCACACTTGCTACCATTTGAAGTGCACTGCACTATTGTTGAGTCCTGGCATCAGGAAAATGCTTCCAATAAAAACATCAACAAACATCTACACACTGTTCACTGGTACAAAGTAACTAGGGATTGAAAAACTATAACCCGATTTTTCGAATAAGCTTTTCGCAGCATTAATCAAGTTTAAGGGAGTTTAGTATAAGGCATGAGATGCACCTTCCATGGACAAATTGTAAGTAAGTCAGATGATTGAGCACAGAATGCATGAGCACAAAGACAGTGAGTAGAATTATTGGCCTTTGAAGTTTGTTGAACTATGCTGTTTATGAACCAATTCTTGGAAAGTGAAGTTTAATTCGGCTGAAGTCATGGAATGCTACAGCGTATAATTCACGTTGCACATTTTCATGCACACATTGTATTATTTGGACTATTTCCAATGAACAGATTTTAATCCTTTACAAAATACACATAAAATTTGCCGTTTGAATTTTTTGCACCCAATTCTTGAAAAAATTTCAACAAAACTAGAGCTGACATGGTTAAGGGGTTTTCTTGATCAATTAATCACATGGATTAACTTTGGCTAACCGATTAATCACTTGTCCAAATAGATATCTGTATAATTGCCATACTGTTGATGATTTACAGCATGAACCCTTTACCCAACATAACAAACAAAACCGACTAGGCCTATATACAAAAATCTCCATTCAAATTTATTAGGTTTTCAATTTTTGTCTCAAAAACATAGCTTATGACCCCTCATTGGAATGAGCTCGTTGAGCTCGTTCCAGTGATAGGATCATAAGCTATGTTTTTGAGACAAAAACTGAAATTTTTTAGTAATTCAAGAATCTATTTTTTTTGCAAGTATCGTCTGCTACCCGCATTGGGTAAAGGTTAACTTAAGAATGACCAGTTCCAGCTACTGATACATTACGATTATCATGCAAATGAACAAGTATGTCAGCAAGTAACTTGCATGCTTTACTCTGTCTCATCTAATTGATGTGAGTCAGTGTGACAATGTTTGCCTGTTTTGGAGCAAGTTTGTTCCTTTGTTAACCCAGAAAATACTGTAGTTCAAAAGTAACTGTTAATCGATCAATTACTTTTTTGATCGATCAGTACATCGATCACTGGTTAGTCAATTAATCGGTTAACCATTTCAACTCTAAACAAAACCATATCATGAGACCCCTCATGGGAATGAGCTCATTTCAATCAGGAGAGGGTCACATGATAGGCGTTTGTTGAATAGTTTTAAAGTTATTCCACTGCATGATTTGTATATTATGCGATGGATGCAGCTGATTTGTTATGTTAGGGTTAATCGCCTGCTAGATGGAAACTGAGGGGCACTGTAGTTTACTCGCAAAAGGCAGGGACCAACCTGGGCATGCGCCAGTGCGTATTTGGTTCTGAAACATCAGAACCTGGCTCTTAAATCTCAGAAATAGGCTTCTCAGTTGGCGCATAACTTCTCAGATCATATTTTGATATTCTTTCGATGGATAATCGAGAGAGACACTCTTACATGTATTATATATATGATTATCATTTATCATTGTTGTAGAGTGCTTAAGTTAATACTTCAAGTCTTAATTACCAAGCATTAATCTTCACTGTGGTTTCTGGTCAAGTCTTGGCGGCCTGAATAGGCAGCCAAGACTTGATCAGAAACCACAGTGAAGATTACTGTTTGCTATAGTGTACTAAATGAAAATGATGAGAGCTATTACATACTTGCAGTGTGTGTTACAAACAGCAGTGTGACTCCGTAAATTGAAATCTGGCGCATGAATTGAAAAAATAGGCTCTGAGGCTAGAGCGTATTTTAAATAGTCCTGATCGGTCCCTGAAAAGGTACAAATTGCAGGTTCGATGGGATGCAAGAACAACAGCTCACCTCAAAATCAAAAGACTAATGGTTGATTCTCATGGATTTCCATGCAAGAATCATTAGTGAGAATTGATTCTGGTTCTCGTATAAATTGTAAGCTCTGATAATAATTGATTGCAATACAGAATAGCTAATTTTATCACAGTATTGTTTGTTTAACACAATGGAGAGTCATCAGCGTTAGTTCTGTTATATTCATCAGCTCTGCAGCATGCATTTAGCAGTGAGTCACGATTATTTCTGTACAACACTGTTCACTTCTCATCATTTTCCCCATCAAGCTAACTGTCAAACAGTTACTGTTTGTTGAAAAGTTAGTCATTGTTTTACAACTTTTTCACAGAACACATTTGTGCAACAGTCTTTGGATAAGTCAGGAGTCTGTTTTCACATATCATGCACACCAAGTCGAAATACTTCATTTACAATATAAAAGGATCCTGCATGTGGTTTTAATTCGAACACATGAGAAAAAGCTATTGGTAAGTCGTCATCAGGCTGAAAATAAGAAGAGAAAAAGAGTGAAATGTAAAAAATCTACACCAGCATGTTTTAGGTCAATTAACACAAGAGGACCCATGGGGCCCCGAGGTGCTCACCTGACCAAAGTTGTTTGAAGAAGGATTTAATTACCATCTATGGCTAGTTAACACAACAGAGAAATGAAGTTATTTAATTATTTAAAACTTTGCTGTCCATGCCAGATTATTTTTTCTAGTACAGTTAGAACTAGAAGTCCAGTCATGACACGTGCACAAATAGCACATTGATCTGCGCGTTAATCTATGCGTTATGACCAAAGTAAGGCTATCAAATTTTGTACATATGGCCTGTGCACAAGCAATGTTTCAGCCAATGGGCCTCCGGGTAACTGGCAGGTCCATTGGCAGAAACATTGCCTGTGTTTTCTAAGAGTAACCAGGAGAACCTGCCAGACTTTGGATGCCATTCGATATGGTAATTGCGCACAATTCCTAAGTGCAATTAAGCTTAGATAAGTGCACAGTTCGTGACAGGACTTCTAGTTTTAACTGTATTGTGATGCTACCACAAAAATAATGCCCAGATTTTCAATGATGGAAAACTAGGGAGACCAAAATATCAACCTAGGGTCTTGACTTGAACAAACTTGAATGATGGTGTATACCAAATGTCAAAAGATTCTGACTAGTGGTTCTGGGAAAAAAGATTTTGAGAATAGTACCAATTTTGAACTTTGTTAAAATTTGCAACCTTGCCCTCGCCCCCCCCCCCCCCCCCCCCTCCCCACATAGGAAATAGGAAACACAAATATAAACCCTGGGACTTTCAAATTGAATCTGAACCCACAAAGGATGCTTTATGCCAAATATCAAAAGATTCTGATTGTATCTCATGAAGCAGATTTTTAAAGACTATTCCTCATATTGGACTAAGTTAAAATTCGCGCTCCAATAGAGAGCCCAAATATTAACCCAGGGACTTTATTTGAACAAACTCTGATTTGAACAAACTTAGATCTGACCTCCATAAGGATGCTGTAGACCAAATATTAAAAGATTCTGACTGGTGGATCTGAAGAAGACAATTTTTCAAAATTATTCTTCATATTGCTCGAAGTCAAAATTTGGGCTCCCTTAGGGAGCCCAAATAGTGACCCAGGCATTTGATTTGAACAAACCTGAATCCTCCCCCCACTCCCTAGAGATGATGTATACCAAATATGAAAGCATTCTGTAGATCTGAAGAAGATTTTTAAAGAAATTTCCTCATATTGCACTTTCAAATTGAATCTGAACCCTCAAAGTATGCTGTATGCCAAATATCAAAAGATTCTGATTGTATCTCAGATTTTTAGACTATTCCTCATATTGGACTAAGTTAAAATTCAGGCTACAATAGGGAGCCCAAATATTAACACAGGGACCAGATTTGAACACACCTGAATCTGACACCCCCCTCCCCCCAGAGATGTTGTATACCAAATATTAAAAGATTTTAATAGATGGTTCTGGAAAAGAAGATTTTTAAAGAAACTTCCACATATTGCACCAAGTTAAACTTCGGGCAACCATAGGGAGCCCAAATATTAACCCAGGAACCTGATTTGAACAAACTTGAATATGCATCCCCCCAGAGATGTTGTATACCAAATATGAATCTGACTGGGGAATCTGAAGAAGATTTTTAAAGAAATTCCCTCATATTGCACTAAGTTAAAATTCAGACTCCCACAGAGAGCCTAAATATTAACCCAGGCACTCAATCTGAACCAACTTGAATCCCTCCCTCATCTCCCTGCCCCCCCCCCCCCCCCCCCCCGAGATATTGTACACCAAATAAGAAAGCCTAAAAAAAATTGGGGGGGGGGGTACTATTAAGATAGCCAGTGTCCATCTGTGCGAATATCCATCCCACTTTGGTTTCCCAATAACTTTAGTTATAGTTGACTCAACTCAAATGACATTTGGTATGTAGGTGGATCAACAAAACATACAGGTACAGTTTGATTTGGGATGCAGTCCGACAATTTTTGACATAGTTATGCACTTTTTTTCAAATTCAAAAATTCCTTTGTTTGGTTCCCGACAGACGCACAGACAGACAGATGGACACCAGCCATTTTAATGCTCCCCCGAAAATTATTTAGCACTATACTAGTTAAATTAATTCCTGACACTCTTTTGTGGAAAAAACAATGTTTTCAGCAGTGAATATTTATTTATTTATTTATTTATTTATTTATTTATTTACTGGAGTTTAAGGTCACATACTTAGGCTTAATAAAATTAAAAATCTGTTTCTCAGGCCCTCCTGCATGGTCCTTTTGGCTGCCGCATGCTCTCTTTTAAAGACCATTGCAAACTTGAAAAAATAAAAATTAAATGATTTATGTCTGATATTTTACACAAGTTAATGAAACTGATAAATTTGTCCCTTGAGTGAAACAAAGCTGTGCAATGCTTTAGCATTGCAAAGCCTTGTTGCACCCAAGGGATGAAATACACCATCACCCTTGCTATTCTGCAGATTATGAGGCCTAAAACATAAAACAAACCAAGAATATGAACTTCTGATAGCAAAGAAATAATTACAAAAATAAAAATTAAAATAAATGAAAGAGTCAATGACTCTGTAGCTCAACTTGGATATGACAGGAATTAGTACTTGCTGTGACCAAGACAACTGAATAATGAATATGACAGGAATTAGTATTTGTTTTGGCCCAGTCAACAATAATAAAAGAATTACAAGGTGACTGTAATGGACTACAGATTAAGACCAATCACTGTAGATTATTATTTTTGTGTGGAAATTTTCAGTCCCAAACAAAATATTTTCAGACTAAAATTTTTTCTTCTTCTTCTTAAAATTGACCAAAATGCATCAAAACACAAAAAACTAATTTCCGGATTTTGGTCCAAAATTTTCTAAGTCCCACCCGGACCCCTAATTTGCATAATTTATTCACGAGAAAAACTCTGTATTATATGTAATGTATCCCATGGTACTAAACATTCATACAAAAATTTATTCAAATCAGATCTTTCATTTGGAAGTTCTGCGCAAAAATCTGATTGCACTTAATTTTGAACAAAATGGCTGCTAGCGGCCATCTTGAATTTCAGACTGGACCCCAAAACACTCCTTCTCGTCCCACAGTGATAACAAAGGTACCCAAGAAGTTTCGTGAAGATCGGTTCATAAATACGGCCTCTAGCCCGAGCCGTATTGGGATTTGCACTCACAGTGCTGAAAGTAACACTAAATAAATCAAAGTTAGCCTAATTTGCATAATTTACGCACAAGAAAAAAACCTGTAATATATGTAATGTATCCCATGGTACTAAACATTCATACAAAAAATTATTCAAATCAGAGCTTTCAAATGGAAGTTCTGTACAAAAAACAGATTTCGGCATCGTCGGTACAAAATGGCTGCTGGCAGCCATCTGGAATTTGGGACCGCACCCAAAAACACTCGTTCTCGTCCCACGGTCATAACAAAGGTACCCAAGGAGTTTCGTAAAGATTGGTTCATAAATACGGCCTCTAGCCCGAGCCATAGCAGCTTGGCACTTACAGCTCTGAAAGTAAAACTAAATAAATCAAAGTTAGTCTAATTTGCATAATTTACGCACGAGAAAAAAACCTGTATTATATGTGATGTATCTCATTGTACTATACATTTATACAAAACTTTATTCAAATCAGAACTTTCATACAGAAGTTCTGTACAAAAAACTGATTTTTGCATCATCGGTACAAAATGGCCACTGGCAGCCATCTTGAATTTCGGACCACACCCAAAAACATTCGTTCCCGTCCCAGGGTCATAACAAAGGTACCCAAGAAGTTTCGTAAAGATTGGTTCATAAATACGGCCTCTAGCCCGAGCCATAGCAGCTTGGCACTTACAGCTCTGAAAGTAACACTAAATAAATCAAAGTCAGTCTAATTTGCATAATTTACGCACGAGAAAAAAACCCGTATTATATGTGATGTATCCCATGGTACTAAACATTTATACAAAACTTTATTCAAATCAGAACTTTCATACAGAAGTTCTGTACAAAAAACTGATTTTTGCATCATCGGTACAAAATGGCCGCTGGCAGCCATCTTGAATTTCGGACCACACCTAAAAACACTCGTTCCCGTCCCAGGGTCATAACAAAGGTACACAAGAAGTTTCGTAAAGATCGGTTCATAAATACGACCTCTAGCCCGAGCCATAGCCAATTGTTGACGTACGGACAGACGGACGACGGGCCATGACAATAGCTCAAATTTGACTTCGTCAAAGTTGAGCTAAAAACCGGCCGCCCACATGCAATTTTACAAAACTTGGCCTGAAAAACAGAACATCTACTTTGTGTGGCCTTATGCATAATTGTTAATCATGACCGTTTTCAGCAGTGAAAATTTCCCCAAAAGTGCTAAGGTCTATACCCACTATTATGGTGTTTGACAGAGCTCATAGAGCAAGAGATTGTTGGATTACAGGTTTAGAAATACAGTTGATGTGACAAGTTCACAAGTTGGTTTATAGTTGTTTACAAAGCTTGTTTACAATAGTAAACAAGCACTGTTTCACTTCCCTGGGTTCTCACAGGGACTAGAGTGTTGTGATAAGTACATTGTTGGATTGATTTATTATTACTGTCGTTGGGAAGGAGATTAGAAAATCACTGCATTTGGAACATACAGTAGAACCTGTCTTGAGAGACCACCACTTTTTGCCACACAGAAGTGGTCTCTCAAAACAGGTGGTCTCATCAGAGTAAAACAACCAAATGGTACAAGGTCACAATGGTCTCTCAAGACAGATGGTCTCTAACAAAAGTGCCCTTTCAAAACAAGTTTTACCAGGGTTCTTACAGTCAAGGACCAAAAAAATTCAAGGACTTTTCAAGGATATATCAGCATTTTCCCAGGATGTTTTTTTTTTAAATGTACATTTGGAATATAACCATTTTTAGAAGCCTTACTTACTTTAACCCTTTACCTAATATGAAAAGCAGACGACACTTGCAAAAAAATTCTTGAATAACTAATTTTTTGTCTCAAAAACATAGGCTATGACCCCTCATTGGAACGAGCTCGACGAGCTCGTTCCAACGAGGGGTCATAACCTATGTTTTTGATACAAAAATGAACAAAATAATTGAAATTAATTGACCATTTTTGAGAACAGCGCAGGCCGGTCTTTGGCCGTTACATTGGGTAAAGGGTTAAAAATGTCTTCTACCTCATCCTTCTAAATTCCAGAAAAACGGTGCTTCTAAAATGCTCTGTAACAAAATTATGGTGCTTACAGAATGACACCCAGTTAAATAATGCCTGAACTTTAATTCCTCATTTAACGATTATCCATTATTTATGTTCGTTTTTCAACAAAAAAAAGAGCAAAAGAGATGTTTCAATTGCCCACTATTAAAATGATATAAGGCAAAAATCAAGGACTTTCAAGGAGTCAGATGGCATTTCAAGTACTTTTCAAAATTCAAGGAGTAAGATTGAAATTCAGATTGAAATTCAAGGACTTTTCAAGGATGTGCAAACCATGTTTACTGTATTATGTTCACACCACAAATGAATACCAGTTATCATGTGATTTATCCCATGAATACAGTGGAACCCTGTTAATCGAAAACCCATTTTGCCAATGAAAATTATTCAATTAACAGGAGTATTCATTTAACAGGGATTGTGTCACTTTCCCTTATTGTAGCGATAAACTTAACATTTATTCTATTATATTTTGTTTGACAAGGTTATGAAACATTGATCATATGCAATTCCATGAACCGCAAATTCGTCCAAGTTCTATTCCTAAAAAAGAAACAAAACAACGTAGCTTCTGATAAAACTCACACTCGAGTTGGGGAAACCATCTATTTATACACAGTAATCAGAAATTACAGAATGTAGATATAGACTTTTCAAAATCGATTGTATTGTGATATTCAAATGTCACTTGATCAACTGGTACAGTGGAGCCAACTTAATTGGATATCTCTTAATTGTATATCCCTGTTAATTGAATATAATTTCCCAACACAAAACCATTTACCATACCTCCAGTACAAATTTGACCTGTTAATTGAATATAGGTTATAGAATAAACTCCTGTTAATTGAATAAAAAATCTTGTGGCATGTCGAGAAATTACCCCGACTCTCCCCAGTTTTCATTTGGTTATAGACCTATTTGGCCTCAGTACATCCAATACATGCATTTAATCTATTATATCTTGTTTGGTAGAGCTCCTGGAGCTCTGTCAAACAAGATATAATAGAATAAATGCTAAGTTTATCTCTAGAATGCAGGAAAGTGACACTATCTCTGTTAATTGAATATTCCTGTCAATTGAATACTTTTTCACGGGCAAAGTGGCTATTCAATTAACAGGGTTTCACTGTACCAACATAGGGGTATGGTGATGCTGTGTACTAAGGCATACTGCATGTCGATGGTGCAATTGCCTTCAGCCAATGCTAACATAACCCTGCTTGTGCAGATTTGGTAGGCTGTGTAGTCTTGAGAGTTGCTCGCCACTGTTCGGTTGGTTCTCTCCAGGTAACCTACTTCTTCCACCCATAAAACTGTGTGACACAGAATAACCCTGCCTGAGTCGAAAGTGTCATTAAAAAAAACAACATTTGCAACACCAACAACGTTTACAAACTGTGCAAAGCTTGCACGTCAAGCCACGCAAAGCCAAACCGTCAGACAAACAGCAAATAACCTTTTAAAAAATTTCAAATGCAGAAGTTTTACACCCAACAAACAATAAAACATAACAGTAAAGCTTGTTAAGCATGCAATCCTGGTAATTCATCCTTGTTTCCTTGGCAAAAAAAAAAATTGCTGTAAAAAACTGGTGCTTATACGGCAATTGTTGTGAAGCCTGTTCGATTGCATAAAAATCATCAGGGGGCAGGGCATAGTCTCAGTTGCTATGTACATGTATATATAGTGTGCAGTGAAAACTTTCATGTAACTTTAACATGTGAAAGAGATACATGTGTATATAATCACAGTCAATGTGCAGAATCTTTCACTCAATCATGAACCAAAAATCTTGAAAGTAAGCAGGCGACTTGCTCAGTATGTATGAGTGAAAATAAGATGCAGCATAACCACAAACTAAGTATCTCACTGCTTCTATGTTGATAACACCAGAATCTGACATCAGTTTCTGGAAAGCTCTGCAAGAGCTTTCCAGAATCTGACATGTGTTATCAACATAGAAGAAGCAGAACACATAGTTTCTAGTGGCTATGTTGCAACTAGTACTGTAAATTTGAAGATTAGCAATATAGCGTAGTGCAACCCATATGATTTGATTCTTTGAGTAACCTGGAAGTTGTACAATTTCTGCCACCACAAGGCTGTCTGAAAAAGCCATCCTTGGTAGTATTTTTGCTGTGGATATTTTTTGTTTCCTCGGCATTTTCCTCAGCACTGCTGATTGCTGAGGGTGAATTACCAGGGCTGAGCACATCCAGATGAAGAACAGCAAGATATTTTTAAATCCTAAATATTTTCTTCAGGTGGCCTGCAATATTTATTGCTGTGTTGTTTAGGTAACCGTAACTATCATAAAAGGAAAGAACAAAAATAGCTAACAATACCTTTAATTGTCCAACAACTAAAATCAATATACCATTGTCCCAAGTTGGCTGGCAGTCAACTTTTGTTATCACTCTTGTTATGTTCCGAAACGTCAGCGACTAGAAATATAATGAAAAAAATATCAATGCTGGATTGCTAGAATTGGGTTGTATTGGAATTTTGAGTTCGGTATTTGTTTCGCTATTTTTAGCATTGTACCACTGTATCAGTTCGATATCTGACTTGACTGAGATTTGTTGATTGAACCAAAGGGGAATTCACACCAGGAAAATACAGAATAAGTTATTCTTGTATGGTTCAATGGTTCACAGCACCACAAATGTCATTATCAGTAAGCTCAATATTGGCATACTTTTGCCACCACAAATCATACAGTAATTTTGTGACTTGTTCAAAATACACATTTACGTTTACAGGTCTATTTCAGGTTTTTATGATCCCAGAGCACGTGCTCTTAACTCTTTGATACTTTAATTATCCTGACATTCAAATGCCAGGGATGTGGAATACTGTTGAACCGTCAATTCAAAGCTACCCCAGATCACTATTAAAAAAAACCCTAACTGATAAATTCCTAAATTCGTATCCACAACATATCGACTGTAACAATCCAGTTTGTCCTGACTGTAGGTAATGGTTATGTTATTTATGTTATTTGTGCATGTTATTTAAACATTATTGTGAACGAAGCTCTGTTATCTCATCAGCATCATATCCTTGTACCTTAAGGCTATACACCCTCTAAAAGACTGTATCTGCTTCTAATGGAAGGACCCCCCCCCCCCCCCCCCCCACACACACACACACACTTCTTAATAATACATGGTATTGAATTAAGCTTTAACCACTTCACCACTGAAAACACGCTGCCATCAGGATTGATCTCTTTATGTTTTTTGTTATTGTTTTTATATTGGGAATGACAGGAAGACAGCCCTCGTGGCTATGCCATCTCCCTGTAATGTAATCATGTACTAAAGAACTATGGATATTACATTCCCTATTAATTGTATTTTATTTGCTCATGCAGGTACATGTTATGTTACAAAATAAAAAGTATTCTATTCTATAATGCCACTGGGAATTCACTTCCTTTAACGTTTTTCAAAATGCGACGTCAAACGTTGGGAAGTACAAACAAGATATTTTTCACATTAGTGATTATTTAGTTGAGGGCTAGATTATGTTTTGGTGGTCTGAATTTGTTTTTCAAAACTTGTTTTATTACAAATTATTGGAGAGTGCCCATAGGCACTCTCCAATAATTTGTAATAAAACAAATTTATATAAACAAAATATTATTTGTGTTTGACTGAATTTGAAATATGAGCAAGGAAATTGTTGGCTTTTGCTCTGGTATCCTTATTTTTTGAAAGCCCTGATAGTGGCTTCTAGCACTCAACCAGTTAAGAAGTCTTGACAGCAGAATTATATTAGTATTTTAAGCTGCAATAACATTTAGCTCAACGTTTGTCGCTGAGCAATATTCAGAAGAAAATAGGAAATGAGGTTAAAACTTGAAAAAAATAAAAAAATAATAACAAAACAAATGAACACAAAGTATCAAAGTGCTGTTTGATTTTGTACGTCATAAGGCATACTAAAGTATCAAAGGGTTAACATACCACCATCAGGAGGTCCTGCTGACAAAAGACAAATCACCTGGGCTGTGATTTCTAGTCAAGTCATGGCTGCCTGTTTTGAGGCAGCCAAGATGTGATTAGAAATCACTCTTAGCAACTGGACAAGTACAGGTAGTAGTCTGGTGGGAGGTGATTGTGTTAAATTTTGTACCAACTATTAACTTTCCATCAATTAACCCCCTGCACACTGATGTGTCAAAATTTTCCCATAACGCAACTAGGAATTCAGCAAATTCAATCTTGTTTGACAGAGCTCAATGAGCTCTGTCAAACAAGACTGAATTGGCTAAATTTCTAGATGCATTATGGGAAAAATGACTACTTAAAATTTTGGTATTTTGACATCAGAGTTCAGGGGGTTAAAGGATTAATCCTTTACTCAACTCTCAGGATATCACGATTTATTATTTTAATTTTTGTTTCTTCAAAATTTGATAAAATTTTCAACAAAACCTTGTCATGTGATCCCTCTTTGGAATGAACTCACCAAACTAGTTCCAATGGGGGGGGTCACATGATATGGATTTGTTGAAATTTTTCGAAAAATAACTTTTTCAACTGCTTAATTCATATGTTAGAAGGGTGAAGATGGCCAATTCATCAGGTCAAGGATTAAGAGTACACGTGTAGTTTTAACCCTTTACCTAACATGAAAAGCAGACAACACTTGCAAAAAAAAATTCTTGAATAACTAAATTTTTTCAATTTTTGTCGCAAAAACATAGGTTATGACCCCTCGTTGGAACGAGCTCGACGAGCTCGTTCCAATGAGAGGTCATAACCCATGTTTTTGAAACCAAAAAATTATAATATATTGAAAATTAACTGGCACTTTTTGAGAATAGTGCTGGCCGGTTTTGACAGTATGTTGGGTAAAGGGTTAAGATGGGTGAATTTACTCAGCACCCTCTTTCACTCACGATTTGAAAATAGAGAGCACTAAATGCCACTTTAAAAATCCTTCATGAGGCCACACAAAATAATAAATTGACTCCCAGGTCATTTTTTCTTCAAATCAATGAGGGAGAGGTTTTATTTTTTCTTGCAAATAGTGAGCATGAATTTAGAGGCTTTCTGATGTCTTTTCACACAGAGTATATAACAAGAGAGTCTAACAACATCCATATCCCCTGCTGACTTTTATGTTATGATAGGAATAAGCATATGAAGTGATCAAGACAGATGATAGATGAACACTGAGATAATGAACGGACTTCATTGGACAAGATTAAATACAGTAGATTCCTCTTAATTGAATATTCATTTTGCCAGTGAAAATTATTCAATTAACAGGAGTATATAATTAACAGGGATTTGGCCTGTTTCCTGTATTCTGGAGGTAAACTGAGCATTTATTCTATTATATCTTGTTTGACAGAGCTCATAGAGCTCTGTCAAACAAGATATAATAGAATAAATGTCTGTATTGGATGTAGTGAGGCCACAAAGGTTGATAAATAAGGGGAATTTGGTGCGTGTCACAGTAATTTTTTTGACATATTAAAAAAATTTATATTCAATTAACAGGAGTTTACTCCACAACCCATATGCAATTAACAGATCAAATTTGCACTGAAGGTATGGTAAATGGTTTTGTGTTTGAAAATTATATTCAATTAACAGGGATAAACAATCAAGAGATATCCAATTAAGTGGGCTCCACTGTATCTCATTTGGTTCACTGCCAGAAATTTTCATAACATCATAATCAAATCGGTTGTATTTAACATCATACTCAAATCGGTTCTATTAGAAATGTAACTTGTCAAATAGCTTGGAGGAGTTGTTAAGCGGCCAAGCATTGGTTACAGAAATTTTGTTATTATTAAGGACTGTAACCATCCAAAATTTTAGCAAGCATAAATGAACAGACAGTTTCATGGACACAAGCCATAACCATATAAAGATGTAGACAAATATACCGTCACAGAAATTCAGGAGAGTACAGGAAGGACAATAATTCTGGTAAAAAAAATGCGGACTAATCTCATTATCAACCTGGACATGTCTTCAAACCCAGTAATGTCACTCACCAAATATCATTTAATTTCTTTAATCGCAACTGAAGATATCTTCCAAAAACCAGCAATTTTGGTAAATTCAAAGTTGACAAGGGCAATAACTCTAAAAAAAATATTCGAATCGAAACTTCTTTTCCATATGCACATGTACACATCATACTCATACTGCACACCAAGTTTTGTAAAAATCCAATAGAAAATGCAGGAGGAGTTAAGCAGACAAGCATTTGTGGCAGAAATTTTGCTTTTACCAAGGGCTGTAACCAAGCAAACTTTGTCGCATCAAAAATTCCTGACCATATGCCCATCTACACTTGAAACTGATACCTCAGACCAAGTTTCATAAAAATCCAAAAAAAAATGTAGGAGGAGTTAAGTGGTCAAGCCTTTGAAATGGAAATTTTGCTATTTCCAAGGCCCGAAACAACGCAAAGTTTGTTGCATCAAAAATTCCTGACCACCTGCACATCTACACTTGATACTGATACTTCAGACCAAGTTTCATAAAAATTCACTGAAAACTGAAGGAGGAGTTAAGTGGACAAACTTTGTGATGGATCGATGGACTGATGGACTGACTGATGGACGAACACTATTTCAATATCCCCCTCCCGAAATCGTCAGCGGAGGATAATAATAAAGGTCAAAAACTTCACAACTTCACACAAGTGTCGAGATTGAACTTCAACTGCCTTCTACTTGAGTAAGGTTGTATGCCAAAAATGGATTGGCTGTGTTGAGTGCACATGTAGCTGAAATTATCAGCCAGAAACCGTAAATCATTATTTAAACTCATGGCAATTCTACGAAAGTTAAAAAATTTATAGTAATTTATATATTTTTTATACTTACCAATGACCCAGACTTAGCTGGTGCTAACTGTTAAAAATATAGGGCCAAACACAAATTTTGCCCCCCAATCCCCAAAATTTGCATCTAAAACCAAAGAAAACATGTCCTGAATGGCCCTCCACACTTCACCTCTACTGCGCATGCGCAGTGTCAAGAACGTCCTGAAATTGACGCCATTAATCATTCTTGTGACCAGTGCCTGGTAAGCGCTATGTACTCAGCGAGGAGGTATGAGTTTCCAACTCCTGGGAGGGCCATCCCCGTCTGGGTCATTGGTAAGTATAAAAAATATATAAATTACTATAAATTTTTCAACATTTTTATACTGTACCAATGACCCAGACTTAGCTGAATAGTAAAAAGGCTGGAGGGCCTAGGACATAGAGCAAGTTGAAATACGCTCAATTATATAAAATAGAGTCATCCCCTCTAGGGGAAAAGGAGTATTAGGCCTTACATATATCTTTCTTATTTATGATAAATTAGAAAGACACAACACCTTCCAAAATTGAGCATCATAACATCCATGTACTCTATTAATAGCCAGTATAATCCTTATACTAATAACTTTTAAAGTAAGCCAATAAATAAAGTCTAGACAATAGACTCTTTATACTCCTTAAAAGTGTCTGAGGATTGTATAATAATGCCCGTTTGACACGTGAAATATTCAAAAGCTATACTTTAAAAACTATGACCTGAATGAATTTTTAAAACATAAACTTCTCACTTAAAAGCCATCCCAGTAACAGCTCAGAATTACTAACTCCGGAGGAGGTATCCCCTTGTTTTCATAATAAAACAGGTGACCCAAGGGAACACCCTCCCCCCCCCCCCCCTTTTCCTTTCCCTGGGTCAAATAGCCCAGAGCGAAGAGGGCAGCAGGACGGAGTCACTGCCAGAACAGAAAGCCTACCTAGCTATAGTAGCAACTGTTAAGTGAATGACATTCTGAGCAGTAGATAATAGACCTAACAATGGAGGCCTCGAAAAATGGACTCAATATTCTTAGATAAAAATTCATGAATGTGGATGGCTGAGCGCAATGAGCAGCCTTCAAAAATCTATAATAGCGACACTATTAGTGTAAGCCCAAGATGTATAAAGAGCTCTTACTTCATGAGCCGAAATCTCAAGCACAAACTGCTGAGTCAATGATATACCAGAAGCAGTACCGATAGTTAATTGAATCCATTAGCAATAGAATGGAGCGTAATGTCCTTCTATTAGGCATCAAAGACAGAAGAAGCTTACGTCCGTACTAATAAACTGATATCTGTTTATAAATACGTAAACTCTAACCGGACAGAGTAAAGGCCTATGCCCGTACGAAGACGGAAGGACCTTAATAACAATAGGTTCAGGATATTATTAGGAGCCTGACTCTTAACCAAAAATCCAACCTAAGTAGTAAAGGAAGTAGTGTTTCCGTCACTACAAAAGTGAGAATCGTCCACCGATAGTGCATGAAGCTCACTGACTCCTCAGTAAAAGAGAAGACTGACAGAAAAACTGTCTTAAAAGGTCAGAATTTGAAAACTACTGTTTCCAGAGGCTCAAATGATTACTTAGCTAAATAAGAACCGAAGCTAAATTCCGTATAGGAATTTAATCTAATGATTCTAGGTCTATTTATCGAAAAGTTTCTAACTGACTTAGATAAAGAGACATAAGACTCAATTGTAAACTATCATAGAGTGCATAGGTATGAGATAACATAGACCTATAACCTTAATAGTAACAGGCTGCAGTAGATTTTGTCAAACAAGTATACTAGAAAGTTGCAATGTCTAGTATGGAGGGATCAAAAATATCAACATAATGATCCCTACACCAACGACGGAAGAGCCTCCACTTTAGCCGCATAGTATAGTGAAGAAGAGGTTCTCCTACAGTAAGAAATCGCGTCCAAAGCTCGTCCTGTACAATGCTTGCCATGCAAGAAGGACCACACAACGGAATACGTGAAGGTTGAGACCTTGCGGGTTGTGATGAAGTTGACACGATTTCCCCAGCAAAAGAAGATCCTCTCATGGAGGAAGTTTTCACGGTAAGTCCCACAGTAGACACCTGAGTAAATTTACCCACGGTCTCTGTGAAGACAGAGATGCTATCAACAGAATTGTATTATGGATGTTTATCTCAGCAATACTTGCTGAATCAACAGCGCTGGAGGATACGCATATCCTATCATTCCGTCCTATTAGATCAATGGAGCGTTAACAACATAAGCTCAGGGATCCGGACATGCAAACACATACGTCTGCAAATGAATAGCGAGTTGTGTTGCAAATAAATTATCATTGGGCGTTCCCATTGATAGCAAATCTGATTGAATACTTGTTTGTTGAGAGTCCATTCTGATGGCAACAAGCGACCCTTACGTGAAAGGGAGTCTGCTAATACAATCAGACGACCCGGAATATGACGGACCGAAGCAGAACTTGGTGTACTATAAAAACAGAAGGATTCTTTCCGTTAAATTGAATAACGGAATCGAATGAGTGCCTCCCTGGTTCCGGAGATACGCAACTACTGTTGTATTATCGGACAGGATTTGGACATGCATTTCTGAATAATGTTCATCCAATGACATAGTGCAAGCCTAAAGAACATTATTCCCTGGAAGATAAGTGCTTGACTAGAAACAGCGGAACCCAAAGACCCTGGCACTTCGAATCCGTTGGGATCAATATTGTACCCCAACCTGTTTGACTGGCATCCGTCATAAACATAAAACTCGGATCTGGCAACTGCAGTGGAACTCTCTGAGTCAACCACCGAATGTTGCCCCAGTCTGAAACTCTTGCTACACTTGATAGACAAGACAACGTGTATATCGAGCCATTCATAGAATGCTGAAGAGTTGCCGTCGAAGAGAAGCTTCTCCGAGACCGAAGCGAGAGAGTTCTTCACCTTACTATCCACGCGCGTGGATGTAGATAGGGCTGCGTCACGTCTAACCAACTCCAGGTTGCCAATGAAGGGCGGAGTTATACGTGGAAAAACTACTGCCCTTGAAAGAAATCACATTGAGGATCATATCCTGGAATTCTTTCTCTTGAAGACGTAATGATAACGCCTCAGTAAGGTGGTCTACGTATGATAAAGCGTCTAAGTTAAGTCTATTAGACATCATTGTCGTTTCCAACATAGTGGTTGGAATTTGACATGGACGGCGAAAAAGACAATTCCCAGTCTTCAACCCCGCTGTCTAGACGCATATGAACTCTCGGTATGCCCTGTTCTGCCAAAATAAATTATTTCCTAAAATTGATAAAAGGCAGAAGAGCATTGCGGACAAGAAACTAGACTATCATGCTTGGTAGCAAGCTTATATATATAGCGTCGTTAAATAATTCGAATGTTCTAATGACATTATTGGACTGTGTCGGTAAGTCAGGGACAATGCCCCTGAACTGATCGAAAACTCCGTGTCCAATGACGCTATTAGTCTCTTATCCAGCATCGCAGCAATGTAGTCCTACGGAACAACCTGTGGAAGATAATGCCGGAAGATATGTATGACAGCTTCCGTTGTTCCGAAAGGGAAAGCTCGAAATCGTCGAATCCCTTTCGCCATCCTGTCGGACCCTATAAAGTGTTCGGTCGTCCGAACCTGATGCAACAGCAGAGCGCACCGACCCAGCGCCGTCGGATAATTCCTGATCCGACCGAGAATCTGTCGATTGCTGGGATGCTGCGATAAACTGTGCTAACTTGGATAGCACGTCCGTCACTGAGGCCTGTGGAGAAGCGGTCTTACGATGCATTGCCGCTGGAAACTCCGTGTTCGTTACCCCGTGCATACTTCTATGATGCGAACGAACGGAGTGTATAGGCCTCGTGTCCCTTGGCTACCGGATGGCGTGACCTGTTCGCCGTGGAATCACTGAATGACGAAGCTGGACAGATACTCGAGGTCACGTAGCCAATGTGCGGTCGTGTGCGCTGCTGTGAGGATGAGGAAGCATTATCGACAGTCTCTCGGACTGTCAATATAACGGAGCTTCCCAAGCGGCGGACATATGCTCCGAATGCGAAATATCTGTACCACAACATCCCGGTCCCATATGTTGTTGTACGAGAGAGGGACCTCTCTCGCTCGCAGCCCGGACGGACCTGGACGAGCTAGGAACCGGACTAACAGGCTTCCTCCGATCTGTCCTCTAATCCGTCGTCACTGGGTGTGTACTAAAGTTTATTATAGTGCTCGCATCACCCAAATCTCCTTCGTAGACCGCAAGGGACGCACCCGGCTGCCGAACCATTCGATGAATGGACGCTACACCGGGTGAGCTAGCGAATGTCAACTCCATCGATCCCACTAGGGACCTCTTAGGCGAATGACATATTCCATGAGCACTTATTGCCGCTAGCTCTTCATTAACTATGACGACAGAGACACACTTTTGAAAGACATCTCCGTAACTTTGCGAACAAGAAATCAGACATGCTTGTTAATAGCAAGCAAATAATAATATATATAGCGTCGTTCAATAAATCGAAAGTTGTGTGACATTATTGGACTATGTCGGAACTGAGGGACGATGTCCCTGAACCGAACCAAAAATTTCTGTGTCCACCGACGCTATCAGTTTCTTATCCGGCATCGCAGCATTCTGGTCCGACGAAAGAACCTCTAGAAGATAAAGTCAGATGACATAAACAACAGCTTATGTTGTTCCGAAAGGGAAAGCTCGATATCCTCCGAATCCCTTTCGGCATCCCGTCGGACCGGATGAAATTTTCGGACGTCCGTACCTGCTTCCGCGGAGTGTCCCGACCCAGCGTCGTCGGATAATACATGATGCGACAGATTCTGTCGTTGCTGGGATGCTGCGATAAGCTGTGCTATTTGGGATAGCACGCCCGTCACCGAGGCCTGTGCAGTAACGGTCTTACGATGCATTGCCGCCGGAAGCTCCGTGCACGTTGACTCCCGCACACTTTCTTATGCGAACGTCCGGAGTCTGCAGGCCTCGTGTCCCTGGCTACCGGATGGTGTGACCTAGTCGCCGATGATTCTCTGATTGGCGAAGCTGACTGGATATCCGAGGTCACATAGCCAAGAGCGGTCGTGTGCGCTACCATGAGAATGAGGAAGCCTTATTGACAGTCTCTCCGGACTGACTATATATCGGAGCGTCCCGATCGGCGGACGTATGCTCCGAATACGAAACATTTTGTACCACAACATCTGGGGCCAGATGTTGCTGTACGAGAGAGGGGCCTCTCTCGCTCGCAGTCCGGATGGACCTTGATGAGCTAGGAACCGGACTGAAAGGCTTCCTCCGTTCTCCCTCTAATCCGCCGTCACTGGGTGTGCATTTGGTTGGTTTATAGTGCTCGCATCACCCCAAAACTCCTTCTAGACCGCAACGGACGAACCCGGCTGCCGAACCATTCAATGAATGGACGCTACACCGGGCGAGCTAGCGGACGTCAACGGCCGTCGAGCCTACTAGGGTCCTCTTAGGCAATTGACGTATTTACATGAGCCCTTTTCCGCTAGCTCTTCATTAATTGTGACGACGGAGGCACACTTTTGGAAGACATCACGGATACATCACCCTATTCTTGATCGTCTGAAATAGAGATTGATAAAGTAGAGAAACCCTGCGGGGAAAGGACCGGAATGGCCAATTCCCCACTAACATAACGTGACATACGCTTCCCATTTTGTCATCGAAATTAACACATACAGAACAGGAGTTAGTGCGAGTACACTGACTACATATACAATGATTATGAAAGTCAGAGGAAGATTTCCTCTTATTACAATTGAACAACATCCTTTCATTGTGAAAAGAAAACAAAGTCCTAGTACTCGCACCAACCCCTGACAATCAAAATACATAATAATATGATCCATTAATATAGAAAAAATAATTGCAATCAAAAAACTTTGAAAAAATATTTTTTCAGAACAGCCCAAGTTTCTGAAAAGTAACGTTGAGCCCCAATGGATCCCAAGCCTAAGTGTGGACAAAAATTCTAAAAATATTTTAAACAATTTATGCAACACTTACGAACAATAATAATGTATCTAGTTATGATTAAATTAACATCCAGATATTATTTTCAAGAAATCCCCCCTCACACAGAGGGCTGTAGTAAATGTAAACAATAAGTGTAAAAACACTAGAACAAGACTTCAGGCACCCTGGCCCGAAATCAGTTACCAAAAATACACTATCTGATGCAAAACAGAGACTTCCAGGGAAGAAACTGCAGAACATCAGATGGTAGATGCAGAACACTACGCCTAACCACCCATAGGTGAAGACGTAAACATGGGGAAAAGAACAGAATTCATTCTGTTATCCAGCTAAAACTCCCAAGAAATTTTAGTAATAAAATTACAGAAAATATGCCAAAAGCATGGGAGAATAGCAAGAGGGGACTTAAAGGAAAGGGAGAGAGGAAAACACTGAACAAGCAGTGTAATTTGATTGACAAGAATGACCACAACAGGCTGATGCCTCGAAAATAGGTAACTTAACATAATTTCATTAAAAAATTTTAAGTTACAGCCCTGATTATTTTCTGTCACTCATTTTTCCTCTCCTCCTTCTATATCCTCCTTAGAATCACCATTTCTCTAATATTTATGTGTCTGGCATCATTTAAACTGAGATTTACAAGCACAAAGATCAGTCAGATGTTAACTGATGAAGGGCCAAGCAAAGAATGATTAATGGCGTCAATTTCGGGACGTCCTTGACACTGCGCATGCACAGTAGAGGTGAAGTGTGGAGGGCCATTCAGGACATGTTTTCTTTGGTTTTAGATGCAAATTTTGGGGATTGGGGGGCAAAATTTGTGTTTGGCCCTATATTTTTAAGAGTTAGCACCAGCTAAGTCTGGGTCATTGGTACAGTATAAAAATACAGGGGGCTGAAACTCCACAATAGAATATCAAACAAGCAGCAAATTTAAATTTGGTCTGTTTCTTACATGAGTAATGCTGCAAGCCTAAAATTGATTTGCTATGTTGAATGTTGCTGAAGTTATCATCCATAATTTATAAACCATGGAAATTCAAGACAGTAAAGGGTAATAACTCTCCAACAAAATGTTAGACGAATGTCAAATTGAAACTTGATCAGCATTTTCTTGGTATAAGGTCACATACCAAATATGGATTGAATGTAAACATTATGGCACAAGTTATTGTCTGGAAAACTCAAAAGTGAACAGACAGAGGGAGAGACAGAGATGGACATCATTTTATAATATGCTCTGTCTGCACAGGCCTGGCATTCTTAAAAATGCAGGGGGGCTAAAAATCGTATCCCTCATATGGCCTAGGAGAGCGATTAGCTCACCTCAAGCTTACAAAAGCTACAAGTGGTAAAATAAAATTTTACTAATAATGAATTCTGCCTGGTGGGCTTCCCAGCTTTGTAAATTTCACTTGGTGCTGCTAACAAGGTAGTATCTGTGAGACGGCTACACTGCCCTTCCCACACATCCGGACCTCAGGCCCGGAGGTGTAGAAGAGGCAGTGTGGCCATCTTACAGAGACCACTAACATAGCAGAGATCTGAAAAGATGTGGATTTTAGGAATAGGTTGCTACGGTAATCATTATTTTCTAGGGCCAGAAGGGCTAATTTTTGCCTTCCTTAATATTTTTAAGGCGAGCAGTAGGCGAGCGAATAAATCGCTCTCCTGTAAATGTTCAGGTCCGTTTTCGCAGACATACAAAAAACATAAACAGTTTAAAGCCTCCCAATTCTGTAGTAATTTCCGTGATATATTGCCTGAGAATCAAAATATTTTATTAGTCTTAAGCTAAGATTGTAAAACCTGTGTTTGTACAGTACATTCTAATGGAAATACATGTTTCTTTTAACACTTTGCCTGCAGATATTTCTGCGAAGGCAATTAAGTTTTTGGCCATTAAAACAAATAAAATCTGATATTTCACCAAATTCTCCCCTGCAAAATGTCTAGACTTTTTTATCATCGATTTTCAGAGACAAATTTTGTGAAATTTTTGTCAAATCTTATCATGACTGTTTTCACAACAACCATGAATAGATTTGATGAATAGCAAGACTTGAAATTCATGTAAGAATAAGAATCAAAAATGTTCATCTGATTCTCGTCATAGATTCTAAAAGTGTCCTCAAATGCCTCGAGGATTCTACTTTTTTTTTATTGCTTCCTGTAATAAGGCGACGCTTTGACTTAGCAGTGGTGTCTGGTGAAGGCTTGGCTGCCTATGCAGGCACCCAAGACTTCACCAGAAACCACTGCCAAGGACATCAGCAAGACCACTATCTGTATGTTGGAACACGTGTTCTACAGTATACACAAGGCAAGAGACACACCTAAATTGGAAATAGGCCATTTTGGGTTAAACTGCAGTAAAGATTTTTATATATAAATATGAGGCTTGTTTTTTATTAGGAATTATGGACTGGAACAAGTACTATTAAATTTGGAATTGAGAACTGACAATTGATTCTCGGACAGGAGTTTGTGAGAATCCAAACAGATTCCTACCAATCAGGATGAATTTTAAGGCCTGGAATGGTCACAGGTTCAACAGCAGTTTATTTTCATTGATTGGCTTGAATTTATTCCACAAAAACATACACACCATTTACTGCACATTTATAGAATGTTTGTGATGCAAAACAGAGAAAAATAATCCAGAAGAGCAATTTGCTCGCCTAAGTTGATCCAAGGAGAAAGATTTTTGGCCACCCTGGATTTAAACAAGAGGCCCCACGGGGCCTGAAGCGCTCATCTTGTACAGAACACAATTTAAACAGAGTCCAAGAATGAGTCTACATTAAGCAAGCCATCTCCATAGGCTACACTGTCAATCCTGTCAATCCTTGAGTCCATCAGGAGTGACAAAAGTTAAAAAATTTATAGTAATTTATATATTTTTTATACTTACCAATGACCCAGACATAGCTGGTGCTAACTCTTAATATAGGGCCAAACACAAATTTTGCCCCCCAATCCCCAAAATTTGCATCTAAAACTAAAGAAAACATGTCCTGAAAGGCCCTCCACACTTCGCCCCTACTGCGCATGCGCAGTGTCAAGGACGTTCCGAAATTGGCGCCATTTATCATTCTAATAACCAGTGCCTGGTAAGCGCTATGTACTCAGTGGGGAGGCAAGAGTTCCCAACTCCTGGGAGGGCCATCCCCGTCTGGGTCATTGGTAAGTATAAAAAATATATAAATTACTATAAATTTTTTAACATTTTTATACTGTACCAATGACCCAGACATAGCTGAATAGTAAAAAGGCTGGAGGGCCAAGGACATAGAGCAAAATGGAATACGCTCAATAAAATAAAATAGAGTCATCCCCTGTAGGGAAAAGAAGTAATAGGCCTTACATGCATCTTTCTTATTTATGATAAATTAGAAAGATACAACACCTTCCAAAATTGAGCTTCATACATCCATGTACTCTATTAATATCCAATATAATCCTTATACTAATAATTTTTAAAGTAAGCCAATAATAAAGTAAGTCTAGAGAATAGAGACTCTTATACTCCTAAAAGCGTCTGAGAATTGCATAATCATGTCCGTTGACATATGCAATATTCAAAAGCTATACTTTAAAAACTAAGACTTGAATGAATTTTATAAACTTAAACTTCTCACTAAACAACCATCCCAATAACAGCTCAGAATTACTAACTCCGGAGGAGGTATCCCCTTGTCTTCATAGTAAAACAGGTGACCCAAGGGAACACCCTCCCCCCCCCCCCCTTTTTCTTGCCCTGGGTCAAATAGCCCAGAGCGAAGAGGGCAGCCGAACGGAGACACTGCCGAAACAGACAGCCTACCTAGCTATAGTAGCAACTGTTAAGTGAATGACATTCTGAGCAGTAGATAATAGACCTAACAAAAGAGGCCTCAAGAAATTGACTCGATATTTCTAAGATAAAATTCATGAATGTGGATGGCTGAGCGCAATGAGCGGCCTTCAAAAATCTATAATAGCGACACTATTAATGTAAGCCCAAGAAGTAGAAGAACTCTTACTTCATGAGCCGAAATCTTAAGCACAACTGCTAAGTCAATGATATACCATAAGCAGTACCGATAGTTAATAGAATCCATTAATAAAATGGAGCGTAACGTCCTTCTACTAGACATCAAAGACAGAAGAAGCTTACGCCCTTGTAATAAACAGATATCTGTTTATAAATACATAAACTGTACCCGGAAAGAGTAAAGGCCTATGCCCATACGAAGACGGAAGGACCTTAAAATAATAGGTTCCGGATAATAGGAGCCTAACTCTTATGCAACAATCCAACCTAAATAGTAACGGAAGTATTGATTCCGAAACTATGAAAGTGAAAATCATCCATCGATAGTGCATGAAACTCACTGACTCTACAGTAAAAGAGAAACCAACAGAATTACTGTCTAAAAGGTCAGAATTTGAAAACTACTGTTTCCAGAGGCTCAAATGATTACTTAGCTAAATAAGAACCGAAGTTAAAATCCGTATAGGAATTTAATCTAAAGATTCTAAGTCTATTTATCAAAAAGTTACTAACTGACTTAGATAAAGAGACAAAAGACTCAATTGTAAACTATCGTAGAGTGCATAGGTATGAGGTAACATAAACCTATAACCTAAATAATAACAGGCAGCAGTAGATCTTGTGAAACAAGTATACTAAAAAATAGCAATGAGTAGTATGGAGGGATCAACAATATGAACATAATGATCCCTACACCACGACGGAAGAGCCTCCACTTTAGTCGCATAGAATAGCGAAGAAGAGGATCTCCTACAGTAAGAAATCGCGTCCAAAGCTCGTCCAGTACAGTGCTTACAATGCAATACGGACCACACAACGGAATACATGAAGGTTGCGACCTTGCTGGTTGTGATAAAGATGACACGATTTACCCAGTGAAAAAAGATCCTCACATAGAGGAAGATTTCACGTTAAGACCCACAGTAGACAAGAGAGTAAATTACTCATGATCTCTGTGAAGATAGAGATGCTATCAACAGAAATGTATTGTGGTTGTTTATCTTAGCAATACCTGCTAAAACAACAGCGCCGGAGGATACGCGTATCCTATCATTCCGTCCTATAGATCAATAGAGCGTTAACACTATTAGCTCAGAGATCTGGACAAGCCAACACATACGTCTGCAATTGATAGCAAGCTGTGTCATAAATAAATCATCATTGGGCGCTCCCATAGATAGCAAATCTGATTGAATACTTGTTTGTTGAGAGTCCATTCTGACAGCAACAAGCGACCCGTAAGAGAACGGGAGTCCGATAAAACAATCAGACGACCCGGAATATGACGGACCAAAACTGAACTTGGTGTACTATAACCAACAGACGGATTCTTTCCATTAAATTGAATAATGGAAACGAAAGAGTGCCTCCCTGGTTCCGGAGATACGCCACTACTGTCGAATTAAAGGACAGGAATTTGGGCATGCGTTTCTGAATAATGTTCATGCAATGACATAAAGCAAGCCTAAAAAAACATTATTCCGCGGAAGTTAAACTGATAGCTAAAAGACTGCGGAACCCAAAGACCCTGGCACTTCGAATCCGTAGGGATCAGTATATATCCCAATCTGTTTGACTGGCAACCGTCATAACAGCCACACTCGGGTCCGGCAACTGCGGCGGCACTCTCTGAGTCAACCACCGAATGTTTGCCCCAGTCTGAATCTCTTGTAACACTAGATAGACAAGAGAACGTATAAATCGAGCAATTCATGGATTGCCGGAAAGTTGCCGTCAAAGAGAAGCTCCTCCGAGAACGAAGCGACTCTGAGAGAGTTCTTAACCTTACTATCCACGCGTGTGGATGTAGCTAGGGCTGCGTCACGTCTAACCAACTCCAATCAGCCACTGAAGGGCGGAGTTATACGTGAACAAACTACTGCCCTCAAAAGAAATTACATTGAGAATAATATCCCGTAAATCTTTTCTTGAAGACGTAATGATAACGCCTCAGTAAGGCGGATTACGTATAATAAAGCGTCTAAGTTAAGTCTACTATACATAATGTCGTTCCCAACATTGAAATTGGAAAAGACATAAACGGCGAAAAAGAATATATGCAGTCTTTAATCACACCGTCTAGATGCATATGAACTCTCGGTATGCTCTGCTCTGCCAAAATAAACTATTTGTAAAAATGATAAAATGGCAGAAATGAGCAACGCGGACAAGAAACTAAACTATCATGCTTAGTAGCAGGCTTGTATATATATATATATAGCGTCGAAAAATAAAACACATGTTGTAATGACAATATTGGACTGCGTCGGTAAGTCAGGGACAATGTCCCTGTACCGATCGAAAAATCCGAGTCCAATGACGCTATAAGTCTCTTATCCAAGATCGCAGCAATGAAGTCCGAAATAATAATCACTGGAAGAAATGCCAGAAGATATGAAAGGCATCTTCCGATACTACTAAAGGGAAAACTCGAAATCTTTCGAATCCCTTTCGCCATCCTGTCGGACCCTATAAAGCGTTCGGTCGTCCGTAGCTGATGCAACCGCGGACCGCACCGACCCAGCGCCGTCGGATAATTCCTGATTCGACCGAGAAACTGTCAATTGCTGGGATGCTGCGAAACAACTGTGCTAACTCGGATAGCACGTCCGTCACTGAGGCCTGAGGAGAAGCGGTCTTACGATGCATTGCCGCTGGAAGCTCCGTGATCGTTACCCCGTGCATACTTCCAATATGCGAGCGAACGGAGTGTATAGGCCTCGTGTCCCTTGGCTATCGGATGGCGCGACCTATTCGCCGTGGAATCACTGAATGCCGAAACTGATCGGATACTCGAGGTCACGTAGCCAATGTGCGGTCGTGTGCCCTGCTGTGAGGATGAGGAAGCATTAAAGACAGTCTCTCGGACTGTCAATATAACGGAGCGTCCCGAGCAATGGACATATGCTCCGAATGTAAAATATCTGAACCACAACATGCGGTCCCCTATGTTGTTGGGCGAGAGAGGAACCTCTCTCGCTCACAGCCCGGACGGACCTGGACAAGCCAGGAACCGGACTAACAGGCTTCCTCCGATCTGTCCTCAATCTGCCGTCACTGGGTGAGTACTAAAGTAATTAAAGTGCTCGCATCACCCAAATCTCCTTCCTAGACCGCAACGGACGAACCCGGCAGCCGAACCATTCGATGAATGTACCCTACACCGGGTGAGCTAGCGAATGTCACTCCGTAAGCGATAGACATATTCCATGAGCACTTATTGCCGCTAACTCTTCATTAACTATGACGACAGAGGCACACTTTTGAAAGACATCTCCATAACTCTTCGAACAAGAAACCAGAAATGCTTGGATAGCAAGCATAAAATAATAATATATATAGCGTCGTTCAATAATTCGAAAGTTTGTGTGACATTATTGGACTATGTCGGAACTGAGGGACGATGTCCCTGAACCGAACCAAAAATTTCTAAGTCCACCGACGCTATCAGTTTCTTATCCGGCATCGCAGCATATGTTGTTCCGAAAGGGAAAGCTTGAAATCCTCCGAATCCCTTTCGGTATCCCGTCGGACCGGATGAAACTTTCGGACGTCCGTATCCGCTTCCGCGGAGCGTCCCGACCCAGCATCGTTGGATAAAATATATGCGACAGATTCAGTTGATGCTGGGATGCTGCGATAAATTGTGCTATTAAGGAAAGCACGTCCGTTCCCGAGGCCTGTGCAGTAGCGGACTTACGATGCATTGCCGCCGGAAGCTCCGTGTACGTTGACTCCCGCACACTTCCTATGCGAACGTCCGGAGTCTGCAGGCCTCGAGTCCCCGGCTACCGACCCAGCGCTGTCGGATAATTCTCGATCCGACACCGTTTCTGTCGGCTGCTGGGATGCTGCGATAAGCTGTGCTATGTGCACAAGAATGTCCGGCGTCGAGACCTGCGGAGGCGCAGTCTATCGCTGGTTCGCCGAGGGCAGCTCCGCATCAGATGGCTCCCGCATACTTTTCCTATGCGAACGTCCGGAGTCCATCGGTCTCGAATCCCTGGCTGCCGGATGGTGTGACCTGGTCGCCGAAGAATCCTTGATCGGCGAAGCTGGTAATATATCGGCGGTCACGCAGCCAAGGTGCGGTCGTGTGCGCTGACGAGAAGAGGAAGCCTTAGCAGTCTCAGCGGACTGCCTATACAACGGAGCGTCCCGAGCGACGGACGTATGCTCCGCTAGCGACACATTTTGTACCACAACATCTGGGGTCAGATGTTGTTGAACGAGAGAGGGGCCTCTCTCGCTTGCCGTCCGGATGGACCGGAACGAGCTATGAACCGGACTAAAAGGCTTCCTCCGTTCTCCCTCCGATCCGCCGTCACTGGGTGTGCATTAAGTTAATTTTATAGTGCTCGCATCACCCCAAAATTCCTTCTAGACCGCAACGGACGAACCCGGCTGCCGAACCATTCGGTGAATGGACGCTACACCGGGCGAGCTAGCGGACGTCAAAGGCCGTCGAACCTACTAGGGTCCTCTTAGGCAATTGGCGTATTACATGAGCACTTTTCCGCTAGCCCTTCATTAATTGTGACGACGGAGGCACACTGTTGGAAGACATCACAGATACATCACCCTAATCTTGATCGTCTGAAATAGAAATTGATAAAGTAGAGTGACCCTGCGGGGAAAGGACCGGAGTGTCCAAATCCCCAACAACATACCGTGACATACGCTTCCCATATTGTCATCGAAATCATACGATACAGAACAGGAGTTAATGCGAGTACATTGACCACATATAGAATGATAATAAAGTCAGAGGAAGACTTCCTCTTAAAACAATTGATCAATATCCTTTCAATGTGAAAAGAAAACAAGTCCTGGTACTCGCACTAACCCCTGGCAATCAAAATACATAATAATAATAATATGATCCATTAATATAGAAAAAATAATTGAAATCAAAATATTTTGAAAAAATATTTTTTCAGAACAGCCCAAGTTTCTGAAAAGTAACGTTGAGCCCCAATGGATCCCAAGCCTAAGTGTGGACAAAAATTTTAAAAATATTTTAAACAATTTATTCAACACTTACGAACAATAATAATGTATCTAGTTATGATTAAAATAACATAAAGATATTATTTTTTAGAAATCCCCCCCTCACACAGAGGGCTGTTGTAAATGTAAACAATGAGTGTAAAAACACTAAAATAAGACTCCAGGCACCCAGGCCCGAAATCAGTTACCAAAAATACACTATCTGATGCAAAACAGAGACTTCCAGGGAAGAAACTGCAGAACATCAGATGGTAGATGCAGAACACAACGCCTAACCACCCGTAGGTGAAGACGTAAACATGGGGAAAGAACAGAATTCATTCTGTTATTCAGCTAAAACTCCCAAGAAATTTTAGTAATAATAATTACAGAAACTATGCCAAAAGCATGGGAGAATAGCAAGGGGGAACTTAAAGGACAGGGAGAGAGGAAAACACTTGAAAAAACAGTGTAACTAAATAATCAGAATGACAACAAAATGGCTGCTGCCTTGAAAATAGGTAACTTAACATAATTTCATTAAAAAATTTTAAGTTACAGCCCTGATAATATTCTGTCACACATTCTTTTCCTCTCCTCCTTCTCTATCCTCCTTAGAATCACCATTTCACTAATATTTATGTGTCTGGCATCATTTAAACTGAGATTTAAAAGCACAAAGATCAGTCAGATGTTAACTGATGAAGGGCCAAACTTAGAATGATAAATGGCGCCAATTTCGGAACGTCCTTGACACTGCGCATGCGCAGTAGGGGCGAAGTGTGGAGGGCCTTTCAGGACATGTTTTCTTTAGTTTTAGATGCAAATTTTGGGGATTGGGGGGCAAAATTTGTGTTTGGCCCTATATTTTAAGAGTTAGCACCAGCTATGTCTGGGTCATTGGTACAGTATAAAAATATAATCTGGGCATCATGTCTTTTCTTCAGTTGATCATAAGTAAAATGTAGAGCTCCCCTATGAAGCCCATTGATACAACCTATGTGGATTAATCTTAGTACCTCTAGAAGGTACTGAATACAAAATTTTTAATTCTTCAACAAAATGGCCAATTCCGGCTCCCATAGAAAGCCCAAATATTAACCCAGGCTCTTGATTTGAACACAGTTAAATCTGACTTCCCTAGAGATGTTGTGTACCGAATATGAAAGCATTCTGACTGTTGGATCTGAAGAAGAGAAATTGTAAAGAAATTTCTTCGAATTGCACTAAGTTCAAATTTGGGCTACCATAGCGGGCCCAAATATTGACCTATGGATCAGATTTGAACAAGTTTGAATCTGACACCCCTAGAGATGTTGTATACCAAATATGAAAGCATTCTGACAAGTGAATCTGAAGAAGAAGATTTTTATAGAAATTCCCTCATATTGTACTAAGTTAAATTTCATGTTCCCATATGGAGCCCAAATATTAACCTAGGCACTCGAATTGAACAACCTGGAATCTGACCCCCTAGAGATGTTGTATACCAAATATAAAAGCATTCCGACTGGTGGATCTGAAGAAGAAGATTTTTAAAGAAATTTTCTCATATTGCACTAAGTAAAAATTTGGGCTACCATAGTGAGCCCAAATATATACCTAGGGATCTGATTTGAACAAACTTGAATCTGACCCCCATAGAGATGTTGCATACCAAATATCAAAGCATTCTGACTGATGGATCTGAAGAAGAAGATTTTTTTAAATTACCCTCCATATTGAACAAAGATCAAATTTGGGCTTCCGTAGGAAGCCCAAATATTAACCTAGGGACTTGGTTTGAACAATCTAGAA
This sequence comes from Pictodentalium vernedei, assembly GCA_031216915.1. NCBI lineage: Eukaryota > Metazoa > Mollusca > Scaphopoda > Dentaliida > Dentaliidae > Pictodentalium > Pictodentalium vernedei. The sequence continues at coordinate 78,609,643 of CM062295.1, forward strand.
TCTGACCCTCATAACAATGATGTATACCAAATATTAAAAGATTCTGACTGGTGGTTCTGAAGAAGAAGATTTTTAAAGAATATTCCCCATATTACCCTATGTTAAAACTTCGGGCTCCTGTAGAGAGCCCAAATATGAACCAATGAGCTTTATTTCAACAAACTTTTATCTGACCCCCCCTATGAATGCTGTATACCAAATATCAAAATATTCTGATGATTGGTTCTGGAGAAAAGATTTTTTTAAATTTTTGCAAATATGCTGACTCAGCATTTTTTCGATGCCCATCACAGAACACCCTAACATAACCGATGGCAATTTTTTTTTACCATTCAATTCTACTAGTCATAAGGATACTTCATACCAAATAAAAGCTCTCTGTTCCGTGGGGTTTGGGAAATATGGGCATTTGAAAATATTTCTATTTTTAGCTCCCAGGGTTCCCATGGGGATGCGGGAATATTTTTTTTTGCATGGGTCAAGTACTTATGACCCAATACTACCACAAACCAAATTTGGTTCATACCGGACCATCGGTTCAGAAAATAGAAATTTTGGGCGGGGCCAAAAATCTTACCCCTCCTGTTACAAAGCCAAATATTACTTCACGAACTTCGTTTGAACAAACTTGATTCTACACCTCATATGAAAGCTCCATAGCAAATATCAAGTCATTGTATACACTGGTTCTTGAGAAGAAGATTTTTTAAATATTTTGGAGCATTTTCCCCCACTCCCTCCCTATGGGGCTGGGCATGCTGAGTTGAACAAAAATGAAATGCCCCTTTGGGACCATCATCACTCACACAAACTTTCACTTGAATTGGCCCAGTGGCTTTGGAGGAGAAGACCAAAACATGGTGTTGACAGACGACGGACGGGAAGCGATGAGATTAGCTCAGCTTGACTTTGTCAAGATGAGCTAAAAAAAAAAAACAAGCCTGCCACAAAGAGCACCTGATTACTCTTGTTGCTTTTCCATCAATTCTCACCAGAAAATGAGAGTCACAATGTTTCTAAATCCATAAATCTGTCTCAAACAAGGCTGGTATGACATGCACAGGTTTTCAAGGTGGGAATTTTGTAACTGTCACATAATAAGTGCAACACCGATCACCAGCAATCAAACAACAGTCCCCCACAGTTGGGTGTCACAATATTGGGGACGTTGGTCTGATGAATGAAGGAAGATTGAAAAAACAACACCAAAATATCTCTGAGCAAGCCGTAGGTGATATGAAAGTGTCAATGACACCGTAGCTCAAACTTGAACTTGGTAAGTTTTAAGTGAAATGGCAAAATTGAAGATCATTGGTACCAATATTATTTGGTGAAATTTAAACATAACAGCATTGTGTGTGCATAGTAATCCATGCATTTTTAAATGTAAACTGTAGGGCTGGCTGAAGGAAGAATGCTGACACACAAATGCAGTAAGTTCAGAGGTTATTGTAAACAGTGACTTTTTTCATGGAAATGAATGCTAATCAATAACTCTTATCTAGAAGGCTACTGCCAGCGGCAACATTTTTGATGGAAATCGAAGAAAGTTAAAAAATTTATAGTAATTTATATATTTTTTATACTTACCAATGACCCAGACATAGCTGGTGCTAACTCTAAAAAATCCAGGGCCAAACACAAATTTTGCCCCCCAATCCCCAAAATTTGCAAATAAAACCAAAAGAAATCATGTCCTAAAGGACCTCCATACTTTGCCCTTACTGCGCATGCGCAGTGTCAAGGACGTTCCGAAATTGGCGCCAATTATCATTCTTACTGGCAGTGCCTGGTCAGCGCTATGTACTCAGCGGGGAGGTAAGAGTTCCCAACTCCTGGGAGGGCCATCCCCGTCTGGGTCATTGGTAAGTATAAAAAAAATATAAATTACTATATATTTTTTAACATTTTTATACTGTACCAATGACCCAGACATAGCTGAATAGTAAAAAGGCTGGAGGGCCCAGGACATAGAAGAAAATCCAATAAGCTCAACTATATAATATAGAGTCAACCCCTCAAGGAGAAAAGGAGTATTAGGCTTTACATGTATCTTTCTTATTTTATGTTAAATTAGAAAGATACAATACCCTCATAACTGAGCACAATAACATTCATGTTCTCTATTAACATCCAGTATAACCCTTATACTAATTATTTTTAAAGTAAGCCAATAAATAAAGTTAGTCCAGAGAATTGAGACTCTTTATATTCTTTAAAAGTGTCCGAGGATTGTATATTAACGCCCGTTTGACACTTGACATATACAAATGCTTCACACCGAGCTACACTTTAAAAATATGACATGAATGAATTTTTAACATTAATATTACACTTTAAAACCATCCCAGAAACGACTCAGAAATACTGACTTCGGAGGAGGCATTCCCTTGCTTTTCACTATAAAGCAGGTCACCTAAGGGAACACCCTCCCCCCCCCCCCCTTTCCCTGGGTCAAATAGCCCAGAGCGAAGAGGGCAGCCGGACGGAGTCACTGCCGGAACAGAAAGCCTGCATAACTATAGTTGCAACTGTTTAGTGGACAACATTCTGAGCAACAGATAACAGACCTAAACAATGCAGGTCTCCAGAAATGGACTCAATATTTCTGAGATAAAAATTCGTGAATGTGGATGGCTGAGACCAATAAGCAGCCTTCATTAAATCTGTAATAGCAATACTATTAGCGTAAGCCCAAGAAGTAGAAAGAGCTCTTACTTCATGAGCCGAAATCTTAAACACAGACTGCTGAGAAGAAGATAAATTTTCATAAGCAGTACGGATAGTTAATTGAATCCATCTAGCAATAGAATGGACCGAAATGTCCTTTCTATTAGGCATCAGAGACAGAAAGAAACGTTTTCGTCCCTTTCTGATAAACTGAGATCTCTGTTTATAGATACGTAACGCTCTAACAGGACAGAGTAAAGGCCTACGCCCATCTGAAGACGGAAGAGCCTTAATAACAATAGGTTCCGGATATTTATTAGGAGCCTGATTCTTAGCTAAAAATCCGACATTAGTAGTGAAGGTGATAGTGTTCCCGACACTACGATAGTGAGAATCATCCACCGACAGTGCATGAAGCTCACGGACTCTTCTAGCAGAAGAGAAAGCTAAGAGAAAAGCTGTCTTATAAGATAAGAATTTGAAATCTACTGTCCCAAGAGGTTCAAATGGCTTTTCCTTCAGTTTAAGAAGAACCCAAGCTAAATTCCACTTAGGAATTAACCTAAGAGTTCTGGGTCTATTTATCGAGAAGTTTCTAACTAACTTAGATAAAGAGACATTAGATCCAATTTGTAAACTATCATGATGTGCATAGGTATCAGATAACATAGACCTATAACCCTTAATAGTAACAGGCTGCAGTTTGATTTCGTCAAACAAGTATACTAGAAAGTTTGCAATGTCTGGTATGGAGGGATCAAAAATATCAATAGAATGATCCCTACACCAACGACGAAAAACCTTCCACTTAGCCGCATAGTTTAGCGAAGAGGAGGTCCTCCTACAGTTAGAAATCGCGTCCACTGCTCGTCCTGTAAAGTGCTTGCCATGCAAGAAGGACCGCACAACGGAAAAACGTGAAGGTTGAGACCTTGCGGGTTGTGATGGAGTTGACGCGATTTCCCCTGCGAAAGAAGATCCTCCCGTGGAGGAAGCTTTCGCGGTAGGTCCCACAACAGACACCTGAGTAGATTTATCCACGGTCTCTGTGGAGACTACCAACAGAATCTTGCATTGAGATTGTTTTATCTTTAGCAATACTTGCTGAATTAACGGCGCTGGAGGATATGCATATCCTATCATTCCGTCCCAAGGGATTGACAGAGCATCTACTGCAAATGCTCTTGGATCTGATTGAATACTTGTTTGTTGAGAGTCCACTCCGACGGCAACAAGCGACCCTTTCGTGAAAGGGAGTCTGCTAGTACGTTCAGACGACCCGGTATATGACGGACCGAAAGAAGAACCTGATGTTCTAGAGCAAACAGAAGGATTCTTTCCGTTAGATTGAATAACGGAATTGAATGAGTGCCTCCCTGATTCCGTATATACGCCACTACTGTCGTATTGTCGGATAGGATCTGGACATGAGCATTGTGAATAATGTCCATCCAATGACATAACGCAAGCCAAATTGACATCATTTCCTTGATGCTTATGTGCTTGCCCAGGAATTGCGGATCCCAAAGACCCTGGCATCTCGAATCCGTTGGGATCAATGATGCACCCCAACCTGTTTGACTGGCATCCGTCATAATGGTAAAACTCTGATCCGGCAACTGCAGCGGAACTCCCTGAGTTAACCACTGAATGTTTGCCCAAGTCTGAATCTCTCATTTCACTTGATCTGACAAGAGAACGTCTATGTCGAGCGAATGAATTTTCACACTCCAATTCTGAGTCAAGAAAATTTGGAGAGGACGCGTGTGTAACCGCCCCATCGGAATGAGATCCGCAGCGGCTCAGCACAGACCTATCAGTCTCATGAACTCCCTCGCTGTGACTTTGTCTGCGTGCAGACAATAGCGAGCGTAACAACTGACTAATTTCGCTCTGGTTAACGGCAGACGAACGAGATTGTTGTGCGTCTCGAAGCTCATTCCCAGATGTGTGAATGACTTGGATGGCACCAGATCCGACTTCTCCTCGTTTATTATAAAACCGAGACGTCGGAGCAATAGAAGCAGATTCTGCACATCGTTCTGAAGCATTAACTCGTTGCCGTACCTCTGAAGAATGTCGTCCAGGTAGGCCGACATTACCGCAGACGAATGAGCTCGGAAATACATCATTACCGAGTTCATTACCCGAGTGAAAGCCCAGGGTGCTAGATTCAATCCGAAGCACATCGCCCGGAATTGATACACCACCCCTAGGACTACGAAGCGTAGATACTTTCTGAATATCGGATGAACCATGACGTGAAAGTACGCATCTTTGAGATCTACGCTTATTGCATAATCGTTCACCCGAATACTCGCTCTGACCGATCGAATCGTCTCCATATAAAACTTCGGAGCGACGATCAGCTTGTTTATCCAGCTCAAATCTATGACTGGACGGAACGAGCCGTCTGGTTTCGGAACCAGAAACAGATGGCTGTAGAATCCCGGTGTCTCCTGGTTTTCTACGACCTCTACCGCGTTCTTCATTGAAAGAGAATGCACCTCTGATAACAGAGCATCTCTTTTCTGCAGATTTGACGGAAGTTGAGTCCATTTTGGACTTCGAGTTAATGGAGGCTTTTGTTTGAAGGATATCTTTAGACCTTCCGAAATCACCCCTCTCACCCAAGGGTCGTCCGTAATCGACGCCCACTCTTGTGAAAAACTTGACAACCTTCCGCCAACCGGCACGCGATAGAGGTTGAAGCCATCACCTCCTGGACCTGCGAGGCCTGCGGTAGGAGAAACCACGTCATCCACGACCCGCACCTTGTCCCGTCGACCTCGGGGCGTCCGACCGGTTGTCCCAGCCCGAAGGACGTCCCGAATGTGAGTCGCTGCCTTGACGGTATCTTGAATAAGACCAAGAGGACGCACCGGAACCTCTATAGGAACCTCTCTTGGGCGCATTAGACCCAGAAGTGCCTGTCTTACTCTTATCTGCCGTGTCCGACTTCTTAGAAGCAGATTTGAACAGCAGAGAATCCGAAGCTTTCTTAGTAATTTTATCGTAAATTGCAGAAAGCTTGCCGTCGAAGAGAAGTTCTCCGGAGACCGAAGCGACTCTGAGACAGTTCTTCACCTTACTATCCACGAGTGAGGATGTAGCTAGGGCTGCGTCACGTCTAACCAACTCCAGGTTTGCCACTGAAAGGGCGGAGTTACACAAGGAATAAGCTACTGCCCTTGAAAGAAGTCTTAAAGAGGATTGTATATCCTGGAATTCTTTCCCTTGAAGACGCAGTGATAACGCCTTAGTAAGGTGGTCTGCGTAAGATAAAGCATCTAAACTGGCTCTATTAGACAAAATAGTCGTCTCCAACACCGCGGTTGGAATAGACGCAGACGACGGTAATGATAATTCTAAGTCTTCCGCCTCGTCGTCCATACGCAGAGGAACTCTCGGGATACCCTGTCCTGCCGTATCGAATTTATTCCTTGCATTAAAGAAAGGCAGGTTGAGAGTATTGGCGGACAAGAAACCCGCTTTTCCTGTTTTGGAAGCAAGTTTGAATATAGCATCGTTCAATAATTCAAATGTTCTTGCAACATTATTGGACTGAGACGGAAACTCGGGAGCGATGTCCCTGAACCGCTCAAAGAAATCAGAGTCCAATGACGCTATAATTCTCTTGTCCGGAACCGCAGCAGTCTGGCCCAACGGAACAACTTGAGGAAGAAAGTGCCGGATGAAGTCCACGGCAGCTTTATGTTGTTCCGAAAGGGATAGCTCCAAGTCATCCGTATCCCTTTCACCATCCAGTCAGACCTCATGATGCTCCCGGTCGTCCGCCCCCGATGCTTCAGTGGAGCGTACTGACCCAGCGCCGTCGGATAATTCCCGATCCAACACCGTTTCTGTCGGTTCCTGGGATGCTGCGATAAGTTGTGCTATTTGAACAAGCACGTCCGACATCGAGGCCTGCGGAGGCGCAGTCTTTCGCTGCTTCGCAGAGGGCAGCTCCGCATCTGATGACTCCCGCATACTCTTCCTATGCGAAAGTCCGGAGTCCACCGGCCTCGTGTCCCTGGCTACCGGATGGCGTGACCTGGTCGCCGAAGAATCCCTGATCGGCGAAGCTGGTAAAATATCGGTGGTCACGTAGCCAAGGTGCGGTCGTGTGTGCTGATGAGAGGAAGAAGCCTGAGCAGTCTCCGCGGACTACCTATACAACGGAGCATCCCGAGCGACGGACGTGTGCTCCGCTTGCGACACATTTTGTACCACAACATCTGGTCCCAGATGTTGTTGTACGAGAGAGGGGACTCTCTCGCTCGCGGCCCGGCTGGACCTGGACGAGCTAGGAACCGGACTCGAAGGCTTCCTCCGATCTCTCCTACTATCCGCCGTCACTGGGTGTGCACGTTGAATGTTTATAGTGCTCGCATCACCCAACATTTCCTCCTGGACCGCATCGGACGAACCGGCTGCCGAACCATGCGGTGAATGGACGCTACACCGGGCGAGCTAGCGGACGACATTTGTCTTATCTCCATGAGCACTTTTGCCGCTAGCTCTGTATTCATTTGTGACGACGGAAGCGCACTTGCGGAAGATAACATGGAACATCACCCTGTTCTTGTTCCTCTGAAATAGAAACTGATAGAGTAGAGTGACCCTGCGGAGAAAGAGCCGGCATAGCCCTTTCTCCACTAACAACATATCGTGACACACGTTTCCAATGTTTGTCATCCCAATATTGACATATAGAACAGGGATTAGTGCGAGAACACTGACTACAATTAATACAATGATCATGAAAGTCAGAGGAAGATTTCTTCCTATTACAATTTGAACAATATCCTTTCATTGTGAAAAGTCAACAACAAGTCCTAGTACTCGCACAAGCCCCTAACACAAAGATACATAATAACATGATCCATTAATAATGAAGAAACAATTGAAAATCAAAATAATTTTTAAAAAGTTAAAAAATTTATAGTAATTTATATATTTTTTATACTTACCAATGACCCAGACTTAGCTGGTGCTAACTCTAACAAAACCAGGGCCAAACACAAATTTTGCCCCCCAATCCCCAAAATTTGCATCCAAAACCAAAAGAAATCATGTCCTATAGGACCTCCATACTTCGCCCCCACTGCGCATGCGCGTGTCAAGGACGTCCCGAAATTGGTGCCAATTATCATTCTTACTGGCAGTGCCTGGTCAGCGCTATGTACTCAGCGGGGAGGCAAGAGTTCCCAACTCCTGGGAGGGCCATCCCCATCTGGGTCATTGGTAAGTATAAAAAATATATAAATTACTATAAATTTTTTAACATTTTTATACTGTACCAATGACCCAGACTTAGCTGAATAGTTAAAAGGCTGGAGGGCCTAGGACATAGAGGAAAATCCAATAAGCTCAACTATATAATAAAGAGGTAACCCCTTAAGGAGAAAAGGAGTATTAGGCTTTACATGTATCTTTCTTATTTAATATTAAATTAGAAAGATACAATACCCTTTATATTTGAGCACAATAACATTCATGTTCTCTATTAACATCCAGTATAACCCTTATACTAATTATTTTTAAAGTAAGCCAATAAAAAAAGTAGTCCAGAGAATTGAGACTCTTTATAATCATTTAAAAGTGTCCGAGTATTGTATATTAAAGCCCGTTTGACACTTGACATATACAAATGCTTCACACCGAGCTACACTTTAAAAATATGACATGAATGAATTTTAACATTAATATTACACTTTAAAACCATCCCGGAAGCGACTCAGAAATACTGACTTTGGAGGAGGCATTCCCTTGCTTTTCACTATAAAGCAGGTGACCTAAGGGAACCCCCCCCCCTTCCCCTTGCCCTGGGTCAAATAGCCAAGAGCGAAGAGGGCAGCCAGACGGAGTCACTGCCGGAACAGAAAGCCTGCATAACTATAGTTGCAACTGTTTAGTGGACGACATTCTGAGCAACAGATAACGGACCTAAACAATGCAGGTCTCCAGAAATGGACTCAATATTTCTGTGATAAAAATTCGTGAATGTGGATGGCTGAGACCAATAAGCAGCCTTCATTAAATCTGTAATAGCAACACTATTAGCATAAGCCCAAGAAGTAGCAAGAGCTCTTACTTCATGAGCGAAAATCTTAAGCACAGACTGCTGAGAAGAAGATAAACTCTCATAAGCAGTACGGATAGTTAATTGAATCCATCTAGCAATAGAATGGACCGAAATGTCCCTTCTATTAGGCATCAAAGACAGAAAGAAACGTTTCCGTCCCTTTCTGATAAACTGAGATCTCTGTTTATAGATACGTAATGCTCTAACAGGACAGAGTAAAGGCCTATGCCCGTCTGAAGACGGAAGAGCCTTAATAACAATACGTTCCGGATATTTATTAGGAGCCTGATTCTTAGCTAAAAAACCCACATTAGTAGTGAAGGTGATAGTGTTCCCGACACTACGATAGTGAGAATCATCCACCGACAGTGCATGAAGCTCACTGACTCTTCTAGCCAAAGAGAAAGCTAAGAGAAAAGCTGTCTTATAAGATAAGAATTTGAAATCTACTGTCCCAAGAGGTTCAAATGGCTTTTCCTTCAATTTAAGAAGAACCCAAGCTAAATTCCATTTAGGAATTAATCTAAGAGTTCTGGGTCTATTTATCGAGAAGTTTCTAACCAACTTAGATAAAGAGACATTAGATCCAATTTGTAAACTATCATGATGTGCATAGGTATCAGATAACATAGACCTATAACCCTTAATAGTAACAGGCTGCAGTCTGATTTCGTCAAACAAGTATACTAGAAAGTTTGCAATGTCTGGTATAGAGGGATCAAAAATATCTACAGAATGACCAACGACGAAAAACCTTCCACTTAGCCGCATAGTTTAGCGAAGAGGAGGTCCTCCTACAGTTAGAAATAGCGTCCACTGCTCGTCCTGTAAAGTGCTTGCCATGCAAGAAGGACCGCACAACGGAAAAACGTGAAGGTTGAGACCTTGCGGGTTGTGATGGAGTTGACGCGATTTCCCCTGCGAAAGAAGATCCTCCCGTGGAGGAAGCTTTCGCAGTAGGTCCCACAACAGACACCTGAGTAGATTTATCCACGGTCTCTGTGGCGACAGAGATGCTACCAACAGAATCTTGCATTGAGATTGTTTTATCTTTAGCAATACTTGTTGAATTAACGGCGCTGGAGGATACGCATATCCTATCATTCCATCCCAAGGGATCGACAGAGCGTCTACTGCAAATGCTCTTGGATCCGGACACGGAGACACATACGTCTGCAACTGATTGTTGAGATGTGTCGCAAATAAGTCTATCATTGGACGTTCCCATTGGTAGCAAATCTGACTGAATACTTGTTTGTTGAGAGTCCACTCCGACGGCAACAAGCGACCCTTTCGTGAAAGGGAGTCTGCTAGCACATTAAGACGACCCGGTATGTGACGGACCGAAAGAAGAACCTGATGTTCTAGCGCAAACAGAAGGATTCTTTCCGTTAGATTGAACAACGGAACTGAATGAGTGCCTCCCTGATTCCGTATATACGCCACTACTGTCGTATTGTCGGATAGGATTTGGACATGAGCATTGTGAATAATGTCCATCCAATGACGTAACGCAAGCCAAATTGACATCATTTCCTTGATGTTTATGTGCTTGCACAGGAATTGCGGATCCCAAAGACCCTGGCATCTCGAATCCGTTGGGATCAATGATGCACCCCAACCTGTTTGACTGGCATCCGTCATAATGGTAAAACTCGGATCCGGCAACTGCAGCGGAACTCCCTGAGTTAACCACTGAATGTTTGCCCAAGTCTGAATCTCTTGTTTCACTTGATCTGACAAGAGAACGTCTACGTCGAGCGAATGAATTTTCACACTCCAATTCTGAGTCAAGAAAATTTGGAGAGGACGCGTGCATAACTGCCCCATCGGAATGAGATCCGCAGCGGCTCCGCACAGACCTATCAGTCTCATAAATTCTCTCGCTGTGACTTTGTCTGCGTGCAGACAATAGCGAGCGTAACAACTGACTACTTTTGCTCTGGTTAACGGCAGACGAACGAGATTGTTGTGCGTCTCGAAGCTCATTCCCAGATGTGTGAATGACTTGGACGGCACCAGATCCTGATGTTATATGATGTCTTGTCTCATTACAGGACTGATGGCGTTTACAGATGTCTACCGAGGTAACTCAGTAAACTAACATGGTAGCACATTCCTGCGCAGTTGTTTAACGCTTTGCAGTGACTCCACAGGAAAATTCATCTCTGGAAATGGCTCAGCAGTTGAAAACGCCACCAGTCTTGGAATCTGAGGATCAGTATCTAGAGTGGTTGAATGATCTTCATGTGTGGGAATTGTTTACTGACCTTGATAAGAAAAAACGTGGTCCTGCAGTGTATCTGACACTTACTGGGAGAGCTAGAGAGTGTATTCGTGAACTCACCCCTGCACAGTTGGGAGCTGAGGATGGTGTGAAAGCTGTCACTGATAGACTTGATTCTCTGTTCATGAAGGATAGGAACACAAGGGCATATTTGTCATTCAAAGAATTTTATGAATATAAGAGACCATCAGGTGTTTCTATTACAGACTTCATTGTTCGATTTGAGTATTTGTATCATAAACTGTCACAACATGATATGATGTTACCAGAAGGTGTCAAGGCTTTCTTTCTGTTGAATGCTGCAAATGTGTCTGATGAGAATGAGAAATTAGCTCGTGCTACAGTTGGTGAACTTACTTATGATAATATGAAAGAGAAAATTCAGAAAATTTTCGGAGATCCTGTTGCTGGTGAAAATACTGCCTGTGCTCCTTCAGTGAAATCAGAGCCAGTTTTTCAGACTATTAGTCAGCGACAGCATTGGCGTGGGCGTGGTAGAGGAGGAAGAGGAAATTCTATGAAGAATGGTAATCCACTTGGGAAGGATGGAAAACTATTGAGATGTTTCAATTGTGATTCTACGAAACATCTTTCAAGGGATTGTCCTCATTCTCGAGAACCCACTTCTTCTACAAGAAAAGTTCACGCAATGATTCATGAAGTTCACATAACTCTCTTCAACTCTGGGACTGATGGCTGTATGCCAACGATGATTAAAGAGACTTTAGGAATGGCAGTGCTGGATAGTGCCTGCACAAAAACTGTAACTGGAGAAACTTGGCTTCAGTCATATATTGATACTTTAGGAGAGACAGATAAACTTTTAGTTGAAGAATTTTCATCAAATACTAAGTTTCGCTTTGGTGATGGCAAAGAAGTGACTTCAGAGAAATTTGTCAAAATTCCTGCTGTTATTGGAAATACTAAAGTGATGATACAGACTAACGTTGTGAAAAATGATATTCCTCTATTAATGAGTAGAGAATCTATGAAAAAAGCTGAAATGAATATAAACTTTGAAATGGACACTGTCAAAGTATTTGGAAGAAATTTAAAATTATTGACCACAGCCTCTGGACATTACTGTTTACCATTGACAGATTGTTTATTGAAAGACGGCATTCATAGTAATGTGATTCTACATGTCAGTAATTTGAAAGAACTATCTTTCTCAGAAAAGCTGAAAAAGGCTTTTAAGCTGCATAGACAGTTATCCCATGCTTCAAAAGAAAAACTTATTAAGTTATTAAAAGAGAGTAAAAATTTCAGTGATAATGAATTTTTGAAAGCTGTGGAAGAATGCTGTGACTCATGTGAAGTTTGTGAAAAATTCCAGAAAACACCCTTACATCCCATAGTTGGTTTAAGACTTGCTGATAACTTTAATCAAGTGGTTTGCATGGATCTAAAAGAACATGTTCATGGAGAATCGTGGATTCTTCATCTCATAGATGCAGCCACAAGATACTCTGCTGCTTGTTTGGTTAAAACCAAACATCAAGATGAAATTGTTCAGAAAATTTTCAATATTTGGATAGCATACTTTGGAGCTCCGTGTATGTTTCTATCTGATAATGGTGGAGAATTTTCAAATGAGACATTTCGTGAGATGAACGAAAAATTTAATATAGAAACTGCTACCACTGCGGCAGATTCTCCATTCAGTAATGGGATAGTAGAAAGACATAATGCAGTTCTTGCCGAGTCTATGAAAAAGACATTAGTTGATGTTAAGTGTAATGACAATATAGCTCTGGCATGGGCTGTTAGTGCTAAGAACTCTTTACAAAATACTGGTGGTTACAGTCCCAATCAGCTTGTTTTTGGCAGAAATGTGAATATGCCCTGTATTCTCAATAATGAACTTCCTGCTATGGAACAAACAAACTGTGACATAGTACGTATGAACTTAGATGCAATGCATAAAGCTAGAGAAGGTTTTATTGAAGCAGAATCTAGTGAAAGAATCCGAAGGGCTCTTCGACATAAAGTTCGATCTTATTCTGATGAACATTATGAAAATGGAGACAAAGTATTTTACAAAAGAAAGAACTTTAGAGGATGGAAGGGTCCAGCTGTTGTTTTAGGACAAGATGGACAGTTTGTACTAATTCGTCATGGTGGTGCATATTACAGAGTCCATCCATGTCAGTTAATGAAGACAAAATCTTCTGAAATTAAAACAACAATTGATAAGGATAAACTCTTAAGCATAGAAACTGAGTTTCAGCCTATAGAACAGAATGATCCTCTGTGTGACATTTTTAAAGAAAAGTGTAAATCTCAAGGTACCTCTGATGGAGAATATAATGAAGACAATACTGTCCAAACTCAGATTGATGTTTCTGAGGTAGAAACTGATACTCAAATTGAAAAATTCACTAATGAGAAGAAACCAAAACGTAATTGTCATGTAAAATTTAAGTTAAATGGAGAAAGTGACTGGCATAAAGCAAAAGTATTGAGTATGCAACCAAAACAAACTGGTTCCTATAAAAATTGGATTAATGTCCATGCAGAAGGAGAAGATGATCCTAAGTGTGTTAATTGGGATGAAGTTGAATCGTGGTCAGTTATTTCTGATGTGGAAACTTCTGTCTTCATGACTAAAGTAGAAGAAATGTCACAGGAAGTAGTGGATGCTAAGGGTAAGGAACTTGAGAATATGAAGAGAAATGATGTTTATGAGTTAGTGAAATATGAGAATCAACCAGTTATTTCAGCAAGATGGATAATTACTGAAAAGATGAAAGGAGATGAAAAAATTGTCAAAGCTCGTCTTGTGGCTAGAGGTTTTGAGGAAGACTCATCTTGTCTGAGGAAAGATTCACCCACTTGCAGTAGGGAATGCTTACGATTGGCTTTTATGACAGCCATACTCATGTTCTGGGAATTGAATTCTTTAGATATCACAGCAGCTTTCTTACAAGGGCAGCCAATTGAAAGGGATTTGTTTCTTCAACCGCCTAAAGATGTTTGCACTGATGAGTGTGTATGGAAACTTAAACGTTGCATATATGGATTAAATGATGCTCCGAGATCATGGTATATTAGAGTTAGAGATGTGTTGTGTAAACTAAAGGCAGAGATAAGTTTATATGACAATTCTATGTTTTTATGGCATGATGCTCATGATGGAAAATTGATTGGTCTAATTGTAGTTCATGTGGATGACTTTGCATTTTGTGGAAATGAAGACTTTCATCATGATGTTATAGATGAACTGAGAAAAATCTTCAAGATTAGTCATGAAGCCAATGGATCTTTTAAATATTTAGGACTCAGTGTTTCGCAATCCAATAAAGCAATTTTGGTTCATCAAGATATGTACATTCCTTTAATAGATGAAATATCATTGACCTCTGATCGCTTAGCTCAGAAATCTAATGAAATGACTGTGAATGAGAAGAAAGAATTAAAAAAACTGAGTGGTCAGAAGATGTGGGTTAGCAGCCAGACACGTCCAGACCTAAGCTTTGAAACCTGCTCCATGAGTAATGTTGGCAAGCATCCCACTGTGAAGAAACTTCATGAAGCAAATAAAGCTGTTGCCCAACTCAAGTCGCAAAGAGTTGTTCTCAAGTTCCCAAGTCTTGGTAATCCAAATTTGCTCAAAATTAAATGCTATTCAGATGCCACTTATGCTAGTTTGGAGGATGGCTCCTCTCAAGGAGGGTTCATTGTGTTTGTGGAAGGGGAAAACAAACAAGTAATACCTATCTGTTGGCAATCAAAGAAACTGGTTAGAGTAACCAAAAGTCCATTAGCTTCAGAAACATTATCTTTGTGTGATGCAGCAGATGCTGCATTCCTCATTGCAAGTCTCATACAAGAAATATTTCATACGCCATCTCTACCATCAATCGAATGTTTTACAGACAATGCTTCGTTATTTGAAACTCTAAAAACATCTACAATGGTGTCTGATAGGAGACTCAGGGTTGATGTGGCAAGACTAAGGCAGATGGTGGATAATCAAGAAATCAAGGTTTCTTGGGTGGAAGCCAAGAAACAGATAGCAGACTGTCTGACAAAAAGAGGTGCCTCCAGTCATCGTTTACTGGATGTCCTCAAAAGCTCTCATCTTTAATTATAAAAGATCTTTCAGTGTAAATAGTGTATAAAGTGTTTCAAAACATGAACAGTTATGTATATACACCATGGAAAGTTTTAGAAGTGCAGAGAAAAATCTTACATGCAATAATTGACAGTTCATAGCTAAAACCATGCTTGGAAGAGAAAAGACCTGCAATGATGTTATATGATGTCTTGTCTCATTACAGGACTGATGGCGTTTACAGATGTCTACCGAGGTAACTCAGTAGACATCTCCTCATTTACTATAAAACCGAGACGTCGGAGCAATAGAAGTAGATTCTGAACATCGTTCTGAAGCGTTAACTCGTTGCCGTACCTCTGAAGAATGTCGTCCTGGTAGGCCGACGTTACCGCAGACGAATGAGCTCGGAAATAGATCATTACCGAGTTCATTACCCGAGTGAAAGCCCAGGGTGCTAGATTCAGTCCGAAGCACATCGCCCGGAATTGATACACCACTCCTAGGACTGCGAAGCGTAGATACTTTCTGAATGTCGGATGTACCATGACGTGAAAGTACGCATCTTTGAGATCTATGCTTGTTGCATAATCGTTCACCCGAATACTCGCTCTGACCGACCGAATCGTCTCCATATAAAATTTCAGAGCGATGATCAGCTTGTTTATCCAGCTCAAATCTATGACTGGACGGAACGAGATGTCTGGTTTCGGAACCAGAAACAGATGGCTGTAGAATCCCGGAGTCTCCTGGTTTTCTACGACCTCTACCGCGTTCTTCATTAAAAGAGACTGCACCGCTGATAACAGAGCGTCTCTTTTCTGCGGATTTGACGGAAGTTGAGTCCACTTTGGACTTCGAGTTAATGGAGGCTTTCGTTTGAAGGATATCTTTAGACCTTCCGAAGTCACTCCTCTCACCCAAGGGTCGTCCGTAATCGACGCCCATTCTTGTGAAAAGCTCGACAACCTTCCGGCAACCGATACGCGATAGAGGTTTAAGCCATCACCTCCTGGACCTGCGGTAGCAGAAACCACGTCCTCCTCGACCCGCACCTCGTCCCGTCGACCTCAGGGCGTCCGACCGGTTGTCCCGGCCCGAAGGACGTCCCGAACGAGAGTCGCTACCCTGACGGTCTCTCGAATAAGACCAAGAGGATGCACCGGAACCTCTATAGGAACCTCTCTTGGGCGCATTAGACCCAGAAGTGCCTGTCTTATTCTTGTCTGCCGTATCCGACTTCTTAGAAGCAGATTTGAACAACAGAGAATCCGAAGCTTTCTTTGTAATTTTATCATAAATAGCAGAAAGCTTGCCGTCAAAGAGAAGTTCTCCGGAGACCGAAGCGACTCTGAGAGAGTTCTTCACCTTAGTATCCACGAGTGTGGATGTAGCTAGGGCTGGGTCACGTCTAACCAACTCCAGGTTTGCCACTGAAAGGGCGGAGTTACACGTGGAATAAGCTACTGCCCTTGAAAGAAGTCTTAAAGAGGATTGTATATCCTGAAATTCTTTCCCTTGAAGGCGCAGTGATAACGCCTTAGTAAGGTGATCTGCGTAAGATAAGGCATCTAAATTGGCTCTGTTAGATGAAATAGCTGTTTCCAACACCGCGGTTGGAATAGAAGCCGATGACGGTAATGATAGCTCTAAGTCTTCCGCCTCGTCGTCCATACGCAGAGGAACTCTCGGAATACCCTGTCCTGCCGTGTCGAATTTATTCCTTGCATTAATGAAAGGCAGGTTGAGAGTATTGGCGGACAAGAAACCTGCTTTCCCCGTTTTGGAAGCAAGTTTAAATATAGTGTCGTTCAATAATTCAAATGTTCTTGCAACATTATTGGACTGCGACGGAAACTCGGGAGCGATGTCCCTGAACCGCTCAAAAAATTCAGAGTCCAATGACGCTATAATTCTCTTGTCCGGAACCGCAGCAGTCTGGCCCGACGGAACAACTTGAGGGAGAAAGTGCCGGATGAAGTCCACGGCAGCTTTATGTTGTTCCGAAAGGGATAGCTCCAAATCATCCGTATCCCTTTCACCATCCGGTTGGACCTCATGATGCTCCCGGTCGTCCGCCCCCGATGCTTCGGCAGAGCGTGCCGACCCAGCGCCGTCGGATAATTCCCGATCCGACACTGTTTCTGTCGGCTGCTGGGATGCTGCGATAAGTTGTGCTATCTGCACAAGTATGTCCGGCATCGAGACCTGCGGAGGCGCAGTCTTTCGCTGCTTCGCCGAGGGCAGCTCCGCATCAGATGGCTCCCGCATACTTTTTCTATGCGAACGTCCGGAGTCCATCGGCCTCGTGTCCCTGGCTGCCGGATGGTGTGACCTGGTCGCCGAAGAATCCCTGATCGGCGAAGCTGGTAAGATATTGGCGGTCAGGCAGCCAAGGTGCGGTCGTGTGCGCTGACGAGAAGAAGAAGCCTGAGCAGTCTCCGCAGACTGCCTATACAACGGAGCGTCCCGAGCGACGGACGTATGCTCTGCTGGCGACACATTTTGTACCACAACATCTGGTCCCAGATGTTGTTGTACGAGAGAGGGGCCTCTCTCGCTCGCGGCCCGGCTGGACCTGGACGAGCTAGGAACCTGACTCAAAGGCTTCCTCCGATCTCGCTTACTATCCGCCGTCACTGGGTGTGCACATTGAATGTTTATAGTGCTCGCATCACCCAACATTTCCTCCTGGACCGCATCGGACGAACCCGGCTGCCGAACCATTCGGTGAATGGACGCTACACCGGGCGAGCTAGCGGACGACATTTGTTTAATCTCCATGAGCACTTTTGCCGCTAGCTCTGAATTCATTTGTGACGACGGAAGCGCACTTGCAGAAGATAACATGGAAACATCACCCTGTTCTTGTTCCTCTGAAATAGAAACTGAGAGAGTAGAGTGACCTTGCGGAGAAAGAGCCGGCATAGCCCTTTCTCCAGTAACAACATACCGTGACACACGTTTCCAATGTATAGAACAGGGATTAGTGCGAGAACACTGACTACAATTAATACAATGATCATGAAAGTCAGAGGAAGATTTCTTCCCATTACAATTTGAACAATATCCTTTCATTGTGAAAAGTCAACAACAAGTCCTAGTTACTCGCACAAACCCCTGACACAAAGATACATAATAACATGATCCATTAATAATGAAAAAACAATTGCAAATCAAAATAATTTTGAAAAAATATTTTTTCAGTGAAGCCCAAGTTTCTGAAAAGTAACGTTGAGCCCGATGGATCCGATGGCAAAGTGTGGTAAAAAATTTTAAATTTATATTAAATAATTAATGAGACACTTACGGATAATAGAAATGTATCTTATAGTGAGATAAACTACACCAAAGGCAAACAGCCCCCCCTCAAAAAAGGCTGTTGCCAATGTAAACAAACAGTGTAAAACACCAGAAAACATGACTCCAGGCACTGAAAAAACTGGCCCGAAATCAGTCATCAAAATTACACTCTATCTGATGCAAGACAGAGACTCCCAGGGGAGAATCTGCAGAACATCAGATGGAAGATGCAGAACACAAACGTTTATACACCCATGGGTGAAAACGTAACTATGGGGAAAATAACAGAAAACATTCTGTAACCAAGCAACTCTCCCAAGAGAATTTTAGAAATGAACTTTCTCAAAAATATGCCAAAAGCATGGGAGAATTGCAAGGGGGGACTTAGAAGGCCAGGGGAGAGGAAACACTGAATAAGCAGTGCAACATTTTAGCAAGAATGACAACAAGAGGCCCATGCCTCGAAAATAGGCAACTTAACATAATTTCATAAAAAATTTTAAGTACAGCCCTGATTATTTTTTGTCACTTCTTTTTCCTCTCCTCCTTCTATACCCTCCTTAGAATCACCATTTCTCCAAAAATTACGTGTCTGGCATCCTTTAAACTGAGATTTACAAGCACAAAGATCAGTGAGATGTTGACTGATGAAGGGCCAAACAGAGAATGATAATTGGCGCCAATTTCAGGACGTCCTTGACACTGCGCATGCGCAGTGGGGGCAAAGTATGGAGGTCCTATAGGACATGATTTCTTTTGGTTTTGGATGCAAATTTTGGGGATTGGGGGGCAAAATTTGTGTTTGGCCCTGATTTTGTTAGAGTTAGCACCAGCTATGTCTGGGTCATTGGTAAGTATAAAAAATATATAAATTACTATAAATTTTTTAACTTTCTTCGATTTCCATCAAAAATGTTGCCGCTGGCAGTAGCCTTCTAGATAAGAGTTATTGATTAGCATTCATTTCCATGAAGTCTGGGTCATTGGTACAGTATAAAAATATATTTTTTCAGCGAAGCCCAAGTTTCTGAAAAGTAACGTTGAGCCCCAATGGATCCCAAGGCTAAGTGTGGTCAAAAATTTTAAAATTATATTAAATAATTAATGCAACACTTTCGGATAATATAAATGTATCTTATAGTGAGATAAACTACAGCAAAGGCAAACAGCCCCCCTCAAAAAAGGCTGTTGCCAATGAAAACAAACAGTGTAAAAACACCAGAAAACATGACTCCAGGCACTGAAAAAACTGGCCCGGAATCAGTCATCAATTACACTCTATCTGATGCAAAACAGAGACTCCCAGGGGAGAATCTGTAGAACATCAGATGGAAGATGCAGAACACAAACGTTATACACCCATGGGTGAAAACGTAACTATGGGGAAAATAACAGAAAACATTCTGTAACCAAGCAACTCTCCCAGGAAATTTTAGAAATGAAATTTCTCAAAAATATGTCAAAAGCATGGGAGAATTGCAAGGGGGGACTTTAGAAGGCTAGGGGAGAGGAAACACTGAATAAGCAGTGCAACAATTAGCAAGAATGACAACAAGAGGCCCATGCCTCGAAAGTTAAAAAATTTATAGTAATTTATATATTTTTTATACTTACCAATGACCCAGACTTAGCTGGTGCTAACTCTAACAAAACCAGGGCCAAACACAAATTTTGCCCCCCAATCCCCAAAATTTGCATCCAAAACAAAAAGAAATCATGTCCTAAAGGACCTCCATACTACGCCTCTACTGCGCATGCGCAGTGACGCAGACGTCCCGAAATTGGTGCCAATTATCATTCTTACTGGCAGTGCCTGATCAGCGCTATGTACTCAGCAGGGAGGCAAGAGTTCCCAACTCCAGGGAGGGCCATCCCTGTCTGGGTCATTGGTAAGTATAAAAAATATATAAATTACTATAAATTTTTTAACATTTTTATACTGTACCAATGACCCAGACTTAGCTGAATAGTAAACAGGCTGGAGGGCCTAGGACATAGAGGAAAATCCAATAAGCTCAACTATATAGTAAAGAGGTAACCCCTTAAGGAGAAAAGGAGTATTAGGCTTTACATGTATCTTTCTTATTTAATATTAAATTAGAAAGATACACTACCCTTAATAATTGAGCACAATAACATTCATGTTCTCTATTAACATCCAGTATAACCCTTATACTAATTATTTTTAAAGCAAGCCAATAAATAAAGTAGTTCAGAGAATTGAGACTCTTTATAGTCATTTAAAAGTGTCCGAGTATTGTATATTAAAGCCCGTTTGACACTTGACATATACAAATGCTTCACACCGAGCTACACTTTAAAAATAAGACATGAATGAATTTAAACATTAATATTACACTTTAAAACCATCCCGGAAGCGACTCAGAAATACTGACTTGGAGGAGGCATTCCCTTGCTTTTCACTATAAAGCAGGTGACCTAAGGGAACACCCGCCCCCCCCCCCCCCTTCCCCTTGCCCTGGGTCAAATAGCCCAGAGTGAAGAGGGCAGCCGGACGGAGTCACTGCCGGAACAGAAAGCCTGCATAACTATAGTTGCAACTGTTTAGTGGACGACATTCTGAGCAACAGATAACGGACCTAAACAATGCAGGTCTCCAGAAATGGACTCAATATATCTGAGATAAAAATTCGTAAATGTGGATGGCTGAGACCAATAAGCAGCCTTCATTAAATCTGTAATAGCAACACTATTAGCATAAGCCCAGGAAGTAGAAAGAGCTCTTACTTCATGAGCAGAAATCTTAAGCACAGACTGCTGAGAAGAAGATAAATCTTCATAAGCAGTACGGATAGTTAACTGAATCCATCTAGCAATAGAATGGACTGAAATGTCCTTTCTATTAGGCATCAAAGACAGAAAGAAACATTTCCGTCCCTTTCTGATAAACTGAGATCTCTGTTTATAGATACGTAGTGCTCTAACAGGACAGAGTAAAGGCCTACGCCCGTCTGAAGACGGAAGAGCCTTAATAACAATAGGTTCCGGATATTTATTAGGAGCCTGATTCTTAGCTAAAAAACCCACATTAGTAGTGAAGGTGATAGTGTTCCCAACACTACGATAATGAGAATCATCCACCGATAGTGCATGAAGCTCACTGACTCTTCTGGCAGAAGAGAAAGCTAAGAGAAAAGCTGTCTTATAAGATAAGAATTTGAAATCTACTGTCCCAAGAGGTTCAAATGGCTTTTCCTTCAATTTAAGGAGAACCCAAGCTAAATTCCACTTAGGAATTAATCTAAGAGTTCTGGGTCTATTTATCGAAAAGTTTCTAACCAACTTCGATAAAGAGACATTAGATCCAATTTGTAAACTATCATGATGTGCATAGGTATCAGATAACATAGATCTATAACCCTTTATAGTAACAGGCTGCAGTTTGATTTACTAGAAAGTTTGCAATGTCTGGTATAGAGGGATCGAATATATCTACAGAATGATCCCTACACCAACGACGAAAAACCTTCCACTTAGCCGCAAAGTTTAGCGAAGAGGAGGTCCTCCTACAGTTAGAAATCGCGTCCACTGCTCGTCCTGTAAAGTGCTTGCCATGCAAGAAGGACCGCACAATGGAAAAACGTGAAGGTTGAGACCTTGCGGGTTGTGATGGAGTTGGCGCGATTTCCCCTGCGAAAGAAGATCCTCCCGTGGAGGAAGCTTCCGCGGTAGGTCCCACAACAGACACCTGAGTAGATTTATCCACGGTCTCTGTGGCGACAGAGATGCTACCAACAGAATCTTGCATTGAGATTGTTTTATCTTTAGCAATACTTGTTGAATTAACGGCGCTGGAGGATACGCATATCCTATCATTCCGTCCCAAGGGATCGACAGAGCGTCTACTGCAAAAGCTGTTGGATCCGGACACGGAGACACATACGTCTGCAACTGATTGTTGAGATGTGTCGCAAATAAGTCTATCATTGGCCGTTCCCATTGGTAGCAAATCTGATTGAATACTTGTTTGTTGAGAGTCCACTCCGACGGCAACAAGCGACCCTTTCGTGAAAGGGAGTCTGCTAGCACATTCAGACGACCCGGTATGTGACGGACCGAAAGAAGAACGTGATGTTCTAACGCAAACAGAAGGATTCTTTCCGTTAGATTGAACAACGGAACTGAATGAGTGCCTCCCTGATTCCGTATATACGCCACTACTGTCGTATTGTCGGATAGGATTTGGACATGAGCATCGTGAATAATGTCCATCCAGTGACGTAACGCAAGCCAAATTGACATCATTTCCTTGATGTTTATGTGCTTGCACAGGAATTGCGGATCCCAAAGACCCTGGCATCTCGAATCCGTTGGGATTAATGATGCACCCCAACCTGTTTGACTGGCATCCGTCATAATGGTAAAACTCGGATCCGGCAACTGCAGCGGAACTCCTTGAGTTAACCACTGAATGTTTGCCCAAGTCTGTATCTCTTGTTTCACTTGATCTGACAAGAGAACGTCTACATCGAGCGAATGAATTTTCACACTCCAATTCTGAGTCAGGAAAATTTGAAGAGGACGTGTGCGTAACCGCCCCATCGGAATGAGATCCGCGGCAGCTCCGCACAGACCTATCAGTCTCATAAATTCTCTCGCCGTGACTTTGTCTGCGTGCAGACAATAGCGAGCGTAACAACTGACTAATTTCGCTCTGGTTAACGGCAGACGAACGAGATTGTTGTGCGTCTCGAAGCTCATTCCCAGATGAGTGAATGACTTGGACGGCACCAGATCCGACTTCTCCTCGTTTACTATAAAACCGAGACGTCGGAGCAATAGAAGAAGATTCTGAACATCGTTCTGAAGCGTTAACTCGTTGCCGTACCTCTGAAGAATGTCGTCCAGGTAGGTCGACGTTACCGCAGACGAATGAGCTCGGAAGTAGATCATTACCGAGTTCATTACCCGAGTGAAAGCCCAGGGTGCTAGATTCAATCCGAAGCACATCGCCCGGAATTGATACACCACTCCTAGGACTGCGAAGGGTAGATACTTTCAGAATGTCGGATGTACCATGACGTGAAAGTACGCATCTTTGAGATCTATGCTCGTTGCATAATCGTTCACCCGAATACTCGCTCTGACCGATCGAATCGTCTCCATATAAAACTTCGGAGCGACGATCAGCTTGTTTATCCAGCTCAAATCTATGACTGGACGGAACGAGCCGTCTGGTTTCGGAACCAGAAACAGATGGCTGTAGAATCCCGGAGATTCCTGGTTTTCTACGACCTCTACCGCGTTCTTCATTAAAAGAGACTGCACCTCTGATAACAGAGCGTCTCTTTTCTGTGGATTTGACGGAAGATGAGTCCACTTTGGACTTCGAGTTAATGGAGGCTTTCGTTTGAAGGATATCTTTAGACCTTCCGAAGTCACTCCGCTCACCCAAGGGTCGTCCGTAATCGACGCCCACTCTTGTGAAAAGCTCGACAACCTTCCGCCAACCGGAACGCGATAGAGGTTTAAGCCATCACCTCCTGGACCTGCGAGGCCTGCGGTAGGAGAAACCACGTCTTCCACGACCCGCACCTCGCCTCGTCGACCTCGGGGCGTCCGACCGATTGTCCCGGCCTGAAGGACGCCCCGAACGAGAGTCGCTATCCTGACGGTCTCTCGAATAAGACCAAGAGGACGCACCGGAACCTCTATAGGAACCTCTCTTGGGCGCATTAGACCCAGAAGTGCCTGTCTTATTCGTGTCTGCTGTATCCGACTTCTTAGGAGCAGATCTGAACAACAGAGAATCATTAGCTTTCTTTTTAATTTTATCATAAATAGCGGAAAGCTTGCCGTCAAAGAGAAGTTCTCCTGAGACCGAAGCGACTCTAAGAGAGTTCTTCACCTTAGAATCCACTAGTGTGGATGTAGCTAGGGCTGCGTCACGTCTAACCAACTCCAGATTTGCCACTGAAAGGGCGGAGTTACACGTGGAATAAGCTACTGCCCTTGAAAGAAGTCTTAAAGAGGATTGTATATCCTGAAACTCTTTCCCCTGAAGGCGCAGTGATAACGCCTTAGTAAGGTGATCTGCGTAAGATAAGGCATCTAAATTGGCTCTGTTAGACGCAATAGCTGTGTCCAACACCGCGGTTGGAATAGAAGCTGACGACGGTAATGATAGCTCTAAGTCTTCCGCCTCGTCGTCCATACGCAGAGGAACTCTCGGTATACCCTGTCCTGCCGTATCGAATTTATTCCTTGCATTAATGAAAGGCAGGTTGAGAGTATTAGCGGACAAGAAACCTGCTTTCCCCGTCCTGGAAGCAAGTTTAAATATAGCGTCGTTCAATAATTCAAATGTTCTTGCAACATTATTGGACTGCGACGGAAACTCGGGAGCGATGTCCCTGAACCGCTCAAAAAATTCAGAGTCCAATGACGCTATAATTCTCTTGTCCGGAAGCGCAGCAGTCTGGCCCGACGGAACAACTTGAGGGAGAAAGTGCCGGATGAAGTCCACGGCAGCTTTATGTTGTTCCGAAAGGGATAGCTCCAAGTCATCCGTATCCCTTTCACCATCCGGTCGGACCTCATGATGTTCCCGGTCGTCCGCCCCCGATGCTTCGGCGGAGCGTACCGACCCAGCGCCGTCGGATAATTCTCGATCCGACACCGTTTCTGTCGGCTGCTGGGATGCTGCGATAAGCTGTGCTATCTGCACAAGAATGTCCGGCGTCGAGACCTGCGGAGGCGCAGTCTTTCGCTGCTTCGCCGAGGGCAGCTCCGCATCAGATGGCTCCCGCATACTTTTGCTATGCGAACGTCCAGAGTCCATCGGTCTCGAATCCCTGGCTGCCGGATGGTGTGACCTGGTCGCCGAAGAATCCTTCATCGGCGAAGCTGGTAATATATCGGCAGTCACGCAGCCAAGGTGCTATCGTGTGCGCTGACGAGAAGAGGAAGCCTTAACAGTCTCTGCGGACTGCTTATACAACGGAGCGTCCCGAGCGACGGACGCGTATGCTCCGCTAAAGACACATTTTGTACAACAACATCTGGACCCAGATGTTGTTGTACGAGAGAGGGGCCTCTCTCGCTCGCGGCCCGGCTGGACCTGGACGAGCTAGGAACCGGACTCAAAGGCTTCCTCCGTTCTCGCTTACTATCCGCCGTCACTGGGTGTGCATCTATTATGTTTATAGTGCTCGCATCACCCAAAATTTCCTCTTGGACCGCATCGGACGAACCCGGCTGCCGAACCATTCGGTGAATGGACGCTACACCGGGCGAGCTAGCGGACGACATTTGTCTAATCTCCATGAGCACTTTTGCCGCTAGCTCTGAATTCATTTGTGACGACGGACGCACACTTGAAGAAGATAACATGGAAACATCACCCTGTTCTGGTTCCTCTGAAATAGAAACTGAGAGAGTAGAGTGACCTTGCGGAGAAAGAGTCGGAATCGCTCTTTCTCCAGAAACAACATATCGTGACACACGTTTCCAATGTTTCTCATCCCAGTGTTCACATATAGGACAGGGATTAATGCGAGAACACTGACTACAATTAATACAATGATCATGAAAGTCAGAGGAAGATTTCTTCCTATTACAATTTGAACAATGTCCCTTCATTGTGAAAGAACGACAATAAGTCCTAGTTACTCGCAAAAACCCCTGACACAAAGATACATAATAACATGATCCATTAATAAATGAAAAAACAATTGCAAAACAAAATAATTTTGAAAAAATATTTTTTCAGCGAAGCCCAAGTTGCTGAAAAGTAACGTTGAGCCCCGATGGATCCGATGGCAAAGTGTGGTCAAAAATTTTAAATTTATATTAAATAATTAATGAGACACTTTCGGATAATATAAATGTATCTTATAGTGAGATAAACTACAGCAAAGGCAAACAGCCCCCCTCAAAAAAGGCTGTTGCCAATGAAAACAAACAGTGTAAAAACACCAGAAAACATGACTCCAGGCACTGAAAAAACTGACCCGGAATCAGTCATCAATTACACTCTATCTGATGCAAAACAGAGACTCCCAGGGGAGAATCTGTAGAACATCAGATGGAAGATGCAGAACACAAACGTTATACACCCATGGGTGAAAACGTAACTATGGGGAAAATAACAGAAAACATTCTGTAACCAAGCAACTCTCCCAGGAAATTTTAGAAATGAAATTTCTCAAAAATATGTCAAAAGCATGGGAGAATTGCAAGGGGGGACTTTAGAAGGCTAGGGGAGAGGAAACACTGAATAAGCAGTGCAACAATTAGCAAGAATGACAACAAGAGGCCCATGCCTCGAAAATAGGCAACTTAACATAATTTCATCAAAAAATTTTAAGTACAGCCCTGATTATTTTTTGTCACTTCTTTTTCCTCTCCTCCTTCTATCCTCCTTAGAATCACATTTTCTCCAAAAATTACGTGTCTGGCATCCTTTAAACTGAGATTTACAAGCACAAAGATCAGTGAGATGTTGACTGATGAAGGGCCAAACAGAGAATGATAATTGGCGCCAATTTCGGGACGTCTGCGTCACTGCGCATGCGCAGTAGAGGCGTAGTATGGAGGTCCTTTAGGACATGATTTCTTTTTGTTTTGGATGCAAATTTTGGGGATTGGGGGGCAAAATTTGTGTTTGGCCCTGGTTTTGTTAGAGTTAGCACCAGCTAAGTCTGGGTCATTGGTACAGTATAAAAATATAGGCAACTTAACATAATTTCATCAAAAAATTTTAAGTACAGCCCTGATTATTTTTTGTCACTTCTTTTTCCTCTCCTCCTTCTATCCTCCTTAGAATCACATTTTCTCCAAAAATTACGTGTCTGGCATCCTTTAAACTGAGATTTACAAGCACAAAGATCAGTGAGATGTTGACTGATGAAGGGCCAAACAGAGAAATGATAATTGGCGCCAATTTCGGGACGTCTGCGTCACTGCGCATGCGCAGTGGAGGCGTAGTATGGAGGTCCTTTAGGACATGATTTCTTTTTGTTTTGGATGCAAATTTTGGGGATTGGGGGGCAAAATTTGTGTTTGGCCCTGGTTTTGTTAGAGTTAGCACCAGCTAAGTCTGGGTCATTGGTACAGTATAAAAATACATGACTCCAGGCACTGACAATACTGGCCCGAAATCAGTCATCAAAATTACACTCTATCTGATGCAAGACAGAGACTCCCAGGGGAGAATCTGCAGAACATCAGATGGAAGATGCAGAACACAACGTTTATACACCCATGGGTGAAAACGTAACTATGGGGAAAATAACAGAATTCATTCTGTAAACCAAGCTAACTCTCCCAAGAGAATTTAGAAATGATCTTTCTCAAAAATATGTCAAAAGCATGGGAGAATAGCAAGGGGGGACTTAGAAGACCAGGGGAGAGGAAACACTGAATAAGCAGTGCAACTTTATAGCAAGAATGACAACAACAGGCCCATGCCTCGAAAATAGGCAACTTGACATAATTTCATAAAAAATTTTAAGTACAGCCCTGATTATTTTTTTGTCACTCCTTTTTCCTCTCCTCCTTCTATATCCTCCTTAGAATCACCATTTCTCCAATAATCACGTGTCTGGCATCCTTTAAACTGAGATTTACAAGCACAAAGATCAGTAAAATGTTGACTGATGAAGGGCCAAACAGAGAATGATAATTGGCGCCAATTTCGGAACGTCCTTGACACTGCGCATGCACAGTAAGGGCAAAGTATGGAGGTCCTTTAGGACATGATTTCTTTTGGTTTTAGATGCAAATTTTGGGGACTGGGGGGCAAAATTTGTGTTTGGCCCTGGATTTTTTAGAGTTAGCACCAGCTATGTCTGGCTCATTGGTACAGTATAAAAATATACCCTGATAATGTCAGCAATATGCCAGTAAGGTGAAACTCTACTTGAAAAATATTCACTTGGAAGAAAAGAAAGACAAACCTCAAAACCTGCACATAAAAGTCAAAAAAGTATCACATTTGTTTCAAAGGGTTAAAATTGAGAAAAATACCCTGAAATGTTAAGATAACCACCATGGCAATATGCCAGTAAGATAAAACTCCACTTGATGACAAAATTTCAAAGCCTGTACACAAAAGTCAAAAACCTGCACAGAAAAGTCAAAAACCTGTACACAGAAGACCAAAAATCAAGTAACTAAGCATGGAAAGGGTTCAATAAAATATTACTATCCCTGAAAAGCATGCTGACATAAAAAATGAAAGTGTCAATGACACTGTAGCTTAACTTGTGTGTTGTGTTTGATAAAAAGGATAATGTTCAATGTTTATGAAAGGATTATGAAATAAGACAAGAATTGTGATAATTGGGAATATGTTCATTTCTGTTCCCTGTATGCGGTGTTTTTGATAAAAATAATATCAGGGGTACACTGTACTAAAGAGCTGAGGGGTGGGTTAATATGACCTCACAGTTAATCTATGTGGCCCTCACAGTTGACGTATATCAACAAAAGTTACAGTGAAATTATTCCAAAACGAGTCATCCTATCAAGTTACATTGAAATCCCTTCATAAATATGGCCTGTAGACTGTGCTAAAGGTTTTCAGGCTTTGGGCCCCTGTAGCCATCAGTTTCCCAATTGCGTCCAAAGGGGACTTTCTCATCTAGACATTATATGAAGTCAACCTACCAAGTTACAATGAAATCCCTTCATAAATATGACCTGTAAACTGTGCTCAAGGTTTTTGGACTTTGGGCTCGGGCAGCCATCATGGTTGAACGATCGCAACCAAAAGGGGACAATCTCATCTGGGCATCATCTGGAGTGATCATACGAAGTTACAATGAAATCCCTTCATAAATATAACCTGTAGACTGTGCTCAAGGTTTTCAGGCTTCGGGCCCCTGAAGCTGTCACAGTTGACCAATCACGACCAAAAGGGGATGTCATCATCTAGGCATTATATGGAGTCAAACTAACAGGTTACAATGAAATCCTTCCATAAATATGATCTATAGACTATGCTAAAAGTTTTGGGGTTTTCGGCTTGGGCAGCCATCAAGGCTGAATGATCGCGACCAAAAGGGGACGTTCTCATCCAGACATTGTTTGGAGTCATTCTACTAAGGTACAATGAAATCCCTTCATAATTATCACCTGTAGACTGTGTTAAAGGTTTTTGGGCTTCAGGCCCCTATAGCCGTCAGTTGCCCAATGGTGTCCAAAAGGGGCTGTTCTCATCTAGACATTATATGAAGTCAACCTACCAAGTTGCAATGAAATCCCTTCATAAATATGAACTGAAGACTGCGCTAAAGGTTTTTGGGCTTTGGGCTAGGGCAGCCATCATGGTTGAATGATCGCAACCAAAAGGGGACATTCTCATCTGGGCATCATCTGGAGTGATCCTACGAAGTGATAATGAAATCCCTTCATAAATATGACCTGTAGACTGTGCTCAAGATTTTCGGGCTCCGGGCACCTGTAACCATCACAGATGACCAATCATGACCAAAAGGGGATGTCATCATCTAGGCATTATATTGAGTCAACCTAACAAGTTACAATGAAATCCTTCCAAAAATACGACCAAAAGACTATGCTAAAGGTTTTTGGGCTGAGGCAGCCATCAAGGCTGAATGATTGCGACCAAAAGGGGACGTTCTCCTCTAGACATTATTTGGAGTCATTGTACCAAGCTACAATGAAATCCCTTCATAATTATGACTTGTAGACTGTTCTAAAGGTTTTTGGGCTTCGGGCCCCTGTAGCTGTCACAGTTGCCCAATGGTGTCCAAAAGGCATCGTTCTCATCTAGACATTATTTGAAGTCAAACTTACCAAGTTACAATGAAATCCCTTAATAAATATGACCTGTAGACTGTGCTAAAGGTATTAGGGCTTCGGGCTCGGGCAGTCATAATGGTTGAATGATTGCAACCAAAAGGGGACATTCTCATCTGGGCATCATCTGGAGTGATCCTACGAAGTTACAATGAAATCCCTTCATAAATATGACCTGTAGACTGCGCTCAAGATTTTCAGTCTTCAGACACCTGTAGCCATCACAGTTGACCAATCACGACCAAAAGGGGATGTAATCATCTAGGCATTATATGGAGTCAACCTAACAAGTTACAATGAAATCCTTCCATAAATATGACCTATAGACTATGCTAAAGGTCTTTGGGCTCGGGCAGCCATAAAGGCTGAATGATCGCGACCAAAAGGGGATGTTCTCAGCTAGACATAATTTGGAGTCATCCTACCAAGCTACAATGAAATCCCTTCATAATTATGACCTGTAGACTGTTCTAAAGGTTTTCGGGCTTCAGGCCCCTGTAGCCGTCACAGTTGCCCAATTGTGTCCAAAAGGGGACATTCTCATCTAGACACATTATATGAAGCCAACCTACCAAGTTACAATGAAATCCCTTCATAAATATGACCTGTAGACTGTGCTAAAGGTTTTAGGACTTCAGGCTTGGGCCGCCATCATGGTTGAATGATCGCAACCAAAGGGGACAAACTCATCTGGTCATCATCTGGAGTGATCCTACAAAGTTACACTGAAATCCTTTTATAAATATGACCTGTAGACTGTACTCAAGGTTTTCAGGCTTCGGGCACCTGTAGCCATCACAGTTGACCAATCACGACCAAAAGGGGATGTCATCATCTAGGCATTATATGGAGTCAACCTAACAGGTTACAATGAAATCCTTCCATAAATATGACCTTTTGCCTATGCTAAAGGTTTTTGGGCTTAGGCACCCATCAAGGCTGAATGATCGCGATCAAAATGGGACATTCTCATCTAGACATTATTTGGAGTCATCCTACCAAGTTAAAATGAAATCCCTTCATAAATATGACCTGTAGACTGTGCTAAAGGTTTTTGGGCTTCAGGCCCCTGTAGCCGTCACAGTTGCCCAATCAGGACCAAAAGGGGACTTTCTCATCTAGACCTTGTATTAAGTCAACCCACCAAGTTACAATGAAATTCCTCAATAAATCTAACCAGCAGACTGTGCTAAAGGTTTTGGGGTTTTGGGCTTGGGCAGTAGTCACGGTTTGCAGATCACGTCCAAATGGGGAAATTCTCATCTAGACATCATAAGGAGTCATCCTACCAAGTTACAATGAAATCCCTCCACATTAAATATGTCCTGCAGACTGTGCTAAAAGTTTTTGGGTTTCAGGCTTGGGCAGCCATCATGGTTGACGGATCATGCCCACAAGGGGACGTTCTCATCTAGGCATTATACAGAGGCATCCTACCAAGTTACAATGAAATCCCGTCATAAATACGACCTGTAGAATGTGCTAATGGTTTTCAGGTTTTGGGCCCGGGCAGCCATACCGGTTGACCGATCGTGACCAAAAGGGGACGTTCTCATCTAGACATGACCCCAAACCTGCATATGAAATTTAGTGACGATCAGACAAGAACTGCGGGGTGTAGCCCATGCTAAAGGAAAACGTGAACAGACTCAGGCTAACAGACTTCCGCACGAGTGATGGCAATAGCTTATCTTGACTTTGTCAAGTTAAGCTAAAAATCGCCAATTAAGTTTTATTACATTTTCATTGTTTGTCTCAAAAACATAGGTTATGACCCCTCTTTGGACTGAGCTCGTCGAGCTTGTTCCAATGAGTGGTAATAATCTATGTTTTTTGAGACAAAAAATGAAAAAAATTAGTTATTCAAGAATTTTGTTTGCAAGTGTCGTCTGCTTTTCATGTTAGGTAAAGGGTTAATATTAAATGTAATCAAATATTGTGAAATAATAATACTAAAAGAAATAAAAATAGATGAATACATTTAAAAATTTAGATGTGTATGTGTGTGTGTGTGGGGGGGGGGGGGGGGGGGAGATATCCAATGGGGGGGGGGGGATATCCTAGGATATATCCCCATCCCCCAGGGGGGTGGGGAGATGTCCAGAAGGGATATCCTGCTGCATTGGGACAAAATTATTTTACTGGGAAATTCCTAATTGAATGAGGGTAAACAGGTTAATAATCGTGTATGGCACACTTGCATGACTTTTAACTTATTTGCGAATTAACATATCAAAATGTCTGCACAATGACCATGATAAGGGTGACCATTTTGACTTTTCAAACAGCACTTTAAAGAAAAAATGTAAGTGCCATCATCGGTTACTTCAAAAATTATTGTGGAGATAGCAAAGTAATCATAAAGCACAATGTTGTGTTGCCACAGAATTGGCATGGTGTCATGTTTGTCTTGCGATCTTCGGGACTGGGTGGTTTAAATGCAAATATCTCCCATCTCATTGCAATATGTCATCCAATTGCTCATTTGTCTCGATACTGGTTTCGGTGGGACAGGCTCTGTCCTGTCCCAGTACCGGTTATGTTGGTACCGTTGGTACTTTGACATGCCCGGTGCACACCCAAAAGAATCTAGGGCTGAAACGGATCATTTTAACAACCGATTAACCAAAAGCTATAACCGGATAACATCCAGTTATCCTTAGCCATTATTTCAACAAATCTGGGATCAAAACCATAGAAACTGGAAAGCAGTATTTTCAGAACCTATCCCGTAGTGTGTATACAAACGAACGATGTCGAGTACTCGACAACATTCATTTGTATACATACTACGGAATAGTTTCTGTGGTTACTCAGTACTCATGGAAATTGCCGATCATTAACGAAGTCTTGAACGCCAAAGTTGATTATACACAGCATTGCTTCAAGGTGTAATCTATCTCTAAATAGAAGCGGAAGATTTACTATGTTTTAACTGTGGAATGACGATCATTATCAATATTTCGGATAACCGGTTGACGTTTTTTCTCAAATCGGTTAGGTAGGTAACCAGTTCCAAACCAGTGATCAGGTTAATCATTTCAGTACTAAAAGAATCCCGGCATCATGAGTTTCTGGCTCTACATTTATATTCTGCCTGGTACTTATGTTCAGTTTTGGTAAATTTTCCATCTTGTCATTATATTTTGCTTGGTACTATTTGAACCTCAAGAGCATTTGAACTAACCTTGAACTATCTGAACTCAAAGAGTGTCTGAACTAACCTTGAATTTCTCCACAACATTTGCTCCTGGTTTCATGTCACCTTCAAAGGTAACACATGCTTTTGGCTGCAAGAAACAAAATCATAAATATTTGTTAACATTAAATATAAACACATTTCCTAGACTTGTACTAATTCTGAAAAGCTGATATTGAACATATTTTAATAAATCATGTTTAGGCCTAAAAAAATAAAAAATCTGTTTCTCAGGCCCTCCCGCATGGTCCTTTTGGCTGCCGCATGCTCTCTTTTTAAAACCAATTTAAACTTAAAACAAGAGGCCCCAGGGGGCCTGAGGGCGCTCACCTGACATGGTAGCCTAAATATCAACCCAGAGAATTGAGTTCCACAAGTTGCATCTGCTCCTCCTAAGAAAAGCTGAAACCAAATATCCAAATATTCAGACCAGTGGATCTAAAAAAAGATTTTTAAAGAATATTCCTCATACTGAACTAAGTCATAATTCGGGCTCCCACAGGGAGCCCATATATGAACCCAGGGATTTGGCTTTAACAAACCTGAATCTCACACCCCTAAGGATTCTGCACACCAAATATCAAAACATTCCGACTGCTGGATCTGAAGAAGAAGATTTTTAAAGAAAATTCCTCATTTTGAACCAAGTTACAATTCGAGCTCCCACAATCAGCCCAAATATGGACCTAGGGACATGGCTTGAACAAACTTGAATCTTACCCCCCTAAGGATGCTGCATAAAAAATATCAAAAGCATTCATCTGCTGGATCTAAAGATTTTTAAAGAAAATTCCTCATTTTGAACTAAGTTGTCATTCAGGCTCCCATAGTGAGCCCAAATATGAACCACTTGGCTTGAACAAACTTGAATCTCAGCCCCCAAGGTTGCACCATGCCAAATATCAAAACATTCCAACTGCTGAATCTGAAGAAGAAGATTTTTAAAGAAAAATTCCTCATATTGACTAAGTTATAATTTGGGCTCCCACAGGGAGCCCACATATGGACCCATGGACTTGGCTTTAACACACTTGAATCCCCCCCTCCCCCCAAGGATGCTACTCACCACATATCAAACCATTCGGACTGCTGGATCTGAAGAAGAAGATTTTTTAAGAAAATTCCTCATTTCGAACAAAGTTACAATTCAAGCTCCCACAGTGAGCCCAAATATGGACCTAGGGACATGGCTTGAACAAACTTGAATCTCACCCCCCTAAGGATGCTGCATACCAAATATCACAAGATTCTGCCTGCTGGATCTTGAGAAGAAGATTTTCAAAGAAATTTGCCTGAAATGCACTAAGTTCGAATTTGGGCTTCTATCGTGAGCCCAAATATGAATCCAAGTGGCTGATTTGAACAAACTGGAATCAGATCCACCCCACAATGTTGCATACCAAATATCAAAAGATTCTGCCTGCAGGATCTGGAGAAGAAGATTTTTGAAGAAATTTGCCTGAAATGCACTAAGTTCAAATTCGAGCTTCTATAGTGAGCCCAAATATGAATCTAGGGAGCCGATTTGAACAAAATAGAATCAGATCCACCCCACAATGTTGCATACCAAATATCAAAAGATTCTGCCTGCTGGATCTGGAGAAGAAGATTTTTTAAGAAATTTGCCTGAAAAGCACTAAGTTCAAATTTGGGCTCCTATACTAAGCCCAAATATAAACCCAAGGAGCCGATTTGAACAAACTTGAATCAGATCCACCCCACAATGTTGCATACCCAATATCAAAAGATTCTGCCTGCTGGATCTTGAGAAGAAGATTTTCAAAGAAATTTGCCTGAAATGCACTAAGTTCAAATTTGGGCTCCTATACTGAGCCCAAATATAAACCCAAGGGGCCGATTTGAACAAACTTGAATCAGATCCACCCCACAATGTTGCATACCAAATATCAAAAGATTCTGCCTGCTGGATCTGGAGAAGAAGATTTTCAAAGAAATTTACCTGAAATGCAGTAAGTTCAAATTTGGGCTCCTATACTGAGCCCAAATATAAACCCAGGGGGCCAATTTGAACAAACTTGAATCAGATCCACCCCACAATGTTGCATACCAAATATCAAAAGATTCTGCCTGCTGGATCTGGAGAAGAAGATTTTTTAAGAAATTTGCCTGAAATGCACTAAGTTCGAAATCGGGCTCCTATACTGAGCCCAAATATGAACCCAGGGGGCCGATTTGAACAAACTTGAATCAGATCAACCCTCCAATGTTGCATACCAAATATCAAAAGATTCTGCCTGCTGGATCTGGAGAAGAAGATTTTTTAATGTTTTTCCCATTGCCTACAGTGTTAAAAAGTGCTGACTCAGCACTTTTTCAAAGTCCCGAAACTGTACCCTACGATAAAACCGATGGCAATTTTTTTTTACCAGTTCTTTCTGTTGGTCCTAAGGAAGCTTCACACCAAATAAAAATTCTCGGTGCCGTGCAGTTTTGGAGATATGGGCGTTTTAATTTTTTTCTATTTTTCTGCGGTTCCCATGGGGCTACGGGAAAAAAAAAATCAGCATAAATTAGGTACTTATGACCCAATAAGCCCTCACATAAAATTTGGTTCAAATCAGCCTCTCGGTTTGGAAAATAGAAATTTCGGGCGGGGCCAAAAATTTTGCCCCTCCCATAACGACGCCAAGTATAGCCCCACAAACTTCTCTTGAACAAATCTGAGTCTACACCTCAAAAGGAAGCTGCACACCAAATATCAGGTCTCTGCTACTGCTGGTTCATGAGAAGAAGATTTTTTAAGATTTCAGCTCATTTTTTGGGTGTGGCCCTACCCACGGGCGGGGCAACTTGATTTGAACAAAATCAAATTGCGATGTCATAACAAACTATTATCTCAAATATCAATTAAATTGGTTCAGCGGTTTGGGAGAAGACGCAAACACCATGTTCACGGACGACGGACGCCAGACGACGGACGGTGAGTGATCACTATAGCTCTCCTGACTGAAAGTCAGGTGAGCTAAAAATCCCGCTCAGGATCACCGATCCAATGTCGAGTTGTGACAACAGTTCCTCGCACCAAGGCCAACACACCTATGAAGTTTCATGACTCTAGCTTGAACCACTATCAAGTTCTCACCCGGAAACCAATTGTTGCGATATACTATGTTCAAGGTCACTGTGACCTTGACCTTTGACCTGGTGAGTCCAACATCAATAGGGTTCTTCCTCGCACCAAGGCCAACACGCCTGTAAAGTTTCATGACTCTAGGTTGAACCACTATCAAGTTATCATCCGGAAACCAATTGTTGCGATATACTATGTTCAAGGTCACTGTGACCTTGACCTTTGACCTGGTGAGTCCAAGATCAATAGGGTTCTTCCTCGCACCAAGGCCAACACACCTATGAAGTTTCATGACTCTAGGTTGAACCACTATCAAGTTATCATCCGGAAACCAATTGTTGCGATATACTATGTTAAAGGTCACTGTGACCTTGACCTTTGATCTGGTGAGTCCAAGATCAATAGAGTTCTTCCTCGCACCAAGGCCAACCCACCTATGAAGTTTCATGAATGTAGGTTGAACTACTATCAAGTTATCATCCGGAAAGAAATTGTTGCGATTTACTATGTTCAAGGTCATGTTGACCTTGACCTTTGACGTAACGAGTCCAAAATCAATAGGGTTCTTCCCCTCACCAAGGCCAATCTACCTATGAAGTTTCATGAATGTGAGTTGAACCATTATCAAGTTATCATCCGGAAACCAATTGTTTAAGATTTACTATGTTCAAGGTCACTGTGACCTTGACCTTCGACGTAGCATGTCCAAAATCAATAGGGTTCTTCCTCCCCCCAAGACCAACCTACGTATGAAGTTTAATGAATGTGAGTTGAACCACTATCAAGTTATCATCCGGAAACCAATTGTTTACGCCCGCCCCGCCCGCCATTCACCAAACTATAAGTCGAGTTTGACTTCGTCACAACTCGACTAAAAAATTAAAATTAAATGGTTTATGTCTGATATTTTACTCAAGTTAAAAAAATTGATGAATTTGTCCCTTGAGTGCAAGAAGGCTTTGCAATGCTTCAGCATTGCAAAGCCTTCTTGCACTCAAGGGATGAAATACACCACCACCCGTGCTGTTCTGTAGATTATGAGGCCTAAAACTTGAACCAAGAACATGAACTTTTGATGGCAAAGAAGTAATTACTGAAATAAAAAACCGCTCGCCCACATGCAATTTCACAAATAATGGCCCGAGAAACAGAAGATCTACTTTGTGTGGCCTTACTGCTTTTTTGGTAAACATTGTAGGCCGTAAACATGCAACATTTTTACATCATAAACTATGTTCAAGGTCAATAACTCTGCAAAAATCATCCAACCGCGATCAAACTAAACTCGATTTGTAGGTACCCATGACAAAGCAACAAGCAGAAACCAGCGAATTATCTCATTGTATGCTGCCTGCCAAATATCAAAACATTCCGACTGCTGAATCTGAAAAAGAAGATTTTTAAAGAAAAATTCCTCAAATTGACTAAGTTATAATTCGGGCTCCCACAGGAAGCCCAAATATGGACCCAGGGACTTGGCTTTAACAAGTTGAATCTCACCCCCTAAGGATGCTACACATCACATATCAAAACATTCCGACTGCTGGATCTGAAGAAGAAGATTTTTTAAGAAAATTCCTCATTTCAAACTAAGTTACAATTCAAGCTCCCACAGTGAGCCCAAATATGGACCTAAGGACATGGTTTGAACAAACTTGAATCTCATCCCCCTAAGGATGCTGTATACCAAATATCAAAACATTCCAACTGCTGGATCTGAAGAAGATGTTTAAAGAAAATTCCTCACTTTTGAACCAAATTATCATTCGGGCTTCCACAGTGAGCCCAAATATGGACCTAGGGACATGGCTTGAACATACTTAAATCTCACCCCCCTAAGGATGCTGCATACCAAATATCAAAACATTCTGACTGCTGGATCTGAAGAAGAAGATGTTTAAAGAAAATTCCTCATTTTGAACTAAGTTATAATTCGGGCTACCACAGTGAGCCCAAAAATATGAACCCAGGGACTTGGCTTGAACAAACTTGAATCTCACCCCCCTAAACATGCTGCATACCGAATATCAAAAGATTCTGCTTGCTGGATCTTGAGAAGAAAATTTTTAAAGCAATTTGCCTGAAATGCACTAAGTTCAAATTGGGCTCCTATACTGAGCCCAAATATGTACCCAGGGGGTCGATTTGAACAAACTTGAATCAGATCCACCCCACAATGTTGCATACCAAATATCAAAAGATTCTGCCTGCTGGATCTGGAGAAGAAGATTTTTTTAAGAAATTTGCCTGAAATGCACTAAGTTCGAATTCGGGCTTCTATACTAAACCCAAATGTGAATCCATGGAGCCGATTTGAACAAACTTGAATCAGATCCACCCCACAATGTTGCATACCAAATATCAAAAGATTCGGCCTGCAGGATCTGGAGAAGGTTTTTTAAGAAATTTGCCTGAAATGCACTAAGTTCGAATTTGGGCTTCTATAGTGGACCCAAATATGAATCCAGGGAGCCGATTTGAACAAACTTGAATCAGACCCATACCAAAATGCTGCAAACCAAGTATCAAAAGATTCTGCCCACTGGTTCTGGAGAAGAAGATTTTTTAATAATTTTTCTATAATTCATACGGTGCTATCAGAGTTATACCCAATACAGAGCCTCAAAGGGACGTGGCCATTTCATTTGAACAAGCATGAATTGCCATATAGTAATGAACATCCACATGAAGTTTCGTGAAAATCGGACCAGTGGTTTCAGAGGAGAAGTTGTTTGAAAAATGTTCACGACGCCGGACAACAACGGACAGCAAGTGATAAGTTGAGCTCCCTTCGGTGAGCTAAAAAGCCAAAATGGACACACAAACCTTGTATTCTAGAATTTCAGACAGTAGTAAATAAATAAAAAAGGCCACTCGACAACACGTCCTCCGAAAAAGTGTGCAATTTGAGGTATTTGAGAAAAAATTGAATTTTTCGAAGCCGAAAAAGGGACAAAACTCTGACAAAGAATGTTGGACCAAGCCCCGATTTGAATCTGACCTGTGGCTTATGTTAATACACCTATATATCAAATTTGATTTGAATCAGACAACAACTAAAGTTATCATTGGGAAACCTCCCCCCCCCCCACCCCCCCCCCCCCCCCCCCCCAATGAATTATCGAAGTCGAAAAAGGGGCATAATTCTGGAAAAATTGTCGGACCACAACCTGATTCGAACTTGACCTGTATTTATGTTGATACACCTACATACTATATTTCATTTAATTTGCCGAACTATAACTTAAGTTATCGTTGGGTTGGTCAAACCTTCCTCTGTAATTTGACTCAGACCGGCTGCTACATTTTGCACTGAACCGGCTGCTAATGGACCCAAACCATCCTCCAGTTGAAATAAAAAAATTGAACACTTCTAATAAATGTCACAACAACAGTCCTCAAAATGAGTTGGATAACCTCTGGATCATATTTTTCTTTACATTTTCCTTGGGCCTTAATGGCTTTATTAGAGAAGTTATTTTCGTGATAGATGATTGTGTATAGCTTATTAAATGTCAATAATTGTTTGCTGTTCAGTGTCAAGTATTTGAATTATTATATAATTATGGACTTTTGTGCTGGTGAATATTATTAATTTACAGAATTAATTTACATATTTTCCATACTTACTAGAGCTGTAGGTTTTTAAATTTCTTGTTCGGTTTCAATTTTGGTTTTTCAGGTGGAGTAAAACCTCGGTTCGGTTTTCGGTTTGTTCATGAGGCCAAATAAAATTCAATAAAACTCATTCTTATGTCCGGAGTCATAACTGAATGGCAGTGAAACTCAATGAATGCCCGAAATAAGCTATAATACATGAAGAATCAGGAAGGCCAATATAATAATTACCTAAATATACAGAACTTTTATTGTGCTTGGCCATTTTCGAGGTCTGACACCTACACGTAACTTGAGGAAAGCTGCAAACACAACTAAACTGAAATGTCGGAAATTCACAGAATGTAGCCTTCCCAGAGTAGTGAGAGTACCCAGACACTGCCATTGGCAGTGTCTGGGTACTCTCACTACTCTGGGATGGCTACATTCTGTGAATTTCTGCAGCAAGAGAGTATTTAATAAAAAACAAAAAACCTTAGATTACGGGATGTCGACGGTTTCGGTTTTTAAAAAAACTAAAAACCTTGGTTCGGTTTTGGTTAAGCTACAGCTCTAATACTTACCTATGGCCCAGGCATAGCTGGTGCTAACTCCAAAATATTAACGGCCAAACACAAATTTTGCCCCCTAATCCCCAAAATTTGCATGCAAAACCGAAAATTAGAAGTCCTATCTGGTCCTCCATACATTTACTCCTTGTGCATGAGTAGACGTCAGGAGGCAACCGGAATTAGCGCCAACATTATTCTTTGTAAAAGAGAGTATTACATAAGGTAAGTATGGAAAATATGTAAATTGCTTTGAATTTATAATATTTTTCCAACTATACCGTATGGCCCAGACATAGCTGAATCGTAAACAGGACTTCAAAAATAATTCCCATCCTGCAGTCCATGATGAAAGGAACTTACAATAATTAGGAATTGCATTATGTCTCTCTATACACTGATAGAGGAGACATGTTCTATATAAGGAGCCCAATTTAAGTAATTCCTTACTGCAAGCATGAAGACAATGCTACATAGGATGCGACAAGTTCCTAATTTCTAAGGCTAGTCCGGACTGAGCCTCAAAAATTAGGATGGCATATCTGAGAATGAGAGAAAATCTCACACAAACATACGCCTTACAATAACACTTCAGCTGTATGCAGGATATAAATACGGATAAAACAGCTTCCTTCAAAGATACTTACTTTTTAAGCCAGAGAAGAGGTAACCCCCCGCCCACCTTTATTTTGGAGAACTCTGGAATCAATAAGAGTGGTACCAAAAAACAATATAAATAATCATCGAACAGGCACTCAGGTATTAATTCATGATTAATAAATGGTGCTTAATGCTACATGTACTTCAGAAGTTACAGATATAGCGACGATCTTGGTAATTAATATTGCCCGCTATATAACATACACCACAGACGACGTATACAGATATGTCGAAAACCGGTGATATATAAAAAATATAACCTATACATATCCAATCGAGCCACACTGAATGATCCCTGAAGACAAAACACACTTCCTAGGTAATCCACAGGCGGCCTCTGTACAATAAATCCAAGTAACAACACTCTCCAATGTGTACTATCTGATATCCATGATCGTAAAAACTCATGCTAATTGAGTACAGAACATAACAGGTCTTGGATCTAGAAATGTAAGTAGGTATTATAATTAACAGGCTTCGACACAGACCATCCCCCAAAATAGATTATGATTTCAAGGTCCACAAAATACAATAAAGCGTTAGCCAAATAATATAATGCACGAGAGCATTTATATTTAGCATGTAATCATCTGAATATAACAAATCAACAAAAATAACAGGACACTAATCCAACTAAAAAGCGGAGGTGCCCATGAGGTCGCCATAGAATACGACGCAAATGCATTGTGTGCATGTATTAAATTATATGAGGCTTGCAGGAAGAAAACTATGTCTTGTCCAGTAATTGCCACTAAACACACAGACAGTGTGTGTGTGAGTGTGAGGGGGGGGGAAATCGAAGTTATAACGAAATCTCCTCGCCCGCATTATTTAATCATTCTTGTGTCAGTTAATAAAAAAATAGGAACCGCGATGGTTCCCTCACGTCTAACAGACTCCAAAATGCCACTATGGATGGAGAAGGACGTGAAGAATAAAACTTCCCCTGAAAGACGACCTCTCATGGAGGAAGCTTCAGGGGAGCATCCCATAACAGACACTTGAGAATACTGATCCAAGGTTTCTGTAACAACAGAGGTTCTACTAGCAGGATTCACAACGAGACTGTTTAATCTTAAATGTAATTTATTGAATCAAATGAATTGGAGGATACGCGTATCCTATCATTCATCCCCATGAATTCTGTTAAGCATCTACTGCATGCACTCAATGATCTGGGCATGGCGATGCAAATAACAGTAACTAATTGTTCCAGTGCGTCACAAACTGAACTATCATTGGGTGATCCCACAGGTAGCAAAACTGTCCAAATAAT
The DNA here is from genome assembly GCA_031216915.1 of Pictodentalium vernedei. Lineage (NCBI taxonomy): Eukaryota > Metazoa > Mollusca > Scaphopoda > Dentaliida > Dentaliidae > Pictodentalium > Pictodentalium vernedei. Next base: position 78,652,227 of record CM062295.1, read on the forward strand.
CGCATGTTTGGCGTTCAATACAAATGAAACTGGCAACCTTTCCACGGAGCGAGTCTGCTAGTACGTTCAGACGACCCGGTATATGACGGATAGAGAGATGAACATGAAAATTCTTCTCCGTTAATTATCATAATGAAAATGAATGGGTGCCGCCCTGGTTTCTGATGTACGCTACCACTATCGAATTGTCCAACAAAATCTGAACAAGCGTGTCCGCATTGCTGTTGCGCTAACAATATTGACATCATTGTTTGATGTTTATGTGTTTCTCCAGGAACCGAGGGACTCAAGACTCCTGTATTTTGAGTCTGTCGGACTCAGGGTCGTGCCGCAAACTATTGACTCATACCCATCATAATCGTGAAAGTCGGATCTAGCAGTTGCAGCAGAACTCTTTGAGTTAACCACTGAATATCTGTCCCCATATGGACCTTATGTTTACTAGATTCGTTAAAACAATACTGGTCCTGAGCAAATGCATTTTCACTCTACAGTTCTGGGTAAAGAATAAATGAAAGGGACGTGTGCGTAAACAACCCATCTAAATGAGATGTGTAGCCCCTCAGCACAACCCCATCAGTCGCATAAAATTTCTCGCTGTTAATGCGTCTGATAGTAGACAAAAGCGAGCATAACAACTAATTTAGTTCTGGATAATGGCAGATGAACCAGATTGTTGTGAGACATTACCGAGTTCATTATACGAGTGACAACCCAGGGCGCTATCTTCAGACCGAAGCATATCACTCAGAACTGAAATACTATCCCTTGGACGACAAACCATAGGTACTTTCTGAATGCCGGATATACCAGCACATGAAAAAATGGACCCTTAGATCTATGCTTGTAGCATAGTTGATCACTCGAACGCTCGCTTTTACCGACTAATCTTGCGGACAAAAAGTGATGAGAAGACAGAAGACAGGAGAAGAAGAAGAAGAAAAAAAAAGCTGGGAATAGTGGCGATCTCATACCGATTGCAGATGGTAAATTCTGGAATATCTCGACTCCACAAATCGCTAAATATTCTGAAATGCACTACACACGTTTTTAATGAGGAAACTTTATTGAAGAGATTTTATTTGTCAGTGTTAAATATAGAATAACCGGAAACTGCTGGTTGTCATAATCGGCCGATGGCCCATAACTGGCCGGTTCTGACTGTCGATTCTGAATATCAGTTCATCACTAACCGCTGACATTCCATAAATTCAAATTAAATAAACACAAATTATACATCAGAACTAGATGCAATGTGATGGGAGCCATCACTGTGGGTCCGCATTTGAAATGGTTTGCAATTCAAACAGTACTACAGTAAAACCTTCCTTGAGAGACCACCTTTCTTGAGAGGCCAGTGAAATGTCATAATTCGGAAACGACAAATCTGAAAACTGTCAAAAAATGAAAGGGAGCTTTGTTTGATAAATTTCAATATTGTGATTAAATATTGAGAATTGGTCAAAGGAAACTTGAGTTATCGTATGATATAGGCATATGCTGTGTAAATTGCCAATTTTTTTAAGATTAAAGTCACATAACTCTGGAAACAAAAAACAGAAAACCGTCAAAAAGGGAAGGGAGCTTCGTTTGATCAATTACAATATTGTGCATATATATTAAAAGAATTGGTGAAAGGAAACTTGAGTTATCATACGACATTTGAATTTGCTGACAGACCGATGGACGGACAGACTGATTACTATAAGGCTTCCGCCAAAAGTCGGCTGGGCTTTAATGAAGGTTGGGACTCGAACTTGGGAGGTACATGTACAGAAAACGAAAAATATATGAAATCAACTTGTAGAGTTGACAGCTGGCACCAGTGGTTCCTGGAAGTCTGAACTGATAAAATAATATTGCAGAACAACTCATGGTCAAATGTGCTTCAAATATCCAATATTTATTTATTTATTAAGGTTTAACGACACTTTAACAGACAAGGTCCTATCATGTTGGTGACAGTTTTATGGGTGGAGGAAGCTGGAGTACCCGGAGAGAACCACAGAGTAACGACGTGCAGCTGCCAACTCCCCAACATCGTAACACTCTGCAGCACAGGCAGGGTTAGATTGGTTGAAGACATGCGCACATCCACAAGCAGTACGCTTTAGTACACAGTGTCATCGTGCCCCCATGTGGACAATTGGGGTTAAGTGCCTTGCCCAAGGGCACAACATGCGATCGCTCAGACGGTCACCCACCCATGAACTAACTGGGCTCGATGTTGCTTAAGTTCGGTGATCTGATGAGACGGTTACCGCACCCTCCACCCCCACCCCCCCCCACCCCCCAATATCCAATAATAAGATTTGGCATTCAATATGCAACAATAGAACTGCATTTGGAAAAACGAAAAACACTGTCAGCACTTTTTACTGAAGATGGATTCAATGTTCGACAGACAAGCGCATACCACGAATTTCCATTGAAAAACAAAATTGTAATTCTAGGATATTTCACAAGATGTCATGATACCTTGCATTAGTGATGAGCCAATTATCAAAACTTGCCATCAACTGATTACCGATTATTTCTCTGCTGATTCCGATGTTAAATAGGACGCAGAAGAAAATCTGTTGGTGCCTGTTATACTACAGAATTTTGTTGATAAATCATCAATTACGAAAGCTTAAAACCGCATAAGTTCTCAGAATATGCATATTTAGTGCTGGGCAACATTAGCCAAAATAATATTTGCATTTTGGTTGGGGTGTGGGGAAAAGATGGTTATTAATGATACAATCACACGATATTGTTCCAGTGAAGATTGTGTTTTATTCAGGTAATTAGTGTTTTGTGTAAGAAAACAATACACTTGGCTGTTTTAACAAGGAATATACTGAGCACACATACTTTGTGTCTTAAATGAATAATAATTTTGATGTTAATATGTGTTCTGAAGTCATATGACGCATGGTTTACATGTATGTCAGAATGTATTATTCAACTGTTTTTTTTCAACTTGTTACCTCCCTTGATGTGTTTCTCGAATATTTACATGAACTTGACAATCTGCAGGAACTGGTGACGATCTCGTACTGATTGCAGTTGGTAAATTCCGTAATATCTCTGCGCTGCAAATCCCTAAATTTTCTGCTATGCAGCACACACATTTTTAAAGGGGGAAACTTTAAGTCTGCAGCCGTATTCGTACCAGAAATAATAAGAAAATAATATTTTAGGCAAACAACTCATGGCCAAGATATCGAATAACAAAGCTAGGCATTCAAAACACTTTCAAATGCCGCGATAGGACTGCATTTTGGAAAAGAACAACACTGTCTGCATATTTTTTATCGAAGAATTCAAGATGGATTCCATGTTCGATAGACATGCGCAAATCACTTGATACCACAAATTTCCATCGAAAAACAAAATCGTACTTCTGAGAAATATCAACAGGTGTCATGATACCTTGCAAAGAATATGGCAACTGTGCAGTCTCTATATAATAAGAGTATGCTGTATTAAGGCGATCTTTCTCATTATTTGATTTTAGATGGTGTTGTATATTGATGCTTTTTCCATCCGATGACATTGACCGGAAATCGAAAGTACATTTGAATGTAAACAAAAGTGAAGGTTTTGGAATTTACCCCATGCAGCTCTGCCACTGAGTTATGAAGAATTTTGATGCCCCAGCTTTGTTCTTGGATATGTGAAGCACATTTGGCTGCAAGTTGTTCTCGTGAAATATTATTTTATTATCAGATCTGGTACAAATATGGTAGCAGACTTCCAGGAAACAGTGGTGCCTGCTGTCAACTCTATGAGGCGATTTCATATATTTTTCGTCTTCTACAGTTAAAACTAAAAGTCCTGTCATGAAATGCGCACAAATAGCACGTTGATATGCGCGTTAATGTACGCGTTATGGCCCAAGTAAAACTAGCAAATTCTGTACATATGGCCTGAGCACAAGCAATGTTTCAGCCAATGGACCTCCGGGTAACCCGGAGGTCCATTGGCAGAAACATTGCATGTGTTTGCTATGAGTAACCAGGAGAACCTGCCGTGCTTTGGATGTCATTCGATATGGCAATTGCGCGCAATTCCAACGCGCAATTAAGCCTACATAAGCGCACTATTCGTGACAGGACTTCTAGTTTTAACTGTATTACCTCAAAACCTTCGTTTTCATACATAATTTGTGTATATTTAATTTGAATTTAAAGGGCTATATAAGTAAATAAATCCACACAAGGTGCAGGGGGATCTACTGGTACTAATTATACCCATATAGTTTTCCGTGGTATAAGTATTGTCTGACCGGTTTCATACAAAATTGTACTCATCAGAGGCTTTGTGCTGTGCAACGTGGCGCCTTATATACCCTTGGCGAAGGGGGGTAAAAGGGGGTAACCTTGGCTGTCTGGATGGAGGCTAAAAGGGGGGTATCTGACTCGATGTGAAAACTCCAGTAGCAGGGGAGGTAACTCACTGTTGGTGGTGGAGATCTATGTCAGTTTGACACTAGCAGGGGAGATAAACATAAACTTCTACTGTTCAGTGTGTGAATGGGATCGATGACGTCATGGTCAATGCTAAATAGTTGGCGTGTGGGAATTTTTCCGTGTAAATATGAAGGCAGATTTTCTGTGATAGTTAAATTCACTGAATAGGTGCATTGGGTGCAGGGGAGTAGAAAAATAATTGCCGTTATTAGATATACAATCGATTTTGATGTTTGCGTCATTTTTCAGGTACAGCACAGGATTTTTAAAATAAATGTGAAATACAATGGATATATACATTACATACGCTCATACCAAGCGGCCTGAACAGGAAGGATTTTTAAAATATTGTTCTCATTTAGGGCTCTATCAGTAATGGAATTTTGTTTATTTTGAAATTCCCACCTCTGATATTCCTTAAATTCAAATTGAATAAACACAAATTATACACCAAAATGAAGGTTGGGCGATAGAGAACACGAAAAATATATGAAATCAACTCATCGAGTTGACAGCAGGTACCAATGGTTCATGAAAGTCTGCTACCGTATTCGTACCAGAACTGATAATAAACTACAGTTAAAACTAGAAGTCCTGTCATGAAATGCGCACAAATAGCATGTGATCCGCGCGTTAATCTACATGCTATGACCATAGTAAGGCTATCAAATTCTGTTCATATGGCCTGTGTACAAGCACTGTTTCAGCCAATGGACCTCCGGGTAACCCGGAGGTCCATTGGCAGAAACATTGCCTGTGTTTAGCATGAGTTACCAGGAGAACCTGCCGTGCTTTGGATGATATGGCAATTGCGTGCAATTCCTACGCGCAATTAAGCCTAGATAAGTGCACAGTTTGTGACAGGACTTCTAGTTTTAACTGTAATATTTCCTGAGAACAACTTGTGACCAAATGTGCTTCACATATCTAAGAACAAAGCTCGGGCATCAAAATCCTTCAAAAAACAGCGACAGAGCTGAATGGGGGTAAATTCTCTCAAAGTGACTGCTTTCTTTACATATATTCTTACTTTCGATTTGCGGTCTACGTCATCGGACTGGAAAAGCATCAAATAAGTGTCATTTAAAATTAAATAATGAGAAAGATCACCTTAATACAGCATACTATCATTATATGTACATGTAGACTGCAAAGTTGCCATATTCAATGCAAGGTATCATGACACCTAGTGAAATTTCTTAGACTTACGATTTGGTTTTTTTTATGGAAATTTGTGGTTCAGTCACTTATCCGGTATCGGATCGCTAGCACGTAAATATGCTTTATCTAACAAGAAGGTGCATTTAAACTTTGCCGATTATATACTTTAAGACGTTATGTGGGATGCCTCTGGCCTCAAGTTTATTGATGCAAAACATGATAACCCAGGAAACTCTGTGTGTGAAGTTATTCCGAAATTTGAAACATGGTGTTGTTGGCTCAGTAACGGATCGCATTGGCCAGTAGTGGCTCATACCTCCACAACATAAGAGAAACTTACCAAGGGGGAGGTAATACCACCCTGCTCATGCCCCCCCCCCTCCCCACCCGGACCATAAACGCTAATAACTACACTGGGTAGCCACACTACACAGCAAATATATATATTTTGCAATTCGTTTCTCCACCACCCCCCACCCCCCACACACACACCTCGGTGTGTGTGTGGGGGAGGGGGGGATATGCAATAGTTTTTAAAAATACAAATCCCTTTCGTTCTGTGACAGCATTTTGTCTTAATAATAACATATTTATATTTCCATACCAACATGTTTATTATAAAATAAATCATTTGCAAAATATTGAAACCATTTTCCTGAATGGCTGCTAACAATTGTAACAATAATAAATCAAGAACAAGAAAGCTGAAATACAGCAGCACTTGGGGTTTTAAGAGTAACCCAGGGCCGTAGCATGCCACTAGAAACTGGGGTTCAGCAAAGTATTTTTGCTGGGGGGAGGGGACATATCGGGGTTGTAAAAACTTAAACTTTTCTTAACCCCAGTATGGGGGTTCAGCAAAGTATTTATTTTTGCTTAACCTTGTTTAGTTTGCTTAATCCTTCACGACCAAGACAGACCAGCGTAATAAACAAAAACCACCTTACATTTTTTTTCTCAGAATTCAATTGTTTCTTTTTAACCATGGCTTGTGACCCCTTATTGGAATGGGATCATCGAGTCCTGTCCCAATGAGAGACCACAAGCCATGTTTTGGGAGAATAATTTCCTTCCCAAAATACAGTGGTATTACCATGGTAAAACTGGGTGTTTTGGAATTTACCATAATGTACCATGGTACTTTTTCATAAGGATTATACTTTTTATGTTGGAGTGAATATTTTGCACCGTACAAAAAAATGGTTATCCATCCCTCAAGCCTCCAGAGACGGCTCGCTCATTGGGACTGGTCTGGAGTGAGTCCAGGGGGTCCCCTAAGACAAACGCAAGTGAAAAAATAATGCAGAACTGTGTATAATGTGGGATAGTGGAACCCCAACCTGTCGAGGTTCCACTATCCCACATTATACACAGTTCTGCATTAATTTTTATGCCTCTTCACTTTGTTAGTGCAAATCCCGGGGAAGTGTTAATAGGCATGAAGTGCCAAGGCATGTTAAGTCTATATATTGCATACATTTTTATGGCAAATTAGCATGAACAGGGGGAGGGGGCGAGTGAACTGACCCACTCTTGTTAGTCTAAAGGCCTCTAGAGGGCAGAATTTTGCACTTTTTTGCTTTGAAATTAGTATTTTTTTGTCACCCAGCTAAAATTTGCTTCCCTCTCACGGCCCAGGGAAGCGATTTGCTCTTCCAAAGTTTACAAGAACAAAGAGTTGCTGAATGAAGTTCTATTTTTAATGAACGCTACCCAGTGGAACATTTTATTTGGTGCTGCTAACAAAGTATTCTTTGTGAGATGGCTACACTGCCCCCCCCCCCCCCCCCCCACACACACACACTCCCTCGATGAGATCCACAGTGTGGCCATCCTACAGAGAGCACTAACATAGCGAAGATATAAAAAGATGTAGTACTTAAGATTGGCCCGCTTCGATCCTAATTGTTTCCCAAGGCCAGGAAGGCTAGTTTTCGCCCTCCTTAATTTTTTTAAGGCGAGTGGTCGGCGAACGAAGAAATCGCTCCCTTGAAAATGCCTGCCCTGCCCCCCCCCCCCCTCCCTGGCCCCTACATGTTTCATTATAAAAAAAATCATTTTCTTGGGTGGCTGTGGGGTAAAAGGTAAGTACAAATAACATTTATTTCAGCAAAAAAAAACTTTTTAAAAAATATGGAAAAACATCTTTATAGAACATTTCAAAAGTGAAAAGTGAGTCAACTCGCCACAAATAGTGGGTCAAGTCACCACTAACATGTGGCGACTTGACCTGGAAAAAGTACCAGTGACGTAAGGCCCGGCGAATAGGTCCTACCATTTTCTTCCCCGAATCGAATAGGGGTATGGATTTCAAATTGAATACCTTCGGTACTGTTTGTCGTCTCCAAAACATAAAACTGATGTAGAATTATTGTTTTTCTTTAAGTTTCCAAACAACATATATTAAGCAAGTTAATACCTTTAACTGGTAGAGTGCTAAGTTACTTTTGGTCCTTAAAATTTTTTGGTGTGTCTTTGTCTTGTTATATTGTTACAATATATGGGAAAGTGCCTGTAGGCACTCTCCCATAAATTGTAACAAGCCAAATACTAAATTCCCATGAAATTATGACAGCACGACGGAATATGCAGACTTCCTGAGATCGGAAACAACAGGTGCTTCTATGACAAAAGAGAGATTACAGATATTCGATTCTCGACTGAATAGTACCGAGAATTTCAAATCGAATACGCTGCAGGATTTCGAATCGAATATTGAAGCTTTGCCAGGTTCTACGGTGGTGAGATGACCCATTGGCAACTTGACTCATATCCCACCACACCAGGCTCTGTCTGCTGAAGTTGACCTGAATATGCACACAAGCGAGCGATCCGTTACTGAACAATGGGGAGCCGCATGTAAAACAATGTTTATTGAAACACAAATAATGTTCAACTGTTAAACTCTCAGACTGTAAATGTTGATCACTTTACTAACTGGTGATGGTGAGAAATCAAATTGTCGGTGAAGCACGCATCCAACGCAACTCCACAAACCTGATCAAACGATTTTGCAAGCCATCATTTTAGTACATTTTCCGATGAGCGATTAGAGAGAAAGACCGATATCTCACTGTTGAAGCAGTCATTTATTTTGATACATGTAGGCCAATTTGTTTTGTACGATACATTACATTTGAAATTGGATGTGGTAAATAATAAGGCTTCCACGTTTACATGTGTAAACGTGGACGTTTCGTTTATGGGCATTAAACGTTTACAGTTCTGGTAAACGTGTACACGGAATGAAGTTTTAATAGAGTAATTTCAAAATTGCAGATTAAGGCAGAAAGTCAAAGAAACAAAAAAAAAATTCCAACTTTGCAATGCAATACTTTGGTAATGCTTCAGAAAAACTGTGTACTGGTTCCGACTGGCGCCACCGCCACAGTAACCGAACGAAATCATCTTCAAATCATGTGATATCATATGTGGCACAGTCACGTGAGCCACAAGGCACGTGCTTATCTTTGGTGTTTCCTTCGAAACATGTGTGGGACGTTTTAGTTTATTCGGATTTACATGTATATTCCCAAAGTGATACACAATTGTTCTCGATGATTTCGTTCACCTGACATGGATTATTAATTTATTATTCACACATGGGATGATCTTAGGATCGATTTACGGAGTTTGACAGACAGACTGGCACTTGCGGTGTTTGAAAATTTGGATTCCCCTGCATGGTTTGTAGACTTTGTTTATTTTTGCGACATTGCATTCCACTCTCAAGTCCGGTATTGTCACTATTGTGTGCCATGGCAACTCGCTCCAACATTACTGTTTGAAAAAACACAAGGAATTTCACCGCAAACCCACCAGAATGAGCTCAGAAACCCCCATAAATTTCAAAATTTACCTGGGGGAGAATCCCCCCCCCACCCCCCCCCCCCCCTCATAGACCGAGCGATTTTGCCTTCGGCATCCGCATGCTGTGATCGTTCGTCTACGTCGTTTTTGGATGAACTGTAAATCGGCTGTCTCAATAACATAAATTGTATGCCCTGTACGCAAATATTGACAACTTGCATTGTTAGTACGTGTAAACGTTTCCGTTTCGTTTACAGACAGTCGTTTAAACGTTTACAATTTTGTCTAAACGTTGAAGCCTTAGTAAATAAGAGCGCTAAGACTCTGTTTCGCTACCTCCAGGTCAAAGGTCTTGTGTCGATCTGTTACCGGCAACAATCCAATACCGGGTAAGTGACTGTATCGAGGAATTTGCGCATGTCCATTGAACATGGAATCCATCTTCAATAAAAAATTCATACAGTGTTGTCCTTTTTCCAAATGCAGACCTATCGCTGCATTCCAAAGTGTTTTGAATGCCTAGCTTTGTTCTTGGATATGTGATTTCGTGTTCTATACATCTCAACCTTCATTTTGATGTATAATTTGTGTGATGTATAGAATTATATTTATTATTTATTGGTGTTTAAGGTCACATATTTCTGCACAATGGCTAATCATGACCACAACAGTTTTACGGGTGAGGGAAGCCGGAGTACTCGGAGAGAAACACCGAGCAACGGCGAGCAACTGTCAGCTCCCCAACATACTAACTCCACACAAGCAAGGTTAGCACTGGCTGAAGACAGGTGCACCATCGACGTGCAGTATGCCTTAGTACACAGTGTCACTGTGCCCCCACGTGGGCAATGGGGGTGAAGTGCCTTGCTCAAGGACACAACGCGGTTGCCACAGGTGGGATTCGAACTGAGGACCTCTCGGCTTGCAGCCTGCACCTCTACCGACTGAGCCACCGCGCCCGGGATGTATAGAACACGAAACACATATGTAATCAACTCATAGAGTCGACTGTAGACACCACTGGTTCCTGGAAGTCTGCTACCGTATTCGCACCAGAACTGATAATAAAATAATATTTCATCAGAACAACTTGTGGCCAAATGTGCTTCATACATCCAAGAACAAAGCTAGGCATTCAAAACACTTTTGAATACAGCGATAGGACTGCATTTGGGAAAAGGACAACACTGTCTGCATTTTTTATTGAAGATGGTTTCCATGCTCGACAGACATGCGCAAATCACTCAATACCACGAATTTCCATCGAAAAACCAAATCGTAATTCTCGGAAATTTCAACAGGTATCATGATACCTTGTGTTGAATATGGCAACTGTGCAATCTCTATCTAATAACAGTACACTGCATGAAGGCGATCTTTTTCATTATTTAATTTTACACGCCGTTGTTTTTACATGCTTTTTCCGTCTGATGACGTCGACCGGAAATCGAAAGTATATTCATATGTAAACAAAAGCGAAGGCTTTGGAATTTACCACATTCAGCTCTGTCATCGTGTTTTGAAGAATTTTGATCCCCTAGCTTTGTTCTTGGATATGTAAAGCACATTTGGCCACGAGTTGTTTTCGTGAAATATTATTAAATTATCAGCTCTGGTGCAAATACGGCAGCAGACCTCCAGGAACCAGTGGTGCCTACTGTCGATTCCATGAGCTGATTACACATGTGTTTCGTGTTCTATACATCTCAACCTTCATTTTGATGTACATTTTGTGTATATTTAATTTGAATTGAAGGAATATCAGAGGTGTGAATTTTCAAAATAAACAAAATTTCATTACTTATATAGGCCTAACAACTTGTGGCCAAATGTGCTTTACATATCCAAGAACAATAAAAAATGCAGACAGTGTTGTCCTTTTCCAAAATACAGTCCTGTCTCTGCACTTGAAAGTGTTTTGAATGCCTAGCTTTGTTATTGAATATCTGAAGCACATTCGGCCACGATTTGTTCTTGCGAAATATTATTTTATTATCAGTTCTGGTCCGAACACAGGCGTCTGGGGACCTGATCTAGAGCGATAAATAGCACCTAGAAGGTCTAAAATCACCCAACATCAAAATACCCCTACTGTATTATAAATATACACAAGGCTGGAAACTTCCAACGCTCGAAATTTTATACCACGAAATTAGAAACCACTCGTTTCAAATCAACGAAACGCGTTGACAGCTCGCATAGCACATTTATCGATGCATAAATGAATACACTTCAAGTCTGCAGTGCACCCCTTAGCATTTTCTTGCAGAGAATGCCTTTATTTTCACTCCAACTCGACAAAACACACACAAAATTCAGCTAGACGAACTTCCTTTCCACGGGAATCTCCGCACTGAATTTTCTCTCTAGCGGGGATATCGGCTCAGGACGTTCAAAATTCGCATTTTTGTGTATCTTGCACTGTTAAAAAAAGTTAAAACATACATGGCTGTGGATAACATATTTGGGTCTCAAAATAATTAGTTTTGATTTCATGTTTGGTCGAAAGTTAAAAAATTTATAGTAATTTATATATTTTTTATACTTACCAATGACCCAGACATAGCTGGTGCAAACTCTTAAAATATAGGGCCAAACACAAATTTTCCCCCCCAATCCCCAAAATTTGCATCTAAAACTAAAGAAAACATGTCCTGAAAGGCCCTCCACACTTCGCCCCTACTGCACATGCGCAGTGTCAAGGACGTTCCGAAATTGGCGCCATTAATCATTCTAATAACCAGTGCCTGGTAAGTGCTATGTACTCAGCGGGGAGGCAAGAGTTCCCAACTCCTGGGAGGGCTATCCCCGTCTGGTTCATTGGTAAGTATAAAAAATATATAAATTACTATAAATTTTTTAACATTTTTATACTGTACCAATGACCCAGACATAGCTGAATAGTAAAAAGGCTGGAGGGCCAAGGACATAGAGCAAAATGGAATACGCTCAATAAAATAAAATAGAGTCATCCCCTGTAGGGAAAAGAAGTAATAGGCCTTACATGTATCTTTCTTATTTATGATAAATTAGAAAGATACAACACCTTCCAAAAATTGAGCTTCATACATCCATGTACTCTATTAATATCCAATATAATCCTTATACTAATAATTTTTAAAGTAAGCCAATAATAAAGTAAGTCTAGAGAATAGAGACGCTTATACTCCTAAAAGTGTCTGAGAATTGCATAATCATGTCCGTTGACATATGCAATATTCAAAAGCTATACTTTAAAAACTAAGACTTGAATGAATTTTATAAACTTAAACTTCTCACTAAACAACCATCCCAATAACAGCTCAGAATTACTAACTCCGGAGGAGGTATCCCCTTGTTTTCATAGTAAAAACAGGTGACCCAAGGGAACACCCTCCCCCCCCCCCTTTCTTTTGCCCTGGGTCAAATAGCCCAGAGCGAAGAGGGCAGCCGAACGGAGACACTGCCGAAACAGACAGCCTACCTAGCTATAGTAGCAACTGTTAAGAGAATGACATTCTGAGCAGTAGATAATAGACCTAACAAAAGAGGCCTCAAGAAATTGACTCGATATTTCTAAGATAAAATTCATGAATGTGGATGGCTGAGCGCAATGAGCGGCCTTCAAAAATCTATAATAGCGACACTATTAAAGTAAGCCCAAGAAGTAGAAAAACTCTTACTTCATGAGCCGAAATCTTAAGCACAACTGCTAAGTCAATGATATACCATAAGCAGTACGCTAGTTAATAGAATCCATTAACAATAAAATGGAGCGTAACGTCCTTCTACTAGACATCAAAGACAGAAGAAGCTTACGCCCTTGTAATAAACAGATATCTGTTTATAAATACATAAACTGTACCCGGAAAGAGTAAAGGCCTATGCCCATACGAAGACGGAAGGACCTTAAAATAATAGGTTCCGGATAATAGGAGCCTAACTCTTATGCAACAATCCAACCTAAATAGTAACGGAAGTATTGATTCCGAAACTATGAAAGTGAAAATCATCCATCGATAGTGCATGAAACTCACTGACTCTACAGTAAAAGAGAAACCAACAGAATTACTGTCTAAAAGGTCAGAATTTGAAAACTACTGTTTCCAGAGGCTCAAATGATTACTTAGCTAAATAAGAACCGAAGTTAAAATCCGTATAGGAATTTAATCTAAAGATTCTAAGTCTATTTATCAAAAAGTTACTAACTGACTTAGATAAAGAGACAAAAGACTCAATTGAAAACTATCGTAGAGTGCATAGGTATGAGGTAACATAAACCTATAACCTAAATAATAACAGGCTGCAGTAGATCTTGTGAAACAAGTATACTAAAAAATAGCAATGAGTAGTATGGAGGGATCAACAATATGAACATAATGATCCCTACACCACGACGGAAGAGCCTCCACTTTAGTCGCATAGAATAGCGAAGAAGAGGATCTCCTATAGTAAGAAATCGCGTCCAAAGCTCGTCCAGTACAGTGCTTACAATGCAATACGGACCACACAGCGGAATACATGAAGGTTGCGACCTTGCTGGTTGTGATAAAGATGACACGATTTACCCAGTGAAAAAAGATCCTCACATAGAGGAAGATTTCACGTTAAGATCCACAGTAGACAAGAGAGTAAATTACTCATGATCTCTGTGAAGATAGAGATGCTATCAACAGAAATGTATTGTGGTTGTTTATCTTAGCAATACCTGCTAAAACAACAGCGCCGGAGGATACGCGTATCCTATCATTCCGTCCTATAGATCAATAGAGCGTTAACAGTATTAGCTCAGAGATCTGGACAACCAACACATACGTCTGCAATATTAGCAAGCTGTGTCATAAATAAAACATCATTGGGCGCTCCCATAGATAGCAAATCTGATTGAATACTTGTTTGTTGAGAGTCCGTTCTGACAGCAACAAGCGACCCGTAAGAGAACGGGAGTCCGATAAAACAATCAGAGGACCCAGAATATGACGGACCAAAACTGAACTTGGTGTACTATAACCAACAGACGGATTCTTTCCATTAAATTGAATAACGGAAACGAAAGAGAGCCTCCCTGGTTCCGGAGATACGCCACTACTGTCGAACTAAAGGACAGGAATTTGGGCATGCATTTCTGAATAATGTTCATGCAATGACATAAAGCAAGCCTAAAAAACATTATTCCGCGGAAGTTAAACTGATAGCTAAAAAACTGCGGAACCCAAAGACCCTGGCACTTCGAATCCGTAGGGATCAGTATATATCCCAATCTGTTTGACTGGCAACCGTCATAACAGCCACACTCGGGTCCGGCAACTGCGGCGGCACTCTCTGAGTCAACCACCGAATGTTTGCCCCAGTCTGAATCTCTTGTAACACTAGATAGACAAGAGAATGTATGAATCGAGCAATTCATGGATTGCCGGAAAGTTGCCGTCGAAGAGAAGCTCCTCCGAGAACGAAGCGACTCTGAGAGAGTTCTTAACCTTACTATCCACGCGTGTGGATGTAGCTAGGGCTGCGTCACGTCTAACCAACTCCAATCAGCCACTGAAGGGCGGAGTTATACGTGAACAAACTAGTGCCCTCAAAAGAAATTACATTGAGAATAATATCCCGTAAATCTTTTCTTGAAGACGTAATGATAACGCCTCAGTAAGGCGGATTACGTATAATAAAGCGTCTAAGTTAAGTCTACTATACATAATGTCGTTCCCAACATTGAAATTGGAAAAGACATAAACGGCGAAAAAGAATATATGCAGTCTTTAATCACACCGTCTAGACGCATATGAACTCTCGGTATGGCCTGCTCTGCCAAAATAAACTATATGTAAAAATGATAAAATGGCAGAAATGAGCCACGCGGACAAGAAACTAAACTATCATGCTTAGTAGCAGGCTTGTATATATATATAAATATATAGCGTCGAAAAATAAAACACATGTTGTAATAACAATATTGGACTGCGTCGGTAAGTCAGGGACAATGTCCCTGTACCGATCGAAAAATCCGAGTCCAATGACGCTATAAGTCTCTTATCCAAGATCGCAGCAATGAAGTCCGAAAAATAATCACTGGAAGAAATGCCAGAAGATATGAAAGGCATCTTCCGATACTACTAAAGGGAAAACTCGAAATCTTTCGAATTCCTTTCGCCATCCTGTCGGACCCTATAAAGCGTTCGGTCGTCCGTAGCTGATGCAACCGCGGACCGCACCGACCCAGCGCCGTCGGATAATTCCTGATTCGACCGAGAAACTGTCAATTGCTGGGATGCTGCGAAACAACTGTGCTAACTCGGATAGCACGTCCGTCACTGAGGCCTGAGGAGAAGCGGTCTTACGATGCATTGCCGCAGGAAGCTCCGAGATCATTACCCCATGCATACTTCCAATATGCGAGCGAACGGAGTGTATAGGCCTCGTGTCCCTTGGCTACCGGATGGCGCGACCTATTCGCCGTGGAATCACTGAATGCCGAAACTGATCGGATACTCGAGGTCACGTAGCCAATGTGCGGTCGTGTGCCCTGCTGTGAGGATGAGGAAGCATTAAAGACAGTCTCTCGGACTGTCGATATAACGGAGCGTCCCGAGCAACGGACATATGCTCCGAATGTAAAATATCTGAACCACAACATGCGGTCCCCTATGTTGTTGGCTTCCTCCGATCTGTCCTCAATCTGCCGTCACTGGGTGAGTACTAAAGTAATTAAAGTGCTCGCATCACCCAAATCTCCTTCCTAGACCGCAACGGACGAACCCGGCAGCCGAACCATTCGATGAATGTACGCTACACCGGGTGAGCTAGCGAATGTCACTCCGTAAGCGATAGACATATTCCATGAGCACTTATTGCCGCTAACTCTTCATTAACTATGACGACAGAGGCACACTTTTGAAAGACATCTCCATAACTCTTCGAACAAGAAACCAGAAATGCTTGGATAGCAAGCATAAAATAATAATATATATAGCGTCGTTCAATAATTCGAAAGTTTGTGTGACATTATTGGACTATGTCGGAACTGAGGGACGATGTCCCTGAACCGAACCAAAAATTTCTAAGTCCACCGACGCTATCAGTTTCTTATCCGGCATCGCAGCATATGTTGTTCCGAAAGGGAAAGCTTGAAATCCTCCGAATCCCTTTCGGTATCCCGTCGGACCGGATGAAACTTTCGGACGTCCGTACCCGCTTCCGCGGAGCGTCCCGACCCAGCATCGTCGGATAAAATATATGCGACAGATTCAGTTGATGCTGGGATGCTGCGATAAACTGTGCTATTAAGGAAAGCACGTCCGTTCCCGAGGCCTGTGCAGTAGCGGACTTACGATGCATTGCCGCTGGAAGCTCCGTGTACGTTGACTCCCGCACACTTCCTATGCGAACGTCCGGAGTCTGCAGGCCTCGAGTCCCCGGCTACCGACCCAGCGCTGTCGGATAATTCTCGATCCGACACCGTTTCTGTCGGCTGCTGGGATGCTGCGATAAGCTGTGCTATGTGCACAAGAATGTCCGGCATCGAGACCTGCGGAGGCGCAGTCTATCGCTGCTTCGCCGAGGGCAGCTCCGCATCAGATGGCTCCCGCATACTTTTCCTATGCGAACGTCCAGAGTCCATCGGTCTCGAATCCCTGGCTGCCGGATGGTGTGACCTGGTCGCCGAAGAATCCTTGATCGGCGAAGCTGGTAATATATCGGCGGTCACGCAGCCAAGGTGCGGTCGTGTGCGCTGACGAGAAGAGGAAGCCTTAGCAGTCTCAGCGGACTGCCTATACAACGGAGCGTCCCGAGCGACAGATGTATGCTCCGCTAGCGACACATTTGTACCACAACATCTGGGGCCAGATGTTGTTGAACGAGAGAGGGGCCTCTCTCGCTTGCCGTCCGGATGGACCGGAACGAGCTATGAACCGGACTAAAAGGCTTCCTCCGTTCTCCCTCCGATCCGCCGTCACTGGGTGTGCATTAAGTTAATTTTATAGTGCTCGCATCACCCCAAAATTCCTTCTAGACCGCAACGGACGAACCCGGCTGCCGAACCATTCGGTGAATGGACGCTACACCGGGCGAGCTAGCGGACGTCAAAGGCCGTCGAACCTACTAGGGTCCTCTTAGGCAATTGGCGTATTACATGAGCACTTTTCCGCTAGCCCTTCATTAATTGTGACGACGGAGGCACACTGTTGGAAGACATCACAGATACATCACCCTAATCTTGATCGTCTGAAATAGAAATTGATAAAGTAGAGTGACCCTGCGGGGAAAGGACCGGAGTGTCCAAATCCCCAACAACATACCGTGACATACGCTTCCCATATTGTCATCGAAATCATACGATACAGAACAGGAGTTAATGCGAGTACACTGACCACATATAGAATGATAATAAGGTCAGAGGAAGACTTCCTCTTAAAACAATTGATCAATATCCTTTCAATGTGAAAAGAAAACAAGTCCTGGTACTCGCACTAACCCCTGGCAATCAAAATACATAATAATAATATGATCCATTAATATAGAAAAAATAATTGAAATCAAAATATTTTGAAAAAATATTTTTTCAGAACAGCCCAAGTTTCTGAAAAGTAACGTTGAGCCCCAATGGATCCCAAGCCTAAGTGTGGACAAAAATTTTAAAAATATTTTAAACAATTTATTCAACACTTACGAACAATAATAATGTATCTAGTTATGATTAAAATAACATAAAGATATTATTATTTAGAAATCCCCCCCTCACACAGAGGGCTGTTGTAAATGTAAACAATGAGTGTAAAAACACTAAAATAAGACTCCAGGCACCCAGGCCCGAAATCAGTTACCAAAAAAACACTATCTGATGCAAAACAGAGACTTCCAGGGAAGAAACTGCAGAACATCAGATGGTAGATGCAGAACACAACGCCTAACCACCCGTAGGTGAAGACGTAAACATGGGGAAAGAACAGAATTCATTCTGTTATTCAGCTAAAACTCCCAAGAAATTTTAGTAATAATAATTACAGAAACTATGCCAAAAGCATGGGAGAATAGCAAGGGGGAACTTAAAGGACAGGGAGAGAGGAAAACACTTGAAAAAACAGTGTAACTAAATAATCAGAATGACAACAAAATGGCTGCTGCCTTGAAAATAGGTAACTTAACATAATTTCATTAAAAAATTTTAAGTTACAGCCCTGATAATATTCTGTCACACATTCTTTTCCTCTCCTCCTTTTCTATCCTCCTTAGAATCACCATTTCACTAATATTTATGTGTCTGGCATCATTTAAACTGAGATTTAAAAGCACAAAGATCAGTCAGATGTTAACTGATGAAGGGCCAAACTTAGAATGATTAATGGCGCCAATTTCGGAACGTCCTTGACACTGCGCATGCGCAGTAGGGGCGAAGTGTGGAGGGCCTTTCAGGACATGTTTTCTTTAGTTTTAGATGCAAATTTTGGGGATTGGGGGGCAAAATTTGTGTTTGGCCCTATATTTTAAGAGTTAGCACCAGCTATGTCTGGGTCATTGGTACAGTATAAAAATATTGACAAGACTCAGAAAGGGGTGCTGGACGTTTCGCACACTGCCGTTTCGTACACGGCCATTTTGGACGTTTCATACACAAGATTCTGGGACGTTTCGTACACAAGATTCTGGGACGTTTCGTACACGGGATTTAAATAGGATATATGAGTACATATACGATGAAAGACAACAACGCTCTTATTAAAATAATATATTTTATTGAACAATAAATATCTAAACTTAAAAAAATGACGTTTTCAGACATAAATATATATATACCAAATGATAAAATACATTGTACATAAATGGTAAACAGTTTTAACCAGGTGGGGGCGTGACATTTTGAAAGGGAAATACATGTAATGGTTTATCGCTCCGCCCACAGCAGTCATTGGTTATTACATGTACATTCAAATTGACAGTTGACAAGTGTTTTCATTAAATTGGAAGAACATTTCAATTTCCGATTTTCCCCGTAATTTAAAGGAGAATTTGTTCAAGTTTTATTGCGTTACTGGGAAAAATTCAGAAAATTAAGCAGAAAATCCTACCAGTACTCTATCAGTATTAACAAAGGAATACATACTAATTTTTTAAGTAAAATTGAAGAAGATTTAAGTTGCGCTAAAATGCTTTAAATTCTATGTCGCCATCTCGAGCATTCATCGCAGCATAACGCTTCCTGCCTTGGTCTTACTTCATTCCCACACTTGGAACATGGATACGCCATGATTGACTAAAGATGAAATGTGAATCAAGTAAGTTTTGGGCCTGTTTTTATACAAATTTCAATTATAGAAAAACACCGAAGATGAAATGGTTTAGTTTTAATACTAGAAATAACAAATCAATTAACAATGTTCACGTGTTGTTTGGAATAACAACACTGTTCAAGAGGTGATTGGTCCTCATTATACTGGCATCAAAGCATTGAGCATCTCATCAAAATAACTCTGTTTACTGTAAATTACCATTGATTGGATTAATCAAAAATGCACTAGCCGCTTTTAAATTAAACGCTTTCAAAACATTGTCTTTGATTAGATACATCTTCAGGAATGGATCAGCCCCTTTTACAGAATAAATATTTTTCTAACATTTTATTTATTATGAAAGATAATTTTCTTTCAAATAAAAAATATAAATATAACTAAATAAACTAACAAATTAAATAAAAAATAAATCAATAAAATATATATAAATATTGTCCGTGTACGAAACGTACTTTGATTTCTGTACGAAACGTCCCATTGTGTTCGAAACGTACTGTGTACGAAACGCCGGTGCACGAAACGTCACTAATCCCTCAGAAAGAACCTCAACGGAGCTTCCCACAAGTTTTAACACGTAAGACCTCGTACCGGATTTTGCAAAGCGCCGTTTTTCGCGTTTGAAATGCTATTTTTCAACTGCGCATATGAGACAATTTTTTTTAAAATTTGAAACACGTCATAAATTTAAACTGCGCATGCTCCCCGCGTTCAATTTGAATTTGTAACTTATTCAAAAACAGTATTACCCGCGATAACCTAAATGCGAGACGCGATTTTTTGGGCAGTTTTCGCTTTGTCATAGTAAAAATTGAAAGTTGAAAAAATGCAGGCCCTTACGAAGACACTCACAATTTTAGAAGAAAATCTTCATGTTTCATTGTGGTAAGTGAATATATTTATTGAACATTAATTGTCCGTAAGTGCCAACTTAGTATTATGTGGCAGCGGGTCGGTGGATCCCTCATGAAAATGTACCATGGTACAACCATGGTATGTCCCAAAATACCGTGGTATTACCATGGTATACCATGGTAATACTATGGTATTTTGGGACATACCATAGTGTACTAGGAGTGTAAGCTTGGGGGGGGGGGGGGGGGGGGGGGCGCTGTGAAAAGAAAGCTAAAGAACCACGGGTTGTTTGGGGAGCCAAAGAAAGTGGAACAAGGAATCGGAGGCACGAGTGAAATTGGGGAGAGGGCGGGGGAGGGGAAGGGGGCAGAGCAAGATTATGGAAGGGTCAGAACTATGTTGGCTAACCTGTGAGCCTTCTAGGCCCCGATCCAGGTATCCCTTGGCTCACGAGTTGAGGGGATACCTGACTCGGGACGTAGAAGACTCACAGAGTGGAGCTTCCGCCTACTGGGATATCCAAACCTACATGTATAAGGTTAGTAGGGAGGACTGTCCCTTCTATATGTGGGTGTATATGGGGTGCGACCCGGGAAAAGTTTTGAAAAAATAATTTCTCTAAAAAGGTATCTGTAATGATTTGACATTACTGGGTTGACATTGTGAAAAATGACTTAGAAATTAGAAATTTTTGGGAGCGTGTGGAAAATTGGGGGGGGGGGGACCCATGCCCTTTGTAGTGTAGCCCCCCCCCCTCTCTCGTGGCTAAGCGACTGCAAACCAAAGAGAAAACATTAATTTTATGTTCAGCTATCAAAACATAGCCCGCGAGTTTTCACCAGAATGCAGAGACTGCCTGTTCGGGGGTGGGGGGATTGATTAACCATTTGGAAAAAAAGAATAAAATACTGAACGTCCGGCAAAAGGTATTGAACATTAACGAATGCCAAGACAATACCACAGACACAGCCTCGCCTAAACATCATTTTGTTCTAATTGCATTCTGTCTTAGAATGCACTTAGGGCAAAATAGTTCAGACGCACCACACATAGCCCCTCCCTCCCCCCTCCCCACCACACACACAAATAAACTCTAATGTATAGAAGATTACATTTTCCACTAACAACAATCTTTTAGCGCTGCACTGGTTGTTTTTAATGTGTACCAATCAACAAATTACAAGCTGTTTTAGTATGACGGTCGTGAGTGACTTTGGTAGTTATTCTGTATGGTCCTTTCCTGTGTAGCGCGCGAATTTTGAACGTCCTGAGCCGATATCCCCGCTAGAGAGAAAATTCAGTGTGGAGATTCCCGTGGAATGGAAGTTCGTCCAGCTGAATTTTGTGTGTGTTTTGTCGAGTTGGAGTGAAAATAAAGGCATTCTCTGCAAGAAAATGCTAAGGGGTGCACTGCAGACTTGAAGTGTATTCATTTATGCATCGATAAACGTGCTATGCGAGCTGTCAACGCGTTTCGTTGATTTGAAACGAGTGGTTTCTAATTTCGTGGTATAAAATTTCGAGCGTTGGAAGTTTCCAGCCTTGTGTATATTTATAATACAGTAGGGGTATTTTGATGTTGGGTGATTTTAGACCTTCTAGGTGCTATTTATCGCTCTAGATCAGATCCCCAGACGCCTGTGGTCCGAATACGATAGCAGACTTCCAGAAACCAGTGGTGCCTGCTGTCAACTCTATCAGTTGATTGCATACGTGCTTCATGTTCTATACATCCCAACCTTTATTTTGATGTACTATCATTTGTGTATATTTAATCTGAATTTAAGGAATATGAAAGGTGAGAATTTCAAAATAAACAAAATTCCATTACTTATATAGCCCCTTAAGGAATATTAGATGTGGGAATTCCACCACTTGTATAACAACTTAACAGATCTAAACGAAACGTCGCCGTTTACATGTTTAATCGTTGAAGCATTAGACGTTTTGGCCAGCACACGTCATGTTGACGCGTGTTGTTGCGAGTTGTAAGTTTTCGGATTCGCTCACATGATATAATGAAGCTACTGATTCTCTGGTCGAGAAAGTATCAAATTTGGTGTAGAATGCTTGGATGAATTCGACACCTATCGCAAGGTAACTTTCATTGTGAACAGGTTCGGGGTTTTGTGGTTGCATTGTTGGCAGTTAACTGCAATTTTTGGAACAATACTTTCGCCAACTTGGTATTTTCTCCACAAATTCAAACACCGGAAGTCAACAGCTTTTGGGCCTGGTTGATTCACTCACAGCACAGAACAGATAGAACAAGAGCCCCCACTTTGCTGGGTCCCTGGATCGTTCACCCCAATCTCTGTTCTGCACCGGGTCAATTCTCACCGGGTCGCTTCGCCCCCACAGGCGGAGGTGAGTTTTTCACTCCCAAATTTTTATTTTGGTCATGTAATCAGTGGCGGCGCCAAAAATTTTTTTTTTTTTTGGGGGGGGGGGGGCAACTAGGGGGGGAAGACTCCCATGAAGCGGTCCTCCTAAACACCGGAATGACACGGAATGACGCGGAATGACACGGAATGACGCGGAATGACACCGGAATGACAAAAAATATATGTTGAATGGTATTTATTTCGTCGTATATTCCTTCTATAGGGCATATTATAATGCGATACAAAAAATTGGACTTGTTGGATGCGGTATATTATCGATAATACTTAGTTATTCTGTACCGGAATGACGGGGAACCAACCAAAACTGTATAGTTATATGTTCTTTTGTATCAATATAATTTATTGGAGTGCCAAGGTCAAATATCTCACCAAAGCGAGATCGAGCGTTAGAGCGTTAGAGCGTTAGTTGTTGCTATTCATTTTGGCGGAAAATGTGTTAACTGGTAGAGTGCTGGAAGCCCATATTTGGGCTTTATTCTGAAGTGCAGGTACCGCAATGCATAGGCTTCACATTCAGTAGATGTGTTTCATATTATCTTTAACGTGACAGCATTTTGTCTGTAAGGATTTGCATTGTTACACTTTATGGAATAGTGCCTATGGGCACTATCCCATAAAATGTAACAAGGCAAAGGCATGTAAGTAAATTTTGATATCCAAAAATAATTTAGCACTCTACCAGATAAAATGTAAAACAGCATGGCGGGCGTTGTGACAACAGAGAAGACAGTAAAGCATCACTTTTTTTCTTATAGGTTACCAGCATCTTCTATAGTAATAATAATAATAACACTTTGGCCAGCCGCTGATTTGTCGCGGTTCTCGGACGAGAAGGGCATGGTTACCCCTGTACTCCCAACTGCCTCCCTATTCCTACGCTTCTCCTCTCCTCCCAACACTCGGAGACGAACTGCTTGATAATATCCCTTGTCCCATTCTTCCCAATCTCTCCGATTAGCATATTAACCCTCTCCTTTGAGTCTCCCCCTAACCACATGTCCTTCATTCTCCCATCCCACTTCCCCATTATACTCCCAGTGAATCTCATTCTTTTAGGCTGATACTTTGGGCATTCTAGAAGAAAGTGTTCCAGGGTCTCCACCATGTCCAAGTTACACATCTGGCACTCCCTTTCACCGTCTCTCCCAATTTTTCCCCTCAGCTCCAGGGATCGCGACCTCAGCTTGAACAACAGTGACCCCCCCCCCCCAAAGGTGCCATCAAGGTACTCTTCAAATCCTGGCTTCTCTTTATCAGGCAGGCCACCCAAAGACCTCTTTGATTTGACCCCCTCTCTCCAATTACGGTTACAATCCTCCATGACCCTTTCTCTGACGATTTTCTTACCCTGGTTTGCCCCAACGTCCAGGTCCGAGATCTCCAATGAGTAGTTCTCTACTAGCTCCCTCACTTGGACCATCCACCCCGTTTTGATATTTGAGTTGAAAATTCTCAGGAACATTGCTTTACACCATCGGCTGTCGGGGAGATTTACCAAATAATTAAGATAACCGAGCTTCAACAGGTCTATCCTGTCCTTGATCCTCATCCACCCAAGCTCACCCCTGATTGCTTCTAGCGCTGCGGCATTACTCGACCCCGTTATCCATCGGCCTGCATCGTTCTGCAGGATTTCCAAGCTCTTTACGGCCGTCTGGTTCAGGGGTACCACTTCCGTTTCGTATGTTATACTTGGCAGCCCCACCATTTCCCAAATGGTTTTCCCCACGAAAACCTTATTGAAACTGTTTCTCCCTGTAAGTTTCATTTGGTTAAGGATTCGCTTCCCCTTCAGAATCAATTTATTTGTGTGGTTCCGGTAGATGCCTCTTCCTGTTATGTTTATATTTACCCCCAAATACTCGTAATCACCTGTCTCTCCCACACTCAGAAGTTTGCTGCTCCCTTCCGGAATGCTGAACTCACCCACTCTCCATCTTCGAGTGGGGTCCACTTTGCGGCCCACAGGTATAATTTTGCTCTTACTTCCATTAAGTTCGAGTCTCCATTTGCTCCCATATTTCCCAACAATTTCCAGCATTTTCGTTAGCCCCTCTTCGCTTTAGAACCATACCGCCTGCAAAAAATAGCCCTGGGATCTTCAAGTCCCCAACTGCTACCCCCTCCTCGCTACGCAGGAGTTCATCTCCTAAACTTTTGATGTACAATGCAAACAGGATCGGCGAAAGGATACACCCCTGTTTTAGGCCTATCTCCATAGGCACACGTTTTGTTGTAATCTTCCCCAGGCTAAGTCCACTCTGTACATCTTTATATAATGCTTTCATAATTCCAACAAACTCGCCTCCTAAGCCCATAGCCTCCAGCATGCGCCACATACCTTCCCTCCATACTCTATCGTATGCCTTTTTGATATCCAAAAAGGCCATAAACATCTTTTTCTTTTTTGCTTTCGCGGATTCTATCATTTGGGATAGTGTGAAAAGATGGTCAGTAACTCTCCTTCCCTTCCTGAAGCCATTCTGGATTTCTCCCCAAAAACCTTTCTCCTCAATCACCTCCTCTAGTCTCCCATACAGGACTTTACAGAAAACCTTTCCAATGTTGCTACTGACAGAGATCCCTCGATAGTTATCCAAAACGTCTTTTCCCCCCTTTTTGTGAATAAATGTCACTTTACTTTCTCTCCACTCCTTTGGGACCTCTTGATTTTCTATAGCTAGATTGAATAGGGCAGTTAGGATTTTCACGAGTTCCTCTCCCCCTTTTTTGATAAACTCGTTAGGAATTTCACCCACTCCTCCCGCTTTTCCATCCCTTAATTTTGATATCACCTTTCGCACCTCCTCCGTTTTAATTTCGCTGCACACGAAGCTCGATAGGTTTTCCTCGACCTGATTCGGACACTCTGGTGGGCTCCCCATGCCCCATCGCTTATCGTTTACCCTTTCCCAGTGCTTAACTAGTTCTGATGCGACTTGATCTTGCTCGTCTGTAACTCTGCCATCTACTTTAATACTATGTGGGTTACTTCCTTTGTTACGTTTATTCACCCATTTCCAAAATACGTTCGAACTCGACTCCCCTGTCGTTCTTATCGTCCTAATAAGACTGCTATTTCGTACTCTTTGATTATCGTCTTTAATCTTATTTACTTTATTTCGTGCTTGGTGGTATTCTTCCTTAGCAACTGTGGCCTCATTGCTTTCCGCCCCTTAAGTTTTCTACTTCTCCTGTATGCAGCACATTTAGCTTTTCTTCCCTTTATGGCCCTTTTCAGTTCTTCGTTCACTCTGTACCCAAGTTCCCGTGTTGGCACCCTGACCTTTCCTACACTTTCCTTTCCTGCCTCCACCAGGCTCGCAACTATGACGTCGGCCATCTTCTGGACACTGCCCCTCTTGGGTACGGTTGCAAGCTTTGGTTTCAGTTTTTCATTGAACTTCGCCCAGTCAGCATCTTTTTTGAGTTCCCAAATCTCCTTAGAGCTTCCTTTGCTTTTTACTAGAGTTTTGGCCCTGATCGTCACTGTAATCAAGTTGTGATCACTATCCACCTCCATTTTACCCTCATCATCCACTTCTACCCCTATCACCTCCCTCCATAAATTATAATCTGTGAGGATGTCGTCGATTATTGATTTTCTGTCGTTCCTCTCCCAGGTCCATTTCCCCCTACACCTCGCGTCCCTGTTCAGAATCTTCAGACCGAGCTCGTTTGTGAAGTTCAACAGCTTCCTTCCATTCCTGTTGACTTTATTGTCCCCACACTCTATGCCTTCTTCATCATTACCTATGTGGCCATTAAAGTCACCCATCAGAATTATACCGAGCCCCTTGTTTTGTAATTCGGTGATATTGGACTTCAGTGTTGAGTATATCGAATCATTCCATTCGGGTTTGCTTCCCTCTACCGCACAATACACAACCCCAAGGGCAATACTTTTGTTTTTCAGACTGATCCTTACCATCCAATTTCTTTCGATACCTCAGCCGGGGTGCTGATGTTTTCCAGGTCTGTGATCAGCGATGGTTTTAAATCCTCTTTAATGTACATGCCTACCCCTCCCCCTTTTTTCTGGCCTTCTGTTCGCCCTACACCTATCCATACGTACCCCCTTACTTGGTCTACCCGCTCCTCGTGTCTTGCCCACGTTTCGCTTAAGCCCATGACGTCAAACTCCTCTGCCTCAATCAATGTAGCAATTTCACTTACTTTCCGGTGGAGACCCTGGATGTTGCTATAACCCACTTTCAGGGTGTCAAGGTTGATTGGCTTCCGCCTACTGGTCCCTTTATTATCTAGTCCCTGTATGTTTGTATATCCCACTTTGTGTACCTGTTCTTTCCTTGGGAAGCTATTCCTATTGATTTGGATTTTTGGTCCCTTTTCCTTATCCCCCTTTCCCATTTTTTACACCTATGGTTCGTGACACAATTTCTGTGATTATTCCCCCCTTCACTGACCCCACCCTCCCCTCCCTATACCAAAAAAGGCTCCACCACCTGCAACATATTTCTTCCTAAGACCTCTGTACCCCTTGTGCTAAGATGGAGACCATCCATTCCATATAGGTCATTTCTGCCCAAAACGATCCCCAATTGTCTACAAAGGGTATCCCAAGTTCCTTACAATACTCCCCCAGTTCCTCGTTGGTCCCAATGATCCGCGAATTACGCTCGCCCCCACCACCTAGTACTGGGAGAAGCCCCGAAACCACTACCTGTGCATTCTTGGCATTCAGTTGAGTTATTAAGTCCTTGTAAGTCTCAAGAAGCTGAATTGATTTTCTCTCTCTGATGTTGTTGGTCCCCACGTGGACAACAACCACTGGGTCTGGGCCTGACCCCTTTACTAGTCCATCCACTCTGTCCCTTAGGTCCTCCACCCTAGCCCCCGGAAAGCACAAATTGGTCCTGTTAACACTGTCGGGCCCACACACCACCCTATCCAACCCCCGCACTATACTACTCCCTGCAACCACCAACTGCCTCTTCCTGTCCTTTCCTGTCCTCTTTCCCGTCCTACTACCCCTACTACCCCTGTTACCACCTCTGTCCCCACTGGGCCGGCTCGCAATCTTGCACTTCGCCACACCAACCCCCATGCCTACCGCCACCTCCACCTCTTCGGACCCAACCTGCTCCTCAGAATTCTCGAAAGTACCTATCACACTGAATCTATTTTGGACACTGCACCCCACCTTCTGCCCACTCCCACTACAAGCCACCTTGTCCTCGTTTACAACCTTCCCTCTGACTCCTGCCCTGACAGACTCCACATGGTCATCGCTATCTCCCTCACTATCCGATTCTATAAGAATACGCCTTTTCGCCCCCCGACTCACACTACTAGCCTGGGAATTTGACACTCTAGCCCCTACTTCTCCTCTACCCTCAACCCGACGCACCTTCCTATTCCCAAACGACCCACTATCCACGTCAAAAGTCCGTTTCCTACTACCCACCACCTTCCATCCCCCATCGAATGCCACCCTAACTGGGGTAACACCAGACTTTCCTGTCCTCCCCAGTTTCCCCCTCACCACCTGCACCTCTTCCTCCAACTTTACATATGCCTCTAACAGCTGCATTAGCTCTACGCAGATGGCACAGATCCCCAACTCCCCCAGCTCACACCCATCCACATACACCATATGGCAGTGCCTACACACATCCGACCGCTGGCAGTCCGTTGGTAACTCACTAGCAGTAGCACCCCCTGTGCTGGCCTCAACCACTCCCCCCACCTGGACACCTATACTAACAGTCTCTGCCCTGCTGGTCTGAGCTAGCCCGCATCGCTGTGTCAACACAGCGAAAGCCAATTAATAAGCTAACACGGCGCCGAGTCAGCTACACTTTTTAGTGTGTTTGAAAGAGAAAATGTCTTCTAACATCGTAAAATAACATCGTACAAACTTCTTTTTTGGCATATATATTTCGTATAGTCCTCTGAGTATACTTTCCAAATTTCATAGAAAACAACCAACAAATAAGTGAGAAAATGATAATTTAATTCCCGACTACACTTTTTCTCCGACACGGACACGGACTACACTTTTTAGTGTGTCCCATTCAGATCAAGTCGAGTTGTAGGAACAGAATAGTATTTCGACGAGTAACGGGCTGGTCGAAATGCGATTCTGTGCCTACAACGAGACTTGACCAGAATTTCCGGAGACACACACTGTGGTGATGATAAATTTATCTCACAATATTGACCACAAAATGTGTTATAAAACTATTTTAAGAGGAACTTTTTCATTTGCCTTATCGATGGAAAGACGCAAATTGAAAAATAGAATAGAGTTCATTGATCTCCATATAGAGGTCAGTGATGACGTTACATTTAGAGAAAATTACGTCACTGGGATTCACTTTTCTGAATACTGTCTTGCGAATTGGAGCAACTGTGTGTTTCGTCAACGTGAATTTGGTTGTTACTTTTGCAATAAATACGCCCCGATTGTGAGATAAATTTATATAACATCTGCAACAATGCATTTCGGCCAAGCTCTCATCTACAGATTAGGCATTGAAAGAGGAAGGTTTTGTTTTTCAACATGTTAGCGCATTCGAGAACGTATATGCTATGAATGCGGGTTTGTTGGCAATTGTTGCATGGCGACGAGGAACACTTCCCCTTGCAATGTAATACTTTTACTGGCGAAAGACAAGAGCTACTGAAGAAAGCAGCAGAATATATTACCCATTTAGCTAATATAGAGATAATGAAAAAAATGTGTCAATTATGAATGAGCCTAAAATGTTAAACAGCTTGCCCTTCTTATCTATGCCGGATCAAACAAGAAAGGTAAATGGTTTCCCACTGGAGTCACACTGCCCCAGCCGTGAGTTAGTCAGGTGCTTGAAGCCTTCAATCCTCTATCCCGGGGGTTTCTAGACATCTCGTACCCACGGCAACTCGTACCAGTCAAGTCGTACCCAAAATTGGACGATTCGTACCCATTTTTGGCTGGACAACTCGTACCCACGATTGGACAACTCGAACCCACCCCTGGACAACTCGTACATGATATTAATTACATGGGCGAGGGTTGGTTGTAACAGAAAAATAACGGACTAATGGTTCAATTTAATGTTTATTAATATGTAATCCGAGCACAGAAGACTGAAACAAACAAAAAGCACTATCAACCGTAATGTTGTTTACGTAATTACATTGAGCACAGATGTCTAATCAAAGTACAAAAAGCACTATCAACTAATCTTGTTTAACCCTTTACCTAACATGAAAAGCAGACGACACTTGCAAAAATAATTCTTGAATAACTAATTTTTTTCATTTTTTGTCTCAAAAACATAGGTTATGACCCCTCGTTGGAACGAGCTCGACGAGCTCGTTCCAACGAGGGGTCATAACCTATGTTTTTGAGACAAAAAATGAAAAAAATAATGAAAATTAACAGGCGCTTTTTGAGAATCGCGCTGGCCGGTTTTGGCCGTTACGTTGGGTAAAGGGTTAACTAATTACAATGAGCACAAATGTCTAATGATAACTTGTAATCAAAGTACAAAAAGCACTACACATTCATCACATATGACTATCC
This sequence comes from Pictodentalium vernedei, assembly GCA_031216915.1. Classification (NCBI taxonomy): domain Eukaryota; kingdom Metazoa; phylum Mollusca; class Scaphopoda; order Dentaliida; family Dentaliidae; genus Pictodentalium; species Pictodentalium vernedei. The sequence goes on from CM062295.1 coordinate 78,682,711, forward strand.
AGAATAGTAAGGAAACGTCGTGTGTCATGTATTGGGATTTAACGACACTTTCAACAGCTAGGGTAACGCCGTGAGGGACAGTGTTACGGGCGGAGGAAAATTGTTGAGGGAAGTGTTACGATAGAGGAAAATTAGAAAAAAATCGCTACATTTTTGCAACACTTCGTTACTATTGTAAGTACCATTAGATATGGATATCTAATGATACTTATAATAGTAACGAAGCATTGCGCAAATGTCGCGATTAAAAAAAAAATGTTCTAAACAAGTATTTCACAACATTTCCTTACTATTGTTAGTATCCTCAGGTACCCATATATAGGTATCTAATGACACTAACAATAGTAAAGAAACATTGTGAAATATTTATTTATGTATTTACTGGGATTTAAAGACGCTTTCAATAGCTAGGGTCATGCTATGGAGGACGGTGTTAAGGGTGGAGGAAAATTAGAAAAAATCGCGACATTTTCGCAACGGTTCGTTAGTATTGTAAGTATCATTAGATATGGATAACTAATGATACTTATAATAGTAACGAAGCATTGCGCAAATGTCGCGATTTAAAAAAAAATGTTTTAAACAAGTATTTCACAACATTTCCTTTCTATTGTTAGTATCATTAGGCACCCATATATAGGTATCTAATGACACTAACAATAGTAAAGAAACGTTGGGAAATATTTATTTATTTACTGGGATTTAACGACACTTTCAACAGCTAGGGTCATGCTATGGAGGACGGTGTTAAGGGTGGAGGAAAATTAGAAAAAATTGCGACATTTTCGCAACGGTTCGTTAGTATTGTAAGTATCATTGGATATGGATAACTAATGATACTTATAATACTAACGAACGAAGCATTGCAAAAATGTCGGGATTTTTTTAAAAATGTTCTAAACAAGTATTTCACAACATTTCCTTACTATTGTTAGTATCATTAGGCACCCATATATAGGTATCTAATGACACTAACAATAGTATAGAAACGTTGTGGAATAATTATTTATTTATTTACTTGGATTTAACGACACTTTCAACAGCTAGGGTCATGCTATGGAGGACGGTGTTACGGGTGGAGGAAAATTAGAAAAAAATCGCGACATTTTCGCAACGGTTCGTTAGTATTGTAAGTATCATTGGATATGGATATCTAATGATACTTATAATAGTAACGAAGCATTGCTAAAATGTCGGGATTTTAAAAAAAAATGTTTTAACCCTTTACCCAACGTAACGACCAAAACCGGCCAGCGCTATTCTCAAAAATCGCCTATTAATTTTAATTATTTTTTCATTTTTTGTCTCAAAAACATAGGTTATGACCCCTCATTGGAACGAGCTCGTCGAGCTCGTTCCAATGAGGGGTCATAACCTATGTTTTTGAGACAAAAAATGAAAAAAAATAGTTATTCAAGAATTTTTTTTGCAAGTGTCGTCTGCTTTTCATGTTAGGTAAAGGGCTAAACAAGTATTTCACAACATTTCCTTACTATTCCAAGTATCATTAGGTGCCCATATGTGGGTATCGAATGACACTAACAATAGTAAGGAAACATTGGGAAATATTTTTTTTTATTTATTGGGATTCAATGACACTTTCAACAGCTAGGGTCATTTTTTAAAAATCGCCACATTCTCTCAACCTCGTTACTATTGGCTGACTATTTAACTGAATACTCCTGAACATCCTTATCATATTACACGAACATAATATTTACAAGCTTAATTTTCACTTGGTCCATTTAAAACTGAGCACTCCTTTAAAAGACTTCCTGTTGTAATCTCCCTCATTTCATAAGCTTCCACAACTCGTGAACTTTTTGTTGAATACCCTATATTTCTCACGCTGGTATTTACATAATTTGCCACCTAACATCAATTTACATTGCAATTTAACAAATTTTGCTTCCTTGTATAATAAGGGAATCAGTACATATAAAGGAACATTTCCATTAGTAGCCCGTTCATTACTAATAATTAATTAATACTACTGCCATGATGAATGAAAGATTTTAGCGCGCCGAAGGCGCGCAGGGACGATGTGGGATTTACAAATCCCTTGCAACCCGGTTGGCCTTATTTTATTTCACTTGGATCACACAGGCCTAGCTTCCTTTTGCCTCAAATGGGGTCTGAGGGGATATGCACGTGGTTAGAATTTCCGGCAGCTTGCATTAGAGTGATAGATTGTCAATAATCAATCCCTCAACGCCATTAAGACTATTAGAGAGTGGGTTTTATTCGGTTCCAGCATGGCGATGGTAGAGGTTTGATTCCCACCATGGCGGCGAGCCAGAATATAAAGTTGTGCGATGGCAAATTTAAGGGAACAATTTAAAAGAAAACCAAACAGCAAGACCGGTTTGGTAGCGGCCCCGGTATATGACCATAGCGGTTACAAAAAGGAGTGGAGAAAGCTCCAACAGTTTAGTTTTGAAAAAACCGGGAGTCATCCATCAAGCTTTCTGGGAGATAGGATGCCGTATGTGATTATGAGGTATCTGGTTATCCTTCGGAAATTCCAAATGACCTCACCCACCCACCCACCCCCCCCCCCCCCAAAAAAAAAGAAAAAAAAAGAAAAAAAACCTAAATAAATAACAAAAAAGCCCTTAAAAGGACTGTTTGCTGGCAAGATTGTTTCAATCCTTGCCTTGGTCTTATTTCGGTTTTCTGCACATCTTTGCATGAGGATTGTTTCAATCCCTCATAGTTTGTCATTCAGTTTTGGTCGTGTGTCTGATGAGATAGAGGAGGCAGAGAAGATAGAGAGCTGGAAATTGGAGCAATTCGGTTTTTAATTTACAACTGTTCCGTCCGTGACGACCAGTGACATGTGTCTGGGGAAGGCAGCATTTCCCCCCGAAATACTACTGCCTTCCATTCGCAACAAAATTTATATAATTTATAAGCTTGTATGGCCCTTTGAAAGAGTCAAGCCATCCAAAATTTAAAGTGGACATCACTCGGATAAACCGACAAAGGACAGCGAAACAAACAGCAATCAAAACAATTTCGATTTCACTATCACAACAAAGTAGACTACAAAGCAAATTATTATCAAAACACATGCGACATGTGCCGACACTGGGTTTTCACTGCATAAACTTACAGAAGGGAGTGTTCCAAGATTAAAAAAAAAACTGTCAAAACACTAATGATTTGAAATTTTTTTTGATAGGTACGAGTTATCGAGGGGTTGGTACGAGTTGTCCAATCATGGGTACGAGTTGTCCAGCCGAAAATGGGTACGAGTCGTCCAATTTTGGGTACGACTTGACTGGTACGAGTTGCCGTGGGTACGATTGTCCTGATACCATCCCGGAAATATGCAATGATTCTTCAGTCTACTGAATATAGTAATCTCCGGTTTGTTTATGTATCATCATCTTTTGTACTTAAAATACCTACACTGCAAAAAATATAGGTTCTCTATACTATTGTATCTTATAATTTTTATAAATGTTTGTATCTTACAACAAACATTTATGTACTTTTGACCGGATTGGTGTAACAGTACAATAAAGAATAAAGAATATAATGCAACTCGGGGGGGGGGGGGGGGGGGGGCGGCTTTAGCCCCTCCACTTTTTTTGCCGGGCCATGTTTTTTTTTGAATGCATATATTTTAACACGACCAATGACTGGTAAAAAAGGGGCGGACCCAAAGCCTCTTCCATATTTTCGCCAGCTGTTTCTCTCGTACTGGCTCAGTTTTGATGGATTTCGGATCATTTTTTGCAGTAAGTTGCAGCAAACGCTAAAATGTGTACAGTCTGTTAATAAATCGGTTTACAGAAGTAGATCGTAATCGTACAGACACACAAGTACCGAATCCAGCTCAGACAAGATAATCTACAGACAGTATAATTGCTGTAACGTCTGCTAAAGCATACAGGTGAGGTCTATTTATCACCCTGAAAAATCTCAAAATATTCACTCAGATGCATGGAAATGGGGAGTTTTGGGACCCTGGATTTTTAGCTGGCGACAACATACCGGTAGTTGAAATAATAATAATAACTCTTTGGCCAACCGCTGATTTGTCGCGGTCCTCATAAGAGAAGGCCATCATTCCCCCTGCACCCCACCCCCTCTTCCCCTCCTCTCCTCCCAGCATTCAGATATAAACTGCTTAATAGTGTCCCTCACTTCCTCTTTTTCAATTTCTTCAATAAGCATTCCTACCCTCTCCCTCGTGTCCCCCTTCAGCCATCTATCCTTTGTTTCTTCACCCCACTTCTGCATTATTCTTCCAGTAAATTTTATTCTATGAGGTATATACTGTGGGCATTCCAAGAGAAAATGTTCCAGGGTCTCCACTACTCCAGAGTGGCACATTTGGCATCCCTTTCCCCATCTCTCCCAATTTTTCCCCGAAGCTCCAGTGATCTTGATCTCAGTTTGAACAGCAGTGACCCTCCAAAGGTGCCATCTAGGTACTTCTCAAAAGCTGGCTTTTCTTTATATTGTAACCCCTGCAGTGATCTTTTCACGCTAACCCCTGCTCGCCAGTTTCGATTGCAATCTTCCATGACTCTCTCTTTGACAAACCTTTTGCCTTCTTTCATTCCTACTTCTGTGTTTGTGACCTCTATAGAGTAATTGTCCATTAGTTCCCTCACATGTTTTGACCACCCCGTTTCTATATTAGAATTCCAAATGGTATCGAGCATCAATTTGCACCACCGGTTGTCAGGCAGGTTTCTCAAGTAGTTAAAGTAACACAGTTTTCCCAAATCTACCCTGTCCTTGATTTTCATCCACCCAAGCTCCCCCCTTACTGCTTCCAAAGCTGCAGCATTACTCGACCCTGTTATCCATCTGCCGGCATCATTTTGAGTATTTTCCAACTTCTTAATAACGGTTTGGTTTAATGGAATCACGTCCGTGCCATACGTTATACTTGGTAAACCCACCCTCTCCCACAGTGTTTTCCCCACAAAGACCTTGTTGAAACTATTTTTCCCTAAAAGTTTTAGTTGGTTCAGAATTCTTTTCCCCTTCAGAATCAGTTTGGCTGAGTAATTTCTGTACACCCCTCTTCCCGTTATATTTATGCTTACCCCTAGATACTCATACTCTCCCGTTTCTCCTACAGTGATTTGTTTGCTTTCCCCTTCGGGGATTGAGAACTCCCCCACTCTCCATCTCTTCGTCATATCTACCTTGCGTCCAACGGGTATTACCTTGCTTTTATTTTCATTTAGTTCGAGCCGCCAAGTGTTCCCATATCTACCAACAATTTCCAGCAGTTTCTCTAGCCCCTGTTCAGTTCTAGACATTAACACCATGTCGTCCGCAAAGAATAAGCCTGGTATCTTTATGTCTCCAACATTTACCCCCTCCGCACTCTGAATTAGTTCGTCCCCTAAATCTTTAACATACAATGCAAACAAAATCGGTGAAAAGATACACCCCTGCTTGAGGCCTATATCCATAGGGACTCGTTTTGTAGTGATACTCCCTAGACTGAGTTGGCTTTGCACATCTGTATACAGTGCTTTCATGATTCCCACAAAGTCACCCCCCAGTCCGATGCCCTCGAGCTTTCGCCACATACCTTCCCTCCACACTCGGTCGTACGCTTTTTTCACATCTAGAAATGCCAGAAACATCTTTTTCTTTTCAGCCTTTGTTGATTCTATCAGTTGGGTGAGTGTAAATAGGTGATCAGTGACTCTTCGTCCTTTCCTGAAACCATTTTGAATTTCTCCTAAAAAACCTTTCTCTTCAATAACTTCCTCTAGTCTACCGTATATGACCTTACAGAATACTTTTCCGATGTTACTACTAACTGATATCCCCCTATAGTTATCTAGAACTTCCTTATCCCCCGTTTTGTGTATGAACGACACCTTACTTTCCCTCCACTCTCTGGGGACCTCTTGCTTTCGCAGAGCCAGGTTGAAAAGGTTTGTCAGGACTTCAATAAGTGCCTCCCCTCCATTTTTGAGGAATTCGTTCGGAATTTCATCAGTCCCTCCCGCTTTACCATTTTTTAATTTCGAGACCACGTTCCGCACTTCTTCTGCCGTTATTTCGCTACATACACGATTGGATAGGTTCTCCTCCACCAGTGTATTTCTTTTTGGTGGGGACCCACTGCCCCATCGCCTATCGTTTATCTTTTCCCAGTGCTTGACTAACTCTGAAGCGATACGGCCTTTATCTTCTGTACTTTCCCCATCCACTTTGATACTCTGCACACTACTTTTCCCCCGTTTATTTACCCAGTTCCAAAATACGTTTGAGCTCGAACCCCCCGTTTTCTTTATTGTTCTGGCAAGACTGCAATTGCGCTCCTTCCTATTATTATTCTTTATCTCATTCACCTTTTTCCGTGCCAGTTCATATTCTCCTTTCATTAGTCTCGTGTCATTGTTATCCACCCCTTTAAGCTTCCTACTTCTTCTGTAAGCATCGCATTTTACCTTCCTTTCTTTTATAGCCTTTTTCAGTCCCTCGTTAACCCTGAATCCAAGCTCTCTCGTTGGGACCCTCACCCTTCCTATACACTCCTTCCCTGCCTCTGACGTCACTGTGCTGCACACACCACCTCACGCTAAAAAACTAAAGTGTTAAAAACTACACTTGAAGTGCTGTATTTAACACTTACTAAGTGCTGAACTAGCACTTTGTTCAAGTGTAGATATCCCAGAACTTGACAGGTGTTACAATAATACCACTTGACAAGTGTAATGTCGCGGCACTTAAAAGGAAACAACGCAGATGACACGGATCAGGCTCGAACTCTCGAGCCTGATCCGCGCCATCTGCGTTGTGTCCTTTTAATTGTGTACCCACCAAGCGCAAATCAAATTATGGACGATTCTGGAAGAACCACCAATGCTAGACACATGTGAAGTGCCATCCATTCAAGTTTCAGATGTCTGACGATTGTAATGTCTGAGTGCTTAAAGCATTGCACTTTGAGTGTTAAAATCAAACTTTAAGAGTTAGAATGGGTTTAACACCTTGAAAGTGTCAGTTTTAACACTTTAGGTTTTAGTGTGTTCAGTGAAATTCACAGAATGCACCGTGCCACCACTGTGACGGCACATGTTATGTTCCGGTTGGAAAATTTGTTGTGACGGAACAAAACTGTGCTTTGCCTTGAGTGAATCAACCAGTCTCCAACAATCAAAATGCTGGTTACAAGACGAAATATTTCCAAACCAAACCACCTCGGGACGATTCGTCCGGATGTTTCGTCGCAAGAACAAAACTGGAACGATTCGTCCCAAATGTCGAGACGGTCCGTTATTTTAATAAATCTTTTATCTATTCTATGTAAATTTATGTACTCTTAATCTAATTTTTCTCGTCAACAAATGTCGCCATTTTTTTGCAAAATGCAGTATAAATATAAATATTTTCGTTTTTTTTTTTAAATAAATTTTTCTTCTTTCTCTGGCATATAGCTTGATAAATATTTGTCATTTATAATTGAATAAATTCTTGAAGTGGAGACTTCAGAACAGACACGAAGCTAGGATATCAGGTTTTTCACACACAGGGATGGGGGTGGGGGTGGGGTGGAGGGGGTGGGGGTGGGCGTATAATTATAATGATCTTCATAACTACTCCATTATTAAGGAGTGAAACGGATACGATTATATGTAGAAGCCAAACTAAGTGTTCAGACATCTTTCCGTGAAATTCCACGAAGCACTCTTAAAATTGACACCACTCAGTGTGTTGATTAGTTATCATGGAGATAGGCCTAAAACAGGGGTGTATCCTTTCGCCAATTCTTTTTGCATTGAACATCAAAGGTTTAGGAGATGAACTCCTGCATAGCGACGAGGGGGTTGCAGTTGGTGACTTGAAGATCCCAGGGCTATTTTTTGCAGACGATATGGTGCTAGTGTCAGAAAGCGAAGAGGGGTTAGAGAAGATGCTGGGAATTGTTGGGAAATATGGGAGCAAATGGAGACTCGAACTTAATGAAAGCAAGAACAAAGTTATACCCGTGGGCCGCAAAGTGGACCCCACTCGAAGGTGGAGAGTGGGGGAGTTCTGCATTCCGGAAGGTAGCAGTAGACTTCTTAGTGTAGGAGAGACTATTGACTATGAATACCTGGGGGTAAATATAAACATCACAGGAAGAGGCATCTACCGAAACCACACAAATAAATTGATTCTGAAGGGGAAGCGAATCCTTAACCAAATGAAACTTATAGGGAGAAACAGTTTCAATAAGGTTTTCGTGGGGAAAACCATTTGGGAAATGGTGGGTCTGCCAAGTATAACATACGGTACGGAAGTTGTACCCCTAAACCAGACAGCTGTTAAGAGCTTGGAAATCCTGCAGAACGATGCAGGCCGATGGATAACAGGCTCGAGTAATGCCGCAGCACTAGAAGCAATTAGGGGTGAGCTTGGGTGGATGAGGATCAAGGACAGGATAGACCAATTGAAACTCGGTTATCTTAATTATTTGGTAAATCTCCCCGATAGCCGATGGTGTAAAGTAATGTTCCTGAGAACTTTCAACTCAAATTTCAAGACGGGGCGGATGGTCCAAGTGAGGGAGCTAGTAGAAAACTACTCAATGGAGATATCGGACCTTGACGTTGGGGCAAACCAGGGCAAAAGGATCGTCAGAGAAAGGGTCATGGAGGATTGTAACCGTAATTGGCGAGAGGGGGTCAAATCAAAGAGATCTTTGTGTGGCCTGCGTGATAAAGAGAAGCCTGGTTTTGAAGAGTACCTTGATGGCACCTTTGGGGTCACTGTTGTTCAAGCTGAGGTCGCGGTCCCTGGAGCTGAGGGGAAAAATTGGGAAAAACAGTGAAAAGAGTGCCAGATGTGTAACGTGGGCGTGGTGAAGACCCTGGAACACTTTCTTATAGAATGCCCAAAATACCAGTCTAAAAGAACAAGATTCACGGGGAGTATAATGGAGAAGTGGGATGGGAGAATGAAGGACATGTGGTTAGGGGGCGACTCAAAGAAAGGGTTAATATACTAATCGGAGAGATTGGGAAGAATGGGGCAAGGGATGTCATCAAGCAGTTCGTCTCCGAGTGTTGGGAGGAGAGAAGAAGCGCGGGAATAGGGAGGCAGTTGGTAGAACATGGGTAACCAAGGCCTTCTCATACGAGAACCGTGACAAATCAGCGGCCGGCCGAAGTGTTATTATTATTATTATCAGTACAAACAACGATGTTGAGAGTATTTATGTTTATACATTGATTATCCCAACCAATATTTTTATTACACGCCTGTTCTATGAAATCCCCATATACAGCAACACAAAATCATGCCGAAAATGAAAATCCGTTCAGCACACGTATGCGGAACGGAAATCCTTGACGGTCTACTTTTAAATAGAAGAGGAATTTCATTGGAATTTTCTACAAATCGTGCACCACAATTACAATTTGAATCGCTAGCGATAGCTCAAAATTGTCCCCTGAGTTCCAATGTGTTCTCTGTGCCATTCGGCACATAGAACACATTGAAACTTCTGGGACGAAATATAGTAACACGCAAATTTGGTTGGCTATAAAATGTGTTCTTTTTGTTGATAGTTATCAAATGAATTGTTGTGTGTCCTTCTGATAAATGTTTTTATAAACATGGAGGCGTGTAATAAACACAGAACTACACACGCATGTGAATGGGTTAATCAATATGGCGCTTGTGCCATCTGGAAAGGATAATACCCGAGGCATGCTGCCTCTCGTTTTATCTTTCTGCGCTTGCACTCGTTCCATACACTCTAAAATCAGTTGGGTTAAAAATCAACCCAAATCGACTGGGTTGAGTGAATATGAACCCAATTGGGTTCATATTCACTCAACCAAGTCGATTTGGGTTGAATGGGGTTCATATTCACTCAACCCAGTCGATTTGGGTTGATTTTTAACCCAACTGATTTTAGAGTGTATCGATTTACCCATTCACACGTGCGTGTCGTTCTGTGTGTTTACTGGAAATTAATTAAGTGACACAATCACAAACATATCGATATAAGGGGTTCGAGCTCAAACGTATTTTGGAACTGGGTAAATAAACGGGGGAAAAGTAGTGTGCAGAGTATCAAAGTGGATGGGGAAAGTACAGAAGATAAAGGCTGTATCGCTTCAGAGTTAGTCAAGCACTGGGAAAAGATAAACGATAGGCGATGGGGCAGTGGGTCCCCACCAAAAAGAAATACACTGGTGGAGGAGAACCTATCCAATCGTGTATGTAGCGAAATAACGGCAGAAGAAGTGCGGAACGTGGTCTCGAAATTAAAAAATGGTAAAGCGGGAGGGACTGATGAAATTCCGAACGAATTCCTCAAAAATGGAGGGGAGGCACTTATTGAAGTCCTGACAAACCTTTTCAACCTGGCTCTGCGAAAGCAAGAGGTCCCCAGAGAGTGGAGGGAAAGTAAGGTGTCGTTCATACACAAAAAGGGGGATAAGGAAGTTCTAGATAACTATAGGGGGATATCAGTTAGTAGTAACATCGGAAAAGTATTCTGTAAGGTCATATACGGTAGACTAGAGGAAGTTATTGAAGAGAAAGGTTTTTTAGGAGAAATTCAAAATGGTTTCAGGAAAGGACGAAGAGTCACTGATCACCTATTTACACTCACCCAACTGATAGAATCAACAAAGGCTGAAAAGAAAAAGATGTTTCTGGCATTTCTAGATGTGAAAAAAGCGTACGACCGAGTGTGGAGGGAAGGTATGTGGCGAAAGCTCGAGGGCATCGGACTGGGGGGTGACTTTGTGGGAATCATGAAAGCACTGTATACAGATGTGCAAAGCCAACTCAGTCTAGGGAGTATCACTACAAAACGAGTCCCTATGGATATAGGCCTCAAGCAGGGGTGTATCTTTTCACCGATTTTGTTTGCATTGTATGTTAAAGATTTAGGGGACGAACTAATTCAGAGTGCGGAGGGGGTAAATGTTGGAGACATAAAGATACCAGGCTTATTCTTTGCGGACGACATGGTGTTAATGTCTAGAACTGAACAGGGGCTAGAGAAACTGCTGGAAATTGTTGGTAGATATGGGAACACTTGGCGGCTCGAACTAAATGAAAATAAAAGCAAGGTAATACCCGTTGGACGCAAGGTAGATATGACGAAGAGATGGAGAGTGGGGGAGTTCTCAATCCCCGAAGGGGAAAGCAAACAAATCACTGTAGGAGAAACGGGAGAGTATGAGTATCTAGGGGTAAGCATAAATATAACGGGAAGAGGGGTGTACAGAAATTACTCAGCCAAACTGATTCTGAAGGGGAAAAGAATTCTGAACCAACTAAAACTTTTAGGGAAAAATAGTTTCAACAAGGTCTTTGTGGGGAAAACACTGTGGGAGAGGGTGGGTTTACCAAGTATAACGTATGGCACGGACGTGATTCCATTAAACCAAACCGTCATTAAGAAGTTGGAAAATACTCAAAATGATGCCGGCAGATGGATAACAGGGTCGAGTAATGCTGCAGCTTTGGAAGCAGTAAGGGGGGAGCTTGGGTGGATGAAAATCAAGGACAGGGTAGATTTGGGAAAACTGTGTTACTTTAACTACTTGAGAAACCTGCCTGACAACCGGTGGTGCAAATTGATGCTCGATACCATTTGGAATTCTAATATAGAAACGGGGTGGTCAAAACATGTGAGGGAACTAATGGACAATTACTCTATAGAGGTCACAAACATAGAAGTAGGAATGAAAGAAGGCAAAGGGTTTGTCAAAGAGAGAGTCATGGAAGATTGCAATCGAAACTGGCGAGCAGGGGTTAGCGTGAAAAGATCACTGCAGGGGTTACAATATAAAGAAAAGCCAGCTTTTGAGAAGTACCTAGATGGCACCTTTGGAGGGTCACTGCTGTTCAAACTGAGATCAAGATCACTGGAGCTTCGGGGAAAAATTGGGAGAGATGGGGAAAAGGGATGCCAAATGTGCCACTCTGGAGTAGTGGAGACCCTGGAACATTTTCTCTTGGAATGCCCACAGTATATACCTCATAGAATAAAATTTACCGGAAGAATAATGCAGAAGTGGGGTGAAGAAACAAAGGATAGATGGCTGAAGGGGGACACGAGGGAGAGGGTAGGAATGTTTATTGAAGAAATTGAAAAAGATGAAGTGAGGGACACTATTAAGCAGTTTATATCTGAATGCTGGGAGGAGAGGAGGGGAAGAGGGGGTGGGGTGCAGGGGGAATGATGGCCTTCTCTTATGAGGACCGCGACAAATCAGCGGCTGGCCAAAGAGTTATTATTATTATTATTATAAGATATACTTGGCTCAACAATGATGAATGTCTGTATCTGCATCTGAATGGATACGCCACAGTGTCCCTGCTGGGCTAAAATATGATGGAAGAGAGAGAGGACCCATCTTGATGGTCCGCAAGGGCAGATTTGAAGTTGTGTTTGGATGCTACAGTTTTTTTTCAACCATGTGGTTCCAATCGATTGCTGTGTGCACAAAGAACAAATGTTGGTGCTGATCCGCTTTACAAGTTGTGACAGGTACGGACCTAAGTAGAGTATAAAAGAGTGTTCGAGCCCAGCAAAACCCGTATTTTAAATAAGGTAACTTCTCGCAATTTTCGAGCTTATTTTCTCGAGAAATCGACTTATTACATACGAGCCCACTTTAGGCTTCTTACATAATGGGCTCATATACCACAAGTCGACACGCGACATTTTCTATTCAGAAATCGGATGGAAAATCGAATAGCCAATAGAGATACTACGAGGATCTGACCCGTTTTGTCGATCGAATCTCGGAGATCAAGCGAAAATGAAAATCGTACAAAATTTCGAGATAAAAATGACAGATTTTTACACAAAATCAATTTTGGAGCGAAAGAGTCGTGTGTCATCTCGTGAGATAATAGTCCACTTTAGCGTGAAATCTAAAGTGGGTGATATTTAAATTCGTCGATTCGGCGCTGATCTCTTGTATGTGAAACAGGGACACACTAAAATGTGTACCCCGGCTCCGGAAAAGATGTGCCTGGGAAATATAATGTTGCATTTCTTTCTTATTCGTGTGTACAATGTGATCATTTTTGGTATGTAGCATCCTTTAGGGATTCTTTAAAAGTTTATGGAGAAATATTAAAAATTATTTAATTTTGTGAGTTTTATCGAAGTTTTACCTTCGGAAACACACTAAAAAGTGTACCCCGACAGGGGCGTTAATTAATTAGCTCGCACTTTAATCCGATACCAATGGAGGTGTTATTTATTTATTTATTTATTTATTTATTTATTTATTTATTTATTTATTTATTTATTTATTTATTTACTGATGTTTAAGGTCACATACTTATGCAGAATGGCTACTCGTGACCATGACAGTTTTACGGGTGGAGGAAGCCGGAGTTCCCGGAGAGAGCCACCGAACAACTGTCAGCTCCTCAACATTCTCTGTTCAAGCTCCGCTCAAGCAGGGTGGAAATGGAAGCTGTCCTCTCGCCACTTCCTGATCCCCACTCGCGTATTCCTTCAGAACCAAAATGCCAGGACGCGGACGACTGGCTGGAGAACATCATACAGGAATACAAGATACAGGGGGACCTTCACAAGCAAGAGATGGGCAGGAAATACCAACTATTCCTCCAACAAGTAGAAGATACCAGAAAACTAATAGACGCCAGAAATCTACCACAGCAAAAGTCTCAGCCATCACCCACAACCACTCCAGACTCGGCCAGGACCAGACCTTACAAACCTCGCCTTTTGCGTGATTTTATTATAAATTATTGAACATTCAATAGAAAAATAAGGAAAATACACAAACTGAATGCAATTCAAACTTCAAAAATTATTAAGTACGTAGTGTATAAACTTATCCCCTGGTTTCTGTGGTGGACATTATGTGCATGAATTTGATGAATGAAACGTTTCTGCGCGCCGAAGGCGCACAGTGGCGATATGGGATTGAAATCCCTCGCGACCTTAATAACTTTATTTGCTTATAAATCCACGAGAGTCGGGAGCGAGAGCCAATAATCCTATTAAGTTTGAGTGTGCGACTTGCAGTAGGATAGTGGGTTGAGATCCCCGAGAACCTCGAGCTGGAAAATGGCGAGGAATTTGCATAATTACAAGAGTTCTGCTCCGTTTTTGCTAAGATAAGTGGACAAATTTATGGTAATACTGAAACCGCAGTTTGGTGGTTATTTTAGAAAAAAAGAAAAAGAAACCCAAACAGTCGTTGGTTTTGGAGCAGCCCCAGCATATTATCCATAACAGTTACAAAATACGAGAAAGCCCTCAGTGAGGCCTCATTTACTATCCGTCTTAGCCTCATGTTCTTTTGAGGTCATGAGGGCCATGAAACAATCCCTCCATGAGGTTTAATTTACCATCCATCTTAGCCTCATCTAGGTATTCGAGAATACCTAACATTGTATTATTGGAGGATACCTTTTATAGGATACTTGTTGTAGAAACTTTACATCCGGGTACTTCACGGTACATCAGGTTCCTTTTGTTGGGAAAGGTATAGAGAGGGTGCTGGCATGAAAATAAACTATTTAAACTATATAAACTATAAACGCTAAATCCAATTTTACGGAATGCCTTTAATAGCTTGTCTATATGTATACAGGGGAAATCTGACTGAACATTTTGAAGGCCTGAGCGAAGGTAGGATATAATGGGTGAGATATGGGGCAGAATAACAAAAGCCAATAGTACTAGTACAAGGCCGCAATGGAACAAGACTGTGGTAGAAGCTAATGATAGGACAGATAGACCATAGACCAGTAGTTGCCTTGAAGCTTTGGCGACAAGATGGAAGCGGTTGGTAAGACTACATTAGACCTCATTGAGGGATTACTCATGGTCCTCCTGGCCTCATACGTCAAAAAAGGGATTCTTCAAAAGGTATCCTCGATAGGTGTCCTCGAATAATACAATACCAGGCCTTAGGTATCCTCAAATACTGAAAAGAGGCTAAGAGTCGTAGTAAATTATACCTCATTGAGGGATTTTTCATAGCCCTCATGACCTCAAAATTCAATGAGGGTATGAGGGATAATAAATGAGGCCTCATTGAGGGCTTTTACATAGCCATCATGGCCTCATACTACAAAAAAAAAGATTCCATAGCCACAGGTGCTTTCCAAAATGGGATTCCATAGGATATACCTCTTAAATACCGAAATGAGGCTAAGAGTCGTAGTAAATTATACCTCATTGAGAGATTTTTCATGGCCCTCATGTCCTCAAAATTCAATGAGGCTATGAAGGATAATAAATGAGGCCTCATTGAGGGCTTTTTCAGAGCCCTCATGGCCTCATACGACAAAAAGGGATTCCATAGCCACGAGTGTTTCAAAAAAATGGGATTGGATATAGAGGTGATGACAATCGGATACAACTTCGTCGTAACAGGGGGAGATAACTCTGCATACAGATTATGGGAAATCAAGCAATCTGATTGGTTAGTTATAATTTATATAAATGATCTAGATAAATGAAACAACAAGAGTACACGGAATAAGGTCAGAACTAACAAGAATAGACCAGAAAAGCTAAATATAGTAATAATAAGTAAAGCTGTTCCAGTTGACAGGCTCTTCTTCGCTACTGGAGTATACTCCAGGAGAAAGGAACATGCCTAGGTAAACGAGAACTATTGCATATATAGATAGAAGCAGAGAATTCTGAAAGAATTCGAAATAGTAAAAAATATCGGGTTTATTTGGTAATTAAACGAGGATTCTGGGGAAAATTGTAAGTTAGAAAATTACTCTTCTACAAAGGAACACACCCCGGTACCCCCTTGATACTATAGCACTACGTGCTATACCGATAAAATGGGGAGTCCATAGTAAATAAAGCCAATTTCGGTGATTTGGAGGGATTGTCGAGTTGTTTGTGGTAATTCTTCGAATCGGGAAATTACTTTTCTACAAAGGAACATACCCTCTGAACATACCCACGTCTTGTTGTACGCTTTGGGGACACAGCAACCACGTGCTACCATAGAGACCAAGATGGCGGCCTCCAGTATACAAAATGGACGACGGAAACACGTATCACCCTAACAACACGCGCTGCGCATGCGCACTCACACCACGTATCACTATGGAGATGAATTCACAAGATGGCCGCGCACGCGGGTTACCATGACAACCAAACATGGCGCCACTGGGTCACGTGACATGACGTCACTTCCGGAGTCCGGGCCGGGGTCTGGCCAAACAGGCACGGTCCATTGCTCTTCTACTACTGTTATCGTCCGGAAACAAGAACTTGGGCAAAATTCTCATAAATAAAGGGCCATAACTCTACTAAAAATGGGCCAGTAAAGACGGAAATCGAACCCAACCTGTATTTTGTTGTACTAAATCCATAAGCCAGATTTAACTCAGCTCAAATCATTACAGCTAAAGTTATCGTCCGGAAACGAAATGTGTCCACGGACGGACAGACAGACGGACGGACGGACAGCGAGACCATTTACATAATACGTCCCATTTTTCAAACGGGCGTATAAAAAGACCAGAAAAAATGGAATTAAGAAGTAACAAAATGTATCCGAAAATACCATTCTAAACCTGCAATATCTACCTCAGATCACCTGGGGGGAGACGATAAAGGAAACGAATTCTGTGTGGAGCAAATCCACAAAATTCAGGACGATTTGACGATGGAATGAGGCTGCTATCAAGCGCTTTACAAAAAATATGCTGGGGTCATAAAAATCGTTGACGAGGTGGATGTAGCTCTCACAATGGTGTCCGGGACTGCCACCATCGGCAGTCGCTGGGCTGGAGTAAGTCTTCTATCCGCCATAGCAAGCATTCCAGAGGGTCATCATCATAGAAAGTATAGCCATAGCTGCTAGATTCTCCAGTACGACATGGGAAATTCAAGAGTAAGATATCACTGAAAGTTGACAAACATGAAAAGATCAAAGCATTAGCCAATGTTAACCCTTTAAAGTCGCAGGAACGATTTTTCGACCCAGTGCTTAATTTCGTCCCGTTTTTGTCTTATAAGAGGTCAAAAAACGGGGCATTGATGATAAAACCATAACTGCTGTCTGCAGCCAGGCGGCTGCAGACTGCAGTTATTCTTTTATCATCCCTGCATATTGATATTGTACAGACTATCTTACTGTAATTGTACAAAAATGCGATACCATTCCAGGAAACGAGGATTCTAGGGGTTAAACTCCATCCCACCTGCATCATGATATCAAGAGTGTTGGGGGACGGACAGACTTCCGATAATGAGTATCTTCACATTCTTAACGAAAAAGCTAAATTCAACATTCTTAAAGAAGGAATAAGAATAAAGATGTGTCAGGTTCTTGAAGAGATGAAAAATCATCTGATAGAAAAAAGGTGGCCAAGGCGTTCAGAAATCATTTTGTAAACTGCTAAAAATGAATGTGAAAAATACTGTATACAAATAAGCAAAAAATAAAAAAAATATTTTTAATTATAAAACAAAGTAAATGAAAAAAACATGTATTGCATAAAATGTAAAACTTCTATGCACACGGATAATATGCTTGGAATGAGAAAAAAAAAAGAATAAACAAATGCATTGAGGCATCTGTAAAGTGTGCAGTTCGACAAAAACTTAATAAGTTAAAAAGGTATGGGTGCGAGAAACAGATTGGATAATAATCTTCCTTTCAAAATGTATCTGCCAGAGCACTACTGATTCATGGGACCAGGTACGAAATTAAACAAGATATTGAAGTCTGCTCTGGCACTGAAATCACGGAGAAAACCCACCAAAAGGGTGGATTAAGCAGCTCTCAGTTACGATCTCTGTTATGCAAAATATCCCGATACGAAAATTCGAAATGACGTGTGCGATAAGAAGACGTTGAAAGATTTAAATGAAAGTGTCAATGACACTGGAGTTCAACTTTATCAAATAACTCAATAACTAACTGCAGGGTGTGCTGGGAATTGTAGACAATTTAATAGCAACATCTGAGCTAGCCGATGACAGCCATATATGTTTTAACAAATTTAAAAAAAAAACCATGATCGCTTCCATGTAGACATTACCGTAAAGCCACAAAAGAGAGTAGAAAAACATTGAGTGAGAGATGCACCCCATAGGTAGTGTGGACTAAAGGAATTGTGAAAAAAAATCGATAGATCCCATCTTGACATCACACCAAAGCTACATATGAGATCTGAAAAATATCAAGTGAGAGATGCGCCCATTGGGGGGGCGGGGGTAATGGAAATGTTAAAAAAATATACACCAAATCCCAAATGGCCACTGTTTTTCAACGAAATTCAGAAAAATTCATAGCTCCCATGCTGACTTCACACAAAATGTACATATGAAATTTGTAAAATATCGGGTGAGAGATGCGACCTATTGGGTTTGCAAATGGAATTGTTGACAATTTATAGGCCGAATCAATGATGGCCACTGACGACCATATATGTCAACGAAATTCGGAAAAGTTCGGCAGCTCCCATCTAGACATTACCCCAAACTCACGTAGGTAATTCCAAACTGATTGGGTGAGAGATGCGACCTTTTGGGTGTGCCAAAGGAATTGTAGACGGACAGAGATGCAGACTTATGTACTTACATATGGATGTATGCCAAAGGAATTGTAGACGGACAGAAATGCAGACTTATGTACTTACATATGGATGTATGGCGGATCGCAACCCATCCCAATAGCTCATACTTGGCGTTTTCAAGTTGAGCTAAAAATATAGTACATCCCATACAGAGATAGTAATTCGAATGTTCTTTATTCGGAAAGATAATCGGTACATTATTTATTTATTTATTGGTGTTTAAGGTCCTATACTTATGCACAATGGCTAATCATGACCGTAACAGTTTTACGTGTGGGGGAAGTTGGAGTACCCGGAGAGAACCACCAAGCAGCTGCCAGCTCCCCAACATCGTAACTCCGTACTGCAGCACAGGCGGGGTTAGATTGGTTGACGTGCAGTGCGCCGTAGTACATGGCATCATCGTGCCCCCATGTGGACAATCGGGGTTAAGTGCCTTGCCCAAGGACACAACGCGGGAGTCCGAATCGATCGCCCAGACGGTCACCCATCCAATGATTAATCGGGCTCGACGCTGCTTAACTTCGGTGATCTGATGAGAACCGGTTACCGCAACGCCGCCGCGCCCCCGATAATCGGTACAAATGATTTGGAATAGAAGGAAAAAAAATCACTGATGCACTAACAAATTACACAAACCCATTGTGCGTAGATTTCTGATGAGAAGAGTATACGCCAAGGGACTGGATCACACGTGGGTAGCCGATCTGGTAGACATGATATATTTGAGACGCGAGGCGTGGAATTCATACTGGCAGTCATACACATGTTCTCTGAATTGTGAATACAGATAGATGAGATCGCCGAATAGTAAAAAATCGGGGATGAGAGTGGCAGAATCTTTGGAGAGCATCTTCGATTCTTCTCGAAACCCGGAGAATTTGTGGGTGGACAAAGGTCTAGAATTTTACAATGTTCACGTCTGTTGATTGATCAACATCTATGCCACATCAAATGAAGGGAGAAATGAGCATGGTCGACTGATGGAAGAGAACCATGAAGGAAAAAATGTTCAAATATTTCACGGCCAATTCGACCAAGAAATAATTAAAACGATCTGAATGAGCTGGTCATCGATTATAATCACACGTGTCATTTGACCAAGAAGAGACGAAGCCAGAAAATAAGCAGATTGTCATCTGCAAACTGAGGTCCCCAGAGGGTGAATTTAGTGATGCTACCCTGCACAGCAAGCTTTCATCACTACATTTACTCTCTGTGAACCTCAATCTGAATCAGGGTCTCACAACTGAACAGAAAGCGATACCCAGAGGATAAATTGGCCCACTGTATGGGATAGCATCACCAAATTCATCCTCGAAATGAAAAGAAAGTCTCTATCCCATGCGACTGATTACCACATGAAAACCTCCGAAGTTTGAGATGGGAGATTTTAGAATTTATAGTTATAAAAAAAGTTACACGCCCAGATAAACCAAAGATCCAATCACTCACGAGATTGTGAAAAGTGCTGGACAGTGAAGAGATCACCGGAAAGTTTATGAACAATAATTTTCAATTTGCGTATTTTCAAAATATTCTGCCAAAACTTTCAAAATTTTAACATTTTTCGAAAGTTTCAAAACTGTTTTCAGTTATTTAGCTCAAATTTTCCGCACATTTAGAGCATAATATGATACACCACAATCACCACTCAAATCTTTCAATATTAACCTCGTTGGCCAAAAATGACATTAATGTAACTTTTTTCTTCAAAATTGACCAACTTCAAGGGCAAATTTCTCTAATTATAAGGTTGTTGTAACAATTATTTTGGTATGGATAGATGCAACAATGATCGTGGAAGAAAGTTACTGTTTACTTTTTAATCTCAGATTTAACCCTCAAGCACAATGATGAAGAGAATATGAGTACCGTTTGAAAATGTCAAAATTGGCCAACTTTGGTTGCATTTTCTATCATTTTGGAAAGGCTTAATTTCATGTACGTATTCACAATTGACTACCGAGCATATTTGCTGTTGTAAGTTTGGTTGTAAAGTTTAACCCTGTCCCACTCTGGTTGCATAAAAGTAGGTACTGTACAAAAAATCTCCCAATTTTTCAGAATTTGCTAAGTTTAAGTGACGATTTACTCCATTTTTAATTGATTGATCTCTGAATGTTTTCCATTGTTGCTTGCAGCAGTCAAAGTTTGACAAATTTTGTTCTATATGTTATTATTAAAAGTTTAACCCCTGGCAGATTTGAGACTTCCCATAAGGGTACTGTCGGAATAATTGTTATTTTCGCCAACCTTTACATGCAATTTCCCAGCACTGGAGCCATATTGTCTCAAAACCTTTCCCATGAGAAGATAGGGCATTCATCCAAGAACAAGTTTGCTGTTATATGTTTTATTCCAAGTTTTAACCCTCACCCAGTTGCCAGGCCCTGAATTGGAGTACCCTCAACTTGCACATGTTCATTCAAATACCAAGATTCAAGATTAGTCCATGTCTCTTTTCAGACACTCAGTCTGTGATTGATGTTCACACACTAAGAGCATAATATGATACACTAACATCACCACACAAATATTTCGAAATTAACCTCCATTGGCCACAAATGATATGAATATATAATTTTAACTTCAAGATTTACTAAATTCAGGGGCAATTTTCTCTTAATTGCGAGGTTGTTGTAACAATTATTTTTGTATGCACAGATGGAACAATGCTTGCAGAAGAAAATTACTGTTTTAGTTTTTAATCTCGTTTTTAACCCTCAAGCAAATGAAGGTAAGAGTTCCATCCGAAAATGCCAAAATTAGCTAACTGTGGTTGCATCTTCATGTCATTTTGGAAAGGGTTAATTTTAAACACTTTTTTTTTCTACAGGTAGAGATGCCAAATGAACAAATCCTCTGCTGTAAGTTATGCTTTGGGGCTTAACACAACATAAGCTTTGGCCATGTAAAGAATAGTACGGTCAGAAAAAAAAGATTTTCAGTGAATTTTGCAAACATCTGTACTCATTTCCTCTAATTGCAAGGTTGTCGTAGCAATTATTTTGGTATGGATAGATGGAACAATGATTGTAGAAGAAAGTTAATGTTTACTTTTTAATCTCAAGATTTAACCCCCAAGCAAAATGTGGTGCCTGAATAAGAGAACAGTGAGAGAATGCCAAAATTAGCCAACTTTGGATGCTTTTTGTCTATCATTTTGGAAATGGTTAAATCCAAGCACTTTGCTTTGCAATATGTAGTTTGCATTTTCACATTGAAAAGTTGGGAAAGCCCGTAATTTGTCCAACAAATTACAGTTCTCTAGTTTTTTTTTTATTTATTTTTTTTCCACCATCAATTTGGTCTGTTGTACTGCTCAAAAACAAGCTGTACGATTTCAACCAAATTTGGCATACTTTTGTAATGCCATAAAATCTAGTGAAATGAGGTATCGCTATATCTGTGAAAACGCGTATTTTCAAAATATTCTGCCAAAACTTTCAAAATTTCATCATTTTTCAACACAGCTCAAAAACAAGCCGTTCGATTTCAACCAGAATCGATAAACTTATTTATTGTCCCAATATCTAGAGAAATGAGGTATCGTCATAATCGTGAAAACACTTATTTTCAAAATTTTCTGCCAAAACCATCAAAATTTAACCATTTTTCAAAAATCTCGGAATTGTTTACAGTTATCTGGCTGTTAGTTTCCAAACATTTAGAACATAATATGGTACACCAAAATCACCATACAAATATTTCAAAATTCTATTTCTGAGGTTGTTGTAACAATTATTTTGGTATGGATGGATGCAACAATGATTGCAGAAGAAAGTTACTGTTTACTTTCTAATTTCAGATTTAACCCCTAAGCACAGCGAGGGCGAGAATAAGAGTGTTGCTTGAAAATCCCCAAATTAGCCAACTTTGGATGCTTTTTCTATCATTTTGGAAAGGGTTAAGTTCAAACTCTTTGCATTTCCATATTCACAATTGACTACCGAGCATATGTGCTGTTGTAAATTTGGTTGTAAAGTTTAACTCCATGCCCATTCTGGTTGAATAAATGTAGGAACCATCCAAATAAACTCCCATTTTTTCAGAATTTGATAAGTTTAAGTGACAATTTACTCCATTTCTAACTGATTGAGCTCTGAATGCTTTCTATGGCTGCATGCTGCAGTCAAAGTATGAAATATTTTGTTCTATATGTTATTATTAAAAGTTTAACCCTTGCAGATTTGAGATTCCCCAAAAGGGTACTGACGGAATAATTGTTATTTTCGCCAACATTTACATGCGATTTCTCAGCACTGAAGCCATATTTTCTCAAAACGTTTCCCATGAAAAGATAGGGCATTCATCCAAGAAGAATTTCGCCGTTATATGTTTTATTCAAAGTTTTAACCCTCACCCACTTGTCAGGCCTTGAATTGGAGTGCCCACAACTTGTACATGTTCACTCAAATACCAAGATTCAATATTCCTCCATGTCTCTTACCAGACACTCAGTATGTGATTGATGTCTACACAATCAGAGCATAATATGACACACCGAAATCACCACACAAATACTTCAAAATTAACCCCTAAGGCCAAAAATGTAATGAATATAGCATTTTTCGTCAAAATTACCAACTTCAAGGGCAAATTTGTCTAATTCCAGGGCTGTTGTAACAATTATTTTTGTATGGATAGATGTAACAGCGATTGCAGAAGAAAGTTACTGTTTACTTTAACTCTCAAACACAATGAGGGTGAGAATAAGAGTACCGTTTGAAAATGCCTAAATAAACCTCCTTTGGTTGCTTATTTCTATCATTTTGGAAAGGGTTAATTTTGAACACTTTGCTTTGCTATATGCAGAGACGCTTAATGAACGAATCCACTGTTGTATGTTATGCTCTGTGGCTTAACCCAACCTATGCTTTGGGCACCTAAAGAATAGTACTGTCTCCAAAAAATTGTTTTTTTAGTGAATTTTGCAAATGTTTGTAGTCATTTGTTCTAACTGCAAGGTTGTTGTAGCAATTATTTTGGTATGGATAGGTGCAACAATGATTACAGAAAAAAGTTACTGTTCATTTTTTTAATCTCAGATTTAATCCTCAATCACAATGAGGGTGAGAATAAGAATATAATTTGAAAATGCCCAAATAAGCCAACTTTGGATGCTTTTTTCTATCATTTTCGAAAGGGTTAATTTCAAACACTTTGCTTTGGTATATGCTGTCCGCCTTTTCACATTAAAAAGTCGAGAAAGCCCGTAATTTGTCCAACAATTTACAATTCTCTAGTTTATTTACTTATTGGTGTGTGTTTAAGGCCACATACTTATACACAATGGCTAATCATGACCGTGAGTTTTTCGGGTGGAGGAAGCTGGAGTACCCGGAGAAAACCACCGAGCAGCTGACAGCTCCCCAACATTGTAACTCCGCACTGCAGCACAGGCAGGGTTAGATTGGTTGAAGACATGCGCACCATCGATGTGCAGTATGCCTCAGTACACGGCGTCATCGTACCCCCATGTGGAAAATCGGAAATAAAGAGCTCACATTGTAACCCGTTAATAGGTTATGGAAATGGGTGAATAAACGTAACAAAGGAAGTAACCCACAGAGTATTAAAGTAGATGGCAGAGTTACAGGCGATCAAGACCAAATCGCATCAGAACTAGTCAAGCACTGGGAAAAGGTAAACGATAAGCGATGGGGCATGGGGAACCCACCGGAGTGTCCGAACCAGGTCGAAGAAAATCTATCGGACTTCATGCGTAGCGAAATTAAAACGGAGGAGGTGCAAAAGGTGGTTTCAAAATTAAGGAATGGTAAAGTGGGAGAATAAGAGTACCGTTTGAAAATGCCTAAATAAACCTCCTTTGGTTGCTTATTTCTATCACTTTGGAAAGGGTTAATTTTGAACACTTTACTATGCTATATGCAGAGACGCTTAATGAACGAATCCACCGTTGTATGTTATGCTCTGTGGCTTAACCCAACCTATGCTTTGGGCACCTAAAGAATAGTACTGTCTCCAAAAAATTGTTTTTTTTTTTAGTAAATTTTGCAAATGTTTGTAGTCATTTGCTCTAACTGCAATGTTGTTGTAGCAATTATTTTGGTATGGATAGGTGCAACAATGATTGCAGAAAAAAGTTACTGTTCATTTTTTTAATCTCAGATTTAACCCTCAATCACAATGAGGGTGAGAATCAGAATATAATTTGAAAATGCCCAAATTAGCCAACTTTGGATGCTTTTTTCTATCATTTTCGAAAGGGTTAATTTCAAACACTTTGCTTTGCTATATGCTGTCCGCCTTTTCACATTAAAAAGTCGAGAAAGCCCGTAATTTGTCCAACAAATTAAAATTCTCTAGTTTATTTACTTATTGGTGTATAAGGTCACATACTTATACACAATGGCTAATCATGACCGTGGCTGTTTTTCGGGTAGAGGAAGCTGGAGTACCCTGAGAGAACCACCGAGCAGCTGCCAGCTCCCCAACATCGTAACTCTGCACTGCAGTAAGGCAGGGTTAGATTGGTTGAAGACATGCGCGCCATCGATGTGCAGTATGTCTCAGTACACAGCGTCATCGTACCCCATGTGGACAATCCGGGTTGAGTACCTTGCCCAAGGACACAATGTGGGAGTCCGAGTCGATCGCTCAGATGGGCACCCACCTGAGGACTAACCGGGCTTGACGTTGCAGAACTTCGGTGATCTGACGAGAACCGTTTACCACAAAGCCGCCGTGCCCCACATTTCCAGATAGGTCGGAGATTTTGACAGAGCAGAATCGACGTAGCCTTTATTTGGTCGCGGTCGATTCCGAATATCCATCCTCAATTTTCGATAGATTGACGACCCTGTTCGATGCAGTATCTAAATAGGTCTTCAACTCATTATTGGCCATCACCTCAATTATCTTTCGTTTTTTTAACATCCACATATATCTTAGGGGCTGCTTCTTTTGGGATTTGTAGATTCAGCTAGAATCAATTTCTTACTTACCATTCATATTCAGTTCAGACTCCGTGGTCTTACTGATGTAATGATATCTCAGAAAGTTTCTGAAACATACACAGGGATCGTCTAATTGTCTGAAATGTGCGTGGCATAGACTCGAATAAAATTGTTCTTTAGGAGTTAGTAGCCACTCTTCAAATCAACAGCTTTATTGTACAGTGGAGCCCACTAAATTGGATATCTCTTAACTGAATAACCATGTTAACTGAATTCAATTTCTCAACACAAAACCATTTACCATAGCTCCAGTACAAAATTTGACCTGTCAATTGAATATAGGTTATAGGGTAAACACCTGTTAATTGAATCAAAAATCTTGTAACCTGTCGAGAAATTAACTTGACTTTTGCCAGTTTTCCTTTGTTTACAGACCTCAGTACATCCAATACATGCATTTAATCTATTATATCTTGTTTGACAGAGCTCATTGGGCTCTGTCAAATAAGATATAATAGAATAAATGCGAAGTTTATCTCTGGAAAACATGAAAGTGACACAATCACTGTTAATTGAATACCCCTGTTAATTGAATAATTTCACTGGCAAAGTGGCTATTCAATTAACAGGGTGCCACTGTATACACAAATTTTTCATTGGTTTAGTTACTTGTGTTTAAGGCCACTGTCAGCATCTATGGCTATGTCATGGCTGCAACACGTTTTAAGTCAAGTGTAAGTCAATCGTTCATATCAGTGCATCCCACACTGGAGGATTTGCACCCTAAGACATTGATTACAGGCTCCTCTTTTACAAGTAAAGCAGAACTTGTTTACTACAGTAAACAAGCACTGCCTCAGTACCCTATGGTTCTCACGGGGGTTGTTGTGTATCCAATTAAACTAGAAAGTAAAAAAAGGTATATTGCTTTAAAATATGTTTACTTATCTAAATTTCGAATGGCATATGACATGAAGATGAAAACTCGACAATATATATTGAAAATAAGTAAATAACAATGTTATCAAACAAACAAATGCAGGCCACCATCCTCTAATATTATAAACATTATAAATATAATAATTGGTTATGATACAATAATGGCGCTTATATTATGGATACAAGCAGAATTTTGTTACTTCTCATAATTTATTTATTGGTGTTTAATTAAGGCCACTTGCAAAAATCTGGAAATAAAGAGATCACATTGTAACCCGTTAATAGGTTATGGAAATGGGTGAATAAACGTAACAAAGGAAGTAACACAGAGAGTATTAAAGTAGATGGCAGAGTTACAGGCGATCAAGACCAAATCACATCAGAACTAGTCAAGCACAGGGAAAAGGTAAACGATAAGCGATGGGGCATGGGGATCCCACTGGAGTGTCCGAACCAGGTAGAAGAAAATTTATCGGACTTCATGCGTTGCGAAATTAAAACGGAGGAGGTGCAAAAGGTGGTTTCAAAATTAAGGAATGGTAAAGCGGGAGGGTGGACGAAATTCCTAACAAGTTTATCAAAAAAGAGGGAAAGGAACTCTGGGAAAGTCTAACTGCCCTATTCAATTTAGCCATACAAAAACAAGAGGTCCCAAAAGAGTTGAGAGAAAGCAAAGTGACATTTATTCACAAAAAGGGGAAAAAGACATTTTGGATAATTATCGAAGGATCTCTGTCAGTAGCAACATTGGAAAAGTTTTCTGTACAGTCCTGTACGTGAGATCAGAGGAGTTGATTGAGGAGAAGGGTTTTTTTGGGAGAGATTCAGAATGGCTTCAGAAAGGGAAGGAGAGTCACTGACCATCTTTTCACCCTATCCCAAATTATAGAATCCGCATAAGCAAAAAATAAGAAAATGTTTATGGCCTTTCTGGATGTAAAAAAAGGCATACGATAGAGTATGGAGGGAGGGTATGTGGCGGAAGCTTGAGACTGGGCTTGGGAGGCAAATTTGTTGGAATTCTGAAAGCATTATATACAGATGTACAGAGTGAACTCAGCATAGGTAACATATCAACAAAACGTGTGCCTATGGAAATAGGCCTAAAACAGGGGTGCATCCTTTCGCCAATTCTCTTTGCATTGTACATCAAAGGTTTAGGAGATGAACTAAACCTGCATAGCGACGAGGGGGTAGCAGTGTGGGACTTGAAGATCCCAGGGCTATTTTTTTGCAGACGATATGGTGCTAGTGTCAGAAAGCGAAGAGGGGCTATCGAAAATGCTAAGAATTGTTGGGAAATATGGGAGCAAATGGAGACTCGAACTTAATGAACGCAAGAGCAAAGTTATACCTGTGAGCCGCAAAGTGGACCCCACTCGAAGGCGGAGAGTGGGGGAGTTCTTTATTCCAGAAGGTAGCAGCAAACTTCTTGGTGTAGGAGAGACAGGTGACTACGAGTATCTGGTTGTAAATATAAACATCACAGAGAGAGGCATCTACCGAAACCACACAAATAAATTGTTTCTGAAGGGGAGGCGAATCCTTAACCAAATGAAACTTATAGGGAGAAACAGTTTCAATAAGGTTTTCGTGGGGAAAACCCTTTGGGAAATGGTGGGTCTGCCGAGTTTAAAATTTGGCAGGGAAGTGGTACCCTTAAACCACACGGCTGTAAAGAGCTTGAAAACCCTGCAGAACGATGCAGGCCGATGATTAACGGGGTCGAGTAATGCCACAGCACTAGAAGCAATCAGGGGTGGGCTTGGGTGGATGAGAATCAAGGACAGGATAGACTTACTGAAACTCGGTTATCTTAATTATTTGGTAAATCTCCCAGACAGCCGATGGTGTAAAGTAATGTTCCAGAGAATTTTCAACTCAAATACCAAGACAGGATGGATGGTCCAAGTGAGGGAGCTAATAGAGGACTACTCATTAGAGATCTCGGACCTAAACGTTGGGGCAAACCAGGGTAAAAAAAATCGTCAGAGAAAGGGTCATGGAGGATGGTAACCTCAATTGGCGAGAGAGGTCAAATCAAAGCGGTCTTTAGGTGGCACCTCTGGGGGGGGGGGCACTGTTGTTCAAGCTGAGGTCGTGGTCCCTGGAGCTGAGGGGAAAAATTGGGGAAAACAGTGACAACGAGTGTCAGATGAGTAATTTGGGCGTGGTGGAGACCCTGTTACACTTTCTTCTAGAATGCCGAAAATACCAGTCTAAAAGGATAAGATTCACTGGGAGTATAATGGGGAAGTGGGATGGGAGAATGAAGGACATGTGTTTAGTGAGAGACTCAAAGGAGAGCGTTAATATGTTAATCAGAGAGACTGGGAAGAATGGGGCAAGAGATGTCATCAAGAAGTTCGTCTCCGAGTGCTGAGAGGAAAGAAGAAGCGTGGGAATAGGGAGGCAGTTGGGAGTACAGGGGTAACCAAGGTCTTCTCAACCGAGAACCGCAACAAATTAGCGGCCGGCCAAAGTGTTATTATTATTATTACTATAGAAGATGGTGGTAACCTATAAGAAAAAAAGTGATGATTTACTGTCTTCTCTGTTGTCACAACGCCCGCCATGCTGTTTTACATTTTATCTGGTAGAGTGCCAAATTATTTTTGGATATCAAAATTTACTTACATGTCTTTGCCTTGTTACATTTTATGGGATAGTGCCCATAGGCACTATCCCATAAAGTGTAACAATGCAAATCCTTACAGACAAAATGCTGTCACGTTAAAGATAATATGAAACACATCTACTGAATGTGAAGCCTATGCATTGCGGTACCTGCACTTCAGAATAAAGGCCAAATATGGGCTTCCAGCACTCTACCAGTTAACACATTTTCCGCCAAAATGAATAGCAACAACCAACGCTCTAACGCTCGATCTCGCACTCCAATAAATTATAACAATACAAAAGAACATATAACTATACAGTTTTGTATGAACAGATCTTTATCTGCTTTGCACAAAATTCACGCAGTGTAAAGCCACTATTTATTTATTTATTTATTGGTGTTTAAGTCACATAATTCTGCACAATGGCTAATCATGACCACGACAGTTTTACGGGTGGAGGAAGCCGGAGAGCCCAGAGAGAACCACCGAGCAACGGCGAGAAACTGTCAGCTCCCCAACATACTAACTCCACACAAGCTGGGTTAGCATTGGTTGAAGACAGGTGCACCATCTTAGTGCACAGCGTCAC
Organism: Pictodentalium vernedei; assembly: GCA_031216915.1. Classification (NCBI taxonomy): domain Eukaryota; kingdom Metazoa; phylum Mollusca; class Scaphopoda; order Dentaliida; family Dentaliidae; genus Pictodentalium; species Pictodentalium vernedei. Next base: position 78,712,332 of record CM062295.1, read on the forward strand.
CGTGCCCCCACATGGGCAATGGGGGTGAAGTGTCTTGCCCAAGGACACAACGCAGTTGCCGCAGGTGGGATTTCAACCAAGGACCTCTCGGCTTGCAGTCTGCACCTCTACCTACTGAGCCACTGCACCCCGTAAAGCCACTAAAGTGCCGATCAACACTTTTCAGTAGCGCCATGGTAGTGGCTTCTAGCACTCTTCCAGTTAACAGGTGTTTACTCGATAACCTATATTCATTTAACATGTCAAATCTGCACTGAAGGCATGATAAATGACTTGGTGTTTGTAAATTTTAGTCCAATTATCAGGGCTATTCAATTGGAAGATATACAATTAAGTAAGCTTCATTGTAGCAACTGGAATACTCAGCACTGCACATGACGGAAAAGGAGCCTAGTCAATAAAAGTAACATTTTTCTCATGTTATCGGTGGAAGATTGACAGACTGGTATGCAATCTCCAATGTTTTAACTAGTTGAGGGCTGGATTATTTTTACTTATTGTCTTGTCCAGTGTTCACACTGACCTGCAATTATTTGGTGCCAAGTGGAATTTTTGTTCCTTGCCAAATGAAAGATTTTAGTACCAAATTAAATCTGAATTATAAATTTATTTATTTATTGGTGTTTAAGGTCACATACTTATGCACAATGGCTAATCGTGACCGTGACAGTTTTACGGGTGGAGGAAGCCGGAGTACCCGGAGAGAACCACCGAGCAACGACGAGCAGCTGTCAGCTCTTCAACATCGTAACTCTGAACTCTGCACCACAGCACAGGCAGGGTTAGATTGGTTGAAGACATGCGCACCATCGACGTGCAGTACGCCTCAGTACACAGCGTCAGCGTGCCCCCATGTAGGCAATCGGGGTGAAGTGTCTTGCCCAAGGACACAGCGCGGTTGCCGCAGGTGGGATTCGAACCGAGGACCTCTCGGCTTGCAGCCTGCACCTCTACCAACTGAGCCACCGCGCCCCTGAATTATAAATGAGAACAAATTAATCATATACCATCCTTTGAGTGCAACAAGGCACCATCTTTGTGCCAACGGCCCAACGCACTGCAGATGGTGGCTTGTTGCGCTCAAAGTACAATATATTAATTTGGTATTACCTGGCTCTTTTAAATACTTTCATAGCCATAAAAATCCACAAATGATAAATAAATAAATAAATAAATAAATAAATAAATAAATAAATAAATAAATAAATAAATAAAGTAAAAGGCTTTTCATTAACATTTACAAAATAATTTCATAATTACTCACTGTTTATTCACTCCAAATGATTGAGTGGCAAATAATTTAACCATTTTACTGCGATGCCCAGTTTAGCCATATATGGAGGACCACTATGGATGCCTGTATGCGACGAAGTTTAAAAAAAATTTATGACATACTTGAAACTCTATCATCTGATTAATTGTTGGAAAGGTCTCTCTGAGCCCTTTCCAACAATTAATAAGATGGTAGGTTTGATCTGTGTATATCAGAACATTTATTTATTTATTTATTTATTTATTTATTTATTAGTGTTTAAGGTCACATATTTTTGCACAATTTCTAATAATCATCACAAAATGAGTATCAACTCAAGACCAGGGATGAGCATTAATAAGTCATGTTGCGCATTTTAGAGAGGGTTTGCACCTCCCAAGCATTGGTGACTAGGTCCTATTTTACAAGTAAAACAGAGCCTGTTCACCGCAGTGAACAGGCACTGCTTCACTTCCCGGGGTTCCCGTGGGGAATATCAGAACATACAGATAATCACCATAAAATAGATGCCAATAGTCGCTTTCGTCAACGTAAGTGTTAATATCTTCCAGAGGTAATATAATGAAAGTGTCAATGACACTGTAGCTCAACTTGTCAAGACATGTACATGTATAGTATGTGACACAGCAATGCCAAACATCTAGGTAATGACCTGATAACAAAGGTACATATAAAGTATTGTAACGGTCTGTACATAAATACTGACCGAAGCCTGTAACAAATGTATAGGTAAAGTATTGTAAAGGTGGGTGACAGTCAGATGCTAAACTAGAAAAGAAATCTTTGAGTCCTAGAGTGGGTCTGACTGAACCCCAAAATATTTGTTCTCATAGCAGAGTGATAACAAAGGCACCCCAAAACACACTCATTCCTGTCCCAAGGTGAAAACAAAGGTACCCAAGAAGTTTCGTGAAGATCAGTTCATAAATATGAGCTGTATAGAAGTTGAGACAAAAAACTGATTGGACCTAATTTCGGTACAAAATGGCCACTGGCAGCCATCTTGAATTTCGGATCACACTCAGAAACACTCGTTCTCATCCCAAGGTGATAGCAGAGGTACCCAAGAAGTTTCGTGAAGATCGGTTGATAAATACAGCCTCTAGCCCAAGCTGTATTGACATGTGCACTTACTGTGTGTAAGTAGCACTGAAAAAATCAAAGTTCATCTAATTTGCATAATTTCTGCATGAGAAAAAAACTTGTATTATATGTGATGTATCCCATGGTACTAAACATTCATACAACAAATTATTCACATCAGAGCTTTCATGTGGAAGTTCTGTGCAAAAATCTGATTGCCCCTAATTTTGAACAAAATGGCTGCCAGTGGCCATCTTGAATTTCGGACCACACCTAAAAACACTCGTTCTCGTCCCATGGTGATACCAAAGGTACCCAAGAAGTTTCGTAAAGATCAGTTCATAAATGCAGCCTCTAGCCCGAGCCGTATTAGTACATGGTACTAAACATTCATACAAAAAATTATTCAAATCAGTGCTTTCATATGGAAGTTCTGTGCAAAAAACAGATTCTGCATCGTCGGTACAAAATGGCGGCTGGCAGCCATCTTGAATTTCGGTCCGGACCAAAAAACACTTGTTCTCGTCCCACGGTCATAACAAAGGTACCCAAGAAGTTTCGTAAAGATCGGTTCATAAATACGGCCTCTAGCCCGAGCCGTATCCAATTGTTGATGTACGGACAGACGGACGACGGGCCATGACAAAAGCTCACATTTGGCTTTGCCAAAGTTGAGCTAAAAATGATTAAGCAAGATAAAAAAAGATTGAGTATAAAGGAAATGTTTTGTTGAGAATCAGATTAAATGGATAAACTGTTAATTCAACTGACCCACAGTAAAGAGCCATAATTATGAGTGTTACCAATAGGTTACGTTACTGGAGTGAACTTGGTCTTACCTGTGTCATCAGGCAGTGATATTATCAAAAACAATGCAATGAAATAATAAACCACAAATTCTTTGAGACCAACCAAACGTATATTTTGGTGCCAAATTTTGTGACAAATGCTGTATTTTTGGTGCCATATGAATTTGTTTTAGTTCAATATTATAGGCACATGACAGTGTGAGCACTTGAATCTCACACATAAGTCTATATTAAATCAACATGTAAGTTCAAGGAGAGACAACTTGGTCAAAATTGTTGCAAGTTAAAAAATTGAAACTATACTGATGTCCACTTGTTCACCATGTTTATAAAGGATCTCTAATGAAATTTCTGTACTGAGTCCACTAACATCTGGAGATGGGCAGTATTGGAATTTGTTAGTTCGGTATCGGTTTCAGTATTTTTAAGGTGGTATACCTTGGTATCGGTTTGGTATTTTTTATCTGACTTGACTGAGCTTACCAAGAAAATATAGAATAAATTGAGGAGGGGAGCATAGAATCACCCTTGTATAGCACTACAAATTCCACTGCCAGTGAGCTCAACAGTGGCATTCTGTTACAAAAATAAATCATATCTACAGTACATGTGTGACCATGCCATCTTCATGAGGTTCTGCTGACAATAGACAAATCACCTAGGCAGTGATTTGTAGTGAACAGCTGAAATCACTTCTAAGGAACTGGACATATAAAGGTAGCAGACTAGTGGGAATTGAAGACAATTGTCCAGGTCCTTAAGGGTTACAAAATTGAAAAGAAATTTAGTCACTTCTTTCATGAAAATGAACACTTCAACTGGAATCAAGCCTCAAATATGCCTTATACATGTATAATGAGGCCTGATTTTAGCGTGTGGTGTGCGTAGGGCCAGAGTATTGTGGGGGTGGTCAGCTCTTTCATGAAATTGCGAATGCTTGTGAAGTGTGTCCTGGGAATGGAATGGGGGGGAGGGGGCCTGGGGAATGGCTTCAGTAGACCCACCCTAAATCCATTACTGTAAAAAGTGAATGTGGGAAAATTTTACAATTCAGGCCATTTCAGTATTATTCAATGATTGGTTCAGTTCATTTTTTCGGTATCCCCATATCAGTTCGGTTTTTTGGTATACTTGTATTGCCCATCTCTACTAAAATCGATCTGAGGCTAGGTTTACCATGGCTCAGATCGCTTTTAGTGAACAAGGCTAAGAAATTTCATGTCAAATTGGGATGAATTTGAGATTTGTTTTATCACATAATGTATAATTTAACTTTTTACCTAACACAACGACTGAACTGGGAATGCTCGCTATTCACAAAAATTGACAAATTGTATTATTTTTTTCAACATTTCGCCCTTTGCCTTGAAAACATAGCTTATGGCCCCTGATTGGAACAAGCTCATCCAATGAGGGGTAAGCTATGGTTTCCGAGGCAAAAAATGAAACTGTTTTAATAAATCAGGATTTTCTTTTTGCAAATACAGTGGAACCCACTTAACTGGATACCTCTTAACCCTGTTGAATATAATTTTCTAGCACAAAACTATTTACCATACCTTCAGTACAAATTTGACCTGTTAATTGAATATAGGTTATAGAGTAAACTCCTGTTAACTGAATAAAAAATCTTGTAACCTGTCGAGAAATTACCGACTCTCCACTCTTTTTCCCTGTCTATAGACCTATTTGGCCTCAGTACATCCAATACAGGCATTTAATCAATAATATCTTGTTTGACAGAGCTCACTGAGCTCTGTCAAACAAGATATAATAGAATAAATGCTAAGTTTATCTCTAGAATGCAGAAGAGTGACACAATCCTGTTTAATTGAATACTCCTGTTAATTGAATAAATTTCATTGGCAAAGTGGCTATTCAGTTAACCCTTTACCCAACGTAACGGCCAAAACCGGCCAGCGCTATTCTCAAAAATCACCAATTAATTTTCATTATTTTTTTCATTTTTTGTCTCAAAAACATAGGTTATGACACCTCGTTGGAACGAGCTCGTCGAGCTCGTTCCAACGAGGGGTCATAACCTATGTTTTTGAGACAAAAAATGAAAAAAATTAGTTATTCAAGAATTATTTATGCAAGTGTCGTCTGCTTTTCATGTTAGGTAAAGGGTCAACGTTAGGTAAAGGGTTAACAGGATTCCACTGTATCACCCGCTATTTTGTATTAGGTAAATAGTTAAAGAAATACAAGAGAAGCTCAATTCAATTCTACTTCCGAAACCAACTCACTTCTGACGTCATTCCCGAATTACATGTAGATGTGTTGAGAGTGACATTTTCCATAATCAGCTATTTGATGGTGATTATGGGATAAAGACATTTCCAACTTTCATCAAAAGCAAATTATAAATGTTGGCAGAGCTGCATGGAGAGGGCTGTCAATACGTCATTGTCATTAGATCTGAAATGGTTATGGGTTTTTCTTGATCGATTAATCATGTGGATTAACCTAGGTTAACCGATTAATCACTCGTCCAAATAGATATCTGAATAACTGCCATACCGTTGATGATTTACAGCATGAACACTTTACCCAATGTACTAAACAAAACTGACTAGGCCAATATACAAAAATCTCCATTCACATTTATGTTTTCAATTTTTGTCTCAAAAACATAGCTAATGACCCCTCATTGAACAAGCTCGTTGATGAGTCAAATAAGCTTATTTCAATGAATTATAAGCATCGTTATATAGACAAATGAAAGTGTCAATGACACTGCAGCTCAACTTGTTTAAGTCATGTACATGTATAGTATGTGACACAGCAATGACAAACATCTAGGTAATGACCTGATAACAAAGATACATGTAAAGTATTGTAACGGTCTGAACATAAATGCTGACAGTAGCCTGTAACAAATGTGTAGGTAAAGTATTGTTAAGGTGGGAGACAGTTAGATGCTAAACTAGAAAAGAAATCCAAACCCCAAAATATTTGTTCTCAAAGCACAGTGATAACAAAGGCACCCAAAAACACTCATTCCTGTCACAAGGTGATAACAAAGGTACCCCAAGAAGTTTCATGAAGATTAGTTCATAAATACAGACTCTAGCCCGAGCCGTATTGACATGTGCACTTACTGTGTATAAGTAGCACTGAAAAAATCAAAGTTCATCTAATTTGCATAATTTCTGCACGAGAAAAAACCTGTGTTATATGTTATGTATTCCATGTTACTAAACATTCCTACAAAAATTTATTCAAATCAGAACTTTCATACAGAAGTACAAAAAACTGATTGCACTATTTTTGGTACAAAAAAGGTTGCTGGCAGCCATCTTGAATTTTGGACCGCACCCAAAAACATTCGTTCTCATCCCAAGGTGATAACAAAGGTGCCCAAGAAGTTTCATAAACATCGGTTCATAAATACGGCCTCTAGCCCGAGCCGTATTGGCATTTGCAGTGCTGAAAGTATCATCAAATAGATCAAAGTTACACTAATTGGCATAATTTATGCACAAGAAAAAAAAAATTGGTATTATGTGATGTATCCCATGGCACTAAACATTCACACAGAAAATTATTCAAATCAGTGCTTTCATATGGAAGTTCTGCGCAAAAATATGATTGCACCTAATTTTGTACAAAATGGCTGTCAGTGGCCATCTTGAATTTCAGAACAGACCCAAAAACACTCATTCTCATTCCACAGTGCTAACAAAGGTACCCAAGAAGTTTCGTAAAGATCGGTTCATAAATACGGCCTCTAGCCCGAGCCGTATTGCATTTGCTCTTCCAGTGCTGAAAGTAAGACTAAATAAATCAAAGTTATCATTTATACAAAAACATTACCTATTCAAATCGGAGCTTTCATATGGAAGTTCTGCGCAAAAATCTGACTGCCCCTAATTTTGGTACAAAATGGCTGCCAGTGGCCGTCTTAAATTTCGGACCAGACTCAAAAACACTTGTTCTCATCTCACGGTGATAAGAAAGGTACCCAAGAAGTTTCGTAAAGATCGGTTCATAAATACGGCCTCTAGCCTGAGCCATGTGTATGGCGTGAGGGACGAACAGATGGACGACGGGCCATGGCAGTACCTCAAATTTGGCTTTGCCAAAGTTGAGCTAAAAAATTACAAAATACTAAAATTCTGAGAACAGGTGATCAGGTGAACTAAAATAGGTGATCAGGTGAACTAAAATAGGTGATCAGAGCCCGAGAGATTCTCTTCTTTTGTGAAAAGATTTTGGTAAAAGGCCCCAAAAAACCCCAAAACAAGACGCCTGCATTGCTAAGCATTGCTAATTCCCCTGCAGCTCCCATTTGGGGAGGGAGAGCATAGAATCACCCTAAATTTGGCCAAACCCATTTTGGATAAAAATTTTTTTTTTTATTTGTGGCCTGACTGCACAGAGGAAGGTAGTGGGGGGGGGGGGGGGGGGGGGGGGGGGGGGGTCATAGAAGTCAATTTTTTTCTGCATGTAATCACTCTAAATCCTTCAAAATGCATTCTTGAGCAAAGAAAAAAAAATGCCTAATTGACATGGGGTGTGGATGGGCGGGGGGAGGTGATGGAAGCAAAACCTTTTTTCCAGCTGTATGCACTCTAAATCCTTCAAAATGCATTTTGGAGCAAAGAAAAAAAGAATTGGCTATATTGGCACTGGGGGAGGGGTGTGGGGTGGGAAGTTATGGGAGTCAATTTTTTTTCTGCATGTAGTCACTCTAAAATTTATCCTTCAAAATGCATTTTGGAAAAAAACAGGATGCATTTTGGAGAACAGAAAAAAAATGAAATTGCCTAAATGGCACTGGGGGAGGGGGAGGATAAGGGGGGGGGGGGGGGTTTGGGGCAATAACTCATTTCATTGGTTAATGGTGGTCAGCAAACTTGAGGTAGACATTGTTCTCAAAGAGTTATATACCCCCAAAAAATGATATTTGGTTACTAATGTTTAAGTTATTCCATAAACAAGCATTACACGATATTTTTTGCCAAAGGGCAATTACTCATAATTTTCATCGAATATCACTGTTATCAAACTTGACATAGACATTGTTGCTATGAAGACATTTACCAAAAAGAATTTAAACTTGTTAACTATTGTTCAAGTCATACTATAAACAAGCATTAAATGATATTTTTTATTAAAACAAAGGGCAATAACTCCCATAATTTTCACTGGATATCGTTGTTCATCAAACTTCATGTTGACATTGTTGCTATAGAGACATATACCAGAAAGAACTTCAAGTTATACCATAAACAAAGTTTGGACAGACAGATTGATGGACAGACAAATGGGCAGATGAATGGACGGATGGACAAAGCTCTACGCTATATCCTTCCCTTGCGGGGGAATAAAAAAATAAAGTCGGTTGTAAGGGCTTTCCTATAAGTATTTTTCTAATGTCCAAAATAATTGTTTAATGCTATTTAATGTCACTTCCATCATCTCATGACTGCAATATAGGGATGAAGTCGAGTTTACAAATCATTTATAACTATGCTGCCCACTTTAGAGGATGTCCACCCCAGGCACTGGTTCCAAGTCCTGCCTTACCAGTAAAAGTAGAACTTGTTTGGATGTAGCACAGTAAACACTGTTTCACTTTTCTGGGTTCCCCGGAGAGTCCATTTCCATGTAATATTCATTGATGCATAATTAATATAAATATTCTGATTTATAATTATATTATCTTGCTCAATTTTGCTTCAGCAACGCTAAAAGATATTTGAAACCAGAACTTCAGATTAGCCTATAATCTGGAGACATCGCTACATGTGTGAAATTTTGGGTCATTCATCAAAACTGAAACATCCCATTTTTGTTCCTTAACTTCCTTTCCCAAAATGGCATTTACTTCTTGATGTATTTTATATTGTGCAATACACTTTTAACCCTTTACCTAACATGAAAAGCAGACGACACTTGCAAAACGAATTCTTGAATAACTAATTTTTTTCCTTTTTTGTCTCAAAAACATAGGTTATGACCTCTCTTTGGAACGAGCTCAACGAGCTCGTTCCAAATAGGGGTCATAACCTATGTTTTTGAGACAAAAAAGGAAAAAAATGTTGAAAAATAATTGGCGATTTTTGTGAATAGCGCTTGCCGGTTTTGGCCGTTACGTTGGGTAAAGGGTTAACCCCACAGAAACATTTGCACAAAAAATTGGAACCCTGTCAATTGAACAGTCCCTTTGTCAGTTAAAAATCTGTTTCTCAGGTCCTCCTACATGGGCCTTTTGGCTGCCACATGCTCTCTTTCTTTAACCAATGCAAAGTTAGAAAAAAAAATTAAAAAGTTTAGGCCCAAAAAAATTAAATATCTGTTTCTCAGGCCCTCCCACATGGTCCTTTTGGCTGCTGCATACTCTCTTTTTATAACCAAAGTAAACTTTAAAAAAGTAAAAATTAAATGGTTTATGTCTGATATTTTACCAAAGTTAAAAAAATTGATAAATTTGTCCTGCGAGTGCAAGAAGGCTTTGCAATGTTTCATGCTCTCATGGGACAAAATACACCACCACCCATGCTATTCCGTAGATTATGAGTCCTAAAACAAAAACCAAGAACATGAACTTTTAATGGCAAAGAAATAATTACACAAAATAAAAAATAAAATAAAAAAAACGCTCGCCCGCATGCAATTTTAACAAATAATGGCCTGAAAAACAGAAGATCTACTTTGTGTGGCCTTATGTCTGATATTTTACCTAAGTTAATAAAATTGGTAAATTTGTTCCTTGAGTGCAACTAGCATTACAAAGCCTTCTTGCACTCAAGAGATGAATACGCCACCACCCATGCTATTTTGTAGATAACGTGGCTTAAAACATAAAACAAACCGAGAACATGAACTTTTGATGGAAGAGAAATAATTACAACAATAAAAAAATAAAGTAACCAGCTACCCCCATGCAATTTCACCAAAAATGGCTGGAGAAACAGAAGATCTATTTTGTGGGTGAAAAAAAAAGCCTGGAAAACTCTTGTTTTGGAATGACGAACAGACAAGGGTAGCACTACATGCCCCAGTCATTTTATGGCAGGGGCATGCAAATGTTATCAAATTAAATTTGTCCCAAGCCCCTATGATAACACAAATGGGTACATTTTTTTTCTCAAAACAAGAGAGTATAACCCTTTACCTAATGAATTTGAAGCATCTGGCCACTTCAGTTACAGACTGAGCTGTACAAAAAACTTTTTTTTTTGTGAAAAAAAATGAGAAAGAAAAAATTAAATTAAATAAACAATTTTGATATCATGTGAATTTGGTAAAGGGTAAGAGACAGATTATCAATGCATTTCTAAAACTTTATAAAGCATATTGGTACATGCCTATCTTAAAAAGATTTCCAACATGCTTTTGCTAAATATTGATTGGTTTTAATGCCAATATGGCTCTTAAATAGAGCTCAGAGAATGATGAACTCAAATTTGTCTATTGTGGAAGCTCAAGTGCATCATAATAAACTTATAGTTATTACCCTATTACTGATGCAGACTTGTAGTTTTGCGGCAGGCAACCACTTGCCGTCACTTGTCATCAAAAATATTTTGAGGAAATAAAGGGACAATAAGCACCGATTTAAAAAAAAAATAAGTTGCCCATTTAACAAAATCAAAATTTCCATTATGCAAAAGTACCCCCATGCTTTATATATCATTTGTTTAAAGATGTATGATTTGAGAGAGAGTAATTGTTTGACTAGACTGGTTACGTGAAATAATTCATGAGAGGTGAGGAACGTTGTACAAACACAAGTGCACGAATGCCCACGAGTGTTTTACAATATAGTCCCTCGCCTCGAATGAATTATTTCATGTAACCAGTCCAATCAAGCGATTACTCTTGTTTACTTTATTAATGATAATTATATTATTTAACCCTTTACCTAACGTAACAGCCAAAAACGGTCAGTGCCATTCTCAAAACTCGCCAATTAACTTTCATTATTTTTTGTCTCTAAAACATAGGTTTTGACCCCTCATTGGAACGAGCTCGTCGAGCTCGTTCAATGAGGGGTCATAACCTATGTTTTTGAGACAAAAAATGAAAATAATAGTTATTCAAGAATTGTTTTTGTGCCGTCTGCTTTTCATGTTAGGTAAAGGGTTAAAAAAAAAAGCAAAAAAAACCCAAAAACAACAATGAAGTCCCCATTACACCCACGGCAAAGCGTCTTCGTTTGCGCACACGGATACATGACACAATTGTTGATTGCATAATTCACTTGTGAAATTATCGTTTATAATCAAATCCGGAAATCCCAGTAAATCACACTTTGGAAAGTAATAAATAAAATAAATAAACTTCAAGGCAAAAATTTATCCGATATCTGAAAAAGGCTGCCACCAATTTTCAATCCAAATGGTTAGCCAATCACTCACGGAAAATTTTTGCACACTAAAGACTGCAATACCATTTCCCGTATTCATTGTTTTTTGCTTTTGTACACAAGTGCTCTATTTACAGTGTATGCATGCGTTCATACAAACTGATTTGGATTGTCAATAAATGTGGCAGGAGTTCTATTGGAAGCACAAGAGTGCCTTATTAATGAAAGTGTCAATGACACTGTAGCTTAACTTGTCTGTGTGTTGTATTTCATGAAAAGGACAATGTTCAATGTTTATGAAAGGATTATGAAATAAGAGAAGAATTGTGATAATTGGGAATATTTTAATTTCTGTTCCCTGTATGCTATGTTTTTAATAAAAATAATATGAGGTGTAAACTGTACTAAAGAGCTGAAGGGTGGGGTAATGTGGACCTCACAGTTAATGTATGTGGCCCTCAAAGTTAAGGTATGTCAACGAAAGTTACCATGTTACAGTGAAATTATTCCAAAACGAGTCATCATATCAAGTTACATTGAAATCCCTTCATAAATATGGCCTGTAGACTGTGCCAATGGTTTTCAGGCTTCAGGCCTGTGAAGCCATGATGGTTGACCAATTGCAACTAAAAGGGGACGTCCTCATCTCGACATTATACTGAGTCATTTTACTAAGTTACAATGAAATCCCTTCACAAATACCACCTGTAGTCTGTACTAAAGTTTTTTGGGGTTTGGGGTCGGAGAGCCATCATGGTTGAATGATCGCGACCAAAAGGGGATGTTGTCATCTGGGCATCATCTGGAGTGATCCTACAAAGTTACAATGAAATCCTTTTATAAAAATGACCTGTAGACACTGTGCTCAAGGTTTTCGGGCTTCAGGCCCCTGAAGCCGTCACAGTTGACCAAACACAACCAAAAGGGGATGTCATCATCTAGGCATCATATGGAGTCAACCTAACAAGTTACAATGAAATCCTTCCATAAATACGACCTTTTGACTATGCTAAAGGTTTTTGGGTTTTGGGCTCGGGCAGCCATCAAGGCTGCATGCTCGAGACCAAAAGGAGATGTTCTCATCTAGACATTATTTGGAGTCATCCTACCAAGTTACAATGAAATCCCTTCATAAATATGACCTGTAGATTGTGCTAAAGGTTTTTGGGCTTTGGGCCCCTGTAGCCATCACAGTTGCCCAATCGCATCCAAAAGGGGACGTTCTCAACTAGACATTATATGAAGTCAACATACCAGGCTACAATGAAATCCCTTCATAAATATGACCTGTAGACTGTGCTAAAGGTTTTCAGGCTTTGGGCTCGGGCAGCCATCATGGTTGAATGATCACATCCAAAAGGGGACGTTCTCATCTAGACATTATATGAAGTCAACATACCAAGCTACAATGAAATCCCTTCATAAATATGACCTGTAGACTGTGCTAAAGGTTTTCAGGCTTCGGGCTTGGGCAGCCATCATGATCGAATGATCACAACCAAAAGGGATTTTCATCTGGGCATCATCTGCAGTGATCCTATGAAGTTACAATGAAATCCCTTCATAAATATGACCTGTAGACTGTGCTCAAGTTTGCGGGCTTCGGGCCCATGAAGCCGTCACAGTTGACCAATCACGACCAAAAGGGGATGTCATCATCTAGGCATTATATGGAGTCAACTGACAAGTTAACAATGAAATCCTTCCATAAATACAACCTATAGACTATGCTAAAGGTTTTTGGGCTCGGGCAGCCATCAAGGGGACAATCTCATCAAGACTTTATATGGAGTCAACCTACCAAGTTAGAATGAAATACCTCCCTAAATACGACCTGTAGGCTGTGCTAAAGGTTTTTGGGTCTTGGGCTCAGGTAGTCATCATGGTTGACAGATCGCGACCAAATGGGGAAGTTCGCATCTAGACATCATACGGAGTCATCCTACCAAGTTACATTGAAATCCCTTCATATTAAGTATGACCTGTAGACTGTGCTAAAAGTTTTTGGGTTTCGGGCTTGGGCAGCCATCACAGTTGACAGATCATGATCAAAAGGGGATGTTCTCATCTAGATATTATACAGGGGCATCCTACCAAGTTAAAATGAAATCCCTTCATAAAGACGACCTGCAGACTGTGTTAAAGGTTTTCAGGTTTTGGGGTTGGGCAGCCATCACAGTTGACCAATCGTGACCAAAAGGGGACGTTCTCATCTAGACATGACCTCAAACCTGCATATGAAATTTCGTGAAGACCGGACAAAAACTATGGGGTGTAGCCTGTGCTAAAGGGAAATGTGACCAGACTCACAGACTAAGACTAACAGACTTCCGCATGCATGATGGCAATAGCTTAGCTTGACTTTGTCAAGTTAAGCTAATAATACAAAGTTATTGATATAATAATGCTACGGTAATTACTGCTATATTTCAGCCCTGGCTATCTAGAAAAACAGTTGCCCTCCTCAGATTGCTTGAGAGTGCAATTGCACCTGAAATTTTCAATACAAAATCTTGTATGCTATTTTGGTTATATTCACTTCAAGGTATTAATATTGTGACGGAAAACTGTATTACATTCCATTACATAGTGGAAAAATTGGCTCACACATCTCATTATTCAAAATGTTACATTCAATTCTTATGTGACTGTCTTCTGCACTCAAAATGTATCGAAATGCGGCACAGAATGGGTGTTGAATTATTGTGAATCCGTGCAACATTGACAAATCGTCCCCTGAGTTCCAAAGTGTTCTCTGTGCCTACTGGCACAGAGACCACATTGGAACTCAGGGGATGAAACGACAATAGATTTTAAAGGCAGTCCCAAACAGGTCTGGCATTCCAGAAAATCAAGGGGTGCAAAAAATTACCCTCCTCAATTTTTTCTTGGCGTGCAGTAGGCGTGCAGCACTCCTGAAAATGCCAGGCCCAATATTTTTTCAGTTACTGGTAACAGGAGTTCACTCTATCACCTGTGACTGTATCGTGAGCTATTTTGAAGTAATAGCACACTAAGAGCACTCTCGTCCCTGTCAGGCTGCACCATTAGAGTAACTCCATTCCTGTACAAACACAGCCTGCCGAACTCTGTATAATTCTATACACTAAATAGAGATTATTAACATCATTCCTAACCTCTACTAAGACACATGGCTACATGTTCATGTAATGACATAAATAGATATTAAAATTCGACTCCATAATAATAATAATAACACTTTGGCCGGCCGCTGATTTGTCGCGGTTCTCGGGTGAGAAGGTCTTGGTTACCCCTGTACTCCCAACTGCCTTCCTATTCCCTCGCTTCTTCACTCCTCCCAACACTCGGAGACAAACTGCTTGATGACATCCCTTGCCCCATTCTTCCCTATTTCTCCGATTAGCATATTAAACCTCTCCTTTGAGTCTCTCACTAACCACATGTCCTTCACTCTCCCATCCCACTTCCCCATTATACTCCCAGTGAATCTTATTCTTATTCCATATACAGAATGAAGAGAGTGGATTACTACTTAATCGCAGTACCATATACACTACTGTGCAAGCGACCGTTACATGAATATCCTAGGTCTGAGGTGAGACAAAAGTATTAAACCCACCCGATATTATGCGGACAATGAATGCAATAATTAAATTGGACAAGACATTTGGAGTGAAAGGGATTAACTCCAGAGAACGTAATCTCGACATTAATTGTGAAATAGATTAGACCAAATAAACTACTGCATGTTGATGTCACAGAATGTCAGAATGATGACCAGTCATCAATAATTTTCCGAATCAAATTTATGAACATTTGTGTGTGAATTAAAAAAAATATATTCTGAGTAAAAACGTAAATATTTTACGGGTGTTGGTAATGGTAAGGCCAACATCATTTTGTCGAGTTGCGATTGTTGAGTTATACATGTATATCGACCACAAAATTGTGAGAGTCGCTCAGATGCCCTAGAAATTAATTACAGCTGTAATCTGTTACCATGAATCACAACGATTTTAATATTGTGTCGGACATTGACTCGAGAAACAATCGCCAATATTAGTCGGTGACTTCTCTTAGATCTTGAGTGAAGATATCGTGGACCTGGAACATTCGTGTAATGGTCGCTTGCGCAGTAGTGAATTCTCCACTTGAAAAGTATTTATAATTGTTCATAATAGCATGAACCATGTGCAAACTTTCATCACATGGACCACCGGGTGCAACCCGGTGGTCCATGTGATGAAAGTTTGCAAGTACTTCTTGTGTTTTGTCATCAGAAACTGTAAGTAATTACTTAGTGAAAAAACTTTCCCACAGCAATTTAGTAGCAATCCACCCTCCATATACTGTAGTCTCAATATTTTCTTTCTGTTTGATCAGTTCAGTTCAGTTCGTGATTTCACTACCGGCCTTACTAATAGCACATTATATTTTGCATTACACAGTGCAAATGCACATGTGTATTTCAGACTACTTCATTTTTCTGCAGTAAGGAGCACATTAACTAACGAGCATTTTCTGCGCTAATTGTGACTGGACTTCTAGTTTCAACTGTGCATGCAATTAATAAGTCAAATTTGTATGTAAGATGTTTTTGTGTTTGGAGTTACATTGTATATTCAATTAACACAGGGACCGATCAGGACTATTTAAAATACACTCTAGCCTCGGAGCCTATTTTTTCAATTCATGCGCCAGATTTCAATTCACGGAGTCACACTGCTGTTTGTAACACACACTGCAAGTATGTAATAGCTCTCATCATTTTCATTTAGTACACTATAGCAAACATTAATGTTCACTGTGGTTTCTGATCAAGTCTTGGCTGCCTATTTAGGCAGCCAAGACTTGATCAGAAACCACAGTGAAGATTAATGCTTGGTAATTAAGACTTGAAGTATTAACTTAAGCACTCTACAACAATGATAAATGATAATCATATATATAATACATGTAAGAGTGTCTCTCTTGATTATCCATCGAAAGAATATCAAAATATGATCTGAGAAGTTACGCACCAACTGAGAAGCCTATTTCTGAGATTTAAGAGCCAGGTCCTGATGTTTCAGAACCAAATACGCACTGGCGCATGCCCAGGTCGGTCTCTGATTAACAGGATTAATCAATTAACTGATAAACAATTAAGTTGACTCCTCATCTCCCTTTAAAGGTCATTAGTTTCCGGTGTACGGTCTTAAGGTCTATGTACATACATGAAATGGTGAGAAAAATGGCTGCTCAGAAAGAAAAATGACAACAAGTCAACAATATCTTCCAAAGAAGAATTTCACACAAGAAATTATGAGTTACATTACACATGTCCAGTGAACCCTGTTAATTGAATAGCCACTTTGCCAGTGAAAATAATTCAGTTAAACAGGATTATTCAATTAATAGGGATTATGTCACATTCCTTCATTCAGGATATAAACTGAGCATTTATTCTATTGTATCTTGTTTGACAGAGCTTATGGAGCTCTGTCAAACAAGATACATATATAATAGATTAAATGCATGTACTGGAAATATATGCACTGAGGCCAAAAAGGTCTATGGAAAGGGGGGATTTGGTCACTGTCAGGGTAATTTCTCAACACATCACAAGATAATTTATTTATTAACGGGAGTTTACTTCACGACCTAATGACCCATATGAAATTAACATGTCACAATTCTACTGTAGGTATGTTAAATAACTTTGTGTTTGTAAGTTATATTCGATTAAGAGATGCCCAGTTAAGTTGGCCCCATAAATATGGACAGACAACAAAAGAAAAAAAAAATAAAGAAATAAGACATTTTTGACAACATTGCAAACAATCTGTCTCCTATTTTTAAGTTTCCCATTACATGTTGTATAGAACCTAAAAGAAGGATTATGGCCCAGGGGTTTCCGTAATAGAGAACTATGGGGTGGGTGGGGGTAATGAAGATGAATGTTATTCATGAAGAGCATTAGTCGCCCTAGTGATCTTCAAAACTACAGGCCCACTGACACTAACTGTGTCATACATGTACATACAAGTCAGCAGGGATTATATTTCGACGAGAGTCCAAGAATCCATTCTCACAAATATTCACGCAACAAAACTAGCGAGAATCCATGTACATATGTAGATTCTTGCTGCACCTCTGCTAGGATTCGCGTGAAAAGAATGGAGTCAATTTAACCCTTTATCTGACATAGCAACAGCAAATTAACCCATACATGGCTAACACATGACCTGAAATATCCTGACACTTTATCAATATAAAATTGTACAAATATGGCAGTCATTGGAACCGGCTCAATGAGCTGGTTCCAATGGCATCCATATTTATAAGGTTTTATAGATAAATATTGTTTATTTTTTAAAAGAATTATCAAATTCAGTTCATATTTTTAAAATTAAAAAGCTGTGCTGGGTAAAGGGCTAACATGTGTTATTAGTATACAACAGAGATTTACCTATGGTGACCTAATAGGGGCCTAGGACACTTGTAGCAGGTATGGATTCTCGCAAACCATTTTCTCAAGAATCCAAATGGACTCTCCCAAATTTAGATGAAGTATAAGCCCTAGTGAGCAAGGCAGTTAGTCTAGAGGTCGAACTTGTAATGTAATTTTCTGCTGGTTGTCTAAACACTCTCTCAATTTGTTCTCCGTCATTGTTAGTCTTTGCTCTAGCAGTGAAACTGTCTGCGTCAAAATGTCAAGTTGTCCAACAATGGTTTCTAATGTTTCATTCAACTGTGTAGGAATAGTACGAGCTTCCAAAGGCTGGGTAATGCCTGCAGATGTTTTCTTGGGTAAAGCTGTGCTGAAATCTCGACTCTCTGGATTAGCTGAATTAATATCGACATCATCTAATGGACTAGATAAGTGCCCATTACTCTGTGTGGTAAAGGTAAGTGTTGGCCTCACATCTGTTGTTTGTGGTATTACATCATCCATCTTATGCAAATCGGATCGGGCATCAATACTTGCTGGAAACCCTGACCTTTGTGTTCTTGGTGATCTCGGAGGAATATCGCAAACTGTTGGAGGGGCTTCAACATTTCCACGCTGTTTGTGGCTTTGTAGAACTTCATTATAATCTACCTGATCAAAATTGGTCTTCCAAACCAGCACCTGCTCATCAGAACCACCCGATGCAAAAAACTCTCCTGCATGAGAGAATGCAACAGCTGTTACAGGTCCCTGGTGTCCATGTAAAGTATAGAATAACCTTCCTTCAAGTAAATCAAAGATTTTTAGCGTGGAATCATCAGAACCAGTGAGTAAATAATTTCCACTGGCATGAAAAGATATACTATTAACTGTTGCTGAATGAGCTGTGTAGTGCTGAAGTAATTTGTTCATCCGTATATCCCAGACTTTGACAGTACTATCAGTTCCAGCTGATGCAATACAGGTTCCACTGGGATGGAACTGCACATCATTTACAAATCCTCCATGTTCAAAAAATGTATGAATACATTCCTTAGATTGTTTGTCCCAGAGTTTAACAGTTTTGTCATCACTACCTGAAACTACTAATCTTCCATCGGGCGAAAACTTTGCACATCGAACCCAATTCATATGCTGATTAAGAGAAGATATAAACTTTTGCCTGTGAACTGTCCATAGCTTTATAGTTTTATCATCTGATGCAGTGACAAGACTTTGTCCATCACTCGAAAAATTTACACTTCTGACTGTTGCTGTATGAGCTTTGAAGACTGTAGACTCTCCTTTCACACTTGGTATCCATAATCTAACAGTTTTGTCTCTTGATGCAGAAGCAACTAAATGCCCAGACGGTGAGAAACATACAGACAATATAGCATCCTTATGACCAACAAATCTATATGCTCGCATCTGAGGTTTAAAATTCCAGACCATTAAACAAGAATCCATTGCACCAGAAGCTATCTGCTTCATGTTGGGATTGAAAGCAACAGAGGTAACTGTGTCTCTATGCCCCTTAAAATGGCGCTCAAGTGATGGATCCTCCAGTGCTGTCATTGTGAAGAGTTGAACAGACAACCTGTGAAATATAAATTTGAGTACAGTTAAAAGTCCTGTCCTGAAATGCGCACAAATAGCACGTCGATATGAGCATTAATCTATGCGATATGACCATAGTAAGGTATCAAATTCTGTAAATATGGCCTGTGCACAAGCAATGTTTCAGCCAATGGACCTCCGAGTAACCCAGAGGTCCATTGGCAGAGACACTGCCCGTGTTTGCTATGAGTAACCAAGAGAACCTGCGTGCAATTCATATGTGCAATTAAGCCTAGATAAGCGCACAGTTCGTGACAGGACTTAACTGTATGAATCATTTTAACTGTCAACCATTTTTGTAAATAAATTAGCCACAGCAACTGGCGATGCCTAAAGGCATTGCAAGGATAACCGACTGGGCACAGGGGGTGTAAACCTGATTTGACCCCACTATGATGTCTCAAGTCCTGACTGATTAAATATTCCAACCACACCTTATGGTATGCATTTGTTGAAGGCATGCCTTGATAATGCAACTGGAATATTAGTCAGTCAGGCTAATACAGTAGAACCTGTCTTGAGAGACCGCTCTTTGGGCCACACAAAAGTGGTCTCTCAAAGACAGGTGGTCTCTCATAACAGGTTTCAGGTTTTCTCAAGTCAGTGAATAACCAAACACAAAATTCAGAAATGGAGAAGAATGGACTTTTGTAATTACTTTATAGTTGTTCTTTTTTATCAAGTTTTTGTAACAAATTGAAATGGACTGTTATAAAAATTTTAAAAATAAATTAGTGTTGAAAATCTTCATTGAAGATTTTCAACACAAATTTATTTTTATAATCCTATCTGTCACATTTCAGGTATGTATGGAATTGTTTATTCAGCAATAATCATAATCTTTTCACAGGGGTCTTATAAAAACATCTCAATCTTTAATGAGTTATGTAACTGAATAGCAAATGAAACCCAATTAAGACCTTTTAATACTTTTAATTATGCTAGTATAACCACAATGGATTTTCCAATTCCAGAACAGGTAAAAAGTTTTTGTCATGGTCTCAGTCTTCAAAGGGGCGGTCTCTCGAGACAGGTCCATTATGGCATAAAAATATAAGTTGGTACCAGGTCACAGTGGTCTCTCAAGACAGGTGGTCTCCCATAGCAGGTCCATTATAGAGTAAAACCAATCGGTGCCTGGCAGATGTGGTCTCTCAAGACAGGTGGTCTCTCAAGACAGGTTTTACTGTAGTTAAAACAAGGGTTAGCCGATGTGGGGGCAAGATTTTGTGGCTAATGCAATGGTGGCTATGAACTAAAAAGCATAAGAGTACCTTTTCTAAATAACTAATTTGCAAAAAAAATGATTAAGTCAGCCCAATAATTCTGCTGCCGTACATGTATATCGGACCAAGCACATTTTTGAACTAAATCGAGACAATTTTCCTGGAAACCCATATAATAAAAGAATTAAATCGGTTAACATTTGTTCAAGTTATGACACTAGCAAGCACAAAATTTGTGAAAAATGACAAAGTCAGACCAATAATTCTGATGCCCTATATACCGGACCGAGTCCATTTTCAAACTCGATTACTAGTAAGAAAATGTTCTGGGGAACCCACATAATGAAATGAATTGGATTGGTTGATGTTTGTTCAAGTTATCGTGTTATCGAACACAAAATTCGCAAAAAATTACCAAGTCAGCCCAATAATTTTGCTGTTATATATTGGACTGAGCCTGTTTTCGAATTTGATTAAGATAATCTTCTTAGAAAACCATATAACAATGAAAGTGTCAATGACACCGTAGCTCAACTTGTCAAGACAAAGACATGTACATGTATAGTATGTGACACAGCAATGACAAACATCTAGGTAATAACCTGATAACAAAGGTACATATAAAGTATTGTAACGGTCTGTACATAAATACTGACCGTTGCCTGTAACAAATGTATAGGTAAAGTATTGTAAAGGTGGGTGACAGTCAGATGCTAAACTAGAAAAAAATCTTTGAGTCCCAGAGTGGGTCTGACTGAACTGAACCCCAAAATATTTGTTCTCATAGCACAGTGATAACAAAGGCACCCCAAAACACACTCGTTCCTGTCCCAAGGTGAAAACAAAGGTATCCAAGAAGTTTTGTGAAGATCAGTTCATAAATATGAGCTGTATAGAACTTGTGACCAAAAAACTGATTGGACCTAATTTCAGTACAAAATGGCCACTGGCAGCCATCTTGAATTTTGGACTGCATCCAGAAACACTCATTCTTGTCCCTAGGTGATAACAAAGGTACCCAAGAAGTTTTGTGAAGATCGGTTCATAAATACAGCCTCTACCCTGAGCCGTATTGACATGTGTGCTCACATTGTGTAAGTAGCACTGAATAAATCAAAGTTCATCTAATTTGCATAATTTCTGCACGAAAAAACACCCCTTACAATATGTGATGTATTCCATGTTACTAAACATTCATACAAAAATTTATTCAAATCAGAACTTTCATACAGAAGTTCTGTACAAAAGACTGATTGCATTAATTTTGGTACAAAATGGCTGCTGGTGGCCATCTTGAATTTTGGACCACACCCAAAAACACTTGCTCTCATCCCACGGTGATAACAAAGGTACCCAAGAAGTTTCGTAAGATTGGTTCATAAATATGGCCTCTAGTCTGAGCTGTATAGAAGTTGTGTACAAAAAACTGATTAGACCTAATTTTGGTACAAAATGGCCACTGGCAGCCATCTTGAATTTTAGACCGCACCCAGAAACACTCGTTCTCGTCCCAAGGTGATGACAAAGATACCCAAGACATTTCGTGAAGATCAGTTCATAAATACAGACTCTTGCCCGAGCCGTATTGACATGTGTACTTACTGTGTGTAAGTCGCACTGCAAAAATCAAAGTTCATCTAATTTGCATAATTTCTGCATGAGAAAAAAACCTGTATTATATGTGATGTATCCCATGGTACTAAACATTCACACTAAAAATTATTCAAATCAGCGCTTTCATATGGAAGTTCTGTGCAAAAATCTGATTGCACCTAATTTTGTACAAAATTGCTGCCACCGGCCATCTTGAATTTTGGACCGGACCCCAAAACACTCGTTCTCGTCCCACGGTGATACCAAAGGTACCCAAGAAGTTTCGTAAAGATCGGTTCATAAATACGGCCTCTGGCCCGAGCCGTATTGGCATTTGCACTTACAGTGCTGAAAGTAACATCAAAAGACATCAAAATTAGTCTAATTTGCACAATTTACGCACAAGAAAAAAACCTGTATTATATGTGATGTATCCCATGGTAGTAAACATTCATATAAAAAATTATTCAAATCAGAGCTTTCATATGGAAGTTCTGTACAAAAACAGATTTCTGCATCGTGGATAACAAATTGGTGGCTAGCAGCCATCTTGAATTTAGGACCGCACCCAAAAACACTCGTTCTCGTCCCACGGTCATAACAAAGGTACCCAAGAAGTTTCGTAAAGATCGGTTCATAAATACGGCATCTAGCCCGAGCCATATCCAATTGTTGACGTACGAACAGATGGATGACGGGCCATGACGAAAGCTCAAATTTGTCTTCCCCAAAGTTGAGCTAAAAATGAATTGAATCGGCTGACGTTTGTTTAAGTTATAGCGCTATCAAGCACAAAATTTACAAAAAATGACCAAATCAGCCCATAATTCTGCTGCCGTACATACACATAGGACCGAGCCTGTTTTCAAACTCGATCAAGACTTTGTACCTTAAAACCCATGTGCCAAATATCAGTCAAATCGGTTGACGTTTCTTGTAGTTATCGCGTCATCAAGCTAAAAATTAGTCGATTTTAACAAAGGCCCATAACTCTTGTGAAAAAGCATGGGCACACCCTGTATCGCATCATCGGGTGTTGAACATGCATATCAAGTCACATACCAAATATTATCAAAATCCGTCCAGAAACAACTAAGTTATAAGCAAAAAGGGCTGACCGCCCAACCACTTGCCCAACCGCCCCTCACCATGCCAATATTAAATTTTTTTTCTGAAAACTCAACTCAAAACAAGACTTCTTGGAAACTTTGAAGTTACATGTGCATAAATAAAATATAATCAGGGATTCTTCTGCCCTCTTTGGGAAAGGTCCCGACTGCATGTCATTGAGAAAATGTGAGTCATAAGACCCCAATTGGGAATTGGTTTTAGAGGAAAAAAACACACAAAGAAAACTAAATATTACCTTCAAATTGTACTGAGGACATTAATGCAGAAACTGGTACATGTACCCTACATGTAGTAAATGTTGAATGAAAGTGCCAATGACACTGCAGCTCAACTTGTCCAAGAAGGTACTGAGCTAAATAGAAAGCACCAGTTACGCCAAGTCATTCAATCAAAATTCTACAGAAAAGACAACACAGCAAAGCTACATGCAGTTAAAACTAGAAGTCCTGTCACGAACTGTGCGTTTATCTAGGCTTAATTGCGCATAGGAATTGCCCGCAATTGCCATATCGAATGGCATCCAAAGCATGGCAGGTTCTCCTGGTTACTTGCAAACACAGGCAATGTTTCTGCCAATGGACCTCCGGGTTACCCGGAGGTCCATTGGCTGAAACAGTGCTTGTGCACAGGCCATGTGTACAGAATTTGATAGCCTTACTATGTCATAATGCGTAGATTAACGTGCAGATCGACGTGCTATCTGTGCGCATTTCATGACAGGACTTCTAGTTTTAACTGTATGAAATCTGAAAAAGACCTGTAGGGTATGCTGCTGGAATTGTTGACAATTTATATGCCAAATCCAAGATGGCTGAGGGCAGCCATGTTTTTCAATGAAATTTAGAACAAATTTGATAGCTCCTACATGTATGTAGATATCACACTAAAGCTACATATGAAATTTAAAAAATTCGGGTAAGAGATGTGGCCTGTAGGGTGTGCTAATGGAATTGTTGATAATTTATATGCCAAATCCAGGATGGCTGCTGACGGCCATGTTTTTCAAAATTCGGGTAAGAGATGTGGCCTGGAGGGTGTGCTAATGGAATTGTTGATAATTTATATGCCAAATCCAGGATGGCTGCCGACGGCCATGTCTTTCAACGAAATTCAGAAAAATTTGATACCTCCCATCTACATGTGGACATTACACCAAAGCTACATATGAAATTTGAAAAAGATCGGGTGAAGATGCAGCTGCTGCAGAATGTCCTCGGATGGGTGACCATCTGAGTTATTGATTCGGGCCCCCGCGCTGTGTCCTTGGGCAAAGCACTTAACCCTGATTGTCCACATGGGGGGCACGATGATGCCATGTACTAAGGCATACTGCACGTTGATGGTGCGCATGTCTTCAACCAATTGAACTCTGCCTGTGCTGCAGTGCGGAGTTACGATGCTGGGGAGCTGACAGCTGCTCGCCATTGCTCGGTGCTTTTCTCTGGGTACTCTGGCTTCCTCCACCCATAAAACTGTCACGGTCAGCCATTGTGCATAAGTTTGTGACCTTAAACACCAATAAATAAATAAGTCAATGGGTGTTGTAAAGTTGTATGACGCATGGTTTAGACACACACACGATGTACTCTGCAAGCATTGGAGAGAAACATCAGGGGAGGTAACTGAATTAAAAAATGAACTTGACAAACAGAAAACGTGTTTGTGACAGTCATGCGACTTACACGTTACGTAACAATCATCTACATGTATTATTGAAAAAAGTGTTTTTTAGTTTTTTCTCCAATTTTAATTTCTTATTGTGATGCTTGCATCATGAAGTACAGTTAAAACTAGAAGTCCTGTCACGAATAGTGCGCTTATCTAGGCTTAATAGCGCGTTGGAATTGCGCGCAATTGCCATATCGAATGGCATCCAAACCACGGCAGGTTCTCCTGGTTACCCATAGCAAACACATGCAATGTTTCTGCCAATGGACCTCCGGGTTACCCGGAGGTCCATTGGCTGAAACATTGCTTGTGCACAGGCCATATGTACAGAATTTGATAGCTTTACTTGGGCCATAATGCGCATATTAACGCACGTATCAACGTGCTATTTGTGCGCATTTCATGACAGGACTTCTAGTTTTAACTGTACTACACACTACCAGCTGAACACATTTTACAATGTATCTACAGTTAAAACTAGAAGTCCTGTCATGAAATGTACACAAATAGCACGTCAGTCTGCACGTTATGGCCATAGTAAGGCTATCAAATTCTGTACATATAGCCTGTGCACAAGCAATGTTTCAGCCAATGGACCTCCGGATAACCTGATGTCCATTGGCAGAAATATTGCCTATGTTTGCTATAAGTAACCTGGAGAACCTGCCATGATTTGGATGCCGTTCGATATGGCAATTGTGCGCAATCCCTACGCGCAATTAAGCCTAGATAAGCGCACAGTTCATGACAGGACTTCTAGTTTTAACTGTATACTAGAGCTGTAGGTTTTTAAATTTCTTGTTCGGTTTTGGTTTTTCGGGTGGAGAAAAACCTCGGTTTGGTTCGGTTTTCTGTTTGTTCATGAGGCCAAGTAAAATTCAATAAAACTCATTCTTATGTCCAGAGTCATAACTGAATGGTAGTGAAATTGAGTGAAATTCAATGAATGCCCGATATAAGCTTTAATACATGAAGAATCAGGAAGGCCAATATAATAATTACCTAAATATACAGAACTTTTATTGTGTGTGGCCATTTTTCGAGGTCTGACACCTACACGCAACTTGCGGAAAGCTGCAAACACAACTAAACTGAAAGGTTGGAAATTCACAGAATGTAGCCTTCCCAGAGTAGTGAGAGTTCCCAGACACTGCCATTGGCAGTGTCTGGGTACTCTCACTACTCTGAGATGGCTACATTCTGTGAATTTCTGCAGCAAGAGCTGGCAAGAGAGTATTTAATAAAAAAAAAACGAAAAACCTTAAGATTACAGGATGTTGACGGTTTCGGTTTCGGTTTTTTAAAAAAACTAAAAACCTCGGTTCGGTTTCGGTTAACCTACAACTCTACTGTATACATGTACATGTACCCTATGCAATGTTGTACAGCACCATGATTGAAGGCCAGTAACTTCGATCAGCTGGGAATTGGTGGCGCTCCCATACCGATTGCAGATGGTAAATTCCGTAATATCTCTGCCCTGCAACTCCCTAAATATTCTGCTATACACTACACACGTTTTTAATGGGGAAACTTTATTGAAATGGCCAGATATCAGAGATTTTTAATAGTCAGTGACAAATATAGAATAACTGGAAACTGCCGATTGTCATAATCGTCCAATGCTCCATAACCAGCCGGTTCCGATTGCCCATTCCGATTATTGGTTCATCAGGCAAAAAAAAAATTAATGTTGCGGTTTGGGCTACATGGCAGAAAAAAATAGGGTTGGTAGGTGGGTTTTTTTTTTTTACACTTTGTGATGAATAATTTAGCTGGACACACCAATACATATAACAGAAATCACCCAAGGGGTGGAACATCCACCCAAATGATATACTCAGTTTCTTTGACAAAGCAAGCACAAGGAACACACAGTATGGTTCAGTGGATTGGGCTTTTTATATTGGTTCAAAGCTCACTTGAAGTTGAGAATGTTTCTTTCACATAACACAATCCAGTATGCCTGGAAAATCCACTCTGTTGGTGTTTCTGTACCAAAGCATTCACCATGTACAGTTAAAACTAGAAGTCCTGTCATGAAATGCGCACAAATAGCACGTTGATATGCTCGTTAATGTGTGCGTTATGGCCCAATTAAAGCTATCATATTCTGTACATATGGCCTGTGCACAGGCAATGTTTCAGCCAATGGACCTCCAGGTAACCCGGAGGTCCACTGGCAGAAACATTGCATGTGTTTGCTATGAGTAACCAGGAGAACCTGCCGTGCTTTGGATGCCATTCGATATGGCAATTGCGCGCAATTCCAACGCGCATTTAAGCCTAGATAAGCACACTATTCGTGACAGGACTTCTAGTTTTAACTGTACCTTGGATGGATTTCAGACAGGTTGCAGAATATCCACAATCAAAAGTACAGTTGTTTACAGAGTCTGAGAATGTTGAATTCACCTGAACGATGGGTCAAGTTACCTGCGGGACAAAACTGAGAGGGGATGTATGTTGCAACTTTTCAAACAGCATATCATGATATGGACGAGAACGTTGTCCACAATGTTCATGCTTTCATGAAAAATGAAGTTTTCTAATACGTTCTTTTAGATGTTTTTCATGAATAAATAGTGGTTACATGCTTTTGATTGTTCTCAGTCATTTGGAAATGCTTTCCTACGACATATTAACCTATCAAATGTACCGCGTCAGAACATAAATTCACCCCCCCCCCCCCCCCCCCCCAAAAAAAAAACTGCCTGTGGACAGAAAATGAAAAACTATAATTTAATTGATTTCTAGCATGAGCATGTACATGTAGACAATTTTCAGATGCCTTTGCTTTTTGGAACACTCCATTAACTCTTTGCATGCTGCTGGCGGATATTCCTGCCCAGCACATGGTTTCTCCTGTTACTGAAATAAGTACAAGTTTGTCACATTTAATCGTATTTCCCCCCTGTAAATTGAATGGATTTCTTCTCCAATGATTTCTTGAGCTACATTTATATTAATTTTTCATCAAATCTAGTCATGGCTGCTTAAAAGCAGCCATGACTAGATTTGATGAAAAATATCTAGAAAATACTCTGCAGGTTAAGAGTTAAACATTCACAACAATTGTTGGAAAGGTTTCATGGATATCTCTAAAAAGAAAAGAAAATAAAATACATGTATGTCAAGGGTTGTTTAATAATATTCTATTGCTATTGCCAGTATTGGAAGAGAAACTTAAAAAACTCTGTACTGTGAATTATAGGCCAAATATAACTGACATCATGTTGAACAGTAGGAATGTGGGTCGCAGAAAGTGTTGTGAAGGGTAGGCACACCCTTATCAATCATAAATTGTTAACACAGCATGCTCACCAAACCATGCAGTTACGGAGAGGCGTGTTGTGGGGGGGGGGGGGGGCAAATTTTCAGATATATTTTCCCTCCCCCCTCTCACACAGGCACCTGTGAATATGCTGTGATGGATCAAAATAATTACGCATCAATGTTTTGGATACAACATTCCTTTATAAACTAGTAATGTTAACCCTGTTTAACCCTCATTGATAGATGACATTGGCCACCCACACAACTCAAGAATACTCTTTTTTTACCTTTTACTTAAAAAATGAAGCTAGTGGTGGGGACGAAGGGTTGCAGTGTCCGAGGAATTGGCTGTTTGCTACCCATGCTTCCGTCTATGTAGGGATACACATGTATGAAGACTTGGGGGTTCTGCAGAGGGAAGGGAGTGTGTGTGTGGTGGCTGCCTTTCTGTTGATTTGATTTTCAAAACTCCCAGTGAATAATCAATTTCTTGTTCAGCTTTCACCCAAATGCATATTTTTTTACAGAACACCAACTATCTCTTGAAAATGAAACTTTCTTTATAAATATCTGAGCATTCCGAATTCGTAATTCTCTCGCAACACTTTCGATACACTGTCAGTTCAGCATTCCGCGGAGAGCGTTCTTTGTTGCCAACCACGCTTGTCTGTCCCATAGTTCCATCATAAGAATGGCGTGATTGACAGTAGGCTAAAACTTCTCGAACTGAAAACATTATTACTTCTGGCTTCTCAATGTTTAGCAGTCTTGAATCAACCTGCATGAGCTTCTCGTGAATCTTTCGAAAATGAAAATCACGCAATGCGCATTCATAAATTCTTCTTGTATTGTCACGAAATAAATTGATAAAAGGGGGGAAAACAGATGAATGTCATTATAAACATCATCTCGTCCTCAGGGTATCTGCAGATGAATGAACATAATCTCGACCTCAGGTGCAACTTAATTACTGTTGATTGCCTGTTAGAAGTACTGAAGAACAATCAGCCATCGAGTGTTATAATTCTGCAGAAATTGCGATACACTACCGTGCATCAGATGTTATTCTATGGAGATTTGCTGGGGTATTATTTCAAATTATTCATTTCGTCTGAATGAGGATATTTCTTTTTTTATTAAAGCCAAGATTGTTGACATTGTTCAGACGAAAATCAGCAATACGACGAATTAAAATTGTGAAATGCGCAAGCTCTGCTTCAATGGAGAAACATATTTGGTAAAATCTGTACCGATTTAGCGACGTTTTCGAGTTTATGGTGCTAGATAAAAGTCGTGATTTTTGAAAGACTGATAGAATTTCTAGAGTCGCATTCTTAAAATAAGGTTGGCCGGGTAACCCAAACCCAAACATTTTTTTTCTTTGGCCTCACTAATTTTGACCAGTGAATTTTGTTTGGATAACCGATGACTGTCTACTGTACCGAGAAATCAATAATCCTAAAGACCAAGATATGTTACAACAGGATGTACATGGTCTTGAAAAATGGGCAGATGACTGGGGAATGAGGTTCAACGCCAAAAAATGTTATATCCTCAGCACAAAGAAGACCAAAAGCAAATTTTACAGCCTGAACAAAGTAAGTAACTTCAAACCCATACCTAGGCTTACAAATCCAAAACGATCTGAAGTGGAAAGAACAAGTAAACAGCACAAGTAAAAAAGCCAGTTCCACACTTGGCTTCCTAAGAAGAAATGTACAACACTGCCCAATTGAGTGCAGAAAAATGGCCTATATTGCACTGGTAAGGTCAGTATTGGAATACGGTGCCATCAACTGGGACCCCTATAGCAAATTAGATATCAACAAGCTCGAGAACATCCAACGAAGGGGAGCCCGATTCATCACGAAAGACTACAAGTCCAGAACACCAGAATGCATGACGGAAATGCTGCAGAAGCTGGAAATCCCTGAATTAGAACAACGGAGGAAAGAACTCAGACTTAGCTTTTTTTATAAAGTGGTTGAGGGGAAGATACCAGCAATACCCCCTGAAGAATACTTACACTTCACAAAAAACCAAAGACAAATAAAAGTAAAACACTACACAGACTGTGAAAATTCCAACATTCTAAATAAATTTGTTAAAAACAATTCAAAATCAGTGACTGTAATAACACCAAAAACAGATCAGTACAAGTATTCCTTCTTCCCAAGAACCCCGATTGAGTGGAACCACTTACACAAAGAGGTAGTCCAAGCGAACTCCATAGAGGCTTTTAAGAAGGCAATTACCACCAGCCGAGACTAAAAGCGCCCTCCTTGCCCCTTAAAGCCTAACAAGGATTCTACGACTATTCATACAGATACAGATAACAATTTTTTTTGATACTGACCAGTTATTAAACTTCATGTAAAAACGTGTGGGACCAGAACAAAAGTGGAATTCTATCTGAGTGAGACTACTAATAGTAATACTATAGACTGTAGTGTAAGTTACTGTAACTTGTATAAGTTGTAACTGAATACACCCAAACCGTCCTCTGGCAGAACCGTCCTCTAGCAATTTGACCCAAACCATCCTCCAATCTAACCCGAACCGTCCTCCACAGCGACCGAACCGTCCTCTGAGCAATTTGACCCGAACCGTCCTCCAGGGAAAGAGCGAATGAGAGAGAAGAGTGGTAGAATAATAACATAAAACTGGTTGTTTATTTATTGATTTTATTTATTTTTTCATTTTCCACTTCGTTTCAAAGGTTTTTTTTACAAAACATAATAATGATTATATTACACGATAACAAAACAATATTTGTGATAATAATAATAGTGAACAAACACGATTTGTGATTACTTAGAGAAAATAAGATTTTTAAACAGGCATTGTTTCTTTATGGGAAGGGGAGGGGGGATTCTGTTTACAAATTTAATTTTTGGGCCGGCAATTTCCAATACATTAATGGTTACAAAATAACAATGCACCAAGCATACAATTAGCAGAGATAATAGCTGTAAACTGAGAAGTTGTTCACTTGAAATGTGGCTATAATACAGATAAGGAAGTGCCATAAGTACAATCTTTGTAATTACTATAATTAGTAATAATTATATTTGGGAAATGGTGGGTCTGCCAAGTATAACCTACTGTACGGAAGTTGTACCCCTAAACAACAGCTTGGAAATCCTGTAGAACGATGCAGGCCAATGGATAACAGACTCGAGTAATGCCGCAGCGCTAGAAGCGATCAAGGGTGAGCTTGGGTGGATGAGCATCAAGGACAGGATAGACCTATTGAAACTTGGTTATCTTAATTATTTGGTAAATCTCCCCGATAGCCGATGGTGTAAAGTAATGTTCCTGAGAACTTTCAACTCAAATATCAAGACGGGGCAGATGGTCCAAGTGAGGGAGCTAGTAGAAAACTACTCATTGGAGATCTCGGACCTTGACGTTGGGGCAAACCAGGGCAAAAAGATCGTCAGAGAAAGGGTCATGGAGGATTGTAACCGTAATTGGTGAGAGGGGGTCAAATCAAAGAGATCTTTGGTTGGCCTGCGTGATGGGGAAGTGGGATGGGAGAATGAAGGACATGTGGTTAGGGGGAGACTCAAAGGAGAGGGTTAATATGCTAATCGGTGAGATTGGGAAGAATGGGGCAAGGGATGTCATCAAGCAGTTCGTTTCCCAGTGTTGGGAGGAGAGGAGAAGTGTGGGAATAGGGAGGCAGTTGGAAGTTCAGGGGTAACCATGGCTTTCTCATCCGAGAACCGCGACACATCAGCGGCTGGCCAAAGTGTTATTATTATGTTATTATTATTAAAATAACAAACAGTGAGTGACCATTGATTAACTGAACTCAACTTGTGTTTCACAATCAAAAACCAAAGAACTTCTACTAAAATATAATCAAATGTAAACTAAAAAAACATGTTCTTACAATAATAGTTTCAAAGTTTATTCAACATGTTAAAAAAAATATAGAAACATTCAATTTTTTCTCATTTTCTTCTTATTTTCACTGGAGGACGGTTTGGGTGTATTAGCGGTCGGTTTGGGTCAAAATGTAGCGGGCGGTTTGGGTCAAATTGCAGAGGACGGTTTGGCCAGAGGATGGTTTGGGTGTAATTCGTTGTAACTTGTATGTAAGACTGTCCATAATCACTACCAAATCAAATGTATTCAAGTATTCTCGGAATACATCAATAAAAACAATATGAAGAATGATTTAGTAATATAATAAAATAGCATTGTATAATATTTGACAATAATAAACCATATAAAATGTATTTTCTTTTATTGTTCTCGGTTTATAGTGTGACCGTGTCTTTGTGGTAATTCGTCAGCCCGCGATGAGCAAACGCGAATGAAGCGAAAATTAAATCGACCGTGATATTCGTGATGTCTCACTCTCATAGATAAATTTTAAATTCGATCAAAAAGTTATTAGTCTATTCGATGACAGCTTGTTTTCTCACAATTCCATCATAACTCAAAATTCCCTCACCGTTCAAACACTGGTACAAGTATCAACAAGAATTACTGTTGTTGAGGAATCGTTGCTAGCGCGGTTCAGCGATTCTTTGGTCGAGACATTCTTTCCTGTCCGAACGCTCCAAGGGTATTCTGTTAACACCCGCCACCTCTTTAACAGCCTTTGGCTTTTCGGCTCGATGCTTTTCAAACTCGAGTTATTCGGCCGGTTTGATATGTTCTTCGACCTCTTGATTTTAGAGTTTGTTCATAATAATAGCACGCACTATTATTTAAAACAAGCCTTTTAGACGAATACTGCCTGAATCGGACCTTTGCTGAATCGGACCCCGGTTGATTCGAACACTATTTTCTGGCCGATTCGGACCCTCACTACGGCTGATTCGGACCCTCATTCTGTATTCATGGATATGAAAACATGCCCGATTGTCAGACAACAATGATAAATTATGAATTCGATGACATTTTATGCTACTTGACTAGTGATTACCAATTGTGATTATAAGTAAAATATGTTAATTTAATCTTTTGTGAGTTAAAACACAGAAACTATGGATTTCTAAATTCGATGGTTTAGAAGACAGTTTATGCTACTTGATTGGTGATTACCGAATGTGATTATAAGTTAGGGGATCGGGTCGTTTCGTCCCCGGGACGATTCGTCCCCGAGACGTTTCGTCCCGGGACGATTCGTCCCCTATTGGTGGGACGTTTCGTCCCCGGGACTATTCGTCTCCAATGCAAATTCCTGTAAAGGATGAGTGTTATAAATAACTAACACTGGTATATTTCATTGATATAACTTTATTTGCTTTCCATAAGTTAATTGTTAGATATTTTTAATCAATTATTTTTTTACTCACCTTACTCACATTTCTGTTTCTGATGTAGGTTCATATATGTAGGTGGCTTTGCAAAACCCAGAATCATGACAATTCTTGGAATTAAAATAAATAATACAGATAGATTTTTTTGCCTCATTGTAAATCTTTTGTGGGATACCAGTGCTGCATGTTCGGTGCTGCCAGCGTCCACAATGATCACGATCAATAGCTTGTTGTCTCGGTCTTACATTCCTTCCACATTCAAAGCATGGGTATTCTGCCGTGGGCGCTAATCTCAAGTTGTAAGCATTTCGAGATAGACTGAGGAGGAATCGGATCGTCCCCCATATATGATGAATGAAAAGTTTTAGCGCCGAAGGCGCGCAGGGACGATGTGGGATTTACAAATCCCTTGCGACCCGGTTAATCTTATTTTATTTCACTTGGATCACACAGGCCTAGCACTATCCTCGATTGCTAATGAAAACATACTAATAATTATTATACTGGCATCAGTGAGATGCATTCTTCTTGAACGCTTCTGAAAACAATGTATGATTGAACAATTAAAAAAAACATTTCTTGAGGTACCGACTTATCAGTGAGATCTATTATCATTGAGTGGTTATAAAAACTCCAAAATCAGTGTTTGTATTATAGTCTGCTAATATGATATCTAATTATGCATAAAATTCAACCTCGATGCCATATGAGTGACCATCATTGGTTAGGAGCAGATGCTTCCCTCATTTATGAAAAAAAATCCAATCCCATATCTTCTCAATAATTTGTTATTGAAGTGGGACGTTTCGTCCCCAACTGGGGACGAAACGTCCCACCCTGTCACACGGGGACGAAACGTCCCACCAAGTAGGGGACGAAACGTCCCGGGGACGAAACGACCTGGACCCTAAGTTAGGCTCCGGGACAAGTCACCCCCGGGTCAAGTCGCCCCCATATATATTTTCGGGTCAAGTCGCCCTTGATTTGAGGCGAGTTGACCCGCCAAAAAAATATTTTTTACTAACTTTATTTTTTTAATTTTTAGTAAAAAACAGACAATTATGGAATATTAATTTATGTACTTACCTTTAATAATAAGAAAATCCTGTTCAAAATAAATAAAATCCTTTCTACAAAGTTTGAATCCACTACACAAAGCACGCATGAAAGAATAATAATTCCTTTCCAAGAATATGAAATTTAACACAAAAGTTAAAAAAAAATCGTGTTCACTGACTGAGGAGAAAATTATCCTTTCAGTACCCAGACATCTAACTTAATGATTCCAAAATAATAATTCTAATCTGTGTTTGTTTTAAAAAGCAATCTGACTTTTGGTATCCAGTGAAGGTTATTCTTATGCAGTGAATGTAAGTCATTCATCTTAAGCGTAAGATCGTTATGATAC
Source organism: Pictodentalium vernedei (assembly GCA_031216915.1). Lineage (NCBI taxonomy): Eukaryota > Metazoa > Mollusca > Scaphopoda > Dentaliida > Dentaliidae > Pictodentalium > Pictodentalium vernedei. The sequence continues at coordinate 78,747,412 of CM062295.1, forward strand.
GCGATCAGAATCTACAGAGTGATCTCGATTTTCCATACGTGAATTACAATCTTAAATTTTAACACTATTGTTAATTTATTATATTTATATAACATTTATAACAAAATAAATTATATAAGCCACAGATAGATATTGATGTAAATTATGAAATGAATACTTGTATATATTTTGATATTATGTTTAAGCTTTAATAAATAAAAAAAAGTTGTGTATATTTGTTATATATTTTGTTACGTTCTTGTTTTAATAAATAAAAAATACGTATCTAATCAGACCAGTCTTACGTTATTATTAAGTCTTCCCAGTGCAACACTTTTTTGGGGGCGACTTGACCCGATGGAAGGGGGCTACTTGACCCGAGGGCGACTTGACCTGGGGGTAACTTGACCCGTTCCCATAAGTTAAACATGGGTCATTTCACGGATTGGAACTAAACAGGGATATGAAAACGGCTATCACTAAAGAGTGTATACCGAGGCCGAGTCCGGAATTGGTGTATACAGAAATCAATTATTCAAATATCTCTTTAATGCCGAGGTGTTGACGGGATATTTTTAGATATATATGTCGTATAAACCCATCTTCTTTCGAAATAGTGAAAGAAAATCCAATTTTTTCCATTTTCTGACTTGTATCGTGAAAAATGTCTTTCAAACACACTAAAAAGTGTACACAGAAAGACTATTTGGTCACGTGATTTGTCTCTTATTTTGATCGGCGGTGTTATGAATCTTATATTTTCGGCAAGTTCTGCAAGGAAACTGGCACGAGTTACACCTGTAAACTTCGGTAGTAATTTTGTTTCGTATATTTCTGACGTGTGTCCAAATTTTAATGTTGTACACAACTTATTTATCGATTTATTATCGATTGAAGTGCCTGAGGCGAAAATCATCAACAGCCGAGTCCGGGAATGTGCATACAGAAATCAACACTTCCAGGGTCTGATTCTTCCTGTATTCACAGAAATTAACACTAAAAGTTTAGAGAGAGAGAGAGAGAGAGAGAGAGAGAGAGAGAGAGAGAGAGAATCTATAATTATACTTCAATTAAGAAAGCGTACAAATTCTGCATGCGCTGAACGGAAGGAAGGCCAATACTAGAATGCTCATTTTCAGTAACTCTCTCTCTCTCTCTCTCTCTCGTCGATCAGGCAGCTGTATAGACTTTTGAATACAGGAAGATTGGACCCTGGAAGAATCGGACCCTGGAAGAATCGGACGTTTTTGTGGAAGAATCGGCCCCTGGAAGAATCGGACCCCGAGTGGTTGGAAGAATAGGACCTTTTTTGGAAAACCTGAATTTCGACACTGAAAACACGCCTGTTCACATAGACGGAATGAATATAATATTCCATGAAATGAAAGTCAATTCAAAATAAATGCCATGAAAAGGGAAAGACACGTCTGTTCACATTAGTATGTTAAATGTAGGTTTTAGAAGTTTTCTGACTGAACAATATAATTGCTAATCAGGGACAGTCTCAGAAATATATTTCTGGCGAAACATTAATTGGTTATGTAATCCTTCTCACGTGACCGCAATAAAACAGCTTTTCATACCCGGTCGTTTCCACACAAACGACGGGGTATTAACAAGTGCGGTTTTCTATGCAATGTACACGTAATGACCTTTTGGCTAACTCCATTGTGACTTTTCTATATAAGTAGTAGGAGATGAGGTAAACGGGCCCTATTGGCAGGACCCCAGAAGTGACGTCATGTCACGTGACCCAGTGGCGCCATGTTGTGTTGTCATGGTAACCCGCGTGAGCGGCCATCTTGTGACGTCATCTCCATAGTGATACGTGGTGTGAGTGCGCATGAGCAGCGCGTGTTGTTAGGGTGATACGTGTTTCCGTCGTCCATTTTGTATACTGGAGGCCGCCATCTTGGTTTCTATGGTAGCACGTGATTACTATGTGTCCTAAAGTCTTACAACAAGACAGGGGTATGTTCGGAGGGTATGTTGCTTTGTAGAAGAGTAAATTCCCGATTTGTAGAATTACCCAAATAAATCCGACAATCCCTCCAAATCACCGAAATTGATTTTATTCACTACGGATTCCCCAATTTATCGGTGTAGCACGTAGTGCTATAGTATCAATGGGTACAACGTGTGTGTTCCTTTGCAGAAGAGTAATTTTCTGGCTTAGAATTCTCCCAGAATCCTCGTTTAATTTCCCAAATAAACCCGACAAGTTGTACTATTTCGAATTCTTTCAGAATCCTATTTAGGATCGCGAAACTTTTGGTTTATAATAGTAACACGTAGTGCTATAGTACCAAGGGGGTACAAAGGGTGCGTTCCTTTGTAGAATAGTAATTGTCTGGTTTTTGTATTTGCCCAATGTGGTTTATAATAGTACGGAGGGGGAGCCCTGTGGGTACGTTCCTTTAGACTAGAGTAATGTTTTTTTCCTCCCAATAAATTGTTTAAGAGTAGTGCTATATGACAAATTCCTTTGGTCATTACCCAGAATCCTCAATTTTTTTTATATAATTTCTATTTTTAGTAACATCCTTAAATGCCCCCCCCCCCCCCCCCCCCCCCCCCCACATCACTATTTTAGTAAATTTTTAATAACTGTGCCTCTTGCAAACCGAGAAAACACGATTTACCGAGAGGTCATCCGCGCTACTCAATAAATAACGCCAAACTATGATTATCGCGACAAATTGCATCATTAATGGCCACATTTCCAGAAATAAATGCATAAAATGCATGAAATATATCGTTTGCATTCAATTTATTGTGAAAATAATTTCTAAAAAGCTTTTTTCCGTACCTCTCGGTACCTCTCGGTACCTCTCGGTAAATCGTGGTGGCCTCCGAATCAGCCATGGCGAGGGTCCGAATCGATCAGAAAATAGGGTCCAAATCAGCCATAGTCCGAATCAGGAGAGGTGTTAGAGTCGACCAAGGTCCGAATCATGATGCCTGATACCTTTTAGACAACGCATACGTGAAAAGTAAACTAAATGGGAATCGATCAGAAACCGAATGCCGGAAAATGAATCGTGCCCTCTCTTTTAAAATAGACAAATCGAACGATTCCACCCTAAATTCGCCGATGGGAAATCAAGGAAATCACTTCCAATAAATCACTCGATCTGAACGGTTCTTCTAAATACTAGAACCCACCAGAACCGCACAGTACCCCCCCCCCCCCCCACGCCCCAACCTCCCTCTAAACTACATTTCCGCAGTGTTTTACGATGAAATATGTTTATTTTATGTAATAATCGTTTCAGGAAAGAAGAATAGAAGTAAATTCATTCTTATAGTTGCCTTTGTCTAGGCGGTTCTGGGGGTTCTGGTATTTAGAATTTTTCTCCTAAATGCCAGAACACCCCCGAACCTCACAGAATTCCCTAAAACCACACTCTAAATGACATTTGCACGCTGCTCACGGGGAAAATATTCCATTTTCAGTTTCTTTCAGCATCCAAATGGAAACTGAAATTGAATTTATTCAAATTCATACATGGTCTGTGTCGAAGTCGTTATAACGATTTGTGAAGTCGTTATAACGAATTGTGAATTCGTTATAACGTGTTGTGAAGTCGTTATAACGAGATGGCAAGTCGTCATAACGAGTTGTGAAGTCGTTATAACGACTTGTGAAGTCGTTATAACGAGTTGTGAAGTGTTATAATGAGTTGTGAAGTCGTTATAACGAGATGAAAAGTCGTTATAACGAGTTGTGAAGTAGTTATAACGACTTGTGAATCCGTTATAACGAGTGGTGATTATATTTTTTTTTCTAACGGATTGGCCCTAATGCTCTTTCGTAGTTAACTGCTTTAGAAATCGCCCAAAATTCTAGATATTACGACGAATCGTTCAGTGAATTTATAGATATAATAAAGTGTGAAGAGGTAGTCCTTTCTTAGATCTGCGTGTAAAGCAAACGGTTGGTCAGATATGTCCCACATGCATGCCATAAGTTCGGCCTTCGAAATTGTTTTTAATTCTTACTGCCTACCGGTCTTGAACAACTATTTCATTTCTAGGCCTCTTTCGCGCCGTGTGTGTGGAAAAGATGTTAAACGTGCCCATCCTCGGTTTTCTGTGACGTGGTCACAGACGTCTGTACCTGTACAGCAGCGGGACTTCATTCCAAACCATTTTGTGTTTTTGAAACCTTATTCATCACCTGATTCATCTCTTGTTGAAATTACAAATGATAGTGTCCCTATTCACTCAACACCCGTCAAAGACAATTACAGTTCATTTTATATAGATGAGAGTCGTATCACTGACATAGTTAATTATAATGTGGATGATTGAGTATTTCCCCGTTGAGCCGCACCCGGAGGCCAGTAGTATTCTTGAAATACAAAGAAATTATGCCAAACACAAATTAAATTCAAGTTATCAGAGACGCATCACATGGTTGAATAATAATGATGAATTTCCCCAAAATTGCTGTGTTGAGTATTCGGGTAATTTCCCAGGCAGGAAAGCACATGACCAAAGTGTGAAAAATACCAATGCTTACATCAGAACAAAGCAAGAAGTTATCAAAAAAATAAAAGAAAATGTGAAATATAATGCCCCTAATCAAGTGTATAAGGCTATGATAGATCACAGTGATGTTTTTTCAGCACCAAGAACCCCGAAACAGTTTCAGGATATTAAGTACATTGAAAAGAAAAAGACAAAAAGCGACGATCAAAAACTTATTAATTTTGCAGATCATGTTCAACATCTTGAAAATATGGTTAACACTCATCCGTTTGTTCAAAAACTTGATAATCCACTCAAAAGATAAAGTATCCGCTGTTATTTTGTATACCGACCAACAGCTTCCAGATATCAAAATATTTTGCTGCAGCTATCCTGAGGCAAAGTCTACAGTATTAGGCTTTGATAATACTTAATTTATCTGATGTACATGTGACCATCGACTGTTTCAAGAATTTGGCAGTTGTGAAAAAAGATGGTAGTCATCCTATATTTCCCGATCCGATATTTCTACACGGTAATTCCGATTTTCAAACATTTGTTTCATTTTTCTCAGAGTTGGCACTTGCATTGTGTGCCATAAACCCACCAATTATTGGGTGTGATGACGAAAAGGCATTGAAAAAAGCTATAGCATTTGCATTTCCAAATGGGTCGAAAATAACTTGTGTAAGGCATTTAAAGTCAAACGTGTTAGTCTATTTGAAAGACAAGATAGGGTTGTGTGCAACAGAACGACAAAAAATCTTGGGGATTCTATTTTTGGGGAAAATTGCGTTTCCAACGCCGACGACAGCCTTGTCAAAGACATTAGAGTGGAGAGTGCAAGGGACATCTGTACTTGAAAATTGTGGCATCAAATTTCAAGGACTACTTGGAAACCCGTGTTTTTCAATTACTGGGTGAAAATCATGATACGGCTAAAAATAAAGGTTTCAAAAACTTAAACCAGTGGACAAACATTAATTGCGAGAGCATTAATCATGTTCTTAAGATGGCAGTCCCCGTTAGTCCCCAAAGCCTGGTCTCCAAACACTGGTCCCCAAATACCCGTATGTGCGCATGTGCTGCATGTGTTTTGCGCACATTGTGCACTTGCACACAGGCACATATTAGCACATTTTGCATGTGCTGATGTGCTGCTTGTGTTATACGCACCCCAAGCACATACTGGCAGCTTCAACAGATAGAAGACAAAGCAATAACTTAAGAGCAGAAGCCAATCGTCAGACTGGTAGTGTTAGCAGAGCAGTGGCCCATAATTCTCAAATATGGCATTAAAACCATACACATACTGCTTAAATCTTTTTAAATACTCATAATACACAACCCCATACCATTTCCGAGTTTTTAACCCCATTCCCACCCGATTTTCCTTCACCTTGGTATCCCTAGGTATTTAGTATGACCGGAGAGAACCACCGAACATCGACGAGCAACTGACAGCTCCTCAACATCCAAACTCTGTTCAAGCTCTGCTCAAGTAGGGTTACAGCGGTTGAAGACGTGCACCATCGACGTGCAGTACGCCTTAGTACACGGCGTCAACGTGCCCCTGTGTAGGCAACCGGGATAAAGTGCCTTGCCCAAGGACCCAATGCGGGTCGTCCATAAACTCATTTAGAAACGTAATAAATATTTGCCACTGTCACTTCACTCTTCGCAAGGCGACGTGCGATAAATGTAGTCAAGTTCGTATACCGGTCGACGTCACCAGAGGTCGAATTGTATGTAGTTCCACTAGAGGTGTAAAATTTTGATACTGAAATCCCATTGCTGGTGTGTTCACCACGGTTGGTGTGTAAAGCTAAAATTTATGTCATAGGCTTTTCAAATATAGTAGAATAGGTAACCATGGTCTAAAATACGTTTTCAGCCGAATTCCGCTAAATATTCTGTCAGCGTTTTGAATTATGCAAAGTCTGTTAGCATTTATTTCTCCACCACTAGAGAAGATGAAACAAGTCCTGAAAGTAGAGTATAAAGGAGAGTTCGAACTCACTAAGCAATGCATTTCTAGCTCACTAAAAATTAAGCTTGAAAGCAATGGGAATATGGGAATTTAGCTTGAAACATTTTCGAGCTCAGCTAAAAAAAACTTAGTTAAATTTCGCCAGAGCTTGTCTTTCGGCTCAGGTTAATCCAATGGGGTTTTACTTTAGAAAAAAAAAAATAAATTGAAGTTGAGTGGAATATTGATGTCTCTATCGGCACACACAGAGAAAAATTGATAGGATTTTTCTAAGTATTGAAAATATCAGCTGTTTTTTTCTGATATATTTAAATAGAAAAAAAAAATTAAAAAATAAATAAAATAAAATAAAATAAAAACTTAAAAATTGAAGCATATCATTTTTTAAAGATGAAAGATCCTAAGTTGAGAGATGAGATGGTTTCAATTTCTAGAATTGAGGAGGAATATTCGAGACAGCAATATCACAAAACGAATGTGCGCCATCGATATGAAGTAGGAGATGACCAAATTGTTCAAACCCCAAATCTAGTCTATTTGCCTGTGATAACTCATACTTTATACAGTGTTGAATTAAAAGATCAATATGGAGAGTTGTTAGATCTTCACTGTGAATGTGTGATGATGCGATTTCACATTAGAAGAAAAAAAAATCTGTTACTTGTAATATATTCTATTAAACAAAAAGAAAAACATTAAAAAAAACCCCAAAACAGAAAAAAATATTTTTATTTCCATAAACATTTTGTTTGTTTTTATCCCCTACAAATTTATGCATTACCTCTTCACATTTTTTAATGTGGGAATCATCTTTTCCGTAAACAATTTGTTATCCCATTTTTTCTTCTTCTTTCTTGACGGTCTTCTCCTTAGTAATCAATTCATCCTCCCAATTTTCTTCTTTTTTTCTGAAATTTAATTTTCTTTTATAACTCATTTTTTTAATAAAATAATTTTGTTTTGCTCCACAAAAATGATTTGCCCTTTTTTACAAAATATATATTTTTTTCTGAATTTCTTTGTTTAAAAATTCAAATCAATTGTTTTGTGTGTAAATCAAATCAATTTTTTTTGTGTGTGTAATAGGAAATTAAATAAAACTAAAAACAAATTAACAAATTTCCTTTTTTAAATAAAATTCAATCAATTTTATATATATAAGGGGATAAAAATAAATAAATAAATAATTTTTTTAACAAAATTAAAATAAAAACAAAATTAACGAGACATATAATAGAAAACATAAACATATCTGGAGGTCAGAAAGACAAACTTCAAAGCGCATCGAAAATCGAGGAGAAGCTGTGAGATTGAAATTAAGTCATCAAGACTTGAGCAATGGATGCAACAAAATCGCTTGGACCAAAACGCAAATTAATAGAACAGACAAAGAGCATCACAATCGAAGAGGATTGACCATGAGACTGAGTCCTGCACAACAGGTATAATATGAAAATGAAAGGTGGTTTCTTCGGATTGTTGGCAGGATTGGCCACCAAGGCATTACACATTCTCACCAAAACTGTGTTGCCAGCTTTTGGTGCAGGTGCTCTGATGGCATTGGCCAGGTCTGGTGTGCAGAAAATAAGGGGAAACAGATTGTTTCTGAAGAAAGAAGGAGTTGTGCATCAAATCAAAATGGATGGTAAAGGATTGCATCTGAAGCATGCAAAAGATGGCACTGTATTTGAAAGAATTTGATCGATGGTCGAGGACTGTTATTAGGTCCGAATTCGCCTTTTAAAACATACCCGTTCTCAGTTTGTTATTATGAGACATTGTTTTATGAAAAAAGAGAAAATAAATTAGACACAATATTATAATATTTTTATATATATTAAATAAGATAGGAAGTACAAAACATAAAATGAAATAAAAAAATAAAATAAGTGAACAAAAATTGTAATTAAGAAGTGGCAATGTATATTCTGACTTATCGAAGACTGTGTTACCAAATGCACCTCCTTTGGAAGATAGGGGCAATGCATTTCACATTGAACAGATAAATAAAATTGAACATTATTTAATGATGGAAAGAGATAAACGTCAATTGCTCAACAAGAAGTATGTGCGAATGACTAATCTGGGTCTGTCTCTCATCACCACTTCCATAGATTTGGGTGTTATTGGAGTGGGGTCTCATTCCAGTCATGTTGGTGATAGAGGGAATTGCTCTTGCAACAGGATTCTTGAGCAAATTAGTGAGTAAATAATTATCATTGAAGGCCAAGAAACACAGAAACATCAAAGTGTTGGCTGATGTGAAAATCAATTCCATAAGCGACATGATGTCCACTTTTCTGAAAGAAGGAAGGATTTCCAAAGGGGAAACATGTGCAACAAGAACATGTTGACAGATTTGAAAACTATAGTTAATCCCATGATGAGAGAGAAATTCAAACATTTTCTAGTCAATAAACTCATAGACACGAAACGGGAATTCGGAATCCAAAATAACAAAAAAGAAAGAAGCAATTCACTAATTTATTAGCGAACGAACTGCTCAAGCCCAAAGTGCACAGATTTTGTAAGAGAAGAGTATTTGGTAAAGGATCGCATCAGGTGTGGACAGCCGATCTGGTGGACATACATTTGCTGTCTAGACACAACAAAGGTGTAAAATATCTATTGATGATCATAGATGTGTTTTCGAAATACAGATGGATGAGAGCATTGAAAATAAATCGGGAACGAATGTGACTGGAGCTTTAGAAAATATCTTCACCACTTTTTTGTGAAAACCTGAGAAATTGAGAGTAGATAAAGATCGAAAATTTTTCAACATTCAGGTTCGTCGACATCTGTTCCATTGAAAATGAGGAGAAGATAAGCTTAGTCAAACAGATGCAATAAAACCATGAAGGAGAAAATGCCCAGACATTTCAGGCTAACTCGACTAAGAAATACTTAAACATCTTAGATGATTTGATTGACGACTGTACAAAATGAAGTTCCATCAAGATGACACCTGTGGAAGCTGGCGATCCTCAAAACAAAAATGAAGTCTAGCAAATCTCTTTTCATTAAAAATTGCAATGACAAAATGACCTAAATTTGCGTGGGTGATCGAGTGAGAATATACAAGTGGAAAATGTTTTTTTGAAAAAGGTTATACACCTAGATGGATGGAAGAAATCTTCATCATGGTTAGAGTGTTCTAAAATGATGTTTCAAAGACCATCTCGTGAGAATGTAGAGACACAAGTGTCCACAAAACACTTGATCATGAGGTTGCATACATTCATTATTGTAATAAATTGACGATTTGAAATAATCCATCAATTCTTTGGGTTGGGAGATTCTGTAACTGTCAAAATAATAATTTCTTTTTGCATTCTTGAACCATGCCACCCAATGTGTGCCCTGAGAAATCATCTAGTTTCATGATTCTGCATTCGTCGCCATCTTGAGATTTTCTGGGCAGTACATCTCTGTAAAAGACACAACAAAAAATGTTTATATTCAATGCTCTTAATGTATTCAACAGATAGATGTCAGACAGAGGTTTGTTGGGTAAGATGACACCTTCTACCGATATGTTCATATTTTCCATTTTTTCTATTTATTTTGAATTTAATTTATTATATTTTATTTTATTTTTTATGTGAATCTTATTTTGCCAGAAAAAATATTTTTTACTTGATTCATTATTGTTCTGTCTCTGTGACATTTCTAATCATTTTTCCTTTTTGATTTTGAGGTATCATCAAATTTGTGGAATAAAGACCGTGAGCTGATGTGTTCATTCCATCTGATTGCACGATTCTCTTATTGTTGTCAGTCAATAAAGCAATTTTATTGATTATTTCCATATAGAGATTGTGCTTATCACTTTGAATCATGTTCATCAATTTATACAATTCTCGATTTTCACACAGACATTTTTTATACTTTTCAAAAGTCATGTCATTATTTGTCACATTTCTTTTAACACCTTTACATTTCTTAATCACCTTCCCATCTTAGTGGTAAGCTTACAGTTTTGACGTTAAACACACAAATTCTGTCTTCCTTCCATCTCATCCTTGAATTTTCCGACCACCTTTTTATTCATACCTGAGGGAATATTAAATTTGTGATCACTGGGATAATTGCTTGTGTTGAACCATGCATTGAAATCCAGAGAAATATCTCGGTAAAAATCTTTGGTCTCTATCTCATAAGCCATACTATTCTTGTTGAATACATTAACTCCTTGCCGATGTCCAAGATGCTCATTCCCATATTCTCTGTTTATCGAATGTTAAGTGCATTTGTTTCATGTGAATGACCACTAGATTTACATCAAAGATGGTTCCATGTTTATAGTTTGGTTTCAAAATGTATTTTTAGCTTGACTCTCCATCATCACCAGATGAATGTCAGTCCTTTTTCTAATGTTTTCCATTGATTTCTGTACACACAATTATTCATAAAAAATGTTTTCTTGAATTCCCAAATGGCCAGCATTCTCAAATTTGTGTTAAGATCTATATATACTTCTTCATCCAAGGCTCTTTATCAAATCAGAAGATACGATGTATTTTGACTAATTTCACGACGTAATCTATAAAAAGTTTCAGATTTTTGCTGTAGACTACATATTTACGTTTGTCATTTAAATTTGGAATGAGTTTATCGACTTAATCATTTTTATTTGTTCAGGTGCTAAAGGATAATCACTGTGTGGATCGTGTAACATTTAAGGATATTCTAGATCTACCTTCAGAAAACAGGGATAATTATCTGCAATTTTCCATCTCCTCACGATTTTCAACATATTTGAAATTTTCTCATCGGTAACGGTTGACTCATGGCCCAACTGTATAAATTATTAGCATCTAGATATGTTATGTATTTACTTGGTTCTCGCACATCGAATCCTTCTTCCATGCAGAAATTGTTCACTTTTTTCATATCTGTGAGATAGCATTGATACTCCACCTCTCACACCCTTTTCAAACATGAGCAACATGTCCATGGTGAATAATAATTCAAGGTGGATTTCAGACGTTTTGAACAGTGCATACAAGCCGGGAGCAGTGGAATACCAAGCCAGATCTAGACCATAAATGTCTAAGACAGATATCTGAAAATTTGTGAAAACATGTCTGCCAAGAGAAGGACATCGTTTTTCAGATACAGAGTGTGATAATATCTCATGGATTTCTTGTCGAATATTTCCCACACTCTTTGGGCGTTTTCATAGTCCAAATGATTCTTTGGAAGGTAGCTTCGACTCACCAAATATATGCAAACTACCCATATAATGATACGGACAGACTCCTTTCCTCAATACTCTCTCCAATTGATGTTTTTAGTCATGTCTCGAGTTTTTCCTTCCCTAAATTGTCGACTAGTTTTTTGAGACTGGTCGACATGAATTTAAAACTATTTATGAAACGTATTTTCCTCTTGTTGGTAATTTGTATCTAACAGATTCAAATTGGATAATTATCCACTGGGCCCACCTTAGTCTGCCTTATTATATTTTCGACCTTTTTCATTGGATATTCCTCTGATGTCACATTATTCAGAGTTATTTCCCTTGTACTGTTATTCTTGAAAATTTTTTGATCTGACGTGTTGTACTGAACTTTGTTGATCTTGAAATAATTGAAATTTGACATGTTAACATTTTTGATTTTTGAACTCAGGAAAAGTGATCTTCTGATGAAATTAAGTTCTCCAAATCTTTCCTGTTAAAAAACCTTACTTTGAAATTTTTTGAATAATTTAAAGTCTCTGACATTGCTTTGTTGGCAAGGACGCTCTCAGCTACAACAATGGTGGATCGACCGAAAAGAGATACACAAAGGCCTAATTATAGACAAATGCATGAAGGCATTGATATTGAAAATGATACTCAGGAATCGGAGGCTGTGTCACAGGCTTCAACTTCTGCTGACTAAGTTGAAAACTTAAATGAACAGTTTGATATTGATAGGCATTTGAATAATGAATCGATGGTCGATTTAATAAAATCTCTCGAGGAAGCCGAGAAAGAAAAGAAATACCAGGAAGAGTTATTAGAGAAGAAAAAAATTTATAAGAAAATCCAGGATACAAAAAAACAAATAGAACATATCAAAGGTACAGAACCTCATCATAAACTAATTAATCCCACTGCTACTTCCCAATTCCAAGGACGAGATGAAATTTACAAAGGTGTGAAACAAGATTTTAGTAGAACTGATTTGGACTCTCTTCGGAAGCTTGACTATTTAAATCAAAAAGTGGACTCCACAATGAAGGGTTTTGGACTTTTATCAGATTCTGAATTGTCAAATAACAATCAATCACTCAAGTCTAAAACAAAATCATTCCCGACAAAGATTAAAACAGGTGACCATGAATCAGATTCTGATTCAGATTCTGATTATGACAAAACAAAAATTTCTGCCTGTAAACATAAGCCAAAGCATAATAATAAACTGAAATCAGGTATTGAAGCAAAAGCTAGTGATCAGGTGTTGTTTCCACAGAAATTTCCACATGCTTCACTTCAATTTGAGAATGTTGGGTCAAATCTGAATTTTAAAGATTTGACCTTTCAGCAATTTGTTGCAGGGGAGCTGGAAATAATTACTGATTCAAAAACAAAAAGTGATGAAAAAACTGGTCGGCTTTTGCTACTCTATTATCAAACCATTTATGATGGGAGAGCTCTCCTTAATTTCTATAGTGATTGGTTAAGGAGAATTGAACTGGGACAAAACACTTGGTTAGATGACCCCTCTCAGATTGAAACTCCAATCTTAGCAAAATTTATTAGGAGCAAATCTTTCGGCCAAACAAATTATAAAAACATACAGACAACAGACAAATTAGCTGGTGACACATATGTTTGGTTTTGTTCTGCATATCAGAGAAACAAGTGCCAACTTTCTTCTCCTCACAGGGCAGTAATTAAAGGGCAAACTAAATCAGTCGAGCATGTATGTGCAACATGTTGGACAAAAAAGAGGGAAAAATTGACCCACCCAGAAAGTTCTTCTGCATGTCCATTCCAAAAATGACTAGGACATGGTATTCTAGATCACAAGTTAAATCCTCTAGCAGAAGTCTTTTATCCCGATTATTTAAAATCCAGCTTTGTGAGGTCAAGAAGTAATGATAATAACAAAGAAAAATCTAGTTTTCAATCTGAACATTCTTTGATGGCAGAACAAAGTCAAACTGACCTTTCAGACAATATTTCTTTGGGTGTTGCCACAGATCTTTGGGAGCGTCCAGCAATTCATAATAGTGTTGAACTGATTCCATATGAAGTAGATTATTGTGTACCTATAGATGTGAATAATTGTCTAGATGATAATTCTCTGGATGTTTCCATGGATCTTGGGGAACACGCAGCAATTCACAATATTGAACATATTCCATTTGAACAAGATTATTGTGTATCAGTTGATAGCAAAGTTTCAGATCTTTCGGCAGCTCATCAAATATCAAACCTTTCTCTCATTTCCGCTGAATGTTCAAATCATATGGAACATTCAGACATCAATTCTCATGATCACTCACATGATAGTGTAATTAAAAAGAAATTTCAAAACACTTTAGAGTCCCATTCTAGAATAAATTCATCGGGTGTACATAATTTTCAAAGTTGTAAAATTCCAGTGGACAGTCAATTGAATGTTGCCTTTTTTAAGGATAATTTGTTGAATTATCATGATTTTGCTGTGTGTGAATTGCTTGAATTTGGTTTTCCGATAAATTTTCAGGGATTTTGTTGTTCAAATAGAATACCATTAAATCATAAAGGTGCTCGAGATTTTCCAAATGATATTGATAAATATCTATTGAAAGAACTGGAGCACTCAGCTGTAATAGGACCCTTTGATCAGAATCCCTTTTGCTCGTCAGTCAAAATCAGTCCTTTAAACTCAGTTCCCAAAAGAGATTCCTCAGAACGTCGAATCATTTTAGACTTTAGTTTTCCTCCCGGTTCTTCTATAAATGATGGCATCTCTAAAAATGAGTACGTAGAAGAATCAATTTTATTGAAATATCCTTCCGTTGATAGTCTTGTAAATTTAATCAAACAATTTGGCAAAGGTTGTCATATATTTAAAAAAGATTTGAAAAGAGCTTATAGACAAATTCCGATAGACCCTGGTGACATTCACTTAGTTGGATTTTCTTGGAACAATTATCTTTATTTTGATAAGGTTTTATCCATGGGTCTCCGGTCCGCTGCTTATATTTGTCAGAGGGTTACAAATGCAGTGGCTTATATTTGTAATAATTATGAAGTGAATGTAGTTAACTTCTTGGATGATTTTGCCGGTGCTGAAATACCTGATAAAGCAAATCATGCCTACAATATGTTAGGTTTTATTTTGGATAGTTGTGGTTTACAAGAATCAGTTGACAAAGCTTGTATCCCTTCCAAGAAAATGATTTTTTTAGGTGTTTTATTTGACACGCAAGAGTTAACTTTAAGCATTACAGTTGATAGAATTCAAGAAATTTCAAATTTAGTTTTATATTGGTTGCAAAAAAACAAAGCCAACATTCGGGAGGTTCAATCTCTTTTAGGGAAATTAAATTTTGTTTCCTCATGTTTTAGACCTGGTCGACTTTTTGTCTCTAGAATTTTGGTGTGGTTGAGAACTTTTGGATCAAATATTCATAAGCTTTACATCATTCCAAAATTTGTCAAACTTGACTTATTGTGGTGGAGCAAATTTCTTCCTCTCTACAATGGTATATCATTGATGGTCTTAGAGTCCTGGTCTTCTCCAGATAATATCATTTCTTCTGATGCTTGCAAATTGGGCTGTGGAGGCATCTTTGGGCATCATTATTTTCATGCAACATTTCCACAGTTTATACAGGAAAAAAGATTGCACATCAATGAATTAGAACTTTTATCCATTGTAGTATGTTTGAAACTATGGGGATCTTCCTTAAAAGGGCTCAGGATCCTTATAAACTGTGATAATTCCACCTCGGTGTCTGCTATTAACAAAGGAGCCTCTAGGAATCTATTTTTGTCATCTTGTTTAAGAGAAATTTGCTATTTTGCTGCTGTTTTTCAATTTGAAATAAAAGCTCTTCACATTCAAGGTGTTGATAATAGACCAGCAGATCTTCTGTCAAGGTGGACAGAAAATGATAGGAATAGAAGTCTATTTCTTAATCAGTTTAGTGGAACTTCTTAGATTGAAGATGTTGTTTCGGACGAATTGTTCACTTTTATTCATGATTGGTAGGTGTTTTATTTTGCAGGAATGGAACTTAAAGCTCTTAGGAAGGATGCTAGTCATACTGTTTCCAAAGCCTTTGCTACAGGAACTCAAAAAAATCTTCAGATTCAATGGAGAGCATATTTTTTATTTTGTTTGTATTTTCATTTATCTCCCTTTCCTGCTACTCTGAATTGTTTGAGATTATTTGTGCAATTTTTGAGTCGCTCATTTAAATCTGTTGATTCCATAAGAAATTATGTGAGTGGAGTAAAAATTGTACATTTATTCTTGAATTTACCTTCTACTGTTTTTGATTCATATGAACTCAGACTTATGTATCGTGGTTTGGCTAGGATCAAGCAACATCAAGTTAAACAGGCTTTGCCAATTACTCCAGCAATTTTATATGAAATGTATCCACATATAATTCAAAATAACCCTATTTATGTTTCATTTTGGTGTTTATTTCTTCTGGCCTTTTTTCTAATGCTAAGGAAATCTAACCTTGTCCCTTCTACACTACGATCCTTTGATCCTAATTTTCAGTTAACCCGTGCAGATGTCGTTTATGATGATCAGTTTTTATTAGTTTTTATTAAATGGTCTAAAACTATTCAATTTGGTCAAAGAACTTTGAAAATACCTGTTTTGGCAATTCCTGGCTCTCCCCTATGCCCTGTACAAGCCTTTAAAAATATGGTAACATTAATTCCTGGACGTTCTTCTGATCCACTTTTTATGCATTATGAAGGCAAACTGGTTAAACCTTTAACTTATCCCAAGCTTCTTAATTTTATCAAACATATTATTAAATTAACCGGCCGAGACCCAAACCTTTACTCTTCACATAGCTTTAGAAGAGCTGGGGCTTCTTGGGCTTTTCAATCAGATGTTCCCTCTGACCTAATTCAGTTGACTGGGGACTGGTCAAGTGATTGTTATAAGCGATACCTACATTTCACAATGAAAGATAAATTCGTGGTTGCCAAAAAAATGAGAGATTTAATCTTAACTGCAGACTGTGGTTAGGACTAAATCTTGTCTTTCCTCTTTATTTTCAGCTAAGAGAAATAAGAAAGTACTACTGATATCAGATTCCATCTGCAAATACATCTCTGGTATTTTTGATACAGATATCAAGCCTTTTCCAGGATCTACGATTTCAAGCATCACTTATAAATTAAATGCAAAACATATTGACATTTCTAAGTACTCTCATGTCATTTTTCATGTGGGTACAAATGATATTATAAAAAAATCGATCGATCAAATGTTGTCAGCCTTCAACAATCTCATCACACTTTCTAAAAGCCTTTCGAATTCTGACATCATCATTTCTTCCATTTTACCTCGGCCTGTAGATCATTCCAAGTATGGGAATAAAGTAAAGGAAATTAATTTTAGGTTAAAAGTTCTCTGCAGTGAAAGGAGTATTTTGTTTGTCAAATCATACAGACCATTCTTTAAATCAGGTAAACCTAGATGTGAACTTTTTGCTGAAAGAGATGGCCTACACTTGAATATGGAAGGAACGAGACAATTGCGTTCCTTTTTCATTCATGTGGTAAACCATTTAAGATAAATTAAGCTCATGATGTACTGTATTAGTATGCCTTCTTTGAGGGTGTGTTTGTTTAAATGACTCATTTTTTCTTGTAGATTCCATCACTACCTTCACGGTTTATTCCCAGAACGACTACTGGGCTAAATAAACACCAGGCTGATTAAGAGGATTAAGAGGTTCCTTAAGGAGAAAGTTATAATTATGTTACACTTATCATAGTAATTATTCCCCGAATGCCTACTCGAGCCGATAACTCTTTATTGGGTTATATCGAATAAAATAAGAAGGAAGGATGATTTTTTTTTTATTATTTTTATTGAAATATAATGATATATACAACCTAACATACATAACAAATATTTAACATTTCAACCTTACATATAACATACATATAACATACATAACAAATATTTAACATTTCAACTTTACATATAACATACATATAACATACATAACAAATATTTAAATTTTCAGCCTTACATATAACATACATTACAAATATTTAACCTAAATGTAATAAGTCAGAAGCGGAATCGACATATGACATTAAATCGTAAGTTCCAGTCTCAAATCTTGATTTTAACGTTAAGAGACGATGGTCGATGTTCATGTATTTTTTTGCTCGTGGTCGTCGAGTTCCACCGGCAGCTCTTTGAATACGGTTGATTTCGTTGGCATTGTCGACGTCTTTGAACATTTGGATGGCAGTGAAGATGTTTGGGTGAGCATGTTGTGTCATTTTCTTTAGCTTACTATGCCATCCCTCGAGACTGTTGGTTGTTCGAGGACCCTCGTTATCATAGTGGTTCCACAGTGATCGGTCACCTTCAACCCACTGCTCTGTTACATAGTCGACAAATGACTGTGTCTGCTGCTCTATATCGGCATCCTCCCTGTCTTCTAAGGCTTGAAACCACACATCTTCGATCGCATCTAAGGGCACCAGTGGCAGAATCGCTGCTCGACGAACCAGGGTCCTCACATCTTCGTTCTCACGATAAGCGATTTGCAGCCCGGTCGCTTGTGCCTTTCTCCAAATGCACTGCATATAGTGGAAGAAGCACCCTTTTATAACAATGTCTGGAAAAACGTTTCGGATGTCTGTCCCCTTGCGATTTATTCTGTAGATGTACCCATCAAGAGCTAAATTCTGTCCACCTTTTCTATTCGTAAAAAACTGAACATTAACCTGCGCGTTAGCCATTGTAACTTTACTAACAATTATCAGTGGATCACCCATTATATAGGATACAGCACTGTGTTCATAACAATATGAACAGATATAACAAAAAAAAAACAATTTCAAACAGGAAATAGGTTCAAATAACAGAGATATATCATGCGTTTGAACTGAGATGTATTCAATTTCTAACATAACTACTGCTCTGAATAAAATAACAAAACTTGTAAAATATATAGACACTAAAAAGCACGCCAGAAAAAACATACTAATATGTGCTCTGAATAAAATAACACACTGCTCTGAATAAAACAACAAAATAGTTAGGCAATAGTTTTCACCAGTAGTCATTCCGGGAATAACAAAGAAGATATTGATTAGTTTTCACCAGTAGTCATTCCGGGAATAACAAAGAAGATATTGATTAAGTTTCACCCACACAGCACCTCATAATCCACCTACTTGATAAGATGTTGTTTTAGTCCAGTAGACGTTCCGGGAACACATCACCTTCACAGCTGGCATTTAAGCTGTGGGTACCATTTCTGAGAGATAGAGAGACAACAGTTGTCTCCAACTCAAGATTTTGTTGGTGTCTCGTTGAAGAAGTGAGTATGTTTCTGCAAACTTGTTTGGAGCCTTTGGCTTGGCGGTCCTGTGAATCAAGTCTGATTCAAGGTCAGCCTTGTTTCCCAGGCTAGGGAAGTCATTGTTTATGTTAGTACTAATTTAATGTCTTTTTGGCTTACCAAATTCTATTCATTCCATCATTAACTGTATAACAGTATTTTATTCAACTTTGGTATGTTGTAGATGTCCTTTCTGGTTTGCAGTTACTTTTGTTCATAAGCATGTGTTTTCCCAATTGCTGAACATTAACAAA
Source organism: Pictodentalium vernedei (assembly GCA_031216915.1). NCBI lineage: Eukaryota > Metazoa > Mollusca > Scaphopoda > Dentaliida > Dentaliidae > Pictodentalium > Pictodentalium vernedei. The sequence goes on from CM062295.1 coordinate 78,766,657, forward strand.
CTTATCTTCAAGCTGATTAGAAACCTTCAATAGCTTATGCATGGCCTGCTTTACATTATCCTTTTGAAATGTATGTGAACATGGTTGTTTTCCTTTATCTTATGTTAGCATGAATGTAATTAAGTTTCTATGTGCATGTTCATTGAATTCTTTGTGTGTGTGCTGTTATGTACATGTATCAATTTGTGAGAATCATACACATCAGATCAAAAGATTTTCAGCGTCAAAATAAATTTAATTATTCTAATATAGAATCCATTACTTCTTTTCATTTATCTTGATGATACAGTGAATAATTTTGGTAATTTATATCTAACAGATTCAAATTGGATAATTATCCACTGGGCCCGCCTTAGTCTGCCTTATTATATTTTCGACCTTTTTCATTGGATATTCCTCTGATGACACATTATTCAGAGTTATTTCCCTTGTACTGTTATTCTTGAAAATTTTTTGATCTGACGTGTCGTACTGAACTTTGTTGATCTTGAAATAACCCTCCCACCTGCCCCAATTTCATAATTATGAAAGTACTAAAAAAAAAAAAAAATTTTATTTTTATTTTTTTTGACTTACCGAATTAAATTCATTCCATCATTAACTGTATAACAGTATTTTATTCAACTTTGGGCGGTCCTGTGAATCAAGTCTGATTCAAGGTCAGCCTTGTTTCCCAGGCTCGGGAAGTCATTGTTTATGTAAGTACTAATTTAGTGTCTTTTTGGCTTACCAAATTCTATTCATTCCATCATTAACTGTATAACAGTATTTTATTCAACTTTGGTATGTTGTAGATGTCCTTTCTGGTTTGCAGTTACTTTTGTTCATAAGCATGTGTTTCCCAATTGCTGAACATTAACAAACTTATCTTCAAGCTGATTAGAAACCTTCAATAGCTTATGCATGGCCTGCTTTACATTATCCTTTTGAAATGTATGTGAACATGCTTGTTTTCCTTTATCTTATGTTAGCATGAATGTAATTAAGTTTCTATGTGCATGTTTATTGAATTCTTTGTGTGTGTGCTGTTATGTACATGTATCAATTTGTGAGAATCATACACATCAGATCAAAAGATTTTCAGCGTCAAAATAAATTTAATTATTCTAATATAGAATCCATTACTTCTTTTCATTTATCTTGATGATACAGTGAATAATTATACTGACATTTCTCCATCAGTTTTTTTCCTTCTTTTTGTCTATCCATTTCATGAAAGAAATGTATTGTTCCTTGCTGTTTGCAATACAGTTTATATTTCCCTTGCTTACTCTACCAAGATTCTCCATGAATAGATGACTGTCCTAACCAACAGATTATGAAATATCACTGGAAATAACATAGCATCTTGATATTTTAAATTGCAATTACTGTGCCCAGAACCTCAAAATTTACACGTGTAGTGATCGTGATCTCTTACTTTCTTGTATTCGGGTACCGAAGTTTCGGTGAACTGTAATCTACAGATGTGACATTTGGTGGCTCTCTTATAGTCTTTCATTTGCTCATCTGTGATGACTGTCTTTGTGGGAGTTTTAAATTGCTTGTATATATTTTTGATTTGAGATTCCAAATCTCACTCAAATTTCAGAGCCACATCGTTATCAACCGACTGTTTCATGTAAGTGTATAGACCCAAAGAATATAGATTGTCGAAAGAAGAACATTTTATGTAAAAACAATAATCAGGTGGTGTGTGCTTTCTATATTTTTTGGTGTAACTCTGACTAGCATTGGGCTGACATGAACTCATTTTCATAGTGAAACATTTGAAATCAGCATACTCCACAAAAGTGGTTGTATTAAATACAGCAAGTCCCTAATAAGGTCCTAAGTCCTGAAGTCCCTAAGTCCCCTCGGATACAAAATACAGCAAGTCCCTCAAAACACACCGTTAATAGTGTCAAAAATTAAAAATTAGAGACTTTATCATAGAACTGCATGTTGACTATTTATTTTTGTTTTTATTTTTTTATTTTGTTTTTCAAATTTAAAAGCAGTAAATGCTTGACAATCTTTTGTTGTTTTGAACAGCAGTTCCAGCGATCTCTGAGTTGCGTGTGTGTAAAATAAAAGTACAACTTTTAAAAGAGATGCTTTTGAAATGCTATCTGAAAATGTTTTTTTGATACTTACTTGTTATATTTTTTTTAAAATTTTTTTATTTCATTTTTGTTTGTTTATTTTATCATGTGTAAAGAAGGTCCGCCGGCTTGAGTACTGTAATATTTTACCTGTTCAAAACAAGCTAGTGCTTAAGCTCTGTCCGGCTTTCATCCACAATTAAATCTCTCTGTTCCAACCCTGGCTGCTAAAAGTGCAGAGAAATAAATAAATAAATAAATAAATAAATAAATAAATAAATAAATAAATAAATAGTTTAAGCAAAACTAGTCGATGCAGTTCGTAACGGGTCAAACAAACGAAAATACCGAATAGCAAGCTTGCTTTAATTTCATCATGTTTTGTGAATTAAATCTAGAAAATAATTTACGAAAATCATCATTGAGAAGCATGCTTTGAAAATTACAATTTCAGTAAATAATGTAATAAATAATTATAAACAACGAAACTGCCAAGCTGACTTTCCGAAGTGTTTGTTTATAAACAGTCAAAAAAGTTCTGAATTTATCGATGAAAATGTTCGATATATACTTAATAATTGCACATAATAAACAAATTTGACAGTCCTTTGCAAATTCATGTCTGAGGTTAAATTTTGTGAGTGCTTTACGTGATAAATGATGTGTTTTAAAGGGACTTGCTGTAATTAGTACATGAGGGGACCTAGGGACTTAGTGACTTATTAGGGACTTGCTGTATTTAGTACGACCCCCACGAAATGTACTCTCAGTCTTCTGTTGTGATATATGAATTTTATGTAAGTGTGAAGTTTGGGCATGTCGATGGCACCCTCATGGGATCCCCGGGAAGTGAAGCAGTGCTTGTTTACTGTGGTAAACAAGCTCTGTTTCACTGGTAAAATAGGACCCAGTCACTAATGCTTGGGGTGCGAGTCATCTAAAATATGCAACATGGGGTATAAACGATTGACTGACCTTGACTTTATCTCCATGTTGTGGTCACGATTAGCCATTGTGCAGAAATATGTGACCTCAAACACCAATAAATAAATAAATACATGTCAATGGCAATGCATTGATTTGAGTTGTAGTACTCCTCATGGCATTTTAGTGATTCTTTGCTTTGGAAGGAATTCAAACAGTTGAAACAGAAAAATCTCTCTCCATGGTGTTTGACAGTCTGTGTTGCCCGTAAACGACTCATGCTCTAGATCAAACAGTGATTGTCGTTTTCTGAAATTAATAATAAATTAATGTTTTTCTCACGATTTTTTGTGAACTTATCCTCAGAGGAAATATGTTTTTTTTTAATCGTTGTATCCCAAAATGTTGACAGCAATCACATGATTTTGATTTTCAAAATGATTGATGTCGCATATTAAGTCGGAAAATTCATACCTGACCAATCTAAATTCTTATAAGTTTTGACATACTTTAATACTCTATTTGTGTTGTTTTCTATGGGATATAAGACAGATGAGACAGCCCATTTGAAGCATTGACTGTCTTTATTTTCTTTTACCACTGCTTTTTTATTTTCTATGAAGTAAGGCAATTTTATATAAGAAGACGTTCACAATTGATCATGCTTGTCAATACGATTTTCTAGATTCGATACTTCTCCGAATCTGCAGTTGCTACTTTCATTTTGAAAATTAGCCAAAGATTGTATTATTTTTCTTTCATATTATCGAAGATATAGGACAACAGAAGAGCTTTCAGACACGATTTTTGTGCAAGATTGAAGATAAGCCATTTTTTCCATGACTTTACCCATGTTCAGATCAATCTTCTCCATCTGACACTTCAATACCATTTCGTTTTGATTCCCACACATACCATTTGATGAAATAAAATCCAACACACTAGGTTTAATCTTGTTCAAGAAATTTTTAGGATGAAACTTTTTTATACCCTTGACATCAAACGTTTTGAAAAATCCCTTGACAGCCTGCTCTCATTCAATGGGAGTGGGCAACAATTGTTTGCATGTGACTTTAGTTAGTATTTCTGGTATGTCACCATCATTGTTTTTGAGTTCGGACATCGCTTTTGTCTTATGAAATTCATAAATTCACCTTCCTCTTTTCTCTTTTTTATTTCCACTGTCGCCCATTGAATCAAATTGTTTTTCATTTTCACCCCATCTTTCCCCCATTGAGTGAACAAATAGTCTGTCAACTCAAATCTCTTCAATGATCCTGCGCCTTTCAAACCCAGCTCTTGCACTCTCAAGTTTAATTCATATACTTTTTTGACTGATCACAGTTTGTATGACTTCAATCATTTGTGGTTTAATTCTGTAACTCGACAGTTTTGAGATGCTGAGATTCTTCACATAACTTTTCAATTGAGCTAGACTGCATGTTTCTAATAAAAATGACATTTTTTAAACAACTTATAGTTGTTTTTAAATGTTAAAAATTGTTTTAAATGTGTTTTTTATTTGTGAGAGAAAAATTCAATAAACCCATTTTTTTACTTAGGTAATTTCTTGCAATTTGCGAACTTATTCTCTCGAGAAATTTACAATATTTTTGATAATTAAAATTGTTTTAAATTTAAAAAATTGTTTTAAATGTTTTTTTTATTTCCTATAAAAATAATATAAAGAACCTTTGACTGATTTTAATTTCATTTTCTTTAAGTTAAAAGAAATTCACCTAAAAGCAGTTTTTCAAATTATGTAATTTCTCACAATTTTTTAGCTCACTTTCTCGATAAATGAACAGAAAATTCTCTTGTCCACTAAGTTATTTTTTTTTAACTTACAGGAAATAAAATTTGAAATCAGTCAATTTTTTTTCATATTATATAAAGGAAATAAAAAAAATAATGAAAATTTATTCAAAATTAAGCAAAAACCTTTTTTCATATTATATATAGGAAATAAAAAAATGATGAAACTAAAATGAATCAAATTTTTTTCATATTCTTTTTAGGAAATAAAAAAACAATAAAAATTAAAATTAATCCAAAAAAATTTCATTCATATTATATATATAGGAACCCCCCCCCCCCCACACCCCCCCACCCCCCCCCCCACCCCCCAAAATAGTATAAAGTTTTTTAATTAATAAAAAAAAAAGCAATGGAAAAAAATTGAAATGAAAAGAATTGCTTCATACAATGATAGTAAAACTTTTTTATTTAAAACCTAATCCAATCCAATTGAAAGATGTCAAAGTAACAGAGTTTGAATATAAATACAATAATCATAGAATAGGAATAATATTGAATGAACATCAAGTTGATTTATTTTCATATTTAGAATATACCTGTTGCAAACTCCTTAAGGAAGAAGAAAAAAAATTCAAGAAGTTTTGTCTGATCTGCAGCAAAAACAAAATATATCCAAAAATTGATAAAGGTGTCGTAGATCAACTTGGAGAAGCTCTAAAAATGTGGAAAGATTAACGAAAGTAGACATGGTCATCAATCATCTATACAAAAATGAAGAGGGGAAAGTGACAGCTTGTATACAAATAAAAGGTATGACTTTGTTAAAAAAAGAAGAAATTTGGAATTTATTTTTTTCATTTTCATAAATAAATATTTACAATGTCGATTTCGCCCTGTATCTTCTTCTCACAATTTGGATACAGAATCATTCCATTATCTCCTCTTTCATTAACTAATAAACTCTGTTGTGATGATAAGTACCATGGCACTCATTTATGCAAACACATTCAGGAGAAATCTCAGTAAAATACTTTTCCATAGTCTTAGGAAGATTTTGTTTGTGTTCTCTATAATATTCCATCATGATATTTTGATATTTATCATATTTGAGTATTCAATTTTTTATTTTTTTATTTTAGTAATTGTTTTTCTCCTTCACAACATCTGAGTTGGATATCCTCTATCCAAAAATAAATGCAAAATATGGCTTCGATTTTCAGTAGAGAATGACTCGTCCTCAATTGAAAATCCAAACAGTCAAATTGAGTCGGTCTCAGTTCTCCTATGCACAAGACTGTCTCCATCCAAAATCTCATCAAGACATGCTCGCTGACCATATTTAATACCAGCATGAAACACATGATGATCACGTCTTCATATTCCATGTCTTCACAGTCATGACTGTTGTCCTATCTGAACTTGCAACTGGAACATCTTTCCTTCAACGCTCTGAGAATGTTTTCTTTCATGAGATGGACTAATATTCTGTAAAACACATCTTGGGGAAATTCGTGACACTCTTTTCCATTTCACTTTTTCATTTCATCTATCAATCTATCCATTTTTGTTTTTATTTTTAAATTATATACACAATCTGTCAAATCGACCTCACAAGCCATAAAAACATAGCAAATTCAGGTGGAAAATGACACGTTTTTTTTGCAATTTTGACAATTAGGAATGTTTCACACACGAGAGATCACTACCATATAGACGACGTACTTAAGAAAAAAAATTACACGTTTTGACATTTTGACTTGCGGTTTGTAATTTTGACTCACGATTTGTATTTTTGCATTAGAGAGGTCTCGGCAACTTCAATGTATTTGAGTGAGGAAACACTTAAAAAGCCGAGTTTTGTTGTCAACTTCATCTTGGATTTGCGGTATCTTCACCATCTTCACCATCATCATGTTTTGACAATCATGACTGTAGTCTCATCCGAAATTGCAACTGGAACATCTTTTCTCCTCTGGGAATGTTTTCTTTCATGAGATGGACAAACGTTCTGTAAAACACTTCTTGGAGAAATTCGGTTTTTTTTCATTTCATCTATGAATCTATCCATTTTTTTTTAAAAAAAAATAGATATATTTATATACTGAGTCAAAAAAGAAAGTACAATAAACTTTGAGGAGCACTTTTTAGTATTATCGACTTTAATCCCAAACAAATTATTGTAAATTCATATTTTGAGTCTAGCTGTATGAAATTGCACAATTTCATGTTCTTATGTTGCCAGAGTCACGCCAGGACGTCGCAATTCAGACCATGGGGTGAAATGAAAATGAAAAGTTCACACATGCAGTCAATAGCGTGTATGTCCACCGTTTGTCTCTTGAATGGCAAGACAATACGGCGCATGGACCTGATAAGTCTCTGGTTGTCACCCTGTGGTATTGCGTCCCACTTCTGTTTTAGAACATTACGTAAATCGCCTAACGTCTGAAGATCATGAAATCGTACCCGACGGTCCAATTGATCCCAAAGATGCTCGATTGGCGACAAATCTGGCGAAAATGGGGGCCAGGGAAGAAGTTCGATGCTCTGCTCCTCAAGAAAGTCACGACAGATACGCACCACGTGACATCGGGCATTGTCTTTCTGGAATAACTGCAGTCCGACGTTGGCGTTGAACAATGGGACAACAAAAGAATTTTGTCCCAATATTGCTGTCCATTCAGATTACCATCGATGAAGATCAACTGCGTTCGAAGGTGCAAGGAAATTCCTGCCCAAACCATTACACTACTCCCGCTGAAACGGTCGCATTCCCGCATGCAAGCATCTTGCCCTATCATCAGTGTGACGTAGGCAAAATCGCGATTCATCACTAAAAAGAAATGTTCTCCAACGCTGCTGAGCGAACACGCTGACGTACCCATTCCATTCCGATGGTACGATGATGTTGGGTAAGGATTGGTTTGTGGTATGGATGCCTACTTCGGATGCCGTGTTCAGCGAGTCTGTTTCGGACAGTTTCTGCACTGATTCTATTGTTAGTTTTACCAGGAGTAATTACTGCTGTCCTCGTCGCAGGAAGGAAACGATCCCGCAAGTGAGACGTACTCATGTATAGGTCTTGTGCAGGGGTCGTAACTCTTGGTCGACCTGAACGCGGTCGGTCGGCAGTAGATCCAGAGGTTGTATACCTTCCAATGAGACGAAAAATAGTGGCCACAGCGACTCCAAACTCAGCAGCGAGCTCATCTGGAGGTATCCCAGCATCATGCATACCAATGGCACGCAACCTCTGATTTTCGGTTAACCTTGGCATTTTTTAAAATGTCGGAAGACAAAAACTAGCATGTTTTCTCAATAACCCGGGCTCTCTAGCACAGCATAACACAAAGAAAATCGTCCGTCACCCTTTCAATTTGACATTCTCGGGTTGCACGTGCTAGCAAAATTGTATACGGTTGGGTGGACAACAACATGTCATTAAACTCTTTGCACTACTTCTTGTCCACAAACATGCAAAATTAGAACTATTATTATTATTCATCCTTTATGCTATTTTTTCAAATTTGTTTCTATTATACTTTCTTTTTTGACTCAGTATATTTTATTTCCTATTATGAAAATGTTTTTTCCTTCAATAGATCTGTGTCGGATGTTCTCTATCCAATAATACATGCAAAATACGTCTTTGATCGTAATTCGCGAGATTTCTTCGCATTTTCCGAAACTGTTCAATTTCGACATCCAAAGGCTGTGGTTGGCCTTGACACTTGATCATTGTCTTCCACCATTCTATCACCACGTTCTCGTCGAGCTTTTCCAACATTGATGCAAAACACAGGAGTATGGCACATTTTTGTTCCACGATGTAACAGGTGTCAATCAATCATCAATCAATCTCTCTGACATGCAACCCAGACATCTCTCGCTCATCGCTCTAGGAATGTTTAAATCTGCGAGATGGGCACACGCCCTGAAGAAGACCCATCTGAAAAACTTCTAATGCAGAAGATCTCTCTTCATATTCTCTTATTTCTCCTAAGGATCTTTGATCTCTAAAAAATGACATGTTTTCATTTTAAGGTTTTTTATATCAATTTATTTTTATTATTTTTTTTATATTTTTTTAATATTTAAATATATAAGAAAAAAACAGATGATATTTTCATTACCTCGAAAAATGACATCATAAGTTTTTTTTGTGGCGATGGCGATGTCAATATTTATCTCAAATCGCAATGTCTCAGAGATTTCTCGACTTCGTGAAAGAGAAGGGAAAAACACCTACTGCTTCCTACAATTTTTCAAAAAATTCCCCATTAGAATAACATGGAGTAAAATGGCGATAATTTGAAAATTACAAATCTGACGGATGCCGAGGTCCCGTGACTTTATAAATTCCAATGGGAAATTTGTGTAGAAAAAAAGTTTTTAGAGATCATCTATTCGAACCCACTCACCATCTCTTACAATTCGTAAAAATTTCCTCTTGGATTAGCACTGGGCAAAATGACGAAAATTGGAAATCTGAAGGATGTCGAGGGCCTAAAAGAAGCAAAATGAATGAAGGAAAATCCTCGTTTCTACAATTCCCCAAAAACCTCCTCATTGGAGTAACACTGAGCAAAAGGCGATGATGGGGAAAAATATTTTCGCAAATGTTTGAGGCGAGCGATTTTCACGACTTAACAAATTCCAATGGGAAATTTGTGTGGAAAAAATGTTTTTTTTTTTAAATTGTCTGTTAGAGCACACTTCGAGTTTCCATTTTCTAACATAAATCTCCATTTAGATTAATCTAAGCTGAAATACGAGCTCAGGCGAAAACTGACCAAGTTTTTTTTTTAGCTGAGCTCGAAAATATTTCAAGCTAAATTCCATTGCTTTCAAGCTTAATTTTTTAGTGAGCTCGAAATACATTACTTTGTGAGCTCGAGCACTCCATTATACTCTACTCCTGAGATATTCCAAATGTTCATGACTGGCTATCACGTGGTTCACAACGATGAACGTATTGGGCGGACTTTTGACGGATCTGCTGATTGAGTAGAAAGTCTTGAAATGGTTGAGGGTCTCACCAGAGGTAGTGGGATGACGGAATATGAACGAGCTATTTATGTCCTCTCCAGACCTGCTTGTTCTGAAATTAACGACGTCATGCAGAATATACCTGGGTGTTCATATAACACAAGTGAGCAGCACAAACATTGTGGAAAGGGAAGAAAATCCAGAGATGAGCACGATACATCAACTGTATTGTGACATTTGCAGGAGAGAAACCCCTTCCCACGTGTGTCCGGGCTGAGGAATATACAGACGGTCGTCGTTCCCAGTCTCAGTAATGTCGATAAAGCACATGATATTGCCGAAAGGGTTGTGTCTATAACAGTTGGCATGGACGCCAAAGATTACACTTTTAAGAAGAAGGATCACGTCACCCAAATGAATGACAAATGTGGACTGAAACTGTGATTGTGAAAATAGACCCACAGCTTCTCTTCCAGAGACTGGTTGCTGTTACTCTCAGAACAATAACCAACGACCAGTTGTCGGCTAGTGTGTTCTTATGAGTTGAGTGTAGACCCGGCGTCTTTGTCTGAGTCTCCTGCCAGTCTGAGAGAGACAGACAAGTCTGCATTAGTGGAGGCTGTCCGCTCAATATTCCAACCAGACGCCCATTTTGCCTGCAGCTCTGTTCAATATACTTTAGACGGTGAAATGCTGTTGCTTTGGCTCCCGTGGGCAAGGGGCAAAACCTTCGGACCAATTTGCGAGGCATATGTCGACGTTGTCAAGTCCCATGGTCCGGGAGCAACTGTGGTTTTTGATGGCTACACAACTGGTACATCAACTAAGGATAATACACATTCCAGACGACTTGGATCGAGGGGCTGTGTAGAGGACACAATCGACTCCAAAAACTTTCCGAGTGTTAAGAAGCAGACGTGTCTAGCTAATCGTAAAAAACAAGCAAGCATTCGTCACATTACTCAGTGGATATCTTGAGCAGGACGGAATAAGTACCATACATGCAAATGGTGACACAGATGTCCTCATAGTTCGAACTGTGATTAACATAGCGAGACAAGCACCTGTATGTCTCATGGGAGATGATACGGGTCTTCTTGTTCTCCTATGCTACCATGATATATACACTTGTGTGTCGATAAATTTTGTATCGAGGTCTAGCTCAAAGAAGAACAAAGGTATTTGGAATATACAGGGCACAAAAGAGAGTTTAGGTGTCGACATATGCGCACATATTTTTTTCTACATGCTTTTCCTGGTTGTGATACTACATCACAGATTTTTCGTGTCGACAAAGCTACTGCTTTCAAACTATTTAGATCCAGTCCGCACTTTAGATCTACCGCTGAGGTGTTTTGTAATCGCCCCTGTGACGTCATCGTTTCTGCAATGCACTCTACATTTTTGCACAAATTGTAAAACAGTTTATTGAGACGTTACCGTGCTATGGCTTTGGTGCAGAAATTTATCGTGACGCAATAATCCAGATACCTATATGTTATTACCACCATGTAGGTTTCCGATATGGTTATGGAAGTCGAGACCTCGTCTCTGGACATATATCGACGGATGTGTTTGGGACGGGTCGATATATGACCAAGTGGCGATGTCGAGACTTCAATACATCATCTCGGAAACCCACTTGAAGGTATAACCAATTTATTTTACAATATTCCTCCCTTTATTGATCTGTTCGCATATATTTTGACAATCATTCAGCGTCCATACACTGCATTTTTATGAATGAAGATTATGAAATCATGGTATTACGTCCTTTGGCTGTGCATGACGTAATCCCCATTCATTGCTCCACTTGGACTAGAACCGCTGAAGTTATAATATTCACCTGAGTGTTTCTTTGTTTTATTTTTCAGGTTTAACTCGTGGTAGGACTATATAAAAACATAATCATGACTAAAAATGAAATTGTCCAATATATTTCACAGAATGCTCGCACGTGCAGTTGCTCCCCTCAATACATTTTATGTGACTTCACAGAGAATAAAGTCGAATTCAAAAGTGAAACTGTGTCCGTCAGGTGTTTTTCGACATTTTTAGAGTTTCTGGTCCCTCTAGTTTGACCCAAGAAAAGTACACTTTGATGCACAGATACACATTTAAAGCACTGCCAAATGTGTCAACCGAACCATTTCTTAGAGAGTTGGGTGTGTGTGTGAAAGGATTTATTTTGGTGCTGCATGCATGGAGTGTTGCCCTTACTGTACTGCACACGCGTCCCACACAACAACCGCAAGCTATTGCACGAAGAGAGCCAAGCTTCGAATGTCCACCCTGTTACCACACATTTTCAATATTGCACATTTACCCATTGTCTTTTTGAGATGCTTTTGACACAATAATTACATTAATGGTAATGATTTTTTAGAATGCTATAAGTTTTGCAAGACGCGCTTTGAAAGTCAAAACAAATTTAATCATTTTTTAACCAATTTATCTTACAATATTCCTCCCTTTATTGACCTGTTCGCATATATTTTGACAATCATTCAGCGTCCAAACATTGCATTTTTATGAATGAAGATCATGAAATCATGGTATTACGTCCTTTGGCTGTGCATGACGTAATCTCCATTCATTGCTCCACTTGGACTAGAACCGCTGAAGTTTTTAGTATTCAGCCGTGTGTTCTTTTTCAGGTTTAACTCGTGGTAGGACTATATAAATATATAATCATGATAAAAAATGAAACGATCTAATGTATTTCACTGAGTTGGTGATTTATTTCTCATTTAACCCTTTACCCAACGCAGACGATATCGAAATTTATTATTTTAAATATCATTTTTTCAAATTTTTCAAAAAATTTCAACAAAACCATATCATGTGACCCCTCGTTGGAACGAGCTCGACGAGCTCGTTCCAACGAGGGGTCACATGATATGGTTTTGTTGAAATCTTTTGAAAAATAATATTTTTTCAACTGCTGAATTTGTATATTACGCGGGCGGATGCGGGCGATTCGTTGGGTAAAGGGTTAATTACTGTTACCAAAACGGCGGCCTCGACATTTCTAATCAGTTTTCGATGACATCTGTAAGCAGTTTTCTTTGAGTGCAGGTAAAATCATTCTCCTTCTGAATCTAGTGATCGCACGTGCAGTTACTCCCCTCAATACATTTTATGTGACTTCACGAGGAATAAGGTAGACTTCAAAAGTGAAACTATGTCCGTCAGTATGGTGTTTTTCGACATTTTTAGAGTTGCTGGTCTTTCTAGTTCGACCCAAGAAAAGTACATTTTTCCGAGAAAGAATCTGCACTTGGGGATGCGACGTGCATCCTATAAGTGGATGGATGTGGTTCTTCTGTTGCTCGTACTGCGCTCGCGGTGGACCGGTGGCTTCTCAGCTGGTCTTTCTGACCAATGAGTGAATCCCAGACAGGGCGTCGTTTCGCCCTAAAAGGTGGCGGAACTCCTCATTGGCCTTCTCTATCCTCTTCTGAAGGTGTTTGGGTTTTTGAGTCAGGACTGGTTGCATTGTTGCCGATTTTCAAACAAACGAGCCTTTTCAGGGCCACCAAACCTACCATCAGGTTCCGAATGAGATTTGTAGGATTATCCATAGCGGTTAAAGTTATTGGTGTGGCACCTGGCAGCGAGACCGAAGTCGTTCTCGCTACTCGTTGTCACTGGCCTGCCATAACATGGCTGGTGGTTTGAAAAAAGTACATCTTGATGCACAGATACATATTTAAAGCACTGCCAACTGTGTCAACTGAACCATTTCTTAGAAAGTTGAGTGTGTGTGAGAGGATTTATTTTGATGCTGTATGCATGGACTATTGCCTCAAATGTACTACACACGCGTCCCACACAACAACCGGAAGCTCTTGCACGAGGAGACCCACGTTTCGAATGTTTACCTCTAACCAAACATTTTCAACGTGGCACCTTTACCCATTGCCATTTTGATTTGTTTTTGACACAATAATTACACTAATGGCAATCATTTTTTAAAATGCTTAAGTTTTGCAGACGCGCTTTGAAAGCCAAAACAAATTTAATCATTTCAGTTCCAGATATGGGAAGTGAGCTTGGGATAACCGATAAATAGGTTAAACGCCTGATTGTACAATGGAAATGTTGCGACTTTCGTGGTTGCTGATAATTTGTTCAGTTAGCAATATTTGGTTTTTGGAAGGTCGATTTGACTGCTTTCCATCATGCTAAAATAATTAATTGTCTGGCTGCATGCATGGAGCCCGGCTCGCATGTTCTGACATTTTGTCAAAATGCATGTATGGTTTGTCAACCTTGCCCGCAGGTGCCTTATTAGCCATATTCAAGATGGAGTAATTTTTTGGTACTGTCAGTTTAAACGCTGTAATCATGTGGACAAATAACTTATTTGATATATCCCAAGAAAATTACTTAAAACATATTACCAGGACAATTGAGCACGTGAAATGTACAGGTACATCTGAAGAGGCCGAGCTTAAAATTACAGCGATTTGGTTTTTCGACATCCGACTAACAAGGAAATAAAAAAAAATGATGTGTTGAATGTGTTGACGCAGTTTCAGAAAAACACCATCTCGTAAAAAACCCAAACATCCAGTAATCTGCAAATTATTAATGGAAATTAAGATATATCCAACTAAGGTAAATCTACTGTACAGCCTGGTGCACCATGTCAGAGGTCCCGGGGTCGATTCCTGACCTGAAACTCTCTCGGAGTATCTAATCACTCTCTGCTAGCGTCAACTGTGAGGCTAATCGTGCGGTCACGGCGTTTCGCCTTATCGGATAAATAAAAACATAGATTTTCCTGTAACATTAAGGCAATGTTGGTGTTACCATAAACCCTTTACCCAACGTAACGGCTAAAACCGGCCAACGCTATTCATAAAAATCACCATTTAATTTTCATTATTTTTTCATTTTTTTGTCTCAAAAACATAGCTTATGCCGCCTCATTGGAACGAGCTCGTTCCAATGAGTGTCATAAGCTATATTTTTCACGCAAAAAATGAAAAAAATGGCTATTAAAGAATTTTGTTAGCAAGAAGTGTCTTCTTTCTTTCGTGTTAGGTAAAGGATTAATCATTTTATACAAGAGCTTATTAGCGAGCTTCCCTATCTGATTCTTGTATACATTCCGGTAATTTATCAAACCCTCATACGCTCGAAATCCCCATACTCATATATACCCATTTCCAACGCCCGATATGGCTAAATGTCTGAACAACGTGACAGGAAAACATGCACAAAAGAATACATCTCTTTGGACAATGAAAAAAACACTTTCGAACTTTCGAACATCGATATAAGACCGATCCAATGCTCGGGTGTTTTTTGGTAATCCGTTCTCCGTGCGCTGTATTGTGTGAGATCTCTCTGCATTTCATCGTTTGATCTGTTTATTGTGTGACTTTTATACACTTAACCCTTTGAACTCTAGTGGTATCTTCCATGCCAGTTCAATGGTAGCAATCAGAGGAGTCCATATTCATTATTTGGGGGAGACCAATCAATATTTTCAAAGTGCTGCCTCGGGGTCTACCCCTACATTTACTGAACATCCATCCTATATAATGACGGAACAGCGACCGCTCGGGTTCAAATAGTTACGAACGTCTGTACAATACCGAGGTTGGAATATTATCTTATTGAATATTCTTATCCACAAATGGATCAAATTGGTCAGGATGAAAGTCGCACCCTCATTCACAATATGAGGCAGATGTGTCCAGCGTGTTTATCAGCCAGAGGTGGACAGACCCGGTACTGACCAGTAAAAATGTGAGATTTAATTTTTTTGCACACCAACCACTCTTACACGTGGCGGGTGATACCACTGACATTCTTCAGAGAATTTGTCCGAAACAATCATTTATTTCTCAACAAATGAATTAGTTTTCGCGTGGTATATTGTTTTTCGTTATTGCTTCAATTTTTTGTCATTTAAACTGAAGTGTTTGAGATGACTGAGAACATTTTTGTGTAGTATATTAACTATATTTGACCTGTGTTAACATAACTATTTCTTTAACCCTTTACCTAACATGAAAAGCAGACGACACTTGCAAAAAAAATTCTTGAATAACTAAATTTTTTCATTTTTTGTCTCAAAAACATAGGTTATGACCCCTCGTTGGAACGAGCTCGTTCCAACGAGGGGTCATAACCTATGTTTTTGAGACAAAAAATGAAAATATTTTGAAAATTAATTGGTGATTTTTGAGAATAGCGCTGGCCGGTTTTGGCCGTTACGTTAGGTAAAGGGTTAATACTGTTTGACAGAGTTTTTGTTTATTTGTTTGTTTGTTTGATTGTTGGGTTTAATGACAATATCAAAAGGTAGGATCGCATCGTGTCGGGTAGTTTACGGGTACAAGAAGCCGGTTAACTCGGAGAGAACCACCGAGCGACGGCGAGCAACTATCATGCCCCCAACGTTTTTTGCTAAGCAGTGTTAGCAACGACTGAAGGCCATATCAATGCGTAGTATGCCTCAGTATATTGTAGCCCCACACACCAACATAGACACCATCAACGTGTAGTATGCCTAAGTACATTGAAGCCCACACACCAACATAGACAACATCAACGTGAAGTATGCGCCTAAGTACATTGTAGCCCCACACACCAACATAGACACCATCAACGTGTAGTATGCGCCTAAGTACATTGTAGCCCCACACACCAACACAGACACCATCAACGTGTAGTATGCCTAAGTACATTGTAGCCCCACACACCAACATAGACACCATCAGCGTGTAGTATGCGCCCAAGTACATTGTAGCCCCACACACCAACATAGACACCATCACCGTGTAGTATGCCTAAGTACATTGTAGCCCCACACACCAACATAGACACCATCAACGTGTAGTATGCCTAAGTACATTGTAGCCCCACACACCAACATAGACACCATCAGCGTGTAGTATGCGCCTAAGTACATTGTAGCCCCACACACCAACATAGACACCATCACCGTGTAGTATGCCTAAGTACATTGTAGCCCCACACACCAACATAGACACCATCGACGTGTAGTATGCCTAAGTACATTGTAGCCCCACACACCAACATAGACACCATCAACGTGTAGTATGCCTAAGTACATTGAAGCCCCACACACCAACATAGACACCATCAGCGTGTAGTATGCGCGTAAGTACATTGTAGCCCCACACACCAACATAGACACCATCAACGTGTAGTATGCCTAAGTACATTATAGCCCCACATACCAACATAGACACCATCGACGTGTAGTATGCGCCTAAGTACATTGTAGCCCCACACACCAACATAGACACCATCACCGTGTAGTATGCGCCTAAGTACATTGTAGCCCCACACACCAACATAGACACCATCAACGTGTAGTATGCCTAAGTACATTGTAGCCCCACACACCAACATAGACATCATCAACGTGTAGTATGCCTAAGTACACTGTAGCCCCACACACCAACATAGACAATTGGGATTATGTGTCTTGCCCAAGAACACAACGCAGTTACCGCTGGTCAGAATCGAACCGTCGATCTTTCTGTTTATAGTGCAATGCTCTAACCACTGCACCACAGCGCTCCCGACAGAGTTACGCGTTACACATGATATTCATGTAATAAAATAAATTCTTATTTAATAATAGGAATAAAGGAAAATAACCAGATTCTTGTTATTTGAATTTTTCTGTTAAATGAATATTTTTCACTGGGAAAGTGACTTTACAATTTACCCTTCATCTATTTTAACATCCGTGACCGCTATTCATAAAAATCAACATTTCAATTTTGTTTTTCCAATTTTTGCCTCAAAACTAGCTTATGGACCCTCGCTGAGCTAGCTTGTTCCACTCAGGTGTCTTTCCCTTTGTTCTTTACTAAAAAATGACCTTACACTCGCCGACACGCGTATAAAAAGTCCTCACCAGCATACCTACAAAAGTCCTGACCGGTACAAGAATGGAAAACCCTCACAATACGCCGATACAAAGTCCTCAATAGTAAATTTATACACAATTCTCATAGCAAGCAACTAACAATTCTCACAGCACGAAGTCTTCACACCTCTATACAAAGCACTCACAGTACAAAAATACAAAATCCTCAAGTCACACCCATATCCACGCGTGGGCTTTGATGTCCACGCATACGTTTACCAGGTAATAAAAACCATCGTCAGCAAAATTTTAATTAATGAAGCACCGGGTTGTACCCGGTGCTTCATTAATTATATTTTTTGATGATTATTCTTATAGTGTTTGGAATCTAATGTTATTGCGACCTTGGAAATATTGCCCAATTGTGGAAAGTGACCAGTCGATGGCAGCCGTATTGTAAGAGGTTTTCACCAGCAAACCTATACAAAATCCCAATCAGCACACAATACAAATTTCTATTAGCATCCCATTGCAAAAATGCTCACAGCGCAGCAATACAATGTAATCACTCTCGTACCAATACAAAGTTCTCACCACCACACAATAGAAAACCCCAACCAGCGCGCAATTGCAAAGTTCTCACGGTACACTGATCAACTTCACATAGCACACAAAGCCAAATCCACATGGCATGCTTATACAAAATCCTCACCAGCAAACCCACAATGCTCACCAGTATACCAATTCAGAATCCTCATAACAACCAATAAAACTCCTCACATCACAAATATGCTGAATACTACTCAGAAGAGAAATCAGGAAATTTTATTCAGAGCTTATTAGTATTTTTTATTATTATTTTTTTTCGAGGAAGGTGTATCTATATATTTAGTTTGTATGTGTGGTATGGGAGGATTATAGGGTGAACTAAGGAAGTTTAGGTCATAAGTTTTCCCGAGTTTGAACTTATTTACATTACGTTTCCTCTTTTCGTGTGTTTCGCTGATTTCGGTCATTATATATTGTTATTATATTTGAAAAGATTTGTAAACATGAATGGTTAGTGCTCGACGTGTGTCCAGACGGAGGTAAGTATGGTTAGTAGAGGGGGGTCATGGGTAGGTGAGTCGAGGGGTGCAGGTGCAGGTGGAGGAGACTGCGGATGCAGAGACGTGCAGGTAGTGTGATATGAGGTTTGGTGGTGGTCGACCAATGGGCAGTAGTAGGGTGTGTGCGAATTGGAGGGATATTTTACAGTTGCTAGAGAAGTGTGTTGGATTCCCGCGGGAAATTGCTGAGCCGAAGAGGAGGCTGGGGAGGGCTGGTGTATCAGGAGTCACACCGTTGAAAACTACCTATGATAGTAAGGTGGAAGGTAGGTGGAAGGTCATTGTGGACTCAAGGAGAAAACCGGGAGGCAGGAGGGGGTCAGAACGTTTGATGTGGGGGTGCAACTGAGGAGAGGGGATCCAGTAGGAAAATTCGGAAGGTGGAGTCAGGGCAGGGCTGTGTAGAGTCAGAAGGAGGCCAGAGTCATCGTAAGGCTGCCAAGGTTGCTAAGCGGTGTTTAGAGAACAGGTTAAGTGTTTTAGATTTCGATACTCCTGGGGTGAGAGTGAGGGGGACACTGAGAGAGGGGAGGTGGTTGCTGATGTTGATAGGACAGATGGGGTAAGGAGGGCGGTGAAGAGAAAGAGGGGGTCTGAGGCACGCCAAACTAGGCGAGGGGCAGATGATATAGGGCCTGGGGAGAGAAGAAGAAAGTTAGTTGTAGCGTGTACTAGCATTGTACATGGGATTGACAAGGTGGTCTGTGTTCCTGATAATTCTAATCGAACAGTCTTGTGCTTTCCTGGGGAGAAGGTGGAGGATCTAACGGACGGGGTAGATGGTATTGTGGTAGGGTCAGGATCGGACATGTGGACCAACAATATCTGGGAGAGAAGGTCAGTAAGTTTTGTGGAGTCGTACAGAGGTTTAATCAGCAAACAACATGCGCACTAACACCACTATCACGATGGGGATGATGTCAAAACATGGCCGCTCACGCGGTTTACCATAACAACACAACATGGCGCCACTGAGTTACGTGACATGACGTCACTTCTGGGGTCCTGCCCGGGGTCCTGCAACCTAGACCTGAAACATACGAGGCATACTACTTTGATAACATAACAACACGTGTGCCTAAAACAGGGGCGTATGCTTTCGCCAATTCGTTTTGTATTGTACATCAAAGGTTTAGGAGATGAACTCCTGCATAGCGGCGAGGGAGTAGCAGTTGGAGACTTGAAGATCCCAGGGCTATTTTTTGCAGACGTTATGGTGCTGGTGTCAGAAAGCGAGGAGGGGCTAGCGAAAATGTTCGAAATTGTTGGAAAATATGAGAACAAATGGAGACTCGAACAAAATGAAAACAAAAGCAAAGTTATACCCTTGGGCCGTGAAGTGGATCCTACTCGAAGGTGGAGAGTGGGGGAGTTCTGTATTCCGAAAGGTAGCCGCAAACCTCTTAGTGTAGGAGAGACAGGTGACTACGTGTGTCTGGGGGGGGGGGGGGGGGGGGGAGGGGGGGATATAAGCATCACACGAAGAGGCATCTACCGAAACCACACGAATAAATTGATTGTGAAGGGGAAGCGAATCCTTAACCAAATGAAACTTATAGGGAGAAACAGTTTCAATAAGGTTTTCGTGGGGAAAACCATTTGGGAAATGGTGGGTCTACCAACTGTAACATATGGTACGGAATTGGTACCTCTAAACCAAACGGCTGTAAAGAACGCAGGCCGATGGACAACGGGGACGAGTAATGCCGCAGCACTAGAAGCAATCAGGGTGGGGGGGGGGGGGGGGTGGTGAGCTTGGGTGGATGAAGATCAAGGACGGGATAGACTTATTGAAACTCTGTTATCTTAATTATTTCGTAAATCTCCCTGACTGCCGATGGTGTAAAGTAATGTTCCTGAGAACTTTCAACTCAAATATCAAGACGGGGTGGATGGTCCAAGTGAGAGAGCTAATAGAGAACTACTCATTAGAGATCTCGGACTTAGACGTAGGAGAAACTTGGGGTAAAAAATCGTCAGAGAAAGAGTCATGGAGGTTGGTAACCTTAATTGGCGAGGGGGGGGGGGGGGGTAAAATCAAAGAGGCCGTTAGGTGGCATGCGTGATAAAGAGAAGCCTGGTTTTGAAGAGTACCTTCATTGCATCTTTTTGGGGTCACTGTTGTTCAAGCTGAGGTCGCGCTCCCCGGAGCTGAGGGGGGAAATTGGGAAAAACAGTAAAAATGAGTGCCAAATGTGTAATGTAGGCGTGGTGGAGACCCTGGAACACTTTCTACTAGAATGCCCAAAATACCAGTCTAAAAGAATAAGATTCACTGGGAGTGGACTGGGGAAGCAGGATGGGAGAATGAAGGACTTGTGGTTAGTGAGTGATTCAAAGGAGAGGGTTAATATGCTAATCGAAGAGATTGGAAAGAATGGGGCAAGTGATGTCATCAAGCAGTTCGTCTCCGGGTGTTGGGAGAAGAGAAGCGTGGGAATAGGGAGACAGTTGAGAGCACAGGGGTAACCAAGGCCTTCTCATCCGAGAACCGCGACAGATCAGCGGCCGGCAAAAGTTTTATTATCACACACAACATTCCGATAAAGGGTTTTTACTTCCGCACCAATACAAAGCTATCACCAGAGCGGTACATCTATGAATGAAATTTAATCTTCTTGAAATTCTTTGGAATTTTAATGGACGATCATCTATATAATAAGTATCACATTGACAAAATATGCACAAACATTCTACCTTAAATAAAGTAAAATAATTACTGGCACACAAGGCGATGGTAACCTTATATTATGCGCTCTTTTTTATGAAGGTTTAAAGACACATTGACAGCCGAGGTCATATCGTGTCGGTGGCAGTTTTACGGATGGAGGAAGCCGGAGTACCCGGAGAGAACCACCGAGCAACGACGAGCAGCTGCCAGCTCCCCAACATCGTAACTCCGCACAGCAGCACAGGCAGGGTTAGATTGGTTGAAGACATGCGCATCATCGACGTGCGGTACGTCTTAGTACACGGCGTTATCGTGCCCCCATGTGGACAATCGGGGTGAAGTGCCTTGCCCAAGGACACAACCCGGGAGTCCGAATCTATCGCTCAGACGGTCACCCATCCAAGGACTAACAGGGCTGGACTTGCTTAACGTCGGTGATCTGACGAGAACCGGTTATATGGCTTATGACAAACACATATGTGGCAACTCAAAATCTGTAAGGAAGCTCTTTCTTGTTCAAAAGCGAAGCATTCGTTTTGAAAATAACAAATGATATAATACCCACACCGATCCCCTGTTCCTTAGAGATCGTACCCTAAAGGTAGAGGATCTATATAAGTTGTAATCACTGCTATTTGTTTATGGTTGGCATAACAATACTCTACCCGTCTCGTTTAATTATTTCTTCGTGATGACAAATACGAGATCTTGAATCACAAGACAACCTTATTTATTAGAAATAAGGCGTACCAGGGTGAAATCCCTAGACCCTTTTCCAATATTCGCCTACCCAAAACTATGGAATGAAATAGATTATGAACTACATTCAATCTGGACAATGAACCAATTGGACAATGAACCAATTCATTGAGCTCTGTCAAACAAGATTGAATTGGTTCAATTCCTATTGCATTATTGGAAAATTCATATAGGACCGTCTCCAAGAGACAAATTTCAAACAGTGCGTACTTGAATGATGGTCACTGTAATAATCCTTATTGTATGGATTGCAGTCAGGAATAGGAGAACACCTCTTTGTATACTATAATACATTGTTGTTTAAAATTCTGTTTTACTACCAAGAGAAAGATAGGATCCGATGGTCAATATGTGGCGTGGGAATCCTTTTTAATAATGGGTAGCATTGAAACAACAGACTGACTCGACCTGACTTTATACCTATGATGAGGTCATAATGGACCAACGGAGCAAAACAGTGGCTATCAAAGTGACCCAAAAGCTCACGAATAAAATAATAAATAAATTAACTCGTGTGATACCCAACTGTTTTTTGTAAGATCGTCACAGTATTTTCCCCACCAAGTCCAGCCAAATAGTGTCCGAGGTAGATTATACTGCACTGGTCATTGTTAGAGGCTGGCGTGTGGTGGGAAGTCCGAGTCACATAGCAGCCATCAAATCCCATATTGGTTCCATATTATTTGTATGTGTCAAACTAAGTAATATTCTTGCACAAACGTTTGATTCACGGTGTTATGGTGATAGCATTCAATTGTTCTTGTCAGTAGTGCTGCTCAGCCAGGGACGTAGCTAGAGGCCTTTTAATGGGGGGGGGGGGGGGGGGGGGGTTAGACCCTTTGAAATTCTAACTGGGAATCCCGACACATGAGCACCGTAGGATGGTAGGCGCGAAACTGCGAGCACCAAAGGCGCGAATCTTTAGCAGGGGGTCTTGAGTCCTCCCCTAGAAAATTTTGAAAAATTGATGTGCTCAGAAGGCTAATTTTCAGTTCCAAATTCAGTGATTTTTTTTGTAGGGAAACATTTTTAATTCGAGTTGGATACAAATTTTCAATATCTTGCTTTGCCCGAATTGTCCCTAGTGGCTCGTACGCCTCCTGTCTGACGGACAAATTTGAAATATCGCCTTTGGGAAAGTGGGAGTTTTGTGTTTCTAGAGCATTTCACAGGCATTTGACATGACAACAAGTACTTTTTTATTAACCCTTTAAATCCGTAAGACCGCTTTTCCGGTCCAGGATCATGACACACCATACATGTACATTTAAAAAGTAGAATGGCTGCTCAGTGAATTTGTAGGGTAGACTAATCGATATTTTCAACGTGCAGCCCAAAGGCTGCACGTTGAGAATATGGATTGGTCTACCCCAAATGGTGATTATGGACTCTTCTAATTGATGTCATTTAGACTGCAGGCCGTGTGGAGTCGGAATTCTTTGACCCGATTTTCACCCGAAAGTCTCGGTAGTCGGAATATTTCCTTATTATGGTCCTCCAGTCGGAAAAATAGGTTTGTTAGTGAATTATACCGTATATCAGTAGTTTTTAAATTTCTAACTGTTGATATTTTTGCCTTCCGAATTTCCAACTATTGAGGTTTTGACAAATATTGGGGGGTGAGACCCCCCCCCCCCCCCCCCCCCCCCCCTGTCGCGACGTCCCTGTGCTCAGCATTTGATGAGGCACAATAATAACTCAAAAGAATGGCACGACAACAGTATTTCACAGTGTCTGAACGTTTATTATGCCCAGTACAATGTTGCAATATAATTTAAATTGGAGATAAGAGGACGGCAGCCACCTTGGCTATGTTATTCCCCACAGTATACGCCTGTGCTTTCATTTAACCTTATCATTATTATCATTGTTTATTATTGTGTACCTGTTTTCTGTGAAATAAAGAATCAATCAATCTATCTACATAAAGTCGTCACATAAAACCAATACAAAGTCCTCGCTGCACACAATACAAGATCCCAACACAACATGAAAGAAACCAAAACCCTCCAAAATAAAGTCCTCACCAACAAACTGATATAAAATCCCACTAGCAGACAAATACAAAATCTTTATCAGTGCACTATACAAAGTTCTCAAAGCAAGGACATAATATTTCTGGGTCGCATTGTCATTCAACTGATCTCTGTACCTCAGGATTGCTAAAACGCCCCTTGGAAACAAACAGAAAAGTGTCTCAGCTTCCGCCTCTTTGAGGATGGGTATTTGAATCTATGTAAGAACAATATTAAACGAAAACATTTTTCGCAACAGTTGTCACATTTCCAACACTTTGCATTTGCCGATTGCTCTTTAACACTTAAGCTACCGAAAGCGACTATTGTTACCTATTTGATTATGATTATCTGTACATTCTGGCATGCGCAGATCACACCTATCATCTGATGAATTGTTGGAAAGGGCTCAGAGAGCCCTTTCCAACAATTAATCAGGTGACAAAGTTTCAAGTATGTCATAAATGTTATTAAACTTCCTCGTATACAGGCGTACATAGAGGTCCTCCATATATGGCTAAAGTAGGCGTGGCAGTGAAAGGGTTAAAGTATTATGTTTGATGTGTGTGAAATATTAACATATCTACGATGCACACATTTTTTACAAGAATGCAAATTGAATATTCACCATGATGTTTGAAGATGTAAAAGCTGTTATGTTGTGACTGCAGTCACGGCGTAACAGTTTTCACGGCGTCTAACGTCACCCGATGGATGATTTGTACGCGTGGCTTGTCTTGAAGGGGGCAGGTACATATTGGCCGCCGACGCTCCTCAGCAATCTAGTTACATTGAGATAAGGGAGGCATTGTGGTCTCTTCAGCAACAATTTTCCGGTGTTTATTCTGGACTGTATTCGATTTGATTATTAGTATTACCCGTACAGTCGTCGCGGAAAGGTCAACATTGACGCGCGGACAATATTTCCACGCATGTGTTAACAGTGAATCTCCGACATAAAACAATAGAATCTTCATCAAATATTCCATGAATGAAGCGCCGGGTACGAATATTTATTGAATATTTGATGAAAACTACTGATTATTGATCCAGGCGTGGATTTTGACCATTCCACGGCGGCTACACTACAACAATTCAACAGTTTTGTTCACTGTACTGAACTGAACGCCCGAATACTTCTATAACAATCTATTGTTTATTTTAGGTGGATACTGCTGTTTCACAATGAAAGAAAATTACCTTGAGATAGTGGAAGAATACAGAAGACTGGACAGATTCGTTGATATTTTAGTAGAAGAAGAAAAATGGGAAAAGATAGAAAGACGATCGTATCCTAATTATATTGGCGATAAGAATGATGTACTTAACTGCTACAAGAAGTTATAGCAAACAAGGAAGTATACATAGTTGCAAGCAAAGGTCTTACCCGTTCTGATACAAACATATTATCATGATTATGAGCATGTCCTGTGATTTGTATCAGATTCGCGGTGGTTTTCCAGAATGGGATCGCAACGATCTGGCTTTGCCAGCGAGTGGTGATCCCATTTTGGACACGAGAATCTGATGCAAATCACAGGACATGCACATTATCATGATAATTCATTTATCTAACAATTCTGCCACATAAACAGATTAAATCTTAAATTATTAATACAGTTTTGGGACATAATGTTGGGCGAGAAAAAGTTTTTTAAAAAAACATATTTTATGGAACTATATTGTTGTGCACTCTGACAAACAATGAGTTTATGCGGTCACCGCAATTTTCCAAGTTGTGTTGTCAAATTATTCACTCTCGGTGTCACTTCCGGTGATGATCCGCTTGAATTTACGAGTTTTCGACGTTTGCACATCCTCAGGAACCGGGTAGGTGTGATATTGAATTGGGCAGTTTCTATTTATTGTAAATTTTTTAGCCCGTAACTGTCGCTGTCGCGTTACCGGAAATAAGTCGTCTGTATGATACGTAATCAGAATGAGTCGTGTATATGATACGGAATCGGACCACATTATGTGATACTTACCGTTTCTCGTGGTTTTCAGGCCAAAATCTGTATGACTGTTAGATAAAAAGTTATTTGGTTTGGTTGATTAACAATGTAATATATCTTCTGTCAGAGGCGGCGGAGCACAGGGGGCACGTGTCACTCCTCTTGTTTTCCACAGATATGTTTCGGAGTTGCACAGTGAGTTAAAATGGGCGAGTGCAGACGTGTCAATATACGGGCATTCCTGTAACATTATTTGAAAATCCAAACAATATTTAGCAAAGAATCCCACTTTCGGTCGCTTCGGTTCGTTTCTTCTACTTCAACTACCTTCCAACCCGAAGGCTGGCCTTCGGGTTGGAAGATGGTTGAAGTAGAAGGACGGACAAGACAGTGGCCACACAGCGGCATATTCATCTAAACTAGAGACAATAGCGAGTCCTGGTACATTTACCCATATATACGATTGTAACCTTTCTCACCCTGGGTCGAACCATGGTAGCATTGTAAATTTGTGCCCCTCCACTTTTATCGAGCTTCCGCCGCCCCTATCTTCTGTCCACCATAGTTTTGGATGTGTTTTATTTGTATAAGGTCCAGGGATATATACCCTCATTTATAGAATATGATATTCTTTCCCAGAATTGTCCATTATGGAGCTCGGCTGGTATGACTTCAAATTCGTCTGATATAACGCTGATATTCGCCGATATGAACCAAGCTAGAGTTCCCCCTGTTACTAGGTGCAGCCATTTTGTTTACAACGAAATCGATCGCTGTTATTCGTCGAAAGCAATTAAATAGTAAATTTGGTGTTAACCCTTTACCCAACGAATCGGCAGCATCCGCTCGCGCAATATGCACATTCAGCAGTTGAAAAAATATTATTTTTCAAAAAATTTCAACAACACCATATCATGTGACCCCTCGTTGGAACGAGCTCGTCGAGCTCGTTCCAACGAGGGGTCACCTGATAGGGTTTTGTTGAAATATTTTGAAAAATTTGTAAAGAGGATATTTAAAATAATAAATTTTGATATCGTCTGCGTTGGGCAAAGGGTGTAGTAGTTTTTGTATGGCGATGAATTATTGATGGCAGTCAGTAAGAACTATGGGTGAAGAGAAGAAAGAAGAGACAGTACAGAAAATTCATCGCAGACTAAAATCCAGAATTGTAAGCCGAGAGTTAATCGAAGTGGGGGAAGAGATAGGGTATCCAATGAGGATGCCGAGACGCTCGGATAACTGAACTAGGATTAAGAGAAGAGGAAATTTCGGACCTTATGAACAAAATGAGAAACAATAACACTGTCAGAAAACTGTAACATTTTGTATTTATTTGTTTTGGTTTAATACATAAAGAGGTTATTACTTGGTCGGCCTAGGTATCAGCTCTCGGTAAGTTCCCATAAGCCTGATATGAAGTTACGTCGGGCTGATATCTCAGCCGATATGAAACTAACCAAGTAATAACCTCTAACTGTTTCTTCAGTGATATACGTGAGGATTCTCATTGGTCACTTCGGATTAGCTACTCGCTTGTCACACGCTAGTTGAGAAAAACCTCTTTGATATTAACATAATCAAGATGGTCAGTGATTGTTTACACCAGCTTCATTTGCATGTTCACAAAAATTTTATTCATTTTTCTTTCATGACACAATATATCGAAATTCCAGGTCACAGCTCATATAAACTAGAAAAAACACAGAACTTCCAGTATAGTGTTTGTAAAGGCTGAATTGCATAAAAATGATAACTGCCTCAAAAAATGCTTTTTAGATGTGAGACTTTCAAATATTTAAATTATAAAATAATTTTTTGAAGGTGTCAGTATATCTTATTTATGATATAGAAAGTAAATGGACTAAGAGTGGACCCTAAACTAGTTATAAAAAGAAATTCCACACGACAGTTTTCGGCAAATTGTTTCTGTTTACATTTTCTTAAGTGGTCCCGTGTGATATTAATTCACTACCGGTCTTCCATCGGTAAAACAGTCCAATAGTTGGTGTCGGCTCGCAGTTGTATTAACTGTTGAAATCGGCTTCGAATGGCCACTCAGCGCCCAAAAGTGATGCCATAGGCACTCGACCCAGTTAGGGCAGGCTTGGTTGCCATGGTAGCCCACGCGAGTGGCCATATTGTGGCGCCATTCTCATTGTGATACGTGGTGTCAGTGCACATGGGAAGCGTGTATTGTTAGGGTGATACGTGTTTCTGTCGTCCATTCTTGGACAATGTGACCAATTGTCCTAGAATGGGACAGCGTGTATTCGGGGGGGGGGGGGGGGGGGGGGGTGTTCGGCTGAATAGGTTTTCCTTCACCCGTAAGACAGACCGACACAATATTACCCTGGTTGTTAAAAATGTCGTTAAAACTTTTAAACCAAAATAGAAAAACAAACAAACAAACATCCCTTCCATCTGATTCTCTCTAGCAACTAGGCTTTCTACGCACACATTTCTCATCGGCTACAAGTCAATATAAAACCCATCTGAAATGAATAATTCTGAAAAGGATCATAAATTCATACTAGATTTAGGAATGGGAGCTGACTTAAAACCAAGATAATTAATAATTTACTCAGCTCATGTCGCAGAAATACCCATCCATCTCATCGGACTTTGGCATTGAAACATTTTGTTTGGCTAAAAAAATATTCAGGTTGACTAAAACTTTGGTACCACACAATTCTGGCGTAGTGTGAGCACTGGTCGCACGCTAATGGGATAACCACCGGGAGGGGGGTCCCAGTTAAGACAAATGTGATAATTACCTGGCGCACACTCCTAGTGGGATAGTTGTTTGATATAGAGGGTATATTATTAAGTTCGAGTGCATCCTCACGAACCTCGCATAAATTAAGATTTATGAGTTAAGCTGACAACACTCTGTCCCAGCTCGCACCGAATGTGAAAGCAATCGGAGTGCAGGAGACCTCAGAATTAAACAGAAGCGATCGTTGATATACTACTCAAAGTTTGCTAAGCACCAAGTACATCCAACTACCTGTTTTATGTTTTAGTTGAAATATTGTAATGGAAAGTGTATATATTTTTTATTTAATTATATCTTTAATGATTTAAGTACAGAAATTAAGATTTAATTTGTGTTTGACATTATTTTTTAGCTTTGGAATACGATAACCATGGAAAATGGATATTATTGGTAAAAGAGGAAATTTTTCAATATGCAAAAAAGTTGACGGAGCGAACTGGTATGGCTTCAATATCGAGTATGAGACCCATTACTGTTAATTACAGCTTGACAACGCCTTCTCATGCTCCCAGTCAGGTTCCTGGTGGTCCTTTGTGGGATGTTGTTCCATTCTTGGACCAGCATGGCACCATGCACCTGGACACTTCTTGGCCGGACTGGACGGGCTGAAATTGCAAGCTGCAACTCATTCCAGACATGTTCGATTGGACTGAGGTCAGGGGATCTTGTTGGCCAGTCCATACGCTCAATCCCTTCCCTCTGTCGGTACTCCCCGACAGCATGGGCAACATGAGGACGGGCATTATCGTCCATCAGAATGAATCTACCACCCACTGCACCTGCATACAATCTGACGTGGACATCCAGGATCTCATCAATATACCGCTGTGCAGTCAATGTACCACGTTCAAGGACACAAAGCTCTGTATGTCCATCCCAGCTGATGCCGCCCCAGACCATCATTGACCCTCCACCATAGCGGTCATGCTCAGCAATGTTGGCTGTATGGAATCGCTCGCCTGTCTTCTCCATACCCTAGGACGCGTATCTGTGTGGTGTAGGCAGTACCTTGACTCATCTGTAAAAAGGACAGATCGCCAATCTTCTCTGGTCGATCCAACGTGGTCCATGGCACATTTATATCGTGTCTGGCGGTGGGTCTGGGACAGCGGAATGCAAATACATGGTCTTCTCGATCGGAGACCACCTTTGTGCAACCTTGCCCGGATAGTCTGCGTCGAAACATTTACTCCGGATGCATTCTGAAGGTCACTGTGAAGCTGGGTTGCTGTGGCAAAGCGGTTCCTATGGGCCTGAATGATCAAAAACTGGTTTTCAGCTGCAGATGTTACCCAGTCTCTGCCAACACCATGCCGTGTTACTGGTGTGCCATACTCTGAAATCGTGCCCAGGCTCTGGTGATCACCGTATGGTGCACACCAAGGGCTTCACCAACCTCACGATGGGTAGCCTCTTGCTCCACCATCCCTACAGCCCGCCACATTTCTGCTTCAAACGAATGTCTTCTTACATCTGCATTTGCCATATTCAGTCATTAAATCACAATAGTTTGTGTTGAAATGAAGATTGAATACCCTACACATGTCATGTTCATGTAGACAGTACACGAAAACATCATGAAAATCAAGGGGTACATGCTTTCCATGACTGTCACGAAAAGTCTGCCTGTCAAGAGAGCTAATGTAAACACTGGGGACCATCTCAATACATTCCTCAATCATATCCACCAAAAATATCGCAAATATGTCAAGCAAATTTCACAATGATGTGTCAAATATTTGGTGCTCAGCAAACTTTGAACAGTAAAGTTACCAGCAATTATCACAAAAAAAAAACAGTACCCGATCAATTTTCAGATATCGGATTGAGACGGATTCTACACGTGAACATAAACACTGCCCGCCTCAGTTAATTGCAACCTTTTTGTCCGCTGTCTCAGTTGGTATACGGGCCGATTATTCAGGACAAGTTTGTCTGACAATTTTCGTACATTGAAAGATTTACGGGATAGTTAGCTCCCTTAATTTTCTAACGCTGCCAGTTAATTGAACCCTGAGGGTATGGAAATGTAATAATCATATTAAGATTGAAATTTCAAATTGTCAGCGAACTTGTCACATCGATGTGCGCATCATTGCACAAAACTTCATACATTTTCTGTAGATTAGTATAAAATATAGAAGATGGCATTTTGCAATAGATTCACTTCAAGGATAACGTGAATCACATCCCTGTAATATGAAACCTTTAATCCTTTACCTAACAGGAAAAGCAGACAACACATGAAAACAGAATTTTCGAATAACTTTTAAAAAAAATTTTTTGCATCAAAAACATAGCTTATGACCTCTCATTGGAATGAGCTCGTTCCGATGAATAGTCATAAGCTATGATTGTGAGATAAAAAAGAAAAAAGAATGAAAATATGAACGGTGATTTTTGTGAATAGCTCTGGCCGGATTTGGCCGTTACATTGTGTAAATGGTCAAGTTGTGGTAAGAACGTAAGAACAGAGCCTAGATATGGGTTTCCAATGTTTAATTTGTTAAAACAATAATAAACGAAAAAGGTCAGAAACGTTCGTTCATTATTATTATTTTCAAGAATCAATTTCGTTCAGTCCCCAAAAAGTAGATCTTCTGTTTCTTTAAAATGGCATGTGGGTGGGCGGTTTTTTAATTTTATTTTGTAATTTTGTAATTATTTCTTTGCCATCAAAAGTTCTTGTGCTTGGTTGGTTCTAGGCCTCATAATCTACAGAATAGTATGGGTGGTGGTGTATTTTGCCATTTGAGAGTGAGAGGGCTTTGAAATACTAAAGCATTGCAAAGCCTTGTTGTACTCAAGGGACAAATTTATCAGTTTTATTAACTTGTGTAAAATATCAGACATAAACCATTTAATGTTGTTTTTTTTAAAGTTTCCTTTGGTTATAAAAATAGAGAATGCGGCAGCCAAAATTACCATGCGGGAGGGTCTGAGAAACAGATTTTCAACTGTTTTAGACCTAAACTAAAGTAATTCTTTTTTTAAATAATAATAATACTCAAAATTATTTCGTGTACATTACTATTCGATTATCGCATATCAGTAACGACAGATCTCGTATAAAGTTTATTGAAACATACGGATAAAGATGCATAATGAAAATTGAATCACCGCCATATGGTCAACATTTTTTTTCAAATTACTGGTTTTCAGAGAAAATGTTAGCGTTCGGCCGACCAACAGTTTTTTTTTCGACGGACGACAAAAAAGTCCGACAGACAGTGTCATGGGAGAATGCATCCTTCTCACGACACGCACACTAGCTTTGGGCCTACTCGTCGAAGCGCATGACAACATGTACGATGATAAGAATAGTCGAACAATTTCATGTCATGGTCAGCCAAACATGGTTGGAACACCTGCCTCCTCCCCCGCCTAACCCCTCACCTAACCAAGGCCGGGGAGAGGGGAGCGTGTTAACCATTGGGCTCGGAGCTTCTGGGGGAGGGTTTGTACCAGGAGCCCAGGATTTTTGGCTAAGGCCTGCCCACCCCATCCCACAGACCAAACATGGCCTGAAAGACTTATTTTAACCCCAAAATTAAAGTACTTGCATTCAGGCCATGTTTGGACTACACCCCCTTACCTCCCAAGGTTCCGACTCTTGTGCCAACAGTTAAGAAGGGGATGTAGTGAATGGGGCTCTGCACTTGACCAACGGTTGTAATTTTGGACTGCATGATTCTTGAAACAATAACGTTATTAAATCAGCTCGTTGTAATAAAGTTATCACTTCAAAAATTGTGCTGTCAGAAGCACAATGGTCACTGATGAACTTGGAAATTTGAAATATGCTGCTAGAAACGTCATTTTGATGGCCAAAAAATAACGTGATTTTTTATCCCCAAAGCCGTGAGACCCCCCCCCCCCCCCCCCCCGCCCATCCAACCCTCATCATGAATCGTGCCTTTGGCACTGTCGGCACATACCTTCGGCATATGCATCAGTATCCCGACACTTGGTACTTTTGAAAGGAGGCCGGTCACAGAATTAAACCTGGGCCCGAAATTCCTCTCCCCGGACCTTCACCTAACGTAACGGCGAGGTCCATTCATAGAATCAGAACTAGGATATGTCATCTGATCGGAAAGAGCCAGCTGGGATCACTCCAATAATCGGTCATAAACAGTGCTTCTGGGGCAAAATCCAAATTTTGAGTTATCAAAAAAATTATTTTGCAAGTGTCGTCGGGTTGCTTGGCACATATTCAAAAAATATGCATATCGTTGCGACTCTTTTCAGTTCTCTCTGCATTCAGTTCCCCAAAAGGAATAGAAGCTGTTGGTACATGCATGCGTTTATATGACACGGAAACAACTCTGTCAATACTTGTATAATTTGTATACAGACTGGCTATTGATAACCAACCAAGCAACCCTCACACAAACATCGTGTATATGGTTATCGTAAAAAATAAATTTCATTTGAATTTGATTTAACCCGTCCAGGTGTTTAACAATCATAAATCGGTATGCGTAACTATTTGCGTACTAAATATTATTTTCTCAAAGTTGAGACGAGAAATAAACACTCTGTATTATACTGATATACGGTAAGAATTTATTCAATGTAGACTTACAGGCCTACAGAGTTGACTTTCTACTAATACACCCCACGGCGCACTGTTCAGTCTCAAGTAATGTACATATATCTTATTGGAAGCTCATGACATGGGCAGTTGTTTCGCCAAGGGGGGGGGGGGGGGCATGGCTACACCCCCCCCCCCCCATCGGAGAGGTCCAGACCCCTCGTCGGAGATTTTTAGTCAGTCCGTCGGAGAGTCTCGTAAACCCGACTTCACGAGAAATTTCTGACAATCGAATGTAGATACATGTATCTCGTCTTGCCACCTCAAACCCGTGCAGCACTGGAACTTTGATAGAGTATAGTGATTCTCACGAAATTCCTTAATGTCGTTCGTCAAACTGGCTTTATAGATGAAATATTTCCCAACCTTATTATAATATGTTTACTTTAACCCTTTACCTAAGGTAACGACCAAAACCGACCAGCGCTGTTCTCAAAAATCGCCAATTAATTTTCATTATTTTTTTTTCATTTTTTGTCTCAAAAACATAGGTTATGACCCCTCGTTGGAACGAGCTCGTTGAGCTCGTTCCAACGAGGGGTCATAACCTATGTTTTTGAGACAAAAAATGAAAAAAAAAAAAGTTTTTCAAGAACTATTTTTGCAAGCGTCGTCTGCTTTTCAGGTTAGGTAAAGGGTTAAATAATCAACAAACATACTCAATTTGCTTCTATTTTGGTTCTCCAATTTACCAACTTTCACTCATTTTCCTTCGTTTGGGAGGTCAAATGTTATAGCCCCCCCCCCCCCCCACCCCCCTCCCCCTGTCGGAGAGGTCAGCCCCCTGTCGAGAAATCCCTGGCGCCACCCCTGGGCATGGGGCCGTAAGACAGCAATAGAAGGTTACTGTCAGTACCTAAGTTTGTGTGATTTCTGAAGTAAAACCTGAGGTAGCGAAGCTGCTGAAGGTTTTATTTCAGAAATCACACAAACTCAGGTACTATCGACCGATAGAACATGAAAAGAAACGTTCTAATTATTTTATTATGCCGAACAAAAATAACTTTCGTTGTTAAGCGTTAACTGCAATGTTCATGCCATCAATCTTATAATAACTATGTAGTCGAGTACAAAAACATGACGTCATTTCGAACGAATGACGTCTCTTCGAAAATGACTTGTCACAAGTGCCCTCGCTTTGGGAGTTTCTATATCACCAAATGCCAGTGTTTACAACTGTATCACGCTGTTCATGTTATAATTCATTGTTAATGCTTGTGTGATAAGTGGTATAAATTAATGGAATATAAATTCATGTTTCTTTGACGACGACAGTTGTTAGAATTAAGCGGAGTGAAACAATTTATTTTGAACTTGAGGCGGAGGCTCAGTGAGGTCGAGGAGTACTAAACTTGTGGAAATATAATTGATTGAAGTCATAACTCATATTCAGGGAGCAACACGTGAGTTTTTAATATTTCTGTTTCTTTTGAATTCA
Organism: Pictodentalium vernedei; assembly: GCA_031216915.1. Classification (NCBI taxonomy): domain Eukaryota; kingdom Metazoa; phylum Mollusca; class Scaphopoda; order Dentaliida; family Dentaliidae; genus Pictodentalium; species Pictodentalium vernedei. Next base: position 78,801,599 of record CM062295.1, read on the forward strand.
TTGTTTGCAGTTAAAATTAAAAACACACCCACTGAAGATGATATATTTGTTGGTAAGTTTGTGTCTTTCGGTGACGAAAAAGAGTTAATCAGACACATCGCCAGCGTTTGGTGTTGAGAAATTCCAACCAGAACGTGCGTGATCGACGCTGATCAATGGTAGTGGAGCTTACATTTTCTTTGTTCTCTTGTCTCCAGGGAAGAACGTTCCGGTAGTACCCGTCTTTTGCCCCAAAACTCCAGTACTATGACTTTTAGAAGGTGTCAGATTAACCAATCAGGGCTGATGTTACAAACGTGAGGCATAATAATCAGTAATATGTAATATACTTCTATCATTACATTAATCTTCTGTGAATGTATTCCATAGCTTTGCTGTGGATGCAACAAAGAAGTGCACAAATTTGGGAATATCGTCAACAAGATCTAATACCTGTTCAGGAACATAGCTTAGAAACACGGACAAACAGGCTTCTTCGCTGAGTTGGTCCAAATACATGTAACATGCCACGCCAAACATGTCGAGGATGGAGTACCGAACAGAATTCCAAATGTTGTTAAGGTACATGTAGCTCCAGGCCAGAATGGCGTGCTGAACTTCCTCTGACAAGAAGCAATGGCATTTTGTACAGATTGAGGGACCAGTTTGATGCGTCTTAGTAAGACGTTTAGCAACTAAAATGAAGGCTCTCTTATCTTCTGGATATTTTCTACATGTCTTCCAAAGACAAGACATTTCAAACTTGTTATGCACACTCAGAAACCTATTGTACGTAAAACTGTCGCTCAAACGCTCAAACCATTCGCAACAATATTTTGGGTTTACCTGGTATCGTATAATTTGTTTCCAAAGAGGTTTTGGGGGAATGTATTGTGTTTCCTAAATTCAGACATGTACTCACTAACGTCGTAATGCTGAAGTGTTTTGTTTATGTCTTCAGTAAATGAACAATTATTTGATATCTGTTTAAGGTGAAGCTGGTAAAGCCTTAGCATAAAAGCGTGTTTTCTGTTTTATTTCCTTTGTAATTACAGAGGGCCCCAAAAGGAAAGTTAAAGTTGATCAACTATGCAATTTAAGCTATAGATACCCAAAAGTTCCTGAACAAAATCTGTTTTATTTCTAACAGGAACACCTTGAAGTGTTTTAAGGCACCATCTGTGTTTTTGTTTTCTAACGGTGAAGACTCTGTGTGGTTAATACCGCACAACAGTTCACAACCATTTAGGCCTTTGGGTAACACAACTGAGAAGTATATTTTGGAGCTACTTACTGGGGTTATACCTAAGGAATACAGACCAGCATTTGACAACACCAAGAATGTGCTCCTTATTTTATTGCAGATGCCAGACGCAAAGCCCTTGTTGAAGTTGAACTTGTGCAATGAGATTCCTAAGTGGGTAACACATTCTAGTTCTGAGATGGGAGATGCACCGATACTCCACCGTCTTTGGTGCCTCAGAAAATCTACCTTGGTTGCATTATAGGTTACGACAATGGTTTTGGACGGATTGTATCTGTATCGCCATTTGTTACTGTATTTTTCACAAATATTGATGAGACACTTAAGACCTGATTCTGTGAGAAAAAACAGTAATGTCATCGTCCAGAGTTGGATCACTACAGTTTAGTGAATACATCATCAGACCTGCTCCACATTTTTCTAGTTCGGTGTTGAAAGAATCTCTAAATAGCATGTACAGAAGTGATGATAAGATACCCCCAAGGCTTATATTTCGTCTAAATTTGTGAGAATCCATTTGGATTCTCGTGAAAATGATTGCGAGAATCCATACCTACTATGAGTGTCCCAGGATCCCATGACACCACCATGGTTGAACCACTGTTGTATACTGATAACACAAGCTTACAATTTTACCCAAAATACCTGAATTTTCAAAACTAAATTTGATGATTTTTAAACAATAAATAATCAATAAATGATAAAATAATTAAATGAACAATATTTACCAAAAAAATCTTAGAAATATGTCTGTCGTTGGAACCGGCTCAATGAGCCGGTTCCAATGACAGCCATATTTGTAAGATTTTATTGACAAAGTGTCAGGATATTTCAGGTAATGTTAGCCTTCTGCTGGTTAATTTGTTGCCGCTGTGTTAAATAAAGGGTTAAGTTGACTCAATTCTTTTCACGCGAATCCTAGCAGAGGTGCAGCGAGAATCTACATGGATTCTCGCCGGTTTTATTGCGCGAATCTTTGTGCGAATCGATTCTTGGATTCTCGTCGAAATTTTAGCCCTGACCCCCTTGTCTCGTGCCTTGTTTGACTTCAAAACAATCTGAGAGGCGGTCTTTAAATTTTATGCGACAAATTACACCAGAGAATAGAAGATGTAACATTCACCATATTCCACCAGTAATACCACGCTACATCAAAGTGTACAGAACGCAATTTATCCAGACTGTGTCGAATGCTTTCCAAATATTCAGAAAACAAGAGAATAATTTATTGTTACTTTCTGAAGTGAATGAAATGCACTCGTGCACTAAGAAGGAAGCCATCAAGCAGCTTACCCCTTTTTGAAATCTATGCTGCAAGGGGTGAACTTCGATTAACTTTGGTGTGTATGATTCCATTCTATGGAGTATTTATCTCTACAAGTTTATAAACAACGGGAAGTAGAGTAATAGCCCTATAATTATCAAACAAATATTTGGATCTATTATTACCCTTGTGGAGAGCTTCGATAACACCCCTTTTTGCCTTCTCGGGTTTGTGTTCTAAGGAGAACATTGTAGTCAGCATAGGTGACAAGCACTTGGCAAGGGGTTCACCGCCATAGATAATATGCTCATAATTGATATTATCCCATCCAGCGGCTTTACCTTTACTAAACCTAGAAACTTCTTGAAGTAATTCATTTGTAGTTGTTACTGGAAATGAGAGAATTTTGACGTATCTTGCATGTTCTCTTCCACTAACTGATTAACAATTTTAAGATGATTGTCAAATGAGGGATCCATTAATGGGGTATATATTTCCTCATAATAGCCATCCCAAGCTCATAATATACCTTCGGAGTTTCGACGAGCTCATTCCAACGAGGGATCATAACCTATGTTTTTGAGACAAAATATGAAAAAAAAAAAATTATTCAAGAATTATTTTTGCAAGTGTCGTCTGCTTTTCAGGTTAGGTAAAGGGTTAAGTCTTCGATACTATCAATTTTTCTGCATTGTAATGAATCTTCCAGCATGGATATATATCTGGATTGTAAGTTACTGTCATCTCTAAATAATTCCATTGTTAATGTAGTTATACGTTTTGGGTCCAAATACTCAATTCCCATTGGTCAGCTGGGTGAAAACGTCATGACCAGATGTAATTCATTTTCCAATGAATACATTTGGTCGAACTCTGACCTGCATTTACGATAGAGCGCAGTTGAAAGAATGTAATTCGGGCTGCGTTTGGGTCAGTTTTTAAATTTTAGCGCCTCTCTCGCTGATCAACTGCGCTGCTGTTTCTTTGGTGACATTTTCCAACTGTGGCATAAAACCCGTTACTAAAATGTTCGTTTCCATTTTTAAAGTTGTGAAAAAAAAATCAGAGTTGTGCGCTTTGTATTTTGTATGAGGGTGGTTTTTCGCCTCGTTCGTTCGTACGTGTTTTATTTCGTCTTTCTGCTTTGTTGTTTGGTAAAAAATAGTTTAAACAGTTGCGGAATGTAATTATAAGAATTGAATACAATTTTTATAATCTTTATTGGAGTATGAACGTGTGGGAATGGGTACAAATTGTATGAATCCCTTCGGTGATTCATACAGTTTGTACCCATTCCCACACGTTCATAGATAACTTATCTATGTATTCTTTATAGAACTGAAGGATATAATTTGTGGACGGGAGGTAAACCTGGAATATGTATACGGATTCTGACCTAGATACTTGTAACTGAACACCAGTTATCCGATCATCGTTTAAGCCTATTACTGAAATGTTTTTGTCAATCTCCTTCTTCCAAAGCAACGCTACTCCACCCTTAAACCTATCACTTTGCGCAGGAAGGCGTTGGGAGAAGTTTCTAACCACGTAAACGCAGTACGATGCATGCAAAGAATCTAGAAAGTGAAGATCCTTCATCTGGAGCCAGTGTTCACTGATGCCAACGGCGTCCATACCTCTTGAAATGTAATATATTACTAAGGTATGAGGAACTAGACATAATGCCTGTACAATTCCACGTAAAAATGGAGAGTGATAATTAGCATCGTTTTAAAGAAGAATGTCACTGAAGGAGCTGATTTTCAACGAATTTAGGAGAAGGAATTAAAAACAATCTTGCCAAGAGTAAACCAAACACAAAGTTAGGTACTTAAAACGTAGTTCCTTAGTTCTGATGCGGTGTGGTGTACGTTAAATAAATAATACACATGGACAACCATAAATCGGAGTTAACACACACACACAAAAACCCCCAAAACAAAACAATGTACCACATTCCAGCTCGGACAATAGCGCATCAAAACTTGCAATATTACCTTGCAACGAGTCCATGGTAGCAAAGGAAGAATACCAACAAGCACGAAATAAAGTAAATAAGATTAAAGACGATAATCAGAGAGTGCAAAATAGCAGTCTTGTTATGACGATAAGAACGACCGACGGGGGGGGGGGGGGGGGGGGGGGGGGGTCGAGTTCGAACGTATTTTGGAAATGGGTGAATAAACTTAACAAAGGAAGAAGCCACATGTATTAAAATAGATGGCAGAGATACAGATGATCAAGATAAAATCGCAACAGAACTAGTCAAGCATCGGGAAAAGGTAAACGATAAGCGAGGGGGCATGGGGAACCCCCAGGAGTGTCCGAACCAGGTCGAGGAAAATGTATCGTACTTCGTGTGCAGCGAAATTAAAACCGAGGAGGTGCGAAAGGTGATCTCAAAATTAAGGAAGGGAAAAGCGGGAGGGACAGACGAAATTCCTAACGAGTTTCTCAACAAAGGGGGGGGGGGGGGGGAGGGGACTCTGTGAAAGCCTAACTGCCCTATTCAATTTAGCCATAGAAAAACAAGAGGCCCCAAACGAGTGGAGAGAAAGCAAAGTGACATTTATTCAAAAAAGGAGGAAAAAGACGTTTTGGACAATTATCGAGTGATCTCTGTCAGTGGCAACATTGGAAAAGTTTTCTGTAAAGTCCTGTATGGAAGATTCGAGGAGGTGATTGAGGAGAAGGGTTTTTTTTTGGGAGAGATTCAGAATGGCTTCAGGAAGGGAAGGAGAGTCACTGACCATCTTTTCACGCTATCCCAAATGATAGAAACCGTGAAAGCAAAAAAGATATTTATGGCCTTTTTGGATGTTAAAAAGGCATATGATAGACTATGGGGGGAGGAGATGTGGCGAAAGCTTGAGGCTCTGGGCTTGGGAGGCGAGTTTGTTGGAATTCTGAAAGCATTATATAAAGATGTACAATGTGAACTCAGCCTGGGTAAAATAACAACAAAACGTGTGCCTATGGAGATAGGCCTAAAACAGGGGTGTATCCTTTCGCCAATTCTTTTTGCATTGTACATCAAAGGTTTGGGAGATGAACTCCTGCGAAGAGACGATGGGGTAGCGGTTGGGGACTTGTAGATCCCAGGGTTATTTTTTTGCAGACGATATGGTGCTAACGTCAGAAGGCGAAGAGGGGCTAACGAAAATGCTGGGAATTGTTGGGAACAAATGGATACTCGAACAAAATGAAAGCAAAAGCAAAGTTATACCCGTGGGTCGTAAACTGAACCTCACTCGAATGTTGAGAGTGGGGGAACTCTGTATACCGGAAAGTAGCAACAAACTCCTTAGCGTAGGGGTGACAGGTGACTACGAGTTTCCGGGCGGTAAATATAAACATCATAGGAAGAGGCATCTACCAAAACCACACAAATAAATTGATTCTGAAGGGGAGGCGAATCCTTAACCAAATGAAACTTATAGGGAGAAAAAGTTTCAATAAGGTTTTCGTGGGGAAACCAATTTGGGAAATGGTGGGTCTGCCAAGTATAACACATGACACGGAAGTGGTACCCCTAAAGCAAACGGCTGTAAAAAGCTTAGAAATCCTGCAGAACGATGCAGGCCGATGGATAACGGAGTCGAGCAATGCCACAGCACTAGAAGCAATCAGGGGAGCTTGGGTGGATGAGGATCAAGGACAGAATAGACTTATTGAAACTCGGTTATCTTAATTATTTGGTAAATCTCCCCGACAGGACGATGGTGTACTGTTCCAGAGTGTTTTCACTCTTAATACCAAGACAGGGTGGATGGTCCAAGTGAGGGAGCTAATACTAACTACTCATTGGAGATCTCTGGCCTAGACATAGACCCAGGGATAAGAAATTGTCAGAGAAAGAGTCATGGAGGATGGTAACTTTAATTGGCGAGAGGAGGTCACATGTAAAAGGTCTTTGGGTGGCCTGCGTCATAAAGTGAAGCCCGGTTTTGAGGAGTACCTTGATTGCACCTTTGGGGGGGGGGGGGGGGGCACTGCTGTTCAAGCTGAGATCGCGGTCCCTGGAGCTGAGGGGAAAAATTGGTGCAAACAGTAAAAAGGAGTGCCAAATGTGTAATGTAGGCGTGATGGAGACCCTGGAACACTTTCTTCTAGAATGCCCAAAATACCACTGTAAAAGAGTAATATTCACTGGGAGTATAATAGGGAAGTGGGATGGGAGAATGAAGGACACGTGAGTAGCGAGTGACTCTAAGCAGAGGGTTAATATGCTAATCGGAGAGATTGGGAAAAATGAGGCAAAGGAAGTCATCAAGTAGTTCGTCTCCGAGTGTTGGGAGGAGAGTAGTCTCCTGCACAGCCCACTAGGTATTCACCCAGAGGTCTGCTATCAGCTTCAACCATTTTAAAATGTCGGCGCAAATGGAGAAGAAGAAAAGCGTTTCTCGGTAGGGATGAAAAATTGTACTGTTGAGTACGTTAAAATGCCCAGATTTTACCCATTTTTATCGAAATCTTTTTCAGAGATACTTTCTGATCGATCTGAACAAAAATGAGTGCATATCTCCACCAAACAACAGTATTCGACGCGTTTTAATGTCAGGGAGCACGTCGATTATTCATGTTTTGATCTCAAATGTTTATTTCTGAGCTGGGCATAGCATCCCAGCATAGTGTATCATAAACTACGCCCGATAGCCGTCATTTTGACACCAACCACACCTCTGTACCGCAATCAATTCAAAACTTACAGCTAATTTTATCTTTTCGACCCCCTCCGGTATGCCTCACCCACGAGCTGTGGAGGCATGGGACTTCGTCTACAACGAGATACGGTTTGGCGAAAGGATACGGTTTCTCACTTCAAAATAATTTTTTTTATAAATATCGACACAGACAATTGAAAATCCAAGCCAAATCGGGGGGGGGGGGGGGGGGGCGCAAAAAAATGCCAGGATACAAGATCCGGGTGGGTGGGTCCCAGCCCCAAGGTGCAGTTTTTGCCGGTGTCATGCAATTTTTTGCCAAATATCATTTTACAGACAAGTAATTACAACCAAAGTGAATTCAAGTGCTTAGATTCATAAATTAGAACAGAATAGAGCATTGATAATGTGTTGGGGGGGGGGGGGGGGGGGGGCTCCACGTTGGAATTTTTTCCCCATGTTTTACACTTCATTAGGGGGTAGGTCCTGTTCTGGGTCTGGCAAAAATTTGCAAAACAAAAATGTGATTCCCAGCTATTTGGTCATAATTTTCACTCCTTTATATTTCTACTAAGGCAGTCTGCCTCTTATTAGTGCTTTGTGGCTCCAATAAATTTGATTCTTCTCTAAGCCTCAGGGTTCCTCATGTCATTGGTCTAGTGTGCTTCCATGTATGGAATAACTGGAAAGATTGACAGAATAAAAAATCTTGATTGTGGAAAACGTGTATAATTTCAAGGTAAATATGATTCTTGTGACACTAACATAAAAAAAATAAATAAGAGGCAATTCATCTCAGACAAGCCACCCTACCAGGGGTCAAAGAACTTCAGTATTAGGTCTCTCTCAGACCAGCTGTACAAACTAAACGTTTAACCGAAAAGTAATGAAATGAAAAACGACTATTTCTTGTGGACAGTTGAAGATATCCAGGTGGGAACAATATATTTTGGGCAGGGCTTCTTGGTGGTGGGTTTCGACTGGTGTCTGAACAGCATAGACATGTTGTACATCGGGGTATGGGTTGTGTTGCTTGGAACATGAATGGGTGTATATCTGCAATTCAGGTGGTGGAGGCGGGTTCCAGTGGTTACCCGAGGGTCTGATGCTGCATTTCCGTTGTAGCTTTATATGCAGAGAGATTGTTTTGGGGCCATCTGTGGCTAGGGATGCCTTGGATGACCAAGAGCAGGGCTGGGATATCGGACAAGTTGGTTTGCGGCACCTTTCATGTTTGGGGAAAAGTATTTTTTTTTTGGATTTAGGTAATTTGAAAACTTCGTTAAACAGATTTTATAAATTGGGGGTGGGTCCTCAATTGTCTTTGAGGAAAAACAGTGCGGGAGGGATGGGTGTCCAGCAAGACATGACTGGCAAAAATTTGCATTCCGGGGGTGGTGGGTCCCAAAAATTTGAAATGTAAAAAGTTCTACCTTGTATCCGTAATTTTTTGCCTGCCCCCCCCCCCCGGCCAAATTGCCAAGTACGATAACAGTGTTCTTTCTTTTCGCCCCCCCTCCCTCCCTCCCTCCTCGGCTATGTCTCATCTACGGGCGGAGGACTCATGAGATTTCGTCTGCAACGGGATACGGTATGGCGAAAGGACACGGTTTCTTACTTCAAAATAAAAATATATAAATATCGACACAGATAATTGAAAATCCCTGCCATATTCCCAAGTACGGTAACAGGATTTTCAAATGTTTAAGCCCTATTTCCAAAGTCTAGGTATGGTATCACGTCCTCGCGTGATGCATTCGAAATACGGTTCATGGCTGTCGTGGTGATGTCAACTGTACCCCTTGGTCAAACTTATTTTAAAAGCTGCATGGTAATTTTCTATCCCCCCTCCCACCCCCACCCCAAATCATTGCACACACACCTGTACAGAAGTTTACAAAACGTGTTTGCTGCCATTTATTCTTCCAAGTTGAAGTAAAACATAATGCAGAAACACGCTAAAAACTAAAGTGTAAAAACTACGCTTGAAGTGCTGTATTTAACACTTACTAAGTGCTGAACTAGCACTTTGTTCAAGTGTAGATATTCCAGATCTTGACAGGTGTTACAATAATACCACTTGACAAGTGTTATGTCGCGACACCTAAAAGGAAACACGCAGATGACGCGGGTCAGGCTCGAACTCTCGAGCCTGATCCGCGTCATCTGCGTTGTGTCCTTTTAATTATGTACCCACCAAGCGCAAATCAAATTATGGACGATTCTTGAAGAACAACCAATGCTAGACACATGGGAAGTGCCATCCATTCAAGTTTCAGATGTCTGATGATTGTAATGTCTTAGTGCTTAAAGCATTGCACTTTGAGTGTTAAAATCAAACCCTAAGAGTTAGAATGGGTTTAACACCTTGAAAGTGTCAGTTTTAACACTTTAGTTTTAAGTGTGAAGAACTAGGAATTCAAATGTTCAGTAATATAATATCTTTTCATCTTATTCAGATATACGTGTGAAGAACAGGTATTAAAATGTCAACCTGACATTCATCGATTCGATAAAAATGAATGTAACAATTCACAAAAATATAAATAACCATTTATGAAAAGCTAAGGCTGATTAGCATTTATGACATTTCAGCAAAGATGATAAATATACTTAACAGAACATAAATGTATCTGGAGAGTGGCTTGTCACTAAAACACTTGCGGGGTGGACTTTCAACACAGACTATGGCGCCCATAGAGCAGAATGAGGACGTTTCTCGGTAGGGAGTCGAAATTGTACTGTTGTGTTTAAGTTAAGATGCCCAAATCTTTCCCATTTCTGTCTCAATTTTTTTTTCCGACGGGTTTTGTGATCGACTTGAACAAAATGAGTCGCCGCCAAAACGACAGCATTTTAATGTCCAAGGGCCCTGTCGATTATTCATGTTTTGATCTCACATGTTTATTTCTGGGCGTGGTAGCATTCCAACATAGCGCATCGTAAACTACGCCCGCCATTCGTCATTTTGCCACTAACCATATCCATGTGCCACAATTAATTCGAACGTTGGCGGGGCGCGGTGGCGTCGCCGTAACCGGTTCTCGTCAGAACACCGATGTTAAGCAACATCGAGCGCGGTTAGTTGTTGGATGGGTGACCATTTCAGCGACTGATTCGCGCTCCCGCGTTGTGTCCTTGGGTAAGGCACTTAACCCCGATTGCCTACATGGGGGCACGATGACGCTGTGTACTAAGGCGTACTGCACGTCGAAGGTGCGTGCGCATGTCTTCAACCAATCTAACCCTGCCTGCGCCGCGGTGCAGAGTTCAGAGTTACGATGTTGGAGAGCTGACAGCTGCTCGTCGTTTCTCGGTGGGTCTCTCCGGGTACTCCGGCTTCCTCCACCCGTAAAACTGTCACCGACATGATATGACCCTGACTGTTATTGTGTCGATAAACCCTAATAAAAAAAAAAAAAAAAATTCGAACGTTACAGCTGATTTTATCATTTCGACCCCCACATCCCCGGTGAATTTGTCACCCATGGGTGGTGTACGTGAATGAGACTTTGCGTACAACGAGATATGGTATTGCGAAAGGACATATTTTCTCACTTTAAAACAAGGAAAATTAATATCGACACAGATGATTGAAAATCCCCGTCCAATTCCCAAGTGCGGGTAACAGGAGTTTCAAATGTTCATTTCCAAATTCTAACTGTGGTATCAAGTCCTCACATGAGGGATCTAAAATTAAGGTTCATGGCACTTCTTGGTCACACTTATTTCAAAAACAACAGGTACCCCTTCTCTCCCGCCACCCCACCCAACCCATTGTACACACACCTGTGGAGTAGAATTTTACAAAACGTTCTGCCATTTACTCTTCAGAGTTGAAAGAAAATATACGAAACTAGCACGGGCGCCGGAGCCGCCGCGACCACCCCGACCAATGTCGGGGCAAAACATTTGCCGATCATGACATTTTTGTGATCGACCTTCAGCCGAACGTCATTCACACCAAATAACTATAGGCTATGATTTTTTAATTTTGTTCTGCGGATATCCGAAAATAGTGGGCGCATAGATCGTCTTGTTTCTTTAATATTGGGCACACAATGGCGGCTATTAATGACGAGTTAATGTAAGATGAGGAGATTTTGGGGACTACTTCTTTAGTATTCCATAGTGAAGAAGTAGCTCCAAAATTGGTCTGAGAGAGGTCATTTTTCAAACATGTTTTGGGTGCAGAGCCGGATGTACGAATTGGCCGACAGGACGGACGCCCAGGGCCGTCACATCTGTGAGGGCCCCTACATTAATGTTCGACTTTCGAAGAACATAATATGACAAAATATTTTGCCATATTATGTTCCTCGAAAGACGTTGCATGCACAGTCATTTTTTTCTCTCCCCTACATAATCGATGGCAACAATTCGAAAAAACAGGGATCTGGGTGTTATGATCGGGCCAATGTTTGAACCGTTCCGACGCCCCTGACCAGGAATTAAAATGTTCAGTACTATAATATTTTTTTCAGCCGATTCAGATGTTATATACATGTAAAGAACAGACCCAAAATGTCACCCTGATATTCGCCGATTGGTTAAAAATGAATGTAACAACTTACAAAAATTTGAATACACATTTATGTTACTTTTCGGCCGTAAAAAAGCTCTCATTCATAAGCTCCAGAATATCCAAAATTGTGCGGCTAGAATTATCACTCGAAATCGGAAATACTGCCAAATATTACCCCAATACTTATGAGCCTTCACTGGCAAAAAATAAGGTACAAAACAATCCTGATTACCTACAAATGCACAAATGGAATAGCCCTGTAGTACCTATCTGAGCTGATCTCCCAGTACACACCGACGAGAAACTTGCGTTCCGCTGGCTCTAACAACATTGTCACACAGAATGCAAAAATGGCCTCAGCCGGCGATAGGGCTTTCTCAGTCACTGCACCTGTTCTCTGGAATTCCTTACCAAGTCATATAAAACAGAACTGACCATTAAACAATTTAAGTCCCACTTGAAAAGATATCTATTTGGCCAAGCATTTTGTTTGACCACGTAGGGATAAAACCCATACACTGCGTCATTACAGTGTAGCATGTAAAGCCAAAAAGCACTATGTGGATCTTAGGTTTAAATATTATTATTATGACAAGCTAAAACTAAATGGTATTATGACATATCAGCAAAGTTACTACATGCACTTAAGTGAACATCAATGTATCTGGTGAGTGGACTGTCATTAAAACACCTGCATATTTATTTTTATCGAATCGGTGAATATCAGCCAGGACATTTTAATGCCTGTTCTTCACATGTATATGAATACGTTGAAAACATATTATATTACTGAATATTTGAATTTCTAGTTTTTTAGTATATTTTTTTCAACTCGGAAGAATAAATGGCAGCAGGCACGTTTTGTAAACTTTTTCCAGTAAAGGTATGTGTGCAATGCTTGGTGGTGAGGCAGGGGGGGGGGGGGGGGGGTTGGGGTTACCTGCAGCTTTTAAAATAAGTTTGACCAAGGCGTACAGTTGATAGTTGATGTCATCACGGCAGCCATGAGCCCTATTTTCGAATGCATTACGTGAGAGCGTCATACCACACCTAGAATTTGGAATAGAACCTAAACATTTGAAAATCCCGTTACCTGTACATGGGAATTTGACCGGGATCTTCAATCATTTGTGTCGATATTTATAATTTTTGTTATCTTGAAGTGAGAAATTGTGTCATTCGCCATACAGTATCCCGTCGCAGTCGAAGTCCCGTGCATCGAACGCCCGTGGTCGAGGCATATCTGAGGGGTGGAGGGGGGGGGGGGGGGGAGTCGAAAATATAAAATTAGCTGTCACTTTTTAATTAATTGCGGCACAGATGTGTGGTTGGTGTCAAAATGACGGCTATCGGGCGTAGTTTCTGATACACTATGTTATCAAGAGAGATCAAAACATGAATCTATGCCCAGCTCAGATATAAACATTTTAGATCAAAATATGAATAATCGACGTGCCTCCCTGGCATTAAACGAGTCGAATACTATTGTTTGGTGGTAATATGCTCTCATTTTTGTTCAAATCGATCGGAATATATCTCGGAAAAAGATTTCGATAAAAATGGCCAAGATCTGGGCATTTTAACGTATACATCAGCACAATAATTTCTCATCCCTACCGAGAAAAGCTTTTCTTCTACTCTATTTGCGCCGCCATTTTAAAATAGCTGAAGCTGATAGCAGACTTCTAGGTAAATACCTAGTGGGCGGCGCAGGACACTAGGAGGAGAGAAGAAGCGTGGGAATAGGGAGGCAGTTGGGAGCACAGTGATAACCAAGGCCTTCTCAAAGGAGTACCGCAACAAATCTGCGGCCGGCCAAGTGTTATTATTACTATTACCTTTCATTTCAGGTATATCGTTCAAAAGTTTATTGTCAATACATCGCTGCTTTTCTTTTAACCCTTTACCTAACGAATATACAAATTGAGCAGTTGAAAAAATTACATTTTTTCAAATATTTTAACAAAACCATATCATGTGACCCCTCATTGGAACGAGCTCATTGAGCTCGTTCCAATGAGGGGTCACATGATATGGTTTTGTTGAAATTTTTGAAAAATGTAAAAAATTGATTTTAAAATAATACATTTTGATATTGTCTGCGTTGGGTAAATGGTTAAGATTGAAACATCTTTATGGAGTTCTACTACATAATTTAAAATAATAGAGATATCCGAGCTCAAGTAGATAGAGATCGAGTTGTGGACTTTAGGTGTTTCAATATTGGCGTGGATAGAGGTTGTGAGTGATTGACTTTACTGCTATTACTTACGAATTCTACGATATATTCTTCTCGTTCGTTGACCATGTAAAATAGTAAATTGTATATATCCTTTGCAAATGTATCGGCGACACTTTCGTTCTTCAATTTACATCGACGTTTCATTGATGACGTCACGTCAAAAGGAAAAGAACGCATGTTCTTTACATGCTCAGATATTGTGGCACGTATTAGGTCTAGAGTTTTCTCACAGCTAATCGTAGCGGACAGTAATGAGTCTTTAAATACATCTTTTGTACAGCCGTTCAAATATTTCATTAGCCATAGAATATAGATGGAGCAATCAGTAATGGAGTTAGTTTGATTTTGGTTTGAAAACTGTTAATAAGAAGGGTTAATGTAGACGCTAAGTCTAGGTAATCTTCTGAATCACCTATATATTAGGTTGCACTACCTCTTGAAGATAGCACGTCATCCTTTTCTCTGCATGTATGAGTCGAAGACAAGCTGTCTGGGTTATTGAGATGCGTGGACTTGGTAACAAGGGCAACATTTGTGCTTTGATCCATGCTCCGTGCACTGGCTGTGGTGTTAATGTAGACGCTAAGTCTAGGTAATCTTCTGAATCACCTATATGTTCAGTTGCGCTACCTCTTGAAGACAGCAGGTCAACCTTTTCTCTGTTTGTATGAGTCGAAGACAAGCTACCTGGGTTATTGAGATGTGTGGACTCAGTAACATCGGTAACAAGGGTAACATCTGTGCTTTGATCCATGCTCCATGCACTGTGTGTGGAGTTAACTTGTATGTTTGTATGCAGACGAATTCCACGGTGATTGATGTATACATATTATCATTACAGTCTGTTGATCTGTGTCGTAGTATCACGTCAAGTTGAGGTGGCCAGATTGTCGGACCACACGAGCTGCTGCAGGTGATCCGACAATCTGGTCACCTCAACGAGACGTGATACTACGATACAGATCAACACACTGTTATGATGATAGGTTTATTATATGACTGACACACTAACAGTAACTTAATTTCCTTACCTCGATTTACTTATTCCCTTGAATCAAACTCTGTCATGGCTTCCCCAGTAACGAAGTCTATTTTTGACGGATAAATAGTCCGACGTTATTCCTACGGAAATTCTCGGCAATTTCCATAGGAGTGTGGTATGAATTTTTGATCAGGTGTGACATGAATGATAGTCCGTAGGAACGTTAGTCCCTCTGGACTATTATTCCGCGGAATTATAGTCCTAGGTCTAACATTTCTGGGAATAGTACATGTAGTCCGGCGGACTACTATTCCTAGAAATGTTAGACCTAGGACTATAATTCCGCGGAATAATAGTTCAAAGGGACTAATTTTCCTACGGACTATCATTCCTGTCACACCGGGAAAACCTCACATGGTGTGATCCGACAGTTTGGATAAAATCGTCAAACAGTAGTGGTATTTAGGGTAAAAATATCATAGTCATATAATAAAAACTCTATTAACATAAAACATTGTTTAATGATTGTTTTCACGCGTCTGCTTTCGGTTTGACAGAGTCATGCCCACTATTGTAATTGTTGGGCAAATCAAGAATATGTTCAGTTACGTCACCGACATACTTTGTTATTGAATGTTATACGAAAGTTTGTAGATGTTACATGTATATGTCAGAATACCGAAATGGAAAAGTCACTCTATACCCGTCTGAATATTCAACCGAATATTGTTTGATCCGAATAGTCTATAAATTACTCAATCTTGTATTGGCTATTCATTTGAGCTTTAGCAGTGCATTCCCTCAATTTTCCAGGAATATATATATATATACGTTTTAAAAATTTCGAATGCTCCATTATTAAAATGAGTCTTGTCTTAACAAGAATTCTATCCGATTTTCCACGAAAGAGGTTAAAGTGAAAAACATAATCCACTTGTAGGCAGGTATGAACAGAGTATGTGTGAATAACATGTCTAAACTAGAGATTAAGAGATCTTGACTGAATGTTTATCACATCTTTCCATACCACAGGACAGCTCCCAGCAAAGGATTCCGCACCTTTAGTACGGACAAGTACTGTTACTAAGGTGATTATGAACCCACACAAAAGAAGCCTTGCACCGAAAATCGGGAAACAACACTTCAAAGATCTTAAAACACTTATTTCTCTGCACTTTCGAAATAATCAAATTCCGCTACGCGTTCAGTAAGTGTCAATGTCCATCATGTTCGAGCTATGTCGAGGTCACAAGAAAAGAATTCTCAAAAATCACGGATAACTACTGGAGTAAACAGACATGTAATCTTCACTGAATAACCAAAAGGCAATAGACCAACACAGAATAATAGTCAAACGCTCGGGAAAAAATTATAAAAGAAACAGCTTGTGCCTGTTAATATTCCTCTGCAGGAAAATACATTTAGTTTGTGGAATGATGCGCACTCATTGATGATACAAATTGGCTAACATTTCGAAATTGTTATCATCATATATTGAATTTCCCACACTCATGATGTTAAATTTACCGACAGCTTGAGCCAGAACAAAAACAAGTTCCCATTCACTCAACCAATATTTGCAACATATACACGGTTACAGTATAAGCAGTAGTAAATTAATTATGGGCACAACAGGCACAGTGGGTTAAAATCAAAGGTTTCTGCGGAAAAAGAATAATTGAGTTTCATTTGCAAGGTAAATATCGAGAAACTAGATTTGTAAGAATATTAAGCTACACATTTAGTTTGTCTCAGTTGTCTGATCTGGTTTGATTTGGGTTTTACATCGTTTTCAACAACTATGGCTATACGATGCCTATGCCACAACGTTGTTAGTTCCCAAGATGGAAGTCGAATTATTCAAACAGATCCACTGGATGGCCGACGGAATTCGCCAACCACTGGAGGAACTATAACAAACTCATCCACAAAGACACCTCAATATAAGGATAAAAAGGTTTTCCATCAGACCTGTGTATTTATAATAATCTCTTGGCCACTACACTTCATAATGTGCAAATAAATATCTACAGCGTAGACGATTTGTCAAGTAAATCGAATTAAAATAACAAATCGTCGTCATGGAATCTGCAGGCTCAATGATACATTTTATGTCAGTTTCTACAAAGAAAATGTGGTAAGAGGTTTATCTGATAAGAGCTCAATAATAGATGAATCCGATAAAATCTTCAATCGTCCAAATTATGTAAGAAATTCTGTACGTGGTCAACAAATATATATATATTTGCTTTTGGCAATGACAGGATAGTAGCATTGAGTTTAAATGGTTTACAATGTATGGCGGTGATAAAACGCAGAGATCTGGTGACACCACGGGGACTGTGTATTAATAATGACGGTAGTCTTTTTGTATGTAGTTGTAACAACAATTGAATTGTAACAAGAGTACCGCCTAGCGGGGCAACATACGCCCGTCAAAATTGGAATGCAAGTTTCTCTGGGGTAAAGTTTGAAATTTTTGTTGACTCGACTATGTCTACCCCCCGCCCCCCCCCTCCAATCATTGCCCATTCCCCTGCCCTGTCTGGAGTAAAGGGTAATTCACCTGTTTTCACTTTTTCATATTAATCGATCCGAGGCCTTCACAAAATAAAAACAAGGCTGCTGTAGAAGATTCTCCACGCCGTTTACAATGGTAGCATCCATTCGTTGACAGGTTAACTTCTTTGATATTGATGGACGATAGGTGGCACAAAGGAAAAGGACATTTTGAGGATCATAATAGCTATAAACGGCGAGGATTCTCGTCGTTTAAAAATAAAATGGTGTTATCTGCTCCTGTCACATGCACAACCACAATTGATGATCAACATGGGTGCAGAGTTTGAACAATAAAGCAAGTAAAATGTTGGAGTAGGCGACACAATAGTGTAAAGTTTCAAGTACTAAAAGGGAGTATAACTCTGGAAATACAAAACAGAGTTACCTGCTCTTGTCACATGCACAACGGCAAATGGTGATCAACACGTTTGAAAAGTTTGAGTAATATAGCATGAAAAATGTTGAAGAAGAAGGCGACACAATACTGTAACGTTTTAAGTACTAAAAGGGGCATAACTCTGGAAATACAAAGTAGAGTTACCTGCTCTTGTCACACGCACAACGGCAATTGGTGGTCACCATGTGTGCAAAGTTTGAACAATATAGCATGTAAAATGTTGAAGGAGTAGGCGACACAATACTGTTATGTTTTAAGTACTAAAAAGAGGCATAACTCTGGAAATACATAACAGAGTTACCTGCTCTTGTCACATGCACAACGGAAATCGGTGATCAACATGTGTGCAAAGTTTGAACAATATAGCATGTAAAATATTGAAGGAGAAGGCGTCACAATACTGTAATGTTTTAAGTACTAAAAGGGACATAACTCTGGAAATACAAAATGGAGTTACCTGCTCTTGTCACACGCACACCGGCAATTGGTGAGATCACCATGTGTGCAAAGTTTGAACAATATAGCATGTAAAATGTTGAAGAAGTAGGCGACACAATACTGTAATGTTTTAAGTACTAAGAAGGGGGCATAACTCCGGAAATACAAAGCAAACCTACCTGCTCTTCTCACATGCACAACGGCAATTACTGATCAACATGTGTGCAAAGTTTGAACAATATAGCATGTAAAATGCTGAAGGAGTAGGCGACACAATAGTGTAATGTTCCAAGTATTAAAAGGTGGCATAACTCTGGAAATACAAAACAGAGTTACCTGCTCTTGTCCCATGCACAACGGCAATTGGTGATCAACATGTGTGCAAAGTTTGAAATATAGCATGTAAAATGTTGAAGGAGAAGGCGACACAATACTGTAATGCTTTAAGCACTAAAAGGGGCATAATTCTGGAAATACAAAAAGGAGTTATCTGCTCTTGCACAACGGCAATTGGTGATCAGCATGTGTGCAAGGTTTGAACAATATAACATGTAAAATGTTGAAGGAGTAGGCGACACAATACTGGAATGTTTTAAGTACTAAAAGGGGGCATGACTCTGGAAATACAAAACAGAGTTACCTACTCTTGTCACATGCACAACGGCAATCGGTGATCAACATAGGTCCCATTACAGTTATGCAGGTAAAAACGTTGGCTTCCCATTAACACGGTCGAGGATATTTCGCTTTTAAATTACCTCCCCTATTCACTATACTCAAAATGTATACAGTTTCTGGAAGCTCTGAATATGGCCTTTTCTGGAGACAACTGTACACAACAAAAATCTTGCAATATCACTCAACTACACTCAGCTGAATGACACAGTTGATGGCTAAAAAAATGACTCAAAATGGTCAAAATTTTCTCATTTTCGGGATAAACTTCTAATTTTCGTACATCGATAGTAATAAAACTGTGTTATAGGAATTCCTCCACTGAGGATTTTACAGCATAACATGATCATTCTGACAAATAAAAAGCACATGGGTCTCTTATTCATTTTTTCAGAAGGCTTTCTGAAAGCAAATTGACACAAAAATTGTCCCATTTGTAAACTGCAAATTGTCAGGTTCCAAACAGGTCTGGGTTAGTCATTTAACACTTCCATGTGACCTTGACCCCCAATTGAAATGCACTTGACAGTACACAGTTTGAATCAAGACCATCAACAGATTATTTTGGCCATATCACCATTAAAGAGAATTATTTACTAAATCCACACCACCACAAACTAAAACTATAGCTCAAAATAGCCATTTGGCTGATATCCAATAACCTCGGAAATGACCTTTTAATAGGAAACGAGACCTACATGTATAGCATGTAAAATGCTGAAGGAGAAGGCGACACAATACTGTAATGTTTTAAGTACAAAAGTGGCATAACTCTGGAAATACAAAATGGAGTTACCTGCTCTTGTCACATGCACAACGACAATTGGTGATCACCATGTGTGCAAAGTTTGAACAATAAAAGGGGGCATAACTCTGGAAATACAAAATGAAGTTATCTGCACTTGTCACATGCACAACTGCAATTACTGATCAACATGTGTGCAAAGTTTGAACAATGTAGCAGGTAAACATTTGGATGAGTAGAACGGAGGAACAGACAGACAGACAGACAGGCAGACAGACAGACAGACAGACAGGCAGACAGACAGACAGACAGACAGACAGACAGACAGACAGACAGACAGGCAGGCAGGCAGGCAGGCAGGCAGGCAGGCAGGCAGGCAGGCAGGCAGGCAGGCAGACAGACAGACAACGCCATAACATAATACGCCCTTAAAAAAAGTGACGGGCGTATAAAAATCAGTAAGGATGGTGAGTATGTATCTACCATTCTAACCTATCAACACGGGAATGTTGAACCCAAAAGTATGTGTTATAATATATGTAATAACGCTGTAACTGTAACAACTACAAAACGGATAAAATAAGTCTCTACAAACCACAATAACTATTAACAACTGCATTTGTTGTCATTGTTCTATACTTTCATCTGCCACATGGCGGAATAATAGTGATGACTTGCATTTTGACCAAATATTAGTAATAGTGATGGCGTTTAAACTCTGCCGGGACGCGGTGGCTCAGTAGGTAGAGGTGCAGGCTGCGAGGTCCTCGGTTCGAACCCCACCAACGGCAACGGCGTTCGGTCTTTGAGCAAGACACTTCACCCCCATTGCCCACATGGAGGGAGCGGTGTATTGAGGCGTACTACTCGTCGATGGCGCACCTGTCTTCAACCAACCTGCTTGATGGAGTTAGTATGTTGGGGGAGCCGAAAGAATGTCGGTGGTTCTCTCCGGGTATTCAGGCTTCCTCCGCCCGTAAAATAGTCGTGGTCACGGTTAGTCATTGTGCAGAAATATGTGACCTTAAAGGCCATTAAATAAATAAATTTAAACTCTGCCTCTGTTAGTTTAAAAATAAAAATGATGACTGACATTTTCCTCCAAACTTAATAATAATGTCATCACCAGAAGACAATGAATTTTTAAATATTATGAAATATAATATATGACAGAACTGTTTGAAATCATTTTGTTTTCACAAAAATATTTCATTGTAGTTAATTGGAGAGTGCCTATAGGCTCACTCCGAAAAACGTCAGTAAAATAATTTATCCTTGCCAAATGGAAGACAATAGAATTTAATAAACGTTTGGCCAGGGTTTGTTGTTATTTGCTGGTATTTGCCTTGTCTCTGATAAAAAACTATTTGAATCACAACTGCTGATAATATATCAAGGAATAACATTTCTGAGCCCATTGCCAAAATAGGACATGGCTGCTGAGAAACACCCATGGCTTGATTTGACATTGAGCTCAAGATATGTGTCTGGGGGAACTTATCACTGGAAAGGTTAAACTGTTAAACACTCAAATGTGCAATATTACTATTCAATAACTTGATAGTGTTCTACTCTTGAACACCAAGAGGTAAATCGTGAATCGAATGACATTACAATCTACAGCCAAATAAATGGATTGTCAATCCTATTGTGGGTTTTAACGTTGAGTTTTATAAGGACATAATGCCGTACATCAAGACAAAGCAATTTTGGGTGTATATATTATTAGTTACACAGTTTGTTGGTGGTCTAATATGGTATATATGGCGTCAATTAATTTCATATTGGACGAGAGCGAAGCTCGAGTCCAATATGGAATTAACTGACACCATATATACCATATTAGGTCACCAACAAACTGTGTAACGAATATATCTTACCGACTGCTGCATCGATGCATAGAACTAATAACAACAGCGATCAAAATTAAATGAGAGAATTCTCACAATGTGTTCACGTGTCTTTGCCTTGTTACAATTCATGGGAGAGTGCTTACATGCAGGCACTCTCCCATAAATTGTGACAAGACAAATTCATACATACCAAACAGTTTCATTCCGAAGGTAACATGATACACATCCACAGAATATGAAGCCTTTTAAATTGCCTAACCTGCAATTCAGACCAAATATGGGCTTCCAACACGCGATCTTTCAACTTGAAGCGTGTATCGACTGCCGCCAATTTGAATAATCAACGAACAAAGGGGAGATTACCCATAGCTGTCAGCCTATATTGATGTTGACAGGCAGTATATGGTTTTATATGCAGTCTGCATGTGACGTCTTTGAACCAATGAAATTCCCAGATACTTGTAGGAGGTAAAATATAATCCAATTTATGGTGTCGAAGTTGACGAATACTTAACATATAATTATGATGGAAAAAGTCACACACTCGTCAAAGTCTCTGCACGTTAATGGCTGAACAGTTAATCAGATTGGTCTTTATTATAAAACCCAATAATACCGCAAATTTCCAACAGAGTGTTGAATAATAAACAAAAACTGTTGCTTAGATTTAAGGTCTCTTTATTGGTTCCCAGTGCTCAACCAGTTATTAGTCTTGCTATCAAACAATGTCATGACTGCTGGCCAGCAACCCTGGCATGATTTGATGAAAGGACATCAACACATCCGTGAATTACGTGGTGGTGCTATTACATAACAGCAATCTCCAATGAAAGAATTTGTTAACAGATTGACCCTGGGCTATACCAAGAATGTATATGTTGGATATGCACGCCTGCCATTACGGGAATACTTTCTTCTCGGCCAATGCTATGCACCACCTTTTTGAAATGTGGGGCGTAACGCCTCCCCACTGCTTTCGGTAAGCCAACTTGTCTGTGCAGAATCTTTGACGATGTAAATACAACGACGCATAATGCCAACAGTACATTATTCAGTAACTTGAATAAAGTTTTAAAGTTCAAGGTATTAAGCCACATGACCGATAACACAACACAAATCACGAGAACGGCCACAAATGTATTGTTTTTATAGCGAAACTGTTAATATTTACAAAATCAAACAAAATGAATAAGGTTGAACTGCAAATGAATTTCTTCATCACGACTTTCTGTAAATATTGTTCATATTTATGGGGGTAATAGGAAAGATCTTCTGAGGAGCCTGCCATTATATAATATCGTACTTAGTACATTTAATTAAGTGCAGCTGTAAATAAATTCGTTATATTCGTTGCAAGATAATTTGGTTTGTACAGTAGTTAAATTGTAGGTTGAATGTGTAATTTAAAATCAAATGTATTGTTTCTTTAGATGTTATCAGAATCTGACAGTATGTGTTATAAAGTAATATTGAAACAGTTGAAATGTAAGGAATATTCATCTATTTATATATGTTAGTATTAACACCGACACAGAGTTTATTATTGTTAGAAATCGTACATCCCCAAGAGGTGTTCTCCGCTTTATATGGGTAAGCATATAACGAAAATGAAAAGACATAAATGAAATTGAGAATTACTTTTCCCCATTCTAAATGCTCTTGGGTGTTCTTTGTTCACCCTGATGTTGAAAATTCCCTGACAGTAGTCACTTTAATAAGCATCACCAGGCCTGGCATTTTCAGAAGAACGATTTATTCGCTGGCCCATTGCTCGCCTTAAAAAAAATTAAGGGCGGAAACTAGCCCTCATGGCTTTAGAAAATAATGCTAACCATAACAGCATATTCCTAAAATTCACTTCTTTTCACATCTCTGCTATGTTAGTGGTCTCTGTAAGACGGCCACAGTGTCCCTCTCAAACATTGGCCCGGTGGTGGGGGGGGGGGGGGTGCAGTATAGCCGTCTCATGGCCACCATCCCCACCCCAAGCCATGCGAGAGGGAGATATTTTTAGCCATCCTGCATTTTTAAGAACTCCAGGCCGGTCTCACAATTAATATAATATTCTACACTCCATAATAAACTGTAGGATAACTGGAAGAATTATTTTCAGTTTTACCTTTCTTTTAATTAGAGGTACCAAAAAGTCCCAAAATGAGATTTTTGAAAAGAACTGTGTGAAGAGTTCCTAAAAATTAGATCCAAGGTCTGATGGTATGAACAAACGAGAAAACCGAGAAATAAAAGTTTTGAAGTCAAGTTTTTATTGGATTGCGGTTCCACTGTTAATATTTTACCGGAGAAACTGTACTTTCAGATTTTCAAAGATGAAAAGTTTGCAAAATTTACTGGTGATGAAGGAACTTTGTTTCTGTTCAATAAAACTCAAACAAAAACTGTGGGCAAATGCCGATTAACTGAGCGAAGTCCGAAAAATAATAAAAAATACAATATTGAATTTAGTATTGTTCCCGGAAATGTGAGACCTATTTTAGATGCATGAGTAATTCAGCACATGCAGTTGATTTCAGTAAGACGAGAAAATATTCTGAGTTTTGAGAACAAATCTGTTAAACATTGTGATCCTGATTTGACAGTGATTGAACGCCTTGAAAATTATTATTGTTTTGAAGGCGAGGGATCTTTTGAAGGGAAATTGTATTTAGAGATTGACAAGTCAGTTGCACCAGTAAGAATTCCTTTAAGAAAGGTACAAGAGTAGGTGGAAAGTAAACTGCAGGGGCGCCGGAACGGCCCAAACATTGGCCCGACCATAACACCCAGATCCCTGTTTTTTCGAATTGTTGCCATCGATTATGTGGGGAGAAAAAAAATAACAGTGTATGTAGTTCGTCTTTCGATGTTCCTCAAAAGACGAACTTCACTGTGGAGGCCCCCACAAATGTGGGGGCCCTGAGCGTCCGCCCAGTCTGCCCATTCATAAATCCGGCCCTGCCTGCAGAAAATGTTTCAAAAATGACATCTCTCAGACGCAGTTTGGGGCTACTTCTTTAGTATTCCAACCGCTTCCGAAGCGGTTGGAATACTAAAGAAATAGCCCCCCAAATCTCCTCATCTTACGTTAACTCGTCATTAATAGCCGCCATTGTGTGCCCAATATTAAAGAAACAAGACTATCTATGCGCGCACTATTTTCAGATATCAGCCAGAACAAAATTAAAAAAATCATAGCCCAGTTATTTGATATAAATGACGTTCGGCTGAAGTTCGATCACAAAAATATCATGATCGGCAAATGTTTTGCCCCGACATTGGTCGGGGTGATCGGGGCAGCTCCGGCGCCCCTGAAATGAAATGTGAAATTGACAGATTGGTGAAATTAAAAATAATTTCTCCAGTAACAGTTCCTACAGATTGCATCTCATCGATGGTTGTGGTTATGAAGCCAAATAACAAGGTTCGACTGTGTATTGACCCAAAGCCACTAAATAAGGTGTTAAAAAGAAATAATTATCCATTGTCAACAATTGAAGACATATTGCCTGATTTGAATAAAGCCAGACTATTTACAGTTGCAGATGCGAAAAATGGATTTTGGCATATTCACTTAGACGAAGAAAGTTGTTTGCTTACAACTTTTGATACCCCATGGGGTAGATTTAGATGGCTTCGTATGCCACATGCTATTTCACCTTCACCCGAGGAATTTCAAAGACGTTTAGATGAGACACTACAAGGGCAAGAAGCTGTTCATGATGATGTTTTAATATACGGTGTTGGTGAGTCTGATCAAGAAGCTTTGATGATTCATCATAACATTAATCTTAAAACTTTCTTTGAACGTTGTGAAGAAAAGAATATAAAAATAAACAAAGATAAGTTGAAACTCAGGCTTACTGAAGTATTCTATTTAGGCATATAATCTCTGCAGATGGTTTAAAAATAGATCCTAATAAAGTAACTGCAATTAAAAATACGCCTGCTCAAAAAGATAAGCATGGGGTACAAAGACTTTTGGGTATGGTAAATTTTCTGCCTAAATTTATTTCTCAAATTTCTGAAGTTACTTCACATGGAATGATCATGTCCATGGAAAATGTTTTGAAAATATCAAAAAGCTTTTAGATAGAGCTCCAGTTTTGAATTATTTTGATCCTAATATAAACAAAGAAACTGTAGTGCAGTGTGATGCATCCGAGTATGGACTTGGAGCATGTTTACTACAAGACAACCACCCTGTTGCCTATGCATCAAGGTCGTTGACTGAAAATGAAATTTCTTATGCCCAAATTGAAACGGAGTTATTGGCAATTTTATTCGCCATGAAAAATTTGAACATTATGTTTATGGCTGACCTGTTTTGGTTGAGACTGATCACAAGCAATTTGAGATTATATATAAGAAAAGTTTACTCAATATTCCTAAAAGACTTCAATGTATGTTGCTTAGACTGCAAAAATTTGATTTTCAAATAATATATAAAAAGGGCAGTGAAATGTTTTTGGCAGACACTTTAAGTCGTGCACATTTACCCGATAGCAAAACAAATAGGATTAATGAAACTGTGTTAATTGTTGATACCAGGTCTGAAACTGAAATTGACATTGAGCAAATTTTATTGACTCAAAATCTACCTGTTTAACCCAAATTCAACAGGCCACTGTAAGTGACCCTCAGTCTAATTCCTTGAAGTGTGTCATTCAAAATGGTTGGCCTGATTCAAAAGAGGAAATTTCCAAAGTTGTTCAAATATTTTTTGGTTTTCGGGAGGAACTTACCGTCCAAAATGGAATTATTTTTAAGGCTGAAAGAATATTCATTCGCCAAAATCTCAGGCATGAAATTATTTCACGACTTCATACAGGTCATATTGGTTTACAGAGTACTCTTCGTAGAGCCCGTTAAGTTGTTTGTTGGCCAAATATGACCATTGATATTAGTAATTTGGTTAACATGTGTGATACTTGCCAGGTATATAAGTCATCTCAACAGAAATAACCTATGATTATTCATGAGATACCTGCAAGGCCTTGGTTCAAATTTGGAAGTGATTTATTTGAGTTAAATTTAAAAAACTACTCACTTACTGTTGATTATTATTCAAACTATTATAATATTAAAACGTTTCATTTCATGTTCTATCGGTCGATAGTACCTGAGTTTGTATGATTTCTGAAAGAAAGCCTTCAGCAGCGAAGAACAAAAAATAACTTTCATTGTTAAGCGTTAACTGCAACATGCCATCAATTTTGTAATAACAATGTAGTCGAATCCCAAATCATGACGTCATTTCGAACGGATGACGTCTCCTCAAAAATGACTTGTCACAAGTGCCGTCGCTTTGAGAGTTTCTATATCACCAAATGCCAGTGTGTACAACTGCATCATGCTGTTCATGTTATAATTCATTGTTAATGCTTGTGTGATAAGTGGTATAAATTAATGGAATATAAATTCACGTTTCTCGGACGACGACAGTTGATAGAATTAAGCGGAGTGAAACAATTTATTTTGAACTTGAGGCGGAGGTTCAGTGAGGTCGAGGAGTAGGTACTAAACTTGTGGAAAAAATATAATTGATTGAATTTGAAGTCATAACTCATATTCAGGATTCACTAAAGTGGTGAACAACACGTGAGTCTTTAATATTTCGGATTCTTTTGAATTCATTGTTTGCAGTTAAAATTGAAAACACACCCACTGAAGATGATATATTTGTTGGTAAGTTTGTGTCTACCGATGTTGAAAAAAGTTAAACGGACACGGAGCCAGCGTTTGGTGTTGAGAAATTTCAATCGACGCTGATCAATGGAAGTGGAGCTTACATTTTCTTCGTTCTCTTATCTCCAGGGAAAAACGTTCCGATAGTACCCGTGTTTGCCCCAAAACTCCAATACTACAGTACATGGAGAGTGGATTGTAACTAAAACACCCGCGGAGTGGAGTTATCACCCAAACTATAACTTTCAAATTTTGTTCATATCGACAAAAACACAAGCAATGTTTCAACCAATGGACCTCCGGGTTTAACCCGGAGGTCCATTGGATGAAACTTTGCTGGTGCCTGTTATGCTTTGCAAAAAAATTGCAATTATTGCTTGGGTGGAATATCCACTCTGCGGGTGATTTAGTGATAATACACTCTCCACGTACTGTATGACTTTTAGAAGGTGTCAAATTAACCAATCACGGCTGATGTTACAAACGTGTGGCATAATAATTCGAGATAGACCGCCTGTATTCCTCTACTACTTCAAAAGAGGTCATATCCAAGTTAAAAGCTCCGTTTGCCAGTCAAATTCTTTGAAGTGTGTCATTCAAAATGGTTGGCCTGATTCAAAAGAGGACATTTCCAAAGATGTTCAAATATTTTTTGGTTTTCGGAAGGAACTTACCGTCCAAAATGGAATTATTTTTAAGGGTGAAAGAATATTCATTCGCCAAAATCTCAGGCATGAAATTATTTCACGACTTCATACAGGTTATATTGGTTTACAGAGTACTCTTCGTTGAACCCGTGAAGTTGTTTTTTGGCCAAATATGTCCATTGGTATCAGTAATTTTGTTAACATATGTGATGCTTGCCAGGTGTATAAGTCATCTCAACAGAAAGAACCTATGATTATTCACGAGATACCTGCAAGGGCTTGATCCAAAATTGGAAGTGATTTTTTTGAGTTGAATTAACCCTTTACCTAACATGAAAAGCAGACGACACTTGCCAAAAGAATTCTTGAATAACTAATTTTTTTCATTTTTTGTCGCAAAAACATAGGTTATGACCCTTCGTTGGAACGAGCTTGACGAGCTCGTTCCAACGAGAGGTCATAACCTATGTTTTTGAGACAAAAAATGAAAAAATAATGTAAATTAATTGGCAGTTTTTTTGAGAATAGCGCTGGCCGGTTTTGGCCGTTACGTAAGGTAAATTAAAAAAAACAACTACTCACTTACTGTTGATTATTATTCAAACTATTTCGAGATAGACCGTCTGTCTAAAGAGGTCATATCCAAGTTAAAAGCTCCGTTTGCCAGGCATGGGATTCCTGATTGCCTTGTGTCCGTAAATGGGCATCAGTTTAACAGTGAATTGTTTAAAGATTTTTCAAAACAATATGAGTTTACACATACTACTAGTTCTCTAACGTATCCACAATCAAACGGTAAAGTAAAAAATGCTGTAAAGACTGTTAAACGCGTGATGAAAACAATCTATTCAGGATAAAACTGATCCATTTTTGGCACTTCTTGATTGTAGAAATGTTCCAGGTGATAAGATGGACGCTTCCCCAGTGCAACGACTGTTTGTTAGACGCACAAAAACTCTTGTCCAACATCATCAGTTCTTTATAAACCAAAGACAATGTACAAAGACAATGTACCAAACAGTGGCGGCGCCAGAAATTTTTTTTTTGTGGGGGGAGGGGGGGGGGGGCAACTAGGGGGGCAGACTCCCATGAAGGGGGGCAAATACGTAAAGGAGCATATCATTACTTTGTTATGAGGTAGTCCAAACTTGGACCCAAAGTCCGTAATATACTTTTTTGGTTTGGTACGTCCTGCGGACGTACCAAACCAAAAAATTATATTACGGACTTTGGGTCCAAGTTTCGACTAAATGTAATGGCAATTAGCGGTCCTCCTTTCAAAAAATCCTGGATCCACGTCTGGTGGGTCTGTGCGTGTGTGTGTGTGAGAGAGAGAGAGAGAGAGAGAGAGAGAGAGAGAGAGAGAGAGAGAGAGAGAGAGAGAGAGAGAGAGAGAGAGAGAGAGACTCATAATGCCCGTCTGTCATAATGCGAAATCCATGAATTTTTTTAGACAAGGGATATGGATAGACATGCCTTTGTTACCTCATAACTTAATTATAACTTATAAGTATCTGCATCCGAGTCTTTAAATCTCTACTGCCTGGATGTGTTCATCAGCTAGCCTGAGGCTTTGGGCTAAGTGTGTATGGGAAATTATTGGGAATAAAAAAAGAGAGGGGTGTGTGTGTGTGAGAGAGAGAGTGACTGAATGTGTTTGTGTGTGAGGGTGGATGGAAATGTATGCGAGATGGTTGGGGGGGGGGGGGCAAAGCCTTCGTTTGAGGGGGGGGGGGGGGCAAATGCCCCCCATGCCCCCCCGTAGCGCCGCCACTGGTACCAAACAAGTTAAAGAGTCTGAAAACTACTCAAAAACATTTATATGATAGAAATTCAAAATCTTTGAAACCGTTAAAACATGGAGATGTGGTTAGGATTCAGCCCAGTAGTCCTTCAAACCAACAATGGTCAAAGGTCGCATTGTTGGAAGCCCAAGTATAAGGTCATATAAAGCTGAAACCGAATCTGGTCGACGTTTAGTGCGCAATTGTAGACATTTGCGAACTACACGTCAGAATGTTTTAAATAACCACGATTTTGATATTCCTGATTCATTTATGGAAAATAGTAATAATTTACTAGTTGGTAGCCAGAAATCACTTCCAAATAACTCTCACACTTCCCATACTCAAAAGGAACCTATGTTAAATGATAACAATTTTAAACAGTCTGATGTTAAAACATCCAGTGGAAGGGTTGTGAGAAGACCTGTTATTTTAAATGATTATGTAACATGGGGCACACATTACTTTTAATATTATTGCTCATAGATCGTCACATGAGCGCTAGAATGTTCTATGTCCCCTATGGGACATAGAACATTCTAGCACTCAGGCGACGAGATGGTAATCAAAACTTTGAATAATATTTCAGAACAGATTATTGAAAGTGTGTGATCAGAATTTAATTGATATTAGAGAAAGTTTTTTATTTTATTTTCAATAAGGGGGATGTAACGATATTGAGAATATCATACATGTTGTTGGTTATGTTTAGAACAAACAGTATTGATCGAAGTACAGATCCATGAGTTTTATAGTAGTGTATACTCCAGTAGCGTTAAGGGAGGGCAATGTTTTTTTCATAAATGTACATGTGTGTAATGTCGCAAATCAAAGAATGAGATCACAGAATAAAAGATTAAATCAAGTATATAATTTTATAGAATGCATGCAACTCAGAACGCCACTAACGGCACAAAAACATTATGTCAGCCGACGTGTATGGTATATGGTAATTTAATACCTGGATGTCTCATTTAAACACCTGGCCTGCGGCTCGGTGTTTAAAAACCGACATCCAGGTATTAAATATCTATACACCAAACATGCTGGCGGAGATAACTTATATTGTACCAGAGTTATTGAGAATATTTCTCAATATACTACTCAAATTTTGCTAAGTTTTACCCCCCCCCCCCCCCCCCCATCTACAAACTTTGAACATAAACTGTATAGTACTGCGATCATAAAAGTTGACAGAATTCAGACCGCATCGCGACTGGATCGGGATCCAGTCGAAATTATCGCTTCAGTTTCCTCCCCTTAACACTGTCAAACTTTCCTCTAACTCTGTCAAACTTTCCTCTCCTAAACACTATGTATTTATTTATTGGTATTTAAGGTCACATATTTCTGTACAATTGCTAATCATGACCACGACAGTTTTACGGATGGAGGAAGCCGGAGTACCCGGAGAGAACCACTGAGAAACTGTTAGCTCCCCAACTTACGAACTCCACACCAGCAGGGTTAGCATTGGTTGAAGACATGCCCCCCCCCCCCCCTTGTCCCCCATCTACACAATTTGTACATAAACTGTATAGTACTGTGATCAAAAAAGCGGACAGAATTCCGACCGGATCGCGACTGGGTCGGGATCTCATCGAAATTGTCTACCCACTTATCTCTCCTTAACACTGCATAATTTTATCTGTCGATAAGTTATTTATTGATTGGTGTTTAAGGTCACATACTTATGCACAATGGCTAATCGTGACCGTGACAGTTTTACGGGTGGAGGAACCCGGAGTACCCGGAGAGAACCACCGAGAATCGACGAGCAACTGTCAGCTCCTCAACAGTCTAACGCGGTTGAAGACATGTCCACCATCGACGTGCAGTACACCTTAGTACACGGCGCCAACGTGCTCCCATGTAGGCAACTGGGATAAAGTGCCTTGCCCAAGGAAACAACGCGGATCGTCCCGGACAGGGATCGAACTAGGGACCTCTAGCATAGACGTCCGACAATCTACCACTGGGCCAACGCGTTCCCATCTGTCGGCAAAGAGTGGCGAGAACATTGAATGGAAGATGTGATTTTCGGGCTTCATTCATAAAATGTACTGTACAGTGATGACAAAGGCGGATGTGGAATGTCAACCGGATCGCGACCGGGTCGTGATTCAGTCGAATTACCTTTCTATTTTTCTCCCCATATGCATACTTACCACTCAGTAATACCACATATCAAATTTCTCATAACATTTTTTTTTTTATCTCCTTGCCTCAAGAGCGTTAAATGATTGTCAAGCAGGGATCGCGGTGGCTCAGTAGGTAGAGGTGCAGGCTGCAAGCCGAGAGGTCCTCGGTTCGAATCCCACCTGCGGCAACCGCGTTGTGTCCTTGGGCAAGACACTTCATCTCCATTGCCCGCCCGGGGGCACGATGACGCCGTGTACTAAGGCGTACTGCACGTCGATGGTACGCAATGTCTTCAACCAATCTAACCCTGCCTGTGCTGCAGTGCGGAGTTACGATGTTGGGGAGCTGGCAGCTGCTCGCCGTTGCTCGGTGGTTTTCTCCGGGTACTCCGGCTTCCTCCACTCGTAAAACTGTCACGGTCATGATTAGCCATTGTGCATAAGTATGTGACCTTAACCATCAATAAATAAATAAATAGATTGTCAAGCAATGCTTGCAAGCAATTGTTTTGAATATTGAAAATATTCATTTTTTCTTTTCAAAGCACAACTTATTATCCTCATCGGAACGAGCTCAACGAGATCGTCCCAATGAGGGACCATAAGGGCGCTTTGGTGGCAAAGTGAGAAAAATAGAACAGAATATATTTGTAATTACCGCATGGAGCCCAGAAAAGATATTACTTCAGGTAAAGGTTTAGTCAAAGTAAGAGTTATCTATCTTTATTCACCGTTGTGACCACCATCACATTTCTGAAATGGTTTTCATTACTTGTTCTTACAACAAACTATTTTCATAAATTTGTTCAATGAAACAAAAATAGATTTTTTTGTCAATGTATTTGTTTTGTCTTACGTTATATGGACAGTACGATACACGGTAAATGGGCACCCACTCTTTTTCAGGGTAGATACTCACTCTTGTGGGCAACATCTTAACTTATGGGGCCAGAAAAAAAACATCGATTCACCATCTTCTATTTAGTATGTGTTTATTGGAGATTAACGACACTTTCAACAGCCAGGGTCACCACGTGTCAGGCAGTTGTACGGGTGGAGGAAGCTGGTGTATCGGAGAGAATCGCAGAGGAACGGCAAGCAACTTTCAGAGTCCCCAATGTCATAACACCGCACAAGCAAGGTTAACATTGGTTGAAGGCAGGTCACTATTTACTGTATAATTAAATGTTAGTAAACAGCGCCACTGTGTCCCCACATAGGCAATCGGGGTGATGTGCCTCGACCAAGGACCCAGGTTCAACGTAGTTACCCCTGGAGGGATCGAACCAGGGACCTTTCGGCTTGAAGTTCGGTGCCGTAACCACTAAGCCACCGCTCTCCCTCTCACTCAGCAAAGTAAGAGCCAGGCTGTGGACGACCGTTTATGTGCTAGTGGCTATATAATAAATCACCTTAGGAACAGGTCTTTAAATTCTACCAAACTCACATAGGTAACCGGTGTCCCCAAATGACAGGAATCTTCGCAAATTGGAGGGAGTAAGACATAGTATACCTTTTATGCTTTTTGTCCAATTTCAAAACAAATGTCTTCAACTTGAAGGCATGGACATTTTTATACATTCTTGCTACATAATGGCAGTCTGTATCGTATGGCTTTGCAGTTGTCTCTAGGCAAGTCTTGGCGGCCTATATTGGTCACCAAGACATGCCCCGAAACAACGGCCAAGGTACTTATAATGTAACGTCGAATTTAGCTAAAGACTGCATGTTAGGGCACTTGTTATGTTACAGTAAAATGTGACCACAGTTGTAATTAGGCCGCATTGGATTAGTAAATATCTGAGGCACCAAAACAGCCTCGAGAGGTAATAAAAATAGCATATCATGTAATCAGTATAACAAAAAAGATTCACCAGTGTGGTTGAACAGCAACGGACTTCGCAAGTCCGCGATGCCCGCAAATTTGACCATTATAAAAGGAAGTTGGATACTTTCAAGATAAATGATGTCAGTGGCTCTTCCCAGTTCCTCACTTGATATCTTCGACGCAGGCCTGGCATTCTTTAGGAGTGCAGTAGTGCTGCACGCCTACTGCACGCCTAGAAAAAAATTGAGGAAGGCAATTGTTTGCACTTCTTGATTTTCCGGAATGCCAAACATGTTTGAGACGGCCATTAAAATCTTATCATTTCGTCCCCTGAGTTCCAATGTGTTCTATGTGCCAGTAGGCACATAGAACACACTGGAACGCAGTGGACGATTTGTCAATGTTGCATTGATTTGCAATAATTCATGACCCATTCTGTGGCGACAGTCACATAAGAATTGAATGCAACATTTTGAATAATGAGAAGACATGTGTGCCAATTTTCCACTGTGCAGATGAATGTAGTACAATTTTTCAGTCACAATAGTAATACCTTGATGCGAATATAACCAAAATAGCATACAAGTATATGTATTGACCATTTCAGGTGCAAGTGCACTCCCAAGCAACCTGAGGAGGGCAATTGTTTTGCATTCCTTGATTTCCTAGACTACCGGGCCTGCCGACGCGTAGTGATACGAGTTAGAATTTGATGAGTTTAGATTTCTATATAATCTGAAGCATCAAGCTTCCAAAATCAGATTCTTTTTGTGATTCGAAGTATTCTAAGAGTTTCTCCGAGGTCAATAAGAATTGGACTATTTTTGACTTACTGTGTTAGAATAACACTATGATATGTTGTTATACCTGCTGGCTATGAATACATTTTGGAACTTGGTATACAGACTACAGTACATGGAGAGTGGATTGTAACTAAAACACCCGCGGAGTGGAGTTATCACCCAAACTATAACTTTCAAATTTTGTTCATATCGACAAAAAACACAAGCAATGTTTCAGCCAATGGACCTCCGGGTTTAACCCGGAGGTCCATTGGATGAAACTTTGCTGGTGCCTGTTATGCTTTGCAAAAAATTTGCAATTATTGCTTGGGTGGAATCTCCACTCTGCGGGTGATTTAGTGATAACACACTCTCCACGTACTGTAGTAGGCTTAATTAGGAGACCGTTAATATTAGATGACGATTTCGTGCTACCTTACATTGATACAGTTCAGGCCATGCCAAATAATTATGTGCTTATCCAGAATACAGAATTTCAGAGGTTCGAACTCGATTTGCTAAAACTGATTACTTGGATGAAACTGAATTGTCTGTATCTGATAGACGGTCACACTTGTCACATGAATATTGGGTTTGAATGCCTGTAAAAATAAATCAGCAAATTTTTATTAGAATAAAATCAGAATTTCCAGTGCAGCAGTGTTGTTCAATTCCGAGTCTCTGTAACATTTGATTTTTATTGAAGTCCATTACCAAAAATGCACTGGATCATTCCCACCTTGTCATCAGAACCCCGAATTGAACCTAGCCAAGACTGTCAGTAGAGCGACTGTGGGAGTAGTGTACTGGGACCCATTAGTCCCCGCTTCGGTATACCCGACCACAATATGTGTGTATTTCATTTATTTACTGATGTTCAACTAAAATCCGACTGATTAATATTCCAGTTACATCATCGATTCTCATTGATTTTTAAACCCTGAAATTCCGACTGAGTAATATTACAACTACATTCGATGTAAGCATGCCTTGATGATGTTTTTTGGAATACCAGTAAGTCGGGGCATGAGCCATCACAGTCGGGACAAATCAGGTTTACACGTTCATCCCACTCGGTCATCTTCGCGGCACCCCTGGGTGTAAGTAGAGGGT
This sequence comes from Pictodentalium vernedei, assembly GCA_031216915.1. Classification (NCBI taxonomy): domain Eukaryota; kingdom Metazoa; phylum Mollusca; class Scaphopoda; order Dentaliida; family Dentaliidae; genus Pictodentalium; species Pictodentalium vernedei. The sequence goes on from CM062295.1 coordinate 78,837,166, forward strand.
GATTCTGATTCGGTATATCTAATTTATATTTTTTTGTTAATCACACGTTACATGGAACAATTCTCGTACGCTGACTCCGAAGTTTATATACTTTGTACTCCTCGATTGTTTCCTATGTGTTTGAAGAAATTGTAATAATATATTCCAAGAAGCATAACTCGTATGTTTCACCCCATACTGGCAGGACCCCGGGCAGCACCACGGAAGTGACGTCATGTCACGTGACCCAGTAGCGCCATGTTGTGTGGTTATGGTAACCCGCGTGAACGGCCATCGTGTGAGGTCATTGCCATAGTGTTAAGTGGTGTTAGTGCGCAAGCGTATCGCGTGTTGTAAGGTTGATACGTGTTTCCGTCGTCCATCTTTTATACTGGAGGCCGCCATCTTGGTTTCTATGGTATCACGTGCTTGCTATGTTTCCCAAAGACTTCTTATAGGATAGGGGTATGTTCAGAGGGTGTGTTCCCTTGTACAAGAGTAATTTTCCGATTCAGAGAATTACCACAAACAACCCAACAAGATGTACTTTTTCGAATTTTTTCAGAATCCTCTGCTTCTATCTATGTATACAATAGATTTCGTCTACACGACCATGTTTGATTGTCCGGGAGTATACTCCAGTAGAGTAGAAGTGCCTATCAGCCGGAACAGCTTTGCTTATTATTGCTATATTTAGTTTTTCAGGCCTATTCTTGTTAGTTCTGACCCTATTCCAAGTACTGTTGTTTCAGTTATCTAGATCACCCAATCAGTTCACTTTACTGGCGCTAACGAAACAGATTGCTTGATTTCCCATAATCTTTATGCAGAGTTATCTCCCTTCTGTATAACAAAAGCCCGTTTCACTCCCAAAGCCAATAAGCTATCGAGTAGTTACTGAAAAGTCATTGCTCGAACGACTCGAATCCCATCGAGCAAATGAGCTATAGAGCAATTGCTCGTCCGCGTGACTCGCACATACGACTCTTAGCCTCATTTCAGAAAAAAAGATTCTGCTAATCCTCGATGTTTCCCAAATAGGGATTCTGCAATAAGGATACATAGAAACGGGGTTGATGTCTTTCCCCGATAAGCTAAAGAGCCAGGAGAGTAATTGCTCCGATGAGTCGATGAGTCATCGGAACTATCAGAAGATATGGAATATGAAGAAGAAGAAGAGGAAGAAGAAGACGTTTCCATGATGGGAACTATCGTTCAAAATGCCTATGACAAATACCAAGACGATTTTGACAACCTCATGAACAAGTATATCGAGGATAGAATGGACAGAGAAGATGCAACTGAAACAGCATTTAAAGCACTTCAAAAAAGTGCCAGAGAAGCCATTAGTGCGAAATACATTAATACCCTAGTGTACATTAGACATTTTTGCAACGACTCAATACACAAGAAAATTCAAGAAACAGCCAAGCGTCTTCGTGAAGAAGAGGACTTAGACTTTGAAGAATCCCATAAATATGCCTTTGAAAATCGAAGATTTCTGTTCGACAACCTTATGACAAACGACTCGTTCAGAGTAGATGACAAAGAAGAAGACGATTAGAGAAGACGGTATTTTAATTTTTGGGTTTGGCACGTCCTTTCACAGGCTGTACTACACCAACAAATTAAAATACTGGCTTTCCGGCCAGGTTTAGACTAGACAACCCCCTCAAGGTTCTGACTCCTGTGCTAACAGCTAAGAAGGAGGCTGCATCGTTATTATTAACCCTATACCCAACGAATCGGCCGCATCCGCCCGCTTAATATGTAAATTCAGCAGCTGAAAAAATATTATTTTTCAAAAGGTTTCAACAAAACCATATCATATGACCCCTCGTTGGAACGAGCTCGTCGAGCTCGTTCCAACGAGGGGTTACATGATATGGTTTGGTTGAAATGTTTTGAAATATTAAAAAAAAAATGATATTTAAAATAATAGGGTTTATGTATTAAACCATAAACCCACGTTATATCACGGAATGCGAACTTTGTGTATCTGATTGGCAGTTCCGTTAGCGGGTAACAATTTTACGTTACTTCCCTTTACATGCAACGCTTTCATTCCTAGTTTTCATAGAATTTCGGAACGGTGGGAATTTGTTTTGCTGAAACAATTCATCAACATGTTGTTTTACAGGGCAATGACAGTGAATTTAAATCAGCATTTTATTTTATGGGTTGTTAATTTCGACTAGGTGGGGTTGATATTTTCACATGTTTTATGATGTTTCTAATTTGGGATGGATTTGATTCGGCTAGCATGCATGCCGCGTTCGGTTCAGGCCATTTTAAAAAAATGGAATCGGGAACCGGAATAATTGTGTAGCACTTTCCGGATTTGTATTGCATTCCGGTTTGGCGACCTAATCTTTTGATTTTGTGCGTTTGCACACTCAGTTCAACGACTCATTTTCTGTTATCTGGCCGTTATTGCAGCACTGTTTATTTAATTTCATTGTGTTTATTGTTCGATTTGGGGCTTGCCGGTTTGCCTCGTATAATCAACAGTATAAATGTTTCTTTTAGTTTGTTTAATTTTTCTTCGTTAATTAATTTGGGCCTGCCATTCTGCTTATTGTAAGGGCCGGCGGCTCAACACATTTTGACATTGCATTGGCTTTCATTGTACATTGTTTCATTGTCTGTGTTGATGTGGGCTTGCTATTGTGGCTTATTGTAATGGCCGGCGGCTCGGTGTGTTGTCTTGTCTCGTTAATTTTGGTCCGCCAATTTGCCTATTGTAATGGTCGGCGGTGTGTTGTCTTGTGAATAAATTTATTTTGTTGTGTCCGTGTGTCTAGTGTATTTCGTTGTTGACGCAACATTTTTGAGCTTGCCATTTTTAACCTATTGTAATGGTCGGCGGCTCGTTGTTTTATTTTATTTATGTTTTAATTTTAATTTGTGTTTCGAGCCTGCAACCTCTGGCCAATGATAACAACCGTGGCCCCATATGCTAAGACATTGCCTGTTGCTGATGTGGGGTTGAGGTAGCTATAGCAATGAACAATGCCTTGGTAAATGCCGCAGCCTAAAATTGCAATGGGAAGATTTTGGATTATAAAGCATAAATAACATAATGATTCAAGTTCGAATTTTGACAGTCATTTAACGACACGTCTGTCTATGTATTTTAGGAGGTGGGTGGGTGGGGGGGGGGGGGGGGGGCTCGTCATTCATCTGTATTACGTTTTCATTTCAGTTTTATCACTGAGTATGCCTAAAGATCGACGAAGTAAGAGGAAGATCACCAGCCAGTATGCGAGAGGCCGTAGGGTAGTTTCAGGTGATACGTCCACAACTGACCATGATCAGGATACGATCCATCGGCAGGATGTTGACACCAGCACAGTAGCCATTCAAACAGATGTTTTGTCCGCAGGATCTTCACTTCACCAAGATTCTCAGTTTGATGAAAGAGGTGGGTTGGGTGAGTTTGACTTCATAAATGATAATCTGGCGATACCTTCTGTTTCAGATTCGCTGGGGGTTCACCTTTCTGCTCACCAACGCACGAAAATCTGTAATGGAGAGTACATTGAATTGTCCAATTTATTAAACGTGACAGCTGAGGCTGACCACGAAGAGCAGTGTTTACGTCTTATAGATGGGAAAATCGTAGTTGGCTGGAGTAAAAAGCGGCCATCATTAACAGATATCAATAAATGGACAGATGCAATGTTGGTTTTCGCGTCCGTCTATTTGACTGCTCACCCCAATGAAACACAGGGTCTGATAAAGTATATTTCCATGGTTCGTCTTGGGGCAAGTAGGATGCAAGGTCTGGGTTGGAAGTTTTATGATAAGCAATTCAGATTAAAGCGTTCACGATGCTTAGATTTATCATGGAGTACTGTTGACAGAGTTATGGCTGCTTTATATGAATACTCCTGCTGCCCCCCAGAATGAGTCCCTGACAAGTAGAAAATGTTTTGATTTTAATTATAGAGGGGTCTGTGCTCGCAACCCTTGTCAGTACAGGCATACCTGTCTGAATTGTAATTCTGGCCACCCCTTCTTGTCTTGTGTAAAGTCTCGTGCGCCAGCTGCCCAGCATTTCACCAACCAGTTGAGAGGAGGTGGGAATTTTCAGAGTTCATTACGCCCTCAGAGGCCTTCGGTGCCTGCTTTTCGCCAGTCAGGCCAGTCTCGATTTGCTTCACCCCGGTTCGTGTCCGGTAGACGTTAATGTTTTGCGAGAATTGTTGGTGGATTATCCAAATAAAAGTGCAGCTGATCAGCTCCTTGCTGGATTTTCGGGGGAATTTAAATTACATTACAAGGGCCCCCGAGTATTTTTCTCCAGTCGGAATCTTAAATCTGCTTCCGATCATAAAAATGACCTACTAAGCAAATTGTTCAAAGAAATCGAATTGGGACGAATTTCTGGGCCTTTCTCTGCTCTACCTTTTGATAATTTGCGAATATCGCCATTGGGCCTAGTCCCAAAATCAGATGGAAGTTTCCGATTAATCACACATCTTTCCTACCCTGAGAACTCCAGTGTAAATGACTTTATTGATGACGACATTTGCTCTGTGCAATATTCAACGTTTGATTCTGTGACCAGTATGATCGCTCGTCTGGGGAGGGGAACCCTTCTTGGAAAAATGGACGGCAAATCAGCCTTTAGACTTCTGCCGATTCACCCTCAGGATTTTACTTTACTGGGTAACAAGGTGGACGATAGTTATTTCGTTGATTAATGCTTGCCAATGGGGTGTAAAATTTCTTGCTCTTTGTTTGAATCTTTTGCCTGCTTTTTAGAATGGGCTGTGAAGCGCGAGAGTGGGTTGGACTGGGTAAAACGTTATCTTGATGATTTTCTTTTTGCCGGTGCGGTTGATACAAATGATTGTGTTACCGGGATGCGATCTTTTGAAACTGTGTGTTCTCGGCTCGGTGTTCCGCTTGCATCTGAAAAAACTTCGGGCCCCTCGTGTAAGCGAACATATTTAGGTTTGGAAATTGATACTTTGTCAATGGAGATCCGCATTCCCTGCTCTAAAATCAACGAATTACGTGAGTTGTTAGCTGATGTTTTGGCTCGAAAATCCGTCACTTTGAAGCGACTACAGTCGTTAGTAGGGCTTCTGAATTTTTGTACCCGTGTGATACGGATCGGCCGTGCTTTTAATAGGAGATTTTATGATGCCATGAAAGGGGCAAAACGACCTCATCATTTTGTTCGTATTAATCGCGGTATGCGCGAGGACTTACATATGTGGCTTTATTTTTTTGAAACATTTAATGGCACTTGCTATTTTCCTGACAGCACTTGGTCGACCAATGCAGTACTTGAATTATTTACCGACAGCGCGGGCAGTGCGTCCCTTGGTTGTGGGTGTTGCTTTGGAAAACATTGGGCATTTTGGGGATGGCCACCAACCTGGGCTGATTCGTCACTTTTAAGAGACATTACTTTTTTGGAGCTTGTTCCCATAGTTTTAGGGATAACCATTTGGGGTGATCAAATGAAAAATAAAAAGATATTGTTTTATACCGACAATAAAGCATTAGTGACAGTTTTGAATAAGAAAACCTGTAAATCTCAGTCTGTTATGGTCCTTGTTCGTCATTTAGCCCTCATTTGCATGCAAAAGCATATCAGTTTTAAATCTAAGCATATTCCTGGTTTTCATAATCAGATTTCTGATTCTATTTCGAGGAAGGATTGGCACCGATTTCGACTCCTTGCACCAGACGCGGACCAGATATCCACGCCCGTACCACAGTCTTTCCAGCAGCTACTCTTGAAGGTGAGCGAGAGAGATTAGTCCAGGCTTCGATGGCAGCGAACACGCATATTGCGTACAATAGAGGTCTTACGGCGTTCCAAACTTTTCTGCAGGCTTACAAGATTGGTATTATCTGGCCACCTCCAGTTGATCACCTAACAAAGTTTATTGCTCACATGTCTTTGGAAGGCAAAGCAGCACAAACGATTCGTCTTTACGTTGCTTCCGTGGCTTACCAGTGTAAAATACTTAATGTTCATGATACGACAAAATGCTTCGTAGTCACAAAAATGTTGGAAGGGTTAAATAGATTGAAAAGTACTAAAGATAGTCGTTTACCCATTACATTTGATATTTTACAGAAACTGATTTCCGCGTTGCCTTTTATTTGCAATTCTACGTTTGAAAACAAATTATTTGCAGCAGCCTTTTCTATTGCATTTTTTGGTTTTTTGAGAGTTGGTGAAGTAGCGACAAACCCCACGGTGCCAGGTGGTCATGTTCTGACCATCAACGATATCGTACTGCACGATGACGGATCCAAATTCAGTTTACGTTTGACACATTCTAAAATGGATCAGTGTTTGAAGGGTCAACTTCTTGTTATTCATGCAACTTCTTCGCCGATTTGTCCATTCAAAACGATGAAATCGTATCTCTCTGTGCGTCCACAACTGCCGGGACCATTGTTCTGTCATTTTGGCGGTAAACCACTGACTCGCATTCAATTTTCAGCAGTTTTAAGATGAGGAAATTAAAAACCTTGGCCGGTGGTCATCTAACGTGTCAAAACAGTACATTCGAATACCTTCAAGTTTATTGGCACGACGTTAAATCGTTTTAATTCCTAAAATATGTTATCCCATTACAGATGTCAAGACACACGTTTGACTTGTTGGCTCCTCCATTATCAAGTACGCCTTCATTTCGGCCAAAAGTAATCCATCAGGTATACATTTGCACTTGCGCACAAAGGGGGTGTCCATATGGTGGCAGGAGCAACGTGGTATGGCTAGCAGGCAACTGGTGCCTAAAATTTGGCAACTTCTTCGTTATGAAAATGCACCAAAGTTTCTCGTAATTCATGTAGGTGCCAACGGCATTGGTTACATTCCTGCCTGGGATCTGAGAAAGCTATTGCAATCTATTGTGTTCGAGTTGCAAACTATTTTGCCTTCGACCGTGTTGGTTTGGTCGCAAATGTTACCGAGGTTTTCGTGGCGGTCGGATATGTCTGGCAGGGCTTCTCGGAAATTGAATCAGGCTCGTGTCCGCGTTAACTCAGCTGTTGCCAAATTTGTCATTGCTTCGGGCGGGGCGTATTTGAAGCATCCTGGCATAATTTTGGATCACATGTATTTTTGTTCGGACGGGGTACATCTGTCGGAACGGGGTAACGCCTTATTTTTATCAGACATTGCCAACGTTTTGGCCCGAGTATTTTTGTGAACATTGTTACTGAATTTCGGGTACCTTGTCTGGGTGGGGGTAGGTGATAGCGTTGCGTTAGTGGTTATTTTGTTCATTTTGACTGCGGCCTTAGTGGTTGGTGTTCGCCCCTCCACTTTTGTGGCGGAGATCAGTCTGACTGATCTTGTGGCGGATTAGGTGAACACGTACTAAATGACTATTATTTGGGCCGCTGATTTTCACAGGGTCCAATGTTCCATAAATGCTTGTTTAATGCTTCATGTTTATATGTAGATAAGGTCGTGGTCAAAATGTTTCGCCACATGGGTTGTAAAACATCAAAAGGAAAATTAAAAATAGTCTGTATTATTTTTGTGGTTATTTTTCCAGCATTTTCTGATATAATAGGGTTTATGTATTAAACCATAAACCCACGTTATATCACGGAATGCGATCTTTGTGTATCTGATTGGCAGTTCCGTTAGCGGGTAACAATTTTAGGTTACTCCCCTTTACATGCAACGCTTTCATTCCTAATTTTCATAGAATTTCGGAACGGGGGGAATTTGTTTTGCTGAAACAATGCATCAACATGTTGTTTTACAGGGCAATGACAGTGAATTTAAATCATCATTTCCCACCCCCCCCCCCTCTCCCTGTTTAGACTTTTTCTGCTGCGGGTTTTTTGTTTGTTTTTCAGCACGTGCCAGACTAATGATGTTTGTGATTTGAGGTGTCTTTCTTCTCACAGTATGATGTGCATGAGAAGTGTCATGTTGATATCAGAGACGACTACCGACGCGACCTTCATCTACAGGCGGATTAGGCGAACACGTACTAAATGACTATTATTTGGGCCGCTGATTTTCACAGGGTCCAATGTTCCATAAATGCTTGTTTAATGCTTCATGTTTATATATGTAGATAAGGTCGTGGTCAAAATGTTTCGCCACATAGGTTGTAAAACATCAAAAGGAAAATTAAAAATAGTCTGTATTATTTTGTGGTTATTTTTCCAGCATTTTCTGATAAAATGAGTTTTGATATCGTCTGCGTTGGGTAAAGGGTTAAGTCATAATCAGTATAATACAATAAAGTTATCACTTCAAAAATTGTGCCGTCAAACGCTAAAGACCACTCACTTATCAACTAGGAAATTTGAAACATGCTTCTGAAAATCGTCATTTTTACAGCGAAAATTTAATTTTTTAGTCCAAAAGTCGCCAGCAGTCTGCATTCAATAACTGATTTCAATTTTTTTGGGTGGGGTGGGGGTGGGGGTGGGGTGGACTCCAAACCACCCTATCATCGCTTGTGCTCTCGTCAGATGCCTTCCGCATCTGCATCAGTATCCCGATACTTTTGAAAGGGGACCCGTTACAGAATAACCAGCCGGAATTTCCTCTCCCCGGTCCTGTCCACTATGACCAGTTTGGAGTACTGGCGCAGTGCGTGTTAACTGAATAACAAGTTGCGACACGACTACTTCATGTACCTTTTATTTATTCACTAGTAAATTTCAAAGACGGTTTTTAATCTTTAACTTGTATCCAGGCCTTAAAATTCGCTCCGAATCGCGATAATCGATTTTGATTATCGCAAACTCCATCTGCGAGAATCAATTTTCTTAAGTAATTTAGAAATTGAGTGTATTGTTATACTTTTGTCTGTGTAGCCAGAACCTAGACCATACTGAAAAAAATATTTATGTATTTACCCAAATTTACACGTTATGGGCCTAGTTTCAATTCTGGTGATTTTTTTGCCTTACATGTAGAACACATGTTTCAACATACAAACATGATTCTGTTAAGTGTTAATACAAGAAAAAGTGCGTGGGTAGTGGTTTCTAATGAAGTCTTGTCTTCCAATATAAGCAGCCAAGACTTCAGTCACTTCACTAGACGCTACTGCTATCATGCTATGTCCAACTGTTGCTTTATTATGAGGGAGCAAGTCCGAGCAACAAATATATTGTATTCTCTAAGCTTACGAAAGCAGTTTTAGAATGTATGTCGACAATCAAATGGACATTTTACGAAATTCAAAGTTGAATCTCGTCGTTTTCCTTGCAATAATCATTTAGAAGAATCGGTTATATTTGATCTTTAAACCCTCTAATCCCGGTTGAGTAGCATTACTACTACATCATCAAGGTATGTCTTCGACGAAAGCATGCCTTGCAGTGGCGGCGCCATGGAGGGGTATGTGGGGGTACTTACCCCTCCACTTTTTTTCGCCAAGCGAAGTAAAACAATACTATCATTTTAATTTTTGTTGTATTGAACGTTGCGGTGTAATGGTCGGTATGCTTAATCCCATATTCCCAAGTGCACTAAATCAGAGAAGTTTTGAAATTATATTTGCCCCCCCCCCCCCACGCCCCCCCCCCCCCCAACACACACGCTAGTTCAAACAACAAACAAGCAATTTGCAACAAGGCATGCCGCGTTTAAACGGACTGAAACATAGTGCTTAAGAGTATTCGACGAATGCTAGAATCGAGAGCGTGCAAGGCATCCGTTTGGAATTCAGCCTACAGCAATTTTAAAAAATAAATAAAATTTAATATTTTAGAAAAATTCTCAAAGGTATAACTCAATGAAATCATGCAAATATGAATATCAATGGAACAGGCTTATTCAGCCGGTTCCAATGATATCCATATTCGCATGATTTTGTTGCAAAACAGTTTAAAAATGTTCTCAACTTAGGGAGAAGACCCCCCGAAACACACCCCAGCTCGGCGGTGCACAATCCCCAGCTGTACCCCCTCACTTTTGTAACTCTGGCGCCGCCACTGATGCCTTGATGATGTTTTTAGAATATTAGTCAGTCGGGACTTGAGCCATCGAAATCCGGACAAATCATGTTTATTACACCTCCTCCACCAAATCGGTCAAGTTAGCAATGCTCGAGCTTCTGTCCTCCCACTGCCTGCACCTATGAACACAAACTTCTTTCTGGACATTTGTTTCAAGGTAGATCTAAGACAGTAGTTAAAATGATCCCACCTAGCACCGACAATATTCCAGCAACATACCATGCGTTGCAAAAGTTCAGACCAAAGCGATTTTCACTTGCGTGTAAAGTAACATCCGAGACGGGTGTGACAGGTGAAATTATCGGTTTTCGAGGTATCTGAGAAATGGACTCTCCTCCTCTCGAACCTCGGTCAACTGCTGAAGATTCGACTGCACATTTATATAACGAATCCTGAACTCTTCTCGCTCTCAAATTGTCCATTTTCTTTTGCCTCCAATTCCTAATTTCATCCATAGAACTGAAATAAACCCATTTACTTCCAGCGTCTCCCCGTACTCGCACTCCTTTTCCGCCATTTGTCGTTGTGAATTTTTTTTCGTATATAAAACCAGAGTTCATTTGCATGACTGGTATATCAATGCATTTACCAAGGCGCTCGAGATTTTTGAAAATCCACAATCGCCTGTTATCAGCCGTGTATCAACGTCCATCTTTTCTTTCTACACATATTGTCGGAATGTCACCAATCTCAATCTTGTTTTCGATCAAATCGTCTAGAGTTTCACCTATATATCGTCCGAAGGCGAATGTATTGCTTATAGAATCCTGTGAATATCGTATTTCAGATGGGTTTAGATATAAAACAGCCATTCTATCAAAATGCAATGGACGTGTTCTCTTGTTACGGTGTTGCATAAAAGAATATGCTTTACTTTGGAGTGAATTTTAACATTCGTTAAATTTCCCGGAAACACGGGAAACACGTTTTTTTTAACCTGGCTTCCTTGTTTCGGTTTTGTCTGTTGTGTTAGGTGGTCGGGTAAAGTTATATAAGAATGGCTGAGAAACACATTGATGGTTGTAACTTATCGCTTTTGTCCATGCGAACACTTAGCTACACATTGGAAGTTGACAATCATGTGAAACAAAATGATTTTTACGAATAAACGCTACTTTGACCGTATAGCTTCCCTTAGTAAACTGAAACTGAAAGTATCAGTGGAGCAAAATTATGGAATGCATAAAAATCAGGGGAGCTCACTAGAAAATAAACATTGAGTTTGTCGAGTAAAATTGTAGAACGGATTAAGAACACCGGGGGAGATTACTGCAAAATAAAATTGAGTTTCATTTAATTTCTTTCGAATTCAACACAACATTGAGGTATCAGGGAACTAAATATTTAAATAAGAGTTTCCCGCCTTCAAATGTTGCACATCGGAAGTGATGGACTCTCTAAAAATAAACAGCCTTGGGAAAATAAATTGTTTCAATAAACGTTTGAAGCATTCTATTGACATGTTGCGTTATTGATGAATATACCAGAATAATTTAATCATTTGCCCCGCCTCTGCGTTTGATTGGTTGAAAACACGCAGCGTGAAAGTCGTCAAAATCGTATAAACCAAATCACGTCATGATTTGGAATGTCTCTACACGCACGTTCGCACATCCCATGCAACTTTGAAGACTCTGGAAGCCCCGCCCACTCAATCCAATTGTCACCGCGAGGGCGTGACGGCAGACTTATAGATGGATTACAAGCTTGTAAACAAAGATCAATGATCGATTTTTCATCGCCTCCAGTTAGCGAGAATATAATGATAATTTCTCGGGAGCAATTGAATTTAATAAAATATACCGAAGTTGGAGACGAATAAAAGATCATACACCCAAACGTGATTTTGAGGGAACTTAAAAAAATGTTTTTAATGATATTGTTACGTGACTTGCTAAATATCTGTCGTCTGCGATCGAAAATCAAAACAACAAACAATTTGGCAATGATTGATATGACCTGTTTGTGGCACACTTTCCTGAGTTTGACTGTTGTCTTTTGCGAAAATTGAAAGTTTTCGTTCACGTACACATAGTTTTTATATTTTAATATTACAGCCGGATTAAATTATAAGAAATAAATGTTGTTTTCATTCGATTTATTCGATATAAACCGAAAATTTTCAGCACAAGCTTTCATAACTCGCTACGCGAGTTATGAAGCTTGTGCTGAAAATTTTCGGTTTGTATCGCATAAACCAAAGGAAAACAATAGTTATTTCTTAATAAAAATGAGGGTAATCACTTTTGGACCTAAAACATACTATTCATATTTTGTGTAGTATTTGTAGGGAATTCCCTAAAAAATATGTGCACGTTACCGGTACTTCCCTTGCTGTCAATTGTTCTCTTTTATTTCTTGCAGGACCCCCTGTTTTGGGGTCAGATAAAGTTGTCCGAAGGGATATACGTGACAAAAATATTTGAATGCCAAAATTAAAGGATGCGATCGTATATTTTTTTGCCTGGACGTTGAAATGGTCGCCTATGGGAAAATATTTAGTTCAGTGATACCTTAACCCTTTACCTAACGTAACGACCAAAACCGGCCAGCGTTATTCTCAAAAGTCATCAATTAATTTTCATTACTTTTTTGATTTTTGTCTCAAAAACATAGGTTATGACCCCTCGTTGGAACGAGCTCGTTCCAACGAGGGGTCATAGCCTATGTTTTTGAGACAAAAAATGAAAAAAATTAGTTATTCAAGAATTATTTTTGCAAGTGTCGTCTGCTTTCAGGTTAGGTAAAGGGTTAAAGGAATCTGTGTTCAAAAAGCCTGATTAGTTTATTACTGTTGTTGTTGTTGCTGTTTATTATTGTTGAATTTATTATGTCTAAAATACTCCTCCTCTGATTGGACGAGAGCTCGCTTAGTATATTCTATGTTTACGACTCAAGTGGCAAATGTTACAGTCTGACGTCAAAATGCGAAATATTCGCAATGACGTCGTCCGTTTCGTAACTGCTTTATCAACGAGTGACCAGCAAGCCGCTTCATTTTTCTGGATGTTTCACGTGTGCAGCAGACGGTGTTCCGGATGAAGTGTTGTTTAAATTACAAACGATTTACGATTTGAACTAAGATGGATTGAGTTTATCTGGTTTACTGATTATTTATCCAGTGCCGTCGTGGATACACGAGATGTTTATTTACTAAACCTGTGATCGTTAAAAGTTGCCTTGAACAAGGCAACTTTTAATGATCGCAAGTTGAGGAAATAAGCTTCTCGTGTTTCACGATGTATGTTTTGGGCTAAGGTAGTGTCTATTGGAACATATACGTTATTGTGATGAATTGACAGTAACATGGTCTGAGATTTGCGGCTCGGAGCGCATGTTCAACCTCGACGCTTCCCGTGTCGGTTGAACATAAGCTCCGAGCCGCAAACCTCAGACCATGTTACCGTCAAATCATCACAATAACTTATAATGTTGGTAGTTTGCGTGTATTACTGCAGTTATCACCATCACCTTTATTGCTTCCGACTCGATATGAATTTGGTTGTTGAAAATGTTGTTAAATCCCCAAAATACAAGAAAAACAAAGAACTGCTGTTGATGTTGTTCCTGTCATCGCTATCGTGTGTTAATATTGTTACTTCTTCCCCTGTAATAATTTTCCGCTATCCGATCGAGTGCGGTATTTTCAAAACCTTTCAGACATTGATGCGGTTCTATATTTATTACATATCCCTAGTTAATTATATTTCTAAAGCTAAAAATGAATAAAATAATTACTACGGTTATCAGCGGAGCACTATAGAGAAACTGTTGTTTAAAACCTGGGAGCCAGTCTATGTTTGATGACCGCATTCCTTTGATGTGACGATGGAGTCCAAATGAGCAAGCAAAAAGCATTTCAGCTCACTTGTGAAATGACTTACTTTCGTCTTCGTGACATGGGATTTTACTGTGATTTTTGGATTTGACATATCATCTTTCATCCAGTTTCTGTTCACTCAATGGTTTAATACATAAAAACTGGATTATGAGATATCTTGCATCGAGGCGACAGTCAGAATGACCAGTCAGGGTTACGAGAAAATTAACACAAGGAAAACACAGAATTTCACTTGACCTCGGAAATTATGTATTTTCTGTTGCTTGACCTTGTTCACGCTCAGGGACGGGGAGAAAAATGTCGGGTCCCAGGGTTAATTTGTGACGGGCTTCCTTTCGAAAGTGTCGGGATACTGATGCAGGTGCCTAAGTTAGCCTAAGTTTTTGTAGTGAAGAGTTCTTGATGTGATAACACAGTGTCTGGTGCTTATGTATATATATAACAGTTTATTAACCTTTCATCCCAACGTAACCTACAAACCCTTCCATCGCTGTTCACAAAAATGCCATTCGATTTTTTTTCTTTCATATTTTTGCCTCAAAAACATAGCATATGGTCACTCATTGGAACGAGCTCGTTGAGCTTCTTTCAAAGAGGGGTCATAAGTTATATTTTTTACTCAAAAAATGAAAAAAATAGATATTCAATAATTTTGATTGCAAGTATCGTCTGCTTTTCATGGTAGGTAAAGGGTTAACCCTTTACCCAACGAATCGCCCGCATTCCCCGGCGTAATATGCAAATTCAGCAGCTGAAAAAAATATTATTTTTCGAAAACTTTCAACAAAACCATATCATGTGACCCCTCTTTGGAACGAGCTCGACGAGCTCGTTCCAAAGCGGGGTCACCTGATATGGTTTTGTTGAATTTTTTGAAATTTTTTTTTAAAAATGATGTTTAAAATAATAAATTTTGAAATCGTCTGCGTTGGGTAAAGGGTTAATGGTTTCATATAATGTGATTGTGATTCACGTTATGTTTGAAGTGAATCTATTTTAAACTGCCAGCTTTTCTATTTTTATACTGCTGTACAGAAAAATACCTGAAGTTTGTGAAATAATGCGCACATCGATAATACAAGTTCGCAAACAGTTCGAAATTTCAATCTTCATATGATTATTATATAATTATATTTATTATGCCTCAAGTTTGTAACATCAGCCGTGATTGGTTAATTTGACACCTACTAAAAGTCATAGTACTGGAGTTTTGAGGCAAAACACGGGTACTATCGGAACGTTTTTCCCTGGAGACAAGAGAACGAAGAAAATGTAAGCGCCACTTCCATTAATCAGCGTCGATTGGAATTTCTCAACACCAAACGCTGGCTCCGTGTCCGTTTAACTTTTTTCAACATCGGTAGACACAAACTTACCAATAAATATATCATCTTCAGTGGGTATGTTTTCAATTTTAACTGCAAACAATGAATTCAAAAGAATCAGAAATATTAAAAAACTCACGTGTTGTTCACCACTTCAGTGAATCCTGAATATGAGTCTCAGTTATGACTTCAATCAATTATATTTAAGAAATAACTGTTGTTTTCCTTCGGTTTATGCGATATAAACCGAAAATTTCCAGCACAAGCTTCATAACAAGCATTAACAATGAATTATAACATGAACAGCATGATGCAGTTGTAAACATTGGTATTTGTTGATATAGAAACTCCCAAAGCGACGGCACTTGTGACAATTCATTTTCGAAGAGACGTCATTCGGTCGAAATGACGTCATGTTTTTGGATTCGACTACATTGTTGTTACAGGATTGATGACATGTTGCAGTTAACGCTTCACAATGAAAGTCATATTTTGTTCGGCATAATAAAATAATTAGAACGTTTCTTTTCATGTTCTATTGGTCGATAGTACCTGAGGTTGTGTGATTTCTGAAATAAAACCTGAAGCAGCGAAGCTGCTTCAGGTTTTATTTCAGAAATCACACAATCTCAGGTACTATCGACCAATAAAACATGAAAAGAAACGTTCTAATATTATATATATTAAATTAAATCTAATATTATATATATTATATTAAAATTATATCATATTTTGTTCGGCATAATAAAATAATTAGAACGTTTCTTTTCATGTTCTATTGGTCGATAGTACCTGAGGTTGTGTGATTTCTGAAATAAAACCTGAAGCAGCTTCGCTGCTTCAGGTTTTATTTCAGAAATCACACAACCTCAGGTACTATCGACCAATAGAACATGAAAAGAAACGTTCTAATATTATATATATTAAATTAAATCTAATATTATATATATTATATTAAAATTATATCATATTTTGTTCGGCATAATAAAATAATTAGAACGTTTCTTTTCATGTTCTATTGGTTTTATTTCAGAAATCACACAACCTCAGGTACTATCGACCAATAGAACATGAAAAGAAACGTTCTAATATTATATATATTAAATTAAAGGGTTAACAGATTTAGAATCTGCACGGGGTACTCCCAGGCCTTCTTTACATGAAGGGCAGCTAGTATTCCAATACATATCTTGCTGGTTCTCGGGGGTTGGGCAGCCCAGGTCTGACCCAAGAGTCCCGTATTTCTGGACCAACTCCGGGCCAAAAAGGCCCCGGGGGTCTACCATCCAGGGCCCCCACTCTATTCATCTATTCAAGGCCGGTTAACGTTAGACGAGATGCGGGCGTTTCGAGCGATGCCAGAAACTTAAAATTACCAAGCGTTATCCACTAATATCACTGTGATGCCTGCAATCTCTTTACACGCCTGTTCTTTTGAATTCCATCTGCAGCAACCCTAAACCGTGCGGAAAATAAAAATCTTTTTCGCACATATTTTCGGAACGGAAATCGTTGACGGACTATTGTTAAATCGAAGCGAAATTTCACTGCAAATTTCTACAAAATTATACAAGACTATAGGAAACGGTGGACCAACCGTATTTAACATTGTGGGCTTGGGAGATGTTTATTTAAATCTAGCACTTTATGTTATGGTGGCGGCTGTAGTCTGAATGGAGGATCAATGCCGCCCGATGCCAAAGTGGGGCCTGTTAATTTAAGGAAGTATTCCCTATTCTGTCGAATCGATATCAGTTTAAACGAGAAAATAATCTAACTATTCAACAATACTTATTCACTACAGATCTTACAAAGAAAATTTGTTGAGTTGTTGACCAGCTCTCAAGAATCCACAGTTGACTGATGCCTTATCATACATTGACCAGCTCTCAAGAATCCACAGTTGATTGATGCCTTATCATACAAGGACACATGGAAGATCTGGCAGAAGAAAACAAAGGCACTGTTATTAGAAAAAAAGTTCACCGAAAGAAGTGAAATTGTGGAGACGATTGGAAGATTACATTTGGGCATGTTTCTTCCAAACATGTTGCCTGTTGAGAGGAGTCAACGTTCATGTAACAATGAACAGATCCAAAGCCACATTCACTACAGTGGTAGTTGCACGATAAGAGGCGCTATCATAGCTCATTTTGTTTTTATCTAAATGTCGTTTTTCAAAGAGAGCAAGTATAGAGATCCCAGGTTTTATGTTTTTGAAAGCTTTTACTTGTTCAAGGAGATCTTTATATGCTGAAACATATTTGCCCACTTTGTTGGAATAGATGAAGTTTTTTAAGAAGAGAGTACAAAAATCTGCAACCATCTCAATGGCCCAATATAATATATTTTGATGTCGGAGAAAAAGCTATTTCATTTTCTCCCTTATATCCTAAAGAAGATTCAACAAAATTATTTTTCAGTAAAAAACTCCAAAAATGAGATGCGGGATCATCTCCTTGGTGTTGTTACAGAAGGTGCATAGCTGAGTTCTGGAAAGCTTGGTTTTATAAAGTTTGGAGCTAGTAGGCCTATATAATATTGTTGCGAAGTTAGCCCACAGGGGTTAATCAAGGTCGTTAGAAAAGCTACAGCTCTTCTGCAATCAGGTACTTTTACAATTATATAACAGTTTTAATAGACAAATTCTATTTTGGAAAGTGGTCTCTCAATTTTGTAAAGTATAAAAGCTAAATTACATGGAATCGCATTAACTGGTGATCTGAGTACAGGCATACCCTGTGTACACACATAGGAGTGAACGTCATATGTCTTGTTGACAATACCAAGCATAATATTGGAGATCAGTATTGTCAACTAACGATAAAATTGTAGGATTTGTTGACGGTAAGTTTAATAACATTCTGCAGTAGATATAATTGTTCAATCTGTCTAACAAATCACATGTACCCGGTGCGCATCACCAGAAATCAGGTGATGCTGCTTTGCAAAATTATGCAATCCACCAGAACATTCTGCTGGTTAATGGGTGCCTGGTAGAATACTATTTTATTGCCGAGATTCTATGGACAGCATACAGACTGAGCAGCAGTTTGCATGACAGTATAAGAGTCCACAAATGACGACTGCCAAGTGAGGGGACTTTCTAATAACTTTTCTGCTGACAGGTAGTCACGCGATTAGGTATTGCATCAGAGAACTGGTGAATATAAGCACCGTTTTCTGGGAGTTGTGACATGTTATCTCCTGGCTCATCCCACGCACACAACCTTAATGTAAGACGTTAGATGGATGCTGCCACCACTGATGTGAAATAAGGTATTAACTTTGCTGCTTGTAATTTTTGTATATAAGCCAGATATAACGATGGCTATTCTTTATAATTTTATAGTTTTATAATATAAAATATTAGTACATAATTTGATTCCAGAGTTGGTTACGTTATTTCAATTGATGCATGACAAGATTCGTGAGGTTGCTAGAAGCTGAAACATTCTTGGTCCTGTATATAATTTCGTCTACAAGGCAAAACCAAAAAGCCACATACTGGTGGGACTTTGCGGTTCTACCAGTTAACACAATGAGTAGTTCTAGCCTATGACTGTAGATCGATAGACATTAACACTGATTCTGCAATAGATGTACTTTTTCCTGGTACCATGACTGCAGATTTTGTTAAAGCTCCGTACCTGTAACTTGTACCAGGGATGAATGACTGATCCGAACTCTCTCCAAGAGGTAGCTAAAGCAGCAGCAGTGCAGAGGATACAATTAGTGTGCCGTGGTCTAACCGAAATGTGTAATGGTAGAAAATCTCAAACAAACCCGTATTCCAGGAAGGAAAACATTCAGGAAGTGCACAGTGGTGGAGCAAACATGTGTAGTGGTGAAAAATTTAACGAGAATTAAACTCAACAAAAACTGTAAGTGTAACACTTTGGTAATTTCATAATATATCAGCAGAAAAATGGCTACGCAATAAACCCAGGCCCAAATAGAAGCCGGAATTCAACAAAAAACGATACCTTCTCAAGTCAGTGACTTTAAACCATACAACAGCAAGTGGATGACATAACTGTATGTCACTAGCAGATGTTCGATTCTAAATGAGTTGCTTTTCATGACAAAATTGCAGTCCAAGAGCAGCAGTTAGAGGAACTGCAAATGTAACAATTACAAGTAGGTGGGGATGGAGAAATTGAGGTTGGTGATGTTGATGAATCTGATACAACCGTTAAAAGCCGTTACAAAATTTCATAGATCAATTTTAAAAGGTAACAAAAATATGGCTACAGCAGCTCATGTGATGCAAACTCAGGCACTTCATTCGCACATAAGGTGCTTTGATGGGAACTCAAAGAACTATTGTGTGTGGATCAAATTCCTAGAGTTATATTGGGCCACAAACGAAATTTCCGAATCAAAAAGAAAACTGATCGCTGCTCAAACAAGCAAGTACATTGTCAGTGATTTTATTCTGCTTTCAATTCAAAGAAACCCCAAAATAAAATGGGCAGAATTTCAAAGGGATTTGAAACTTCGTTATTCAGAGATAATAGATAACTCATTGGCGGGAAATTATTTGAGGCACATGAAACAAGGGAAAAATGAAACCATTAAACCATTGTTTCCTATGGCAAACAATTACTCGATCTCACCAAGGATCATACAGTAATCAGATAGATGGGGCATTGTGACAACATATGTCAGCAGACTAATTTTGTGATGGGTTATATGAATCAGACATGAGATTAAAATTGGTCAGGAAAGAGCTGTCAATGCTAGAAAAAAGCTCTAATGATGGCACTCTTCGAAGCAGGAGTAAAATACAAACACAAGGCCAGGGGAAAAACTGGTAAAATGCAGTATTGTGAATATCCAAAGAGGGATGACAGTCCAGAGGGTGTAGGAGAAGTTCCCATGGAAATGTATGCAACGTGACATCAAAATAAGGTACATTTAGCGACAAAAGGGAGACAAAATAAAAAAAATATCAAAGGCAGTACAGTCAAGGGCCAACCGAGGCATCAAAATCAGCAATATCAAAATACAAGGGTTGTACAGCAAAGGGTTAATCAATACCCTAGGCCCATCTGCCATCTCTGTGGTCGACCATGCCATTTTAAACATGACCGCAGGGTAAAAATCGTGAGGCAAGTAAGGACAGTAAACAACCCAATCCAACAATGACAACCACAGTTAAATGGTGTAGGACAGACTAGATTCAGTCCAGGTGCTTGCTTTCGGTGTGATCAGTTTGGGCACTATGCAGCCTCGTGCAGGATTAACTTGAACCATTTAAATGAACAAAACTTGATCCATGTAGGTAAAGGGTCGAGTCTCAATCAATACAGCCACCCTCAAGAAATGCGAGAAGTGTAAAGGTAAAGAAGTAATACAACAAACCTTCATTTACAACTGCAAGAGACAGTGTACAAACCACTATCCGATTGTCATCTATGACCTGTCTAGTGGTTCAAGAGGTAGTTGTTCTGTACATAATCCTGAAAATAATACAGGGAGAAATCGGAATAAATCACAAAAATCATTTCATAATGCAGTGAATAAATTGCAGAACAGAAAATTAGTACAGTTGAATGACTCAGTACATAATAACAGTACATTTATAAAACAGAGGATGTGTAACTCTAAACAAAACAGTCAAACTGTAAAATCTCAAAAGTTTGTGTTCTGTAATAGGCAAAACAGGGAGATATGTGGAAATAGGTATAAAATAAACAGGAACCGAGACATCAACCAAATTGTAATAGTAGGCAACCCGTAAAACAAGAACTTAACTTTCAACAGGTCATCCCTTTTGTAAAACAAGGTCAAGTAGTGAATTATTGTAAGAAGTGTAATACAGAGGGTCATAGTAGTAGGAATTGTACGATAAAATAGAGACCTATTCCTTTAACCAATAGACAACAAATTAATAAGATGAGAAATAAACTTAAGCCGAACTGTAAAACAAGGATAATTTCAAACTCTGAAACAACTGATAACCTAAATTTAGCTGTAACAAGAAGCCAAAACCAATTCCTGAGCTGAATGGTAGAACAAGGAAAAACTCAGATAACCAGGTTGATGCAGCAAAATAAATTAACCCATTCGATCCCAATAAAGTGTATGAAAGATGTGGAAGTATAAACCACTATACACAATATTGTGAGGGTATTAAGCAGTGTGACAGATGTCCAGATGGGGGACATTTTACAAAAAGTGACACAAATTTTACCACAGAGGAAATTTACTAAATTAGAACTTGAAAATGCATTGAAAAATGGTTGTAGATATGAAAGATATCCCAGAAATCATCCACTAAAAAAAGAAACACATTTATCTAGTACAATTGCAAATCAAAATTCGAAAATTGTAGAGAAACAGAAAACAGAAAAACAAGTAATTCCCCAGAGGAATAACCCTGAAACAGGAAAGCACTGTGCAAAATAAACAGAAAATGAAACAGGAAGCTTCCCAGAAACTGAAACAGAAAGTAACTGGGGAAAATAACACTAAACAGGAAATAAAACCCAAAATCATTCAGAAACAAAAACTGGAAATTGAAACTGAACAAGCAAGTCAAAATAATCACCCAAAGCAACTTCCTGAAGCAACAGGAAGTCAAATTAAACACCCAAAACAACTTCTGTCAGAAATGGTCAATGTTAATTATGGTCATGCATCATTGGATAGTGTTATGATTAATGTGGGGAAGCAACGAGGAGTGAGAGCTTATTAGATTCTGGAGCTCAAACTCCGTCCATTAGTACAAAATTTTGGAAAAATTTGAGGCATAGGCCAAAGCTATTGTACTTTATCTACATGGTTAACAGTAACTGGACAACCAAGTGGTGCCATTCATTCATTACATGTAAAGGGTTGACAGTGTATGATTTGTGAATCACTTTTACCAGGAACTTGATGCAAATTTCTTAAAATTCATTTGAGCAAACAATACTAGAAACAGTACTTTTAATCTTGCATTATATTTGATAATAGTGAATTTATACCAGGAGATCAGGTTCACAAATAATCGTTTTGAATGAGTAAAAGAGGACCTGGAAGATTATCACAAGTTAAAAGGGCATACACCCTCATCTCAAAATAAGTGAGGTTTAGCAAATTTTGTGGGTGAAGGGTTGAGTTTCTTGGAACAGTCACTGAATGTTATTTAAAGGGGATAAAAGAAAATTTACGATGGTTGTCACTGAATCAAGCAATGATGCAACATGTACAAAAACAAAGTTTGTGTTTAATTAAATTAACATATCATGCCATACAAGAGAATCGAGAATTTAAGTTAAATTTATCACGGGTAGTATCTCTTTTGCATGGACAGGAAGACCATGTATTAAAAATCAGTTAACTCTGTTAGAGCATATTATGCTCTCTTTTCACCAGCTTGAAACAGGTTGAATCAAGTTGAACTAATGTTACTTACAGCAGAAACGTATATGGGTGATCTGCATGAGCAAATGGATGTGCTCACATATGAGAAAATATCACCAAGAGTCATCAGTCCTACTTTGTTAACTTCGGTATTAAAGAGTATTCAAGACAGGCTTGATGATCATACCCAACTTTCGTTAAAAATTCAAAAAGAGCTATGGCAATATTATCATTTGTTGACAATTTCGACAGTTTTTGTGTTGATGATAAGTTAGTTATGCTAATGAAGATTCCATTGATTAATTCTAATTTCCAATTTGAGATTTTCAAAGTGCAAACTTTGCCCATCCCATTAGTTAATGTAAGTCAGAGAAAGCATAAGAAAACTGCTAACAAATTAGTAGACATCTATCGATTAGAAGCAAATACATTAATTGTTGATAAACAAAGAATACAATATATACTGGAATTAGTTCATGATAAATGTGTAGTTGATAAGAAACTATTCTGTGCTTTAGTGGGAGCAGTGAGAACGATACATAAGTCCTCTAGTTTCCAATTAGCATTATTTCTTAACATGAAGTCAAAAAAAAGAAAATGTGTACATCTGATGTGAAATTGAATATCAACTTACCTTTTGCAACAGGTATTGAAAAAGGGCTTTGGTATATCACTACTGATGTACCATTGCGATTTTCAATCACGTGTCCAAGACATAAAAATCCGAAAGCACATCAAATCTTGCCACCAATCAGTTTTCTAGAATTGAACCCTTTCTGTATTGCAACTAGCAGCCAGCTATTACTGAATAGTTATTTTCATTGCCGAGATAATATTACATGCCGAATAGTGTCAAAGACAGTCTTGCCCAATTTCTTGTTGACTCAATGACAAATATGGCAACCTGTGTTTAACAAAGTGAACGTAACAAATTTTGTGATTCCAAAATCATTACAACATCTGGACGAATTAAGAATGAATGACCTATTACAAGAAATAAATTAAAATCAGTTGACCCAGTAGAACCATTTGAGGTACCGAAATGGTAATATTTTATCGGATGCATGTTAATTATACTGGAAATTTACCTACTCATACAATGCATTAGGGCACAAGGCCATATTACGTTGCTCAACATAATCTTAAGATAAAGAAATAAATGGAATAGAAAACCTAATTTTTCTGCTGATGTATGTGGAATGTCTAATGTTACACTGAATGCTGAAGAAACAGATCCTATATGTATGACTATGGGACAACCTACAAACACTTTAATCCCAATGACACCACTTTCTGATGAAATATTATTAATTATACAATAATTAACCAAAGAAAGAACGACAAAAGAGAGACAGGACACACCTACAACATCCTCATCTCAACTGCATCCATCACTGAACTATGATGCAAACACTGGGGAAGTGCATGCGAGTTTAATAGCTCGAGAATCCAATACTCTAACAAATGTTGACTTACATTAATAACAACATAACACTGAACAATATTATTTGTGTTTTAATTTGTTGTGCAATGATTGACTCAACTGGTAGTGAAACAGTAGATAGTGATGAAACTGAAGCACTTGGCATGGAGCATCGTTGTAGGGGTCAAACCGCCAAGGAGAAGGAACATCTATGGAGTGATCGGGAAGAAATGTCTCTAACTCATTTTTTGTATACAATATGCCCATTACCTTGGAAGTATACTACTTATCAATTTCTGCAGCGTGGTATGTCTTCGCCTGCAGTTTGTCCATGAAACTGCCAGAACACCCTCTATAAATAATGTTGTTCAACCAAATACTTATGAGCTGAGATATCGTCGTGTGAGAAATGTTGTTCAACCAAATACTTATGAGCTGAGATATCGTCGTGTGAGAACCATAAGGTTCTATCTTCCACAGGAAGATAGAACCTTATGGTTCTCACGCGATGATATTTCAAGACTCATCATACCTTGATATCCGAAGACAAGTTCGGATGTCTGTACTATGATTTTCAGAATATTTCTGTCACTGTTCAACTTGAAAGGGATATAGTTTAATGGTATGATTCTGCATGTCCATTTCACATTATGATGAAATGTCGGTCTCGAACTTTACTTATTCTAAATTGTTCTGATTTTGGTGTGTCCAGAACTGGGATTTGACATGATGAGGCGATATTATAGCCACATAGTATTATTAATGAGATTAACCAGAAACATATGGTCAACAAGAAGACACATTGTCATTTTCCCTTAAGAAACAAAGTGTTTATTTATGAAGAAATAACATTTTTAGGGGTTGCATTATCATGAATCTTATAGCAAAAGATTTTTCTCGTCTACCGTGCGAACTCGATGGTACATCGACGGGAAGAAGAGGCTTCTTCTGGGGTGTACTGACCTTCACATTATTGTATCAATTGACGAAATCCACATTGGACAGGCAGGCCCTATATTAATCCTCGTTTGTGCCTCCAATTATACCCTGGAGTTGACAATTGGTGGATAAGAAGATACTTTCGGGAGGTAGGAAGTGCATTAGATGAAGAGAACGATTAAACTTCATAATTTTGGTAAGACTAGCCATTAGTAAACATTTTTCTTGGTGTTCTTTCACTATACATTTAGTTTTTACTGGTAGAACATGGAGAAAGACCAATGGAAATACGGATCATGTGCAGTTGTCTTTGGGTTATAGGTACGATATTCGATATTTTCCTTGTACTGACACGTTAACTGGTTGAGTGCTAGATTATTTTTGGAAGTTGGAATTTGTTCATATAGATTTGCATTATTTAAAATTATTGGAGAGTGCCTTAAGGCACTCTCCAATAATTTTTAATAATGCAAATCTATATGAACACAATTGTATTTGCTTATGACTGAATAGGAAGTTTGTGTAAAGGAAGTTTTGTGAAAGCCATGATAGTGGCTTCCAGCACTCAACCAGTTAAAAACAAACAGTAACCTTAGAAAAGTAGGGAATCTGGCTGGGTTTAGATAAGTACTCATCGGAACCCTACACGGACAACCTCACAACTAGTATGTGTGTGGCTTGACTGTCAAAGAAGGTACTAGAAGCACATAACTCAATGTAGAGAAGGAGAGGAAAATGAGGGTGCACCTGTATATTTATATATATATTGAGTCTTTTAGTATATTATAGCAGTATTTAGATATTTAGAACGAAGTTTAGCTCTTTATTTGAAGGAATTTTAATTAGTGTTTTGTTTTATTATTGTTTACTGAACAACTTACAAAAAGGCGCCAGTTCACATTCCAGAACTGAAGAATTTCGAAGAGGAACAATATATAGCATTTAGACATCGATCTTATGTCCCAACCAGAAGAATTAATATCAAACAAGCCTTGTTTAATAATAGTATGCAACAACAATTAATTAGGTATTGGAAAGTGATATACTTCTAGGAGGCTCTTAATAGCCCGAAATACAAAAGTTTGAAATATGTCTCTGAAATTTGGTCACCAGTGATGCTGAATATAACTTTCCACATTTACACTGTAAATCTGGATCCAGACGTAAAGCTACATATTCCGAGAGTCGGTGGTCTTGTGACAAAGCTTAGGATTTGACTAGCACTTTCCCAGCCCAGCCCAGGTCAGATACTGGAATGGCCAGTGATGGCATGACCGTTATTATACCGATGGTGTATTATACCGACTAGAATTCGTGGAGTTAAATTTCGACCATTGAATGCCCAAGAGACATTTGAGTGGGAAAGAGTTCAGCCCCAGTATATTCTACTGAAAACTGCTCTCGAGGCCCATAAAATTCGAGTAGCCACAGTACGCTTTGAACAATGTTGCGTTTGTATTGAGGTATTCGCGAAAAAGTGTATAGTGCTTTTGAATGTTCTCAGTGCAAAAAGAAGGTTCACCTCCCTCGTCTGCAGTCAGACGTGATGGACATGGCCCCAGCCAAAACATGGCCCATGTGGCGAACAGACATGAAACGGGGAGATCGGATCAAACCCCATGAGTCTGATTTCGTCCCAGCGTAAATGGAAATACTTAAGGGTTCCTCTTGTTTTGATGCTGAGTTTGTACGTGGATTATTTGGAAGATAAACTGAAGGGGGGCATATTATTTTAATGAAAAGACAGATCAGGGAGAAAACAAGAATTATTATTGGCAATACATAATATTTCTGTGGCATGCATACCCAATGTGTCAATTGAATTTGATTAACACTGTGTTCTATCTCGCAAATCGTTTCTCTTATGGTGATCAAGTCCATGTGGGTTTTGATCCTCAGTGGGAGAGGAATGTTGCGATGTTAGCACACAGGGATTAAGCAAGCTCGCTAAAAGAGCTACAGCTCTTCTACAATTAGGTACACGTGTACTTGTAGAATAAATAATAGTTTTAATAGACGAATTCTATTTTGGAAAGTGGACTCTCAATTTTGTAAAGTAATAAAGCTAAATTACATGGAATCGCATTAACTGGCAATCTGAGTACAGGCGTACTCTGTGTACCCATATAGGAGTGGACGCCAGATGTTTTGTTGACAATACCAGGCATAATATTGGAGACCAGTATTGTCAACTAACAATAAAATTGTAGGATTTGTTGATGATAAGTTTAATAACACTCTGCAGTAGTTTCTGGGATGTTATTGTCCAAACTGTCCAACAAATTACAACATGTACCTGGTGAGCATCACCAGAAATCAGGTGATGCTGCCTTGCAAATTTCGCAATCCACCAGAACATTCTTCCAGTTGACGGGTACCTAGCAGAATACTATTTTATTGCCGAGATTCTATGGACTGCACACAGACTGACCAGCAGTCTGCATGTCAGTATAAGTGTCCACAAATGGCGACTGCCAAGTCAGGGGACTTTCCAATGACTTTTCTGCTGACTGGTAGTGAATTGGTGAATAGAAGTACCGTTTTCTGGGGGTTGGGACATATCACCTGGCTCATCATGCGCACAATCATTGATGTAAGACTCTAGATGGATGCCGCCACCACTGATGTGTAGTAAAGTAAGAACTTCGCTGCTTGTAGTTTTTGTATATAAGCCAGAGATAACGACAGTTAGACGGAGTTTTATAATATTAAATATTAGTAGATAATTTGATTCTAGAGTTCGTTACGTTATTTCAAATGGTGCATGACACGATTCGTGATGTTACTGGAAGCTAAAGCGGTCTGGATCCTGTTTATAATTTCGTCTGTATGGGGAAATCAAAAAGCCACACGATGATGGGAGTTCGCGGTTCTACCAGTTAACACAACGACTAGTCCCAGCTTACGATCGTAGATCGATAGACATTAAGACGAATTCTGCAACAATATACGATGTAGGATTGTTAGCTGAAAACTTCTCAAATAGGAGCTGTCGTTTATTTGGAATAACTTTGTATATATCAGATGCCAGTCATAAGACTGAAAACTGAGATTTAAAGCTTCATTCCATTTTCTCTGTGTTTCAAGAGGACGAATAGATAACAATTTAAAAAAAATAAAGGCTAGATTGTTCTACATACCTTTGGGGATTGTTTTAACATTTTATCATTTTTGTGCTTTATCCTTTCAACTCTTTGTGCTTCGCCCTCATTCTTCACGATTTACAAATGGGGCAGTCACTCCCTGATACACAGTAAATGGTGTTGGGATGTATAGGATAGAACAGAATAGAATATTTATTTAACAATATACCAATTTACAAGAATAAATTAAAACAATACATTTTTTGTAAAGATTGGAATGGTACATTGTAGGAGGACATCATAGCCAGATTGGCTGTCTTCCTGACCCCCCCCCCCCCCTCCCGAAATACAATTTAAAAAATTACACACTTGATCGGAGTAGATAGCAGTCAATAGCATTATTCTTGCCTTTGGCTAATATGTTAAATGTCTGTGTATCTGGCCTCGTGGCCATAATTAGAATAGTTACTGATGTCAATATAATGTTATCGTTGACTTACCGGTGGCCCTCACATTAATCGCCGTACACAAGGTCTCGTCGAGCGTGCTCCTCCGGGTTTTATTACACGCCTGTTCTATGTAATCCCCATCTACAGCAACACTAAACCATGCGGAAAATGAACATCTCTTCCGCAGATATGCACGGAACGGAAATCGTTGACGGACTATTTTTAAATAGAAGCGAAATTTCACTGGAATTTTCTACAAATCGTGCACCGCAGTTACAATTTGAATCGCTAGCGATAGCTAAAAACAGTAACATGGGTCCCCTCGCAAATTTGGTTGGTGATAAAATATGTTCTTTTTGTTGATAGTTCTTACCCTGAGTTCCAATGTGTTCTCTGGCCCAGAGAACACATTGGAACTCAGGGGACTAGTTGTCAAATGAATTGCTGAGTGCCCTTCTAATAATTGCTTTTATAGACCGAAGGCGTGTAATAAACATAGAACATCACACGCGTGTGAATAGTTAATCAATATGAAACTCATGTCATATCGATCAACTCATTCACACGCGTGTGTCGTTCTGTGTATCAACTGCCTTGTTGCCTAGGGCATCTCGAACTACCATCAACTGCTGATGAAGACTCAGATTATGCATCCGAACCGAGGGGAATGCATGAAAACATTTTAGACCAAATTTATCAAGAGAGTGGCCCCATCCTCATTTGATCAGAAGTGTTGGCCGTAAAGTCAGACTGCCCAACGACACAGGCGAACCCCAAATATTGTAGTAAAATCAACACATTGCACAGGTGCACTACACCTTTAGCCCAACTTAGGAGCACCAGTGCCCAGTTGTGAGTACTAATTCCAAGAGGATCTGCAAACACTCATCGAAAATTGGCTTCCATTCCACTCACTCCTTTCACTCTTAAAAAGTTCGCTTGGACTCAGACAAAATCAACCACGATTCAGTAAAGGAAAACTTCACATTGATTAACAAACAGTACGACGCGGGTTTTTGACTTGGAAATTACCAGGTGTAATGATGTGATGGTTTCGTTTGAGGCCACTGTTAACATGGTTCAGGGATCGGGTGGAACTTTAATTGGCAACCGTCACATTTAGAAATCAAAAACAGTAAGTGTCACCTTATAACACACTCTACTAGAAGGGGTATGAGATTACATGAATTTGAGGAAATGCTACTGTTAGAATAACCTCATTGTATCCCATGAAGCAATATATACTTTCGTTTCATGTGTACTTAACGACTGCCGGAGGTTTCTCTATCACATGATCACATATCAAATATCCGACACCAGTGCTTTAACACAAGAGCCCAGTGGCGTGGGACCCGTGGGAGTAAGGGGGTATTCACCCCCACAAAATGTACCAAGATAAGTTTAATTTTTCTTTCACTTTAAACATTCTTTCATCATCATGTTCAGCAGGCATATGTTAAGTTCCTTTGCAAATATATCACTGAAAAATTTACTGACTCTATTAATAGGTATTATCGAACGCAAAACGCAGTGACGCGCCTTCTGCGTGTCGTACTATTGTCTCGCCCCAAAGTTTGAGTGGCATCATTCTTCAATAACGAGTGGATTTGTGGGTAGTGAAATCTTGTTTGAAACTATCGGGAAAGCGACCAAATTGTTTTTTTCAACAATACATTTTTAAAAAGGAGGCGGACCCAGTTTATCAAGCTCTCCCTGGGTGATGCGGGAGCACATGCGTCACCCGGGGAAGAGCATGAGGGGGAGTTCACCCTCTATGGTCGCATCAGGACGGATACCCTGGTTCATTCACTAGAAAATATCCCTCCAATATTATTTCCTTGCTACGCCACTGAAAGAGGTCACGCAATCCTTTGAGGTCCCGACATATTGCTTGTAACCTTAGTCTGACGGGACATATTTCGCAGATGAAACCCAGACACGTGACATTTTCATAGAAAGAGTCAGTTCAACAGTAATTTGTATTCAGCAATACGGGGGCTGGTTGGGCCAAGAAACGAACGATTTTTCGAACTGAACGAACGCTGCTTCCTTGCATCTGAGTGATCAATGATAACATTTTTGCATCATCATCATCATCATCATCATCATCATCATCACTCATTCGGCAAGGCTGGTATCAACAGGAGGCGGGGTTGTGCGGACCCATCGGGCCGACCATAGTTCGACCCAATGGAAGAATATTTTGATTTCTCAAACTAACAGAACGCTGTTTCCCTGCATCTGAGCAAGCAGTGGCAGACGAGACTGCTGGAATATCAAAATGTTCTCCATGTGGTCTGCCAGTGGCAGAACATTTCAAATGCATGCATTTCATGAAATCAGATCCATTTCGTATGGGCGTATTCACAAGATTCCAGGCTCCAACAGGTATTGGGCTGCATCAATTTTGAGAGCCCCAGAGGCCACCCAATAGGGGGCCCACAGGGGAATTTCCCCGGGGGCCAGTCCGCCCCTGCAGCAATATAAGTTTTTTTTTTGTTTTTAAATTTCAACAAACAACATAGGTTACGGTCGATGTCTGCAAACTGTTTTGAAAGATGCCTCTGCGTAAAACGTGCCTCACAAAGAAGCTAAACCCATTATCAAATTTTATTCTGAAGTACATGTTCAAATGCAATGGACATGTACACAAAATCTTATCAAAATATCTTCTAATCCACATCTTCGTTGAAGAAACATTCATTGGAGTTTATCTCATTTTCTCCTTCTTCTCAAGTCTTGTCCCTGAATATCGAGGTTCCTCCCCATTTGCTATGTCTCTAACCAAGACGTGGTCAACAGTTACAAAAGGATTGGTACTGAACATTGGTTGGGAAACACAAAACATGTATTATTTGTATCGGACCGTGGTTTTGTGAAGCGAGTAGTTATTAGGGTTTAATATATTCCCTGGTTTTCTAGAAAACGGGAACGGGAATGAAATTACACTCAGAACTGGGAAATTTCCCCGGGTAATATCAAGCAAATGTACGAGGGTAACATGGCGCATTTATTTTAATGATAATAAGCATATTTCATTGGCAATCTCCCATCTCCAAACGGAAAAGTTCTTTTCCTAAGATAAGTATGAAAACCCAAACCCGCTTCAACCTCGACTTTATTTTTTTATCACCTCTAGCTTCTCCAACATCAACACCCTCTTCACTGCCGTCACAGTCTCCTCTGCTTTAAGCAGAGGAGACGGTGGCGGCAGTGAAGAGGGTGTTGATGTTGAAGGAGGTAGTGAATAGTGATACTGGTGATTCTGAAAAGGAACACGAGTTTGAACTTTGAAGCGGGTGAAGAAGATCTTGCTTTAAGCAGAGGAGACGGTGACGGCAGTGAAGAGGGTGTTGATGTTGGAGGAGGTAGTGAATAGTGATACTGGTGATTCTGAAAAGGAAGGCGAGTTTGAACTTTGAAGCGGGTGAAGAAGATCTTGCTATTGAAAAGGAGGAGAGGTTACAGTGATTTGTTGAAAATGGTTCGTCAGAAATCAGGACTATAAAATGCAGGTATAAAAGTATTATTAGTTATTTAAAACGTCTCTGGAAACGATTGGAATTTCATCTGCCCTCTGGGTTAAAAAAAATAGTCATACAAGCAAATGGTGGTCCCGTTGTTTTGAACGGGCTTTAAGAAAACGCCAAAACATGAAGTTGGAATTCAGCACTCGCTGAACTTGTCTGTCTCATATATTTTCGCGAGTAACAAAATTTGTCCACTTCCGTTCACGAACAGTGTAGAGCTGAAACAGTTGACCGATTAATCGATTAATCAATAATCAACAACTTGATCGACCCAAAAAGTAATTGATCGATTAACCGTTACTTTTGAACAACTGTATTATACGTTTAACAAAGGAACAAACTTTGCTCCAAAACAGGCAAACATTGTCACACTGACTCACATTAATTGTATGAGACAGAGTAAAGCATGCAAATTACTTGCTGACATACGTGTTTACTTGCATGATCATCATACTGTATCAGTAGCTGGAAATGGTCATTCTTAACCCTTTACCCATCGCGAGTAACAGACGATACTTGCAAAATAAATTCATGAATTACTGAAAATTTTCAATTTTTGTCTCAAAAACATAGCTTATGACCCCTTATTGGAACGAGCTCAACAAGCTCGTTCCAATGGGGGTCATAAGCTATGTTTTTTGAGACACAAATTGAAAATATAATACACTTGAATGGAGATTTTGTATATAGGTCTAGTCGGTTTTGTTTGTTACGTTGGATAAAGGGTTCATGCTGTAAAGTATCAACGGTATGGCAATTATTCAGATATCTGTTCAGACAAGTGATTAATCGGTTAACCAACATTAATCCACGTTGTAAATCTACTAAGAATACCTCTTCATTGTTTCAGCTCCAGTTCAACAGTGAAGTTCGTTTCATCGCACGGTGTTCAACGATTCTGACATCGGTTCTGTTTCGGTAGCCTTGTCTAGCTCATGAGACGATTGATTCGATAAAGACAATTCAAAATAAATTCAAATCCTATCCTATGTATGGTTTTCAATCAATTGCGTACCCTTGGATGGCTCTAGTGAATTATGTATGGTGAATTTCTATACATAAAACCCTCAGGTAGAGTTTTCACCCACGCAAAAACTCACCAATTTTCTGAAACAAAAAGATAAAAGCGAAATCCGAGTTTGGACGTCCGGGTTAAATTTGGTCCAACTGCAGACGTCTTGCGTGAGCTCTACTTACCTCTGTTCAGCTTCTGACCGTGTTCAGACTTCAGACTGATGGCCGGATTGGAAGTAGGTTACAGGAAGATATATTCAGGAGTCTCATTTTTTGTTGACTCCTTTCATTTTATATAGAGGTTTAACGACACTTTCGACCACTAGTGTCACCGCGTGTTGAACAGTTTTACGGGTGAACGAAGCCGCGAACACGGTGAGAACCGCAAAGCAACGGCGAGCGACTGTCAGACTCCAGACATACTAACTCTACACATTCAGGGTTAGCATTAGCTGAAGACAAGTGCACCATCGACGTGCAGTAGGCCTCAGCACACAGCGCCACTGTGCGTCCACGTGGGCAATCAAGGACAATCGGGATTAAATGCCTTGCCCGAGGACACAACGCAGTTATCCCTGGTGAGGAGCGAATCGTGGACTTTTAGGTTTGAAATGCAATGCAATAACCACTGCGCCACATCGATCTCGTTGAAACCATTCAATTAATTTCTTCATTTAACATTCATGAGAGTAACCTGAACCCCCAAAACGTACCATTTCGTGTAACATGAGGTGACAATTCTATGGTGTCAACGATGATATGAATCGAAGCACATTTGTCGAGAATATCATTTTTATTTGTGCAACACGTTTTTGGAAAATGCATATAAGAAAAGGATGCAAGCAAGTGCACATGTGTTCATCCCTGGCCCTTGCACCACGGAGGTGTGTCAAGTTTTGTATAATATGTCAAAAAAATCTCTTCGTGTTCAGTGTAGCAGCAATCATTTTGTTGAATAAGATACAGTCATCATCACGAAGAAGTGGGGACGTAATGCAATCCTATGTTTGGTGAGAAGGTGCCACCCTCCCACTGTGGATGCTGTTTGTAAGTTACAATTATATTGTATCGTTTCATTAACCCGTTCAACATTGGGTCATTGAATTTTAAGTACATAAGTAGTAAGGGATGACACTTTGGCGAACTAATTTAACGCTGAAATTCCCATAGGTATTTGTTCGCCAGAGAACACCCACGGTCGTGAGTACTTGGCCGAACTGATTTAACACTGAAAATTTCCATAGGGTTTTGAATTTTTTGAAAAATTTGTGTCGTGTGTACTCTGGAGAACTGATTAAACACTGAATATTCCCATAGACATTTTTTTTCGCCAGAGTGCCATCAGCCGATGGCACTCTGGCTAAAAAATGTCTATGGGAATTTCAGTGTTAAATTGGTTCGCCCAAGTGTCATCCCTCACTACTTACATATACAATACAGGTTATAACGATTTGACGAATGCATTTTGTATTTGCAGAGAGGGGCATTACTTGTTTTTTCCAACAGCCCCTGTGTTGCGTTCACGCACTGGTGACATCTGGTGACAATTGCAGTAAAAATATCGTTTGGCACCAAAACTACAGCATTTGGTACCATATTTGGCACCAATATATGGCACCAAAATATACTTTTGTTTGGTCTTAAAGGCTTTGTGTGGTGTATTATTTCAGTATGACGATTTCAATACAATCGCTGTCTGGCGACACGGACAAGACAGAATCCACGTCTATAGGCAACAGGTATAATCCTGACTGGTTATTATGGGTCAAAAGAATTAACAGTTTATCCATTTAATCTGATTCTTATCAAAACATTTCTTCGCCACCGAGCAGCGGCGAGCAACTGCCAGACACCCCAATTTTCTAAATCCGCACAAGCAGAAATAGCAGTGGCTGAAGGCAGCGCGCCATTGGCGTACAGTACGTATTAGTACACAGTGACCCCGTGCCCCCGCATGGGAAATCGGATTAAGTGTCTTGCCTAAGGACACAACATCAACATAGTTACCACGGGTCGGGATCCAATGATCTAACTAGTGAGCCATCGCGCACCCGAAATTTCTTGTAGGCAAACAGTTATGTCCAGGCCTGTAATTCTTAAAAATGTAGGAGGGCTAAAAATTGTTCCCCTCGCATGACCTAGGGGAGCGATTAGCTCTCCTCAAGCTTACAAAAGCTAAAATGGGTAACATGAAGTCTTACTGTTAATGGATTCTGCCCAGTGGGCTTTGTACATTTTATTTGGTGCTGCTAACAAGGTAGTCTTTGTGATATGACTACACTGCCCCTCCCACACCTCCGGGCCTCGTCAAGGCCCGGAAGTGTGGAAGGGCAGTGTGGCCATCTTACAGAGACAACTGACATGGCAAAGCTCTGGAAAGATGTGGGTTTTGGGAATAGGCTGTCATGGTAATGAATATTTTCTAAGCCCAGGAGGGCTGGTTTTCACCCTCCTTAATTTTTTTTAATAAATCGCTCTCCTGCAAATGCTAGGCCTGTATGTCTACCGAATTGAAAGCTTGAACGGAATTATCCATACAGTCAAGAAAATTTAATCTTTTGTCATTCAGGTTTGATTTCTTTTGAAATTAAGATGGGAAATCTCCAGGTAATATGGAGGTCAGAACTATGAAAATTACAACAGATATTGCGGTTTTCAAAGGTTTGCTTTTATCTTTTATAATTATTGTTAGAAAGTTTACTTTCTTCCCATCAGAAAAAATCGATATTTGCCCCAATAAAAACTTCTGACGGAACAATTATACGTCGAGTCACAGCATCTCTGTTGATACGGTACCCAGTGCTGGCGCCATAATTCGCGCCACTGGGGCGAGGGTATTCCCGACGATTGGGGGTGAGGGGGCGGGACCCCTGATGGTATCCCATGAACTTTCTGATTTTCGTAACAAAGATTGGCGGGCAATTACACAATTTATATTAACGCCTCCTCCCCACTGGTCAGTGACCTCTGAGGCGACAGCTTCTCGAATACTACAAATGGATATTTAGCCTGCATCGAGGCAGAGCAGAGTGTTTGTATTTCTACACGGGACGGCCATTTACGCCCCCATCCGATAGAATGGTATACTGTAACAACATCAAGAGAACAACTGATGTTGCTGTCTGAGTGACTGGACACCTTGAGGACTTTCCCGACCAGGCATTGATCTTGGAACCTCAGGCATGAGAAATCAGATCCCCTTTCCACTCGTTCGCCACACCTTAGTTTGGCTCGCTGGGAAATAGCAGCAGTTTCACGGTATACGAATTAAAATTAAAACTGTAGCACATTTCAGTAGGACAAAGACTAAAAAACAAAAGATTAATAAGACCTAAAAAAAATTAAAAATCTGTTTCTCAGCCCCCCCCCCCCCCCCGCAAGGCCTCTGGCTGCTGCATGCTCTCTTTTTATAACCAAAGCAATGCAAACAAAATACCAAGAGCACCACAAGGCGTGGCTAAATATGTCAGTTGGCCATTTTGAATTGTACCAACTTTGGTCATCCAAATGATCCAAACTGGAGTTATCGGTCAGAAACCAAAACTGTTAACCCTTTACCTAACATGAAAAGCAGACGACACTTGCAAAAAAAATTCTTGAATAACTAATTTTTTTCATTTTTTGTCTCAAAAACATGAGTTATGACCCCTCGTTGGAACGAGCTCGACGAGCTCGTTCCAACGAGGGGTCATAACCTATGTTTTTGAGACAAAAAATGAAAATATTTTGAAAATTAATTTGCGATTTTTGAGAATAGCGATGGCCGGTTTTGGCCGTTACGTTGGGTAAAGGGTTAATAGATAGTCAAATTCTAAGTTGAAAATGGGTCGTAACTCATGTAAACATGATAGGACGGAACCCACTTTCGAACTTGACCTGTATTACTAGCTGGGTAATACACATACCAACTTTGGTGAAGATCAAATAATTCAAACTCGAGATAACTGTAGGAAACAAAAAATGTTAATCGAGGGTTAAATTCTTAGTCCAAAAAGGGCCATAACTCATCAAAAAAAAAAATAAATGGACAGAACCCATATGTGCGCAGCGCCTGCATTACTAGCTGGATAATACACATACCAACTTTGGTTGAGATCAAATAATGCAAACTGAAGTTATCGGTTGAAAACCAAAAATGTTAATAGACAATCGAATTGTAAGTAGAAAAAGGGCCGTAACACAAGTAAAAATATATCGACAGAACACACGTTCGAACATGACCCGTATAACTAGCTGGGTAATAAACTTACCAACTTTGGTGGAGATCAAATAAGTCAAACTGGAGTTATCGGTCGGAAACCCAAAAATGTTAATAGACGGTCAAATTATGAGTCGAAAAGAAACCGTAAATCATGTAAAAATAAATGGACAGAACCCTTATTCGAACTTGGCCTGTATTACTAGCTGCGTGATACACATACCATCTTTGGTTGAGATCAAACAATTCAACTGGAGTTATCAGTCGGAAACCAAAAATGTTTACTGACGGACAAACAGACGGGTGGACGCACGGACGTTCTACTGCAGATGTACTTGTGAGATTATTTTAGTGTTAGATATTGGGAAAATCGTGCACCTCACAAGTGGTTTTTCCGCGCCTCACGAAGAAAACCTCACAAGTGGGTGGTGTACTAAAGGTTTAATACCCCATTCGCACAAGTAACGACTGTTCACGGACGGGCACCTCGTGAGGCCATCTGCGGTGGCCCGGACAGAAGGACGGACAGACGGACGGACAGACTGATTTACATAATACGACCGTTTTTCAAAAGAGCGTATACAAATTAAATGGTTTTTGTCTGATATTTTACACAAGTTAATAAAATTGATTAATTGGTCCCTTGAGTATTGCAAAACCTTCTTGTACTCAAGGGACGAAATACACCACCACCCATGCTATTCTGTAGATTATGAGGCCTAAAACATAAAACAAACCAAGAACATAAACTTTTGATGGCCAAAAATAATTACAAAAATAAATTTTAAAATAAAAAACCGCCTGCTCACATGCAATTTTACAAATAATGACCCGAGAAACAGAAGATCTACTTTGTGGGGCCTAAACATAACATTTATTGACATTTCTCAAATAACGCCCCTTCCTAGAATTTAAAACAAGAAATGCAGGCTCAAAAATGTAAAATGTGATAATTATGGCGCTATTGGAAATGTTCATGTACCAGTATTTATGTATTTATTTACTGATGTGTAAGGTCACATATTTCTGCACAATGACTAATCATGACCATGACAGTTTTACGGGTGGAGGAAGCTGGAGTACCCGGAGAGAACCACCGAGCAACGGCGAGCAACTGTCAGCTTCCCAACATACCAACTCCACACAAGCAGGGTTAACATTGGTTGAAGACAGGTGCACCTCGACGTGCAGTACGCCTTAGTACACAACGTCACCGTGTCCCCACGTGGGAAATGGGGGTGAAGTGTCTTGCCCAAGGACACAACGCGGTTGCCGCAGGTGAGATTCAAACCGAGGACCTCTCGGCTTGCAGCCTGCACCTCTACCAACTTCGCCTCCGCGCCCCCTCATGTACCAGTGATGTCTTTAATGTAACGATATAAACATAAACATGACGACCACATCATTTTTATCAGAATTATTGTTCGTGCTTTCATCAAATCCTATTGAGTAGGAAACGTCTGTCGACACACGTGATTTATTCTGATGTGCTCCTTAAGTTTCAAAACAGAATTGTCAGAAATATATCATTTTACACATTACGTCCTCTCAATTCCAATGTGTTCTATGTGCCTCCTGGCACATAGAACACATTGGAACACATTTGGAACTCAGGGGACGATTAATGTATTCCAATTTCCATGTAAAATCAAAACTGTGGTAGATCGATGTACAGACAGAACGGCATTCACATTCGTACTGCCTTTTTTATCCCACGAGATCGATTTGGGCGGAGGGATAAGATTGTACGAGAAGCCGAAGGCTTCGTGTTCAATATTATCCCACCGCTAGAATCGATCTAGTGCGGTAAAAAATGACAGTTTGAACGCGTATGCTGCTCTGTATTTATTGCACGCCTACAGTTTACTAAAAAATTATTAATCATTTTTGGCGGAAGGATAATCTTGAACTCGAAGCCTTCGGCTTCATGTTCAGTATTATCCCTCCGCCGAAATCGATCTCGTGCAGTACGCAGAGTAAAAACTGACAGATAGGACGCCTATGCTGTTCTGTATTATTGACCGCCTACAGTTTACTAAAAAAATATTAAAAACACAAATTATTGTCAAAAATAACCCAAACGTAAAAAAATAGCTAAATAGTCCGCGCATGCGATCCGTATTGTTTAAGGACAATACAAAAATATTTATTGTTCGCTTCGGTTTTTGACGAAAAAGCGTGTATTTTATGAAAATAAAAGCATATGCGTGCCATAAACTGCGTTCCCAGAGAGCCCTTTCTATCAACACGCATTATTATAACCAGTAGGGAATACAGCTTCAGTCTATTTGTATATATCATACAATCACACGTTACACTAAGAGAATCCACGTAATACGAAAGCCTACACCCCCCCCCCCCCCCCCCCCCCAGTTACAAGATATAACTCGGACACTCGAAGCATATATCAGAACAAAATAAATTGCAAATTGATAACGTTCACCAGAGTTTCGACACCTTGTGTATAAATCCCCAATAGCTGAACAATTGTATTTCCAACATCAGAATTGTGTGTGGTACATACAGATATTTTGTATATAAAGGACAATGAAATAACATATAAGTCGTCGGACGATGCACACAATGTTCCAACAAGTCTAAAATCTTCCTCCTCTGATTGGACGAGAGCTCGCTTAGTATATTCTATGTTTACGGCTCAAGTGGCAAATGTTACCGTCTGACGTCACCACGCGAAATCCTTGAAATGACATCGCCCGTTTTGTAATTGCTTCAGCAACGGAGAGACTAGCAAACCGCTTCATATTTCTGAATTTTTCACCCGAGCAGCACGCGGTGCTCCGGATAAGGTGTTGTTTAAATTACAAACCGATTTACGATTTGAACTGAGATGGAATGAGTTTATCTGGTTTATTGATTATTTATCCAGTGCCGTCGTGGGATATTCGAGAGGTTTATTTACTAAACCTGTGATAGTTAAAAGTTGCCTTAAACAAGGCAACTTTTAACGATTACGTGTTTGGTAAATAAGCCTCTCGTGTTTCACGATGTAGATTTTGTACTATGGTCAGTGTCTTATTGGAACATATACGTTATTGTGGTGAATTGACGGTAACATGGTCTGAGGTATACGGCTCGGAGCGTATGTTCAATCTCGACGCTTCGCGTCTCAGTTGAACATAAGCTCCGAGCCGCAAACATCAGGCCATGTTACCATCAATTCACCACAATAACTTATAATGTTGATACATGTAAAATAAACAAGCGCAAAAGTTACAGAACATCAAAATATGGTGAAACCGTAGTCTTCTTATTTTTAAATTGCTTTCAGGTTCCAAACAGTAGACGAGCTTATTTCAAAATATGATTTGTGCATGTTTAGTGTTGGTTCCGACATTTATCTGCACCCCGCGTCAGGTTCTTACGCTTCAGTTGATCTTAGAACTGCATGTCCTTCAGCCTTCCTTGATTTTTTCTTGAACAGGAATGACCACTTTCCGTTTGTGTTGGAAAGTATGGTTCCGGCGGATGATGAGAGAGTACCCCAATGCATTTTAAAAAGTCCAACTGTGACACTTTCTGGTCCCTTTGTTCTGAACAGCTAACAAGGGAGTCATTTTCAGACAGTGTTGATCAAGTAGAAAAGTTTACTGAAGAGGTACTTGACACTGCAAGCACTGCTATTCCAAAAACCCCGGCTAAACCAAAACGTTTCGCCAAACCATGGTTCTATAAAGATTGCAAGCAGGCTGTAAAAGAAGGCCAGAAAACTGAACGGGAATTAAATAAGTCACTAACAACAGTTAATTTAGATAAACTACGTATCAGTCCTCATGTTCTTACCAGATTTCCTCAACTCTTTTTTCTTCGCGGAAGATAGTGCCTTTTACTATACTCTAAATGACAGATTATCGATGATAATGCGGAAAGATAGAAATCGTATCCACCACTGTGAAGATATAGAAATTTTCACTTTCACTGTATCAATCAAAATGACGGCTTTCAAAACATCACTTCAAGGCGAATTATCACTGGAAATGATCAGTTTGTCCTAAAAACGTATAATGAAAAGTAAATCTAGTGACTTTGAGTGGATACCGATCATTTCCAGTAATAATTCAACACGTATTCACTTCGAATTCATTCATGAAACCCGCTGGTCCAAACATGGCCTAAGAGTGCGTAATATAAGTTTTTGGTTTGGTACGTCCTTCCAAAGGATGTACCAAAATAAAAAAAAATAATATTACGGACTTTCAGGCCATGTTTGGACCAGAAACCCACCAGCTGAATCAGATTGGAGGACGCTATCTGTTCCGAGTATCAATCAAATCACTTCCGCGTATCAATGATTCAATGCGCTGTTTACTTTCATGCATCAATTAAAGGTTGAAACAAGTGGAATTATCAGATTCTGATAAAAAGCGTATAATAAAAAGAAATTCTAGTTTTTTTGAGTGGATACCAAAAATTATCTCACTTGCCACTGAGACAAATGGTTATCTTCGCTCGCGCACGCGTTAACGAAAAATATCCATTTGTCTCGGTCACTCATGAGATAATTTTCAGTATCTACTCAGAAACACTAGATATCCTCTATCTTTTCACATCCATATTTTTTTTCGCCACGGTATAGCCTTAGGTGATGATGTGGCATAAAGCACCAATAAATAAATAGATAATAATAATAATAACACTTTGGCCGGCCGCTGATTTGTCGCGGTTCTCGTATGAGAAGGCCTTGGTTACCCCTGTTCTCCCAGCTACATGTACCTCCCTATTCCCACACTTCTTCTCTCCCCCAACACTCGGAGACGAACTGCTTGGTGACATCCCTTGCCCCACTTTCGCCAATCTCTCCGATTACTAACCACAATGGACTCCATTCTCCCATCCCACTTCCCCTTACACTCCCAGTGAATCTTATTCTTTTA
Organism: Pictodentalium vernedei; assembly: GCA_031216915.1. Lineage (NCBI taxonomy): Eukaryota > Metazoa > Mollusca > Scaphopoda > Dentaliida > Dentaliidae > Pictodentalium > Pictodentalium vernedei. The sequence goes on from CM062295.1 coordinate 78,879,167, forward strand.
GACTGGTATTTTGGGCGTTCCAGTAGAAAGTGTTCCAGATGACACATCTGTCACTCCTTTTTATTGTTTTTTCTGATATTTCTCCTCAGCTCCAGGGACCGCGACCTCAACTTGAACAACTGTGACCCTTCAAAGGTGCCATCAAGATACTCTTCAAAGCCAGGCTTCTCTTTATCCCGCAGGCCACCCAAAGACCTCTTTGATTTAACCCCCTCTCGCCAATTAAGGTTATCATCTTCTATGACTCTTTCTCCGACGATTTTTTACCCTGGGTCCGACATCACCAATGAGTAGTTCTCTATTAACTCCCTCACTTAGACCATCCACCCTGTCTTGGTATTTGAGGTGAAAATATTCTAAAACATTACTTTATACCATCGTCTGTCGGGGAGATTTACCAAATAATTAAGATACTAGTAATAGAGTTTCAAAAAGTCTATCCTGTCCTTGATCCTCATCTACCCAAGCTCCCTCCTGATTGCTTGTAGTGCTGCCGCATTACTCGACCCTTTTATCCATCGGCCTGCGTCGTTCTGCAGGGTTTCCAAACTCTTTACAACCATTTGGGTGAGGTGGTACCAGTACCATATGTCTACTTGGCAGACCCACCACGTCCCAAATGGTTTTCCTCACGAAAATCTTCTTGAAACTGTTTCTCCCTGCAAGTTTCATTTGGTTACCTGGTAGAGTGTTAAATTATTTTTGGCCATTAAATCTTGTACACATGTCTTTGCCTTCTTACAATTTATGGGAGAGTGCCTATGAATAAATTGTAACAATGAAAACCCTTATAGACTAAATAATATCACTTCAAAGATAACACAAAGCACATCCACAGAATATGAGCCTCCTTCAAGCTGTGGTACCTGCAATTCAGAATAAAGCCCAAATATGGGCTTCCAGCACTCTACACATTCGCCTCTTGATGTGATGTTTATGTTTACTCCCAGATACTCGTACACGAACCAGTGGGAACGTGGTGGCTCAGTGGTTATGTGATGTTTATGTTTACTCCCAGATTCTCGTACAAGAACCAGTGGGAGCGCGGTGGCTCAGTGGTTATGTGATGTTTATGTTTACTCCCAGATACTCGTACACGAACCAGTGGGAACGTGGTGGCTCAGTGGTTATGTGATGTTTATGTTTACTCCCAGATACTCGTACACGAACCAGTGGGAGCACGGTGGCTCAGTGGTCATGGAACTGGACTCCAAACCAGAAGGGCCACGGTTCACGGTTCCATCCCGCTAGGCGTTTTGCCTTTGAGCAAGGCACTTCATCCCGATTGCCCACGAGCGGGCGAGGTGGCGCTGTGTACTAAGGCGCACTTCACGTCGATGGCGCACTTGTCTTCGACCAATGCTAACCCTGCTTGTGTGGAGTTGGTACATTTGGGAGTCTGGCAGTTGCTCGCCGTTTGCTCTGTGGCTCTCTCAGGGTACCCCGGTTTCCTCCACTGACACCAGGCGCCTCTCCATTATCAAGTCTTTTTCCGAAAGATATATTACCATTCACTCAATCACTCGTCCATTCGTGTGTCACAACACTTTGGGGCAGATATGTGAGATTTATGACACTCTACAGCTCGGCCGTACTCAGAGAGGACAGCCGGGCTTTCGAGTGAACATACGTCTCTCGGCCTCGCGGTGTTGTGGTTTTTGTTCGGAAAGATTTGTCATCTTAAGGTGTCCGTGACTTGATATTTAAAAAGATAACAGACGATGGATCATTTGAATATAATTTAATGGAAATAAAAAATAATACTATGTACGCATATATACGCATCAATGAACAATCCAAGAATATACATTATACACAAACAAAGCACGTATGAATTTCCCCCATAAAGTTCGAGCTCTTTCCGGGGTACCCCGTGTTCGATGCTGTTGTCTAGATGCTTCTGGTTGTTCCTCACTCCTGGGTTTCCTCTTCACTTCTCAGGCGATTGCGTACATAACGTATTGTCTATTTTACGCCACTCAACCTCCAAATACGCTAAATTGTCAGTTAACTGTAACCAACTCTGTCTAACTAAATTTTACACATTCGATATCATAGTCACCTCACTCCACGGATTTAACAACTCGCCGTCTACACCAATCTCCGTTTACACCAATCTCCGTATACCGTTTAAACAAATAAAGTTCATCCATTTAATTTGCCTGTCTCAATTAAGCTCACTCTAAACTCTTAGCTTAAATCAAATATTCGAGCTCTCAACAGCTTCGATTAAGTTAACTGTTCAAGCTCTCGACAGCTCTTTACTACTCTACACTGCGCCTATGCATCGCGTCACTTAACCTAGCAACCGCTCGTCCACTCAAACGGAGCCTGCTTAGTCTCCACAATTAATTTCTACCAATGACAGTCCCAATGGCTAGAGCACCGAGCCCTCTTTCCGAGGTCGACTGACTACCGATGACCAGTCTCTCATTATATAGCATTTTCGTGTCTAATTAATCATTAAGTCGGTTCCTCTGTGATATAGGACACCGTTGCGAAGATAGATGAGATATCTCTTTGTAAGCTCGCGAGTCTGACATTTAGAACTACGGGGATGACACTTATCTGAGGGCCACATAGCGTGGAACACCATCTGCGGCTGACAGTGACTTTCAGAGATAAGTTGTGTAGTAGTTTTAAACGTCGCAGCAGGGAACCATTAGTCCTCTCAACGAGAGATAAACACTCACCTGGTCAAGCAGTTAATTAATTAGCCTTCAATAATTTGTACCCAGTGTCTATTTGCAGCTTTTACAAGCAAACATATCAAATTAATTATATACAATCCGTGACCATTAACCTTTACCAAATTCGAATCGATCTTAACATCGTGTACTCGCCAGTTCGTTCACTCGAACGTTCTTTCGTTCGTTCGCTCATTTCATTTAAATTAGTATCTTTTTTTTCATTTCCTTTCATTTCACAGATATCACGAAGTTCGGACAACTGCCCCCCCCCCCCCCCCCCCCCCACACACACACCTTCGTAAGTGTGTATACTGGTCTTCTTTTTCGCAGTACACATGTAAAGTTGTTCAATCAAATTATCCTTCCATACAGAGTTTCTACTGATACCTTTCACTATATTTACCCAACTTACTCTGTTGACTCAATAGTACGTCGTCTGAGTGATGGAATGTCCCCTATGGGACATAGAACATTCTAGCACTCAGGCGACAAGTAGTTGACTTAGCCAGAATTACCTGCCACTACGATTATTTCTCGATTAAACCAATGCCGTACGAGCTGATTGTGGTTATGTAGCTGGCGGCTGGTCTCCAATTCCTCATTCATCCCATGTGGAGTTGTTCCTGACAAGAAATGGGAGCGCGGTGGCTCAGTTGGTAGAGGTGCAGGCTGCAAGCCGAGAGGTCCTCGGTTCGAATCCCACCTGCGGCAACCGCGTTGTGTCCTTGGGCAAGACACTTCATCTCCATTACCCGCGTGGAGGCACGATGACGCCGTGTGCTAAGGCGTACTGCACGTCGATGGTGCGCATGTCTTCAACCAATCTAACGCTGCCTGTGCTGCAGTGCGGAGTTACGATGTTGGGGAGCTGGCAGCTGCTCGTCGTTGCTCGGTGGTTCTCTCCGGGTACTCCGGCTTCCTCCACCCGTAAAACTGTCACGGTCATGATTAGCCATTGTGCATAAATATGTGACCTTAAACACCAATAAATAAATAAATAAATAAATACCCGACAAGAAATGGAAGAAACAACCCTTTTTTATTTTTGTCTCAACCAGACACCCGCCTTTCGAGCTGGTTGTGAACCTGGGGATTCATTTTTACAGGACTTACAGGAAAACTGATTGTTGGAATTATTTATCGCCCTAATACCCACCCGAAAGCTACTAATCTGGACTTGCTTTTATCTTAACCCTTTACCTAACATGAAATGCAGACGGCACTTGCAAACAAAATTCTTGAATAACTACTTTTTTCATTGTTTCTCTCAAAAACATAGGTTATGACCCTTCATTGGAACGAGCGCGACGAGCTAGTTCAAAAGAGGGGTCATAACTCATGTTTTTCGACAAAAAATGAAAAAATACTAAAAATTAATTGGTGATTTTTGAGAATAGCGCTGGCCGGTTTTGGCCGTTACGTTGGGTAAAGGGTTAATATTCAAACCTACTTGAGCAAATCAATACGGAGACCAAATACTCGGCAATAAACTAACCCCTAACATCTCTGGAATAATTATTGCAGATGCGAACGATCATTCGCTACTTTTTTTTTTCATCGAAAATAACAAAACTTTCCACCTTAACAACAACACATGCCAACGAAAGAGAATCTTCAACACAAGGAGTATCAATTTATTCAAACAGCTATTTTCTGAATCCGGCTTCAATAATATATGCCAGGAGGCTCGTGCCAATGAAGCTTACGAAATTTTTTTAACACGGCGTTTAACCAAGCCTTTCCGGCGATGATAATGAAAACCCTGAACAAAAACGTAAAACGAGAACCATTGATGACCTCCCGTCTCGTCCAGTCCTTTCATTGATGTTATGAGAAAGGTGGTTATAGTAGTCTCAAATGACTCAGTTTTATAAAAAAAATTGTTTAGGTAAAAACCATCATTAATGGTAGAGTGGGTTAATATCAATATCGTCGTCCCACAAGTTAATGACCGACAAAAGGAGTTATGTTTGTTTGACACATACCCTTTGAGTGCTCTGTCTATTTGAAAATGGTCAATTTTATCTCAAATGTATCCAAAATATTGATGTCTGGCCAATTGTAGAGGGTTAACATGTGCTAACAGGCATATTTATTCATGCAACTTGCAATTTCAAACCAAAAAGTGCGAATGGCCATTTTTACTTAAAATCTATAAGATGTTTTCAGAGAAATCCATGCGCATGCGCTCTTTTCGAATTCGAAGTGACGAAATGCGAAATTCGTATCGCTCTTCATGGAAAGTGATGCCGCAACTATCCATGAACAACGAGTGAAAATTTCATGGAAATCTGCCTAGAATTGGTTGGGATATAGCGTTTTGAAGAGAGGAGGTAACTGTCTGAATTTGGTCCTTCCTTTTCAAGCCAGTTCGAAAAAAAGACGTCGTGAATGGGCGCAGACTCCTTTAGAGCCCCCTCCCCACCCCTCTCTCTCTGTAAATGGAAGTTGCTTCATTAAGACCGCCACCCAGGGATCCCAACACAACCTTTAAACCTAAGAGAATCGTCAGAAGTTTAAAGTGAAAAGAAATTGGCGGTGATTGGGTTTCTGGCAGGCAGGAAAAGATTGACGAAGATTTGCATATTGGACATTAAAATAGCACTTCTGACATACACGAACCGTGTCCAGACCACTGGAGGCAGCGACTTGAAATTTTCAGAACTTGTTCTACGAACCCTGGCCGACATTTTGGGATCTGTTTGGAGCGTCCGAGCCGCCTGGAAAACACCACACATCGCTTGGAAGGAGAGAGTACTATTCGTCCCGACTCTATCAGTTCAGAATGGAAATGGGCAGTGTTGTAGACGACTGTGGAGCTGCGATTGAGCTTAAAGTCCCAGGTTTCGGTGCGGGGGAGGGGGGGGGGGGGGGGGGGGGTGTATCCTGACACTATCTTTAAACCATAGATAATCGGAAGAAGTTGCAGTGAAAAGAAATCGGCGGTGAGTAGGTGTTTTGGTAGGAAACGATTAACGAAAATTTGCCAATTTGCCATTAAAATTGCACTTCTCACAAACACGAACCGTGTCCAGACCGCCGAAGGCAGCGACTTCTAATTTTCAGAACTTGTTCTACGCACCCTGGCCGACATTTTGGCATCTGTTGCAAGTGTCGAGACCGCGTGGAGAACACCACGCATCGCGTGGAAAGTGAGAGTACTATTCGTCCCGACTCTATCAGTTTGGAATGGAATTGGGCACTATTGTAGACTACTGTAGAGTAGCGATTGAGCATAAAATCGGAGTTTTTTTGTGCCAAATTACCTAACCGGCTCCAAGGTATGATCTTTCGTCTGTACATCGCCCAGATCGTCTGAAGTTTATACCGTTACCATACGTTGAAGTAGCCTTTTGTCATTTTCGCCACTTTCGACCCAGATTTGAGGGTACCTTCCTTCAGCGAAATCTAGCCATGCTCACAACCACGCCCTCTCCCCGTCGGCCCGGGTGCTTCTAAAGATAGAAAGGTCAATGGGGAGGGGCCCGTTAGCAAACAAACGGGGGCAGGCGTAGTTGGTGAAAAACAGCAGGGGGGGGGGGGGGGCACGTGGCCTAGGTAAAAGAAACAATAGGGGGCAGGTGTCCTAGGTAAAAAAACAGCAGGAAGGGGGGGGGGGGGGGGCGCAGATGTCCCCGCTAATTAATTTTAATAACAGGCAGGTGTTCATGGGGCAGGCCCACTGCTCGGTGTTCCAAATTTTCTATAGTACTTGGCCTTGACGGAAACAACACTTCAACAAGAAACAACGGGAAACCTATTTGCAGTAAAGCTGCAAATATAAACATGATTTTAGGACCATTCCATGGACAGTTTAAAGCCTACTGCGATATCAGCGTTTATTACTCTCGAACTTTCACTGCATCACTGCAGTATTTCACCCGAGTCGAGTTCTGACGTCATGCAAGTTTGACGGACATGCTTTCAATTTTGTTATTGAAAACAACATATTTATAATTTCGTGATTACTGATCGGAATTTTGAAAACGACACATGCAATCGCGAAAGAGTTTTCTGAAAAACACGATTCTGCAAAAGGTTTTAGTGAAATTTGATTATTTTTTTTATTTTCAATTTCGATGGCTCTTGTCGAAAAGGTGTTAATCACTGATCGTCCCAAACGAGATCAAAGACTGACGCTGTATATTAATAACACACAGAGAATCTTCTAAGAATATACACGCGCAATCCTAAAATGAAATAAATCAAGTCTTTTTCAGGTTTTACGAGAGAAATATGTCCAATTGTATCATTGAATCATGTTTAGGTATATGTGGGCGAGACATTTTCTATACGGACAAAATACAGACTCAATAAAATATTTGCCATTATTTTCCGCAGACGTATTTTTGTCTTTGCTTCTTGGGGAAATCCATGCTGCTAAATACAACGAAGGAGTGTTATCTAATGAGGTCAGAACCGTCAGGTGGTCGGGTCCGACACCGCACCCCGAAGTAGATTTAGTGGGGGTGTCGATTTTACAAGTAATGTAGGCAGCGTACACGGCATGGGCTGTCTGTCTTTAATCCTATAAACAGGGTTAAGGCTTGATTTTTTGAATACCCTTATTTATTTATTTATTTATTTATTGGTGTTTAAGGTCACATACTTATGCACAATGGCTAATCGTGACCGTGACAGTTTTATAGGTGGAGGAAGCCGGAGTACACGGAGAGAACCACCAAGCAACGACGAGCAACTGTCAGCTCCTCGACATTCTAACTCTGTTCAAGCTCCGCTCAAGCAGGGTTACAGAGGGTGAAGACATATGTTCCATCGACGTGCAGTATGCCTTAGTACACGGCGTCATCGTGCCCCCATGTCGGCAACCGGGCTAAAGTGCCTTGCCCAAGGACACAACGTGAGTCGTCCCGGACGGGGATCGGACTCGGGACCTCTAGCATAGAAGTACAACAGTCTACCACTGAGCCACCACGCTCCCTTGAATACCCTTAACACTATCATACATAATCCCTCATGAATTCTGAGTCTGATAAAAGAGGTTATGTTTACCTATTACATACCCATTTGCTGCCCGAAAACAGCCGATTTTATCAAAATTTTTACGTTTAGCAGCCTGTAGCGGGATTAACAAACGACTAGCGGAATATTCTATCTATGCACTTTGTAAGACCTGCCAATGTCCAATTGTTCTTGAAAATCGCCAACAAGCAGTTAGCGAAATCCACAGAAAATGTAAATTTTAAGCTTTTAAGGGGTATCTCTCCTTATCCAGTCTAAAATAGGTTAAGTTTCATTCTTTTAAATACCCTTACTACTTACAAAACTGATCCTCTGTGAATTCTACGCGAGTAAAAGAAGTTATATTTCTCTGTTACATATCCATTGGGTGCTCTTGGTGTCTGAAAACAATCCATTTTATCAACATTTTGATGTTTAGCAGCTCGTGGAGAGTTAACGAATGCTCAACGGAATATTTTGTCCATGTAACTTGTAATGTCACATGAAGACCCGTGAATGGCCATTTTTTCTTGAAATCTACAAGATGTTTTTAAAGAAATCCAGGGAAAACATGAAATTTTAAGTCTTTGATGGGTACCGCTGTTTAACCAGCCCAAAACGGGTTAAGACCAGCACTAAATGGGTTAATGCTTGGTCTGATGAATTCCACTTCCAAAGAAGGAGGTTATGGTTATCTCGCAGGTACACATTGCGTGCAATGGGTGCCCAAGAACAGTCCATTTTCTCAAAATTTCTATGCTTTGCAGCCTCTGGAGAGTTAACAAACGCTTACCGGAATATTTTGTCTATGTAACTTGTAATGTCACTCCAAGACCTGCAAATGGTCAATTTGTCTTGAATACTTACTAGATTTTTTGGAGAAATCCACAGAAAACTGGAATTTTAAGCTTTTAAGGGGTACATCTTAACCAGGCGAAAATGGGTTAAGACCTCGATTTTTTGAATACCCTTACTACTTACTAAATTTTTCTCTGTCAGTTTTGCATCCGGTAAAAGAAGTTATGTATCTCTGTGGCATTCCCATTTGTTGTTGTTGGTGTCCAAAAACAGACTATTTTTTCAAAATGTTGACATTTAGCAGCCCATGGAGGGTTAACAAATGCTTACTGGAATATTTTATCCATGCAACCGGTAATGTGACTCCAAGACCTATCAATGGCCATTTTCTGTTGAAAACTTACAAGATGTTTGTAACGAAATCCACGCAAAACATAATTTTTTTTTTGCTTTTGATGGGTATCGCTAATAACAACCCCAAAAGGGTTTAATGCTTGGGTTTTTGAATACCCTTATTACTTACAAAAATGGTCCTCAGTGAATTCCACTTCCAACAAAGGAGATTATGTGTAACTCTCGGACATACATTGTGTGGTGTGTGTGTCCGAAAACAGCCCATTTCAACAAAATTATGATGCTTGGCATTCTGTAGAGGGTTAATAAACGCTCAACGGAATATTTTGTCCATGCCACTTGTAATGTCACACAAAGACCTGCAAGTAGTCAATTTTTCTTGAAAACCTATGGAATGTATTTAGAGAAATCCACAGAAAATGGAAATTTTTAGATTTTAAGGGGTCTCTCTCTTTAGCCTGCCCCAAATGGGTTAAGACTTCGTTTTTTGAATACCCTTACTACTTACAAAAATGTTTCCCTATAGATTGTGCGCTCGATGAAAGAAATCACTTTTCTTTGTGGCGTACCCATTGGGTGCCGTTGGCGTCCAAAAACAGCCCAGTTTATCACAATTTTGAGTTTTAGTAGCCCGTGGAGGGTTAACAAATGCTCACCGAAGTATTTTGTCCATGCAACTTCTATTGTCACATCAAGGCCTGGGAGTGACAATTTTTTCATGAAAATCTACAAGACTCGTTTAGAGAAATCCACGGAAAACCTGAATTTTTTAGCTTTTTGGGGGTATTGCTGTTTAACCAGCCCAAAACGGGTTAATGCTTGGTTTTCTGAACACCATTATTACTTACAAAAATGATCTCCGGTGAATTCCACTTCAAATAAAGGAAGTTATGTTTATCTATCTTGTATTGTTTGGGTGCTCTGGGGGCCTGAAACCGGCCCATTTCATCAAAATTTCGATGTTTGGCAGCCTGTGGAGGGTTACCATATGCATCGCCTAATATGTCGTGTGTATCAAAGGTCGTGACATGGGCAGGTCTAGAAATGATGAATGTTTAAAAAAAATCCTAAAGACGTGTTTCGAGAAAGTGCCGATAAACCCCAATTTTGGCAGTTTTTTGCCAATTCTGGCGAAATAAGGGTTAAATCGAAAATTCCGCTTCGGTACATTTTTAGATTTTTTGCCCCTCTACGCGTGTGCCAAATTGTGTGAAAATCGGTTCGAAGATGGCTTCTGAATCGTACGGACAAAAATGTGTGGAAAAAAAAAAAAAAAAAAAAACCCAAAAAAAAAAAAAAAAAAAAAATAATAATCCGTACAAAAACAATAGTCTTTTCCAGAGGGAAAAGCCTAAATAAGGGGAAAATTAAGAAAACATGGAAAATTCTCCGCAAGGCAATAAATAAGTCAAACCTTCCTCCTCCCTTACCATCATCGTCTATTGTAGACAATGCGGATTTCACTGGCCCGATCCAGATTGTTGAGAAATTTAGCAAGTACTTTATTAACATTGGAAATCGAGTAACCAACATGGCAAGCTCCACACATCGATTCGCTGATTACCGAAATAACAGTGTCTCCAACTCATTTTTCATATCATCCACCGGAGAAGTCATATCTTCGGGAAATGTCCTTCCCCCAAACTTCAGAAGTTCAGGACAACATGTCACCGAAACTGCTACAAGATATTATAAATGGGATAGGTGTTCCTTTAACCCTTTATCCAACGTAACGGCAAAACCGACCAGCGCTATTCTCAAAAATCGCCTATTAATTTTCATTTTTTGTCTCAAAAACATAGGTTATGACCCCTCGTTGGAACGAGCTCATCGAGCTCGTTCCAATGAGGGGTCATAACCTGTGTTTTTGAGACAAAAAATGAAAAAAAAAAATAGTTATTCAAGAATTGTTTTTGCAAGTGTCGTCTACTTTTCATGTTAGGTAAAGGGTTAACCCCTATCATAAAAATCTCATTCTCGGCTGTAATTATACAACCCGTAATGAAAATTTCAAAAGTAATACTATCGTCCAACAACAATTATTCTTCCCTCATTCTCTAAAATCTTAGAAAAGTTAATGGATAAAAGACTAACGAATTTCTTAGACTCAAACAACGTAATATATAGCCCTTCTTAGACTCAAACAACGTAATATTTAACTATCAGTTTGGCGTCGGAAACGGAAATTCAACATTCCATCCAATAGTGCATCTAATCAATTACGTTATATAGCCATTCTTAGACTCAAACAACGTAATATATAACTATCAGTTTGGCTTCGGAAAGGGACATTCAACATTCCATCCAATAATGCATCTAGTCAACTACGTTTCCATAAAGAATAACAAAGCAACTAAAGATTGAACATTCTCTAGTTTTTTAGACTTTTCAAAGGATTCGACACTCATGAAATACTTGTCAGGAAACTTGAATATTATGGCATTAGAGGTATACCAAATTCTTAGTTTCAAAACTCTCTCTCTTGAAGATCCCAATATGTGCAATTCACGAATGAATCTTTACTAAATGCTACCACGGATGTACCCAGGGATCTGTACTTGGTCATCTTTTGTTTGTGCTTTTTATCAGTGACATCTGAGGCAACTAATATTCTATCATTTGCGAATGACACGTCAGCCTATGCATCAGGGAATGACCTCTACCTCCTAACAGAGACGACAAACAATGAATTATCGAAAATCAATAACATAGTTACATGTATTACTAAATGCTAATAAAACAAAAGCCGCACTGCACCACCCCTAAAATGACAATTACAACAACGTGCAGACCCAAATTTCATTAAATAACTCCAACTTAATTTAAAATTTTATTTTAAATATTTAATTGTAGGTATTTTAAACTTAATAACCAATTGCACGTAGTAGATAGTACCGCAAAATCTATGTTTGAATAAAACATCGCGAAGTGTGAATGTATCGAAGTTGTCAAATTGCGTCATGTCAAAGGTCAAGTTGGATGAACTTCCTCCTATAGGTGTAAATTTTTTTAATCGCAGTAGAAGCTTTACACCGGTAGTGTGGTTAAAAGCTAAAATTTCAACATACAGGCTTTTCACATGTAGTAGCATGGGCGAGCATGGTATAAATAGTCAGAACGAATCCATAAAATTTCAAGGAATTAACATGGACGAGAACCTTAACCCTTTACTCAACGCAGACGATTTCAAACTTTTCAAATTTGAAGAAAAAAAAAACACAAAAAAACATATCATGTGACCCCTCTTCGGAAAGAGCACGACGAGCTCGTTCCAAAGAGGGGTCACATGATATGGTTTGGTTGAAATTTTTCGAAAAATAATATTTTTTCAGCTTCTGAATTTGCATATTACGCGGGCGGATGCGGGCGATTTGTTGGGTAAAGTGTTAAATTCAGTCACCATGTATTGGCACGATTTTGCCGCTCGAGACATTACGTTTCCTCTATTTCACCCAATTCCAAAGCCACTTAATTTATGGGATTTAAATATGGTGCAACATATCAGGTGGTTGAACAACTTAGAAACATCGATTAGAACACTAACCCGTACGTCATTTTAACCCCCCCCCCCCCCATTAATTGATCAATTTCTAAACACCTATAGTGGCAATATCGTCTGTTCCACCCCAAGATGTCCCGATTTTCGCGCCGAGTGAGGAACTTCGGGTTGTCATCTCCTTCATGAACAGGCTGCCCTACCATTACGGGTTCCCTATTATACGTCACCCCTATTACCCTACGGTCATTTCTACCCTACAGTCATTTGTATTGTTTCACTAAATGGAAAAGTAGTTATTCCATCTATTCGGAAATTTGGTTAACCCTTTACCCGGGAGCGCAGTGGCTCAGTGGTAGACTGTTGGACTTCTATGCTAGAGGTCTCGAGTTCGATCCCCGTCCGGGATGACCCGCGTTGTGTCCTTGGGCAGGGCACTTTATCCCGGTTGCTTACTTGGGGGCACATGAGCGGAGCTTGAACAGAGTTAGAATGTTGAGGGGCTGACAGTTGCTCGTCGTCGGTGGTTCTCTCCGGGTACTCCGGCTTCCTCCACCTATAAAACTGCCACGGTCATGATTAGCCATTGTGCATAAGTATGTGACCTTAAACATCAATAAATAAATAACAATACACCTTTACCCAACGTAACGGCCAAAACCGGCCAGCGCTATTCTCAAAAACACCAATTACTTTTCATTATTTTTTCATTTTTTTGTCTCAGAAACATAGGTTATGACCCCTCGTTGGAACGAACACCAATAAATAAATAAATAATACGACGTTTTGCAGTACTATCTACTATATACAATAACTTATTAACCCTTTACCTAACGAATCGCCCGCATCCGCCCGCGTAATATATAAATTCAGCATTTGAAAAAATATTATTTTTCAAAAAATTTCAACAAAACCATATCATGTGACCCCTCGTTGGAACGAGCTCGTCGAGCTCGTTTCAACGAGGGGTCACATGATATGGTTTTGTTGACTTTTTTTGAAAAATGTGAAAAAATTATATTTAAAATAATAAATTTTGATATCGTCTGCGTTGGGTAAAGGGTTAAGTGTAAAATACCTACAATTAAATATTTAAAATAAAATCTATGAATTGTTAATAATATTGAAAAAGCAAGGTAAATTCAATTAATTTTGACGATGTGTCTGGCTGTGAATCAAGCATCACGTATAGCCAGGCCGTACTGCTCGCCCGCGCAGATATAAACAAAACAAAGCCGTGTGTTTGCGATAGAAAGTGCCATTTTGTCTCCATTTTAAGTGACAAAGTCGATTATTTATTAACCCTTTACCCAACGTAACGGCCAAAACCGGCCAGCGCTATTCTCAAAAATCGCCAATTAATTTTCAAAATATTTTCATTTTTTGTCTCAAAAACATAGGTTATGACCCCTCGTTGGAACGAGCTCGTCGAGCTCGTTCCAACGAGGGGTCATAACCTATGTTTTTGAGACAAAAAATGAAAATATTTAGTTATTCAAGAATTTTTTTTGCAAGTGTCGTCTGCTTTTCATGTTAGGTAAAGGGTTAACAGCATGGTATAAATAAAACAAATAGGTACTAGGGCCGGTAATCAGATTTAAACCACTCGTAGATTAAGGGTTTAACCACTCGGCAAGCCGAGTAACTTTGTTTTATCTCATTAGGCTTTTCCCTCTGGAAAAGACTATTTTTTTTCTATGGATTATTATTATTTTTTTTCCTCACATTTTGTCCGTGCGATTCAGAAGCTATTTTCGAACCTATTTTCACACAATTTTGCATATGCATAGAGGGGCACAAAATCTAAAAAAGTACCCAAGCGGAATTTTTGATTTAACCCCTATTTCACCAGAATGGGCAAAAACTGTCAAAATTAGGGTTTATAGACACTTTCTCGAAACGCATCTTGTAGATTTTTTTTAAACATTCATCATTGTTAGACCTCTCTGTGACAGGACCATTCATATACAAGATATTTTCGGCTGTGCATATGGTAACCCTCCACAGGCTGCCAAACATCGAAATTTGGATGAAATGGCTATTTTCAGGCCCCCACGGCACCCAAACGATACACGAGAGATAAACATAACTTCATTTATTGAAAGTAAGATTGATCATGGATCATTTTTGTAAGTAATATGGTTATTCAAAAAAACCAAACGTTAACCCATTTTGGGCTGTTTAAACTGCAATACCCCTCAAAAGCTAAAAAAATCATGTTTTCTGTGGATTTCTCTAAACGAGTCATGTAGATTTTCAAGAAAAATTGGCCACGTGCAGGTCTTGATGTGACAATACAAGATGTATGGACAAAATACTCCAGTGAGCATTTGTTAACCCTCCACGGTCTGCTAAAAGTAAAAATTGTGATAAAATGGGCTGTTTTTGGACACCAACAGCGCCCAAAGGGTACGTTACAAAGAAAAGTGCCTTCATTTATTGAGCGCTAAATTTATACGAAAACATTTTTGTAAGTAGTAAGGATATTCGTAAGTCGGAGTCTTAACCCATTTTGGACAGGCTAAAGAGAGATACCCCTTAAAAGCTTAAAATTCCCATTTTCTGTAGATTTCTCCAGAAGCAACATGTAGGTTTTCAAGAAAAATTGTCTATTCGCAGGGCTTTGTGTGACATTACAAGCTGAATGGACAAAATATTCCGGTGAGCGTTTATTAACCCTCTACGGGCTGCCACGCATCGTACTTTTGTTGAAATAGGTTGTTTTCGGAAACGCACAGCACCCAACGCATACCCGAGAGATAAACATAATCTCTTTTGTTGGAAGTAGAATTCACTGAGGACTGTATTTGTCAGTAATAAGGGTATTCTAAAAACCAAACGTTAACCCTCTTTTGGGATGGTTAACAGTGATACCCATCAAAAGCTTAAAAAAATCATGTTTTCTCAGGATTTCTCTACAAACATCATAAAGGTTTTCACGAGAAAATGGCCATTGATAGGTTTTGGCGTCACATTACCAGTTACATGGAAAAAATATTCCGATAAGCATTTGTTAACCCTCCATGGACTGCTAAATGTCAAAATTTGGAAAAAAATAGTCTGTTTTTGGACACCTCCAACATCAAATGGGAATGCCACAGAGAAAGGGAACTTCTTTTACCGGACGCAAAACTGATAGAGAAAAAATTCTGTAAGTAGTAACGGTATTCAAAAATCGAGGTCTTAACCCATTTTCGACCGGTTAAGGAGATATACCCCTTAAAAGCTTAAAATTCCCGTTTTCTGTGAATTTCTAAAAAAAAAACTAGTAAGTTTTGAAGAAAAATTGGCCATTCGCAGGTCTTGGATTGACATTACAAGTTGCATGGACAAAATATCCATGAAAGCATTTGTTAACCCTCCGGAGGGTGCCAAGCATATACAGTTTGAGAAAATGGCCTGGCCTTGGGCACCCATAACGCCCAAAGTGTACCTGCGACATAAACATGACCTCCTTCATTGGAAGTGGAATTCACCGAGGATCATTTTTGTAAGTAATGAAGGTATTCACGAAACCAAACATTAACCCGTTTAGGGCTGGTTACAGAGCGATACCCCTCAAAAGGTTAAAAATTCATGTTATCCGAGGATTTCTCTAAAACCGTCTCGTAGATTTTCAAGAAAAATTGGCTATTCTCAGATCTTAGTGTGACATTACAAGTTACAGTTTTTTAAACTCGCTGCGGGAAGTAACCTGCTCAAAAGATGGCTCCAGAATCAACACATTTATCAAAAAATACTCTCTATTTTATCACAAGGGACAAACACAAATTTTACTGGTAGCATTTCGTCTTCTCCAGATGGCGTCTTATTCTACTCAAGAAACGATAAGATATACAATATAGTTTATTCAGATAAGTAAAGCTATTTTCCGTTTTCGTGCAAGTGCTATTATTAACTTGAAACGTATCTGGTAACGATTGAAACTTCTCCGAGATTTTGGACTTTTTTATTCGGGTTTAACAACATTTTTGCCAGCCAGGATTGCCTTATGTCGGACAGTTTTACGGTTGGGGGAAGACAGAGTACCCCTGAGAGAACCACCGAGAAGCGGCGAGCAACAATCAGACCTTCCTAGCATACCAACTTCCCACTAGCGGGTTTAGCATTGGTTGAAAGCAAGTACTCTACCGATGTTCAGTTAGTCTTAGCATACAGCATCACAGTGGCCCCACGGGGGCAATTGGGATTAAGTATTTTGCCCAAATACCCTGGTGAGGATCGAACTATGGACCGCTCAGTTACATGCTAAAAACTAAAGCGTTAAAAAATACACTTGAAGTGTTGCATTTAACACTTACTAAGTGCTGAACTAGCACTTTGTTCAAGTGTAGATATCCCAGAACTTGACAGGTGTTACAATAATACCACTTGACAAGTGTAATGTCGCGACACTTAAAAGGAAACAACGCAGAAGAACTCTCGAGCCTGATCCGCATCATCTGCGTTGTGTCCTTTTAATTATGTACCCACCAAGCGCAAATCAAATTATGGACGATTCTGGAAGAACCACCAATGCTAGACACATGGGAAGTGCCATCCATTCAAGTTTCAGATGTCTGACGATTGTAATGTCTAACTGCTTAAAGCACTGCACTTTGAGTGTTAAAATCAAACCCTAAGAGTTAGAATGGGTTAAACACCTTGAAAGTGTCAGTTTTAACACTTTAGTTTTTAGTGTGTAGAAGTCCACTGCCGTAACCAATGAGCTACCGCGCTTCCGGATCCCGCATTAATTGTATAATTGCACTGTGCAATGGCCATGAAAGATTCTAACACTGGTTATTATTTTTGTTGCATTAAATAGTCCATTGTGTGAATGATTTAACCCAGACTGTTGAAAATCATTTCAGTCATACCGTGGGTGTGTTTCTAACGTATATTGTGCTTTTGGTGGACGGTGAATTTCAATAAAATAAGAAAAGAGAAAAAATCGAAGGTAGATTTCACCCATGCAAAACGAACAACTTGTCTGAATAACGAACAACCCTCAAGCGAGATCCAAGTTCCTGTTAATAGTCCTCCAGGGTATATTTGAAAGTCAAACTGCAAAAATTGTTCATGCACTCTGCTGACTTTGTGTTCAAACTTTAAACTGATGGTAGTTTTGAGAATGGGTTACAGTGGAAAATATCGCAGAGGTCTCTCAGTTTTTTGATGGAACTGCTCGATGGATTTCGTCAATTAATATTCATGAGAGTAACCTGAACTCCAGAATGTATCATTTCGTGTAACATGAGGTTACAATTCTGTGGTGTCAACGATGATATCAAATGAAGGACAGCGATCATCTGGTGAGAGTGTCATTTTTATTTGTGCAACAGGTTTTTATAGAATTCCTATAAGTAGATCATCCAATGCAAAATATGTTCACTTATGAACCCTATACCACTGAGGTAAGTCTATTTTTGAATACCGCATCCATAAAGATCTTCGCTTTGAGTGCACGGACATTTTGTCTAAATAAATACATAGAGAGTAATCGCTTGACTGGACTGGTTACGTGAAATAATTCATGAGAGGTGAGGGACGTTGTACAAACACGAGTGCGCGAATGCAATATAGTCCCTCGCCTCGAATGAATTATTTCACGTAACCAGTCCAATCGAGCGATTACCTTGTTTATTACTTTTCATTATTGACGATAATTATATTATTTCAAAAAACAAAAAACAATAAAGTCCCCATTACACCCACGACAAAGCGTCTTCGTTTGCGCGCACGGATACATGACACACTTGTTGATTGCATAATTCACTTGTGAAATTATCGTTTATAATCAAACCCGGAAGTCCCAGTAAATCAGACTTTGGAAAGTAATAAAAGACACAATTGTCATCACGATGAAGTAGGAACGTAATTCAATCCTATGTTTTATGAGAAAACGCCACCCTACTGTCGTGGATATAGTATACATGTATGTAATTTGGAGTTGTATTGTATCATTACATTTACCTGCTCTACACCGAGTAGTACTTGAATGGTATTGACAGGCACCATACTCGTTATAGCGGGTTTACGAATGTGATTTGTATTTTTAAGGAGGGGCAGTATTAGTTTAATCCAACAACTCCACTGGACCATGCGAGACCCAGGGGTCTCTGTGAAGCCCTTGTATTAATTCTGTACCCAACTTAACGGCTCGGAGCGCGGTGGGTCAGTGGTGTGGCATTGGACTTCAAACCGAAAGGTTCATGGTTCGATCCCCGCCAGGGATTACTGCGTTGTGTTCTTAGGCAAGGCACTTCATCTCGTTTGCCCACTTGGGGAAAGGTGGCGCTGTGTACTAAGGCGTATTGCAGGTCGGTGGTGCACGTCTTCAACCAATTCTAATCCTGCGTGTGCGGAGTTAGTACGTTAGGGAGTCTGACAGTTGCCCGCCGTTGCTCAGTGGTTCTCTCCGGGTACTCCGGCTGCTTCGGTCGTAAAACTGAACGACACAATGTGGCCCTGGCTATCGAAAGTGTAGATAAACCCCAACAAATAAATTGGAAATAACGTAACGGCCAAAACCGACCAGCGCTTTTCTAAAAAATCCCAATTCAATTTTCATTATTTTTCAAAAACACAGCTTGTGACACATTACTGGAACGAGCTCGTTGAACTCGTCCCAAGAAGGGGTCACAAGCTATGTTGTTGACGCAAAAAGGCAAAAAAATTAGTTATTCAATAATTTTGTTTGAAAGTGTCGTCTGCTTTTAAGTTAAATAAAGGATTACATTAGAACTGAACTTATTTAATTAATTAGTTGCCCATTATGTTTTATGCTAACCGATCACCAAATTATCTCATCCGCAATTTATTTATTTATTTATTTATTTATTTATTTATTTATTTATTGGGTTATAACGACACTTTTGACAGCCAGGGTCGCCTCGTGTGAGAGAGCCACCAAGTAACGGCGAGCAACTCCCAGTCTCCCGAACGTACTAACTCCACACAAGCAGGGTTGACACTGGTTGAAGACAACTGCACCATCGACGTGCAGTACGCCTTAGTACACAACGCCACCATGCTCCCAATCGTTAACGGACTAGTTTTATAAAGAAGCGAACTTTCACTGGAATTTTCTACAAATAGTGCATCGCAATTACAATAGGCACATAGTACACATTGCAACTCAGGTGACGAAATAGTAACACGGGTTCCCCTAGTTGGCGATAAAATATGTTCTTTTTGTTGATAGTTGTCAAATGAATTGCTGAGTGGCCTTCCAGTAATTGTTTTTTATGGACTTGAAGATGTGTAAAAAATACAGAACGATACGTGAGTGTGGATGGGTTAATCGATATGACACTTGTGCCATCGCGGAAGGATAAAACTCGAGACCTGTGACCCCTCGTTCTTTCCGCCTGCGCTGGCACTCGTGCCACGCGTGTGTTGTTCTGTGTTTGGGCAGTTGAAAATACAAATATTCAAAACATTTCGATAAAACCTTATAATGTGATCCGCATTTGGAACATGAGGGGGTTACATGATATGGTTTTGTTGAAATTCTGCCAAAAATTGGGAAAAAAATAATTAAAAAAGCAAATTTTGATATCGTGTGCGTTGGGTACAGAATACAAGAATTATTCATGCAGTCAATTATTCGAAAAAAAACAATTTACTCTTTTGTCATTCAAGTTTGATTTTTTTTGCTAGGGAGGCGGGGACAGGGAGTACGGGGGTGGGTGGGGGGGGGGGGGGCAAAACTACAAACAATACAACAGACATTGCATTGGGCCGTATTATTCATAAGGCTCACTAGGCTAAAGCCTAGGGGCCGCCAATTTTTTTTTTGCTGAGGCACTGTTACCAGTGACTTAAGGCTCCACTGGTTAAAGACCCTTTGCACTCTGCGCCGTGGCGATACATGTACATATGTATTTATCCATATATATGCTCTCATAAGTATACTATATATGTATATTTATATACAGTTCATTATTTTAATCTTATTTAAATAATATATCAAGTTGTGAGTAGAATTCTTCAGAAGACCCGCAAAATGGATCTAGGGCTATGTACTGCGGCAAAGTGTCTATCGTACCAGGGTCAGGCTGTCAGCTGTAGTGGGATGAAAGACTGAAGTGCCGGAGGAGGCCCCGAGTCCGAAGTACCTAAAAACCTAGGGGCCCGGCCATGGGTTAATACGGCACTGACAATGCAGTCGTCAAATGCTCTACCTTAATAATTATTGTTGGAAAGTTTATAGTCTTCCCCATCAGAAAAAATCGACATCTGCCGCTAAAACCCACAACTGGACGGTTATGTTACAGATTACTGCACTTCCGCTGACGTGGTATCCCATGATTTGTGTGAACAAGATCTTTTCTTTTGAAACAACGGAAGAAATGTCTCTCAGCCCAGGCTGGATTTGATACTATTATAATATTAGAACGTTTCGTTTCATGTTCTATGGGTCAATAGTACCTGAGATTCTGTGATTTCTGAAATAAAACCTGAAGCAGCGAAGCAGCTGAAGGTTTTATTTCAGAAATCACACAATCTCGGGTACTATCGACCGATAGAACATGAAAAGAAACGCTCTAACTATTTTATTATGCCGAATAAAAAATAGCTTCCATTGTTAAGCGTTAACTGAAATATGTTACCTATCTTGTAACAATGTAGTCTAGTCCGGAAACATGCTTTTAGTGAAGTCATTTCAAACGAATGACGTCGCTTTAGGAGTTTCCAGATCACCAAATTCGAAAATGACTTGTTACAAGTGCTGTCACTTTGGGAGTTTCTTTATCACCAAATGTCAGTGTTTTCAACTGCACCATACTGTTCATGTTATAATTCATGATTAATGCTTGTGTGATAAGTGGTATAATGGAATATAAATGCATGTTTCTCCGACGAAGACAGTTATTAGAATTAAGCTGAGTAAAACAATTTATTTTGAACTTGAGGCGGAGACTCAGTGAGGTCGAGGAGTAGTAAACTTATGGAAATATAATTGATTGACTGAAGTCACATTGATGTAATTATGATTCACTAGGTGAACAACACGTGAGTTTTAATATTTCTGTTTTTTTTATTTTATTGCTTGCTGGCGTTTATTGTCAAATGAAGTCATGGTTGCCGTGAAGCAGCCATGACTTCATTTGACAATGAACTAAAAATACTCTTAATCTATATGTTATGAACATACTTAATTTAAATACATTTTTATACAAGTATTAACAAGAAAGAGACATAAAAAACTGGCTATTTATTGAATTAAATATCAATTGTGCATTCCCCGATATCAGAAAAATCAGCAAAATCGCCATTATTAAAACATGCCATATTTTCAAGCAGCAATTGTTCCACTACGCAAACGCGTCGGCAAGCCTTGGATTAATGGACAAATTTGATTGATGGTAAATCCGGACACACTGCTTTGAATCAGACACTCACTGCATTCCTCGGGACGCTTGGGATGTTATAAATATGTTAGAAAACCAAGACAAGTGTAAGTGAATTAAAGTCACTCGTGTTTCGCACTCGATACTTTAATTCACTTACAAATTGTCACTCGGTTATAACCTATATATAGAACCATTTTTTACTCAATGATTATGAATGAAGACTCACCACAGCTGTAGTTTTTTGGCGACTCCACATAGTTTCACCAGTTATGTCAGTATGTTGATGTTCTCAGGGCGGATAAAATACTTATTGATCGGAATATCTATAGCGGGACAATTCGGAGGAATATCTGTACATTATTGTGAATAAAGGGACAGAAAACTCCGCGAAAAGTGGGTAAGCAGATAGCCTATAACACAGTTAGCCTGGAGCCTATAACATAATTAGACTAGGGTAGAAACGGTTGGCTCATTTTCCTAACCGACTAACCGAGAGTTATAACCGGATAATACCCGGTTATCTGTGGCCATTATTTCACCGAATATGGGATCAAAACAATAGGAACTGGAAAGCAGTATTCTCAAACTATTCCGTAGTGTGTATACAAACGAACGTATGTATGCACACTACGGAATAGTTTCTACGATTACTCATTACTCACGGAAACTGCCGATCATTAACGGAGTCTTGAACGCCAACGTCAATTATTTCTCGATATTTACAACGCAGCTTTGATGTATAATCTATCACAAAGGAGAAGCGGCGGATTTACTACGTTTTAAACTTGGAATGACGATCACTATCGATATTTCGGATAACCGTTTGCCGGTTTTTCTAATTGGTTAGGTAGTTAACTGGTTTCAAACCGATTATCCGGTTAACCATTTCAGTACTAAATTAGACTGGGTGCCTGAAACCTTTAGTGGGTTCAACAGCTGCACCACTTGTTTATTGAATCCCCATGTGAACCCGTCTGATCGATGGTAAGAAAGATATGCTTTGCTGTAGCGTTTTAACCCTTTACCCAACGAATCGGCCACATCCGCCCTCGTAATATGCAAATTCAGTAGCTGAAAAAATATTATTATTCCAAACATTTCAACAAAACCATATCATGTGACCCATCGTTGGAACGAGCTCGTCAAGCTCGTTCCAACGAAGGGACACATGATATGGTTTTGTTGATATTTTTTCAAAAATTAAAAAAAATGATATTTAAAATAATAAATTTTGATATCGTCTGCGCTGGGTAAAGGGTTAAATTCAGGAAAGAATCGGAATCGATTTTCGCAAATGATAAATGATTCTCGCAAGTAAAGCAATGAGAATCACTTTGGATTTTCCCAAAATGTTCATTTGATTTTTGCCATCCTTTTAAAAGGTGATCTTAATAGCCTGGAGAATTCTACCTATTTCTGCCCCATCATAACAAAGTGACACTTTGCTTAAGCAGTGGTGTGTTGTGAAGTATTGACTGTCTGGACAGGTTACCAAACCTTCACTCGAAAGAAAACACTACCATTAAGGGGTGCGGTAGCTCAATATGTAGAGGTGCAGGCTGCAAGCCGAGAGGTCCTCGGTTCGAATGCCACCTGGGCAACCGCGTTGCGTCCTTGGGCAAGACACTTCATCCCTATTGTCCTTGGGGGCACGCAGACGTTGTGTACTAAGTCGTACTGCACGTCGATGATGCACCTGTCTTCAACCAATGCTAACGCTGCTTGTGTGGAGTTAGTATGTTGGGAAGCTGACAGTTGCTCGCTGTTTTTCAGTGGTTCCCTCCGGGTCATACGGCTTCCTCCACCCGTAAAACTGTTGCAGAGCTCATTAACCATTGTGCACAAGTATGTGACCTTAAAAACAATAAATAAATAAATAAATAAATAAATAAATAAATAAATAAATAAATAAATAAATAAATAAATAAATAACCATTACCAAGATTCTGCTACAACATGTACCAACACAAAGACCACTAACACCAGTATGCTGAATCAAGTGTTCTGGGTATGCATGTAAGACGAAACATTCACAAAAATAGAACAAGACCCCAAAGGGTTAAACTTCAGTATGCATGAGTGGTGAACATTTGGTGCACCAAGCTACTTTATGTATATTTTATTTATACCATGATCGTCAGATTATTAAGAGTCGATATTATTTTTTTCTCGACTTTACTAAGCAGCAGACGTACATACGTGCGAATCTGTTTTCGTTTACATTTATTGCAGAAAAGGAATGGAAAAAGAAACGCAGAAATCACGGGCCCTTTTTCATTTGAATAAAATAACAACATACTATTTCGAGATATGGATGCATAATTAACATGAGAAAACGCATGTTTGTTAATTTTTTCTATCTTATGAGATAAACTCATTTAAAAACATAATAAATAATTGCAGCTTCCATTTCACTCTTCGCGAGGCGACGGGCGATCAATTTAGATAAGTTTGCAGTCCTGAAGGTCGATGTCACCAAGGGTCAACTTGGATGTAATTCCACTGTAGGTATAAATTTTAACTATTGAAATCCCATTGCTGACGTGTTCACCACGGTTGGTGTGTAAAGCTAACATTCATGTCATAGTCTTTTCAGTAAAACAGGTATAAATATAAACACAAGGTCTGTTTTAACTTTCGAAAATGCACTGGTCACACTGGCAAGGGTATAAGGGTACCGTCAGCCTCTAAATTATTTTCGAATAGGCATGATTCTTGAAGTTGGAGATTGCGAGACAAATTTTAAGACAAGTGCTGGTTAGAGTTGTAGGTTTTTAAATTTCTTGTTCGGTTTCCGTTTTGATTTTTCAGGTGGAGTAAAACCTCGGTTCGGTTCGGTTTTCGGTTTGTTCATGAGGCCAAGTAAAATTTAATAAAACTCATTCTTATGTCCGGAGTCATAACTGAATGGTAGTGAAATTGAGTGAAACACAATGAATGCCCTAAATAAGCTATAATACATGAAGAATCAGGAAGGCCAATATAATAATTACCTAAATATACAGAACTTTTATTGTGCTTGGCCATTTTTCGAGGTCTGACACCTACACGCAACTTGAGGAAAGCTGCAAACACAACTAAACTGAAATGTCGGAAATTCACAGAATGTAGCCTTCCCTGAGTAGTGAGAGCACCGCGACACTGCCATTGGCAGTGTCTGGGTATTCTCACTACTCTGGAATGGCTACATTCTGTGAATTTCTGCAGCAAGAGAGAATTTAATAAAAAACGAAAAACCTTAGATTACGGGATGTCGACGGTTTCGATTTCGGTTTTTAAAAAAAACTAAAAACCTCGGTTCGGTTTCGGTTAACCTACAGCTTTAGTGCTGGTAAAATAGTTTGTGTAACCACTGTGGTGGATGTCATCTAAAGTGGCGAGCATGTCGTCCCCTGTCTTCCGATGTGTTCTATGCGCCAGTAGGCACATAGAACACATTGGAACTCAGGAGACGATGTGTATAAAAATCAGGATAAAGCTGAAGAATAGGGGACTTTTCCTTTTATATAAAAACAACGCATTTTTCTCACCTTTTTTCTACATTTTCATATTACTAGTCATATTTTCGATAAAATGACCGAAAGATATTCACCTTTGACTAAGATTAGAGATAATTTAAACCCTTTTAATGTTGCGGTGCCAGAGATTCTTCTGCATTCTTGCCATTTTGAAGAGCGCGTTTCGTTGAGTTGTTCCAAAGAGAGATCTGTTTCTTTTATTCATCAGGTTGTACTCGTTGTATTGAAACTGGGAGAGTTCAGTAATTTATCATGCCAAAAACTGGGAAATCACAGGAATGGTTATGAGCTTTTCCAGCTACTTCTCTCTACCATTCAAAAACAATGTAAAGTTAACGAATTTTAATTGTTAAAAGTTCTTCAATCATCGTTTTTAAAGTTACATGTTCCTGTTCTCGTTATTTTTTTTATTCTTTGAATTGTACAGTTAGAATGGAGTTCGTCCTCTAAATAGGATAAATGAGGTAAGTATATAACTTTCGTTTTCTCTTTGGCTGGCGGTTGTAGGTCTAGGGTCAGTGTAGTGAGGGTTAGGGTTATCTTTCCGGTAACCTAACCCTAGTCCTCACTACACTGACCCTAGACCATGTCGAAAACAGAACACACAAGCGTACCCGCTTTTTTGCAATAATTTTCTCCCCCGTGACGTCATTCAAAACCAACCAATACACAGAGCAGACGCCGAAAAACACCAAAAATATGGAGGAAAGATGAATGCGAATGTCACAAATCGCACAGGTAAAAAACGTTTGTTGGGCGGTCACAATTGCCAGTAAAAGTGAATATCTTTCGGTCATTTTATCGAAAACATGACTAGTATTAGGAAAATGTAGAAAAAAGGTTAGAAAAATGCGTTTTTTTACGTCAATGGAAAAGTCCCCTATTCTCCAGCTTTACCAAAATTAGCCAAACTTAATGTTATAATTGTGTTAGGGCCATGATATAGACTCAGATGCATAGAATGACCATACAGTACAGAACATGGACTGGTCATAATCCACGCGTGGGCAGTGATGTCCACGTATGCGTGTACCAGGGCTCAATACTACAGAACGTTTACAATTGTATCTTCTAGAATTGTATTTTCTAGTTACGACTTTAAATGGGTTGAAATGAACGATTAGAATTTTCAAAGATCTAGCAATTTGCCAGTTGGCAAATTGCCATATCCTTTAAAATGCTAATGATACATTTTAGTCAATTGTATTAATAAGTAGAAAATACAATTCTAGAAAATACAATTGTAAAAGTTTTATAGTATTGGTCTATGGTAATAAAAATTGTCATCAGCAAAATTTTAATTAATGAAGCACCGGGTTATACCCGGTGCTTCCTTAATTAAATTTTTTATGATTATTCCTATAATTAGTGTTCAGAATCTAATATTATTGCGACCGTGGAAATATTGTCCACCTGTGGAAAGTGACCAGTCCACGGCGATCGTACTGTACACACGCAAACACAAATAAACAGTTTTCGTCGTTACGTGTATAAGAAAAATAGTGAATCGGAAAAAAAAGAAATAAAAAAAGAGAAAAAAAAAAAAACAACTGGTGGCGATTTTTATGCGCATGCGCATCACATCAGGTAAATGAT
The DNA here is from genome assembly GCA_031216915.1 of Pictodentalium vernedei. Lineage (NCBI taxonomy): Eukaryota > Metazoa > Mollusca > Scaphopoda > Dentaliida > Dentaliidae > Pictodentalium > Pictodentalium vernedei. The sequence continues at coordinate 78,905,922 of CM062295.1, forward strand.
GGATTTCTTCGATAAAGTGTTAAGAATTTTAATTTCTTCTTAATGTATTGCTTTTTTCAGAAGAAAATGATGAAGATATGTTTATTGTTGTGTATTGCCATCGGTAAGTCGTTTATAAAGGTATTCTTTCAGAATATGTTCGATTTATTCTTATACTCTAGGTGATATACTGAAATCTATATTTTAGATCGTTGTAACACTGGCGGATATTTAGGGTGAAGGTGGCGTGTCCCCACTTACAAACTCCAAGACGGATATGATGTGATTTCTCCCACCCAACCCACACAAAAATGCTACATAAATGCAGGTGTATAATGACCAAGAGGTAAACCTCATAATCATGGGAAGACGATGCTTTTTATTTTTTTCTCCAGAGAGGATCCAAGATCAAGTACTCTAAATTTCTTCTTGGGAGTTGAACTATGAGATTGATCGTCATTCCAGCTCTCAATGAATGCAAGATTTTGAGGTTGTTCTAGGAAAGATATACGAATTCTGATTTATTGAAAAATAATTTTATGCCATGCTCATCTATGTTACTACCTGCGAAAAGTCCGTATGTTAAATTTTAGCTTTTAACACCATTACCGATGTAAAGCTTCTACTGCAGTTGAAACGTTTTCAGTGGGAATTCCATGACAGAATTTTACACCTATAGCTGGAACCACATCCATCTTGACCTTTGACATGACCCAGTTTGCCGACTTCGATCGACACATTCACACTTCGCAATGTTCTATTCAAACATACGATTAACGGTTTACTGTACGATCTACTACGTGCAGCGACTTATTAAGTTTAAAATACCTACAAGTAAATATTTAAAATAAAATTTAAGAATTGTTAATAATAATTTTGCTGAAAAAGCAAAGTAAATTCAATCAAGTCTGACGATGTGTCTAGCTGTCAATCAAGCATTCACGTTCAGTCGGAAGTACCGCTTACCGGTGTAAAAGGAATGGAAGTCCGTAGGAACGTTAGTCCCTCTGGACTATTATTCCGCGGAATTATAGTCCTAGGTCTAACATTTCTAGGAATAGTAGTCCGCCGGACTACTATTCCTAGAAATGTTAGACCTAGGACTATAATTCCGCGGAATAATAGTCCAGAGGGACTAATTTTCCTACGGACTTCCATTCCTGTTACACCGGCGCAGTTGTAAACAAAATAATCCTTGTGTTTGCGATAGAAAGTATTGTTTTTTTTTCTCCATTTCAAGCGACAAAGTCGTTTATTTATTAAGAGCATGATATAAATAAAAGAAATAGGTGCTAGGGATGTAATCGTTTCAACCACTCGGCAGAGCCTGGCGGTTAAAACCCTTATTCTACTCGTGGTTTAATTCTAATTACCGACCCTAGTACCTATTTCTGCTGTATTTAAATGTTCGTTGGTTTGAAATAACTACTCGATTCTACGACTTTCGCTGCATTGGAACCGTTTTCTGTCGGCATTTCTCAAGTGACTGCAATGCTTTGAAAGGACGTGAAAGGTGTTTCAGCACGAGTACATGACATAACATTTTGTGACTACTAATTGTTGGGGGAAGTGACAACCATTACTTATTTCCAGTTCCTTATTCGACATTCGTTACCAACCGATTTAATCGGTTGATAACGAATGTCGAATAGGGAAATGGGAAATGGCGCCACACCCCCTATGTGCTGTATAAATGCAGGGTCGTCACGAAGATCGATTGGCGGCAGGGTTGGGCTGAGGTGGGGAGATTTGGTTGAAGACCATTTTGTCCAAACTTCCATGACTGAAGTCCCGACTGATAAAATATTGCAGCTTCATCACTAAGACAGGCCTTCATAGAAGGCCTGCCATGCTGATGAAGCTGAAATATTTGTCAGGAAGGATTGCAGTTAAAGACAAATCAAGAAATTTGTTGGTGGATAAATATGTTGTGGTGGTGATTCATGGGCTTCCCAATTTCTTTCTTAAGCTAACTAGTGAGTCCCCAACTCTGCTGGCCCCAAGGTAACTACCTCATTTCCCCAACTCTCGCGGTGGCCCGAGTTGAAATGCGACTTCCAATTTAATGAACATGTATTATACTCTAAATTGGTCATGTGGGGCCCCAACAACCCGGATGAAGTACCGCAGACCTCTATTTGTACAGTACAGCCACAATGGACTGGTGATAATCCACGCGTGTTCCTACACCACGGGAGGAATCGACTGGTATGCCCGACATGGGCTATGTGTCTTCCGACTCATGCGATGGGTCAGACACGCCTGGCGTCGAGAGCCATCAGTCTTCTGCCTTGGGGGCAGCTCTTGACCTTTTGTTTGAGTTCCTTCAGACCAGTCGGAGGTTTCAGCCAGGCCGCTATCATCGGTCGCGCGCCTACAGCCTGTGGAGCAACCTGCTTCTGGGCGCCTTCGACCGTACCAGTCGGTACAAGTGGTCGAAACGTTTGCAGCATTCGACTTTAAGCTGAGTTCCAAGGCTATGAAGACTTCGTTCATCACTGGCTGATACCATTTTGCCTCTTGTGCGTTAACGTTCCTACGATTCCGTCAATCCGTCATTCTACCAGACTTTGACGGTCTTGGATCAGGATTCCTCCTCCCTCGGGCTTTCCAAGTCAAAGTCGGCCGTTATTCCAATGGCGACTTTGGAGTCCATGTTAGGCTTAACCAGAGAGATGCTAGGCATGCTTTCTATCTCAGATCATGTCGTCACTGCCTTGGCTGCTTATCTGCCTCCAGATAAGTTTGACGACATACATGTTCCATTGCTTGTGGTCTCTAAGGCGCTCATGCATCTTACTCACACGCATGCCTGTAACAGGGCTATTTTGGAATTAGTGCGCTGGGACGCAGTGTTGGACACAATCCGTTCTCTTCTTGAAGGGCAGCGTGCTGTTCTTCGATCCGCTTCCTTGGTGGGTCCGCGACTATTCCATGATTCTGTGGGGATGGTCCGGGATGACATATTGCGTCATTCCAAAGATCAGCTGCTGCTTCGCCAGCTTCATCCGCCTTCTGTTGGAGGCCGTGGCCGTTTCAGGCCTAACAAACGCCCTTCTCCTTCTCCTGTGAAGCCAAGGGCTAATCTTCCTGCCACCGCTTCTTCGTTTTACTCACATAGTAAGGGTAAGGTTAGGCAGATCAGAGGGAGGTCTCAGGATCCTTCATCTAGCAGAGGAGGTGGTTTTCATCACACGGGTCTCGCCGGGGTTCAAAATGAAGGTCCTTACCTCGATTCGTTTCAGGTTGGTTGAAGGATATCCTTTCGGGGGCACCCCACTCGGTCGAGAGTGCCTCTTCCAACCCAAGTTCCTTCAGACGTTTCTCGTCGGGAACTTTTGATCACGGAGATAGGCAATCCCCTCTCAAAGGGGGCGCTTGAGATCGTCAAGAACATTTATTTAATGGGATTTTATTCCCGCCTGTTCTTTGTGCCGAAGAAGGACCGCCGACTCCGACCGGTTATCAATCTGAGTATCCTGAACCAGGCTATCATTGCTCCCAAGTTCAGCATGGAGACTTTCAGGTCGGATCGCCGCTCCATTCACCAGGGAGTTTCGCTTCCAGCATCGACCTGCGAGACGCTTACATTCACGTTCCGATTTCCCCTGGTGAAATGAGGATAAGAGTCGTAGTAAATTAGACCTCACTGAGGGATTTTTACTACGACTCTTATCCTCATTTCAGAAAAATGGGAATCTCCAGAAGGCACCCCAATTTCGGCACCCCTTTTTTGAAAAAACATATGACCTTCGGCACCCCTTTTTTCTGAAATGAGGATAAGAGTCGTATCAGAAAAAGGGGTGCCGAAGGCCATATGTTTTTCAAAAAGGGGTGCCGAAATTGGGGTGCAGGGGAAATTGCCATTGATATAGGTTTTCATTATACAGAAGGGAGATAACTCTGTACGATTAAGTACAGATTATGGGAAATCAAGCAATCTAATTGGTTAATTATAATTTATATAAATGATCTAGATAAATGAAACAACAAGAGTACTCGGAATAAGGTAGGAACTACTGGTATTACGTACCACCTTACTAGTAACAGGATGATACAAAGCATTTGGTAGGTTAATACTATCAACGGTTAGGATGGGATCTATAGGGGAATATACCAACCATACTCTGCTGCCGTTCTGTGTTACCAGGCATTGACCCCACCCCAGAATACCGCTCAATAATATGAAGCACCTGGTGGATCAGTAGTACCAAGGACCAGCAAGAGACCTACAGGGATATGTACAGCCCATGCTATACTACCGTTCTAAACTACCAAGCATTACCCCCACCCCCACAAAATCACTAGGTCTACCATAACGTACTACATATACCAGCCATATAATAAAACAAAGCAATCGGTTGGTAGTAGGTATAAAAGGCCGATTCCAGCGCACATGTACAAGCTTTCGTACATGTACACGTACATCGATGTACACCTCCATAGGATTTAGTGTTAAAATCGTGTACAGGTACACGATTTGTCGTTTTTTATGGTGCTACAGAATCGGCTTTGCCGATTCCACAGCACTGGATGCTATATACACATCGCTCAAGAGTGAAAAAATGTATGAAATTTTAAGGAAAAAAAGATGTATCGTCTGCTACAGAATCGGCAAGTGGGTTTCCCCCATAGGATTCAGTGTTAAAATCGCGAGCAAAACACGTGTTGCCGATTCTGCAGCAGCGTCGAAAAGTGGTTTGCCGATTCTGGAGCATCCGTGTCTGTACACGATTTTAACACCGAATCCCTATGGAGGCGTACACGGAAATCCATTTGTGGATTGTACATCAGAAATCGACTTATGTACGGTACATGGAAAAGAGGTGATACTGAACCGGCAAACCCACTGCCACGATGCCCAAAAGCTTGAAGAGCTTGAAATAAGTAATCACCCAATCACTTCACGTTCCTAACGCTAATTAACCAATCAGATTGCTTGATTCTCATAAACTTAATCATACAAAATTATCTCCCCTCGCGGGGGTGGGGGTCACGCCCGTCATAAAAAGGTGAATCGCGTTTAATAACGTGGATATAATGGCTAGAGCAATGTATACCAAAAACCAAAAGCTCGAAGAGCTTGAAATAAGTAATCACCCAATCACTTCACGTTCCTAACGCTAATTAACCAATCAGATTGCTTGATTCTCATAAACTTAATCATACACAGTTATCTCCCCTCGTCGTGGGGGTGGGGGTCACGCCCGTCATAAAAAGGTGAATCGCGTTTAATAACGTGGATATAATGGCTAGAGCAATGTATACCAAAAACCAAAAGCTCGAAGAGCTTGAAATAAGTAATCACCCAATCACTTCACGTTCCTAACGCTAATTAACCAATCAGATTGCTTGATTCTCATAAACTTAATCATACAAAGTTATCTCCCCTCGTCGTGGGGGTGGGGGTCACGCCCATCAGAAAAATCGAAGTTTCGAGAAGGTGGTCACGTGACCTATCAAATTGAAGGTCTCGACGAGTGAGTTATTTATTTATTTATTTATGTTTAAGGTCACATATTTATGCACAATGGCTAATCAGGACCGTGACAGTTTTACGGGTGGAGGAAGCCAGAGTACCTGGAGAGAACCACCGAGCAACGACGAGCAGCTGCCAGCTCCCCAACATCGTAACTCCGCACTGCAGCACAGGCAGGGTTAGATTGGTTGAAGACATGCGTACCATCGACGTGCAGTACGCCTTAGTACACGGCGTCATCGTGCCCCCACATGGGCAATGGGGGTGAAGTGTCTTGTCCAAGGACACAACGCGGTTGCCGCAGGTGGGATTCGAACCGAGGACCTCTCGGCTTGCAGCCTGCACCTCTGCCTACTGAGCCACCGCGCCCCCCTCGACGAGTGGATTAAGAAGATCGTAATTTTAACCCTCGTCGTGGGGTGGGGTCACGACCAGATCCTAAAAACGACTTCCTTTTTACATATCCAGGCATGTGAGGTATTAATATGAAGGGCTCGATGAATACATTACAAAAATGACGTTTTTCATTTTATGTGGGGGTGGGGGTCACGCCCATCAGAAAAATCGAAGTTTCGAGAAGGTGGTCACGTGACCTATCAAATTGAAGGTCTCGACGAGTGGATTAAGAAGATCGTAATTTTAACCCTCGTCATGGGGTGGGGTCACGACCAGAGCCGAAAAACGACTTCCTTTTTACAAATCCAGGCATGTGAGGTATTAATATGAAGGGCTCGTTGAATACATTACAAAAATGACGTTTTTTTCATTTTATGTGGGAGTGGGGTTCACGCCCATCAGAAAAATCGAAGTTTCGAGAAGGTGGTCACGTGACCTATCAAATTGAAGGTCTCGACGAGTGGATTAAGAAGATCGTAATTTTAACCCTCGTCGTGGGGTGGGGTCACGGCCAGAGCCGAAAAACATCGTTCTTTATACAAAGCCAGGCATGTGAGGTACTGATATGAAGGCTCGATGAATACATTACGAAAATGACATTTTTCATTTTATGTGGGAGTGGGGTCAAGACCAGAGACGAGAAACGTCTTCTTTTTTACAAATCCAAGCATGTGAGGTACTGATATGAAGGGCTTGATGAATACATTACAAAAATTACATTTTCCACCATCGCCGTGGGGATGGGGTTAACACCGATCAAAAAATCAAAAGTTTCGAGAAGATAGTCGTGTGATCTATCAAATTAAAGCTATCGACAAGGATATTATGAAAATCATAATCTTTCCCTTCTTATAACGGTGGAGTTGGGACCATCTTGAAATCGAAAGTATTACGAAAAGGTAGTTATGGAACATATTAAATTGAAAAAAATAACAAGTTGAATCTGCTGCATCATTCATTTTTGATATCTGTGTTAAAAACGTGAAGTATGTTTTCAAAAAATATATGATTGTTATGCAAATTAGAGATGCACTCGCTTATTAACAAGTCACGCCTTAAGATGTTTCCTTCAATAATAACTCTGTTTACTGAACCATAGATTTGTCAATAAAAAAATTATAAGTTGATCTTCTAACGTTCTACATATTGAGGATAGCCTATTTCACCATTTCCGAAAAAAGTGTCAATCCAAACTATTTTTTTTTTTAGGAAACAATGCCCACGTCGAGAAGACATTACAAACTAAACCAGTATAATCTTGACTAAATTCAAATAAAAACCATTTGTCACGTGTTAGAAAAGATGTGTAAACAGTCTAAACGCACGTGTGGAAAAGTTGTTTTGTTTTGTTTTTTTTACAACAGGAGTTAAAATATTTTAAGATAGGTGGCGTTATATAAATACAGCAACAACAAAAAACAGTGTTTACAATGTGTCAGCGTATGACTGAATGAAAATGAGAAAAAGCTCTTTTTCTAACCACCTGATAGCGAAGCATCACATCAGTTGTCGCGATATTGATGTCATCCAACAGCAGCCAAGACATTAAGCTTTTTTACGTCGATATTCCACTTGTCCAAAACAATTCTCTTTTAACGCTAAACGGGTGAAATACATCTCGGTATCGACTCCCTTTTTTTCTTGATCAGACACAGTTGTTGATGGAAAATTGACTGAATGGTCTTTCAAAACAATTGATCAAATATATCGAACGAAAACGACTCATTTTCTAACTACGATTGTCGCCGTATTCTAAACGTCATCGATTTACCGAAATGAGCACAATATCTCATGGTTTTTTTTAAAGATTTTTTTTGGTAAACGGATCGAACGATTTTTTCATCTTTTTTCTTTTTACCTTCCAGAGGAACTTCGAATTCTCCTCTTTCGCTCACGAAAACCCATTGATCATTTCCTGGTCCGATCCAGGTGAGCAATATACTGTAACACATCGCGCTATCGTAAGGACAATTCTGCTTTTTGTAAGGATTTTATAACCTACATTAGGCAGGGATACGGGCCCTCTAGAATTTCAAATTCTCGACATTACCCCTATCTTTTTTTACACAGTAGAGTAATAAGACCTAATCTCTGAGACTCTGACAGATTTTATCAGAGATGAAACGCTCGGGTTGAGACACTTCCACTTCATGTTCTAATGATACTGAAACGGGAGTTCTCTCTCTGAATACTACTATGGAAAACTGTGATTATAACCCTCAACTAAATTGTCCAACAAAAAAAAATATATACTCAAAATATGTCATTTTCGTAATGTATTCATCGAGCCTTCTTATCAGTACCTCACATGCCTGGCTTTGTATAAAGAACGACGTTTTTCGGCTCTGGCCGTGACCCCACCCCACGACGAGGGTTAAAATTACGATCTTCTTAATCCACTCGTCGAGACCTTCAATTTGATATGTCACGTGACCACCTTCTCGAAACTTCGATTTTTCTTATGGGCGTGAACCCCACCCCCACATAAAATGAAAAAACATCATTTTTGTAATGTATTCAACGAGCCCTTCATATTAATACCTCACATGCCTGGATTTGTAAAAAGGAAGACGTTTTTCGTCTCTGGTCGTGACCCCACCCCACGATGAGGGTTAAAATTACGATCTTCTTAATCCACTCGTCGAGACCTTCAATTTGGTAGGTCACGTGACCACCTTCTCGAAACTTCGATTTTTCTGATGGGCGTGACCCCCACCCCCACATAAAACGAAAAACGTCATTTTTGTAATGTATTATAGAGCCTTTCATATTAATACCTCACATGCCTGGATATGTAAAAAGGAAGTCGTTTTTCGGCTCTGGTCGTGACCCCACCCCACGACGAGGGTTAAAATTACGACCTTCTTAATCCACTCGTCGAGGCCTTCAATTTGCTAGGTCACGTGACCACCTTCTCGAAACTTCGATTTTTCTGATGGGCGTGACCCCCACCCCCACGACGAGGGGAGATAACTTTGTATGATTAAGTTTATGAGAATCAAGCAATCTGATTGGTTAATTAGCGTTAGGAACGTGAAGTGATTGGGTGATTACTTATTTCAAGCGCTTCGAGCTTTTGGTTTTTGGTATACATTGCTCTAGCCATTATATCCACGTTATTAAACGCGATTCACCTTTTTATGATGGGCGTGACCCCCACCCCCGCGACGAGGGGGAAATAACTTTGTATGATTAAGTTTATGAGAATCAAGCAATCTGATTGGTTAATTAGCTTTAGGAACGTGAAATGATTGGGTGATTACTTATTTCAAGCTCTTCGAGCTTTTGGTTTTTGGTATACATTGCTCTAGCCATTATATCCACGTTATTAAACGCGATTCACCTTTTTATGACGGGCGTGACCCCCACCCCCACGATGAGGGGAGATAACTTTGTATGATTAAGTTTATGAGAATCAAGCAATCTGATTGGTTAATTAGCGTTAGGAACGTGAAGTGATTGGGTGATTACTTATTTCAAGCTCTTCAAGCTTTTGGGCATCGTGGCAGTGGGTTTGCCGGTTCGGTATCACCTCTTTTCTATGTACCGTACATAAGTCGATTTCTGATGTACAATCCACAAATGGATTTCCGTGTACGCCTCCATAGGGATTCAGTGTTAAAATCGTGTACAGACACGGATGCTCCAGAATCGGCAAACCACTTTTCGACGCTGCTGCAGAATCGGCAACACGTTTTTTGCTCGCGATTTTAACACTGAATCCTATGGGGGAAACCCATTTGCCGATTCTGTAGCAGACGATACACCTTTTTTTCCTTAAAATTTCATACATTTTTTCGCACTTGAGCGATGTGTATATAGAATCCAGTGCTGTAGAATCGGCAAAGCCGATTCTGTAGCACCATAAAAAACGACAAATCGTGTACCTGTACACGATTTTAACACTAAATCCTATGGAGGTGTACATCGATGTACGTGTACATGTACGAAATCTTGTACATGTGCGCTGGAATCGGCCTTTTATACCTACTGTTGGTTAATAGTACCAAGCACTAACAGGGGCCTATAGGTGTATATACCGCCATACTATAGTACCGTTGTAAACTACCAGGCAGTACCCCTACCCACAATACCCCTATGCCTAGCATTGCATACTACCTATACCAGTCATAGGATAACATAATGCATCAGGTGGATTAATAGTACTAAGGGCCAGCAAGAGACCTATAGGGATATGTACAGCCTATATAGTATCCTCAGATAAGTATCCTATAAAAGGTATCCTCGATAGGTATCCTCAATAGGTATCCTCAAATAATACAATACCAGGCCATAGGTATTCTCGAATACCCGTATGTACCTATGTGATAGGGCATATTGTGTCACATTGTGCCTTTTCACATAAGCACATATGACAAAAAGGGATTATCTAGTAGGTATCCTCAATAGGTATCATCAAATAATACAATACCAGGCCATAGGTATCCTCAAATACCCGTATGTGCCTATGTGATAGGGCATATTGTGTCACATTGTGCCTTTTCACATAAGCACATATCGGCACATAAAGCATGTGCCTATGTGATAGGGCATATTGTGTCACATTGTGCCTTTTCACATAAGCACATATGACAAAAAGGGATTCCATAGCCACAGGTGTTTTCAAAAAGGGGTGCTAAAATTGGGGTGCCATTGGATATAGGCTTTTGTTATACACAAGAGAGATAAACCTGCATACAGATTATGGGAAACCAAGCAGTTATAATCTAGATAAATGAAACAACAAGAGTACGTAGAATAGGGTCAGAACTAACAAGAATAGACCAGAAATTGCTAAATATAGCAATAATAAGGTAAACTGTTCCAGTTGATAGGCTCTTCTACGCTACTGGAGTATACTCTGGAATAAAGGAACATGGCCAGAGAAACGATAACTATTGCATATATAGATAGAAGCAGAGAATTCTGGAAGAATTCGAAATAATACAAGTTGTCGGGTTGTTTGTGGTAATTATCCAGGGAAGTCGTTCCAGAAAATACTCCGATTCAATCGAACATACCCTCTAAAAATACCCCTGTCCTACCGTAGGCCTTAGGTAACATAGCAATCACGTGCTACCATAGAAACCAAGATGGCGGCCTCCAGTATACAAAATGGACGACGGAAACACGTGTCACCCTAACAACAAGCTCTGCGCATGCGCACTCACACCACGTATCACTATGGGGATGACGTCACAAGATGGCCGCCCACGCGGGTTACCATGACAACACAACATGGCGCCATTGGGTCATGTGACTATGACGTCACATGAGATCCCCCGATGAGATCCTCCAACCTAGAGGTGTAGGGGAACATACACTACTACTAGGCTCTACTTCCTGTAAATTTTTTTCACCCAACCCTTGTGTCCCCGTCCTGCTAAGATTCAGCCCGTTTCGCCCGTACATGCTCTCCTTACCCCAAAACGTGACCCAGTGATCAATAAAGGGTATACCCCAATCAGCTCAATACTCCTCCAACTCCTCATTCAATGCCATAAACCTTGAGGCCACATGTGTTCTCAGTTGTGGATTGAAATGAATGGATTGTATCTGTTTGCTTGCTTGCTTTCAGCTAGTTCGTGGCAATATGATATTTCTATCATATTCCCGATATTCAAACAGGGAATGTAGGCGTTCTCAATTTTGTTGCGAACGTGATAAATATTAACATGAGATCAATCGGAAGGGTGAAGAGAAGACCAAGATCAACTAACAAAGATTTGCTAAACGCCGATGGGGGCACGATGGCGTTGCGGTAACCGGTTCTCGTCAGATCACCGAAGTTAAGCAACGTCGAGCCCGGTTAGTCCTCGGATGGGTGACCGTCTGAGCGATCGATTCGGACTCTCGAGTTGTGTCCTTGGGCAAGGCACTTAACCCCGATTGTCTACATGGGGACATGATGACGTCGTGTACTAAGGTGTACTGCACGTCGCTGGTGCGCATGTCTTCAACCATTCTAAATTTGCCTGTGCTGCATTGCGGAGTTACGATTTTGGGGAGCTGACAGCTGGTCGTCGTTGCTCGGTAGTCCTCTCCGGGTACTCCGGCTTCCTCAACCCGTAAAATTGTCACGGTCATGATTAGCCATTGTGCATAAGTATGTGACCTTAAACACCAATAAATAAATAAATAAATAAATAAATAAATAAAATACATAAATAAGCTGATTTTACTTGAAACGTTTGAAATGACGCAGCTGCCCAAAGATATGAAAAAACGAAAAACAACACAGATCGTAGACTCGATTCGTTACAAATTGGTCACTGATTTTAAGAACAAGGTAATGTTTTCAAGCTCAAGTTCTGGTTAGCGATGCGATGTTATTAATTTAATAAGGATACGATAGATAGAAAAGTCACAGGAGTTTCATAAAAACTTTCAACACAACAACAGAAATTTAGCAGAATATTCACTCCGGCTAAACCGCACACTTTTAAAACATTTTATATTTGATCAACCGTACAGAACTAATTTTCTAAACACGTACACCATGCACATCTACTCATCACAGAAAAGTAAAGAAAAGAGATGGAGTGGTCGACACAGATGTTCTATAAGCAAATATATGAAAGAAGGATTAGTTGCAGTTGCCAAATGACCAACTATAACGCTGACAAATTCTCCTTTGCAGTCGAAAACGACACGATCTGCAGGAAAATCGTGTTTTCTGATTTCGAGGTAGACATGAATTTACTTTTTGGATAAAGTAAGAATTTTGAGCTTAACCTGCAGAGCGTGAAGACAGGCCGCACATCTACAAAGGCACTCGAAGCAATTATTTGAAAGTTTGGTAACATGTGTGTCGAAAATGATCAATAAAATATACATCCTCCCTGCGCTCGATCTTGTCGATGTCTCTCAACCGGAAGAGTCTAAACAAAAACTCCTGTTGTGGTTTCCATACAGTGAAATTGGTAATGGTGAAAAGATTTTAAAATATATGTTATGAGTTGTAATAAAATCATGAAATGCTTGTGTTGATGGGCCAGAATATCGCCCAAACACACGGAGAACTGAAAACATAACGCTCTGGCGACCAGCGCTACAATTTGTGAAATAACGTGCTGATTGACGTGTATAGACGTCATGCCAAAGGTCAAGTTGGATGATCTTCCCACTGTAGGTGTAAATTGTTTTTAACCGCACTAGAAGAAGCTTTACACCGGTAGTGGGGTTAAAAGCAAAAAATTAGCATACAGACTTTTCACAGGTAGTAACATAGGCGAGCATGGTATACTTTTTATGCTATTTTGGTTGTCCTACGTTTGTTTGGTAAACAAGTAAACAATACCCCTCCCCCCCCCCCCCCCCCGTCCGTCCCCCGAATAGCCCATAATAATCCAGATGGTGATTTCTTCAGATCGTTGCAGAAAATTTAAATATTGTGGTAACTTTGGGATCTCGTTTTTCCTATTTTTTGAAAAAACAATTAGCGAATTCTGGTTTACAGTTTTTACACGACGAATGTATGGAAAATGTCGAGGCTAATTTGTTTGGTATTTCTTCAATGTAATTGGTGTGTTTTCTACCATGCTCAACTACGTCACTACCTGTTAAAAGCCTGCATGTTAAATTTCAGCTTTTAATCCCACTAGGGTTAAAAGCGTCTACTGTGCTTAAAACGTTTTCAATGGGATTTCCCAAACAAAAATTTTAACCTATAGTAGGAACTAAAGTGAACTTGACCTTTGACATGATCGAATTTCCCGACTTCAATACATTCACACTTCACGATGTTTTCGACAATCAGCGTCGGATCAGGTGTCGTTTACGGCACTGGTACGATATTAAATGGCTATTTAAGTATAAAGTTGATTACAATTACACATTTAGAGTATAATTTGAGGGCCGATAATATTAATTTGACTGAAAATACAAGTTCAGTTCAATAAGCATTGACGATGTGCGTAGCTGTCAATCAAACATCACGTGCTGACGGAAGTACTGCTCACAGACGCAAAGATAAACAAAACTCATGTGTTTCTGCGTCTGCTTGTGCTACGATCTAAAATTAGTTTTAAGAAAGACGAAATTTACTAAATATGGACGATATGTACGGTGATTTTAATATCGCCAGTGATCTGGAGGACATTTTCAATGACCAGCAATTTATGAGTTGTTTTGCAGAAGAATTTAACGACGAAATTGACGAAAATGATATTTCAAGTTCAACTTCAACTTCAAATTCAATTATGAATAGGCCTACTCAGAAACAGACAAGGGAGGTGATTGACATGAAAGGCCAAATTATTGCCATACCTCTTGGAAAAATTTCTTCGAAAGTTGCTGATTCCAATGAATTAACCACTCCAAAAGAATCGTATCAGCAACATGCTATTAATGACATTGAAAATCAATCAGATACTGCATCATGTGAGCCCCAATTGCCAATTGAGAATGCACAAGAGCATTCAAATAAATTTGTAACTTTGAATTTTGATGAAACTGATGAGTTTATAACAGCCCAGGAGAGCAAAGGGACCTTAAAGAAATCCCTATCTGATATAAACACATTTAGGACTTTTCTTCGAAACAAAAATGAAACCAGGGAAATTAATGAAATTCCGGTTGCCGAATTGGACATTTTGGTTGCAAATTATATAATAAGCGTGCGAAGAAATCATGGCAGCGATTATGAGCCAAGCACCTTAAGAGGGCAGATTTCTAGTATTGACCGATTCCTGAAAAGGCATAAATATGGCACATCAATCATGAACAGGGCAGATGACGGATTTGATACGGCCCGAAGAGCTTTGACTGCAAAACAAAAACAGCTAAAACGTCTCGGGAAAGGAAATAAACCAAACCGCGCCCAACCAATTAGAGATCATGAAATCGATAAACTTTACAGTAATGGTTTGCTCGGTGGCTCAACACCGAATTCAATTTTGAACACATTATGGTTCAATAATACAATCCAGTTCGGACTTCGTGGAATAAAAGAACACTATAATTTGAGATGGGGTGATGTTACCCTACATGAAAGTGAGGGCAAGGAGTATCTGCTTCTTGATGAACGCCAGACAAAGACACGGACAGGGGAAGACGTTCGGAATTTTCGGGAAATTTCTCCACGAATGTATAGTACTGGAAATGACGATGAGAGAAATCCTGTGTACATTTACAAACTATATGCCAAAAAGCGACCGATCGGATTTAGTGAAGAGGACGATCCCTTCTATATAGCGACAAGGACAACGCCTGTAAATAATGCATGGGACTGGTGGTTTAAACGGCAGAAAGTTGGTGAAACAAAGTTATCAACAATTATGTCTAAAATGGCCAAAAGTGCAAATTTGAGCTCAAGATTGACAAATACCAGTGCCAGGAAGCATCTTATACAGAAGTTGAGAGAAAATAAAGTGGAGCCAATTGACATTGCTACTATTAGTGGACATAAAAATTTGTCGAGTATAAATAACTATTCTGTAACAGGTGAATCAGAACAGGAAAGATGCCCCAGGCTGTTGAGTACTACATCAAAATCAAATGTCAGTGCACTCACCTCCACAATAAGTCGTAGTCCGGATTCCAATGTTACTCCTGAATTGATTCCAACAACACACGAAATTACGGAAGTTCCTAAAAACAATGTCGTTTCCCAATCCCAGGAAAGTTCCAACACACTAAATGTTAACATGTGTGGCGATTTCAGAATGCCAACAAATCCAAATAACTTGTTGAATACACTCTTCCATGGAAATCACATACAAATAACAAACTTTAACATTAACTACAAAACAAAAAACTAAGTAACATCCTGATGACCTTGCTTTTTGAATTTCGAACGAAAGTCGGGAGGCGGACCAGAATGTTGTTTTGACAAAAAATAGTTCCCAATGAGATGAACAAAAACGCTGTTGTTTATTTCTGAATAAATATTTATTTCTGATTTTCTTATGGAATGATCTGAATTCCCATGCTGGTGGAAATATTCGGTTATATGAATTCACCTCGGGTAAGGCACTGGTGTATCACTCTCACCAGTCGATATGTATTCATACGCACGTTAAAGTTTTTCATTGAACTGTCAACAGAAGGGGCGTTTTCGAAATGTTTGTTGGTTTTAAGTGACGAAGTGGAGAAATGATAAAGAGCATGGTAGAAATAAAACAAATAGGTACTAGGGACAGGAAACAGATTTAAACCACTCGTAGAATGAGGGTTTCAACCACTCGGCAAGCCTCGTGGTTAAAACCCTCATCCTACTCGTGGTTTAAATCTGTTTCCTGTCCCTAGTACCTATTTATTCTATATGTTATCTTCCACAGATTGTTCATTTGATTTTTCTTTCTTTACCCTTCATTTTATCCTTTCAACTCTAATGGTATGTTCCATGCCTGTTCAATGGCAGCAGTTAGAAGAGTCCATATGCATTATGTGGAGGCAGCACGTTGAAAATATTAATTGGTCTACCTCACACTTTTACTGAACAGCCATACTATTTAATGACATTATGACGTATCATGATTCGGGCCGCAACCGGCTGCTCGGGTTGAAGAGTTATTCATTGTCCGGATTTTGTTGCTGGATGTGTCTTGGTTAGGTTTAGAAACAAGTTTCTCAAGAACTTTTCTTTTTTGTTTTTTTAAATTGTCTTGTTTTTGCCCGATTTATACGCAGTTTGTCCAGATTATTTGCGGTTGTTACTGTTTTCTTGCGAGTCTTTATAGCCTCTTAACAATTATAATGAAACCGTGGTTTGGTGAAACGTTTAGATTTGTCTAGGTGTTTGAATCTTTGTGCTTGCAATATCAAGCAATTCATTGGTGAAATGTTCCAATTGATCAGCACTTTCCTCTATTTCCTCCATGTGAGTCGCTTAGAACAATGCGACGAAATGCTATCCCGGTTTGCGCTTTTAAAGTTCCACTCCCACACAAGTTATCTTAAACCTTACAAATAAGATCAAGAAAGAAGGAAGGGCACGCAGTTGCAGTGGCGGCGCTACGGAGGGGGGGGGGGGGGGGGGGGGGGGCATGGGGGCATTTGCCCCCCCCCCCCAAACGAAGGCTTTGCCCCCCCCCTCAGTTCCCCCCCAACCATCTCGCATGCATTTCCATCCACCCTCACACACAAACACATTCAGTCACTCTCTCTCTCTCTCTCTCTCACACACACACACACACACACACACACACACACACACACACACACACACACACACACACACACACACACACACACACACACACACACACACACACACACACACACACACACACACACACAAACACACACACACACACACAGAGTCTTGTTTTTCCTACATACCGAGGTATCCCATTGTCTGTCCTTTGTGTGAACTAACGGTTTCAACCTCGTTTTGCCGGTACAGTTCTGGGAAAACAACCGAGGTAAAGGGTTTCTTTTGTCTTTTGTACCTCGGTAAGGCGAAACACGCAAACTCTTTTGTCTAGTTACCTCGTCAAGTTGGTAAGACAAACGCACACACACACACACACACACACACACACACACACACACACACACACACACACACACACACACACACACACACACACACACACACACACACACAGAGTCTTGTTTTCCCTACAAACCGA
Source organism: Pictodentalium vernedei (assembly GCA_031216915.1). NCBI lineage: Eukaryota > Metazoa > Mollusca > Scaphopoda > Dentaliida > Dentaliidae > Pictodentalium > Pictodentalium vernedei. Next base: position 78,923,352 of record CM062295.1, read on the forward strand.
GGTACCCCATTGTCTGTCCTTTGTGTGGACTAACGGTTTCAACCTCGTTTTGCCGGTACAGTTCTGGGAAAACAACCGAGGTAAAGGGTTTCTTTTGTCTTAACCACCTAAATTTAAACTAAGTAAAGGCAAAGGTAACAGCCGCCTAACAGATGTGGGATTAGGAACTAATGTGGTTAACCTGTCTGGCACCAATGACCTAACAACCCAAGAGAAATCTCTTTTAGATCGCGGTTTAACTTTTGTACCAGCACCAAAGCCTAAAACTGATAACCAAACAAATTTACCATCATACAACTGTAATTTTCTTAGGCAAATGAAATTAGCAGACCGCTTTAGAAACTCCAGCGGCCGGAAACTTCCTTTTACAGAATCATCTGGTTGGTCACCTCCAGATAGTGAAGTAGATCCCGAAATTATTGAGGCTAGCAAACGAATCATCCAAAAGGTGTTCAGCATGAACATACTCTCCGATAAAGACAATTTAACAGCTGGTGAACGGAGAGCCCTCACGAAACTTCGAAAAAATAAGAAATTAGTAATTAAACCAGCCGACAAAGGTGGGTCGGTAGTTGTTCTATCTCGGGATAATTATATAAAGGAAGCCATGAGACAACTCAGCAATACTAAACATTATAAGAAAATAGATTCACTTATTTGGCCTAGTAATATCGAAAAATTAAGATCTTAAAATTTCTCCTCGACGAAGGTCACATTACCAAAAAACAATTGAAATATTTAACAGCTAAGCTCAGTGCTCAAACAAGACAATTTTATATCCTACCAAAGATCCACAAGGACCGTTCTTCATGGACGGATGACTTAACTTCACCCGGGAGGCCAATTGTATCAGATTGTAATTCGGAATCTTATGCGATCTCGGAATTAATTGATTATCATCTGAAACCTATAGCAAATAGTCATCCGAGCTATCTAAAAAATACACAGGATTTCCTGTCAAAAATTTCGAAATTAAAAATATTGAAAAATGCAATTCTGGCTACTTTGGATATCGACAGTATGTATACGAACATTGATATTGATAAAGGTGTTAAATCAGTTAAAAATGCATTTGAAAAATATCCGGATGCGAAACGCCCGGATGAACAAATTTTGGATCTTTTAGAGCTGAGCTTAAAAGGTAATGATTTTCAATTCAATGGAGAATATTTTCTACAAATAATGGGTTGTCCTATGGGCAAAAGATTCAGTCCTAATTTTGCAAGCATTTATGTAGCGGAATGGGAGGAAAATGCCTTAAGCAAATGTGCAAAGCATCCTCTCGTATATCTCAGGTATTTAGATGACATTTTTATTATTTGGGAACATTCAAAAGAAGATTTTGATGAATTTTTAGAAATTTTGAACAATCACGATCCAAATATTAAATTGAAAGCTACTATCAGTGAAAATTCTGTTGATTTTCTCGATGTGACCGTGTATAAAGGCAGGCAATTTCAGGCGTCCGGTCATTTAGATTATAAAGTGTATTTTAAACCAACTGATTCACATCAATTGTTGCACACAAAATCATTTCATCCTCAACATACATTTAAAGGTATCATCAAATCACAACTCATTCGTTTCCACCGCAATTCAAGTGATAAGGTAAATTTCAATGAGGCTTGTTCTACTCTATTTGGCGCCCTCAGATCGAGAGGGTACTCGCTGCGCCTCTTGCGTAGCCTGAAATCCCAAACCCTGAAAAAGCTCGAAAGTCCAGCTGAAACTACCGATTTCGAACCACTGAAGATTGAACACAACAGACCGTTGCAGAATGGTATTGGCGCGGTATTTAATTGCAAAAAGCCTCGTTGTAGATTGCATACTTTTATGCCTGATCAGAAAGAGGAATTTTCCTCCGAACAAACGAAAAATCATTATCAGATCCGTAACCCCCTCCATTGTGATTCACCAAACATTATTTACCTTATCACTTGTAAGCGATGTCGGAAACAGTATGTTGGTCAAAGTCAAAATCCTTTTCGAGAACGTGCTACTAGACACAAACAGGATATAAAACATAATGCTGATGCCCCAGTAGCACAACATTTTAACCTTCCTGGCCATTCTTTGGACGATTTCGAAATCCATCCTATTGAACAACCACCAATTAAAGACACATTAGAAGAAACGGATGAATTTAGAAAAAAACGTGAAGCTTTTTGGATCAATACGCTTCAAACCCTCTGGCCATTTGGTATGAACATATCAGAGGGCGAATGCGAAAGGAGGTCCATCATTCCTTTCACTTTAACGTACAACAGAATGAATATCGAAATAGCAAAAATGTTAAAAGATGAATTCAGTTTTACCAATGCTAAATTAAATGAACCTTTGAATCTTCGACCTGTCATCGCCTATAAGAAAAACAAAAGCTTGCGCAACATCCTTGTAAGGACTAAATTAGAGCCCATCAATGAATAACATCAATTTTTGCCAGTCAGTTTAACCAGTTCCTAAGCTCATCACTTAGTTTAAATCAATTTTATGTAATTTTTTGTCATGTTTGAAACCCATCAGGGTTCAGTAAATGAAAACAATTTTTCGGCGGCATATTAAAAGAAAAAAACGTTTCAGTAGGAAATGTCTGTGCCAGTGCGATTTTTTAACCTCAAACACACACACACAAACCCACACACACACACACACACACACACACACACACACACACACACACACACACACACACACACACACACACACACACACACACACACACACACACACACACACACACACACACACACACACACACACACACACACACATCCCTCTCTTTTTTTATTCCCAATAATTTCCAACACACACTTAGCCCGAAGCCTCAGGCTAGCTGATGAACACATCCAGGCAGTAGAGATTTAAAGACTCGGATGCAGATACTTATAAGTTATAATTAAGTTATGAGCCAACAAAGGCATGCCTATCCATATCCCTTGTCTAAAAAAATTCATGGATTTCGCATTATGACAGACGGGCATTATGAGTCTCTCTCTCTCTCTCTCTCTCTCACGCACAGACCCACCAGACGCGGATCCAGGATTTTTTGAAAGGAGGACCGCTAATTACCATTACATTTAGTCGAAACTTGGACCCAAAGTCCGTAATATAATTTTTTGGTTTGGTACGTCCACAGGACGTACCAAACCAAAAAAGTATATTATGGACTTTGGGTCCAAGTTTGGACTACCTCATAACAAAGTAATGATATGATCCTTTACGTATTTGCCCCCCTTCATGGGAGTCTGCCCACCTAGTTGCCCCCCCCCCCCCCCCACAAAAAAATTTCTGGCGCCGCCACTGCGCAGTTGCAAGAACATTTGACGAGTATGAACCGGAAACGGTCATCGAACAAACGCAAGTCGAATTCTGTAATACTGGTTCACCATTTAACCCTTTTACTGCCACGCCCACTTTAACCATATTTGGAGGACCTCAGTATACGCCTACACACTAAAAACTAAAGTGTTAAAACTGACACTTTCAAGGTGTTAAACCCATTCTAACTCTTAGGGTTTGATTTTAGCAGTCAATGTGCAATGCTTTAAGCACTTAGACATTACAATCGTCAGACATCTGAAACTTGAATGGATGGCACTTCCCATGTTTCCAGCATTGGTTGTTCTTCCGGAATCGTCCATAATTTGATTTGAGCTTGGTGGGTACATAATTAAAAGGACACCATGCAGATGACGCGGATCAGGCTCGAGAGTTCGAGCCTGATCCGCGTCATCTGCGTTGTTTCCTTTTAAGTGTCTCGGCAGTACACTTGTCAAGTGGTATTATTGTAACACCTGTCAAGTTATGGGATATCTACACTTGAACAAAGTGCTATTTCAGCACTTAGTTAGTGTTAAATACAGCACTTCAAGTGTAGTTTTTAACACTTTAGTTTTTAGCGTGTACATGCGAGGAAGTTTAATAGTATACTCTCCCAAAAAAGAAAGTGCGCATGCTAAAAAAAAACACTAAAAAAGATATATATCGTTTCATTCAAGGAAATTTTATTCAATCACAGATGAATCAATTTGTGATCAACACGAGAAATTTCATTACGCTACGACGAATACTCTTGGTGCCATGGAGAGTCAAAGACACTAAGGGTCAAACACAAAAGTCACACACTCAATATCTGGTATGACCTCCGTCTGCATCGACTACTGCTGTGCATCTACGCCTCATGGAAGCGAACAAGTTAGCATGGAAGTGTTGTGGGATGTTGTTCCATATTCTGATAAGCTGTCTTTGGAGTTCCACAAGCGTTGACGGTACATAGGGAAGCCGGCGTAGCTGACGTTTCATTTCGTCCCATACGTGGTCAATGGGTGAGATATCGGGCGAATGTGCGGGCCAGGGAAGAACATCCACTCGTTGTTGCTGCAAAGGAAGATGAGCCAAGTAATCATGAGGACTTCATCTAAAAAGCTAGATTCCAGCCATCGTTTTATGACGGTGTGCAATGGTCTAGTGGTTTAGACGCTGAACTCCTGATTGCCAGGCGGTGTTGCCGAAGGTTCGAATCCCGGCGGGGGATCAGAAACCAACATTCAAAATTCCTCTAAAACATGATTGTGTCATTTGAAAAAACACACACAAGCCCGTGCCAGTCTTCGTCTGAGGCCATCCACAGCACTTTCGTCGTACTGTAGCCAGTGCGTTCCACACTTTCATGCTGCTGCCGAAAGGAAGATGAGCCAAGTAATCATGAGGACTTCATCTAAAAAGCTAGATTCCAGCCATCGTTTTATGACGGTGTGCAATGGTCTAGTGGTTTAGACGCTGAACTCCTGATTGCCAGGCGGTGTTGCCGAAGGTTCGAATCCCGGCGGGGGATCAGAAACCAACATTCAAAATTCCTCTAAAACATGATTGTGTCATTTGAAAAAACACACACAAGCCCGTGCCAGTCTTCGTCTGAGGCCATCCACAGCACTTTCGTCGTACTGTAGCCAGTGCGTTCCACACTTTCATGCTGCTGCCGAAAGGAAGATGAGCCAAGTAATCATGAGGACTTCATCTAAAAAGCTAGATTCCAGCCATCGTTTTATGACGGTGTGCAATGGTCTAGTGGTTTAGACGCTGAACTCCTGATTGCCAGGCGGTGTTGCCGAAGGTTCGAATCCCGGCGGGGGATCAGAAACCAACATTCAAAATTCCTCTAAAACATGATTGTGTCATTTGAAAAAACACACACAAGCCCGTGCCAGTCTTCGTCTGAGGCCATCCACAGCACTTTCGTCGTACTGTAGCCAGTGCGTTCCACACTTTCATGCTGCTGCCGAAAGGAAGATGAGCCAAGTAATCATGAGGACTTCATCTAAAAAGCTAGATTCCAGCCATCGTTTTATGACGGTGTGCAATGGTCTAGTGGTTTAGACGCTGAACTCCTGATTGCCAGGCGGTGTTGCCGAAGGTTCGAATCCCGGCGGGGGATCAGAAACCAACATTCAAAATTCCTCTAAAACATGATTGTGTCATTTGAAAAAACACACACAAGCCCGTGCCAGTCTTCGTCTGAGGCCATCCACAGCACTTTCGTCGTACTGTAGCCAGTGCGTTCCACACTTTCATGCTGCTGCCGAAAGGAAGATGAGCCAAGTAATCATGAGGACTTCATCTAAAAAGCTAGATTCCAGCCATCGTTTTATGACGGTGTGCAATGGTCTAGTGGTTTAGACGCTGAACTCCTGATTGCCAGGCGGTGTTGCCGAAGGTTCGAATCCCGGCGGGGGATCAGAAACCAACATTCAAAATTCCTCTAAAACATGATTGTGTCATTTGAAAAAACACACACAAGCCCGTGCCAGTCTTCGTCTGAGGCCATCCACAGCACTTTCGTCGTACTGTAGCCAGTGCGTTCCACACTTTCATGCTGCTGCCGAAAGGAAGATGAGCCAAGTAATCATGAGGACTTCATCTAAAAAGCTAGATTCCAGCCATCGTTTTATGACGGTGTGCAATGGTCTAGTGGTTTAGACGCTGAACTCCTGATTGCCAGGCGGTGTTGCCGAAGGTTCGAATCCCGGCGGGGGATCAGAAACCAACATTCAAAATTCCTCTAAAACATGATTGTGTCATTTGAAAAAACACACACAAGCCCGTGCCAGTCTTCGTCTGAGGCCATCCACAGCACTTTCGTCGTACTGTAGCCAGTGCGTTCCACACTTTCATGCTGCTGCCGAAAGGAAGATGAGCCAAGTAATCATGAGGACTTCATCTAAAAAGCTAGATTCCAGCCATCGTTTTATGACGGTGTGCAATGGTCTAGTGGTTTAGACGCTGAACTCCTGATTGCCAGGCGGTGTTGCCGAAGGTTCGAATCCCGGCGGGGGATCAGAAACCAACATTCAAAATTCCTCTAAAACATGATTGGGTCATTTGAAAAAACACACACAAGCCCGTGCCAGTCTTCGTCTGAGGCCATCCACAGCACTTTCGTCGTACTGTAGCCAGTGCGTTCCACACTTTCATGCTGCTGCCGAAAGGAAGATGAGCCAAGTAATCATGAGGACTTCATCTAAAAAGCTAGATTCCAGCCATCGTTTTATGACGGTGTGCAATGGTCTAGTGGTTTAGACGCTGAACTCCTGATTGCCAGGCGGTGTTGCCGAAGGTTCGAATCCCGGCGGGGGATCAGAAACCAACATTCAAAATTCCTCTAAAACATGATTGTGTCATTTGAAAAAACACACACAAGCCCGTGCCAGTCTTCGTCTGAGGCCATCCACAGCACTTTCGTCGTACTGTAGCCAGTGCGTTCCACACTTTCATGCTGCTGCCGAAAGGAAGATGAGCCAAGTAATCATGAGGACTTCATCTAAAAAGCTAGATTCCAGCCATCGTTTTATGACGGTGTGCAATGGTCTAGTGGTTTAGACGCTGAACTCCTGATTGCCAGGCGGTGTTGCCGAAGGTTCGAATCCCGGCGGGGGATCAGAAACCAACATTCAAAATTCCTCTAAAACATGATTGTGTCATTTGAAAAAACACACACAAGCCCGTGCCAGTCTTCGTCTGAGGCCATCCACAGCACTTTCGTCGTACTGTAGCCAGTACGTTCCACACTTTCATGCTGCTGCCGAAAGGAAGATGAGCCAAGTAATCATGAGGACTTCATCTAAAAAGCTAGATTCCAGCCATCGTTTTATGACGGTGTGCAATGGTCTAGTGGTTTAGACGCTGAACTCCTGATTGCCAGGCGGTGTTGCCGAAGGTTCGAATCCCGGCGGGGGATCAGAAACCAACATTCAAAATTCCTCTAAAACATGATTGTGTCATTTGAAAAAACACACACAAGCCCGTGCCAGTCTTCGTCTGAGGCCATCCACAGCACTTTCGTCGTACTGTAGCCAGTGCGTTCCACACTTTCATGCTGCTGCCGAAAGGAAGATGAGCCAAGTAATCATGAGGACTTCATCTAAAAAGCTAGATTCCAGCCATCGTTTTATGACGGTGTGCAATGGTCTAGTGGTTTAGACGCTGAACTCCTGATTGCCAGGCGGTGTTGCCGAAGGTTCGAATCCCGGCGGGGGATCAGAAACCAACATTCAAAATTCCTCTAAAACATGATTGTGTCATTTGAAAAAACACACACAAGCCCGTGCCAGTCTTCGTCTGAGGCCATCCACAGCACTTTCGTCGTACTGTAGCCAGTGCGTTCCACACTTTCATGCTGCTGCCGAAAGGAAGATGAGCCAAGTAATCATGAGGACTTCATCTAAAAAGCTAGATTCCAGCCATCGTTTTATGACGGTGTGCAATGGTCTAGTGGTTTAGACGCTGAACTTCTGATTGCCAGGCGGTGTTGCCGAAGGTTCGAATCCCGGCGGGGGATCAGAAACCAACATTCAAAATTCCTCTAAAACATGATTGTGTCATTTGAAAAAACACACACAAGCCCGTGCCAGTCTTCGTCTGAGGCCATCCACAGCACTTTCGTCGTACTGTAGCCAGTGCGTTCCACACTTTCATGCTGCTGCCGAAAGGAAGATGAGCCAAGTAATCATGAGGACTTCATCTAAAAAGCTAGATTCCAGCCATCGTTTTATGACGGTGTGCAATGGTCTAGTGGTTTAGACGCTGAACTCCTGATTGCCAGGCGGTGTTGCCGAAGGTTCGAATCCCGGCGGGGGATCAGAAACCAACATTCAAAATTCCTCTAAAACATGATTGTGTCATTTGAAAAAACACACACAAGCCCGTGCCAGTCTTCGTCTGAGGCCATCCACAGCATTTTCGTCGTACTGTAGCCAGTGCGTTCCACACTTTCATGCTGCTGCCGAAAGGAAGATGAGCCAAGTAATCATGAGGACTTCATCTAAAAAGCTAGATTCCAGCCATCGTTTTATGACGGTGTGCAATGGTCTAGTGGTTTAGACGCTGAACTCCTGATTGCCAGGCGGTGTTGCCGAAGGTTCGAATCCCGGCGGGGGATCAGAAACCAACATTCAAAATTCCTCTAAAACATGATTGTGTCATTTGAAAAAACACACACAAGCCCGTGCCAGTCTTCGTCTGAGGCCATCCACAGCACTTTCGTCGTACTGTAGCCAGTGCGTTCCACACTTTCATGCTGCTGCCGAAAGGAAGATGAGCCAAGTAATCATGAGGACTTCATCTAAAAAGCTAGATTCCAGCCATCGTTTTATGACGGTGTGCAATGGTCTAGTGGTTTAGACGCTGAACTCCTGATTGCCAGGCGGTGTTGCCGAAGGTTCGAATCCCGGCGGGGGATCAGAAACCAACATTCAAAATTCCTCTAAAACATGATTGTGTCATTTGAAAAAACACACACAAGCCCGTGCCAGTCTTCGTCTGAGGCCATCCACAGCACTTTCGTCGTACTGTAGCCAGTGCGTTCCACACTTTCATGCTGCTGCCGAAAGGAAGATGAGCCAAGTAATCATGAGGACTTCATCTAAAAAGCTAGATTCCAGCCATCGTTTTATGACGGTGTGCAATGGTCTAGTGGTTTAGACGCTGAACTCCTGATTGCCAGGCGGTGTTGCCGAAGGTTCGAATCCCGGCGGGGGATCAGAAACCAACATTCAAAATTCCTCTAAAACATGATTGTGTCATTTGAAAAAACACACACAAGCCCGTGCCAGTCTTCGTCTGAGGCCATCCACAGCACTTTCGTCGTACTGTAGCCAGTGCGTTCCACACTTTCATGCTGCTGCCGAAAGGAAGATGAGCCAAGTAATCATGAGGACTTCATCTAAAAAGCTAGATTCCAGCCATCGTTTTATGACGGTGTGCAATGGTCTAGTGGTTTAGACGCTGAACTCCTGATTGCCAGGCGGTGTTGCCGAAGGTTCGAATCCCGGCGGGGGATCAGAAACCAACATTCAAAATTCCTCTAAAACATGATTGTGTCATTTGAAAAAACACACTCAAGCCCGTGCCAGTCTTCGTCTGAGGCCATCCACAGCATTTTCGTCGTACTGTAGCCAGTGCGTTCCACACTTTCATGCTGCTGCCGAAAGGAAGATGAGCCAAGTAATCATGAGGACTTCATCTAAAAAGCTAGATTCCAGCCATCGTTTTATGACGGTGTGCAATGGTCTAGTGGTTTAGACGCTGAACTCCTGATTGCCAGGCGGTGTTGCCGAAGGTTCGAATCCCGGCGGGGGATCAGAAACCAACATTCAAAATTCCTCTAAAACATGATTGTGTCATTTGAAAAAACACACACAAGCCCGTGCCAGTCTTCGTCTGAGGCCATCCACAGCACTTTCGTCGTACTGTAGCCAGTGCGTTCCACACTTTCATGCTGCTGCCGAAAGGAAGATGAGCCAAGTAATCATGAGGACTTCATCTAAAAAGCTAGATTCCAGCCATCGTTTTATGACGGTGTGCAATGGTCTAGTGGTTTAGACGCTGAACTCCTGATTGCCAGGCGGTGTTGCCGAAGGTTCGAATCCCGGCGGGGGATCAGAAACCAACATTCAAAATTCCTCTAAAACATGATTATGTCATTTGAAAAAACACACACAAGCCCGTGCCAGTCTTCGTCTGAGGCCATCCACAGCACTTTCGTCGTACTGTAGCCAGTGCGTTCCACACTTTCATGCTGCTGCCGAAAGGAAGATGAGCCAAGTAATCATGAGGACTTCATCTAAAAAGCTAGATTCCAGCCATCGTTTTATGACGGTGTGCAATGGTCTAGTGGTTTAGACGCTGAACTCCTGATTGCCAGGCGGTGTTGCCGAAGGTTCGAATCCCGGCGGGGGATCAGAAACCAACATTCAAAATTCCTCTAAAACATGATTGTGTCATTTGAAAAAACACACACAAGCCCGTGCCAGTCTTCGTCTGAGGCCATCCACAGCACTTTCGTCGTACTGTAGCCAGTGCGTTCCACACTTTCATGCTGCTGCCGAAAGGAAGATGAGCCAAGTAATCATGAGGACTTCATCTAAAAAGCTAGATTCCAGCCATCGTTTTATGACGGTGTGCAATGGTCTAGTGGTTTAGACGCTGAACTCCTGATTGCCAGGCGGTGTTGCCGAAGGTTCGAATCCCGGCGGGGGATCAGAAACCAACATTCAAAATTCCTCTAAAACATGATTGTGTCATTTGAAAAAACACACACAAGCCCGTCGTGCCAGTCTTCGTCTGAGGCCATCCACAGCACTTTCGTCGTACTGTAGCCAGTGCGTTCCACACTTTCATGCTGCTGCCGAAAGGAAGATGAGCCAAGTAATCATGAGGACTTCATCTAAAAAGCTAGATTCCAGCCATCGTTTTATGACGGTGTGCAATGGTCTAGTGGTTTAGACGCTGAACTCCTGATTGCCAGGCGGTGTTGCCGAAGGTTCGAATCCCGGCGGGGGATCAGAAACCAACATTCAAAATTCCTCTAAAACATGATTGTGTCATTTGAAAAAACACACACAAGCCCGTGCCAGTCTTCGTCTGAGGCCATCCACAGCACTTTCGTCGTACTGTAGCCAGTGCGTTCCACACTTTCATGCTGCTGCCGAAAGGAAGATGAGCCAAGTAATCATGAGGACTTCATCTAAAAAGCTAGATTCCAGCCATCGTTTTATGACGGTGTGCAATGGTCTAGTGGTTTAGACGCTGAACTCCTGATTGCCAGGCGGTGTTGCCGAAGGTTCGAATCCCGGCGGGGGATCAGAAACCAACATTCAAAATTCCTCTAAAACATGATTGTGTCATTTGAAAAAACACACACAAGCCCGTGCCAGTCTTCGTCTGAGGCCATCCACAGCACTTTCGTCGTACTGTAGCCAGTGCGTTCCACACTTTCATGCTGCTGCCGAAAGGAAGACGAGCCAAGTAATCATGAGGACTTCATCTAAAAAGCTAGATTCCAGCCATCGTTTTATGACGGTGTGCAATGGTCTAGTGGTTTAGACGCTGAACTCCTGATTGCCAGGCGGTGTTGCCGAAGGTTCGAATCCCGGCGGGGGATCAGAAACCAACATTCAAAATTCCTCTAAAACATGATTGTGTCATTTGAAAAAACACACACAAGCCCGTGCCAGTCTTCGTCTGAGGCCATCCACAGCACTTTCGTCGTACTGTAGCCAGTGCGTTCCACACTTTCATGCTGCTGCCGAAAGGAAGACGAGCCAAGTAATCATGAGGACTTCATCTAAAAAGCTAGATTCCAGCCATCGTTTTATGACGGTGTGCAATGGTCTAGTGGTTTAGACGCTGAACTCCTGATTGCCAGGCGGTGTTGCCGAAGGTTCGAATCCCGGCGGGGGATCAGAAACCAACATTCAAAATTCCTCTAAAACATGATTGTGTCATTTGAAAAAACACACACAAGCCCGTGCCAGTCTTCGTCTGAGGCCATCCACAGCACTTTCGTCGTACTGTAGCCAGTGCGTTCCACACTTTCATGCTGCTGCCGAAAGGAAGATGAGCCAAGTAATCATGAGGACTTCATCTAAAAAGCTAGATTCCAGCCATCGTTTTATGACGGTGTGCAATGGTCTAGTGGTTTAGACGCTGAACTCCTGATTGCCAGGCGGTGTTGCCGAAGGTTCGAATCCCGGCGGGGGATCAGAAACCAACATTCAAAATTCCTCTAAAACATGATTGTGTCATTTGAAAAAACACACACAAGCCCGTGCCAGTCTTCGTCTGAGGCCATCCACAGCACTTTCGTCGTACTGTAGCCAGTGCGTTCCACACTTTCATGCTGCTGCCGAAAGGAAGATGAGCCAAGTAATCATGAGGACTTCATCTAAAAAGCTAGATTCCAGCCATCGTTTTATGACGGTGTGCAATGGTCTAGTGGTTTAGACGCTGAACTCCTGATTGCCAGGCGGTGTTGCCGAAGGTTCGAATCCCGGCGGGGGATCAGAAACCAACATTCAAAATTCCTCTAAAACATGATTGTGTCATTTGAAAAAACACACACAAGCCCGTGCCAGTCTTCGTCTGAGGCCATCCACAGCACTTTCGTCGTACTGTAGCCAGTGCGTTCCACACTTTCATGCTGCTGCCGAAAGGAAGATGAGCCAAGTAATCATGAGGACTTCATCTAAAAAGCTAGATTCCAGCCATCGTTTTATGACGGTGTGCAATGGTCTAGTGGTTTAGACGCTGAACTCCTGATTGCCAGGCGGTGTTGCCGAAGGTTCGAATCCCGGCGGGGGATCAGAAACCAACATTCAAAATTCCTCTAAAACATGATTGTGTCATTTGAAAAAACACACACAAGCCCGTGCCAGTCTTCGTCTGAGGCCATCCACAGCACTTTCGTCGTACTGTAGCCAGTGCGTTCCACACTTTCATGCTGCTGCCGAAAGGAAGATGAGCCAAGTAATCATGAGGACTTCATCTAAAAAGCTAGATTCCAGCCATCGTTTTATGACGGTGTGCAATGGTCTAGTGGTTTAGACGCTGAACTCCTGATTGCCAGGCGGTGTTGCCGAAGGTTCGAATCCCGGCGGGGGATCAGAAACCAACATTCAAAATTCCTCTAAAACATGATTGTGTCATTTGAAAAAACACACACAAGCCCGTGCCAGTCTTCGTCTGAGGCCATCCACAGCACTTTCGTCGTACTGTAGCCAGTGCGTTCCACACTTTCATGCTGCTGCCGAAAGGAAGATGAGCCAAGTAATCATGAGGACTTCATCTAAAAAGCTAGATTCCAGCCATCGTTTTATGACGGTGTGCAATGGTCTAGTGGTTTAGACGCTGAACTCCTGATTGCCAGGCGGTGTTGCCGAAGGTTCGAATCCCGGCGGGGGATCAGAAACCAACATTCAAAATTCCTCTAAAACATGATTGTGTCATTTGAAAAAACACACACAAGCCCGTGCCAGTCTTCGTCTGAGGCCATCCACAGCACTTTCGTCGTACTGTAGCCAGTGCGTTCCACACTTTCATGCTGCTGCCGAAAGGAAGATGAGCCAAGTAATCATGAGGACTTCATCTAAAAAGCTAGATTCCAGCCATCGTTTTATGACGGTGTGCAATGGTCTAGTGGTTTAGACGCTGAACTCCTGATTGCCAGGCGGTGTTGCCGAAGGTTCGAATCCCGGCGGGGGATCAGAAACCAACATTCAAAATTCCTCTAAAACATGATTGTGTCATTTGAAAAAACACACACAAGCCCGTGCCAGTCTTCGTCTGAGGCCATCCACAGCACTTTCGTCGTACTGTAGCCAGTGCGTTCCACACTTTCATGCTGCTGCCGAAAGGAAGATGAGCCAAGTAATCATGAGGACTTCATCTAAAAAGCTAGATTCCAGCCATCGTTTTATGACGGTGTGCAATGGTCTAGTGGTTTAGACGCTGAACTCCTGATTGCCAGGCGGTGTTGCCGAAGGTTCGAATCCCGGCGGGGGATCAGAAACCAACATTCAAAATTCCTCTAAAACATGATTGTGTCATTTGAAAAAACACACACAAGCCCGTGCCAGTCTTCGTCTGAGGCCATCCACAGCACTTTCGTCGTACTGTAGCCAGTGCGTTCCACACTTTCATGCTGCTGCCGAAAGGAAGATGAGCCAAGTAATCATGAGGACTTCATCTAAAAAGCTAGATTCCAGCCATCGTTTTATGACGGTGTGCAATGGTCTAGTGGTTTAGACGCTGAACTCCTGATTGCCAGGCGGTGTTGCCGAAGGTTCGAATCCCGGCGGGGGATCAGAAACCAACATTCAAAATTCCTCTAAAACATGATTGTGTCATTTGAAAAAACACACACAAGCCCGTGCCAGTCTTCGTCTGAGGCCATCCACAGCACTTTCGTCGTACTGTAGCCAGTGCGTTCCACACTTTCATGCTGCTGCCGAAAGGAAGATGAGCCAAGTAATCATGAGGACTTCATCTAAAAAGCTAGATTCCAGCCATCGTTTTATGACGGTGTGCAATGGTCTAGTGGTTTAGACGCTGAACTCCTGATTGCCAGGCGGTGTTGCCGAAGGTTCGAATCCCGGCGGGGGATCAGAAACCAACATTCAAAATTCCTCTAAAACATGATTGTGTCATTTGAAAAAACACACACAAGCCCGTGCCAGTCTTCGTCTGAGGCCATCCACAGCACTTTCGTCGTACTGTAGCCAGTGCGTTCCACACTTTCATGCTGCTGCCGAAAGGAAGATGAGCCAAGTAATCATGAGGACTTCATCTAAAAAGCTAGATTCCAGCCATCGTTTTATGACGGTGTGCAATGGTCTAGTGGTTTAGACGCTGAACTCCTGATTGCCAGGCGGTGTTGCCGAAGGTTCGAATCCCGGCGGGGGATCAGAAACCAACATTCAAAATTCCTCTAAAACATGATTGTGTCATTTGAAAAAACACACACAAGCCCGTGCCAGTCTTCGTCTGAGGCCATCCACAGCACTTTCGTCGTACTGTAGCCAGTGCGTTCCACACTTTCATGCTGCTGCCGAAAGGAAGATGAGCCAAGTAATCATGAGGACTTCATCTAAAAAGCTAGATTCCAGCCATCGTTTTATGACGGTGTGCAATGGTCTAGTGGTTTAGACGCTGAACTCCTGATTGCCAGGCGGTGTTGCCGAAGGTTCGAATCCCGGCGGGGGATCAGAAACCAACATTCAAAATTCCTCTAAAACATGATTGTGTCATTTGAAAAAACACACACAAGCCCGTGCCAGTCTTCGTCTGAGGCCATCCACAGCACTTTCGTCGTACTGTAGCCAGTGCGTTCCACACTTTCATGCTGCTGCCGAAAGGAAGATGAGCCAAGTAATCATGAGGACTTCATCTAAAAAGCTAGATTCCAGCCATCGTTTTATGACGGTGTGCAATGGTCTAGTGGTTTAGACGCTGAACTCCTGATTGCCAGGCGGTGTTGCCGAAGGTTCGAATCCCGGCGGGGGATCAGAAACCAACATTCAAAATTCCTCTAAAACATGATTGTGTCATTTGAAAAAACACACACAAGCCCGTGCCAGTCTTCGTCTGAGGCCATCCACAGCACTTTCGTCGTACTGTAGCCAGTGCGTTCCACACTTTCATGCTGCTGCCGAAAGGAAGATGAGCCAAGTAATCATGAGGACTTCATCTAAAAAGCTAGATTCCAGCCATCGTTTTATGACGGTGTGCAATGGTCTAGTGGTTTAGACGCTGAACTCCTGATTGCCAGGCGGTGTTGCCGAAGGTTCGAATCCCGGCGGGGGATCAGAAACCAACATTCAAAATTCCTCTAAAACATGATTGTGTCATTTGAAAAAACACACACAAGCCCGTGCCAGTCTTCGTCTGAGGCCATCCACAGCACTTTCGTCGTACTGTAGCCAGTGCGTTCCACACTTTCATGCTGCTGCCGAAAGGAAGATGAGCCAAGTAATCATGAGGACTTCATCTAAAAAGCTAGATTCCAGCCATCGTTTTATGACGGTGTGCAATGGTCTAGTGGTTTAGACGCTGAACTCCTGATTGCCAGGCGGTGTTGCCGAAGGTTCGAATCCCGGCGGGGGATCAGAAACCAACATTCAAAATTCCTCTAAAACATGATTGTGTCATTTGAAAAAACACACTCAAGCCCGTGCCAGTCTTCGTCTGAGGCCATCCACAGCACTTTCGTCGTACTGTAGCCAGTGCGTTCCACACTTTCATGCTGCTGCCGAAAGGAAGATGAGCCAAGTAATCATGAGGACTTCATCTAAAAAGCTAGATTCCAGCCATCGTTTTATGACGGTGTGCAATGGTCTAGTGGTTTAGACGCTGAACTCCTGATTGCCAGGCGGTGTTGCCGAAGGTTCGAATCCCGGCGGGGGATCAGAAACCAACATTCAAAATTCCTCTAAAACATGATTGTGTCATTTGAAAAAACACACACAAGCCCGTGCCAGTCTTCGTCTGAGGCCATCCACAGCACTTTCGTCGTACTGTAGCCAGTGCGTTCCACACTTTCATGCTGCTGCCGAAAGGAAGATGAGCCAAGTAATCATGAGGACTTCATCTAAAAAGCTAGATTCCAGCCATCGTTTTATGACGGTGTGCAATGGTCTAGTGGTTTAGACGCTGAACTCCTGATTGCCAGGCGGTGTTGCCGAAGGTTCGAATCCCGGCGGGGGATCAGAAACCAACATTCAAAATTCCTCTAAAACATGATTATGTCATTTGAAAAAACACACACAAGCCCGTGCCAGTCTTCGTCTGAGGCCATCCACAGCACTTTCGTCGTACTGTAGCCAGTGCGTTCCACACTTTCATGCTGCTGCCGAAAGGAAGATGAGCCAAGTAATCATGAGGACTTCATCTAAAAAGCTAGATTCCAGCCATCGTTTTATGACGGTGTGCAATGGTCTAGTGGTTTAGACGCTGAACTCCTGATTGCCAGGCGGTGTTGCCGAAGGTTCGAATCCCGGCGGGGGATCAGAAACCAACATTCAAAATTCCTCTAAAACATGATTGTGTCATTTGAAAAAACACACACAAGCCCGTGCCAGTCTTCGTCTGAGGCCATCCACAGCACTTTCGTCGTACTGTAGCCAGTGCGTTCCACACTTTCATGCTGCTGCCGAAAGGAAGATGAGCCAAGTAATCATGAGGACTTCATCTAAAAAGCTAGATTCCAGCCATCGTTTTATGACGGTGTGCAATGGTCTAGTGGTTTAGACGCTGAACTCCTGATTGCCAGGCGGTGTTGCCGAAGGTTCGAATCCCGGCGGGGGATCAGAAACCAACATTCAAAATTCCTCTAAAACATGATTGTGTCATTTGAAAAAACACACACAAGCCCGTGCCAGTCTTCGTCTGAGGCCATCCACAGCACTTTCGTCGTACTGTAGCCAGTGCGTTCCACACTTTCATGCTGCTGCCGAAAGGAAGATGAGCCAAGTAATCATGAGGACTTCATCTAAAAAGCTAGATTCCAGCCATCGTTTTATGACGGTGTGCAATGGTCTAGTGGTTTAGACGCTGAACTCCTGATTGCCAGGCGGTGTTGCCGAAGGTTCGAATCCCGGCGGGGGATCAGAAACCAACATTCAAAATTCCTCTAAAACATGATTGTGTCATTTGAAAAAACACACACAAGCCCGTGCCAGTCTTCGTCTGAGGCCATCCACAGCACTTTCGTCGTACTGTAGCCAGTGCGTTCCACACTTTCATGCTGCTGCCGAAAGGAAGATGAGCCAAGTAATCATGAGGACTTCATCTAAAAAGCTAGATTCCAGCCATCGTTTTATGACGGTGTGCAATGGTCTAGTGGTTTAGACGCTGAACTCCTGATTGCCAGGCGGTGTTGCCGAAGGTTCGAATCCCGGCGGGGGATCAGAAACCAACATTCAAAATTCCTCTAAAACATGATTGTGTCATTTGAAAAAACACACACAAGCCCGTGCCAGTCTTCGTCTGAGGCCATCCACAGCACTTTCGTCGTACTGTAGCCAGTGCGTTCCACACTTTCATGCTGCTGCCGAAAGGAAGATGAGCCAAGTAATCATGAGGACTTCATCTAAAAAGCTAGATTCCAGCCATCGTTTTATGACGGTGTGCAATGGTCTAGTGGTTTAGACGCTGAACTCCTGATTGCCAGGCGGTGTTGCCGAAGGTTCGAATCCCGGCGGGGGATCAGAAACCAACATTCAAAATTCCTCTAAAACATGATTGTGTCATTTGAAAAAACACACACAAGCCCGTGCCAGTCTTCGTCTGAGGCCATCCACAGCACTTTCGTCGTACTGTAGCCAGTGCGTTCCACACTTTCATGCTGCTGCCGAAAGGAAGATGAGCCAAGTAATCATGAGGACTTCATCTAAAAAGCTAGATTCCAGCCATCGTTTTATGACGGTGTGCAATGGTCTAGTGGTTTAGACGCTGAACTCCTGATTGCCAGGCGGTGTTGCCGAAGGTTCGAATCCCGGCGGGGGATCAGAAACCAACATTCAAAATTCCTCTAAAACATGATTGTGTCATTTGAAAAAACACACACAAGCCCGTGCCAGTCTTCGTCTGAGGCCATCCACAGCACTTTCGTCGTACTGTAGCCAGTGCGTTCCACACTTTCATGCTGCTGCCGAAAGGAAGATGAGCCAAGTAATCATGAGGACTTCATCTAAAAAGCTAGATTCCAGCCATCGTTTTATGACGGTGTGCAATGGTCTAGTGGTTTAGACGCTGAACTCCTGATTGCCAGGCGGTGTTGCCGAAGGTTCGAATCCCGGCGGGGGATCAGAAACCAACATTCAAAATTCCTCTAAAACATGATTGTGTCATTTGAAAAAACACACACACACACACACACACACACATCCCTCTCTTTTTTTATTCCCAATAATTTCCAACAGACACTTAGCCCGAAGCCTCAGGCTAGCTGATGAACACATCCAGGCAGTAGAGATTTAAAGACTCGGATGCAGATACTTATAAGTTATAATTAAGTTATGAGCCAACAAAGGCATGCCTATCCATATCCCTTGTCTAAAAAAATTCATGGATTTCGCATTATGACAGACGGGCATTATGAGTCTCTCTCTCTCTCTCTCTCTCTCTCTCTCTCTCTCACGCACAGACCCACCAGACGCGGATCCAGGATTTTTTGAAAGGAGGACCGCTAATTACCATTACATTTAGTCGAAACTTGGACCCAAAGTCCGTAATATAATTTTTTGGTTTGGTACGTCCACAGGACGTACCAAACCAAAAAAGTATATTATGGACTTTGGGTCCAAGTTTGGACTACCTCATAACAAAGTAATGATATGATCCTTTACGTATTTGCCCCCCTTCATGGGAGTCTGCCCACCTAGTTGCCCCCCCCCCCCCACAAAAAAATTTCTGGCGCCGCCACTGCGCAGTTGCAAGAACATTTGACGAGTATGAACCGGAAACGGTCATCGAACAAACGCAAGTCGAATTCTGTAATACTGGTTCACCATTTAACCCTTTTACTGCCACGCCCACTTTAACCATATTTGGAGGACCTCAGTATACGCCTACACACTAAAAACTAAAGTGTTAAAACTGACACTTTCAAGGTGTTAAACCCATTATAACTCTTAGGGTTTGATTTTAGCAGTCAAAGTGCAATGCTTTAAGCACTTAGACATTACAATCGTCAGACATCTGAAACTTGAATGGATGGCACTTCCCATGTTTCCAGCATTGGTTGTTCTTCCGGAATCGTCCATAATTTGATTTGAGCTTGGTGGGTACATAATTAAAAGGACACCATGCAGATGACGCGGATCAGGCTCGAGAGTTCGAGCCTGATCCGCGTCATCTGCGTTGTTTCCTTTTAAGTGTCTCGGCAGTACACTTGTCAAGTGGTATTATTGTAACACCTGTCAAGTTATGGGATATCTACACTTGAACAAAGTGCTATTTCAGCACTTAGTTAGTGTTAAATACAGCACTTCAAGTGTAGTTTTTAACACTTTAGTTTTTAGCGTGTACATGCGAGGAAGTTTAATAGTATACTCTCCCAAAAAAGAAAGTGCGCATGCTAAAAAATAACACTAAAAAAGATATATATCGTTTCATTCAAGGAAATTTTATTCAATCACAGATGAATCAATTTGTGATCAACACGAGAAATTTCATTACGCTACGACGAATACTCTTGGTGCCATGGAGAGTCAAAGACACTAAGGGTCAAACACAAAAGTCACACACTCAATATCTGGTATGACCTCCGTCTGCATCGACTACTGCTGTGCATCTACGCCTCATGGAAGCGAACAAGTTAGCATGGAAGTGTTGTGGGATGTTGTTCCATATTCTGATAAGCTGTCTTTGGAGTTCCACAAGCGTTGACGGTACATAGGGAAGCCGGCGTAGCTGACGTTTCATTTCGTCCCATACGTGGTCAATGGGTGAGATATCGGGCGAATGTGCGGGCCAGGGAAGAACATCCACTCGTTGTTGCTGCAGATACTGTTGAACAACACGCGCTGCGTGGGGTCGGGCGTTGTCCTGCTGTAGAATGACGCCGGGGCCGTGACGTTGCAGAAATGGGACAACAACAGGTGTAAGCACTTCATCACGATATCTGGCTGCATTGAGATTGCCATCAATAATGACCAGCTCAGTTCTGTTACGGGCAGTGATGCAACCCCACACCACGAGAGACCCTCCCCCATAACGGTTTCGCTCCACGACACATGAATCTGCGTAGCGTTCGTTTCGACGTCTGTACACTCTCTGGCGGCCATCGGATGATGAAAGATGGAAACGACATTCATCTGTCAATAAAACACGTCGCCACCAGTGTAAGGGATGCCTGAGGTGTTGTCTACACCACTGCAGTCGAGCACGACGATGACGTAACGTCAAAATCGGACGAATTGCAGGTCTTCGAGGACGTAAGCCGTATTCTCTCAGCCGGTTGGTTACTGTTTGAGGATGTATCCGTCTCAGGTTAGGGATGTTCCTGGCTGTCGTCGTTGCCGTTTGTTGCCGGTTCCGGAGATGGACGACACGGATATACCGATCTTGTGCAGGGGTGGTAACTCGGGCTCTCCCGGAGCGGGGTCGGTCTCGAACGTCATCACGTTGTGCATGTCGATGGACTAGCCTGTCTACAGTGTTATGGTGACAGTTCAAATGCTGGGCAACCTCTCTGTGTGTTCTGCCAACTCTAATCATACCCAGGGCAAGGAGACGTTGATTCATTGTCAATCTTGGCATGCTGATGTGGAGTCGTTTTAACAGCAGCGCAATTTTGAATGTGAACGATAGGAAGGCCTTACTTTAGTGTTTAAATACCCAAGGATTCACACTGCTGCATGAATTTTCAGACTCTCCACGTGCAAAACATGCCTTTTCACAAACGTGCAGCACGTAATTTAACATTAATGCAATTTTAACGGGGAAAGCTGTTTTTGTGTTCAATATAACTTATTCATGAACAGGTTAACACTCTTTACACCTACGCAATTATTTTTTTGGAGTTTGATCAATTTCTGCAATGCACACTTTCTTTTTTGGGCGAGTATATTTATGATCTACTTGAAACTCTACCATCAGATCTAACTAATTGTTGGAAATGACTCCCCGAGCCCGCTCCAACAATTAACCAGATGGTTGGATTGACCTGCGACCACCAGAACGTAATATAATCATCACAATACTAAGCAACGTAAGTGATAATTTTTCATCCAAGAAAATTTATATCATTATCATCGCTCCAGCAGGGACCGACCTGGGCATGCGCCAGCGCGTATTTGGTTCTGAAACATCAGGACCTGGCTCTTAAATCTCAGAAATAGGCTTCTCAGTTGGCGCGTAACTTCTCAGATCATATTTTGATATTCTTTCGATGGATAATCGAGAGAGACACTCTTACATGTATTATATATATGATTATCATTTATCATTGTTGTAGAGTGCTTAAGTTAATACTTCAAGTCTTAATTACCAAGCATTAATCTTCACTGTGGTTTCTGATCAAGTCTTGGCTGCCTAAATAGGCAGCCAAGACTTGATCAGAAACCACAGTGAAAATTAATGTTTGCTATAGTGTACCAAATGAAACTGATGAGAGCTATTACATACTTGCAGTGTGTGTTACAAACAGCAGTGTGACTCCGTAAATTGAAATCTGGCGCATGGATTGAAAAAATAGACTCCGAGGTTAGAGCGTAGTTTAAATAGTCCTGATCGGTCCCTGCTCCAGTATGATGCGTAAAAGTGGAATGATCTTGAGTTTCAAATTTCCTTAAAGGGTTTCCCGCGGGTCAAAATCTGCAGGTTTATATTTTGGCATAGAGGGCCCACTTCATCAAATTTTGCTGAACATCCTCAATAATTCTTTTGGATACTATTTTTAGTGTTGTGATCCATTCTTGAAGCTTGAACGATGATTCAGAAGGCGTACATGATAGAAATTGCCCCCCGTAGTTTTCGTTGGTGAAATTGTACATAGGACCTACCTTTTGAAGAATTCTGGGAATGTTTAGTCGAGAACGTGCATTCATCGCCTGATATCTCCTTGATTCCTTCCCCTTTGAATAATGGTGGTATCTTACACGTCAGTTCAATACAGATTATCACCACAGTGTGTGTCTCCGGGAATTCAGATCAAGTAGAGTCGTAGGAACAGAACAGTATTTCGACGAGCCCGTAAGGGCGAGTCGAAAAGCGTTTCTGTGCCTACAACGAGACTAGATCAGAATTTCCGGAGACACACACTGTGGTGATGATAAATTTATCTCACAATATTCACCACAAAATGTGTTAAAAAACTATTTTAAGATGAACTGTTTCATTTGCCTTATCGACGGAAAGACGCAAATTGAAAAATAGAATAGCGTTCATTGATCTCCATATTGAGGCCAGTGATGACGTTGCACTTCAGAGAAAATTACGTCACTGGGGTTTACTTTACTGAATATTGCTTGCGAAGTGGAGCAACTGTGTGTTTCGTCAACGTGAATTTGGTTGTAACTTTTGCAACAATTACTGGTGAATTAAATATCCCTCTTGGTGTAAAGGTTTATTATATTTTAAAATTTGCTGTTCATCGTTTATTGAGGTGGAGTTTTGCACATTTTATAGCGAAAGCTAATCCTTTAATTTCAAGAGAGAAGCCTCGACTCGAGCGGTCAGAAAAATCCCAATAATAGGCGATAAACCAGCCCAAGATGCCGAAAAGTGCTCATAATTTAACTATTCGTTGAGTAAACTTCCCCAGTGACATTTTAGCATGCCGTGCATAATAAATACATTACATGACGTTTATTTGTCAGATACAGTGTAATATACGGCTCAGCTAATATTGTTTTCTCTGAAGGGAAAAACGCGAAGCGATCGAAAAATGGTATTAATGCCGTTGTTTTGGCAACAGCAGAATCACGCGCTTGTATCAGGGGTCCTTGATACGGATTCAGAACAATGGCCCAGATACATTAAACTTTAGTTGCGCAACAGTGCAAAAACACCCCGATTGTGAGATAAATGGCAACAATGGAAAGAGTCTGTCTTTAAACTATTGCTCTACTCTGCACATTTGCTTCGAAACCATTCTACTTAAACTATGACGTATCATGTTCCAGGGCAGGAAAATTGCCTCTCGTGTTGAAAGGATTAACCCTTTACCTAACATGAAAAGCAGACGACACTTGCAAAAAAAATTCTTGAATAACTAATTTTTTTCATTTTTTGTCTCAAAAACATAGGTTATGACCCCTCGTTGGAACGAGCTCGACGAGCTCGTTCCAACGAGGGGTCATAACCTATGTTTTTGAGACAAAAAATGAAAATATAATGAAAATTTATTGGCGATTTTTGAGAATAGCGCTGGCCGGTTTTGGCCGTTACGTTGGGTAAAGGGTTAATACATATTGCTCGTAAGAGTATTTTGAAAGAGTTTTAGTTAGTATGTTTCATTCTAATTTCTGATTTCTTTTTATCGTTTATCTTCTGATCTCTGACTAATTTTTTTTGTTGGCGTCTTTGGTTTTGAAGGCAACACTATCAAACTTTTACAATTGTATTTGCTAGAATTGTAATTTATCTACTTTATACGTAAAAACAGTAACGTTTTATCTTTTATCGTTATCGAAAACTCGCCGTCAATAAAAAATCTTTTATCGTTACTGCAGTAAGAATAAAAGTCACGTGATATCGCAAGAATACAACGTTCACGCCCATCTCATTTGCATGACGTACTATTTCATTCAACACTTTGAATAACTAATTATCGCTGCCGCGGATCGAAACAAATAAAACGGGGCGTATTTATCGAAATGTATTGAATAAAAAAGAAGGCCATTAATTAAACTTACCGAATTGTAAAAATAAAATTTGACGGAAAAGAGTAAAAATTAGTAACTTACACTTTTTCAAATGAGATTATTTCACCCTTCGAGACTTTAATTATCGTGACGTTCAAACGTCACTGGGAATTCAGTTTCTTCAACATTTTTCAAAATGTGACGTCAAACGTCGGAAAGTACAAATAATCAGATATTTTTCACATTAGTGATTATCTGGTTGAAGGCTAGATTATTTTTAGTGGTCTGCATTTGTTAATCAAAACTTGTTTTATTACGGGAGTGGGGGAGGTGGGGGTGTAGATAAAAGGGTTATATACACATGGTGTTTGTAAAAAATCTTTTATCGCGACTCGAGCGTTTTCGGGGGCTACATAACCACTCGTCGCTGCGCGACTCGTAGCTATATATGCCCCCGAAAACGCTCTCGTCGCGATAAAAGATTTTTTACAAACACCATGTGTATATAACACATATTTATTGCGCGCCTATGCTTTTATTTCAATAAAATACACCTTTTTTCCACAAAAACCGCATCGAACACTAAATTTTTTGTATTGTCCTTGAACAATACGGATCATGTGCGTGGACTATTTAACTATTTCTTTTTTTTAACGTTTTGGTTATTTTTGACAATAATTTGTGTTTTCAATATTTTGTTAGTAAACAGTAAACGTGCAATAAATACAGACAGAACAGCACACGCGTTCGAACTTTTATTTTTTACCGCACGAGATAGATTACCGCGGAGGAATAAAAGGGTAAAGGGTTTCGGTTTGTTCGGCTGACTTCTCTGTTCTGATTTGGGGTTTTGTTCTCATTTAAATATTTCTTTTATTTAGTCTTGTTTTTGATCATTTTTTTGTGTTATTTGCGTTGTTGTTGTTTCAACTGGTGACCTTGATTACGTTGACTTTAGTTCAGTTTGTTGTATTGTAAAAGCCAGAACTAAGGATGGAATTGTTCCTTTGAGCCATGTGTATTATGTCTGTCATTCTACTGACTGTTGGTAATTTTTGTGATACCTTCGTAGCTTACTATGGCAATGTTGTGGCGATGTTTTACTAATACCAGGCATTGATATTACGATTTCTCTGGCCGCTTTAGAACGTTTGGTTTTCATATTTACTTTCTGTTTAGTTTTTGTCTTTTTTTCCAGACGGGACAATCTTTGGATGATGACGTGTTTGAATTGGACTAGTACTTGGCTTCGGATGCTGCTGCCCGTGTTTGTAGCATATTGATTGACCCCTGAAGTTGTTTTGCCTATGGCTACATTTCTAGTTCTTGAAGTACTGCAGTTGATTTGAAATATATAAATCTACTTTGATCTTCATAAAACCAACTTTGATTGGCTTGGGCGGCTGGGGAGCATCGAATGTTAATATATAAATAATTAAACTTTTTTTCGGTTCATGCGTTTTCAGATAAAACGATTGGCTCACACGATTCTGTTTTTTCTTTTCATAACTCAATGAACCGAAAAAACACAATTAGGTCCGCCCCCCAGCCACGCCCCTAAAATACCAGTCTTCGGAGTTGCAACATGGTGTTAAATCAATAGAAGTTAGAACACTGGCACGTTCTAAATGTGAAAAAGAAAAATAAATTTACATTACTAATTTATCACCATGAAATTATTTATAAAATATTTAAATGACCGTGGTGGGTCAATTTTTCTTTTTCTTCACAACTGCATTTATTTGACATTTCAATTTTTACGCACACTGGGTGATCGTATGCGTTCATCGTTTTACCCAAATCGATTGTAAACAATGGCTGGTCACGACGAATACGGCAATTTTGACATTGCTAATTTGAATGAAATTTTTGGAAATCAAAATGATTTTATATTTGAGGAAGAATATTTGGCTTTATATCTAACTCCACTTTTACAAACTGTGTTTTTCAGTTCTCGGGAAACGGTCAAAACCAAAATACAATGTAATACTGATGGCCTGCTTCCACCTTCCACGGAACGTAACTTTTACGTGAAGTGAACAGTTGAATGAAATTTGAGGGAGGCGTGGCTTATGACGTTTTCTTTGCATTACGTAATTCATTGGTCAATAAAAAATTTAATGACATAAGTGCATTTGACTTGGAAAGTGTGTCAATTGCTACCCGCATTTCAATAATATGCGCCCTCTTTTATGCCAGAAAAATAATATGTCTACCAGTTTTAGTTTTTAAGTCTTTGTTCGCTGAAGTAGAGGACGACTAACACTATTTATTTATTTGGGTCGCGAACGTTTAATTATAAGGAATGATCGTTTCTTTCTGTCTATTTCTTGAGTTATGAACCCCAAAAAACAAAGACCAAACTGTGTAAATGGGCTACTTTTCACCCTTGTTAGCTGTGTATAGTATGACAGTTTTGGGCCATTTTAATGAATGGGATGCAATCTCCTGGTCTGAGTCAGAACTAGAAGATGCAAAAGCTTAGCCTCGTTTCAGTTTTTTAGTGTTGGAGGCCACAATTTGATGTATATTTAATTCTTCAGTTCGTTACTCACCCCTTACTCTGATCTAAACCTGGTGGGGTATTTAAGCTCAAAACGAGCTGATGGCAAAACCAAGAGTGGATGAAAAGCATACCCATCCACGTTGATGCATACGCACACCTATTGACCCTCTTTAGCTACGCTATCATTAAGTAGTCGATGCACTGTCCACATCAAACAAGGAAGAACACTGTTCAGAACCTATTTGATATCCAATAGACTGTGCAACGAACGTAATGGTAAAAAGGATAAGGAAATATTTATAGTCAGTACATACACATTATCATGATTATATTCGAAGTAGTGTCCAAAAAGGGATCTCAACGATCCGGCTTTGCCGGCGAGTTGTGATCCCATTTTTGGACACCACCGAGAATCTGATGCAAACCACAGGACATGCACATTGTCATGATAATTCATTTATCTAACAATTCTGTCACATAAACAGATTAAATCTTAAAATATTAATACAGTTTTGTGACATAATGTTGGGCACGAAAAAGTTAAAAAAAACATTTTTTTATGGAACTATATTATTGCACACTCTGACAAACAATGAGTAACGCGGTCACCGCAATTGTCAAAAGTTGTGTTGTTAAATTGTCCAATCTGTGTCACTTCCTATGATGATCCACTTGAATTTGCAAGTTTGCGGCGAGAGCACATCCTCAGGAACCGGGTTGGTGTAATATTGAACTGTGCAGTTCCTATTTATTATAAAATTTTTAGCCAATCGCCCGCAACTGTCGCGTTACCGGAAACTAGTCGTCTATATGATCGGAATCAAAATAAGTCATCTATGTGATACGGAATCGGAACACATTATGTGATACGTACTGTTTCTCGTGGTGTTCAGGCCAGAATCTGTATGATTGTTAGATAAATACAGATTATCATGATAATGTGCATGCCCAGTGGTTTGTATCAGATTCGAGGCGATGTCCAGAATGGGATTTCAATGAGCCGGCTTTGCCGGCGAGTTGTGATCCCACTTTTGGACACCACCGAGAATCTGATGCAAATCACAGAACATGCACATTGTCATGATAATTCATTTATCTAACAATTCTGTCACATACACAGATTAAATCCTAACCCTTTTACCCAACGTAACGGCCAAAACCGGCTAACTCTACTCTCAAAAATTGCCAGTTAATTTTCATTATTTTTTCATTTTTTGTCTCAAAAACATAGGTTATGAACCCTCGTGGGAACGAGCTCGTCGAGCTCGTTCCAACGAGTGGTCCTAACCTATGTTTTTGAGACAAAAAATGAAAAAAATAGTTATTGAAGAATTTTTTTTTGCAAGTGTCGTCTGCTTTTCATGTTCGGTAAAGGGTTAAATTATTTTTAAGCATTTTTGGGACATAATGTTCGGTCAATCACTGAAACGACATACATGTAGAATGTATCCATGCGCCTGTTATGATAGTCCGTAGCGCTACCGGAAACGAGTCGTCTATATGATACGGAATCAGAATGAGTCGTCTATATGATATGGAATCGGAACACATTATGTGATACGTACGGTTTCTCGTGGTTTTCAGACCAAAATCTATATGATTGTTAGATAAATGGTTGAAAGACACTGTACATCAGCAACAGACTTGTTTAAAAATTGTTTTGCTGAACTGTCTGCCCTTGTGTTACCGGAGATACCAACATACACAGGTCACCAACGAAACACGATACGTAGACACTTTCTCAAGTGATAGTTCTCCTGCGTCAACGAGTATTGAGTCTATTGGCGATGTCCTAAATGTGCCTATGATAATCGTAATAGCATTGTTTTGAATAGCATCACGTGGTGTTGGGTGTGTCTTTCTAGCAGGCTCGAAAATCACATAACCGTAATCTAATTTTTATCCAGCAACATATTTATTTAATGGTCCTTAGCAATCCTAATCCTTTACCTGACATGAAAAGCAGACGACACTTGCAAACAAAATTCCTAAATAACTGCTTTTTTCATTTTTTGTCTCAAAAACATAGGTTATGACCCCTCATTGGAACGAGCTCGACGAGCTCGTTCCAAAGAGGGGTCATTACCTATATTTTTGAGACAAAAAATGAAAATATAATGAAAATTAGTTGGCGATTTTTGAGAATTTTGTTAGATAAAATGATAGAAGTGAAATGGTAATGATAACAAAGTTGTCGGTTTAGC
Source organism: Pictodentalium vernedei (assembly GCA_031216915.1). Taxonomy (NCBI): domain Eukaryota; kingdom Metazoa; phylum Mollusca; class Scaphopoda; order Dentaliida; family Dentaliidae; genus Pictodentalium; species Pictodentalium vernedei. The sequence goes on from CM062295.1 coordinate 78,952,202, forward strand.
CACTACTCTGTACTCCAAAGTGACGTTCATTTTTGGTACTCCCGATTGATCGAATCGAACATGGTCCGACCAACTGTCTACCACGAAGTAAGTTCCAAAGGTGATTTATTGGACAAAAGACTCCATGAGGGTTGCACATTCGAGGGCGTAGTGGTCCTCAACTACCCAGATCTTCCCTGACCTCCAGCACGCACCTCACCTGAGAACAAGAAGGCCGTTTAAAAACAGGTTCGTACCATTTTGGCTCGGGGCTGCTCACTCAGATATGTCGTAACTAACCTGCTCAACTGAGCAGATTGTTCCTCCATCCGCCACCTGATTACCTACCTAGTTGGGTATGGTCAATGACTGTTTAACGAACGTATCATTGGAGAGTCATTCAAATACTTTGAAGGAAGTTAAGCCATCAATATAAGGTTCTTTTTAATGTTTAACACCTTAACCAACACGACCAGTAGCCAACATTTTCAAATAAACTTTTCTTGAACAACTGAACATTTAAATTTGTTAATCTCAAAAATAAAGATTATGACCCTCTTCTCGAACGCGAATCTTGTTCCGTTGATGGGTCGTAAGCTATGTTTAGAAGTCCAAAAATTAACCAAAACATACTCTGAAAAGCGACTTTGTAAATAGGGTTGATAGTTACATTAGGTAAAGGTGTATGTTGTTTCCACTTGAATTTGAAGCACAACGTAATTAGGACACTATCGTCGTGTCTGTTCTGACTGCAGATGTATTTTGAAATAGCCACACCCATGAGTAAAAGCTTAACCCCCTCAACACTAGCGACTGTTTTCCGGCCAGGAACATGATACGTAATTTCATTAAATAGGATTTATACTAAGTGCATGTGTGTGGTAGACTAATTAATGTTTTCAACGTGCAGCCTTGGGGCTGCACGTTGAAAATATTAATTGGTCTACCCCTAAATAATGAACATTGACTCTTCCAATTACTGTCATTGAACAAATATGGAAGATACCACCAGGGTTCAAAGGGTTAACGTAGATAAATTATCTCGGAATCATTTTTGTTTGGATGGCAAGCGGGGAAAACAATACAACACTAGACACATCTGTGCCATTGTAGACACCTGATGCATCTGTGTCGTTGTAAAACGCGCAATATCCATTGTATAAAATAACAATAACGTGAGTTTGGAGGGCGTTACGGTTTATTAACGGTCCGACAAGAATGAATAACAGCTCGAGGGTTTATTATCGGCTCGCGGCGATGTCGAGGGCCTTCGTCTAGGGCCATTAATAAACCAGAGGGCTGTTATTCAATCCTCAAGGAGAGTAAAACCGGGACATTTATATTATTTCTTTTATTACCATGATCTGGAGCGGGCGGTGGATGTTAATGATTTTTTTTTTCGCACACTGCACGCTTCCGGCTGTATGACGTCGTGAATTACTGAGTTTTAATGCCCCGCTAAACTAAGTTAAATTACTAGAGAACGCTCACTAAAGCGGTAATAGTTAATAACAAAACCCCCATATAATACTTATCATCTTCAGGCGATACATAGAGATTATCATGATAATGTACATGTCCTGTGATTTGTATCAGATTCGAGGTGGTGTCCATAATGGGATCGCAACGAGCCGGCTTTACCGGGGAGTTGAGATCCCATTCTGGACAACACCGAGAATCTGATGAAAATCACAGGACGTGCACATTGTCACGACAATTCATTTATCTAACAATTCTGTCACATAAACAGATTCAATCTTAAATTATTAATAAGTTCTGGGACATAATGTTGGGTGATAAAAAGTAAAAAAAAACCCTTTATTTTATGGAACAATATTTTTGTGAACTTTAACAAACAATGAGTAACACGGTCAGCGCAAATTTTCAAAGCTGCGTTGTAAAATTATTCACTCTCAATGTCACTTCCTATGATGATACGCCTGAATGAACAAGTGTGATATATTTAATTGTGCATTTTCTATTTATTATGGGACTGAGGTCATTGCCTATTAATAGTTCTGTCGCTAATTGAAAGGAATTTTGTTTTGTTTGTAAGCGATCAGCTGAGTCGATCACTGAAACGCACACTGAATGTATTCATGTGCCTGTTATGATAGACCGTCACGTTACCGGAAGCGAGTCGTCTATTTGATACCTTATCAGAATGAGCCGTCTATATGAAACGGAATCGGAACACATTATGTGATGCATACCGTTTCTCGTGGTTTTTAGGCCAAAATCTATATGATTGTTAGATAAACGATTTCCGTTTTTCATCCTGTTCCCGAAGATAACAGGAAGACAGCCAATCTGGAAGAGTTGTTTCATATGGTTGTTATCTGCTTTTTTGTAACAAAATCAAGATGCCATTGCATATTATTGCACTGGATTACCTCAAACATGTGATTTGGTAAATTTGGTAAAGAATTCAATCTAATACAGTTCGAATCGATTTTTGAATGGAAGCGGGCAACAGATTTCCGAATCGATTCTTTTTTAGAATCTAATCATTCGCGACATCCCATTTTCCCCACGTTATTCAGTGGATACGATGGCACGTTCAACGATCAGAAATCGATCCAGTTGCAATGGTTTCATCAAGAACAATGTTTCCCTCTCCTCTCCTCTCCTCTCTCTATCAACGTCTCTCTCTCTCTCTCTCTCTCTCTCTCTCTCTCTCTCTCTCTCTCTTTGTTCTCTCTTATTCTATGGTTATTGGCGGGAAAAGTCACGTCCAGTCCACTCTTTTGTGAAGGTTTCGTGTTAGGTAAATGATCCCTGCAGCTCTGTTCACCCTTTTATATTGGGTAAGTTGGTCCAGGCCACTGTTTGTGAAATTTTATATTATATGTATGGATATGGCAGCTCTGCTTATCCCTTTTTATTGAGTAAGTGTTTCAGACCACTCTTTTTAAAAAAACTATGCCAGGTATATGGTTTCCGCAGCTCTTTTTATTCTTTTATATTGGGTAAGCTGTCCAGGTCACTAAGTTTGAAATTTTTTGTTACATACATGGTTCCCGCAGCTGTGTTTAGCCCCTTTTTATTGGGTAAGATTCCCAGATCACTCGTTTTAACCCTTTAAATTAGCTACTTGGCCATGACAGCCCTGTTTAGCTCGTTACAGTAGACACGTGGTCGTCTCGGCTCGGCGCAGTCCTTTATATTGAGTACAGGGTTCAATAGGAATCAGGTCCCTATGGCGCCAGAATGCAAGTGCTCCAGGCCACTATGTTTGAAACCGATTTACAATCAGGCTTCAAACCAGGGAATAGTACGGTCTATCAGTTGATAAATGCATAAAATCTGCACTTGATGAAGGAAAAGAAGTTAAATTTGTGTTCTGTGATATAAGCAAGGCATTTGACAGGGTCTGCAATGTGGGGTTATTACACAAATTATACTCAGTTGGCATACGGGGCGGTCTATTGTCATGGATTGAAAACTATTTGAGTGACCGTTTTCAAAGAGTTGCGATAATAGTTGTACAGTACGTGGAGAGTGTATTATCACTAAATCACCCGCAGAGTGGAGAATCCACCCGAGTAATAATTGCAAATTTGTTGCAAAGCATAACCAGCACCAGCAAAGTTTCAGCCAATGGACCTCCGGGTTAAACCCGGAGGTCCATTGGCTGAAACATTGCTTGTGTTTCTTGTCGATATGTACAAAATTTGAAAGTTGTAGCTTGGGTGATAACTCCACTCCGCGGGTGATTTAGTTACAATCCACTCTCCACGTACTGTATGTCGGAATATAATACTTTTACAGCTGGAGTTCCCCGGGGTTCTATTTTGTTCAAACTCTACATACATGACCTAGTTGACAATATTATATCTCACGTGACTTCCTTGCATTCTGATTGGCTGAAATATGATACCCTACTTCGTGTAGTTTGCATCTACAGAACTGACCAGGCACTACACCCAGGCACTACACGTTTTCTACTTTTAGCACACTACTATATCAGTTTTCTTTTCATACTGGGCGAGTAAAACTGATCAGGCTAAATTTAAAAATCGTTTCACAGAGGCACAGCATCCACAAAACGACCAGAAAGAAATCTTTGTAGAAAAATGTATCGCTTTTCCATTGTTGAAGTCACATTTTTCGAGGCGTTCATTTTATTCCTTGAGAAGGTGATCCATATCTCGTTTCGAAGAGAATGATCCATACCTGGTTCCAACTTTCATGAGAACGCGTCCGGATATGAAAAATCGTTTGTTTAGCTGTTCATAATATTTCGCTATTTAATTGTATGTTTTGGGCAGTAAACGAATAAATAATGGAATTCAATTGAATCTTCGGAGTTTGTATCCCGTGCTGACCCATTTGGTAATGTATATGTGTGACAAATGTGTGGAAATTATCAAACTGCGTTGTCAAATTTCGAAAATTTAAGTTTTGATTCGCGAGTTGCGCGATTCTAGAATACACAGTTCCGTTTGGGGGGAAATGTTTTGTTTACCCTTGCCGGCCGATTCAAAATCTGTCTTCTGATGAATCTTCTAATATCAATAATCCAAGTTAGCCGTGTTTTGGAAGAAGAAAATGTTTTTTTAAAAACTACATGGTATTTTTTTCTATATAACGCTGGTTGGTAGGGTTGCTACCTTGGTAATAGATTAACAAATCGGACAGATGTTTTTCTTGATGGGTGTTCGATATAATATAAGGATTAGTGCATGTCTTGTCGTTGACTACGCCCATATAGTGCCAGTGTCACTGGGCACCATATGGGCGTAGTCAACTCCAAGTTGTCAGTCAAATATTGGATTATATGCGGACGATACTTCCATCTTCTTAATTGTTGATGATGCTTCTATTGCCACATATGTATTGAACAATGATCTCCTGAATATTGATAGTTTCATGGGCCAAGACTTGGAAAGTTGCTTCAATCCATTGAAAATGGTAACTCTCAGTTTTTCAAGAAAAAACAATCCATTTGATAAACCAACTATCCAGATGCAGGATATTCCCATAAACTCCCCATAAACACTTCGGTCAGAATTTTCAGAATTCGGGGTCATGGAATACACATGTAGATGGCATTATCAACAAAGTTAGACCAATGGTGAACTGTCTTCGCAGTTTAAAACAGAGCTTGTTCAGAACAGCATTGGAAACTATGTACGGTAATTTTATTTTACACCCCGTGACTATGCCAATATATATAGAATATACCCGTAGTAGATTGGTGTACCAAATGTTCACCACGAGTGGTGAAGTGGTGTGAAACGCGAGCCTTTGACGCGCGGTTAATATCACGTCACCACGAGTGGTGAACATTTTGTACACCAAGCTACTTTGGGTATATTTTATTTATACCATGATCGTCATATTAATAAGAGTTTAAATGTTAAATAAATCAATATTCATACGAGCGAATCTGTTTTTGTTTACATGAGCACCGGTGGGCGGTACTTCCGCTGGAAATTGTATCTCCGAAACGACATAGAAAACGAAACGCGCAAATTACAGGGCCTTTTTCATTTTAATAGCATACTATTTCGAGTTATGGATGCTTTATTAACAAGAGAGAACGTATGTTTGTTAATTTTCGGTATCTCATGAGGTAAACGTATTTAAAAACGTAATAAATAATTACCGGTTTTATTTCACTTTTCACGAGGCGACGAGTGATAAATTTAGACAAGATTGAATTTTAGGCGAGGTCACGAAAAGTCATCTGGGATGTAGTTCGACTGTAGGTGTAAATTTTAACTACTGAAATTCCATTACTGGTGTGTTCACCACGGTTGGAGTGTAAAGTTAAAATTTATGTCATAGGCTTTTTATATAAAGTAGAAAAGGTTATCATGGTATAAAGGCTGGGATAACTGTGCAAACAGTAAACTAGATTTATTGAAAGACTTACAATTAGATAGTCTTCGTACAATAAGCGGTATGCCAAGAGGAACCAGTCACGATCGTATCTATGCTGAAGCAGGATTCATAACACCACGAGAACGTTGAAGACGGCCCAAAATAGTCATTCCACTCAGAATAATATCCGGAAATGCACCACCCTATCTGGCGACTTTGATCCCACGCCTTGTGTCCGAAGTAACAACTTACCCGTTACGCTCCTCCATTAATTTTCGTGAAATGCATTGCCGAACTAAACTCTATGCTGAATCGGTTTTGCCTTTGGCTGTCGAGCTTTGGAATGAACTGGAAATGGATACACGGTCGTGTGGGTTCACAAACTCGATGAAAACACTACTGAAAAGAAATGATTCAGTCCTTTCGAAGTATTACTCCTTACTCCGAGGGTGGTAGAAAGGGTCAGATACTGCACTGTAAACTTAGAAACAGATGTTGCGACCTGAATGGCCGGAAATATGAACGATTCTTAGTGAATGATCCAAAATGTTCATGCGAACATCGCAATGAAGATTTAGAGCGTTACGTTCTATTTTGTCCCATCTACAGTACACACCGGCATACACTGTTTAATGGCAGTATAATAAACGATATTGAAATAATTTTCAAAGCACTGACAGAATGCCTGACACAGAGAATTATAAGATATCTCAAGCTGTTCAAAATTATATCGAGGAAACAGGTAGATTTTCCGGAGAATGCATCTACCATGTAGACTAAGAGACTGGCATATCCTTGGAATACACACATGGTGTGTATACTGCCAATTATGGCCTTACAGCTAGAATTGGCAGCCTATATGCCATGAAAATCGATCATTGCATTTCTTACCATAGTGTATTGGCATTGCACTTTTGGATCAGTAATATTCCAAAACTTCGAAGTCCATTACTTCACCTGCACGTGGGAGCACCTTATGCACCAAGAAGGTGAATAGTCAGAGAAAGAGTTCACGACTCGATCTTTTGGTCTTCGTTTCGTTCCATGATATATCTTTGATTTCAATATCGTTGTTTTTTTAACTAAGTTTTTTAGTTTTTTTTAAACTATTGTTTTTTTATATTTAATTTTTCTTTAAACGAATTTAAATCCCACTCCGGTGCTGTTCATCGTCTGAGCGAGTTCCTGTATCGACATGACGCAAGAACTCTTAACGTTTACAACTTTCATATTCTGTAGAATCTCATCTGATTTTGATGACTATGTCGGTCGTTTAGTCGTGGGTCTTATCAACTTCAAAATCAAATCGGTGCACCCCTTGCCGACTTCCGACGCGATTCTAGTACTCGCGTCTGTCGCGACTTTCTTATCCACATCGATCGTGGTCTTCTTTCCGCCATTCACGGCAGTCGAAACGATCTGTTTCGCCACATCGCCGGTGAAGGCACGCGTTAGAACTCCTATCATTGAATCCAACAAGACCGATCCGCCGTAGACGTAAGATCTAGCGAATCCTCCGTTCTTTATCACTAACATATTTTTTTTTCTTATTAGCTTTTCAATAATAATTATTTTTAATTTACTTATTTTATTTTTTTTATTATTTTCTATTTTTTTCCTATTAATGTTTTCTTCTTTCAATGTGTTCATGAACGATTTATACTTGTCTTTTTCCCAAACATCCTGTCTCAACAATTCGTCGCATATTCCCACCATCTCGATTCTCACCCCCGTATTACCGGATTCTCAACTTTCCATCAAGACATCCAATCTCTTCCGCAGCGCGTTAGGATCGCAAGAAATGATCTAGGTGGTGGTTGTTGTTCACTGTCCAGTGACCGAGTTGATGAACGCTTTATTCGGATCCCATATGGGTTTCACAAAAGCCTTCCACCTCGAACTTCTGCTCGCTTTCTGTAATCGTTGTTTTTTCTCAAGACATTCGCCCGAACCAGGCGATCGCCGTAAGTTTTGTAATCCCCTTTTGTCGTAATCGTTAGGTTAAGCCATCACGAGCATACTCAATAACCCTTAGTGCCTTTGTATTCTCGATCTTCGACGATCGGATTATAGTCGTTGGTTATATCCACTTGTCTGTCACCAATGTAGCGATTGCCATCGGCTCCCTCACACAACCAGAAGATAGAGTCCACGCTCGACGGACTCGTCTGATTTAATTTAACATAATCTTCGGGTTTTTTTCACTGCTGGCATCCACCATCATGTCGCCGACCGTTCTCGTAGTACCCGTTGATTTTTCATTCTCCTATCGACCTCCATCCTGTCTATTTCTGAAGGACTCGGCGGAAAGTGTTGATACCAAAGGGGAGGAGGAGACCGAAGACCGTAGCTAGAAATTGGACCAAAATGTTTGTAACTATAAGTCTGACCAAAAGCCATGAGTCGGATCATAAGGTTCGCAAATTGAAGTCCAAACAGAAGATCTGTAACTACAGTTAAAAGTAGAAGTCCTGTCATGAAATGCGCACAAATAGCACGTCGATCTGCGCATTAATCTACGCGTTATGGCAGTAGTAAGGCTATCAAATTCTGTAAATATGGCATGTGCACAAGCAATGTTTCAGCCAATGGCCTCCGGGTAACCCGGAGGTCCATTGGCTGAAACATTGCCTGTGTTTGCTATGAGTAACCAGGAGAACCTGCCGTGCTTTGGATGCCATTCGATATGGCAATTGCGCGCAATTCCTACGCGCAATTAAGCCTAGATACGCACACAGTTCATGACAGGACTTCTAGTTTTAACAGTAGAAGGGCTTTTCTCTTTCAAGGATTTCAATTCTTTGACAATATCTTTTTTCATCTCTTCCTGAGTTTCTGTCACACACTTGAATAACTTAATCGTCACCCCTTTTATTTCGATATGGCCCACTCGTTTCGCCAAATTGCTCTCTCGAATATTCCTTTTCAATTCCAGATGTCTACGAACCGTCTCGTCTCTCAACTGGGGGTCTTTGATCTTTAAAAATGATATGCTTGATATTTTAAGTTTTTTTTCTTAAGTAATGTTTTTTTTACTTTATTTTATTCTATTTTTAATTTTTTGTTTTGAATTAAATATATACTATTCAAAAAAGTAGGGGATATCCAAAATGATGTTGATATTTTCGGAAAATGGTATTTGACACGCGTGATTGGACTCATCCGTATCAAGTTTAGAGTGAATCATGAATGCGACCGCCCCACGAAAACTTCCTGCAGATTTTTTGCACAAGCGCCGTGTTAATGTCTGTGGGGTACTTTTGAAATTTTCATTTGTACTGGACAGGCTTTTTCGGAGGTCTCGTCTTCTTTTCTTGGTGTAAACTCGTTCATCAATAGTTTCAGGTCGAAACGTAACTTTTGAAGTATGCGAAGACTGACACGTGACGAACGTTTGCGACAGTCTTTTTCGGAGGTCTCGTCGTTCTTTTCTTGGTGTAAACTCGTTCATCAATAGTTTCAGGTCGAAATGTAACTTTTGAGGTATGCGAAGACTGACACGTGACGAACGTTTGCGTGCCGTTGGCATTTAGGAAGGTGACAACAGACAGACTGCAGTGACTCAAATTCTCAACGTTACTCAATCGGTGATTAGCAGGTTGTGGTCATGCTACCGTCAGACAGGCAATGTTGAAGACAGACGTCGGTTAGGTCGTCCAAAGGCGACAACTGCTAACCAGGATCGTTTCATCCGAACCACACCATTACGTAACCGACATCAAAGTGCCTCAGAAATTGCACAGATGTGCGAGTCAGTGGTCAGACTATCCGAAATCGCCTACACAGCTGGAATTTGTACGCTCGACGACCTCAAATAATTCCACGTTTGACTGAATGTCACATCGCAGCAAGGCGTATTTGGTGTGGAGCACGGCAGCGCTGGGACAATCGTCGGTGGAGCAACATCATGTTTTCCGATGAACTGAGGTTCACTCTCGACTTCCACGACAGGCGAAACAGAGTGTGGCGGCGGCGGCGGCGGCGGAACGAACGATACCATGACGTAACCGTTAGGCAACCCGATCGTTTTGGTGGTGGATCGGTTATGAAGATTAAGATTAAGAAGATTAACTTTATTAGTCTGATATCCACACGAAGTGGTCTGTAGCTGTACAAATTGAACGGTAGAAAGCTAAAGGTTATAGCGCCTGTGCCATCATGTTTCTCGTCTTTTTGATCGAGGAAAGTTAGTTGGTAGATGTGTGTCTTCAAGCTTTTTTTGAATTTGTTAAGTGTTTGTGGTGTTTTTAAGTGGGGTGGTAGAGCATTCTAAAATTTTGGGGCAATGACCGAAAAAGCTCTAAGATGGCCTCCCTGAGTGTTGCTCAGTGTGGGAATTGCACATTACAGTACACTAGAAAATGATCGGTGAGTGCAGGGTTATAGATCTGTATGCTGTTAATTAAATCCACATCGTCACGTCTAGTTATAAACAGATCAAGGGTATGACCATCTTTGTGTATAGCACCAACAACAAGCTGGCTCAAGTTCATGGAGTGTAGGAGGACCTTGAATTTGCGTACTTCTCTGTCTTCGTCGACGTCTATGTGAACATTGAAATCCCCGGTTATTATAAATTTTCCACATGAGGGCAGAACATGTCCTAGGAAGTCTCCAAACTCTCCAAACTCAGAAAAGAAATAGCTAGTAGTTGACCTTTTTTATGGCCACGCTGCGGCCTGTAGATAATGATGAGTCTGACAGACTGTGATCCTGTCGTTAAAATAACCGAAAAGGTTTCGAAAGTCACGAAAGCTTGAGAGGGAATGAGTTTTACTTTCAATCCACTGTTGAAGAGTATTCCAACTCCTCCACCTCTTCTGGGCTGTCCAGGAGAATGCAGGAAGATTGTACCCCTTGGCTGGAGCTCGCCCACCGTAGTCAGATCATCGGTGCGCAACCATGTCTCGATGATGAAGGCAACTGAAATATTCTGGCTGTTAACAAGATCGAGAATATCGCCAGTCGTTTTGGAGACAGAACGTGTGTTCAGAAGTCCAATTTTCAAAGAGTTTAACTTAGTTGGAGCGATGTTAGAAAGATTAACATTTATCAAATTTGAGGGATTAATGCACTTGGGTTCAGGGTGTTTTAATCTTCGCCTTCCACCTTTCCTGTTTCGACGCTTTCGAATCAAGTTTAAGGACTTAAGAGTTTCAATGACGTTGTCCTGTAAAAAGAAGTGTGATGCAGAAGAATCCTATCCGATTCTCATCACCTCTATATACATGGGATATGGCCATTGTATATTGAGGTGATGAGAATCGGATAGGACTTCACTGTAATAAGGGGATATAACACGGCATAGAGATTATGGGAAATCAAGTAATCTGATTGGTTAGTTATAATCTATATAAATGATCTAGATAAATGAAACAACAATAGTACTCAGAATAGGGTCAGAACTAACAAGAACAGACCAGAACAGCTAAATATAGTGACAATACGCAAAGCTGTTCCAGTTGATAGGCTCTTCTAAGCTACTGGAGTATACTCCAGGGCAAAGCGGCATGGTCAGGTAGACGAAAACTATTGCATATATAGATAGAATCAGAAAATTCTGAAATAATTCGACACAGTAAAACTTGTCGGGTTGTTTGTGGTAATTCTCCGAATCGGAAAATTACTCCTGTTCAATCGAACATACCATCCGAACATACCCCTGTCTTGTTGTAGGCCTTTGGGTAACATAGCATCCACGTGCTACTATAGAAACCAAGATGGCGTCCTCCAGTATACAAAATGGACGACGGAAACACGTATCACCCAAACAACACGCGCTGCGCATGTGCACTCACACCACGTATCGCTATGGGGATAACGTCACAACATGGCCGCTCACGCGGGTTATCATGACAACACAACATGGCGCCACTGGGTCACGTGGTATGACGTCACTTCCGAGGTCATCCACCGAGGTCATCCAAACTATACCTCCAACGTGCGAGACATACTACTCACCTGTCTTCAACCAATACTAACCCTGCATGCGTGGAGTTAGTATGTTGGGGAGCTGACAGTTGATCGCCGTTGCTCGATGGATTTCTCTGAGTACTCCGGCTTCCTCCATCCGTAAAACTTTCGTGGTCATGATTAGCCATTGTGCAGAAATAGTTGACCTTAAAACACCAATAAATAAATAAATAAGCACAACTTACGCCCCCTCATTGGAACGAGCTCAAGGAGGTCGTTCCAATGAGGATTCATAAGCTATGCTGGCACAAGACGCGAGCCGATTTTGACTGCCAGTAGACCCCGGACACAATTGACTTACATCTGGCAGATGCAATGCAGCTTGCGGACAGAATCAGCTTTGTTGTTGTGGACGACATCTGTGCCAAGTCAGCCCCAGAACACTTGCTTGCGAACACAATCGGATCACGTTGTTGAGAGCGTAATTCGTTTGCAGACAAAACCGAACAAACGTACCTATTCGATCGAATGAAACGCATACAGTTTTACAAAATTGTGCTTAGATTATGCTACTCATACCCCATATAAATTCTGAACACACAGAACTTCAAAAGTCAGCACCCACCCCAGTGGAGTAGATTAAGGGGGAGGGGGTGGGGGGGGGGGAAGCCCCCCCCCCCCACCAGAAGTTTTGTCGGAAATTTTTTGGGACCATTTTTAGACGAATTTATGCCTAATAACATTAAAATGCTGGCTTTGGGGATAAAAACATGCCATTTTGGGTAAATTTGGGGTAAAAAAGACCAATTTTCAGTACATTTGCAGTAAACAACAGATTCTTTCTGTTTGTTTGGGTTTTTGTTGTTGTTACACTGTCGGAAAATTTTGGGCTTGCCCCTCCGCCAGCGAAAAGCTATCTACGCCACTGACCCACCCTTTGCTACGATAAATCTTTATCGTTGCTTTACACTACTGTTTACTGAAATTGTAGGCATAGTTTTAACATTTGTTGAGAGGTTAAATGATAATTTCATCATACCACCGAGCTCTTTCCTAGAGTATGTAATATCACAGAATATTAAGGCTTATTAACCTTATTTGTGAACAGGAAGTTTATTACATGCCTGTTCTATGAAATCCCCATTTACAGCGACACTAAACCATGCCAAAAATTAAAAAGCTGTTCCGCACATATGTGTGGAACGGAAATCGTTGACGGATTTTTATAAAGAAGCGAAATTTCACTAGCATTTTCTACAAATCATGCACTGCAATTACAATTTGAATCGCTAGTGATAGCCAAAATCGTCCCCTGAGTTCCAATGTGTTCTATGTGCCAGTAGGCACATAGAACACATTGTAACTCAGAGAAAGAAATAATAACACGGGTTCCCCTCGCAAATTTGGCTGGTGATAAAAGGTGGGCTTTTTGTTGATAGTTGTAAATTGAATTGCAGAGCGTCCTTCTAATAATTGATTTTAATTAAATGTTGGGGGCTGACAGTTGACCAAAAATGGATTCCATGGGATATGGCCGTTGTATGTAGAGGTGATTAGAATCGGATAGGACACCACTGTAATAAGGCCTGCGGCCCCTCCTTCTAGCCTTCCGCGATGGCACTCAATTAATTGGCCATATCAATTAACCCATTCACACGCGTGTGTCGTTCTGTGTATAAGCTACACTGCACTACGGTTCTGGTGGCAACATTGGAATAAACAAGTAATGTAACACAATCTTTCACAAACCATTCTTAATCAGTTACTTTTTTCAGGTGGCATCAAAGCCTCGTGCCCAAGCAATTATGAATATGACGCCGGTTTGTGCTACGAAAAATGTAAATGTGGCTATACAGGAATTGGACCGGTTTGCTGGCAGATTTGTCTAGACGGATACACAGATGAAGGTATGCAGTGCTCAGATGAAGACTCAGTTGTTGCGAAACTAACGTATTCGCGAGGTGTGGGAGTGTTGCCGACTTAAAAACAACCTGTCCTCGTAATGGAGGGATTTCGTCAATTTGTAAATGAGGCATTTAATGGATGCAAACCTGTTCTAATTAAATATTCAGAAAATTTAATGATTCTCGAAATTCCTTTTATTTCGTGTTTAACCGTGTTGTAATTATAATTACACCGTACTGAGTGATGGTAAGCAAACCGTCAATGCGAGAAACACCCTACGACTGTGGGCAACCATACTCCCACACCAACAAAACCTTCAAGGTAATAAACAAACCACCACTCTGGGCCGTCATGCTCCCACATCAGCAAGTATACCATCAATGTGATAAAACATCACCACACTTGGCCGCCATGCTCCCACACCAACCCGTATACCGTCACTGTGATAATCACCACAATGGGACACTTCAATCCCACACCAACAACTACACCATCTGTGTAATAAAGACATCATCACACGGGGACACCACACTCCCACGCCAACAAGTATACCATCAACGTGACCTGGACTGATCCCGATATCTTACGGTTGTAAGATTGCCCTGGATGACCACCATGTATTCACGCCATGAGAACCCCCCCCCCCCCAAAAAAAAAAATATAAAAACCCATAACAAACCGTCCCCGAATCTGTCGTTTTCCTTAACGCACTCGTCGGAATATCGCTTACCTCAACGTCGATAGCAACGTTGTCGTCCATTTGAGCTGTAAAACGTAAACTGAGACTCGTCAGCGAACAACACACGTCTGCAGTGGGTCAAGTGAAATTGATTTGGTGCACGTCAGCGAACAACACACGTCTGCAGTGAGTCAAGTGAAACTGATTTGGTGCATGTGCCCGCAGCCATTGCAATCGACGTTGACGTCGCCTGGGTGAAATTTTCGGACCAACGTAGGGACATCCCGGCCTTAAATTGAACTCCCGCAACCTATTCCTAACTGTTTTTGTACACACTTGGCGATCATGGGTGCCTACAACCTAACTCTCCGTCTTCGTCACTGTCTGAAATCGGCTACGTAGATCTGAAAGGCGTATGCCTCTATCTTGATGTGGCGACGTAACGCGCGGACATCATCTCCTGGGACGGTGAGCTAATCTTCCCGTGGCTCTCCGACGCCCAACTAAATGAGCTATCGTTGACTCATCTCATGGAAACCAAATTGCAGGGCGATGAGACTTTTCGATTGGCCCAGAATGATTAGAGCAATAACCCTACCCTTATCAACTTCGGACATTCGCGGGATTTTGCTTTTCAATCGAGTTGAAATGAAGTGTTGTGCAATCGATGTGTACTCTTCAAAACGTCGATTTGGTATGGTTTTCAAACCCATAGCACGCGGGAGTCGAAAATCTGTTGAAAGCAAGCAGTGTTGGACGTGGTCATGGTTGACTGAATTTTACCCAAAGACTCTTTAGACAGTACACTAAGGCAGCAATGTATCAAATTTTACTACATTTTGTCTACGGATAAAAAGAATTATATTACCAAAACGGAACTTGCGTTTCATTTTTCCTTCAGTATATACCATCAGTGTGATAAGCATTTTACCACATTGAGCCACCGCCCTCCAATAGAAACAGACATATCATCAACGAATTAAGCATCTTACCACACAGAGCCACCGCCCTTCCATAGAAAAAATATATCAACAGTGTTCAAAACACCACACTAACCACCATCCACCCACGAAAACCAAGTATATCAACACTATCAGCACACTGGCCCACCACCCTACCACACAAACAAATATATTGTCAGTGCGATTAACAATGTACCACACTGGGTTACCATACTCCACTCACAAACAAATGTATCAACAATGATTTAAACAGCAACAATGATTTAAACAGCTGACTACAATGGGCAACCGTCCACCCAAACCTCCCCCCGCCCTGATATATCATCAATGTGATAAACATTTTACCACCCTGCCACATAAACAAATATATCATCATAAATGGTAACGCACCACAATTGGCCGCCATCCATACCACAATGGTCCGCCATCCTCAAACACATAGACAATAAACATATAGTGTGTTTTTATATCTGTGCTATACAACGAGTTGAAATATGGTTTATTTTTTCGAGGCTTCGCCGAGAAAAAATAAACCATATTTCAACGAGTTGTATAACACAGATATAAAAACACACTATATGTTTATTGTTTTTATCTGATAACAAACAGGCACCCGTCTCGTGCGTCTACCCGACTTATATATGCTTCCCACGGGCCTCCAAAGAAAACCAGTCTACGAGACAAAAGAAATAGGACAAGACGCATAGAGTTGTGTCCCTTACATTACAAAATCGATGACGGCGATTGTAAAGTGCGATTGCACTTCTTGCATCATGTAACTGCGCTGGAACAAAATAAATTTCAACTATTTTATTAACAGTAACAAAACGGTGTTTCAGTAGAGTTATTCTTTTTTTGACATAGTTCCAGTTTTCTTCCGTGTTTTATGCTGTAGTCCCAATATAACAAATAATTTTGCGTTTGTTTACAATTTTTACGAAGTGTTTTTTTTTTCAGGTAGAGCAGACGAACTTTTAATTAGCGCAGTTCCGCGAGTACTTTTGATCGAGGCCGTGACTATAAATAGTTCGCAGTCGCCGCATACTAATTACTATTAACATTCAAATAATTTCTACAATGTTTTGAAGCAAAATTTTAGGTTGCCTTTATTGAAGCAAAATAAATAAGAAATGACACCATCAGAGGATTTTGACAAAAGTGCAATAAGCGTACAGTTAAAACCTGCCCTGTGATATAACGATGTTTCATGAATGAATGAATGAAAATGGAATTGAAAGAGGTCAGAGGTCGTTCGCATAAATTATAATTATATACAACACCCGTTGTATATACTTCAAGTATATACAACGGTTGTTATACTCTATGGTTATCAGATAAAAATATATATACTAACGCTGTTTTAAACAGCTTACCACAGTAGACCACCATCCACCTACAATGAATATATAATCAATGTGATAAACACTATACCACACAGGGCCACCATCCATCCACAAAAAAAACAATATATCATCAGGAGTAGATACACTTGACCATACCTGGCCACGGAACGGCCACACAAACAGATATGTTATCAATACCACACTAGGCCACCACTCTTCCACACTAAAAATATATCATCAATGTGATAAACACCATACAACACTGGGCCAACACTCACCCTCACAAACAAATATACCATCAGTGTGCTAAACATCTCACCACACTGGGCCACGGTCCACCCACAAATGAAAAGAAATAAATCACCAATGTCATAAAAGCCTCACGATAACGGGCCACCATTCCTCTAGGGTTGAAACGATTGGCTCATTTTCGCAACCGACTAACCGAGAGCTATACCGGATAACATCCGTTTATCCGTAGCCATTATTTCACTGAATCTGGGATCAAAACTATAGGAATTGGAAAGCAGTGTTCTCAGAAACTATTCCGTGGTGTGTATACAAACGAACGTTGTCGAGTACTCGACAACGTTCGTTTCTATACACACTACGGAATAGTTTCTGCGGTTACTCGGTATTCATGGGAATTGCCGATCATTAACGAAGTCTTGAACACCAAAGTCGATTATTTCTCAATATATACAGCACTGCTGCGAGGTGTAATCTATCACAAGGGAGAAGCGGCAGATATACTACGTTTTAACCATGGAATGACGATCACTATCGATATTTCAGATAAGCGGTTGACGTTTTATTCAAGTCGATTAGGTAGATAACCGGTTTCAAACCGGTTATCCGATTAATCATTTCAGTACTAGATTCTTCTACACAAATTTGTAAACAATGTGGTAAACACTCAACCGCACTGGACCCTTCTATGGAAATAAATATACTCAAAACAATTGAACGCCTCCCTGGATAGTTTACGGTGGTAAATGTGTTGTTTGATATCAGTGAAATACTCGCAAAGTATGCTTCAAAAACGGAATGCTATCTTGAAAGAACATATACAGGCTAAACGAATACTCAAAAATCATAGTCTTCATCATCATTTCAATGATAGCGTTGATGAACCCAAAAGGTAACTGCTTGAACTCATGACGATACCCATTTTATTACGGAGCTGGAGAGGCAACAAGTCAACATCGTTTGGATACAAATGAATAAAAATGTGATTTGCCACCTCCAGAGAATACGATCCAGTGTTACAGTTCAATATCTGCTGTATATTCCATGTGCTCGGATAACAGCTTCTATCCATACTGCGCATAACTTTACCACACTTGGCTTCCAATCTCCCACACAAACAAATATAGTTAAAACTAGAAGTCCTGTCACAAAATGCGCACAAATAGCACGTCGATCTGCGCGTTAATCTATGCGTTATGACCATAGTAAGGCTATAAAATTATGTACATATAGCCCATGCACAAGCAATGTTTCAGCCAATGGACCTCCGGGTAACCCGGAGGTTCATTGGCAGAAACATTGCCTGTGTTTGCTGTGAGTAACCAGGAGAACCTGTCGTGCGTTGGATGCCATTTGATATGACAATTGCGCGCAATTCCTACGCGCTATTAAGCCTAGATAAACGCACAGATCGTGACAGGATGTCCAGTTTTAACTGTATATCTTCAATGTGATAAACATACGAACGGTCGAAAGTACCCCATTCAAGCTGATATCCTCAAATCAACCGTACTAAATGCTCCCTTTTCAGGACACATTCGCCCTTCAAATTGGCAAGAGATATCAATAGGCTGCCTTTGAACATCCTAATGTCGGAGCAAAGTAGCTTGGTTGCAGTTCAAAATACGATTCCTCTGCGTTTTCATACCTCAAAAATTGTAAACCTGGTGCTCGGTGTCATTTATCAGCTATCACACAAAGATACATAGGGATATATATATATATATATATATATATATATATATATATATATATATATATATATATATATATATATATATATATATATATATATATATATATATACACACTTCATCAAATATTTTATATAACTTCGTCAAATTGCCGTCATGCTCGGAAGTTTACTTCCTTCTAAGCGGCTTTCATTTTTGACTAATACTTATTCCGTTACGTTAAGTACCGTACCAATGTGTATCGCGTCATAAGAACGTAAAATTTAGCGTCACGCTGATCCTAATTGTTGAATGGGAATTATAAAATCAAGAACCCGTCTATAAAATCGC
Source organism: Pictodentalium vernedei (assembly GCA_031216915.1). NCBI lineage: Eukaryota > Metazoa > Mollusca > Scaphopoda > Dentaliida > Dentaliidae > Pictodentalium > Pictodentalium vernedei. Next base: position 78,971,085 of record CM062295.1, read on the forward strand.
CGATGCATATCTTCCTTGGGTGGCAACAAGTAAAGATATGTTCCGCATTACACGTTGTTCACTGTTTTTAATTGTAAATTATGGACAAACAAGACCGTATCATATCTTCCTTAGGTGGTAACGAGTGGAGATATATTCCGCGTTATTGCGCGCATTTTTTGTTCTCAGCCTAAGAATTAGAAGCATTCAATCATTTATCTCAACCTCGCCCTGGTAACAGAGGCAGAAGCGAGTTCGCAGGCAGTATTCACACATTCAACCATTCCTTGACCCGAATTGTTCAAACGCGTTGTTCTCCATATTCAAGTGTATTGCTTGTAAACCACCGTATCATATCTTCCTTGGGTGGTAAAGATATGTTCCCCGTTTCATGTTGTTCCCCGTATCCGAGTCTATTACGCGTAAAATAACTGTATCATATCTTCCTTGGGTGGCAACAAGTAAAGATATGTTCCGCGCTTCACTTTGCTTTTTGTATTCAAGTGTAAATTATGAAAAAATACCGTATATCTTCCTTGGGTGGCAACAAGTAAAGATATGTTCCGCGTTATTACGTAAAAAACAAATATGAATTAGACACTATTTCTAAAACCTCGCCCTGGTAACAGAGGCAGAGGCAAGTAAGTTCGTATACCGTATTCACACATCCAACCACTCCTTGGCCCGAATCATTCAATCATTTAAAAGCGCGCCTCCATATCTCCGCCCCAGTACCCAACCCGCGTCAATCAGACATCAATACCGTTGATGGAAAATATAATTTTTTTATACCCTCCTTGCGTAGTAATAACCCCCTCCCCCCCCCGGACGATCCTTCCAGGGTGTGTAAATGTCTAGTCCCCACCTACTATTGCAGCATATATATGCCCTCCACCACTGATCTAAGGGCAATCCCTCCTATAATGTCTACACCGACAATCGTAGGCTAGGGTTCCATACTCCCCCCCCCCCCCCCCACACCACATACACATGATGTACGCACTGACATATACCAAATGATCATAATCTCACAACATATACACGCTATGTTCAACACCAATGCGTGTTTAGGTGTAATTGCTCAGTACACTAATTTATATCCCCCCCGCCCTCACCCCCCCCCCCCCCCCCCCCCGTTCAGCAAGTTTATAAATGAGAATATTTGGAATTATTCTTGTCTCTTGAGCCCATTGGGTTCTAGTGTTTGAAGTTTGTTAATCCAAAATGCTTCACGACCCCTCCTGTAAGCTGTATTTTGTTTATTAATTTGTTCAATCCCAATAATCCTAAAATTGTTTATACTATGGTTTTTCGTCAGAAAATGATGTGGTATCGGTTCATCCATAACCTCAAGTTTTATTCTACTCAGGTGGTTTTGCATTCTCTCATACAATTTTGTCCCCGTCTCTCCCACGTACACAACTTCATTGCACTTGTCGCAGAAAATCCCATATATCACATTCCTGGACATGCAGGTGATTTTTTTTCCTATGTGGTAGGCCGTCCCGTTCTTGTCTGCGAATTGTTTTGTTTGGAGCATAAACCCACAGATTGCACATTTTCTCTCGCATCTATCAGATCCCGTCCCTTGATTGTTGAACATTTTATTATGCTTGCTGTGGACTATGATATCTCCCAAATTCTTCAATCTTTTGTACGAAATCAGGGGAGGTTTTTCGAATGCCAACTTCATGCGTTTTGAGCGGTGTAAAATGGGCATTCGCTCCCGCGTTATTTTCCCGATGTCGGGGAGGCGCCGCGAGTAGGTGACCACAAACGGGACTCTTTCGCCGGTTGTTTTGTTGGATCGTTTTTCAAGTAACTGTTTGCGCTGGATTTGATCGACCTTTTCTAGTTGTTCGCTTACAAACTTTTCATCGTAACCTCTGGCATGCAGGTGTTGTTTTATATCATTTTTGTGGCATTCATATTCAGCATTATCGGAACAAATTCTTTTTACTCTTGAAGCTATTCCATATGGTATCGCTCTTTTAGTGTTGATTGGGTGATCTGACTTTGCGTGTAGGTATTGATGCGTGTCCGTGGGTTTTGTATATAAACCGGTTTTAAGAAATCCGTCTTCAATTTTGACTATCGTGTCTAAGAATTCTATCTCATTTTCAGACCACCTTAAATCAACCTGTATTCTTGGATGTATCGTATTTGCCAAAGAATGATATTGTTTCAGAGATTCCAACCCATGCGTCCATACTCCCCAGATATCATCAACGTACCGTACCTGTTCAAGGGGGTGTAACTTCGATGCTTTTGACAGTTTCTCTTCCCATTCACCCATATATGTGCACGCATAATTCATCCCTAATCGCGAGCCTATTGCAACGCCGTCGGTTTGTAAATAATGTCTTCCTTTAAATGAAAAATTGTTGTTGTCCAAAACAGTTTCTATTAGTTTAAGACCTATCTCTGTTGGGAATAATTTTCCCTTAGAGTTTTCTAGTGCTTTTTTACATGCTAATATACCTTCATTACGTGGGACGCTTGGATATAGTTTCTTGACGTCCATACAGTACATTATGCTGTTTTCAGGGAGTGGTTGGGATATACTGTCCAGTCTGTTCAAGAAATGTGTGGTGTCGCGTATGTAGGATGGTAATGACTCAACGTGTTGTTTTAATTCAGACTCCATCACTTCTGCTATTTTCTCTGTTGGGTGGTTTATTCCCGAAATTATTGTTCTTAAAGGGGCTTCATTTTTATGCATTTTGGGGTTACCTTTTACTCTACCAGCCTGTGGCTGCTTAGGTATCATGTACGCTAATACTTTTTTGTCTATCAGTTTGTTTTTTTCTAGTTTTTTGAGTTGGCTTTTAATCTTGTTTGTTATTTTCTCTGTCAGATTTACAGGTACTTCTTTGTATGTTGTTTGGTCCCCCAATTCCATCAAGATCTCATTTTCATATTTACTTGCATCCAAAACGGTTATTCCAGACCCTTTATCGGCTGGTCGCACGACTATTGTATTATCATTTAACAACTCCTTCAGAACCTTCTCTTCCATTTTTGTTATGTTGTTTCGCACGCGTTTTTTTATGCCCTTCAAAATATCTTCCCGTACTATCTCTAAATAAAGGTCAAGGTGCTTATCTCTACCTTCTTTAGGGGTCCACGGGTTACTCTCTTTAAATTTATCATTAATATATTGCTGTTTATTGTCTAGGAAATACTCACATAGTCGCATTCTTCGCTCCCATTCTTTTATCTCAACGATAAGGTTCGCTATATCCAAAGTTCTTTCCGTTGGGACAAACTTGAGACCCCTTTTAAGTAATGTTCTTTGGTGTTTTGTTAGTTTCTTACCGGATAAATTAAACACGTTATTTTGCTGATTTATTTTAGGTTCGTTGTGCAGAATTTTACTCTTTATATCTACATACATGTTATTTTGATCATCGCTCATATTCTTAACTTCTACAGATTCATCCTTTATGGAGGGTTTCTCAGACTTTTTGTCGGTAATTTGTTTTGTATAACCCCGGGGATTCACAGATTCGTCCTTCTTGGAGGGTTTCTTAGACTTTTTGTCGGTAATTTTTTTGGAATAACCCCGGGGATTCAGTTTTGGTTCATCCCTACGGAACGCGGAAATATTTTGTGACTGCAAGTATTTGTATTTGATTGTTTTAGGCCCATTTGTCTTTTTCATACTTCCAATCATTTGTGCAACCTGAAAATTAGAATCATTCAAAAAGAGATAGAAATTTAATTCATTTGTACTCACCGGTTTTTCAGGTTCGAATCGCACCCACCTGTAATTTTGACCATACTTACAATATACATGAATCCCTATTCCCAGCATATTCACCAAACCTATTATATCCTCATCTGTTGCCCAGCTCTCAATACTACCATTCGTTTTTGATCTGTTTCTAATGAATCCTGATACTGGCCCATCTATATATTTAGACATTATTTTCGCGTGATGTTCCACATACTCCATTACTCGTTTCCGTATTACATGATGATATTCCTCATCGCCTGTACAGATTTTGCTGATGCATCTATAAAAACAATTTCCATCAGCTCTAACATTTTGCAATCCAAACCCTTGCCTTCTCAGTTCAATGTTGTGTGTTGCGATATCAGTGTGGCTGGGAAGTTTCTTCTGTAATTTTATTCCTAATACTTTTAACACATTATTTATTTCCAACAGCGATACATTCTTTCCAGGTAGGTCGGTACCGTCTGAATCACCCAGTCCCGCTATCTTCTTATCTTTTGTTCTTTCAGTAAGGACTTGGATTTTATCACCATGGTTCTTTATTATCTTCAGAATTGCCTCTTTATCCGAGATGTTGAAACGGGAATTTATCGAATTTTCTAACTTCGCGAACTCATCCCTCAGAAGACCCAACTGTTCCTCGAATTCTAATCGCGTAATATCTACCAGTCTCTCTGATGTTTCATTTAAAAGGTTTTCATATTCCGATTTTCGTCTTCCACTGACATCCGATGTCTTATTCCATTTCACTTTGAATCCTCGCGGTATTATATTTTCTTCCTGGCATTTTCTAAGAAATTTTATGTGTGATTCGCGTTTGTTTATTTTTTCAATTAGTTTCCGTCCCACATTGCAGACCGTCTTCCCTTTTCGCGATAATTCCTGAAAATCCGATTTTATACGTTCCTTTCGCGCATTACTTGGTACGACATCTTTCCTTGGAATTCTTTTAGTCGGCATAAACATACACTTCATCAAATATTTTATATAACTTCGTCAAATTGCCGTCATGCTCGGAAGTTTACTTCCTTCTAAGCGGCTTTCATTTTTGACTAATACTTATTCCGTTACGTTAAGTACCGTACCAATGTGTATCGCGTCATAGGAACGTAAAATTTAGCGTCACGCTGATCCTAATTGTTGAATGGGAATTATAAAATCAAGAACCCGTCTATAAAATCGCCGATGCATATCTTCCTTGGGTGGCAACAAGTAAAGATATGTTCCGCATTACACGTTGTTCACTGTTTTTCATTGTAAATTATGGACAAACAAGACCGTATCATATCTTCCTTAGGTGGTAACGAGTGGAGATATATTCCGCGTTATTGCGCGCATTTTTTGTTCTCGACCCTTTACACGAAAAAAAAAAATTAAAAAATAAAATCCTCCCTCCCTCACTGATTTGATTTTTATTTGGCCTTAAAGGTTTTTACTTTGTCAGTTTCATATCGGCCGAGGTAACTTCATAACAGTCTGATACGGTCGAAGGCTACAAAATTACAAAATGTTCTCAGATCTGTTGCGGTTTTCTATCAATGTTATTGTTTCTCGTTCCTTTAGATACAGTTAAAACTAGAAGTCCGGCCATGAAATGCGCACCGATAGCACATCGATCTGCGCGTTAGTCTACGCGTTATGACCATAGTAAGGCTATCAAATTCGGTACATATGGCCTGTGCGCAAGCACTGTTTCAGCCAATGGACCCCCAGGTAACCCGGTGGTGCACTGGCCGAAACATTGCCTGTGTTATAGTCAGTTAAAAAATCGGTTAACTGGAATAGATCGTAATCTTACAGACATACAGTACCAAATCCACTCCCAGACAAGATAGACAGTATAATTGATGTTAAAGTCTGGTAAAGCATACAGGTGAAGTCTACTTTTCAGCTTTGCTCGTTACGACCAAAACTGATAAACAGACCTTACCTGTATGCTTTATCGACGTTTTTTAACGGCTCTCAAAGTGTGAAATCTTTTAAATACATCTCCTGAAAAATCTCAAAATATCCATGGAATGGGGGTTTTGGGACCCTGGAATTTAAAGTTTTCGTTCCACGGGCCGAACCATGATCGGCCCGTCAAACCGACGACCATCCATCGCCCGATTCAGCCCCCACTTTTAAAATCGTCCCCCGCCCCCTGATTAACTTATCCATTATACCTGGCGACATGGGGCACGGTGACACTTTTTGCTGAGGTGTACAGCACATCGATGGTTTGATTGTCTTCAGCTAATGCTCACCCTGCTTATGTGTAGTTAGTACGTTGGGGGAGTGTGACAGATGCTCGACGCTGCTCGGTGATTCGCTGCAGGCACTCCGGTTTCCTCCTCCCGTGAAACTGTCCGTCACGAGGTACCATGGCTGTCGAAAGTGTCTTGAAATAAATAAATAAATAAATTAAATAAAATAAATAAATAAATAAATAAATAAATAAATAAATAAATAAATAAATAAATAAATAAATAGTCAGCAAAGTCTGCCATACATCCCCTCTTCGTTTTGACCACCTGTCACTTTGAATACCTGCATGTAGTAGTATGTGAAAATGTTTTAGGGGAATCTGTTGTAGTTTGAGCTGTTGGCGTGCTCACAAAGTGGGACGGGGTGTAAAAACAGGAATTGACGTAAAAACGTCAAAAATACGTTAAATGAAACAATTCTTAAACACGTATGTTTGCAACATACTAAAATCGGACGTGATTTAGTTTTTGGTGATGGTGACGTCAATTACGTCACCCTAAAATTCGGTTATAACAGCTAAGAATTTCCCAGGTCCGTACCACATCTTTGGATATGTTTTTCTGTCCGAGATGGGGTTTACAAAAGTTGAAAGTGGGAAGATTGATACAGGCGCTGACGCTAAAAGATGACGAAAAATGGGTAAATTGCGAATACCTTTGGATAAAGGTCGGCATTACATTGAAGCCTGGGTCGCCGTTAATATTTATACCAAATTTAGTAGTTGTACCACGACAATTGCGGCCGTGATTGGCTGAAGGAGAAACAAAATAAAAAAGTCCGACGATCGCTATAAGCCACCAATTTCGTTGGTACTTAAACCTTTAAAATCTGGTAGCACCTTCCATGTCAGTTCAATGGTAGCAATTGGAAGAATCCATATTCATTGTTTGGGGGTAGACTAAATAATATTTTCAACTTGCAGCCTTGGGGCTGCACGTTGAAAATATTGATTGGTCTACCCAACACACGCGCTTAACACACATCCTACTTAATGGAAATATGACGTATCATGATCCTGGTCCGAAAAGCGGTCTCTCGGGTTCAAAGGACTAACGCTACATGAGCAGTGGTAGATGTGAATTGTGGACTCTGAACCAGCAGAAGTCCATTTCTGGCCCACAATGGGAATTAACAGAGAAACATTTTCTAGCCCAGCTAAAATCGGTCTTAGTCATTTTTCGTCTGGGTTGGTATTTCGGCTAAGGTTAATCCAATGGGGAAAATAAAAAAAAGAATTAAACTCGAAGTGGACTAGAAGGAGACGATCTTCTTTCCATGTTAAATTTACATAGGAAATTGCAACGTGTCAAGATCGCTGGCCTAGGATATTTGCGAAAGCGACTTTTTCTGCACACCACTCAGTGTTATTTTATCATAGGGATTTGTAATGCGCTCCCCTTCGTTCACTCAGTCCAAATTGGCTAGAAAAGACGGAGACGAAAAAAGTCTCTTCCAGTGGAAAATTCCCATTGGAATTTGTAATGTGCTGTCATTTTGACACCGTCAGTCCTGGTGATTTTGGACACATTTCCGTTTTGCCCCATGTTATTCCAGTGAGGATTTTAATATATTTTGCAATTGGTATTTTATCGCCGTTACCTGAAATATGGGGAGGGGCGCTCGATTAATAGAGGATATGGAAGGAATGTTTTTCTCATATAATATTTATGAAACGAGTCTAAAAATTTTCCGTTTTGGCGAGCCATTCGGACAAGTTTCAGTGAGTGAGAAAAACACTCATTTCATATTCTATTTATCATATGACACACACACGCACAAATTAGCCACTCAGTATGACTTTTTAAAAACCACATCGTCGAGCTCGTTCCAATGAGGGGTCATAACCTATTTTTTGGAAGCAAAAAGTGAAAATATAAAAAAAATGTATGGCGTTTTTCTTGTAGGTAAAAGATTAATACAGTATAATCCACCCTACAGTTAAAAGTAGAAGTCCTGTCACGAACTGTGCGCTTATCTAGGCTTAATTGCGCGTATGAATTGCGCGCAATTGCCATATCGAATGGCATCCAAAGCACGGCAAGTTATCCTGGTTACTCATAGCAAACACTGGCAATGTTTCTGCCAATGGACCTCCGGGTTACCCGGAGGTCCATTGGCTGAAACATTGCTTGTGCACAGGCCATAATTACAGAATTTGATAGCCTTACTATGGTCATATCCCGTAGCTTAACGCGCATATCGACGTGCTATTTGCGCGCATTTCAGGACAGGACTTTTAGTTTTAACTGTAAATGGGACAGACAACGTAAATTCTCCCTAGTGAAGTTATGCAAATGTGACCCAGTTGTATTTTGTTTAGCCAATCAAATTGTCCAGTTTTGAAATTGACCAATGAACGCTCCCAACTCTAATTATGCAAATTATGAAAATGTGGCCCAGTTTTATTTTGTTCAGCCAATCAAATTGTCTAGTTTTGAAATTGACCAAAGAAATTGACGGAAGGCTTTATTTATCACTGATTAATATGAAAACAAAATATCAAATGTTTTAAAGTGAACAAACCAGACGAGTCATATGATAAATACGATCATTATTATTTTTATCTTATGTAACAGAAAAAGAAGAAGAAAAAAAACAAACTTCAATATAATTTCTAAACCAAAACGAAACAAAAATAAAAACCAAAAAATAAAAAAAGAAAAGAATATTTAAAAAAAAGAATGCCAATTTCAAAGATCAAAGATCTTAAGTTGAGAGAAGGGACGGTTCGCCGATTTCTAGAATTGAAGAGGAATAGGTTGAGATAGCAATACGGCTTTTCACTTGGGTGAGATCGAGATGAAACGAGAGACGAGCGAGTTGTTCAAACCTGTGACAGAAACTCAGGAAGAAATGAAAAGTGAAATCGTCAAAGAGTTGAAACCCTTGGAAGAAGGAAAAAAGCAGAAGACCTAGTTACAGACCTCATGAACCTGACGTTCCGGCCTATACAGTTAAAACTAGAAGTCCTGTCATGAAATGCGCACAAATAGCACGTCGATCTGCGCACTAATTTACGCGTTATGACCATAGTAAGGCTATCAAATTCTGTACATATGGCCTGTGCACAAGCAATGTTTCTGCCAATGGACCTCCGGGTAACCCGGAGGTCCATTGGCAGAAACATTGCCTGTGTTTTCTATGAGTAGCCAGGAGAACCCGCCTTGCTTTGGATGCCATTCGATATGGCAATTGCGCGCAATTCATACTCGCAATTAAGCCTAGATAAGCGCACAATTCGGGACAGGACTTCTAGTTTTAACTGTACGTCTGTTGGTTCACCTCGTTATGCTCCACCACATCCTGCATATCAATCTTCTCCTTTTGCTCAGTATCTTCCGCCGAGTCCCTCCGAGATAGCTAGAATTGAGACCGATTCTGAGAGTGGACTATCGATGGTTACAGCGAGCACGATCGGCGATCGGACGGTAGATACCAGCAATGTGAAACCCGAAGATTACGCGAATGTGTATAAGACAAATCCGTTGAGTGCGGATTCTGTCTTCCGCTTGCGCGAGCGGGACGATAGGAATCTCTACATACAGTACGTGGAGAGTGGATTATAACTAAATCACCCGCGGAGTGGAGTTGTCACCCAAGCTAAACTTTCAAATTTTGTACATATCGACAAAAAACACAAGCAATGTTTCAGCCAATGGACCTCCGGGTTTAACCCGGAGGTCCATTGGCTGAAACTTTGCATGTACTGATTATGCTTTGCAACAAATTTGCAATTATTGCTCGGATGGAATCTCCACTCTGTGGGTGATTTAGTGATAATATACTCTCCACGTACTGTAGGTGACAAAGAAAGAGGAAATAACCAACGAGTATAATCTGATCGCTGAAGATCGAGAATTCGAAGGTACGAGAGGATTGTGGAATCTGCTCGTGCTGGCTATTAAAACCTAACGAATTTGAGGGAGAGGATTACAAAACATACGGCGATCTCCTGGTTCGTACGAATGTCATGAGAAAAATAACGATTCCAGATAGACAAGGCCGTCTTTTTGGAATTTAATTGAGAAGTTGATAAGACCAGCGGTTAAGCGAGCGAAATTATCGTCAAAATCGTGTACTGCAGTGCCTTGGCGGGGTGCCTAGGAGCGATGATCGTCTTGTTGTGTAGCGGTTAGAACCGCGAAGTCCCAAGAGCCCGTGGCTTTAAAGTTTGTACAGACGAACCTGAGACACAGGTTCCAGAAAATGTTCAGCTTCCCGTATCCCCACGGACATTGTCGTGTCTAAAAAACGTAACGAACAGTTCAATTAATTATCTATAACTTCAATAACATTAACTAGAAATAACTTCGACTACCGTCGTCATCTCCTGGTAGAATTACTATCAGAGTTACAACTAAAGTCAATAAAAATGAAGAAAGGCAAACCTGCGTTGGTGGAGCAGCATCCATCTTACTGCGTCTACGAGGTGCTGAGCGCGTGATGAGCCAGGAGACAACATGGCCCGATCACCCAGAAAACAGTGCTTATATACAACATTTTCTGATGCAATACCTGATCACGCGATTACCAGTCAGCGGAATGTTAGGGAAATTCCCTCGACGTGGTGTTGTAGACTCTTATACTGTCATGCAGACTGTTGGTCAGTCTGCATGCACTCCGTGCAATTTCTACATGCAAATAGTGTTCCACCGGGCGCCTGTTAAACGACGGAATGTGCTAGTAGATTACATAATTTGCAACTAAGCATCTCCTGATCTCTGGTGATGTTCCACTACTTAAGGAATAGTGCATGGCTTGGAGTTGACTACGCCCATATAGTCCCCAGTGAGGTGCTGTAGTCCCGCCGCGAAGCGGTGGGAACTACACCACCTCACTGGGCACTATATGGGCGCAGTCAACGACAAGACATGCACTAATCCTTATATTATATCGAACACCCATCAAGAAAAACATCTGCCCGATTTGTTAATCTGTTACCAAGGTAGCAGCCCTACCAACCAGCGTTATATAGAAAAAATACCATGTAGTTTTTAAAAAAACATTTTCTTCTTCCAAAACACGGCTAACTTGGATTATTGATATGAGCAGAAGACAGATTTTGAATCGGTCGGCAAGGGTAAACAAAACACTTCCCCCAAACGGAACTGTGTATTCTAGAATCGCGCAACTCGCGAATGAAAGCTAAAATTTTCGAAATTTGACAACGCAGTTTGATAATTTCCACATATTTGTCACACATATACATTACCGAATGGGTCAGCGTGGGGTACAAACTCCGAAGATTCAATTGAATTCCATTATTTATTCGTTTTCTGCCAAAAACATACAATTAAATAGCGAAATAATATGAGCAGCGAAACAAACGATTTTTCATATCCGGACGCGTTCTCATGAAAGTTGGACCCAGGTATGGATCATTCTCTTCGAAACGAGATAGATATGGATCATCTTCTCAAGGAATAAAATGAACGCCTCGGAAAATGTGACTTCAACAATGCAAAAGCGATACATTTTTCCACAATGATTTCTTTCTGGGTCGTTTTGTGGATGTTGTGCCTCTGTGAATCGATTTTTAAATTTAGCCTGATCAGTTTTATTCGCCCAGTATGAAAAGAAAACTGATATAGTAGTGTGCTAAAAATAGAAAACGTGTAGTGCCTGGGTGTAGTGCCTGGTCAGTTCTGTGGATGCAAACTACACGAAATAGGGTATCATCTTTCAGCCAATCAGAATGCAAGGAAGTCACGTGAGATATAATATTGCATGTTATGATCTATGTGACAGTTCGAACAATACCATCCCAGGAGTAACTGCAGAATGTTATTGTTCTGGCTATCAACAGACCCTACAATATAACTGTTTGTTGACAATATTGACCTGCAAATTTATACCTAATATTGTCGACAGAACATCTGGCGTCCACTGCTATGTGTACCCACAGAGTACGCCTGTACTCTGGTCGCCAGTTTATACAATTCCATGTAATTTCTTGTACTGATAGAATTCTGTTAATGAAACTGATTCCACTTATTTACCAAATAAATCTCTATAACACTTTTCCTTACATGAGCTATAGCCCTTAGCTCGAGCTTGATTAACCCCTAATCAACCCTTAACATTCCTCCCCCACATAGGATCAAAACCCGGAGGAACTTGATCACAGTAAGAGAGATGATTTGTGAAGAGCAAACGGGGTTAATAGGAATTACGACAACGACCATCGTATAATAAACCCTAATGGTAGGTATGGATGCCGCTAGCTAACGATTAGTTTCCCATAACATATCTTCTTGCTATCGCAATCGCAAATCACTGGAATTGGCCCGGTTAAACAAGACAAAACATATATGTACATCAACATATCAACAGACACCAGCATCGGCACATGAGGAACATTCAACAACTAATAATTACCTCTTGATTTATATACTTCTATAATGGCACCATGTCAAACTCGTGGGGTTTCAATCGGTCTCCCCACCTCACATCCATGCGACATGCTGGACATGTTTTTGCCGGTGCTGCCATGTCGATCCATGTCTGACCGCAGACGAGGTGGACCTTCTTTTTACAACGAGAACACTCAAAAGCGTACGCTTCCTCGTAAATGTCCTCTAAACAAACACAACAACGTTCGGTATGGCCACTAGTACACTGTTATCCATTTATCATGGAATGCACAAAAAACTGAGAGGTCCAATCACAAACTCCTTCCTCAAATCATAAGAATAAGCATCAAAGCATAAGAAGATTGATAGTGGGGAAATCGAATTACGGAAAAACAAATCTGTTGATGAATCTATTGTTTTGACCGAGGTGGTTGGATTATGATAGATTGTTCGTGTTTGTCATGACGTCGCCTGGGTGCTAGAATGTTCCATGTCCCATAGGGGACATAGAACATTCTAGCACCCAGGCGACGAAGAGTCTCTTTCAAACCGAATACGAATTATTGCGAAAGTCTCTGAGCGCAAACTTGCCAAAGGATGTTACAATGAGAATCTTCGATCACAGAGATGAATTCAAAAAATGCAAGAAACGTCGAGAGAACTCGGAAATGATAGAACGTCCAATGTGGAATGTCAGTTTTACGAAAATGCGAACGACGTTCCTCATCTTCGAGACTTGAATTCGATGGATAGAAATCTCATGATACTCGATGACTTGAAGTTGGAGAAACAGAATCAGTGCGAATCTTACTACGTTCGAGGACGTCACAGCAATGTGCTTCTATCTATCTCAAAATTATTTCAGATTGCCCAGGCAGACGATAAGAGAGAATGCGAATTTACTGTGCATGTTTCGTCAAGATTTCAAGAATCTCAATCACATTTACGACGATCACGTGGCCAATGACATGAGCAAAAACGAATTCAATAGATTTTGTAAGTTGGTGTGGGATTGTACACTTTTGAATTTCGTGGTGATCGATCTAATGAGCGGAAAATACTGTGCAAAATATAGGACGATATTGGACAGGAGAGAGGGTTATCAAGTGGATTTTAGAGCAGATGACACCTTTGGAAAGGTGTTGGGATTTAATCAAAACACGTACGAAGGACATGTGACATCGGAAAATGTGGTGGAGATTTACTCTGTCAACAGCATTTTGGTGAACGTGAACATGATCTCTGGAACTTAGTGAACGGTGGCACAATCTGCTCCTTTTTTCCAGACGTTTCTCCTGGCTACAGGATCATAGAACAACCTCGAAATCTAGTCTATGTATGGTAACTCATACTTTATACAGTATTAACCCTTTCCCAACGTAACGGCCAAAACCGGCCAGCGCTATTCTCAAAAATCGCCTATTAATTTTAATTATTTTTTCATTTTTTGTCTCAAAAACATAGGTTATGACCCCTCATTGGAACGAGCTCATCGAGCTCGTTCCAATGAGGGGTCATAACCTATGTTTTTGAGACAAAAAATGAAAAAAAAAATAGTTATTCAAGAATTTGTTTTGCAAGTGTCGTCTGCTTTTTATGTTAGGTAAAGGGTTAACACTGAATGAACGGATCAAAATGGAGAGCTATTAGATCTTTGCAGCGAACGTGTGACGATGCGATTTCACAAAAGAGAAATTAAAGAAAACAAAAATCTGTTAATTAGTTTATTAAACAAACAAAAAATTTTTATAACATTTTTTTTTGCAGAATAGGAAATTGAATTAAAAAAAAGAAAATGAAATCAATTCACATACATATATATAGATAGGGAATAAAAAAATTAAATAAAAAACTTTTTTAAACAAAATTCAAATAAAAAAAAAAAAAAAATTAATGACGAGATACTTAATTCAAAACGTAAACATATCCGAAGATCAGAAAGACAAACTTCGCAGAGCATTACAAATCGAGAAGTTGTGAGATTGAAATTAAATCATCAAGACTTGAGCAATGGACGCGACAAAATCGCTTGGACCAAAACGAAAATTAATAGAATAGCATACGTGCATCGTAATCTAAGAGGACTGACCGTGAGACTGAGCCCCGCACAACTGAGATATTAATTTGAAAATGAAAGGTGGGTTCTTAGGATTGTTGGCAGGATTGGTCACCAAGGCATTACCCATTCTCGCCAAAACAGTGTTGCCGGCTTTGGGTGTATGAGCTCTGTCTGGACTGGCCAGTTCTGGTGCGCAGAAAATAATGGGGAGCGGATTGTTTCTGCAGCGAGGAGGAGTTGTGTGTCGAGTCAAAACGGATGGCTTTGGGTTGTATATGAAACCCACCACGAAAGGTAGCGGCATATTTCATGCTCATGGAGACGGTCTGCATCTAAAGAGAGGAAGAAATCTTTTCGATGGCCATGGACGGTTATTGGGTCTGAACTCGCCTTTTAAAAACGTACCCATTCTCAGTATGTTATTATGAGATTATTGTTTTTTTTTGTTTTGAGAGAAAAAAATGAAACATAACATTATATTTTTTATGTATAAAATTAAGATAGGAAGTAAATAAATAAATAAATAAATAACTAAAAAATGGAATCAGAAAATGACAAACTATATCCCGACTGAACTGCCACTGTATTACTGACGGCACCTCCTTTGGAAGATAGAGACAACACGTTTCTCGTCGATCAGATCAATAAAATTCAACATTATTTAACCCTTTACCCAACGCAGACGATATCAAAATTTATTATTTTAAATGAATTTTTTTCAAATTTTCCAAAAAGTTTCAACAAGACCATATCATGTGACCCCTCGTTGGAACGAGCTCGACGAGCTCGTTCCAATGAGGGGTCACATGATATGGTTTTGTTAAAATTTTTTGAAAAATAATATTTTTTCAACTGCTGAATTTGCATATTACGCGGGCGGATGCGGCCGATTCGTTGGGTAAAGGGTTAATTAACGATGGAAAGATACAGATGTCAAACGTTCCACAAGAAGTATGCGCGAATGACTAAATTGGATCTGACTCTCATCACCTTATCCATGGGTTTGGGTGCTGCTGAAGTGGGTCTCCTATCGACTATGGCTACCATTCCAGTCGTGTTGGTTATAGAGGGCGTTGCTATCGCGACAGGATTCTTGAGCACGGTTGGAAAATTAGTGAGTAATACACTATCGTTGAAGGCCAAGAAACACGAAAATATCAAAGTCTTGGCCGATGCGAGAATCAATTCGATAAGCGACAGGATGTCCACTTTTCTGAAAGTCGGAGGATTAACGATGGTGGATATCACTTTATTCTTGAGGAAACGGCTAAATACGAAGTGTTGAAAAAAGGTATGAGAAAAAAATCTCGTCAGATTCCTAAAGGGGAGATGAAATAATCTGATAGAAAAGGTCGAGAAGAAGGCAAGGATTCATTTCGTAAACTCTTGTTAAAAAATAAAGATCCAGTGATAGATTTAAAAAAATAATAAAATAAAATGATATTATATATATATACAAGAAAGCAATACAAAAATTAAAAAAATTAACAAAACAAAATGCATTGCGTAAAATGTTAGAAGCCTACGGATACGAATAACTTGCAAAAAGTGCAAAATAAAAATAATAGGAAGATGCTTCACGGCATTTGTAAAGTGTGTGGTTCGACTAAAACTCAATTTGTCAAAAGAGGAGGAACGGTCGTCAAAAGACTCACAAATAATCTTCCCTTCGAAATGCATCTGCCTGGACATCAATTTATGGGACCGGGCACGAAATTAAACAAGAGATTGAATTAAGATCTCACCCCGAAATCGTGGAGCAAACCCATCAATAGAGTGGATCGAATTGCCTACGATCTCTGTTATGCTAAGCATTCAGACACGAAGACTAGAAACTATGTGTGTGACAAGAACATGTTGACAGATTTAAAAAATATAGTCAATCCCACGATGAGAGAGAAATTCGAAAATTCTCTAGTAGATAAACTGATCGACACGAATCGTCGACTCGGAAAGGAAAATAAAAAAATAAAATTCAATAATCAATGCATTAGCGAACGAATTGCACAAACCAATAGTGCACAGATCTCGAATGAGTATTCATCAAAAGATTGGATCGGATGTGGGCTGCAGATCTGGTGGACATGCAATGGCTGTCTAGACCCAACAAAGGTGTGACATATCTATTGACGGTCATACAGTACGTGGAGAGTGTTTTATCACTAAATCACCCGCAGAGTGGAGATTCCACCCGAGCAATAATTGCAAATTTGTTGCAAAGCATAACCAGCACCAGCAAAGTTTCAGCCAATGGACCTCCGGGTTAAACCCGGAGGTCCATTGGATGAAACTTAGCTTGTGTTTTTGTCGATATGTACAAGATTTAAAAGTTATAGCTTGGGTGATAACTCCACTCCGCGGGTGATTTACTTACAATCCACTCTCCACGTACTGTAGATGTGTTTTTGAAATACGGATGGATGAGAGCGTTGAAAAATAAATCAGGAACAAGTGTGGCTGAAGCTTTGGAAAATATCTTCACCACTTCTTTGCGAAAACCTGAGAAATTATGAGTGGATAAAGGTCGAGAATTCTACAACGTTCACGTTCGTCAAATCGTCGACATCTATTCCACAGAAAACGAGAAGACGGTGAGCGTGGTCGAACGTTGGAATAGAACCATGAAGGAGAAAATGCAGATATTTCACGGCCAACTCGACTAAGAAATACTTGAATGTCTTAACCCTTTACCTAACTAATCGCCCGCATCCGCCCGCGTAATATGTAAATTCAGCATTTGAAAAAAATATTATTTTTCAAAAAATTTCAACAAAACCATATCATGTGACCCCTCGTTGGAACGAGCTCGACGAGCTCGTTCCAACGAGGGGTCACATGATATGGTTTCCTTGAAATTTTTTGAAAAATTTGAAAAAATGATATTTAAAATAATAAATTTTGATATCGTCTGCGTTGGGTAAAGGGTTAAATGATTTAGTTGATGACTATAATAATATACGCAACAGTTCCACCTGAAAGAGAAGTCCACGCGAATCTCTATCCATAAAAGATGGCGGCAGCAACAAAACGACGACCGTAATTTGCCGTGGGTGATCGAGTGAGAATTTACAAGTGGAAAAACAGTTTGAAAAAGATAAAACGCCCAAATGGACAGAAGACACTTTCGTGGTGGTTCGAGTATTCTACACCGATCCCATTACGTATGAGATAAAAGGATTAGATGATGAAGAAATCATGGGAAAGTTTTATGAACAGCGGTTTAATAGAAAAAAAAAAGAATTAAAATCGAGGAGAGGAACATTTTTTTTATTACATATATATATAGAGTAATCGCTTGACTGGACTGGCTACGTGAAATAATTCATGAGAGGTGAGGGTTTTTGTTCAAACACGAGTGCGCGCACGAGTGTTTTACAATATAGTCCCTCGCCTCGAATGAATTATTTCACGTAACCAGTCCAGTCAAGCGATTACTCTGTTTATTACTTTTCATTATTAACGATAATTATATTATTTAACCCTTTACCTAACATAACAGCCCAAACCGGTCAGCGCTATTGTCAAAAATCACCAAATAATGTTCATTATTTTTCCATTTTTTTGTCTCTAAAACATAGGTTATGACCCCTCAGTGGAACGAGCTCGTCGAGCTCGTTCCAACGAGGGGTCATAATCTATGTGTTTGAGACAACAAATGAAAATAATAGTTATTCAGGATTTTTTTTTTTTTCAAGTGTCGTCTGCTTTTCAGGTTAGGTAAAGGGTTAAAAAAAACAATGAAGTCCCCATTACACCCACGGCAAAGCGTCTTCGTTTGCGCGCACGGATACATGACACAATTGTTGATTGCATAATTCACTTCACTTGTGGCGTTATCGTTTATAATCAAACTCGGAAATCCCAGTAAATCACACTTTGGAAAGTAATAAATATAAGTAGCAAATGGAAAAAATTAAAATAAAATAAAATGAAAACAAATTAATTAAACAAAAAAAAAAAAAAAAAAGAGAAACATATTAGACATAACGGAAGGTATAATGAGAAACGAAAGTACTGAAGAGTATGAACTACACGAATATATTTACCCGTGGCTCGAACTAGTCTCAATAATGAAAGTGAGATAAAACTCAATATCGAAAACCAAGATCCCTTTCTCCACCCGAGTGAAAGTAATCTCCAGATAGAAAGACAATTGACGAAAAAGGATGGTAGCGACCACGCTGATGATGACGTCATCACATTAACCCACAACGGCATGATGTATCGTTTCAACTGTTTCTCATATAAACTCTCAGGTCAAGATATAGAAAAGGCGTTTCATCTAGGTAAGATTACGACGATGTTAGGATTTGAAATATCCAGACGATTCTTCCAAATTTAAAGGACTCAATCAAATGTGGATGAATGACACTAGCTCCAATGTGACTGCCGACAATGTGGGTGCTGGCACGAGATTTGAATACGTCGTTCAAGCGTCTTTGCATACAGGAACGTTCTCTTTTAAGATTCCTCTGAAACACATCTTTGGATTTGCGGAAGATTACGACAAAATCGTCTACGGATTAAAACACAACCTCACACTAGTTCGTAAAGGTGTGGGCAAAGTGCATTTGAAAAAGGTATCGTGGTTCATGCCACATGCAGTACCGAACAACGAGCAAAGAATGAAGATCTTCAAGATCATCGAATCAAAAACCAGATTACATGTTGGATTCCGAATGTGACAGTGTGGTGTAGCAATCGTTCCGATGTTGACTCAGTTCGATTGGAGATTGCCTGTAAAATTTTCTTTAGAAAAACCACGTTTTATCATTGTGGGATTTGAGGCGGACAGGAACCCGTGGCTGGAACTAGTCTCAATAATGAAGGAGAGATAAGACTCAATATTGAAACGCAAGATCTTTTTCTCCATCCGAGCGAAAGTTATCTCCAGACAGAAGAACGATTGACGAAAAAAAGGATGGTAGCAATTATGCTGATGATGACGTCATCCCAATAGCTCCTAACGGAATGGTGCATCTTTTCAACAGTATTTTGTATAAACTCTCAGTTCAAGAAATAGAAATCGTGTTTCATCCTGGTCAGGCAACCACGATGTTGGGACTTTTAAAATATTCATATGATGTTTCCAAATCTAAAGGACTAAATCATCTGTGATTGAAAGACACTACTTCCGACGCAACTACCGAGAATGTGGGTGCAGGTATGGGATTTAACCCTTTACCCAACGAATCGACCACATCGGTCCGCGTAATATGCAAACTCAGCAGTTGAAAAAATATTATTTTTCAAAAAATTTCAACAAAACCATATCATGTGACCCCTCGTTGGAACTAGCTCGTCGAACTCGTTCCAACGAGGTCTCACATGATATGGTTTTGTTGAAATGTTTTTAAAATTTAAAAAAATGATATTGAAAATAATAAATTCTGATATCGTCTACGTTGGGTAAAGTGTTAAACACGTCGTTCAATCGTCTTTGCCAAGGGGAACGTTCTCGTTTAGGATTCCTCTGAAACTCATTTTGGGATTCGCCGAAGATTATGACAAAATCGTCTACGGATTAAAACACAGTCTCACACTAGTTCGTAGAAATGACGACGATTTCATCACGAGAGCTGCTGTAACAGATCCGCGCAACGTGCATCTGAACAAAGTGTTATGGTTCATGCCACACGTACTACCAAAGGACGAGCAAAGAATGAAACTCGTCAAGATCATCGAATCAAAAACCAGATTACCTGTTGGGTGTAGAATGCAACAGTGCGACGTAACAAACGTTCCGAGGTCGACTTAGTTCGATGGGCGATTGACTGTGAAATCTTCTTCGGAAGAACTGTATTTCAACATAGTGGGATTTCAAACCAACAGGATCGGATCTCAAGAAAAGAATCCATCTCTATTCGATCATTGTAACTTGAGAAACATGCAGGTGTTTCTCAATTCCACGAGATATCCTGCCATAGATTACAATGCATCGTTCGAGAAGAATGATTTTTCTAGGATGTATGGCAATGCAGCAGACTTTAGATCGAAATATCATCATGTGGACGAATTGATTGATTGATTGATTGATTTTTATTTAGCAGTATACAAGTACAAATGAAAATAGTAGTACCAGCAATATTAATGAAAATAATTTTGGCACGAAAAAGAGATATTCGGTTTCAGTACTACCTTCATGTTCAACATCGCGTGTTTGTTGTATACTTCAGGGAGACAACATAGCCAGTTTGGCTGTCTTCCTGTTGTCTCCCACGATTATTTTATTTTTATGCAACGTTTTAAACCAGACTGTCAGATATTATTTCATTCAGTATATTTTCAAGTCTAGGCTAGTATGATGGGGGGGGGGGGTGACTTGTGGGGGGGGGGGGGGGGGGTAAACATGACATGGCATGGAAGTTGTGACTTGATTCGCCTGGTTGCTCGCTACGAAACATCTCCCATCTTGACACCGACAACCCATTATGTCTTTAAAAGAAACCTTACTGTGATCCCTCAAAGCCAGGTGGAGTTCACGAAGCGACCAGACCAATGCTTGGAATACGTTGGCGGTGCAATAATAACACTAATATTGATATTAATATAAATATCAATATCAATACCACCATCAACATCAATATCACTTTAGGGGGTTACTTTCAAAGTTTCCTATGCGGTGCATGCAGTTTAGCCAGACGTGGATAAGCTAGACTGTTTATGTATTTTTATGGCGTAAAGAGTACATTGTACCCCAACATCTTCAAGAACCACAATCGGGACAATACAGGTTATTACAGTGAACCTTGTCTGAGTATGAAAACAGTAATTTTAACTTTAACTGTTTTTTGAACATATTTCTCTCGGTTATACAGTATTTCTGATATTCCTATCCAACTCGTTCCAGATTCTAGGGAACATATTTGTCGGTAAATAATCCAATGATTTGGTTCGGTTTTTTATATGAAGGAGACCATTACTTTTGTTCGACCTTCCAGATGTATTATCAGTTAGCTTAAAGTAATTTTTAAATGAAACGGGCAGGCTTTCAGGATACCAATCAAATACAAATAAGCAAGCTTTAAGTTTACAAAGGTCAGTTACTTTTAGTATTTTATTTTCAAGAAAAAGGGGGTCTGTATGCGTGTTATACCTTTTGTTATTTATAATACGCACAGAGCGTTTCTGCAATATCATTAGATTCGTTACGGTTTTGGCGTTTCCACTTATGTTTATTCCATATGTTAGATGGTTATGGATTAAAGAGAAATACAGAGTTTTCATCGAATCAGGTGCGAGAATGGTCTTTACTTTGTTGAGGGCAGAATTGGCACGGGCTATTTTTGTGCAAAGTTGGGAGACATGGTATTTGTAGGACAGGTTATCATCGATATAAATCTCTAGAACTTTGAGAGATTTTTCTGTTATTTCAGAACTCACTCTTTTTATTCCCTGTCCATTTACAAGAACGTTGTGTGAAAGTGTGGCAAATTTCGACTTATATGATGGGTTAATTAAAATGCAATTTGTTTTCCTGGCATTTAAGACTAACTGGTTGGCGTAGCACCACTCGAAGAGATTTTCAAGTTCTTTATTTAATAATAGAACTATATTGTTTGGGTTTGGTCCAGATGGATATACGGTTATATCGTTCGCAAACGATAAAAGATTTAGGGATGTTGCTTGGCAGATATCATTCACGTAGAGTAGAAATAGCATGGGCCCGAGTATGGAACCTTGGGTCACTCCATATGTTATCGGTGTTACATCGGATTTATGGTCGTCATAAACGACATGTTGTTTTCTTCCGGTGAAATAACTTGTGAACCAATCTCTTCCCAAGCCTCGTATTTCGTATCTTTCTAATTTGTTTATTAGAACTGAGTGATCTATAGTGTCAAATGCTTTAGATAGGTCAACAAACAGGGCAAGGGTACAGTTTTTACTTTTTTATCATTTTCCTCAGCTACCTTTTTGAGGAACTGCATGACGGGATGCATTGTACTGTGGTTCGTCCTAAGCCCACACTGATGGGGATGTAGCATCTCAAACGGCCCAAGAAGTTTAACAATCGCGAAGACAGAAGTTTTTCTAAAATTTTAGAAAAGGTTGGCAATAGACTATTATAGGCCTGTAATTGCCAAAGCTGTGCTTATCAACGGATTTGAACATCGGGATGACTTTAGCGATTTTCATTCTGTGTGGTACAACACCTGGTGCAAATGAGCAATTGAAGATGTGCGTTAATGGGATAAGTATAGGATCAATACAATCATTGACAAGTTCTGAACTAAGATTATCATAATCTTGGCTACGTTTGGCTTTTAGAGATTTCATAATGTTTTTAACCTCAGTGGCGCAGACTGGATTGATATAAAATTGTCTGTGGAACTTCTGCCCATGTACTCGTAGAATGATTTATTTGGCTTGGATATTTTTGCACTTGAGTATTTACCAATATTTGCGAAGTACGCGTGCAATTCTCCCGCTATGTCCGCTGGGTGACTGCTTTGGTTATTATCTTTGAGAAAATAAGTCGGTAAAAAGGCTTCCCGCATAGATTTTAGAATTGCTTCTTCAGTATTTGCCAGGTCTTTTTAATGTTAAACTTATTGTTGTTGAGGATATTTTTGTAGCAGATTGCCTTGCATTGTTTTTACTTTACTGAATATTTTGCTTTAGTTTTTATAATTTTTATGTTTATTTCTGTAGGACTTTTTAACTTTTTGTGATAGAATCTGTTTTTATTATTAGAGGAAGTAACCAAGCCCTTCGTCATCCAAGGATCTTGTTTAATAAACTTATTGTTACTACTGACACGTTTTATGGGAAACGCCAACTCGAATGTTTCGAGGTAGATACTCATAAACGAGTTATAGGCCGAATTAGGACAGTTTGTGTCTATGACTGTCGCAAAATCACACTGAGAAAGGAATGATTTGAACAATGCTGTGTTGTCGGCGCTATATTTGCGTATCCAGACAGACGTTTTGTTACGATTTTGCTCGGGATGAGTTTCCACATAGTAAACACCGAAATGGTCGGAAACATCAGTTATTATTACCCCTGACTTGGACGGTGTTTGGAGATTATTTGTTAATACATGATCTATGAGAGTTGCGGAATACGTCGTCAATCTCGTTGGCTTTGTAACGACGGATAAGAAGCCTTGACTGAACATGGAGTTGATATAATTTTCGGTTTTCATATGGTGCGTGGTCTTTAAAAGGTCAATATTAACGTCTCCCATTATTTGAGAGATCACATTTTCTTGATTTATTTTATCGGTTATTTCATTTAGCATGTTGAGGAACATATCTATATCTGCTTTGGGCGCCGTGTTTGGTCTGTATACTACACCGACAATTCTACGAATTTTGTTGATATGGATTTCAATGAAAAGTGATTCTTTTACGTGAAGGATAAAGAGGGATAGATCATTGCGAATGTTAAAGTTAAAATTTTTCTTTATATAAAATCCCACTCCACCATCATCGTCATCTGGTCTGTTTACTTTGATCATTGGGTGATTGCCATTAAGAGAGTAAGTAAGATTAGGCTGTATGTTGAAAATTTCAGTGAGGCCAATTATGACAAAGGTATTTTCAGTTCCTTGAAGGTTAAACAAGAGATCATGGAGGGGATCCCAGTGTGCACTTAGGCTTTGACAATTAATGTGGAAAAGCGAGAAAGATTTATCTTTGTTGCCGAGTGAGTCACAAAATTCTTCTGGTAGGTAATAGTTACAGCTATTTACCAGGGGTGTGGAATGGCGAATCTCCCTCCTCTTCGGGGAAAGGGTTGTTTGTGCCAAACTGTGCGATTAGGTCGTAATCCAAGCTGGCCCGGGCCTCGTCCAAGGTTCTATTTTCCGCCATCATCATCGTAGCGGCCACCAGGTGCGACATCGATCATCAACGCCCCCCCCCCCCCACCCCTATTGTAGTAGCTTTATGTATAATAGATATACATTGTGAGGGATGGGTAAACGATGGTTTCCTTCCCTTTCCTGACACAAGTCGAACAGTCTGGCTTAAAAAGCTGGGATACATAAAGATGGAAGAAGACAGAAATAACAACAGGTAGAAGAAAAATATTAAAACAAATACAAACGTGATAAACATATTTACAGTGGATGTGCTAAATACTGGAGGACATGTCTGTATAGTGGAGGCAGATTCTCTTGTGTGTCTAAGTTTCGTGGTGGGCTGTATAACTACAGGATAACGTGCTGATCCTTTGGAGTACGATTTGGACTTAGAATTTCTCAAATAATACGGTTTTTAAAAAAATACAGGTATGGAAATAACTGCGCGTTTGTATTCTACAGCAACACCAATGACCCCTCAGTAGATTACTAGGCTGCCTGGAAGGGCACCTCGCACCTCGCGCCATCGACAAGTCTAGCCATAATAACAAGACGGGCCTATTCAGTCTCAATATTCCACGCTCTTGTCTCGAAAGGTGGTTGGACAAGAGATAAGGATTTGAGAGACCGCCGGCAGGAAAAAAATGTGTATTATGTTTTCAAGTGTAATTCGCCCCCACCGAGCTTCTCTGCTACTAGAACTATTTCGAAAATGCGCGTAGGAGAAAATATGAAGCCGTTACAGTCGAAGTCGATGGACTGTGGTTGGAAGATCAAAAGTTTTAGGGTAAATCAGTCAATCAACGAATGTCAGATAGCACTGCATCACCCTTTAAGAAGGGGATTGAGGTCATTCAATACAGGGATGTGAAATGAATAGAGCATGAAACTGGGTGAGGGGAACGATGACATCAAGTAACTCAGTAAAAATAGTGTTGTGTAGTTCGTGTGGAGTAATATAGTTAGAATGGTGGTAAAAAAATATTTTATAGTCTTCATTTGACCTACCTAAGGAGCTTCAAGAGGGGTTCTAAGTCCTTAGAGTCGTCCAGATCAGATTATGTATTTAGCTATGGTGGATAAACTCCAGCCAAACAATGTATGAACCTTGTTTGTCAGATAGTGTTTGAGCTATAAACACATTGTTTCTCAAACAGTGCTACAATGATATCACAATGGGAAATGGGTATGGGAAAAGCTAGATTCGTGGGTTACTTTGCAGTGATTCCGTGATTAAGCGGATTTGGAGGGGCTGTGTGTAGGTATAAATCAAAACTTGGCACATTATTGATATTTTATTTACCACTTTGCGGTAAAATCCGCGTACCCTCACTAGATAGGATGGAGCAACCCCCTTTCATGGGATAGTCATCCCGCCATATCCTGGGTGGGTACTGGAAAAAATTGCGTCTATCGAGAGGTTTGTGGTATATTCATTATAGAAGGATATGCGTGGTGACTGGTATTTTCGGGGTTACATATGATAGATAAATAAACTCCAGACAAACAATGTTTGGACCTTCATAAGCAATCCAATGAATACAAGATGCTCTATCCCCTGTTCGTGTTAGATGTCAACAAACAGGGCGATAAACTCAAGAACACAGTTCTGAACATCATCAAGATGCAGTTCAATAGGAATGTACCTAGACAAACTGAAGCTTTTGCAGTTGTCACATCTGACAGAGTGTTGACGTTATTTATTTATTTATTCATTGGTGTTTAAGGTCACATATTTCTGCACAATGGCTAATCATGACCACAACCATATAACAACAGATGTACGGGTGGAGGAAGCCGGAGTACCCAGAGATAACCACGGAGCAACGACGAGCAGCTGTAAGCTCCCAAAATACTAACTTTAAACAAGCAGGGTTAGCATTGGTTGAAGACAGATGCACCATTGACGTGCAGTACGCCTTAGTACACAGCACCACCGTGCCTTCACGTGGATAATGGATGTGAAGTGCCTTGCACAAGGACACAACGCCGTTGCCGCAGGTGAGATTCGAACAGATGACCTCTCAGCTTGCAGCCTTCTCCTCTACCGATGAGCCACCGTGTCCCCGAGTGTTGACGCTCCAAGCGGATGGAAGTAAAATATCTGTCATTCAGTAACGTCAAAAAAAAAAAACAAACTTGAAATAACAGAAAAAACTAAAAAAAAAAAACCCCAAAACTTAAAAAATAACTTCATTAAACTTAAAATAAGATTGGAAAAAACTAAAACAAATCCCCCAAAACTTAAAAACAACTTCAAAAACTTAAAATGACATAAAAAAAAACTTTTAAAAAATTAAACATAAAATAAGGGAGTTTAAGATACTTCTATAGTTCTCAAATTCCCGTATTTTAAAAAAAAAATCACATTCGATTGATAAATAGAGGACATGGAATGAGTGTTTTTCTCATATAATATTTATGAAACGAGTCTAAGAATCTTCGGTTTTGGCGAGCCCGAACAGAAAATTCGGACGAGTTTTATAAATATTATCTGAGAAAAACACTCATTTCATATTCTATTTATCACATGACACACACACGCACAAATTAGCCACTTAGTATGACTTTTTAACCCATCACCTAACTTGAGTTACAGACGTCACTTGGTAAAAACATCCTCGTATAACTAAAAAATTTCATTTTTTGCTTCCAAAACATAGGTTATGGCCCCTCATTGGAACGAGCTCGTCGAGCTCGTTCCAATGAAGGGTCATAACCTATGTTTTGGAAGCAAAAAGTGAAACTACAAAAAAAAATGAATGGCGTTTTTCTTGTGAGTAAAAGGTTAATACAATATAACCCACCCTAAATAGGGCAGGCAACGTAAATTCTCCCTACTGAAATTATGTTAATGTATCCCAGTTGTATTTTGTTTGGCCAATCAAATTGTCCAGTTTTGAAATTGACCAATGAAAGCTCTCAACTCTAATTATGCAAATTATGAAAATGTGGCTCAGTTGTTTTTTGTTCAGCCAATCAAATTGTCTAGTTTTGAAATTGACCAATGAAATTGACGGAAGGCTTTGTTTATCACTGATTAATATGAAAACAAAATAGCAAATGTTTTAAAAGTGAACAAAACGGACGAGTCATATGATAAACAGTTTATTTTTATGCATTCAAAGGATCGCAGTCGATCAGCACAGATACTATAGAAGAATTAGCTTCGAGATTAGTCGTCTTCGTCTTGAAATTAATTCTATCTCACTCTTCAACTCTCAAAGGGGTTTTAAATTTGCTCGTATTGCAATACTAACTCGCCTTCTTCTCGACTTCATATCTAGCGTTTTCTATACCTTTTACCACAAAGCTTACAATGACTCTATTTTTCGAGTTGCTGGTAGTCAGACTCATTCGAACGATGCGTCCACTTATCGACATACAGTTAAAACTAGAAGTCCTGTCACGAACTGTGCGCTTATCTAGGCTTAATTGCGCGTAGGAATTGCGCGCAATTGCTATATGGAATGACATCCAAATAACGGCAGGTTCTCCTGGTTACTCATGGCAAACACAAGCAATGTTTCTACCAATGGACCTCCGGATAAGCCGGAGGTCCATTGGCTGAAACATTGCTTGTGCACAGGCTATATGTACAGAATTTGATAGCCTTACTGTGGTCATACCGCGTAGATTAACGCGCAAATCGACGTGATATTTGTGCGCATTTCCTGACAGGACTTCTAGTTTTAACTGTAGGATATCCTACCTGACCATGTAGCGATCCACTTCCTCCATTTTCAAAGGACCATTCCAATTTCCCAGAATCAAATGCACCATTTTCCTTAACCCACACAGTTATCAACTGTCTCGCGGATTTTATTTTTTCCATGACCCAAATCATAGTGTAGGCGTCAGTCATCAACTCGGGATCGGGTAGATTCGTGATTCGATTACTACCCATGTCTTGATCGCCTTCCATCACATTACCAGTTTTCTCGACTTTTGTGTCATTCACGTTTTTTTTTGCTGACTGAGCTCGAATCGTATTCCGGATTATACTCGAGACCGAATAGTTTGTTACTGTTCATTTGGATGCTGGACTCCATCGTCCCTCCCAATTGTTTGTTGAGATAGAGACCATTCACATGCTCTTCGAGATACAGTACGTAGAGAGTATATTATCACCAAATCACCCGCAGAGTGGAGATTCCACCCAAGTAATACTTGCAAATTTGTTGCAAAACCTAACTAGCACAAGCAAAGTTTCAGCCAATGGACCTCCGGCTTAAACCCGGAGGTCCATTGGCTGAAACATTGCTTGTGTTTTTTTTTTGTCGATATGTACAAAATTGGACAGTTATGGCTTGGGTGATAACTCCACTCCGTGGGTGATTTAGTTACAATCCACTCTCCACGTACTGTAGGCTTGAGATTTGGTGACAGCAGAATCCACGTAGCCTTTATAGACTGCAGTCGATTCGGTATCCTGATCATCGATTTGTGCCAGATTGACGATCTTATTCAATACGTCATTCAGAGCGGCTGTCATTTAATTTTTCTCATTCAAATTATCGCCATCTACGTATTGTTTGGTAGCAGCAGCATTCGAATCCACTGGATTTGCCACATTCACCCATCGTTTAGATTTTAAATCTAGATCATCGGTCATGTTTTTATCCGGGCAGTTATTTCTCACATGATCAACATACATGGCGACGTCGCTGAGATTTATCGGTTCTGGAATGTTATAAAATTTCTGATTATTCATGTTTATTACCTTCCAAAGTGTGATTTACTGGGATTTCCGGGTTTGATTATAAACGATAACTTCACAAGTGAATTATGCAATCAACAATTGTGCCATGTATCCGTGCGCGCAAACGAAGACTCTTTGCCGTGGGTGTAATGGGGACTTCATTGTTTTTTTTTGTTTTTTAACCTTTTACTTAACATGAAAAGCAGACGACACTTGCAAAAAAAAAATTCTTGAATGACTATTATTTTCATTTTTAGTCTAAAAAACGTAGGTTATGACGAGCTCGTCCTAATGTGGGGTCATAACCTATGTTTTAGAGGCAAAAAAATGAAAAAAATAATGAAAATTAATTTGCGTGTTTTGTGAATAGCGCTGGCCGTTTTTGGCCGTTACGTTAGGTAAAGGGTTGAATAATATAATTATCGTTCATAATGAAAAGTAATAAACAGAGTAATCGCTTGACTGAACTGGTTACGTGAAATAATTCATTCGAGGCGAGGGAATATATTGTAAAACACTCGTGCACATTGAACAACGTCCCTCACCTCTCATGAATTATTTCACGTAACCAGTCCAGTCAAACGATTACGATTACGAGCGCGTATCTCCTCACGAAATGTTCGTTCAAATATGTAACAGACATTCCACCATCACCTTCAATCTATCTCTTTTTTCACAATTTCATCACCATCAGTTCTTCCAAATTTATCGACTGTCATCTTGCTTTAAATTTCCTATCTAATTTATTTATTTTTTTATTATTTTATTTCATTTTTTTATTTCCTATTATTTATGTGAAATTCTTTTTTCTCTCTCTCATTGCAAATCGTTGAGGATGTCTTGAAAATGATGTTTCGAAGACCATCTCTTGAGAACGTAGAGACAGAAGTGTCCACAAAACACTTGATCGCGGCTTTGCACACGTACAGTATTGTAATGAATTGACGATTTTAAATAATCCATCAACTCTTTGGGTGCTGAGATTCCGTAACCGTTGAAATAATAATTTCTTCTGCATTCTTGAACTACGTCACCCAATGTGTGCCCTCACCTGTAAACTCGACCAGGTTAAAAATTCTGCACTCGTCACCATCTCGCGGTTTTCTAGGCAATGCATCTCTGGAAAAAAACATCCAGAGATGCATTGCCTAGAAAACCGCGAGATGGTTACGAGTAAAAAATGTATTATTTTAATGCTTTGACTGCATCCAACAGATCGATGTTAGACAGGTTTATTAGGTAAGATGACACCTTCAAGCGACATGTTTGTATTTTCCATTTTCCAATTTATTTTATAGTTTAATTTATGTTGAATTTGTTTTTTCTATAACCTGAAAAGCAGACGACACTTGCAAAAATAATTCTTGAATAACTATTTTTTTTCATTTTTTGTCTCAAAAACATAGGTTATGACCCCTCGTTGGAACGAGCTCGTCGAGCTCGTTCCAACGAGGGGCCATAACCTATGTTTTTGAGACAAAAAATGAAAAAAATAATGAAAATTAATTGGCGATTTTTGAGAATAGCGCTGGCCGGTTTTTGCCGTTACGTTAGGTAAAGGGTTAAAAGAATAACACATAGACTACAAAGAGTACGTCGTGTGGAAGTGAGGGTTTGAAATTATGTGTATTTGGTACACAGTCTCGCCCTCTCTCTCCCTTTCCCTCTTTCTTCCAGCGTTGGGACGTCCTTCAAGACATGAGCCCCCTTCTAGCCGCCCCCCCCCCCCCTGCAATGCGGGCCCATCCCCTACGTCACTGCATCAACAGCAGTTGTTTGTTTGTATTTGGTGGTTTAACATTTTCAACAACCAGGGTCATATCGAGTCGGAAATAAAACAGGTGATAGTGATAACTGTGGTAACACAAACAAATTACCAAACATAATAAATTCAACAATAAACAACAACAACAACAACAACAACAACAACAACAACAACAACAACAATAACCTAATCAGGCCTTTTGAACGCAGATTCGTTCAATGTTGAGTTTCAAATTCAAAAGAAATGAGATAAAACTTAATTTTATTCTGCAGTGATCTCCCCTGATGTTCTTGGTCCGTTCCAAAAGATACCTCGACAAACTCAATGTGTATTCTCTAGTGATCTCCCCTGAGTTTTAGTCATTAATAAAATAACTTGTCGCGTTTTGTAAACATGTGAACAAAATGAAGATTGTTCTTTCTTTGCGTTTTTTGTTCACGAATAAGCACTTCTTTGGACGGGTAGCTTCACTTGGGAAACTCAAACTGAAAGTTACCATGAAGTCGCCGAGTGGAGGTTGCTCGAAACACAGTATTATGTGATTAAATCGTGTACTGCAATATAAACATCGGGGAGGGGGGGGGGGGGGGGGGGGTAATGCACACTGATAACGACGGAGGGCGGATTGAACCATATATGAGATTGGAACAAAATTATAGAAGTTAATATAAAACTTAGTAATGCGGACCGGCCGGACCACACAAGATTGTCCGCTCCATTGTCAACGCGGACCAGTCCGGTACAGTCCAGATCATTCCAGTCCGGTACCCATGCCTGGACCGGTCCAAAGCGGTCGGGTCCACCCATATGCTAACGAATTACACGTCTTCTCTAAGTTGTTATCCTATATATTAAAAATAAAATTAACTGCTTTGCAAACGGAGTGCATATGCAATGTTTGACGATTGTGTGAAGCACTGTCAGTCTCCGATGGCAGTGGTGGCAAGGGCACACTGCAATAACCCATGCAGTAACGCTGGATATTGTTATCTGGAACCGTGCACTAATCAGGTGCTTATGATTTGCTTGACCGATAAATATAATCTTTCAATCATCATTTCTACTCTTTGATCCTTGAAAAGGCTCGTGTAACACATCGTCGCTTGGGTGCTAGAATGTACTATGTCCCATAGAGGAGATAATACATAGTCCCATAGGGGACATAGGACATTCTAGCACTCAGGCGATAACATGCCGTCACCCCGGTATCTCTTTTGGCAGACTTCTGGCAATGCAACAATGTCGCGAGTAACGAGAAGTTAGACGTAGGCAACATCAAAGTACGCAGCCACAAGTCGGCGACATCAAAAGCATGCGGCCGCCCTCAAGCCGCGTTCAACTGAATCGCTGATACGCGCAGCATGGGGATCATGGCATCTATATATGCGATTGAGACGTTTTCAAGGGATCAAATACTTGGCTATCAACCACTTGAACCCATTAATACATCGTTGCTCTTGTATGTTGGGATATATACGCGATAAATTTGCGATTTGGCTCGACGTAAAATAGTGGACGGGACAGGAAAATGACGGACGGGACAGGAAAATTACGGCCCGGACATGTAAACCGTCCAAACCGGTCCAGTGGCACCCGGTCCAGACTGGACCGCGGTACAGGGTGGACCGAGGTTTTGCCTTTTGTACGAGTCGGTCGGGTGACGTTACACACGAATTGTTGAGAAAAAACATTAATTAGTGATGCGGACTGGATGTATGTTACAAGTTCAAGTATTAAATCTAGTCTCTTGAGAAAGTACATGATTACGAGCAGGCGGAAACAGATGTCTTGAACCCTAATCCTGACGAAAAAGACCCAACTAGAATATTATGAAAAGGCGGCGTTGTTACAAACCC
This sequence comes from Pictodentalium vernedei, assembly GCA_031216915.1. Taxonomy (NCBI): domain Eukaryota; kingdom Metazoa; phylum Mollusca; class Scaphopoda; order Dentaliida; family Dentaliidae; genus Pictodentalium; species Pictodentalium vernedei. Next base: position 79,003,596 of record CM062295.1, read on the forward strand.
CTACACCTCCACCCCCTAATTACGCCCCTGGCCCGAAGTGGGTGGATATCTCACCTTATATTTGTCTTGATTTAATCATACATTTTCATTGCCAAATTTCACATGAAAAGGATATGGAAATATGTTATTACAATTTGTTCAAACGCATAAGAAACAGGCGTGGAGTACAAAATATATGAACTCCGGAGTCAGCGTACGAGAACTGTTCCATGTACATGTAACGTGTGGTCAACAAAATATAAATTAGATATACCGAATCAGAACCACCCTCTACTTTCTTCCAGAGGTGACACGAACATAACAGAGTGGGAGGGACGTGTACACCTGATTTTTCGCCATTGTGATGGCTCATGTCACAACTGAGTGGTCTTCCAAAAAACATTATCAAAGCATGCTTACGTCGAATGGTGTTGTAATATTATTACACAGTCGGAATTTCAGGGTTTAAAAATCAATGAGAAGCGATAATGTAGTTGGAATATTAATCAGTAGGATTATAGTTGAAAATTGGTAAATAAAATAAATACACACATGTAGTGGTCGGATATACCGAAGCGGGGACTAATGGGTCCCAGTACACTACTCCCAAAGTTGCTCCACTGACAGTCTCGGCCAGGTTCCGCCCGGGGTTCTGTTAACAAGGTTGGAATGATCTAGTAGATTTTTAATCCTCTGTACTCCACAGGCCGTTTTTCCGGCCGGGTCACAATCTACGTCATAATGTCATTAAGGGGGTGACGGCAAGGTAAATGTGTGGTGTTGACCAATCAATATTTTCAACGTGCAGCCCTGAGGCTGCACGTTGAAAATATTAATTGGTCTACCCCCAAATAATAAAAGTGGACTCTTCGTTTTGCTACCATGGAACTGACATGGAAGATACCACCAGGGTTCAAAGGGTTAGGTAATGAACTTCAATAAAAAATCAAATGTTACAGAGACTCCGAATTGAACAACACTGCTGTCCTGGAAATTCTGATTTTATTCTAATAAAGATTTGTTGATTTATTTTTACAGGTATTCAACCCAAACATTCATGTGACAAGTGTGACCGTCTATCAGATACAGACAATTCAGTTTCATCTTAGTAATCAGTTTTAGTTAATCGAGTACGCGCCTCTGAAATTCTATATTCTGGATAACACATAATTATTTGGCATGGCCTGAACTGTATCAATGTAAGGTAGCACGAAATCGTCATATAATATTGACAGTCTCCTAGTTAAGACTACTAGTCTATATACCAAGTTACAAAACGTATTCATAGGAGGCAGGTATAACGATATATCACAGAGTCATTCCAACACAGTAAGTCAATATCAATCCAATTCTTATTGGTCTCGGAGAAACACTTAGAATTCTTCGAATCACTAAAAGAATCTGATTTTGGAAGCTTGATGCTTCAGATTATATAGAAATCTGAACTCATCAAATTCTAACTCATATCACTACGCGTCGGCAGGCCTGACAGTCTAGAAAATCAAGGAGTGCAAAACAATTGCCCTCCACAGATTGCTTGGGAGTGCAAATACTCCTGGAATGTTCAATGCATATACTTGTATGCTATTTGGGTTATATTCACTTCAAGGTATTACTATTCTGAGTGAAAAATTATACTACATTCAGCTACACGATGGAAAAAATGGCACACACATCTTCTCATTGTACAAAATGTTGCATTCAATTCTGATGTGACTGTCTTCTACATTCAAAATGTGTTGAAATGCAACACAGAATGGGTCATGAATTATTGCGAATCAATGCAACATTGGCAAAATTAATGATAAGATTTTAAAGGCAGTCCCAAACATGTCTAGCATTCCAGAACATCAAGAGGTGCAAATAATTGCCCTCCTCAATGTTTTCTATGCGTGCAGCACTCCTGCACTCCCAAAGAATGCCAGACCTGCGTCGGAGGTATCAAGGGAGGGACTGGGAAGAGCCCCTGACATCATTTATCTTGAAAGTACCCAACTTCCTATATACAGACCTTTATAATGGTCACATTTGCGGACATCGTGGACTTGCCAAGTCAGCTGCTGTTCAACCCCATTGGTGAATCTTTTTGGTTATACTGATTACCTGATATGTCATTTTTATTTCCTCTCGGGACTGTTTTGGTGCCTCATATATCTACTAACCCAGTGCGGCCTAATTACGTCTGTAGTCACATTTTACTGTAACTGAACAAGTGCCCTAACATTAGTCTTCAGCTAAATTCGATATTACATTATAAGTACTTTGGCCGTTGTTTCTGAGCATGCCTTGGCGACCTATATAGTATATAAGCCGCCAAGACCTGCCTAGAGACAACTGCAAAGCCACAGGATATAGACTGTCATTATGTAGCAAGAAGGTATTAAAATGTCCAGGCCTTCAAGTTGAAGACGTTTATTTTGAAATTGGACAAAAAGCGTAAAGATACTATGTCTTACTCCCTTCAATTTGGGAAAATTCCTTCTATTTGGGGACAGCGAGTGGTTACCTGTGTGAGTTTTGTAGAATTTAAAGACCTATTCCTATGGTGATTTATTATATAGCCACTAGCACATAAACGGTCGTGCACAGCCTGGCTCTTACTTTGCTGAGTGAGAGGGAGCGCGGTGGCTTAGTGATTACGGCACTGGACTTCAAACTAAAAGGTCTCTGGTTCGATCCCGCCAGGGGTAACTGCGTTGAACCTGGGTGCATTTGTCTTCAACCAATGCTAACCCTGCGTCTGTGGAGTTAGTGCATTGGAGAGGCTGACAGTTGCTAGTTTGATTTACAGGTCAAAATAAACATTTAATAATATAGTCGATAGTGACCTGTTTTCAATCAATGTTAACCATGTTTGTTCGGAGTTAATACATTGGGGAGTCTGAAAGATGCTCGCCGTTCCTCCGTGATTCTCTCCGAGTATACCGGCTTCCTCAACCGTACAACTGCCCGACACGTGGTGACCCTGGGTGTCGAAGGTGTCGATAAACCCCAATAAACAAATACTAAATAGAAATTGGTGAATCGGTAGATTTGTTATTTTTATGGTCCTGTTAGTTAAAATGTTGCCCACAAGAGTGAGCATCCACCCTGAAAAAGAGTGGGCGCCCATTCACCGTGTATCGTACTGTCCATTTAACGTAAGACAAAACAAATACATTGACAAAAAAAATCAATTTTTTTTTCATGGAACAAATTTATGAAAATAGTTTGTCATAACAAGTAATAAAAACCATTTCAGAAATGTGATGGTGGTAACAACGGTGAATAAAGATAGATAACTCTTACTTTGACTGAACCTTTGCCGAAAGTAATATCCTTTCTGTGCTCCACGCGGAAATTACAAACCATATTCTGTTCTATTTTTCTCCTTTTGCCCCCAAAGCACCCTTATGATCCCTCACTGGAACGAGCTCGTTGTTGTGGGTCATAAGTTGTGCTTTGAAAACAAGAAATGAATATTTTCAATATTCAAGACAATTGCTTGCAAGCATTGCTTGACAACCATGCAACTTTCGGAGACAAGGAGATAAATAGAGATTATTACCATTATGTGGATGTACAAAATATGTATCCGAGTCTCGCTCCGGGTTCAAAGGGTAGATCACGACTCGTCTCCGACGAGTCGTGATCTACCCTTAGAACCCGGAGCGAGACTCTGATACATATTTTGTACATCCACATAATGGTAATAATCATTTTATCTTACAATATATTGGGGATAACTCAAGAATGTAGACGAATATATAACGAACTATTTATTCGTACGGATGAACAAAAAGAAAAATAATGGAACTCACGCGAAAAAAATGGAACTCACGCGAAAGGAACGTGCTTGTATCCGACCCCCTGATACAAACATCTGTATCGGGGGGCGGATACACGACCGTTGCGGAGTTAATACATACAAAATACATGTTGATTGTAAGATAAAAAAGTTATGAGAAATTTGATATGTGATATTATTGAATGGTAATTATGCATGTGGGGAGAAAAACAGAAAGGTAATTTCTACTGAATCACGACGGTTGACCTTCCATATCCGCCTTTGTCATCACTGTGAAGTACAATTTATATACATTTTACGAAAGAAGCCCGCATAGAGAAAAAACAAACAAAAATCACATCTTTCATTTAATGTTCTCGCCACTCTTTGTCTACAGATAAGATTTGACAGTGTCAAGGAGAGGTAAGTGGACAGAGGATTTCGACTGGATCCCGACGCAGTCGCGACCCGGGCGAAATTCTGTCCGCTTTTATGATTACAGTACTGTACATTTTATGGACGAATTATGTAGATGGGTTGGGAGGGGGAGGGGGTAAAAATTTTGAGTAGTATATTTAGAGATATTCTCAATAACGCCAGTACAAATTTATTTATTTATTTATTGGTGTTTAAGGTCACATATTTCTGCACAATGGCTAATCGTGACCGCAACATTGAGATAAATTCAAATTTAGTCAATCGTTTATACCCATGTTGCCCATTTTAGAGGACTTCCACCACAAGCACTGGTGACTGGGTTCTATTTTTCCAGAAAAACAGAGCTTGTATACCAAAGTAAGCAAGCACTGCTTCTTCTCCTGGGGTTCCCACTTGGACGTCTGAACTAAAATGTAATTGACCTGACCAGCGTTCGGATATGGGACACCACGACATGTTGCTTGTTTTAGGTTTAGATCAGAGGTTAGATAGTAGTACATATCAGGGATTAAAATTCATGCGCGAATCCGAATCGATTCGCGCAAATGATTCTCGCAAGGGAAACAACGAGAATCAACTTAGATTCGCGCAAAATGTTCATTTGATTCTTGTCGTAAATTCTAAAGGTGGCTTTAATAAGCCAAAAGAATGCACTGCCTTTGCCCCCTCATAATAAGGTAAAAAAACTACACTTAGCAGTGGTGTATAGTGAAGTCTTGGCTGCCTATATAGGCAGCCAAGACTTCACTAGACACCACTGCCACGATACTGTAATTTCCATCAGCCAGACCACCAAAAGCCTGTATGTTGGAACATGTGTTGTACGTGTACGTGTGTGAGAAACACTACAGAATGGAAACTGGGTCCATAAAGGGAAAACTCTCTGAAAAAAAAGCTATGACGTTTGCCTTTTACTATGGCATATGTAAATGTTGCACTCACATAACAGTACTCTCAAATTCAAAATATTTTAGAACTGAAAATTGATTCTCGCAACAGGAGCTCGCGAGAATCGAAACTGATTCTCGTGAATCGAGGCAAATTTTAAGGCTTGCATATATCTGGGACACAAAAAGTTTGTTATTCTATTTGTTCATACATGTAATAAGCCATTGACTGCATTTCTTGGAACACTCTCTCACAGAAATGATGTTGAGGTTAATGCAATAGTACATACAACAGAAGTGAACTGATTGATAAAAAACAAACATGTATGTCTTCTGTCATCCCTTTACTACAGAATTCTAGCTCTTAACAGTTCTTAGAAAGCTCTCTCACAGAAATGGTGTTGCAGGCTAACACAGTCGTAGCAGAATTAAACTGAAGGATAACAACAAACATATTTCTATTCTGTTATTCCTTCAATAGATTATTCTGAGAATAATATTGATGACAATTTATTTCTCAACCTACTCCTGGTTTGTTTGTTCGTGATACTTCGGCAGCCAGTCGCCTGTTGGGTGGAAACTCCCCTATACTTGTAAATTTAATAAAATATGGTGAAAAAAGCTGTATGTACAATTTACTTATAGAAGTACATGTAGACCTCTCAAGTAATTATTTCTATCAACAGTGACCACAAGGTACTTCTTGAAGAATTCTAATTTTTTTTCTACTAAAATATCTACATGTAGAGTTGGTGCTAACATTGGTCAGAAGCAAAAAAAAACTATTTTCAACAAACGTATTTAAAGTAAAGACCTCGCCCATCTGGAATTCACAGAATAGAGCCATATTTGTTTTTACACTACCAGCCAAAATAAGTTGTAAAAATAAAGGCAATAAAATTTCTCGGTTTTCTCGTTTGATCATACCATCAGTCTTTCGATTTGATTTTTAGGAACTGTTAACACAGTTCTTTTGAAGAATCCCATTTTGGGACTTTATGATTTTTAGGAACCTCTCACAAAGTTCTTTTCAAGGATCCTATTTTGGAACTTCATGATTTTTAGGTACCTCTTACAAAGTTCTTTTCAGGGATCCTATTTTGGGACTTTATGATTTTAGGAACTCTTCACAAAGTTCTTTTCAATAATCCCATTTTGTGACTTTTGGTATCTCTAATCAAACGAAAAGAAAAACTGAAAATAATTCTTCTAGTTATCCTACAGTTTATTATGGAGTGTAGAATATTATATAAAGTGTGAGGCCGGTCTGGAGTTCTTAAAAATGCAGGAGGGCTACAATACCTCCCTTCGCATGGCCTGAGGAGCGATTAGTTCTCTTCAAGCTTACTAAAATTGAAAGTGGCAAAATAATGTTTCACTATTAATGAATTAGTGACCTTTGTACATTTTATTTGGTGCTGCTAACAAGGTAGACTCTGTGAGACGGCTACAACCCCCCCCCCCCCCCCACCCACACACCTCCGGGCCTCGACTGGGCCCAAAGGTTTGAGAGGGTCAGCGTGGCCGTCTTACAGAGACCACTAACACAGCACAGATATAAAAAGAAGTGGGTTTTAGGAATATGCTGTTATGGTTAGCATTATTTTCTAAAGCCATGAGGCCTAGTTTCCGCCTTCAATTTTTTTAAGGCGAGCAATGGGCCAGCGAATAAATCGTTCTCCTGAAAATGCCAGGCCTGGTGAGGCTTATTAAAGTGACTACTGTCAGGGAATTTTCAACACGAGGGTGAACAAAGAACACCCAAGAGCATTTAGAATGGGGAAAAGTAATTCTCAATTTCATTTATGTCTTTTCATTTTTGCTATATGCTTACCCATATAAAGCGGAGAACACCTCTTGGGGATGTACGATTTCTAACAATAATAAACTCTGTATCGGTGTTAATACTGACGTATATAAATAGATGAATATTCCTTACATTTCAACTGTTTGAATATTACTTTATAACACATACTGTCAGATTCTGATAACATCTAAAGAAACAATACATTTGTTTTTAAATTACACATTCAACCTACAATTTAACTATTGTACAAACCAAATTATCTTGCAACGAATATAACGAATTTATTTACAGCTGCACTTAACCCTTTAAACTCGAGTGGTATCTTCCATGCCAGTTCAATGGCAGTCCATATTCATTATTTGGGGTAGACCAATCAGTATTTTCAACGTGCAGCCTCGGGCTGCACGTTGAAAATACTAATTGGTCCACCCCACAATATTTACTAAACAGCCATCCTATATAATGGCGTTGTGGCGTATGTTCCTGCCCGGAAAAAGGGCCGCTGGGTTCAAAGGGTTAACCATTTACTTAACCACAAATTTACCAACAAATTCTTCAATAACTGAAACAAATCCTATTTTTTACCCCAACGAGCTCATTCCAATGATGGGCGATAAGCTATGTTCTTGAGTCAACAATGGAGACATGAACAAAAAATATCCGATACTTGAGAATAACACTCTTCAAATATTCCCGTCATGCTAGTTAGCTATTTACCTGACACCGCAGTATAAAACGGCCAGAAAATTAACCAGAATAAGCCTACGACAACTAAAATATCTCACCGAGCTGGTTCTAATGATATCCATATTTGTATGGTTTTATTGAAAAATTGTGAAATTTGTTTTCGAAAAATGTCAAATTTAACTTATTTTTAAAATGTTGTGTTTGATAAAGGGTTACAGGATTAAAATAAACTGCCAAATTTAAATTGAATGTGGTACTGAGTACGATATTATATTATGGCAGGCTCTTTAGAAGATCTTTCCAACAACCCCATAAATATGATCAATAACTACAGAAACTCGAGATGAAGAAATTCATTTGCAGTTCAACCTTATTCATTTTGTTTGATTTTGTAAATATTAACCCTTTACCCAACGTAACGGCCAAAACCGGCCAGCGCTATTCTCAAAAAATTGCCAATTAATTTTCATTATTTTTTTCATTTTTTGTCTCAAAAACATAGGTTATGACCCTTTATTGGAACGAGCTCGTTGAGCTCGTTCCAATGAGGGGTCATAACCTATGTTTTTGAGACAAAAAATGAAAAAAATGAGTTATTCGAGATTTTTTTTTGCACGTGTCGTCTGCTTTTCATGTTAGGTAAAGGGTTAACAGTTTCGCTATAAAAACGGTACATTTGTGGCGGTTCTCGTGATTTGTGTTGTGTTGTCGGTCGTGTGGCTTAATATCTTTAACTTTAAGGTGCTATATAAGTAATTAAATTTTGTTTATTTTGAAATTCCCACCTCAGATATTCCTTAAATTCAAATTCAATATGCACAAATAAGCATTAAAATGAAGGTTGGAGGTATAGAACACGAAAAATATATGACATCAACTCGTAGAGTTGACAGCAGGTACCACTGGTTCCTGAACGTCTGCTACCGTATTCGTACCAGAACTGATAATACAATACTAATTCCCCCAAGAACTACTTGTGACCAAATGTGATTGATCAGTTCATTTTATATATGTTACGTGTTCTATACCTCCCAACCTTAATTTTGATGTATAATTTGTGTATATTTAATTTGAATTTAAGGAATATCAGAGGTGGGAATTTCAAAATAAACAAAATATTCTCTTACTTATATAGCACCTTGAAACTTTATTCAAGTAACTGAATAATGCATCGTAGGCATTCCGCCTATTGGTAGGTAATAGATTTACATGCGTCGTTGTATTTACATCGTCAAAGCCTCTACTCAAGACAAATTGGCTTACCGAAAGCAGTGGGGATGCGTTACGCCCCACATTTCAAAAAGGTGGTGCATAGCATTCGCCGAGAAGAAAGTATCACAGTAGCACAGTGTCAATCTATTGACAAATTCTTTCATCATTGGAGATTGCTGTTATGTTATAGCCCCACCATGCTGCCCGGGAGTACCGACAGAAGGGTGGGGTGGGGTGGGGGGGGGGGGGGGGTGAGCGTATGCACTGGTCAGCAAGATCTCCTGACCTCAATCCAATCGAACATGTCTGGAATGAGCTGCAGCTTGCAATTTCAGTCCGTCCAGTCCAACCAAGAAATGTCCAGGGGCTTGGTTCCATGCTGGTCCAAGAATGGAACAACATCCCACAAAGGTCCATCTGGAACCTAATTAGGAGCATGAGAAGGCGTTGTCACGCTGTAATTAACAATAATGGGTCTCATACTCGATACTGAACCCATATCAGTTCGCTCCATCAACCTTTTGGCAAATTTGAAAAATTTCCTCTTTTACCAATAACATCCATTTTCCATGGTTATCGTATTCACAGCTAAACAATAATGTCAAACACAAACACAATCTCAATTTTTGTGCTTAAATCATTAAAGATATAATTAAATATAAAATATATACACTTTTCATAACAATATTTCAAATAAAACGTAAAACAGGTAGCTGGATATACTTGGTGCTTAGCAAACTATGAGTAGAATCAGGGGTGGCGCCTGGGATTTCTCGACAGGGGGGCTGACCTCTCCGACAGGGGGCTATAACATTTGACCTCCCAAACGAAGGAAAATGAGTGAAAATTGGTGAATTGGAGAACCAAAATAGAAGCAAATTGAGTATTATTTAACCCTTTACCTACATGTAACCTGAAAAGCAGACGACACTTGCAAAAATAATTCTTGAATAACTAATTTTTTTCACAAAAACATAGGTTATGACCCCTCATTGGAACGAGCTCGTTCAAATGAGGAGTCATAACCTATGTTTTTGAGACAAAAAATTAAAAAATAATAAAAATTAATTGGCTTCTTTTCAGAAAAGCGCTGGCCGGTTTTGGCCGTTACGTTGGGTAAAGGGTTAAGAACATTATGAAAACCCCCTAAAGACAGCTGTGCCAACTAAGCTTATAAGCTTATTTTGAATTTTAATGGGAGAGTGAGGAGTGGGTGTCTGAGAACGGTAGTAGAAAATTTGCACGTAGTGGGTGGGTTGGTGTAAAAAGGAGCCGAATAAAAAATAGGACGTCACGTCTTGCAAATTTTTAGGCGTTTATTGAATTCTGTTGTCTTCCATTTGGTTAGGATAAATTATTTTACTGAAGTTTACCGGAGTGTCCCTAGGCTATAGGCACTCTCCAATAAACTACAACAGCATAATTTATGTGAAGACATAGAGAGTAATCGTTTGACTGGACTTGCTACGTGAAATAATTCATGAGAGGTGAGGGACTTTGTACAAGCACGAGGGCGTGAATGCGCACGAGTGTTTTACAATATAGTCTCTTGCCTCGAATGAATTATTTCACGTAACCAGTCCAGTCAAGCGATTACTCTGTTTATTACTTTTCATAATTAACGATAATTATATTATTCAGCAGATAGTTGCATCTAAGTACTTAATTCTACGAACTGCACCTCAGAAGAAATCAGCGACACTTGTCTTTTTCAAATTTCTAGGATGCCATAGAATTAAGAAAGGACGCTGGTTTTATTTATATTGGCATGACGGGGGTTCGAACCCACGCCGAGAGAATTTCCTTCGGCACCAACCGCCTAGCGAAACTATACTGAACCACGCACACCACTCGGCGACCGACAGACCCCAAAAAGGGAATGCTAGTTAACCAAATATATACGAGGCCAGTACAGAACACACGGAATACTCAATTATTTAATTATTCATCAGATAGTTGCATCTAAGTACTTGATTTTACGAACTGCACCTCAAAAGAAATCAGCGACACTTGTCTTTTTCAAATTTCTCGGAAACCATAGAATTAAGAAAGGACGCTGGATTTGTTTACATTGGGATGGCGGGGATTCGAACCCACGCCGAGAGAGTTTCCTTCGGCACCAACCGCCTAGCGAAACTATACTGAACCACGCACACTACTCGGCCACCGACAGACCCCAAAAAGGGAATGCTAGTTAACCAAGTATATACGAGGCCAGTACAGAACACACGGAATACTCAATTATTTAATTATTCATCAGATAGTTGCATCTAAGTACTTAATTCTACGAACTGCACCTCAGAAGAATTTTTCAAAGTCCCGTCTTGAATAAAGTCCCGTTTAATGGGTTTTGCAAAGTGCAAACTCACCGAGTTGTTGTAAATAATTATATTATTTAACCCTCTACCTTACGTTACGGCCAAAACCGGCCAGCGCTATTCTCAAAAATCGCCAATTAATTTTCATTATTTTTTCATTTTTGTCTCTAAAACATAGGTTATGACCCCTCATTGTAACGAGCTCGTCGAGCTCGTTCAAAGAGGGGGTCATAACCTATGTTTTCGAGAAAAAATGAAAATAATAGTTATTCATGAATTTTTTTTTTGCAAGTGTCGTCTGCTTTTCAAGTTAGGTAAGGGATTAAAGAAAAAGAAACAATGAAGTCCCCATTACACCCACGGCAAAGCGTCTTCGTTTGCGCGCAAGGATACATGGCCCAATTGTTGATTCCATAATTCACTTGTGAAGTTATCGTTTACAATCAAACCCGGAAGTCCCAGTAAATCACACTTTGGAAAGTAATGAAAAAATATTTCAAACCGTTTTATTATGTATTATATTTCATAATATTTAAAAACTAGAAGTCTCCTAGTGATGACATTATTATTAATTTTAGAGAAAAATGTCGGTCTTCATTTTTATTTTTAAACTTATAGAGGCAGAGTTTAAACGCCATCTATCTATTTATTTATTTATTAATTGGTGTTTAAGGTCACATATTTCTGCACAATGGCTAATCATGACCGCGACAGTTTTACGGGTGGAGGAAGCCGGAGTACCCGGAGAGAACCACCGAGCAACTGTCAGCTCCCCAACATACTAACTCCACACAAGCAGGGATAGCATTGGTTGAAGACAGGTGATGGCGTTTAAACGGGTGTGGGGGGGGGGGGGGGGGGGGGCTCAGTAGGCAGAGGTGAAGGCTGCAAGCCGAGAGGTCCTCAGTTCGAATCCCACCTGCGGCAATTGCGTTGTGTCCTTGGGCAAGACACTTCACCCCCATTGCCCACGTGGAGACACGGTGATGCTGTGTACTAAGGCGTACTGCACCATCGACCTGCAGTACGCCTTAGTACACAGCGTCACCGTGCCCCCACGTAGGCAATGGGGGTGAAGTGTCTTGCCCAAGGACGGTGCAGTACGCCTCAGTACACAGCGTCACCGTGCCCCCCACGTGGGCAATGGGAGTGAAGTGTCTTGCCCAAGGACACAACGCAATTGCCGCAGGTGGGATTCGAACCGAGGACCTCTCGGCTTGCAGCCTGCACCTCTACCTACTGAGCCACCGCCCCCGCCCCCCCCCCCCCCCCGTTTAAACGCCATCACTTTTACAAATATTTGGTCAAAATGCAAGCCATCACTATTATTCAGCCATCACCATCGTTTGGCAGATGAAAGTATTGAACAATGACAAACACTGCAGTTTGTTAATAGTTATTGTGGTTTGTAGAGACTTATTTTATCCGTTCTGTAAGTTGTTACAGCTAGAGTTTTAGTACATATATTATAACACATACTTTTTGGTTTATCAATTCCGTGTTGATCAGTTAGAATAGTAGATACATACTCACCATCCTTACTAAATTTTACAATGCAATTGTTGTCACAACTACATACAAAAAGACTGCCGTCATTATTAATACACAGTCCCCGTGGTGTCACCAGATCTCTGTGTTTTATCACAGCCATACATTGTAAACCATTTAAACTCAATGCTACTATCCTATTATTGCCAAAATCAGATACATATATTCGTTCACCACATACAGAACTTCTCACATAATTTGGACGATTGAAGATTTTATCGGATTCATCTATTATTGAGCCTTTATCAGATATACTTCTTACCACATTATCTTTATAGAAACTTACATAAAATGTATCATTGAGCCTACAGATTCCATCACAATGATTTGTTAATTTAATTTGATTCACTGCTGACAAATCGTGTGCGTTGTAGATATTTATTTGCATATTGTTATGAAGTGTCGTGGCCAAGAGATTATTATAAGTACACAGGTCTGATGCCAAACCTGGTATATCTACAGACCTTGTGATTCGGCCTTTGCTAGTAATTTTATGTAATTTATCTGGGTGAAATGTTGCTACCACCATCTCTCCGTCTTTGTGGGGATTGATATCAATTATACTTCTGATCCAACCTCCATTACAAGTGAACTGTTCGGCTTTTACAAACTGTTCCGTTGAACAATCCGTCATAGATGATATTTTAACAAGGTTTCCAAATATGTTTGAAATACTATTAATATCGTCTTGAATAAAGTCCCGTTTAATGGGTTTTGCAAACTCACCCAGTTGTTGTAAGTTATTTTCTATTCTTGTAAAGTTTTCTCTGGAATCGGACGAAAATTTAATTGCATCGGACAATGATGAAGTGGACGACGAAGAGTGATCGGTGCCAGAAAATATTTGGTCACGTAGTTTTTCTATCTTCTTTTCCAGCTCTTCAATCTCGGCATCGACAGCTCTCCGTGCCTGAGAATTTTTATCTAACTTTGACAATTCAGTTTCTCCAACTTTTTCTAGTTCTCTAACACTTTTCTTTTCCGCCTCATCAATTTGATGACGGAGTTCATTGTAGCGGCTGTGAATGTCCCGTCTGCCATGGCTGACATGTTCTGTAATTTGATTTTTGTACGAAGCTAATTTTTTATCTTGTTGCCCTACATCAAACTTGATACGATCTAAACGTTGAACGCATTCTTCAAAATCATGTTGGATGTCGACGAAGTATACAATTTCTTGACATTGGCGATGTTCCTTTCTCCAGCATTCATCACAACATTCAATGGCGTCCGTTTTACAGTAGCTGACGATCGACTTGTTATGAGGCATACAGCGCTGACCGAATTCTGTAGTTCCCTCTCCAGCATCACTGGTGGTGGAGGGATTTCTTGCTGTACATCCGTTACCACTATCCTCTCTTGGTGTACCATCATGAGATATATGACTCTGACTGATCCCTCCTGTTCCCTCCCCAACATCACTTGGGGAAGCAATGCCTCCAGTTGCCATGATTCGTAATAAAAATTTTATCGACACAAATAACAAGAAACAGCATGAAACACCAACAACGTCTCGTGGATACAAAGGCACAAAGGTTGAACAGACACTACGCACGCAGTTTTGTGATTTTTCTTCAAATTGTTTACATTGATCGACACTTCCAAGAAACAGATCTTGTTATTTAGCGCGCGTGCGCGTTTTATCTGGGACGATTTTTGACACAGTTAACGGTGTATCATATCAATGAGGAAGATTGAATTGAGTCGATGAAACATGGAACTCTGCATAAATCTGAAACGAATATTTGCAATTCTCCTTTACTTGGTTTTGATTTATTTTCAAACTAAACTATTCTATAATGCAGTCTGCAATACATATATATACTTTTATTCCTTCTGCTAAAGTGTTTTAGCAACAGTGAAACAAAAAACATTCCGACTAGAAAGTCCGACCCACATTTTTTTGAAGGGGACAATGAATGCCCGGTTGAACTAAAATAGACTGCAGGCAGAAAACAATGAGACCGATCGTACTAAAATAATACCGCAAGGTAATCAATGCGACTGCATGTGGCCGCAGGCGAAGTACAGGGGTTATAGTCCCCAAAACGAACACTACTGGTAATAAGGGGTTTACCAAATATTTATCCGAAGTTTTGTACGATAATTTTGATTTTAACCCTAAAAATTGTACATTTAACGCTTTACCCAACGTAACGGCAAAAAACGGCCAGCGCTATTCTCAAAAATCGCCAATTAATTTTCATTATTTTAAAAATTTTTTGTCTCAATAACATAGGTTATGACCCCTGATTGGAACGAGCTCGTCGAGCTCGTTCCAACAAGGGGTCATAACCTATGTTTTCGAGACAGAAAATTAATTATTCAAGAATTTTTTTTGCAAGTGTCGTCTGCTTTTCATATTAAGTAAAGGGTTAACGTATAGCACGATATCCAACTTGTGTTTTCCGCAACTAAGGACAGAGAGACCGCATGTAAATTTCTGGTTCCCAAAACACCATATGAACACTATCTGGTGATCTGGGGTATATTCAGTGTATATCCGAACTTTGGTATTTTGATTTTAACCCCTAAAATTACTCCTTTAATGTATAGCGCGACTTCCGATTAACGGGGAGAGGGGGGGAGGAGGGGGGAGGAGGGGGGGAGGGGGGGGGGGGTAGCGCGTTTCGCTACTGTTTTTCTTTTCACGGTCTCTTCAAGGTGGGCTTTACAGTGCATTTCGCTACTGTTTTGTCTCAGCCACTTTGGGCTTTTACAGCGCATTTCCTTTTTTTTTATTGCGTTACTCGGATTGTCTGATTTTATTGCTCCAAATCACGTGGAACTGAATTCTCAGGTCGATTCAATTGACTTGGAAAACAATGAAAAAATGGAACTGTATATATACTGGATCCACTAATATGCGGAATTCGTTACTTAACCCTCTACCTAACAAAGCAACCAAAAACGGCAGAAACATCAATCAGAATAAGCCTACCAGAGCCTAATATATCTCGGAAGTTTTTCAATAAAACCATACAAATATGGGTATCATTGTTCTCGTCGCACTGGTTCTAATGAAATCCATATTTGTATGGTTTTATTGAAAAATTGTGAATTTATTTTCGAAAAATGTGAAAATTAATTATTTTGATTTAATACTGTATTAGATAAACGGTTAACTGGGATTCACCGTTTGCAATGTCAGCAATATTCATATTGTGTTATGTCACCTCCAAACTTAGCAGTACTTTTTAAAACCATTTTTGTTTTGATACACCCACCCTCGATTATAGTGGATGTCTGTGTGAATATTTCCCCCAAGACGCGAAATGTCTGGAGCCTGGTACATTTAAGTACTCTGCTTTGTTTATCTTGTGTGGTGGGGCTGGGGTACTTTTCCTCAAGTTCTTTTGAATGGAGATATTAACCCCCAAAGTGTAACCACCACCGCCCTTGTCCAATACATGTAAGCTTGAAATTCTTTAAAAAGAATTTTCGAGAAGCGCCACTGACAATACTTGGAGATGGGGCGGGGCAGTTCCTATCAAAATCACCTGCGTTTTGTTCAAAGTCGAGTTTTGTACCGGGACGACCCGTCCAAAAAACCTAATCTTTTTGAGTGTGTGCGTATGTGAGTCGGGGGGGGGGGGGGGGGGGAGTTGCACGTGTTTTCGAAGGAAGATATGAATCACCAGTAACAATGCTTTGAGATGTGGTAGTGACCTCTTTTCAGTGAGAGAGCTTCAACTTTGTTAACAGAATGGTTCTTGTTTTTGTTCTATATTATGGAGAGATGGCATCATGCATGCACAAAATAAGAATGCTTCATGGGCATTTTCTGGCGCGCTTGTACTTACAAAAGACGTTTTCGTGCCTATTTACTGACATGACGAGTTTCGAAATATATACAGTGGAGTACAATTACATTTTAACGATCTACCCACCACATCGTAAAGGATCACACAGGTAATTTTTCCTTAATACAAGGCATATCTGGATTCTTAGCATGGGAGGTATGCACTTTCTGGCTGCCGCACATCCAACAACAAGGTATTGCAGATGTCGCCTAGTTGCAAGCAAGGGACGAAATATCGACTCTTGTACAATCCCACGAAACGATATTGAAATGTAGTCATTTATTGGGATTCAAGAACGCTTTCGACAACCAGGGTCTCCTCATGTCGGACGGTTTTACTGGTGGTTTTAGGTGGAGTATCCGGCGAAAACCACCGAGCAGCAACTAGCAACTGCCAGACACCCGAGCTTACTAACTCCAGAAAAGCAGGGTTATATTGGTTCAAGAAAATTGTCCCATCAACGTGCAGTACGCCTTAGTACACAGCGCCACCGTGCAAAAATCACTAACTGTTAAAAAACGGTCACTATAAATTACTTCCGCCAACATGTATGGTATATGGAGATTTAATACTTGGATGTCGGTTTCTAAACACTTAGCCGCAGGCGGGGTGTTTAAATGAGACATCCAGGTATTAAATCTCCATATACTATACTTGTTGACGGAGATAACGTTTTTGTCCCGTTTGAAACACAATATAAACATAGTGGAAACAAATGTTTCTATTGTGTTTCAAATACAATGAACCCCTTCCTACACGCCGAGTCTGCCTTTCCTTGTGGGAAGGGGTTCATTGCGGTATTCCTTTCACTAAAAAATCAATATTATTTTGCCCTGTCCATTAAATGAAGTGTTGAAAGTGTACTATTTTTCTATCTTTATTAGTATTAAATCGAAAATGCATACTTTCTCGTTTCAAGCAAAACATTTTGGTTGTTTCTATCGCATGTATGACAGTCTTGACAGATAGTCTGATCGAATTGTTTACCCGAAGCTACCTCTGACCTTGCATATAATTAACGTCAAAGATGGCTAATCGGCAATGGGCTTATTGTTTTTATAGACGTGTGAAGGCGTGTAAAAACACAGAATGACACGCGTGTGCCGTTCTGTGTATCCATTAGAATAGGGTATGAAATTCCCTACTGTTGATGGTTTGAAACTTGAAATTTCTAACTATGGAAAATATTGGACAGGGTGTGCATAGGGTGGGGTTAATACCCCCGACTCCCCGTCACTTTGTCTCCATCGAAATAATTCGAAATTAATTTCTCTTTCTATGTTTGTCTGTTGTGGTATTTCTCATCGGTAATTCTTTTTTTATGATAATCAAATGAACCTATTACTTCTCACAAAATCTCACGGAAGCGAGCTCAAAGAGCATGTTCGAATGCGGGAGGGGGGGGGGGGGGGTTAGAATATTTCGTGCATGAAAGTTATACGTTTGGAAATAAAAATTGCGGAAATAAGATTTTGAAGCTGCAGAGCGTGGAGAGAATATGCCGACGATACGTGAACTATCACAGCCCAGAAAGGCGGAGTGGGGAGGAGTTGGGGTGGTGGTGTGGTGGTTAACTTATGTCTATCCAGATTTCTCGTTACGTTTTTTTTCCGTTTCTTTGTATTGTTCTGAGCATTTTATCTTCTTTTGTTTGGAAGATCTTCTGAGTAAGTGTTCGATTTTCGGAAGTTCAGGAACTCCTTCTCTCAGCTGAACACAAATAGCACGCAAAAACAAGACATTTAGATTGCGGGAATATTTTGTACTTTTGTACACAGAATATTAACCGTGAGAATAACGTATCACAAAACAAATCGGGTCTGTGGCGATGATTCACCTAAGATATACATCTGAAATAGCAACAGGAAAATATATCTGACTGAAACACATTTTAAGTTATTGTGATAAATTCGCGGTAATGTGGTCTGAGGTTTGTATTTTCCAGCTTATGTCAATTCATCACAATAAAGTATATGTTCGAGTAAGACTCTATCCACAGCCCAGAACCCACATCGTGAAATGAACAAGGCAACTTTTAACGATCACACATTCAGTTAGTAAACCTGTCGTGTACCTCACAAAGTCGTTGGACATATAATCAATGAACCAGGGGTGCGTTCGGAGTAACAAACGGTATTTACCACAGGTACCCGAACGCATACCGACAGTGACCGGTGGTGTATTTCGACTCCGAACGGAAATTGGTTGTCATCGGTAACAACATGGCGGAAAAAAAATGCATAATCGCCGCTTCACTTCTGAATATTTGTTCCCAACATGTTTCAAACGAATGACAATGTTTTTTGAGCTAGCTAAAAGTTGTGCCCCCTCCCCCAACCTGGTTACGCACTGTATCGAAGGCGAACAGCTCCCCGTGCTTCGGACGCCTCTGGGAACGGATTAATGGCGTGTGCATACCTAAGTTTACGTTTCAATGCCTCGAAATTGGGACATTATCCGGTATTTTGTGTTATTTCTTACAAAAATAACCGTATATTCACTTGAACCTTCATTACAGCAATTCACTGTCAATTGCTTACTTTTTGCCAACCAAGAAATTTTCTCATTCTTTATAGAATCTTTTCCATGGTGGTATTTTAATTTTGAATCGGTCAGCGTTCGCCATTTTGGATTTCGCGTTGGTGAAAAATTCCACACCCTCGAGCATGGTCTCACAAATGTACCACTGGTGAAAAAAATGGTGGAATTGGTACCAATCTTTACCGATGGTACCGAATAGCTACCATTGGTTACCAAAGGTAGGACTCCGAACGCACCTCAGATAAAGACAGAAGTCACTCCATCGTAGATCAAATCGTAAACCAATTTGTAATTTAAATGGCACTTCATTCGGAACATCGTCTGCTGCGGTTTGTGACAAATTGACAGAAGTAAAGCGGTTTCCAAGTCACTCTGTTGATGGAATAATTGCGAAATGGGAAACCTCATTTGAAATATTTCTCTAGGTGACGTCACTTTACTGGTGTATATATATATATAAAACTGTAAGCATAAAAAACTAGACGAGCTCTCGTTAGTAGTAGTGCTCGCACGTTTCACCCCACATTTGGGGGACCTCGGTGGGGTACCTCGGAAGTGACGTCATGTCACGTGACCTAGTGGCGCCATGTTTGGTTGTCATGGTAACCCGCGTGAGCGGCCATCTTGTGACGTCATCTCCATAGTGATACGCGGTGTGAGTGCGCATGCGCAGCGCGTGTTGTTAGGATGATACGTGTTTCCGTCGTCCATTTTGTATACTGGAGGCCGCCATCTTGGTTTCTATGGTAGCACGTGATTGCTATGTTACCCAATTTTTCTGCAATAAGACGGGGCATGTTCGGAGGGTATGTTCGATTGTAGAAGAGTATTTTCCCGATTCGCAGAATTACCACAAACAACCCGACAATCCCTCCAAATCACCAAAATCTATCCCAACTTTTACTATTTCGAATTCTTTCAGAATTCTCTGCTTCTATCTATATATGTAATAGTTATCGTTCATCTGGCCATGTTCCTTTATTCTAGAGTATACTCCAGTAGCGTAGAAGAGCCTATTAGTTGGAACAGTTCATCTTTTTATTACTATATTTAGCAATTTCTGGTCTATTCTTGTTAGTTCTAACCCTATTCCAAGTACTCTTGTTGTTTCATATATCTAGATCATTTATAACCAATCGGATTGCTTGATTTCCCATAATCTGTATGCAGAGTTATCTCCCTTGTGTATAATGAAAGCCTATATCCAATGGCCATATTTCCAGGCACACCAATTTCGGCACCCCATTTTTGGGGAAACACCCGTGGCTATGGAATCCCTTTTTTGACGTATGAGGCCATGAGGGCTATGTAAAAGCCGTCAATGAGTCCTCATTTATTATGCCTCATAGCCTCATTGAATTTTGAGGTTTTGAGGACCATTAAAAATCCCTCAATGAGGTATAATTTACTACGACTCTTAGCCTCATTTCAGTATTTGAGGATACCTATGGTCTGGTATTGTATTATTCGAAGATACCTATCGAGGATACCTTTTTATAGGATACTTATCTGAGGATAATATATAGGCTGTACATATCCCTGTAGGTCTCTTGCTGGCCCTTAATATTATTAATCCACCTGATACTTCATGTTATCCTATGACTGGTATAGGGAGTATGCAATGCTAGGCATAGGGGTATTGTGGGTAGGGGTACTGCCTGGTAGTTTAGAACGGTACTATAGTATGGACGGTATATACACCTATAGGCCCCTGTTAGTGCTTGGTACTATTAACCAACCGATTGCATTGTTTTATTATATGGCTGGTATATGTAGTACGTAATGGTAGACCTAGTGATTTTGTGGGGGTGGGGGTAATGCTTGGTAGTTTAGAACGGTAGTATAGCATAGGCTGTACATATCCCTGTAGGTCTCTTGCTGGCCCTTGGTACTACTGATCCACCAGGTACTTCATATTATTGAGCGGTATTCTGGGGTGGGGGTCAATGCCGGGTAATACAGAACGGCAGCAGAGTATGGTAGGTATATTCCCCTGTAGGTCCCATCCTAACCGTTCATAATATTAACCTACCAAATGCTTTGTATCATCCTGTTACTGGTAAGATGGTACGTAATAGCAGTAGTTCTGACCCTATTCCAAGTTCTCTTGTTGTTTCATTTATCAAGATCATTTATATAAATTATAACTGACCATTGATTTCCCATAATCTGTATGCAGAGTTATCTCCCTTGTGTATAACAAAAGCCTATATCCAATGGCCATATTCCCAGGCACCCCAATTTCGGCACCCCATTTTTGGGGAAACACCTTATTCCACAATTGGGATTCTCCAGAAGGAATCCGATTTGCGGAATCCCTTTTTAGGAATCCCAATTGTGGAATCCCTTTTTTCTGAAATGAGGATAAGAGTCGTATTAAAAATCTCTCAATGAAGGATTTTTAATGGACCTCATAACCTCAAAATTCAGTGAGGGTATGAGGGATAATAAATGAGGACTCATTGAGGGCTTTTTAATGGTTGGTTAATGATATCGAGGACTGGACCTACAGGGGTATATACCATGCATCCTATGCCACCCGTTCTAAACAATCTAGCGTAATACTGCCTGGCCTAACACTAAACTACCAATACTAGCGATGAGATAATACAAAGGATTCGGTAGGTTAATAGTAATAAGGGGGTAATAGGCCAACAGATCATTCATCCTGTACTGCCAATCTAAACCACCAATGACTATCTCGCAATACCACACTACCACCCACCCACCCTACCGCTTGACTTAGCTATAGCAGACATAGGATAATATGAAGCATAAGGTGAATTAAAAGTAATAAGGGCTAACTTGGGACCTACATGCATATGAAGCATCCAATCCACTGACCTGAATAACGTTATGTCAGATTGTATACTGGACAATAACAGTGGTCAGCATCTCTATGACGTCGCGCACGTATCATGACGTCACGACGTCAATTGCAACGTCAACCGTTTCGCGGGAAAAACTTTCAAGAAAACCCAATTCTCACATCATCTTTCCACCACTTACCCATAATATATACCTATAGCCCTATGCATACATATATTACTATACTTGCCATAGCATACTATATATGCAGTACGTACACTATTTACCGGATCTAGCTGCAAGGAGCCGTACTTTTGCACCCCCAAAGTTGCACCCCCAAAAGTCCGGTTCCTATGGGAATTTAACACTAGCTGCACCCCCAAAAGTCCGGGTAATCAGGCACGATCGGGTACATGCTATACTACTATTGGAGCATACTGTTATCCTGCCGGGCAGATACAGACAATGGGCGCGGGCTTTTAGTCTTATCGAAGCATATTGTTATCCTGCCGGGCAGATACAGTACTGTTATCCCAAAAGTATTTTTTATCACAATCTGATCATGATCCATTTTAACTTTTAACCCTTTACCTAACATGAAAAGCAGACGACGCTTGCAAAAAAATTCTTGACTATTTTTTTTCATTTTTTGTCTCAAAACCATAGGGATTATGACCTCTTATTGGAACGAGCTCGACGAGGGGGTCATAACCTATGTTTTTGAGACTTAAAATGAAAAAATAATGAAAAATAAATGGCTATTTTTTGAATACCGCTGGCCGGTTTTGGCCGTTGCGTTAAAAAAAGGGTTGACCGAAATATTGTAAATAAAATAATGCAAAATTAAGACCACGTCAAGAGAAATTAACCCTTTACCCAACGCAGACGACATCAAAATTTATTATTTTAAATATCATTTTTCAAATTTTTCAAAAAATTTCACAAAACCATATTATGTGACTCCTAGACGAGCTCGTTCCAACGAGGGGTCACATGATATGGTTTTGTTAACATTTTTTGAAAAATTTCATGCGGGCGGGCGGTTTTTTTATTTTATTTTTGTAATCATTTCTTTGCCATCAACGGTTCATGTTCTTGGTTTGTGTTTTAGGCCCCATAATCTACAGAATAGCATGGGTGATGGTGTATTTCATCCCTTGGGTGTAAGAATGCTTTGCAGTGCTTTTATTAACTCGGGTAAAATATCAGACATAAACCATTTAATTTTTATTTTTTATGTTTGCATTTGTTCTAAAAAAGAACATGCGGCAGCCTAAAGGACGATGCGGGTGGACCTGGGAAACAGATCTTTAACATTTTTTTAGGCATAACATCTCAGATTTATTGTTCTTGTATTTCTACCCCAGCAGGGTAGATTCTATAGTGTTGTGGGGTGGTAACTGTAAGTGGGCAAATAATTTTGAGCTGATCGCGACTAAATCATTTAAAATTTGGAGATCGTGTATAACTCTCCGGACCCCCCCCCCCCCCCCAACCTACTTCGATATACGACAATATCAATAGCCGATAAAAACTGGAAAGGCGTTGAGCCAGAAATCTGTTGTCTCTCCTACACCCCGTGAAGAAGTAATTGAAGAAACGCCAGTAACTGTCGCTAGTCAGACACTACCAGTAGATCAGGGATCTTTTTATTTTTCTTTTAGGTATTATTCTTATTTTTTTAATTTAATTTAATATTTATTATTGTTTAAGGTCACATACTTCTGCACAATGGCTAATCATGACCACAACATGGAGATAAAGTCAAGGTAAGTCAATCGTTTATACCCCATGTTGCCTATTTTAGAGGACTCGCACCCCAAGCATTAGCGACTGGGTCCTATTTTACCAGTGAAACAGAGCTTGTTTACCACAGTAAACAAGCACTGCTTCACTTCCCGGGGTTCCTACGGGGGATTTTTTTAATTTATACTATAGCAGGCTTACCGCTTCTGTTATACACAGTCTTTACAAACACACCAATAAGTCTTTTAAACAAACCATCGACACCGGTGTGACAGGAATGGAAGTCCGTAGGAAAATTAGTCCCTCTGGACTATTATTCCGCGGAATTATAGTCCTAGGTCTAACATTTCTAGGAATAGTAGTTCGCCGGACTACTATTCCTAGAAATGTTAGACCTAGGACTATAATTCCGCGGAATAATAGTCCAGAGGGACTAACGTTCCTACGGTCTTCCATTCCTGTCACACCGGCACCCCGACCCATCCCAACTCAAGTTCTCAGGCCAACAGTCCAATTCGCTCACTGATTCCAATGAGAGGATAAATGATATGGGCTTGTTGAAATTTCTTGAAAAATCTTGAAAAATCTGAAAAAATAAAATTTAAAATAATAGATTTTGATATAGTCTGCGTTGCGTAAAGGGTTTGTTTGTTTGTTTGTTTGTTGGTGGTTAACGTCACATATTTATGCACCATGGCTAATCGTGACACAACATGGAGATGAAGTCAAGTTTAGTCAATCGGTGATCTACATGTTGCCCATTTTAGAGGACTTTCTTCCCAAGCATTGGTGACTGGGTCCTATTTTACTAGTAAAGCGGAACTGGTTTACCACAGTAAACAAGTGCTGCTTACTTCCCGGGGTTCCCATGGGGAGCGTAAAGGGTTAAAATAGTGACAGATAATCACATCTCGGTATTTCTAAATAAAAATAAAATGCATGAGAAGCTAGATTCTAATCTGCATCGAGAGTGGCCAATAACAATAACATGCAATGAAAAACGTTTTGAGTCTGACTTATGTGACACTTGACATACTAGATTTCCTTCCCTGACAATCAAATAAATTTTCAGTCTGACTTCCGGCAACTCGTTGACTACACTCAACCCATTAGATTTGAGTTGATTTTTAAAGTGTAGAATGGCTAGACTTATGGTAGATTCCGACAGTCACGTAGCACCTGAGACTTAACATAATATTTTTTACAACTTCAAAATTATGACGATGTTCGGTATTGTTCAGTAATCCTGGATCAAAGTGCAGAGAGATTTAGGTTGAAAGGCGGTGCATTGAATGTATCCTTACAAAAATATGTATAGACTGAGCAGTATAAGAGAAAATGTTCAGATGTCTCGATAGGTGTAGGTTGCCGTTGTTGAAGGATATTTCTAAAAGAACTGATTTATCTTTATTTATTGGTGAGTAAGGTCACATACTTATGCACAATGGCGAATCATGACCGTGACAGTTTTACGGGTGGAGGAAGCCGGAGTACCCGGAGAGAACCACCGAGCATCGACGAGCAACTGTCAGCTCCTCAACATTAACTATGTTCAAGCTCAACATTAACTCTGTTCAAGCTCCGCTCAAGCAGAGGTACAGCGGTTGAAGACATGCGCACCATCGACGAGCAGTAGGCCTTCGTACACGGCGTCATCGTGCCCCCACAAGGACACAACGCGGGTCGTCCCAGACGGGGGATCGAACTTTCACTCGTTGATGTATATACAAAACACCCAATAAGGACCCAAGTTCGGGACCAGTGGTACATCCGTGTTGATAGGTCTCCATGAGGATGCTTTGGGAACTATGGAAACTCGTTGAGATCACCCGAACTTCCATTTCTCTCGAGCTTATGAATGCGACCAGCATGCCATATCTTATCAAAAACTTTATCAACATCACAGAAGATGACCCGACTCTTTTACCTTCGTCCAGTGCTCAACAGAATTCATCGTTTAAATCGGACAGCTGGAGAACAGTCGAGCCTCCAGGAATGAAGCCTGACTGAAATTGACTTCTAACATCATTCTCACTTCAAAGCTGCCACAAGCGACTCCTGTTCTCAAGTGTGTTTACGGCTAATCGGTGATATTGGACAATAATTTGTAGCCATGTTTGGAGGGGTGGGGGTGGGGGGGGGGGGGGGTCAAAATAGGGTGAATATTGGCGTTCTCCGTCCAGATGGAAATAATAATTACAGTTAATATTAGAAGTCCTGTCACGAACTGTGCGCTTATCTAGGCTTAATTGCGCGTAGGAATTCCGCGCAGGTGCCATATCGAATGACATCCAAAGCACGGCAGGTTCTGCTGGTTACTCATAGCAAACACATGCAATGTTTCTGACAATGGACCTACGGGTTGCTGAAACATTGCTTATGCACAGGCCATATGTACAGAATTTGATAGGCTTACTGTGGTCATAACGCGTAGATTAAAGCGCAGATTGACGTGCTATTTGTGCGCATTTCATGACAGGACTTCTAGTTTTAACTGTAGTTACAGACCTCCTGTTTGGACTTCAATTTGCGAACCTTATGATCCGACTCATGGCTTTTGGTCAGACTTATAGTTACAGACATTTTGGTCCAATTTCTAGTTACGGTCTTCGGTCTCCTCCTCCTCTTCGGGATCAACACTTTCTTCCGAGTTTTAACTGTATTCCGTAAGATATTGAATAAGATCAGGAGTGACCGGACAAGGATTATTTGCATTCTTTGGAGGAGACGAAGGTTTATGACATCCGGGCCACATGCCTTGAATGTCTTAATAAATATACTGGCTTTGTAATGGGGGAGGTACTGTACTGTTGATAGGTCTCCATGAGGATGCTTTGGGAACTATGAAAACTCGTTGAGATCACCACATGCCTTGAATGTCTTAATAAATATACTGGCTTCGTAATGGGGGAGGTACTGTACTGTTGATAGGTCTCCATGAGGATGCTTTGGGAACTATGGAAACTCGTTGAGATCACCACATGCCTTGAATGTCTTAATAAATATACTGGCTTCGTAATGGGGGAGGTACTGTACGGGAAAGATATCAGTGTTCAGTGTGTTCTGTAACTGTTACCGTAGCAATAGTGAAATTAACTCTTAGAAAGAGGGAGTCGAGTTTTCTTGCCTGTGATGTAATACGGCAGGCAATCGGGCTGTCTTTGGGCTGGGGGAGAATTAAACACTGAGCAGGTGCTTCTAGTCAAGTGTCGTCTGCCTGAATAGGCAGACGACACTTGACTAGACGCACCTGCTTTACTGTAAGGTTTTGGCGGTATGTCATGTTCAATAAATTCATTCTGATTCCCCGTCTTCTAAGAGTTAACCCTTTACCTAACGTAACGGCCAAAACCGGCCAGCGCTATTCTCAAAAATCGCCAATTAATTTTCATTATTTTTTTCATTTTTTGTCTCAAAAACATAGGTTATGACCCCTCGTTGGAACGAGCTCGTCGAGCTCGTTCCAACGAGGGGTCATAACCTATGTTTTTGAGACAAAAAATGAAAAAAATTAGTTATTCAAGAATTATTTTTGCAAGTGTCGTCTGCTTTTCATATTAGGTAAAGGGTTAAAACTTTAATGAATAAAGTGAATGCGACAAACCAAGTATGAGACACGAGTGTAACAAACATAGTGGAGTTGTTGGCTCGCGCTTCGGTTGCGTCCGATTTATCGTGGAATTTGATATGGGTGCCCTATTTTAATGGAAAAGAATATTGGCAGGCTCCTCCAGTCGCGAAAGATTAGATGTGCGACAGTTGGCAGGAAGAAATTGCCATAACACATTAACCACACTCAACAGTCAAACAGTTAACGTAATAAAGATCGTTAACGACAAACGAGGAGGAGAATGGGTAACCTCAATCGAAGGTGTTGCCAAGAACAACCTTACTTTCGTCCGATGTCTACTGCCTCTATAAATATCCACGATAGTGGGGACATTGGCGGCGACAGCAGGGCTAAAATTACACGCGAATCCGCGAATCGATTCTCGTAATGATTCTGGCAAACTACACTGGCGCGAATCCAAGTGGATTCGCGTCAATTTACTGCTTGGATCCACTTTATGTATGATGTCGTTGATTCATGATGAAGTTCTGACCTGGGTTATCATAAAATATATAATTATGAAAAACTGTCTATTTATATTTCTTGAGTTTGGTATCAAATCAAGTCATGGCTGCTGTAGCAGCCATGACTTGATTTGATACCAAACTCAAGAAAATGTGAAGCATGTGGTAAATCATGGGTGGAGATTTTGACAACTTATTTCGTGAACTCACCAGCAACATTCAGCTAGTTTTTGAAGAATTTCATATCATTATTTATTTATTTATTTATTTATTTATTTAAGGGTGTTTAAGGTCACATACTTATGCACAATGGCTAATCATGACCGCAACATGGATATAAAGTCAAGGGTTTTCAATCATTTATACCTCATGTTGCACATTTTAGAGGATTTCCACCTCAATCATTGGCTTTACTTCCCGGGTCCCCACGGGGGATTTCATATCATGGTTTAAATGGATTCGCGTGAAAATATTTCGCGAGAATTATGTTAGACTCGCGTGATGCCAGACGAATTTTAAGCCCTGGACAGAAAAAGTTTCACGGGGGCAAATACAGGACACATTTCCCATGAAGGGAGCAAGTCCACAAGTAGCCTTTTAACATGACTGTGAGCATTTTTTGGAAAGTTTCCACAATGCCCTAAACACGAATTAAAGCGGCGAATAACGACACATTATACCCAAAAATAATGACAAAAGTATTCAAAATCCGAACTTACCCACTTTTTCCAAATATTTTTTTGCTTCTGATGACAAAGACATTGCCAGCGGCATAAGTAACCGTCAGGATTAACAAGGAACAGATCAGTAATTGAATGTCTGAGTTGTAAATAAGAAACTCCACCAACATGGTGAGAACGATCAGGGGAAAATAGATGACCACAAACTTTTGATTGTGGTCGGATGACATGTTTGTTACGATCACGTGGGTTTCGGTCGGGCAAAGTTGGGAAATGATTTGATTTTCCAAGATCCGAAATCTTCAAACATTTCACTGCTGTTTTTAAATCGGGAGGGGGGGGGGGGGGGGGTGTAATGTACAACTCACGATACATTCATAGGAAAATATTCAACTGACAATGTAATAATTACGAGATCTTCTTCTATGTCTTCTTCTCTTCTTCCGTTTTAGTACAAAACCACCTCTGGTGTATCCTCGTACTGCAAGTGACTATTTACATGATCGGTGATGGGAGGTCCCAAAGTGCAGGTCAAAATTCATATCTACAGTGCAGTTAAAATCAGGTCGTTTTGGTTCATCTCAGAGTGATGGACTGCAGCTCACTCTTGAAAGAGTCCAGGGAGTTGCAGGCGATGGTATCCTGAGGGAGTTGGTTCCATATTCTGGCGGAATCCGGGAAGAACGACTGCTGGTAAGCGGAGGATCTGGCAAAGGGCAC
The DNA here is from genome assembly GCA_031216915.1 of Pictodentalium vernedei. Lineage (NCBI taxonomy): Eukaryota > Metazoa > Mollusca > Scaphopoda > Dentaliida > Dentaliidae > Pictodentalium > Pictodentalium vernedei. The sequence goes on from CM062295.1 coordinate 79,032,610, forward strand.
CAAGAATTTTTGACTGTGGCCTCTGACATTCACTGCTGCTGGAGTCAGGTATGTGACTGGGATATCAACTAGGTTGTTGACAATCCTGTACAGCATTACGGCCTTGGCTTGTGCTCTACGCTCCTGTAACGTTGTCCAGTTCAGACTTCTAAGCATGGTTGTAACACTGCTAGTTGTCCTGAAGTCATCAAGGACAAATCTGGCTGATCTTCTTTGTATCATCTCAATGCGTCTGATGTTTTGTACGGTATGAGGATCCCAAATCACACTTCCATATTCCATAATGGGACGAACAAGTGTAGAATAGCACAGCTCCTTGGGTTTCTTCGGGCATGCATACATATTCCTCTGTAGAAAGGCTCTGGTAGAGTTAGCTTTTTTAGTCACTTGTTGGATGTGGTTGTTCCAATTCAGCTGGTGATGGATAGTCAGCCCTAGGTATTTTGCTGATTCAGCCTCTTCAAGCTGTTGACCATGTATGAAATACGGTACTTTCAGCGGACATCTTTTCTTTGTGATATGTAAGATTTGGCACTTCTGGGGATGAAACTCCATTAGCCAATCTTGTTCCCACTGCTGTAATGCATCCAGGTCTTCTTGGAGCTTTTAGGCATCATATGGTGACTTAATTTCTCTGCATAGAACACAGTCATCTGCAAACAGTCGTACTGTTGAGGACATAGAGACATAATCAGGCAGGTCATTAATGAATAATAGGAACTTTATTCATTAATGAGATACAGTCCTTAGTTGCGGTATTGAGTTCAGAAACTGTGCAATGTGACGCAAGTATCAGCTAGGGATTAATACGCCACCGGGGGCGCGGCGGTGGCGTCGCGGTAACCGGTTCTCGTCTGATCACCGAAGTTAAGCAACGTCGAGCGCGGTTAGTAGTTGGATGGGTGACCATTTCCGCGACTGATTCGTGCTCCCACGTTGTGTCCTTGGGCAAGGCACTTAACCCCGATTGCCTACATGGAGGCACGATGACGCTGTGTACTAAAGCGTACTGCACGTCGATGGTGCGCATGTTTTCAACCAATCTAACCCTGGCTGTGCCGCGGTGCAGAGTTCAGAGTTACGATGTTGGAGAGCTGACAGCTGCTCGTCGTTGCTCGGTGGTTCTCTCCGGGTACTCCGGCTTCCTCCACCCGTAAAACTGTCAACGACATGATATGACCCTGGCTGTTAATGTGTCGTTAAACCCTAATAAAAAAAAAAAAAAAAAAAAAAAAAAAAAATACGCCACGATTCGATCTATTATAGTATTATTTGTTTGGTGACGATGATCAAAACATAAAAGTGGAAAATTATATTTGAAAACAAAAATATATTCACACCAACATACTGTGGTAATTTTTGGGGGGTGTAATCTTAATATATTAATACTAATAGAAACCACCCAATACCAAATAGTTACAAGCGCATCAAGTGGGTTATTTCCTCCAACGGACGGGTACTTTCAACTCACCGAATGATACGATCAGCAACCAGATAACAACAACTGGGTCTCCTCTTCTAATCCAGTATATGTACCATTCTCTTGGTGACGTCACCGGTTCTCTTTACTCTTCTGACCAGTTTACCATTCCAATTGCTGATTCCATATTGGAGGATTAATCATGGAGGCAAATTATGCTACAATACTTTATAGTCCACACAATTGTATATTTACGAAAAAATAACTTTACTGTCTGTGCTGTTTCGGAAAATTGCTTTATTCCATCACAGAGGTACACATACTCAAAGATGAGGTAAAATTCTACAAAAATAATGAATGTCTGATAAGTCTCACAATAACACACATCAAGTGTGAGAAAACACTAATTACCGAAAAGAAATTGACGAAAATACGAAACTTCTTAACGAAGACAGGAATCGCGAAATTAGCGCTACTTCGACACAACGAACTGAATTGACAAAATACGAATAAGGACCATATCTATGTTTAGAAACTTACTTGAAGGTGACATGAACTAGGCATTTATGAAAATTGACTTAATATTGCTGACTAGAAAACGTGACCGTGCTTTTCAGCGCAAAACTAACAGACCAATCCGAAACCTGGAGATGGACAAACTATAAAAATAAAATTTTGGCACATGAAGGTTTACATAAAAAATACTCCTGACAAACACACCATAGGAATGCGAAACTGCACACTGTCGCCGAACTATATTAGTGACGTACAGAAGGCTTGATGAAGTCTGCTACGAAAAAAGAAGACCAATGTCAAGGAGAATAATCAGAAAGGTTTCTTCCTGTTCACCAAATATAGCGAAATGCAACATCATAAATTTAAATATCTTCTTTGCACAACCGCATTGTGTGTAAGATGTATCAACTTCGATTCTGAGCGCACCAAAAGGTTGCGAAAATCTGTGTGTTGACTCTCTGCGGACAGAAATAGAAAAAAACCGCCAGGCGGACCAATTCACATCAGTTACCGAAATGAGACCACGACGTGTCATAAGTGTCTAGATAAATGAATTTAATAGCCAACATAATTCCGATATTGTTCAGGCCGGTAACCATATGCCTATAAAATTAGTATTGGTAAGCAGATCAGTTATTAATGTTCTTAAATCTCACGAGAAAACAGCAGTCAAGCCTCTCCAAACAGCAACTACAGAAGGCCGATAGTTCCAAAACAAATGAAGTATACCAAATAATGTACATAAACGAATTGGAAGCCAGGATTTCTAACTTAGAGTAGGTCGATTGATGAAAGTATTTTGCACACATGACAGGTCATTCTTTGTTGTTTTGGCCACACTTGAGCAATCAGATGGCACTCTTGGCAGCTGTCATTGCTCATGCAACCCCAGAAATGGACACATATAATACCAAATGAGGACGTTTGGCAATTGGCAGTTTTCACTTTTTGGTGCATCAATCTGATCATCTTTTACCAATTTAACACAGATCTCATGCAAAATGACACAGGGTTGTGGGGGGGGGGGGGGGGTATGGTCACAGCAGACTCACAAAAGCCACATTCTTCATGTTGCATTGATGCACTCTCTCATAACTCCATACTTGTTTTTCTGAACTGTGTGGATGTGACCCTTTGTGAACTTCACGAAAGGTAAACATACACGAGAAAAGTGGCAGCCCTTTTGAAATGTAGGCATCCTAAATTACAATTGGTCTCGCAGTCCGTTCCTAGCAAGAATGAGAAAAAGATTTCTCCGAGTCTGTACAAGAAGGATTGCAGAATTTAACTATTCAGTAATTTTAAGGTATTTTATTGTATACAATCTGATCTCTTACTTATGCCATAGCAGACTTTCGAGCAGTGCTTTCGTGCTTTCTGCTACATGGTAACGGTTCCATGACAAATATTAGTTTCCACAAAATATATGTTTCATTCCAAACAAATTGATATATAATTTTTTTCTTACCTTCTTTGGACTTTGGAGAAAATTACCTGGCATTTGACCAAAGTTAGGTTGGACGTCCCCTTCAGATCATAGCATAAAGGTATTGCATTCAGATTCGGTAGACTCTGCGCAAGGTCCAAAGGCACGAGCAATCAGATGAGGTTTACTAGAGGTTTTAATTTTTATCTCTCTTCGGAGGGGAGGGGGTGGGTGGTTCTCCTTTCAAATGAAGTCTTCTAGTAGGTTTTTGTTGGGGATGGGGAGGTGGAGAGTAAATCTCCATTTGCTAAATTGCTTGGACGTCAAAATTGAAAGAAACTCGAGTACGTTCGCGCAACATTCTCCCGGATATCAGTTTGTCGGTACGAAACACAGAGACAATGTATATGGACGTACACGACTTATGATTATAAGCTTTCGATCTTGTAAATCATATATTGGATATATTCATTGACAGGGTATGTATGGGAATAAAGAGAGACAGAGAGAGACAGAGAGAGAGAGAGAGAGAGAGAGAGAGAGAGGATGGGTATGTGTGTGGTGGACGGGAGAGAGGCAAATGGGGGTGGGGGCGTCTAAGTCCACGTTTCCGGTCAAATGCCCTCCGATCTTCTATATGCGGAAGAAAATAATGAAAGAGACGGAAATTCCAAATCCAAAACATTAATATATTTTATCTTTTACTGTATACCTGACACAAAAGGCAGACGACACTGCAAAATTCTTCAACAACCAATATGTTTTCATCTTTTGCGTAAAAAACCTAGCTCAACGAGCTCGCTCCAATGAAGGATCATAAGCTATGTTTTTGGGACATAAAATGAAAAAAATAATGAAAACTGAATTGTGATTTTTTTGTGAGTAGCGCTGGCGGGTTTTTGGCTGTTACGTTGAGTAAAATGTTGATGCACAGCTAAATGTCTTATTATAATTGGACCTTGACTGTGAGGTATTGCACAATCGAGAAATAAATTTATGACCAACAAGTTAACGTTCTGAACATAGAAAACAATCCAGCAAATTTTCAACAGAGTTCAAGAAACGAAAACTAATTATGAATAATTCTTTAGTTTAATTAGTTTTAGTATTTTGAGCACTGTGGACAATCAAAGTTGATCATTTAATAAACAACACAATTTTCGTTATGTAAAAGTACCGTTATGTTTTATAAATATCATTCGTATGAAAGCGTCCGATACGATTTTTATTAAATAATTAACTTGAAGGTGAATATTTTCCCCGCGGGAACCCCGGGAAGTGAAGTAGTGCCTGTTCACTGCAGTAAACAGGCTCTGTTTTACTGGTAAAATAGGACCCAGTCATCAATGCTTGGGAGGTGCAAACCCTCTCTAAAATGGGCAACATGGCTTATATAAACGCCCACACTAGGGCCCGGTCTTGAGTTGATACTCATGTTGTGGTCATGTTTAACCATTGTGCAAAAATATGTGACCTTAAACACCAATAAATAAATAGGTGAATATTTATCGGTTATTTCAAAAACGGCATTCAGTAGTTTCTCAACCCCAACTGGTCAGACTATCACCTGAAACCGTGTGTATTCAGAATTGATGTCACGGGGATTCGTTTACTTCCGATAACATTCAGTTAAGTTTGTTTATATCCTCGCATTGCCGCGTTTTCTGAAATGTCGCCTTCATTAAAGCTTTTAAATTACAGATTTAAGTGATTTCGCGTTGGTACTAACATAGGCGGCGGAACCAGTGGAGCACATGGGACATCTGCACCTCCACTTTTCCCACCGACCTGTTGCGCGGTTACACAATGAGTTAACCCTTTACCCAACGTAACGGCCAAAACCGGCCAGCACTATTCTCAAAAATCATCAATTAATTTTCATTATTTTTTCATTTTTTGTCTCAAAAACATAGGTTATGACCTCTCGTTGGAACGAGCTCGTTGAGCTCGTTCGAACGAGGGGTCATAACCTATGTTTTTGAGACAAAAAATGAAAAAAAAATAGTTATTCAAGATTTTTTTTTGCGAGTGTCGTCTGCTTTTCATGTTAGGTAAAGGGTTAAATGGGCGCAGAATAACGTGTCAGTATATAAACATTTCTGTAATATATTATTTGTAAATCCAAACAACATTTGGCCATAGAATTCCACGCTTCGGACCGTTTCTTCTACTTCAACCATCTTCCAACCCGAAGCCTTCGGGTTGGAAGATGGTTGAAGTAGAAGAAATAGACAGGACAAAGGCCACACCGCGGCTGGCTCAGCTAAACATGGTACATTTACCGATATACGATTTTTGTTTATTATTATTTATACATTTATTGGTGTTTAAGGTCACATACTTATGCACAATGGCTAATCGTGACCATGACTGTTTTACGGGTGGAGGAAGCCGGAGTACCCGGAGAGAACTGCCGAGCATCGACAAGCAACGCATCGACGAGCAACTGTCAGCTCCTCAACATTCTAACATTCTGTTCAACCTCCGCTCAAGCAGTGGTACAGCGGTTGAAGACATGTGCACCATAGACGTGCAGTACGCCTTAGTGCACGGCATCATCGTTATCCCATGTAGGTAACCGGGATAAAGTGCCTTACCCAAGTACACAACGCGAGTTGTCCCGAACGGGGATCAAACTCGAGACCTCTAGCATAGAAGTCCAACGGTCTACCACTGAGCCACCGCGCTCCCCGGATATACGCTTGTAACTTTTCTCCAACTGTGCCGTACCATTGTAGCCTTTAAAATGTTTGCCCTCAACTTTTAACGTGCTTCCGCCGCCTTTGGGCACTGATGTCTTAAACTTTGCATATAGTGTTTTTTTAGATGTTCCTTCACATAAAAACAGAATCTGAGAATCGATATTTTTTTTCAAATTAGCGGCTAACTGTCCTTGTAAAGGGACAATAAACAGGCAACTTGAAAGAAATATCGACTCTTTGATTAGTTTGTAGAATGTTATGATCGCACTGAGCATTAACGGTAGGCTGGCGGATAATACCTTTCTTTATCTCTCGTGGGCAAAGACATTTGTAACAGCAAGTTAGTTCCCGTCAGAGTCCTGATGTGAGTTGTTGCTCATACAGATTAAACAAATTCGATACAAAAATGCATGAACACGTAAAAACAAAACAACGTGTACAGCAGATATCGAGATAGAGGTTTCACAACTACAACGATCGAATGTTTCGGGAAAACTGACGCCATTAGCATATAATATGAGTATCCAGCAGGAACTCAAGCTCACATCCGCATTCTTCCCTTCCACTCCAAATTATTCCCCGCAGAAGAATATTTTCCACTTGAAAAGACTGGAAGCAAGAGAACTGCCATCCACCGAGTCATGTGATGTAATATTTTATTTTTGCCTCAAAAACAACAGAGCTATACGGTCGAGCTCAATGCGTTCAGATATTGGGAAACGTGCTGGACATACCACTCAATTCGCATAAGAACTTCATGTAAGACCGCATATGATTAATCGTTACGCGTCTCACTGACATTTTTTTCTTGAAAATACTAGTTTCATCAAGTTAATTCAAATTCAGTCGTGGTACAAATACAGAATAAACCCCGGGTAGAGTACGAGGGACAAAAATCAACGACTATTGCCGAAGTATGTCCAGGAGCTAATACTATAAAACTTTTACAATTGCATTTTCTAGAATTGTATTTTTTACTATAATATTAGAACGTGTCTTTTCATGTTCCATCGATCGATAGTACCTGAGTTTGTGTGATTTCTGAAATCACACAAACCCAGGCACGAAAGACCGATAGAACATGAAAAGAAACGTTCTAATTATTTTATTATGCCGAACAAAAAATAGCTTTCATTGTTAAGCGTTAACTGCAACATGCCATCAATCTTGTAATTACAATGTAGTCGAATCCAAAAACATGACGTCATTTCGAACGAATGACGTCTCTTTCGGAGTTTCCAGATCACCAAATTCGAAATTACTTGTTTCAAGTGCCGTCGCTTTGGGAGTTTCTATATCACCAAATGCCAGTGTTTACAACTGCGTCGTGTTGTTCATGTTCATAATTCATTATTAATGCTTGTGTGATAAGTGGTATAAATTAATGGAATATAACTTCATGTTTCTTGGACGACGACAGTTGTTAGATTAAGCGGAGTGAAACAATTTATTTTCAATTTGAGGCGGAGGCTCAGTGAGGTCGAGGAGTACTAAACTTGTGGAAATATAATTGACTGAAGTCATAACTCATATTCAGGATTCACTGACGAGTGAAGTGGTGAACAACACGTGAGTTTTAATATTTCTGATTCTTTTGAATTCATTGCTTGCAGTTAAAATTGAAAACACACCCATTGAGTGAAGATGACATATTTGTTAGTGAGGCATAATAACTATGAATATAACTGACTAAAATGAATCCCCAGCATTTTAAAATATATGGCAATTTGAAAATACTAATGGTTCATTTTAACCCATCTGAAGACATAACTAGAAAATACAGTTCTAGGAAATACAATTGTAAAAGTGTAATAGCATTGGCCCCTGTATTTTTCGCGCGCCTTCAGCGTCGTTAAATACAGGAAAACTCCCCACAGGGAGTTCCTTGTACCCCTTGTGTTCTGTCTTAATACTTTAGGGCTTCACCCCCCCCCCCCCCCATAGGGAGTTCCTTGTACCCCTTGTGTTCTGTCTTAGTACTTTAGGGCTTCACATCGTCTCATAGTTTCTCGCGGATAGCCTCGAAGACCGCGACAACGAGATGGGACATACCACTCTCGAACTCATCTATGTCTCCGACCTACCCCACTCACTTGCAGCAGCCTTCTACTGCTGGATTAAATTGTCCTATGCCATGAGCACCCCATAAGATTTAGCTACGTTATTTGAGACTGTTGAACTGCGTGTTGTGGGGTGTATTAGAAGAAAGTCGAATCTGTAGGCCTGTAAGTTGGTGTTTCATAAATTCTTACCGTATATCGGTACAATGGGGTGTTCATTTTCTCGTCTCAACTTTGAGAAAATAATATTTAGTACGCAAATAGTTACGCGTACCGATTTTTGATTGTTAAACACCTGGACGGGTTAAATCCAATTCAAATGAAATTTATTTTTACGTGAGCCGTACACATGACAGAGGTCTGAGCGGCTGACTGGTTATCAATGAGCCATTCTCTATACATGTACACCAGACCGGGTGTTATCACTTCAAGAACTTCGGCATCTGCATCGGTATACCGACACTTTCGAAAGGTGTAGGGGGGGGGGGGGGGGTCACAGATTTAACTCTGACGCCCCAATTTGTGTTTGTATTTTAGTGGTTTAACATTTTCAACAACCAGGGTCATATCGAGGCGGAAATAATACAGGTGATAGATCATAGTGATAACTGTGGTAACACACACAAATTACCAAACATAATAAATTCAACAACAACAACAACAACAACAACAACAACAACAACAACAACAGTAGGTAATAAAGGCCGTTTCTGTACCACTTGGTACATGAACCGTACACGTACACGTACACGTACATGGTGCGTTTACCATCGTAGGATTCAGTGTTAAATCGTGTGCACGTTCACAAAAATGTCGTTTTTTCATGGTGGTCGAGAATCGGCTATTGTTTTTTTTAGGGTTCACAGATCGCACTTTTCACGTTCAAATACCCGTTGGCGAACGTGTCGAATGTACACGTCGCTCAAAAAAGTGAAAAATGTATGAAAATTGTACATGTGCAATTTCTTTAAAATTTTTTGTCGACATTCCCATCGTGGATTAGACCTTCAATCTATCGTTGGTGAACGCGAGCAAAAAACGCTTTGCTGATTCCAGACCAGCATAAAAAAAAAACGGTTTGCCGATTCTGGACCACCTGTGGACCACTTACGTTCGCCAACGAGTGTTCGAACGGTTAAAGCGCGATCCGATCGGCGAAACCCACGATCCGATCGGCGAAACCCATTTGCCGATTCTAGACCAGGAAAATCGACCTCAGAAACGTTTTTTCGACGTTCGCCAACGGTGAAAAGTGAGCGTAAAACGCCGTTACTCATCGAGGATTTTTTTAAAAACCGATTTCGGCCTCCGGTACATGGAATAAAGGCGGAAAAAGGCGGTTTGCCGTTTCTGGACCACCACGTTCGCGATCGCGTTTCGGACGGTCCAGGGTGCGATTTGATCGGTGAAAACGATTTACCGATTCACCTCATGAGTTTTGTGAGGTGAAACGCGTTTAATAACGTGGATATAATGGCTAGAGCAATGTATACCAAAAACCAAAAGCTCGAAGAGCTTGAAATAAGTAATCACCAAATCATTTCATGTTCCTAACGCTAATTAACCAATCAGATTGCTTGATTCTCATAACCTTAATCATACAAAGTTATCTCCCCTCGTCGTGGAGGTGGGGGTCACACCAATCAGAAAGTCGAAAGTTTCGAAAAGGTCGTCACGTGACCTATCAAATTGAAGGTCTCTGCGATTGGATTAAGAAGATCGTAATTTTAACCCTCGTCGTGGGGTGGGGTCACGACCAGAGCCGAAAAACGTCTTCCTTTTTACAAATCCAGGCATGTGAGGTATTAATATGAAGGGCTCGATGAACACATTACAGAAATGACGTTTTTCATTTTATGTGGGGGTGGGGGTCACACCCATCAGAAAAATGGAAAGTTTCGAGAAGGTGGTCACGTGACCTATCAAATTGAAGGTCACTACGAGTGGATTAAGAAGATCGTAATTTTAACCCTCGTCGTGGGGTGGGGTCACGACCAGAGCTGAAAAACGACTTCCTTTTTACATATCCAGGCATGCGAGGTATTAATATGAAGGGCTCGATGAATACATTACAAAATGACGTTTTTCATTTTATGTGGGGGTGGGGGTCACGCCCATAAGAAAAATCGAAAGTTTCGAGAAGGTGGTCACGTGACCTATCAAATTGAAGGTCTCGACGAGTGGATTAAGAAGATCGTAATTTTAACCCTCGTCGTTGGGTGGGGTCACGACCAGAGTCGAAAAACGTCTTCCTTTTTACAAATCCAGGCATGTGAGGTATTAATATGAAGGGCTCGATGAATACATTACAGAAATGACGTTTTTCATTTCATGTGGGGGTAGGGGTCACGCCCATCAGAAAATCGAAAATTTCGAGAAGGTGGTCACGTGACCTATAAAACTGAAGGTCTCGACGAGTGGATTAAGAAGATCGTAATTTTAACCCTCGTCGTTGGATGGGGTCACGACCAGAGCCGAAAAACGTCGTTCTTTATACAAAGCCAGGCATGTGAGGTACTGATATGAAGGTTCGTTGAATACATTACGAAAATGACATTTTCATTTTATGTGGGGGTGGGGTCACGAACAGAGCCGAAAAACGTCTTCCTTTTTACAAATCCAAGCATGTGAGGTACTGATATGAAGGGCTTGATGAATACATTACAAAAATGACATTTTCCACCATCGCCGGGGTTAACACCGATCAGAAAATCAAAAGTTTCGAGAAGATAGTCGTGTGACCTATCAAATTAAAGCTATCGACAAGGATATTATGAAAATCATAATCTTTCCCTTCTTATAACGGTGGAGTTGGGACCATCTTGAAATCGAAAGTTTTAAGAAAAGGTAGTTATGGAACATATTAAATTGAAAAAAACAACAAGTTGAATCTGATGCATCATGCATCATTCATTTTTGATATCTGTGTTAAACGTGAAGTATGTTTTAAAAAAATATATGATTGTTATGCTAATTAGAGATGCACTCGCTTATTAACAAGTCACGCCTTAAGATGTTTCCTTCAATAATAACTCTGTTTACTGAACCATAGATTTGTCAATACAAAAAAATTATAAGTTGATCTTCTAACGTTTCTACATATTGAGGATAGCCTATTTCAACATTTCCGAAAAAAAGTGTCAATCCAAACTATTTTTTTTTAGGAAAAATGCCCACGTTGAGAAGACATTACAAAACTAAACGAGTTTTACCTTGACTAAATTCAAATAAAACCATTTGTCACGTGTTAGAAAAAGATTTGTAAACAGTCTAAACGCACGTGTGGAAAAGTTGTTTTGCTTTGTTTTTTACAATAGGAGTTAAAATATTTTTAGATAGGTAGCCTTATATAAATACAGCAACAACAAAAAACAGTGTTTACAATGTGTCAGCGTATGACTGAATGAAAATGAGAAAAAAGCTCTTTTTCTAACCACCTGATAGCGAAGCATTACATCAGTAGTCGCGATATTGATGTCATCCAACAGCAGCCAAGACATTAAGCTTTTTACGTCGACATACCACTTGTCCAAAACAATTCTCTTTTAACGCTATAAAACGGGTGAAATACATCTCGGTAACGACTCCCTTTTTTCTTGATCAGACACAGTTGTTGGTGGAAAGTTGACTGGAGGGTCGTTCAAAACAATTGATCAAATATATCGAACGAAAACGACTCATTTTCTAACTACGATTGTCGCCGTATTCTAACGTCACCACACTAATCATACAATACGATATTGGAACTGCACTACCTCTTGAATATTACAAATTTACGATTTGTATTGTCTTCATCACAAATAGTAAATTCCTTCCCGCATCACCATACTTATACTATACCGCATCGAATTTGACATCGTCATCATCCCCTTGCTAGATAAACTTGAACTCGTCATCCGAATGGTGTTGCGAAGTGAGCCTATAGGGGTTGATTAAGCTCGCAAGCTCGGTAAGAGCTCGAGTTCTTGAGGTTTTATTTTGAGGATTCAGTGGACTCATGTTTATTCAATGAGCCTGATATCGTTTGGTAAGGAAACACAAAATTCCAGACCTGGTGAGACCTCACAGAACTGCCAGTTATCACAACGTTTATAGTCCGATCATACGATCTCTGATCGATAAATTTTCCCTAACATTCCGTAACAATGGTCGATAATAGAAATTAGTATAGAAAATCGTGTGAATTGTTCTCTGAAAATTGCGTTCGCTTGTGCAGTATTTCTGATTTTTTACAGATTGCGTTCAGGGTTTAGTTTTTAAAAAAACCTTGTCAAATGGTTAGGTTCAAGGGAAGTAACTCTGCTAGGTTCAAAGGAAGTAACTCTGTCATCCGTAGGTAGAGGTTTATTATGAGGTCATCAGAGGTCATAATACAGGTTTGGTTCATGGAAGTAACTCCGTTCATCCGTAGGTAGAGGTTTATTATGAGGTCATCAAGGGTCGTGATGCAGGTTAGGTTCAAGGGAAGTAACTCGGTAACTACCCATCCCAAAGTAGAGGTTTATTATGAGTATATCAGAGGTGATGATACAGGTTAGGTTCAAGGGAAGTAACTTCGTAACAACTCATCCGTCAAACGGTTATGTTCGAGGGAAGTAACTCTGTAACACCTCGTCCATAGGTAGAGGTTTATTATGAGGTCCTCAGGAGTCATGATAGAGGTTAGGTTCATCAAATGATTAGGTTTAAGGGAAGTAACTATGTAACAACTCATTCATCCAAACAAAATTAAAATTCGATGCACCATACTAAGAAGTGCTTGAAAAAAACATTTTTAGGTTAGGTTCGAGGGAAGTAACTCTAACAACTCATCCGTTCAAACAAAAATTAAAATTCGATTCACCATATTAAGAAGAACTTGAAAAAACCTCCAGGTTTTAGGTTATGTTCAAGGAAGTAACTCTGTAACAACTCAACGTTCAAATGGTTAGGTTCGAGGGAAGTAACTCTGTATAACAACTCATCCGAGGTTTATTATGAGGTCATCAGGGGTTATGATACGGGTTAAGTTCAAGGGAGGTAACTCTGTCATCCATAGATTCAAGGAAGTAACACTATAACACCAAGGTATATTATTAGGTCATCAGGAGTCATGATACAGGTGAGGTTTAAGGGAAGTAACGCTCTCATCCGTAGATTCGGGGAAGTAACAATCAACTCACCCGTCAAATGATTAGGTTCGAGGGAAGTAACTCTGTAACAACTCATCCGTAGGTTCGAGAGAAGTAACTCTGTAACACCATAGGTAGAGGTTTCTTATGCGGTCATCAGAGGTCATGATATGGGTTAAGTTCAAGGTAAGTAACTTTTGTCATCCGTCAAAATAATTCGGTTCAAGTGAAGTAACTTTGTAACGCCGTAGGTAGAGGTGAATTATGAATACAGCAAATGTCATGATGAGTACATTAGAGACCACATTGAGACCATCAGGGGCCAAGATACCGGTTAGGTTCAAGGAAGTAACAACTCATCTGTAGGTTCAAGGAAGTAACTCTGTAACACCATAGGTAGAGGTTTATTATGAGGTCATCAGGGGTCATGATACAGGTTAGGTTCAAGGGAAGTAACTCTATCATTCGTAGGTTCAAGGGAAGTAACACTGTAACACCTATGTTATTATTAGGTCATCAGGAGTCATGATACAGGTGAGATTTAAGTGAAGTAACTCTATCATCCATAGGTTCGAGAGAAGCAGCTTTGTAGCACCACGGTTTACTATGAAGTCGTCAGGATAGGTTCGAGGGAAGTAATAACTCATCCCAGGGTTATTATGAGGCCATCAGGGGTTACGATACGGGTTAGGTTCGAGGACAAAGTAACAGGTTCGAGGGAACTAACTCTGTAACACCAAGGTTTATTATGAAGTCATCAGGGTAGATTCGAGGGAAGTAACTCTGTATAACAACCCATCTGAGGTTTATGATGAGATCATCAAGGGTTACAATACGGGTTAGGCAAATAAATATTATAAAGTATAATTCGTTGCAGTTTTTGTTCCTTTTCCATAAAGAAAAATTATATATATATATATTAAAAATCGATAATAGAAAAAAATAATAAGACCATACAAAGTTGATTGTCTGTTTCTCAAACCATTTTTTCCAAAAAAGCATTCGGGCGGGCGGTCTTTTTTTTTTCTCCCTGAGAGGTTGTTTATGGTAATTCAACCCCCACCCAAACGCCTGGTGGATCACGCAAAATTTCCCAAAATATATTGGTTATTCACCGTAGGGGTGTTGGGTCAGAAATGAAGTGAGGTTTGAATGTTTGTTTTTAAGTGAAACGTGAAAATTATGACTCAGGACGAAACGCCTCGTGGGTGAAAACGTCTCAGGATGAAAAGTCTCTGGGACAAATCAAATGTCGAAGCGCCAACTTTTACAGATTTATTTTACCAATAATAAAAAAAAAATCCTTTCACAACCTGCCTAATAAAATCGTGAATCACAATTTTTCCCTCATTATATTCAAAATTATCACAACCCATTTGAACGGGTAGTTCATCCATAAATCATATTTTTGGAAATCTGAAAATGAAATACAAAACGAATGTTTGCGTGTTTTTATTAACCAATTCGACCACACATACCTACCTATATGCGATTTATTTTCAACTATGTCTGTTACTTTTATATCAAGCAACGGTTACTATTAGTTATCCAATTATCCTGCATCTCAAATGCATTTATTTAAAATCAACTGGGAAACTCGTAACGGTTTCAAATAACAGTACACAAATTCCCAATGACAGTCATTTACAATACAAATGTTACTAAAATAAATGCCAGGAGACTGTGTTCCATTCAACATAGAACCTGACTTTGCAAACTTTTCTGAAAATTGGTGCGAATCAAACGTGGTGCGAATCGACCACTCCCCTTTGTGACTGTTTGTTGTCAGACTGAAAGACACCTTCCTTCTTGCTCTCATTATGACTTACCTTTTACAAAATAACACCCTTTCCGTCGTGAATATTGCTGAAACCCACCCACTTTATTAAAGTATGATGTAGAAAAAGCTTGAAGTGTTAATTTTAAAAAAAGAATTCGTCAACTCATCGATTTACCGAAATGAGCACAATATCTCATGGTTTTTTTTAAAAGATTTTTTGATGACATAAAAAGGTTGCATGCGCAGCAAAAATAACCATGCGCGCGGGCCTGAAAAATATAGAGGTTTTTTTTTCTCGTCTAATGTAATTAATAATACATCAATATTTTAAAAAAAAAAATCAGTTCTTAACTGACAGTAGTGTTGTTGTTATGAGAGATAGGTTAGTGTTTTATTACGAGTACATCAAGGTGGACAGCTCTATTCCATTTCCTCACCCGAGTCCCTTTGCGTGAAGACTTCTTTTCTTAATTCAATTCAAGAGGTGTTAACCTCATCGTGATTTGGAAACGGTTTTATAACTTCACGAAATAGACATTTCTCTTGCTGTTTGCTTAATTTTTTATATAAAAATAATGACTAAGAGTTTGTTGAACCTAGAAACGTGTTTTAGATTTTCTCCTTGATAAGACGCGAAACACGATATCAAACGCAGTTTATCTTTCTTGCTTCTCACGTTTTCGAGTTGTAAGAATCGTTTGCTTTTGACCAATCTGTGTTGAAAATTGAATATGTGTTTGGTAAGCGGATCGAATGATTTTTTCATCTTTTTTTTTACCCTCCAGAGGAACTTCGAATTCTCCTCTTTCGCTCACGAAAACCCGTTGATCATTTCCAGGTCCGATCCAGGTGAGCAATATACTGTAACACATCGCGCTATCGTAAGGACAATGCTGCTTTTTGTAAGGATTTTATAACCTACATTAGGTAGGGATACGGGCCCTCTAGAATTTCAAATTCTCGACATTATCCCTATCTTTTTTACACAGTAGAGTAATAAGACCTAATCTCTGAGACTCTGACAGATTTTACCAGAAATAAAACGCTCGGGGTGAGATACTGCCACTTCATGTTCTAATGATACTGAAACGGGAGTTCTCTCTCTGAATACTACTATGGAAAACTGTGATTATAACCCTCAACTAAATTGTCCAACACAAAAATATATATATTTCCTGTACATCTCCCTAACCGCCGGCCCCCTCCCCTCCCTTCCCTTCCCTTCCCTTCCCTAATCCCTTCCCCTCCCCTTCCCTAATTACCCTTCCCTACCCCGTCCCCTCCCCTAATCCCCCTTCCTTCCCTTCCCTAATCCCCCTCCCGTCTTCCCTACCCTCCCCCCTCCCCTTCCCTAATCCCCTCCCCTTCCCTACCCTCCCCTAATCCCCTTCACCACCACTCCCTACCCCCTCCCCTTCCTTAATCCCCCTTCCCTGATCCCCCTCCCTCCCCTAACCCCATCCCTTCCCCCCCCCCCCTCTCCTCCCCTCCCCTAATCTCCTTCACCACCACTCCCTAACCCCTCCCCTTCCTTACCCCCTTCCCTAATCCTCCCTTCGCTACCCCCCCCACCCCCCCCCCCCCCCCCACCCCCCCCCCCCCCCCCCCCCCCCTCCCGGGGGCCGGCGGTTAGGGAGATGTACAGGAAATATATATTTTTTTGTGTTGGACAATTTAGTTGAGGGTTATAATCACAGTTTTCCATAGTAGTATTCAGAGAGAGAACTCCAGTTTCAGTATCATTAGAACATGAAGTGGCAGTATCTCAACCCGAGCGTTTTATCTCTGGTAAAATCTGTCAGAGTCTCAGAGATTAGGTCTTATTACTCTACTGTGTAAAAAAGATAGGGATAATGTCGAGAATTTGAAATTCTAGAGGGCCCGTATCCCTACCTAATGTAGGTTATAAAATCCTTACAAAAAGCAGCATTGTCCTTACGATAGCGCGATGTGTTACAGTATATTGCTCACCTGGATCGGACCTGGAAATGATCAACGGGTTTTCGTGAGCGAAAGAGGAGAATTCGAAGTTCCTCTGGAGGGTAAAAAAAAGATGAAAAAATCGTTCGATCCGCTTACCAAACACATATTCAATTTTCAAGACAGATTGGTCAAAAGCAAACGATTCTTACAACTCGAAAACGTGACAAAGCAAGAAAGATAAACTGCGTTTGATATCGTGTTTCGCGTCTTATCAAGGAGAAAATCTAAAAGACGTTTCTAGGTTCAACAAACTCTTAGTCATTATTTTTATATAAAAAATTAAGCAAACAGCAAGAGAAAAGTATATTTCGTGAAGTTATAAAACCGTTTCCAAATCTCGATGAGGTTAACACCTCTTCAATTGAATTAAAAAAAGAAGTCTTCACGCAAAGGGACTCGGGTGAGGGAATGAAATAGAGCTGTCCACCTTGATGTACTCGTAATAAAACCCTAACCTATCAGTCATAACAACAACACTACTATCAGTTAAAAACTGATTTTTTAAAAAAAAATATCGATGTATTATTAATTACATTAGACGAGAAAAAAACCTCTATATTTTTCAGGCCCGCGCGCATGGCTATTTTTGCTGCGCATGCAACCTTTTTATATCATCAAAAAATCATTAAAAAAAACATGAGACATTGTGCTCATTTCGGTAAATCGATATCGATGAGTTGACGAACTCTTTTTTTTTTAAATTAACACTTCAAGCTTTTCCTACATCATACTTTAATCAAGTGGGTGGGTTTCAGCAATATTCACGACAAAAAGTGTTTTATTTTGTAAAAGGTAAGTCATAATGAGAGCAAGAAGGAAGGTGACTTTCAGTCTGACAACAAACAGTCACAAATGGGAGTGGTCAATTCGCGCCACGTTTGATTCGCACCAATCTTCAGAAAAGTCTGCAAAGTCAGGTTCTATGTTGAATGGAACACAGTCTCCTGGCATTTATTTTAGTAACATTTGTATTGTAAATGACTGTCATTGGGAATTTGTGTCCTGTTATTTGAAACCGTTACGAGTTTGCCAGTTAATTTAAATAAATGCATTTGAGATGCAGGATAATTGGATAACTAATAGTAACCGTTGCTTGATATAAAAGTAACAGACATAGTTGAAAATAAATCGCATATAGGTAGGTATGTGTGGTCGAATTGGTTAATAAAAACACGCAAACATTCGTTTTGTATTTCATTTTCAGATTTCCAAAAATATGATTTATGGATGAACTACCCGTTCAAATGGGTTGTGATAATTTTGAATATAATGAGGGAAAAATTGTGATTCACGATTTTATAAGGCAGGTTGTGAAAGGATTTTTTTTTTATTATTGGTAAAATATATCTGTGAAAGTTGGCGCTTCGACATTTGATTTGTCCCAGAGACTTTTCATTCTGAGACGTTTTCACCCACGAGACGTTTCGTCCTGAGTAAATAATTTTCACGTTTCACTTAAAAACAAACATTCAAACCTCACTTCATTTCTGACCCAACACCCCTACGGTGAATAACCAATATATTTTGGGAAATTTTGCGTGATCCACCAGGCGTTTGGGTGGGGGTTGAATTACCATAAACAACCTCTCAGGGAGAAAAAAAAAAGAAAAAAGACCGCCCGCCCGAATGCTTTTTTTGAAAAAAATGGTTTGAGAAACAGACAGTCAACTTTGTTTGGTCTTATTAATTTTTTCTATTATCGAGTTTTTAATATATATATAATTTTTCTTTATGGAAAAGGAACAAAAACTGCAACGAATTATACTTTATAATATTTATTTGTTTTGTTCAGAGTTACTTTTTCCTCGAACCTAACCCGTATTGTAACCCTTGATGATCTCATCATAAACCTCAGATGGGTTGTTATACAGAGTTACTTCCCTCGAATCTACCCTGATGACTTCATAATAAACCTGGGTGTTACAGAGTTAGTTCCCTCGAACCTGTTACTTTGTCCTCGAACCTAACCCGTATCGTAACCCCTGATGGCCTCATAATAACCCTGGGATGAGTTATTACTTCCCTCGAACCTATCCTGACGACTTCTTAGTAAACCTTGGTGCTACAAAGCTACTTCTCTCGAACCTATGGATGATAAAGTTACTTCACTTAAACCTCACCTGTATCATGACTCCTGATGACCTAATAATAACATAGGTGTTACAGTGTTACTTCCCTTGAACCTACGAATGATAGAGTTACTTCCCTTGAACCTAACCTGTATCATGACCCCTGATGACCTCATAATAAACCTCTACCTATGGTGTTACAGAGTTACTTCCTTGAACCTACAGATGAGTTGTTACTTCCTTGAACCTAACCGATATCTTGGCCCCTGATGGTCTCAACGTGGTCTCCAATGTACTCATCATAACCTTTGCTGTACTCATAATTCACCTCTACCTACGGCGTTACAAAGTTACTTCACTTGAACCGAATTATTTTGAAGGATGACAAGAGTCACTTCCCTTGAACTTAACCCATATCATGACCTCTGATGACCGCATAATAAACCTCTACCTATGGTGTTACAGAGTTACTTCTCTCGAACCTATGGATGAGTTGTTACAGAGTTACTTCCCTCGAACCTAATCATTTAACGGGTGAGTTGATTGTTACTTCCCCGAATCTACGGATGATAGCGTTACTTCCCTTAAACCTCACCTGTATCATGACTCCTGATGACCTAATAATATACCTTGATGTTATAGTGTTACTTCCTTGAATCTATGGATGACAGAGTTAACTCCTTTGAACTTAACCCGTATCATAACCCCTGATGACCTCATAATAAACCTCGGATGAGTTGTTATACAGAGTTACTTCCCTCGAACCTAACCATTTGAACGTATGAGTTGTTACAGAGTTACTTCCTTGAACATAACCTAAAACCTGGAGGTTTTTTCAAGTTCTTCTTAATATGGTGAATCGAATTTTAATTTTTGTTTGAACGGATGAGTTGTTAGAGTTACTTTCCTCGAAACTAACCTAAAAATGTTTTTTTCAAGCACTTCTTAGTATGGTGCATCGAATTTTAATTTTGTTTGGATGAATGAGTTGTTACATAGTTACTTCCCTTAAACCTAATCATTTGATGAACCTAACCTGTATCATGACTCCTGAGAACCCCATAATAAACCTCGACCTATGGACGAGGTGTTACAGAGTTACTTCCCTCGAACATAACCGTTTGACGGATGAGTTGTTACGAAGTTACTTCCCTTGAACCTAACCTGTATCATCACCTCTGATATACTCATAATAAACCTCTACTTTGGGATGGGTTGTTCCCGAGTTACTTCCCTTGAACCTAACCTGTATCACGACCCTTGATGATCTCATAATAAACCTCTACCTACGGATGAACGGAGTTACTTCCATGAACCAAACCTGTATTATGACCTCTGATGACCTCATAATAAACCTCTACCTACGGATGACAGAGTTACTTCCTTTGAACCTAGCAGAGTTACTTCCCTAGAACCTAACCATTTGACAAGGTTTTTTTTAAAACTAAACCCTGAACGCAATCTGTAAAAAATCAGAAATACTGCACAATCGAATGCAATTTTCAGAGAACAATTCACACGATTTTCTATACTAATTTCTATTATCGACCATTGTTACGGAATGTTAGGGAAAATTTATCGATCAGAGATCCTAAGATCGGACTATAAACGTTGTGATAACTGGCAGTTCTGTGAGGTCTCACCAGGTCTGGAATTTTGTGTTTCCTTACCAAACGATATCAGGCTCATTGAATAAACATGAGTCCACTGAATCCTCAAAATAAAACCTCAAGAGCTCGAGCTCTTACCCGAGCTTGCGAGCTTAATCAACCCCTATAGGCTCACTTCGCAACACCATTCGGATGACGAGTTCAAGTTTATCTAGCAAGGGGATGATGGCGATGTCAAATTCGATGCGGTATAGTATAAGTATGGTGATGCGGGAAGGAATTTACGATTTGTGTTGAAGACAATACAAATCGTAAATTTGTAGTATTCAAGAGGTAGTGCAGTTCCAATATCGTATTGTATGATTAGTGTGGTGACGTTAGAATACGGCGACAATCGTAGTTAGAAAATGAGTCGTTTTCGTTCGATATATTTGATCAATTGTTTTGAACGACCCTCCAGTCAACTTTCCTCCAACAACTGTGTCTGATCAAGAAAAAAAGGGAGTCGTTACCGAGATGTATTTCACACGTTTTATAGCGTTAAAAGAGAATTGTTTTGTACAAGTGGTATGTCGACGTAAAAAGCTTAATGTCTTGGCTGCTGTTGGATGACATCAATATCGCGACTACTGATGAAATGCTTCGCTGTCAGGTGGTTAGAAAAAGGTTTTTTTTCTAATTTCCATTCAGTCATACGCTGACATATTGTAAACACTGTTTTTTGTTGTTGCTGTATTTATATAACGCCACCTATCTTAAAATATTTTAACTCCTATTGTATAAAACAAAACAAAACAACTTTTCCACACGTGCGTTTTGACTGTTTACAAATCTTTTTCTAACACGTGACAAATGGTTTTATTCGAATTTAGTCAAGGTAAAACTCGTTTAGTTTTGTAATGTCTTCTCAACGTGGGCATTTTTCCTAAAAAAAATAGTTTGGATTGAAACTTTTATTCGGAAATGGTGAAATAGGTTATCCTCAATATGTAGAAACGTTAGAAGATCAACTTATAATTTTTTTATTGACAAATCTATGGTTCAGTAAACAGAGTTATTATTGAAGGAAACATCTTAAGGCGTGACTTGTTAATAAGCGAGTGCATCTCTAATTAGCATAACAATCATATATTTTTTTAAAACATACTTCACGTTTAACACAGATATCAAAAATGAATGATGCATCAGATTCAACTTGTTGTTTTTTCAATTTAATATGTTCTATAACTACCTTTTCTTAATACTTTCGATTTCAAGATGGTCCCAACTCCACCGTTATAAGAAGGGAAAGTTTATGATTTTCATAATATCCTTGTCGATATCTTTAATTTGATAGGTCGCACGACTATCTTCTCGAAACTTTTGATTATCTGATCGGTGTTAACCCCATCCCCAAGGCGATGGTGGAAAATGTCATTTTTGTAATGTATTCATCAAGTCCTTCATATCAATACCTCACATGCTTGGATTTGTAAAAAGGAAGACGTTTTTCGGCTCTGGTCGTGACCCCACCCCCACATAAAATAAAAATGTCATTTTCGTAATGTATTCAACGAGCCTTCATATCAGTACCTCACATGCGACGTTTTTCGGCTCTGGTCGTGACCCCACCCAACGACGAGGGTTAAAATTACGATCTTCTTAATCCACTCGTCGAGACCTTCAGTTTAATAGGTCACGTGACCACCTTCTCGAAATTTTCGATTTTCTGATGGGCGTGACCCCCACCCCCACATAAAATGAAAAACGTCATTTCTATAATGTATTCATCGAGCCCTTCATATTAATACCTCACATGCCTGGATTTGTTAAAAGGAAGACGTTTTTCGACTCTGGTCGTGACCCCACCCCACGACGAGTGTTAAAATTACGATCTTCTTAATCCACTCGTCGAGACCTTCAATTTGATAGGTCACGTGACCACCTTCTCGAAACTTTCGATTTTTCTGATGGGCGTGACCCCCACCCCCACACCCCCACATAAAATGAAAAACTTCATTTTTGTAATGTGTTCATCGAGCGCTTCATATTTATACCTCACATGCCTGGATATGTAAAAAGGAAGTCGTTTTTCGGCTCTGGTCGTGACCACATCCCACGACGAGGGTTAAAATTACGATCTTCTTAATCCACTCGTAGAGACCTTCAATTTGATAGGTCACGTGACCACCTTCTCGAAACTTTCGATTTTTCTGATGGGCGTGACCCCCCACCCCCACATATAATGAAAAACGTCATTTCTGTAATGTATTCATCGAACCCTTCATATTAATACCTCACATGCCTGGATTTGTAAAAAGGAAGACGTTTTTCGGCTCTGGTCGTGACCCCACCCCACGACGAGGGTTAAAATTACGATCTTCTTAATCCACTCGCAGAGACCTTCAATTTGATAGGTCACGTGACGACCTTCTCGAAACTTTCGATTTTCTGATGGGTGTGACCCCCACCCCCGCTACGAGGGGAGATAACTTTGTATGATTAAGGTTATGAGAATCAAGCAATCTGATTGGTTAATTAGCGTTAGGAACGTGAAATGATTGGGTGATTACTTATTTCAAGCTCTTCGAGCTTTTGGTTTTTGGTATACATTGCTCTAGCCATTATATCCACGTTTTTAAACGCGATTCACCTCACAAAACTCATGAGGTGAATCGGTAAATCGTTTTCACGGATCAAATCGCACCCTGGACCGTCCGAAACGCGATCGCGAACGTGGTGATCCAGAAACGGCAAACCGCCTTTTTTCCATGTACCGGAGGCCGAAATCGGTTTTTAAAAAAATCCTCGATGAGTAACGGCGTTTTACGCTCACTTTTCACCGTTGGGGAACGTCGAAAAAACGTTTTTGAGGTCGATTTTCCTGGTCTAGAATCGGCAAATGGGTTTCGCCGATCGGATCGTGGGTTTCGCCGATCGGATCGCGCTTTAACCGTTCGAACACGCGTTGGCGAACGTAAGTGGTCCATAGGTGGTCCAGAATCGGCAAACCGTTTTTTTTGATGCTGGTCTGGAATCGGCAAAGCGTTTTTTGCTCGCGTTCACCAACGATAGATTGAAGGTCTAATCCACGATGGGAACGTAGACAAAAAATTTTAAAGAAATTGTACATGAACAATTTTCATACATTTTTCACTTTTTTGAGCGACGTGTACATTCGACACGTTCGCCAACGGGCATTTGAACGTGAAAAGTGCGATCTGTGAACCCTAAAAAAACAATAGCCGATTCTGGACCACCATGAAAAAACGACATTTTTGTGAACGTACACGCGATTTAACACTGAATCCTACGATGGTAAATGCACCATGTACGTGTACGTGTACGGTACATGTACCAAGTGGTCCAGAAATGGCCTTTATTACGTACTAACAACAACAACAACAGCAACAACAGCAGTAATAAACTAATCAGGCTTTTTGAACACCGATTTTCAACGTAGAGTTTTAAATTCGAAAGAAATTCAACAAAACTCAGTTTTATTCTGCAGTGATCTACCCTGATGTTCTTGATCGTTCCATAATTTTGCTCGATGTTTTTTCTCTCGTAATCTCTCGTGAGTTTTATTTTACATTCTATAAGTTTGTTCCAATCTCATCGTGGAAGAGGGGGAATAATGCACGCTGTTAACAGCGTGCATTATTCCCCCTCCCCCACGATGTTTATATTGCACCACATGATTTTATCCCAGAATCCTTGCGAGCCACCTTCACTTGACCTCCACTCGGCGACTCACGTTTACTTTCAGTTTCAGAACAATCTTTATTTTGTTCATATGATTGTCACCTTCCAATGTGTAGCAAAGTGTTCGCATGGACAACGAGACAACGTGAGTGACATATTGTAATCTGTTCACCAATGGCGGATACAGAGGGGGGTGGGGTGGGGGGGGGGGGTGGGGCGGTCGCCCCCCCCCCCCTTTAGCTCGGGTTTATCTCGCATGTAGGGCGTAGTCAGAATTTTCATTTGGGGACAATACATGAATTGAAGTAAAAACATACAACGACATTTATTTCCTCCATCACCATTCGCTATGGAAAACAAATATACCGTTGAAATTATGCAAAATATATCTACTGGTCGCCTTCATTTATAGCGTCACTGACACAGCATGATTTTAAGGTGTTACATGCCCCTAGCCTCAGGTACCCCATGGCTATGCCAATCATGGGTCAGGATCTTAATTGGCATAGTCATGGGGTACCTAAGCCTAGAGGGCTGACTGCTGAAAACTTTCAAACGCTGGCAGATCGCAATGTTCTCCTGAGGTTAAGTCGGTTATGACTGTAAACAGTGTGTCCAAAATACAATATTATGTTAAACGGATCTGAAGAGCATATTTCAAATTTTCTAATTCTGTCTTGAACGTATGACAGAACTTGAAATTCTGAAACATGCTGTTTAAAAAGTGTTAATTAGCCGTTCAAAAATTCAAGAGGGTTTCCACCCCAGAAGCCACCAGAATGCCCCATTTGGTCGCTCATTTCAGAACAATTTCGGGGGGGGGGGAACCCCCCCCCCCCCCAGAACCCCTTACAAAAGCCCGTGCCTTCGGCACTCGCGGCAGATACCTTCGGCATCTGCACGATTCGCCCCCCCCCCCCTTTGAGAATTCCTGTATCCGCCACTGCTGTTCACAAAAAGCAATAAGTTATAGCCATTAATGTTTTTCTCAACAATTTATTTGTAACTTCGTCCGACTGACTCATGCAAAAGCCAAAACCGAAACAAGGAAGCCAGGTTTGAAAAAAAATCGTGTTTCCCAGTGTTTTCAGGAAATAACGTAAGCACGTCTATTACATTTTGATAGAATGAGAATGACTATTTTATTGCTAAAACCATCCAAAATACGATATTCACAGGATTCTATAAATAATACATTCGACTCCGGACGATATATAGGTGAAACTCTCGACGAGTTGATCGAAAACAAGATTGAGATTGGTGACATTCCGACAATACGGGTAGAAAGAAAAGATGGACGTTGGTACACGGCTGATAACAGGCGATTGTGGATTTTCCAGAATCTCGAGCGCCTTGGTAAATGCACTGAAATACCAGTCAAGCAAATGTACTGTGGTTTCATATATGACGATAAATTCACAACGACAAATGACGGAATAGAAGTGAGACTAAGGGGACACACTGGAAGTAAATGGGTTCATTTCAGTTCTATGGATGAAATTAGAAATTGGAGGCAGAGGAAAATTAACAATTTGAGAGAGAGGAAAATTCGGGATTCGTTATATAAATATAGAGTCGAAACTTCAGCAATTGACCGGCGTCCGAGAGGAGGGGAGTTAATTTCTCTGATACACAGAAGACCGACAGTTTCGCCCGTCGCACCAGTCTCGGATGTTACTGTACGCACTAGTGAAAACCATTTTGGACAGATAATTTGCAAGGCATTGTGTATTATTGTACTGTGGGTGCTATGTGCGTTCATTTTAACTGCTTTTTCACATCGACGTTGAAACAAATGTTCAGAACGATGGTTTGCGTCCATAGATGCAGGCACTGTGAGGACAGGAGCTGGCGCGTCGCGAAAATGATCGATTGGACGGGGTGGGGGGTGTAAACCTGATTTGATTTGTCCCGACTTAGATGACTCAAGTACTGACTGAATAATATTCCAACTACATCATCAAGGCACAGGGGCGGCGGAACCGGGGTGGGGCGGGGGGGGGGGGGGGCTTCAGCCCCTCCACTTTTTTGCCGGGCCATATTTTTTTGTATGCATATATGTTAACACAACCAATGACTGGTGAAACAAGGGACGTATCCAGAGCCTCCCCATATTTTCGCCAGCTGTATTTCTCTCGTACTGGTTCAGTTGCGATGGATTTTGGATCATTTTTTGCAGTAAGTGGCAGCAAACGGTAAAATGTATAAGTCTGTTAAAAATCGGTTAACTGAAGTAGATCGTAATCTTACAGCCACACAAGTACCAAATCCTCCACGAGGCAAGATAATCCACAGACAGGATAATTACTGTAAACGTCTGGTAAAGCATAACAGGTGAGGTCTATTTATCCGCTTTGGTCGTTACGACCAAAGCTGATAAATAGACCTCACCTGTTATGCTTTACCAGGATTTGATGGTTCCAGGATCTAATAGAATCGATTCTCGTAAATGATTCTTGCAAGGAAAACGACGAAATAAAGTTGAATTTCGTACAATGTCCCTTTGATTCTTTACATACATTCGAAAAAAGCCTTCTCAAGCTTGGAGAATACAACATATTTGTTGCTCCCTCACAATAAAGCAACCATTGGACATAGTAGTAGAGTCCAGCAGGCCTGGCATTTTCAGGAGAGCGATTTATTCGCTCGCCTACTGCCCGCCTTTAAAAATTAATGAGGGCAAAAACTAGCCCCCCTAGCCGTAGAAAATAATGATTACCATAACAACATAAACACCCATATCTTTTCAGATCTCTGCCTTGTTAGTGGCCTTGCCGAGGCCCGGAGGTGTGGGAGGGGCATTGTAGCCGTCTCACAGAGACTACCCTGTTAGCACCAAATAAAATGTATAAAACCCACTAGGCAGAATTCATTAATAGTAAATCTTCGTTTTGCCACGTTCAGCTTTTGTGAGCTTGGGGAGAGCTGCTCGCTCCCCCTGGCTATGCGAGGGAAGCGATTTTTAGCCCTCCTGCGTTTTTAAGAATGCCAGGCCTGGTCTAGTGAAGTCTTGGTTGCCTGTACTGGAAGCCAAGACTTCATTAGAAACCACTACCCACGCACTTTACCTTGGAATAACAAGACCACCCAATGTATGTATGTTGGAACATGTGTTCTAAATGTAAGGCAAGAAAGTCGCCAGAATTGGAAATAGACCCATAACGTCTAAATTTGAGTAAATATCTAAATATGGCCACATACAGGTATGTCAAAATGTTGCCCACAAGAGTGAGCATCCACCCTGAAAATTAGAGATGGGCAATATACCGAAAAACCGAACCGATACCGATATCATGGGGACACCGAAAAACCAAACCGACCCAATCTTTGAATACCGAAACCAACGGTATTTTCAATTTTCCCTGTGCATTCGCTATTGATGAGGATTGACAGCAGTTGAAGTGTTAATTTTCATGAAAGAAGTGACTGATTTTATTTTTCAGTTTTGTTAAGCCTTAAGGACCAGGGCAGTCGTACTAAATTATCAATAGTCTACGACCTGTACATGTCCAGTTGCTTAGCAGTGATTTCTAGTCAAGTCTTGGCTGCCTGTTAAGGCAGCCAAGACTTGGCTAGAAATCACTGACCAGATAATTTTACTACTGACATCAGGCCCACGTAAAGATGACATCTTCAGGACACACATTCTATGATTACAGACGCCTTAAGTGGAGCTTGAAAAGTTAAGGCGTATTTAGAACAAGTCACCATATTACTGCAGATATGATCTGTGCTGACAAAAGAATGACAATGTTGAGCCCATCAACAATGACATGTGTAGCACTGTGATAGAATGATACAAGAACAACTTATTCTGCATTTTTCTGACATGGATTCCCCTTTGGTACTATCAGTGAATTTGAAGTCACATACCGAATACCGAACCGATACCGCGGTATGCCCACACAAAAATACCGAAACCGATACCGAACTCAAAATTCCAATACCGCCCATCTCTACTGAAAATGAGTGGGCGCCCATTTATCGTGTATCGTACTGTCCATTTAACGTAAGACAAAACAAATAATTGTTTTTTTCAATGAACTAAGTTATAAAAATAGTTTGTTATAAGAATAAGTAATGAAAACCATTTCAGAAATGTAATGGTGGTAACAATGGTGAATAAAGATAGATAAATTTGTAACTCTTACTTTGAGTAAACCTGTACCTAAAGTAATATCCTTTCTGGACTCCACGCGTAAATTATAAACCACATTCTGATCTATTTTTTATCCTTTTGCCTCCAAAGCACCCTTATGCTCCCACATTGGAACGAGCTCGTCGAGATCGTTCCAACGAGGATCATAAGATATGCGTTGAAAACAAAAATTCAGTATTCAGGACAAGTGATTCCAAGCATTGCTTAACAATGATGTTACGTTCTGAGACAAGGAGATAAAAAAGTTATGAGAAATTCTCTTGATGTTAAGAAATAGCTTAAAGTCCAGGGGTGGTGTCAAGATTTCCCCAACAAGGGGCTAGGGTATTACTCAGTTTTTAACACTTTAGTTTTTAGTGTGTATGAGCGTCAAGGGATCCCATGAGGCCACCACGGTTGAATCCCTGTTGTATACTGATAATACATGTTAACCCTTTACCCAACACAGCTTTTTAATTTTCAAAACATAAACTGAAATTGATAAGTTAAAAAAAAACATTAACAATATTCACCAATAATACCTTACAAATATGGATATCATTCGAATCGGTGTAAAAGGAATGGAAGTCCGTAGGAACGTATAGTTCTAGGTCGTATAGTCCGTATAGTCCTAGGTCTAACATTTCTAGGAATAGTCCGTATAGTCCTAGGTCTAACATTACTATTCCTAGAAATGTTAAACCTAGGACTATAATTCCGCGGAATAATAGTCCAGAGGGACTAATTTTCCTACGGACTTCCATTCCTGTTACACCGGCTCAATGAGCCAGTTCCAATGACAGCCATGTTTGTACAATTTTATTGACAAAGTGCCAGGTCATTGCAGGTTATGTCATAGTCGTATTGGTTAATTTGCTCACGCTACGTTAGTTAGGTAAAGGGTTAAATTGATACAGTTCTTTTCAGCGAATCCAAGCATAACTGCAGCGAGAATCTACAGTTAAAACTAGAAGTCCTGTCATGAAATGCGCACAAATAGCATGTTGATATGCGCGTTAATGTACGCGTTATAGCCCAAGTAAAGCTATCAAATTCTGTACATATGGCCTGTGCACAAGCAATGTTTCAGCCAATGGACCTCCGGGTAACCCGGAGGTCCATTGGCAGAAACATTGCTTGTGTTTGCTATGAGTAACCAGGAGAACCTGCCGTGCTGTGGATGCCATTCGATATGGCAATTGCGCGCAATTCCAACGCGCAATTAAGCCTAGATAAGCGCACTATTCGTGACAGGACTTCTAGTTTTAACTCTACGTGGATTCTCGCTGTTTTTGCTTTGCGTGAATCGATCAAGAGATTCTCGTGGAAATATAAGCCCCGTTTCATCTCGGAGTCAATATTCTCCCACTTTTCCCATATGCATGATTCCAATGCCGATTTGAACCAAATTTGGTATGTGGTATTATTGAGTCATACGTATATTTCTGGGGAGAAAAACGGAAAAGTAATTCCGACTGCATCACGGCCCGATCAGGATCCGATTGGCATTCCATATCCGCCTTTGTCATCACTGTACAGTACATTTTATATACATTTTATGAATGAAGCCCACACAAAGAAAAAGAAACAAACGAAAATCACATCTTCCATTAAATGTTCTCTCCTCTCTTTGTCTACAGATAAGATTTGACATTGTTAGGGAGGGGAAGGGGAAGATACCTTCGATAGGATCCCGACGCAGTCGCGATCCGATCGGAATCCTTTCCGCGTTTGTGCCTACATAACTGTACATTTTATGTACAAATTATCTAGATGGGAGGGGGTGATACATAGCAGTATATTTAGAAATATTCTCAATAACGCCAGTACAAATTTATTTTTTGGTGTTTACGGTCACATATTTCTGCACATTGACTAAACGCGACCGCAACATGGAGAGTAGAGCTGTATGTTTTTAAATTTCTTGTTCGGTTTCGGTTTTGGTTTTTCAGGTGGAGTAAAACCTCGGTTCGGTTCGGTTTTCGGTTTGTTCATGAGGCCAAATAAAATTCAATAAAACTCATTCTTATGTCCGGAGTCATAACTGAATGGCAGTGAAATTGAGTGAAACTCAATGAATGCCCGAAATAAGCTATAATACATGAAGAATCAAGAAGGCCAATATAATAATTACCTAAATATACAGAACTTTTATTGTGCTTGGCCATTTTTCGAGGTCTGACATCTACACGCAACTTGAGGAAAGCTGCAAACACAACTAAAGTGAAATGTCTGAAATTCACAGAATGTAGCCTTCCCAGAGTAGTGAGAGTACCCAGACACTGCCATTGGCAGTGTCTGGGTACTCTCACTACTCTGGGATGGCTACATTCTGTGAATTTCTGCAGCAAGAGAGTATTTAATAAAAAAACGAAAAACCTTAGATTACGGGATGTCGACGGTTTCGGTTTTGGTTTTAAAAAAAACAACTAAAAACCTCGGTTCGGTTTCGGTTAACCTACAGCTCTAATGGAGAGGAAGTCAAATGCAGCAATCATTTATACCCTTGTTACACATTTTAGAGGACTTCCACCACAAGCATTGATGACTGGATCCTATTTTACCAGTAAAACAGAGCTTGTTTACCACAATAATCAAGCACTGCTTCATTTCTCGGTGTTCCCGCGGCGTCCCCATGGGGACGCCAGAACAAAAATGTAATTCACCTGATCAGCTTTCGGATATGGAACACAACGGCATGTTGTTTGTTTTAGGTTTACACAGCAGGAAAAGACGCCCAGAAAATTAACCAGAATAAGCCTACCACAGCCTAAAATATCTCGAAAGTTTCTCAATAAAACCACAGAAATATGGATATCATTAAAACCAGCTCATCGAGCTGGTTCTAGTAATATTCTTATTTGTATGGATTTATTGAAAAATTGTGAAATCTGTTTTCGAAAAATGTGAAATTTAACTTAGGTTTTTATTACACATTCAACCTACAATTTAACTACTGTACAAACCAAATTATCTTGCAACGAATATAACGAATTTATTTACAGCTGCACTTAACCCTTTAAACTCGAGTGGTATCTTCCATGCCAGTTCAATGGCAGTCCATATTCATTATTTGGGGTAGACCAATCAGTATTTTCAACGTGCAGCCTCGGGCTGCACGTTGAAAATACTAATTGGTCCACCCCACAATATTTACTAAACAGCCATCCTATATAATGGCGTTGTGGCGTATGTTCCTGCCCGGAAAAAGGGCCGCTGGGTTCAAAGGGTTAACCATTTACTTAACCACAAATTTACCAACAAATTCTTCAATAACTGAAACAAATCCTATTTTTTACCCCAACGAGCTCATTCCAATGATGGGCGATAAGCTATGTTCTTGAGTCAACAATGGAGACATGAACAAAAAATATCCGATACTTGAGAATAACACTCTTCAAATATTCCCGTCATGCTAGTTAGCTATTTACCTGACACCGCAGTATAAAACGGCCAGAAAATTAACCAGAATAAGCCTACGACAACTAAAATATCTCACCGAGCTGGTTCTAATGATATCCATATTTGTATGGTTTTATTGAAAAATTGTGAAATTTGTTTTCGAAAAATGTCAAATTTAACTTATTTTTAAAATGTTGTGTTTGATAAAGCGTTAAAGGATTAAAATAAACGGCTAAATTTAAATTAAATGTGGTACTGAGTACGATATTATATCATGGCAGACTGTTTAGTGTTTAGAAGATCTTTCCTACAACCCCATAAATATGTTCAATAATTACAGAAACTCGTGACGAAAAAATGCATTTGCAGTTCATTCATTCATTTTGTTTGATGTTTTGTGAATATTAACAGTTTCGCCATAAAAAACGGTACATTTCTGTCCATTGGTTGGTAACAGATTTGCAGGGTTCACATTAGAGCTGTAGGTTTTTAAATTTCTTGTTCGGTTTCGGTTTTGGTTTTTCAAGTGGAGAAAAACCTTGGTTCGGTTCGGTTTTCGGTTTGTTCTTGAGGCCGAGTAAAATTCAATAAAACTCATTCTTATGTCCGGAGTCATAACTGAATGGTAGTGAAACTCAATGAATGCCCGAAATAAGCTATAATGCATGAAGAATCAGGAAGGCCAATATAATAATTACCTACATATACAGAACTTTTATTGTGCTTGGCCATTTTTCGAGGTCTGACACCTACACGCAACTTGAGGAAAGCTGCAAACACAACTGAACTGAAATGTCGGAAATTCACAGAATGTAGCCTTCCCAGAGTAGTGAGAGTACCCAGACACTGCCATTGGCAGTGTCTGGGTACTCTCACTACTCTGGGATGGCCACATTCTGTGAATTTCTGCAGCAAGAGCTGGCAAGAGAGTATTTAATAAAAAACGAAAAACCTTAGATTACGAGATGTCGACGGTTTCGGTTTCGGTTTTTTTAAAAAACTAAAAACCTCGGTTCGGTTTCGGTTAACCTACAGCTCTAGTTTACATTTGCACATGCGTCGTTGTATTTACATCGTCAAAGCTTCTTCTCAGACACATTGGCTTACGAAAGCAGTGGGGAGGCGTTACGCCCCACATTTCAAAGGGGTGGTGCATAGAGTTGGCCGAGAAGAAAGTATCACAGTAACGGCAGGCACCCATATCCTACATATATATTCTAGGTATAGCACAGTGTCAATCTATTGATAAATTCTTTCATTAGACTGCTGTTATGTAATAGCTCTTTTAATCTAAGCAACAGTTTTTATCGATTATTCACCATTCTATTGAAAATTTGCTTGCATATATTGGATTATTGCACTCTATTGGAGGATGCCCATAGGCGTTCCCCAGCAACGTGAGACAATCCAGGCCTTATGAATACTAAGGTTAACTATTTACCGAGCTTTGTCCATTAGTAATATGGAAGTAAAACAATTTAAAACCTCACAATGCAACCGGTATTATGCGGTTTTATAATAAAGACCAATCTGATTAACTGTTGGGCCAATAAGGTGCAGAGGCTGTGTCGAGTGTGTGACTTTTCCCATCATAATTATATGTTAGGTATTCGTCTAACTCGACACCAAAATTGGATTATATATACACCCAACTTTACTTTGTCTTGAAATATGACCAGATTATGTCCGTATAAAACTCGACGTTTTAAAACCCACAAGAGGGTTGGCAATCCAATCATTTGGCTTTTGATTGTAATCTCATCCGATTCCCGATTCACTTCCTTGTGTACCAGAGCAGAATACTATCATGTTTAAACGCCATCACTATTACTAATATTTTGTCAAAATGCAAGCCATCACTATTATTCAGCCATATGGCAGATAAAAGTATAGAACAATGACAAAAAAATGCAATTGTTAATAGTTATTGTGGTTTGTAGAGACTTATTTTATCCGTTTTGTAGTTTGTTACAGCTAGAGTTTTATTACATATCGTCGCGTGAGAACCATAAAGTTCTATCTTCCAGTTCTATGGTTCTCACACGACGATATATCATAACACATACGTTTGGGTTCATCAATTCCGTGTCGATGGGTTGGAATAGTAGATACATACTCACCATCTTTACTGAATTTTACAATCCAACTATTGTTATAACTACACACAAAAAGGCTACTGTCATTATTAATACACAGTCCCCGTGGTGTTACCAGATCTCTGTGCTTTATCACAGCCATACATTGTAAACCATTTAAACTCAGTGCTACCATCCTGTTATTTCCAAAATCATATATATATATTTGTTGGCCACATACAGAACTTCGCACATAATTTGGACGATTGAAGATTTTATCGGATTCATCTATTGTTGAGCCTTTATCAGATATACTTCTTAACACATTATCTTTATAGAAACTTACAAAAAATGTATCATTGAGTCTGCAGATTCCAAGACAATGATTTGTTATTTTAATTTGATTTACTTCTGACAAGTCGTGTACGTTGTAGATATTTATTTGCATATTATGAAGTGTCGTGACCAAGAGATTATTATAAGTACACAGGTCTGATGGAACACCAGGTAAATCTACAGACGTTATGATTCGGCTTTCGCAAGTAATTTTATGTAATTTATCTGGCCGAAATGTTGCTACCACCATCTCTCCGTGTTTGTTGGGCTTGATATTAATTATACTTCTGATCCAACCTCCATTACAAGTGTACTGTTCGGCTTCTACAAACTGTCCCGTTGAACAATCCGTCATACATGATATTTTAACAAGGTTGCCAAATACGTTTGAAATACTATCTATGTCGTCTTGGATAAAATTTCGTTTAATGGGTTTTGCAAATGCACCGAGTTGTTGTAAGTTATCTTCTATTCTTGTAAAGTTTTCTATGGGAATCGGACGAAAATTTAATTGCATCGGACAGTGATGAAGTAGACGATGGAGGGTGATAGGTGCCAGAAAATATTCGGTCACGTAGCTGTTCTACCTTCTTTTCCAGCTCTTCAATCTCGGCATCGACAGCTCTCCGTGCCTGATAATTTTCATCTAACTTTGACAATTCAATTTCCCCAACTTTTTCTAGTTCTCTAACGCTTTACTTTTCCTCCTCATCAATTTGATGATGGCGTTCGTTGTAGAGGCTGTGGATTTCCCGTCTGCCATGGCTGATATGTTCTGTTATTTGATTTCTGGACGAAGCTGATTTTTTATCTTGTTGCCCGACATCAAATTTGATACGATCTAAACGTTGAACGCATTCTTCAAAATCATGTTGGATGTCGACGAAGTATACAATTTCTTGACATTGGCGATGATCCTTTCTCCGTCCAACATTCATCACAACATTCAACGGCGTCCGTTTTAAAGTAGCTGACGACAGACTTGTTATGAGCCATACAACGCTGACCGAATTCTGTAGTTCCCTCTCCAGCATCACTAGTGGTGGAGGGATTTCTTGTTGTACATCCGTTACCGCTACCCTCTCTTGGTGTACCATCATGAGATATATGCCTCTGACCGATCCCTCCTGTTCCCTCCCCAACATCACTTGGGGTACCAATACCTCCAGTTGCCATGTTAATTGATTCGTAATAAAAATTTTATCAACACAGATAACTAGAAACAGCGTGAAACACCAACAACGTCTCGTGGATACAAAGGAACAAAGGTTGAACAGACACTACGCACACAGTTTTGTGATTTTTCTTCTAATTGTTCACATTGATCGACACTTCCAAGAAACAAATCGCTTCAAGTGACGACATACTTGTTATGAGCCATACAACGCTGACCGAATTCTGTAGTCCCCTCTCCAGCATCACTGGTAGTGAAGCGATTTCCAGTTGTACATCCGTTTGCATCACCCTCTCTTGATGAACCACCATGAGGTATAAGATCCTGACTGATCACTCCTGTTCCCTCGTCAACATTACTTGGGGTACCAGTGCCTCCATTTACCATGTTAATTGGCTTGTAATAAAATTTTATCGGCTTAGATAACTAGAAAAATCGTGAGGCATCGACAACGTCTCGTGCATACAATTACAAAGGCGCAAATGTTGAAAAGACACGACACAATCAGTTTTGTGGTTTTGTATTCATATTGTTTACATCAATCGGCAATACCCTGAAACAAATCCCTTGAAGTGTGACGCAAGAGCGTTGTTATCTATTTACTGACTTAGCGAGTTTCTAAAAATATACAGTGGAGTACAATTACATTTTAACGATCTACCCGCCACATCGTAAAGGATCACACAGGTAATTTTTCCTTAATACAAGATATATCTAGGGTCTTAACTTGGGAGGTATGTACGCTCTGACTGCCGCACATCCTACTCTTGTTTATTGCTAACCATTGAACCACCGAGCTCCCTACAGTTAAAACTAGAAGTCCTGTCACGAACTGTGCGCTTATCTGGGCTTAATTGAGCGTAGGAAGTGCGAGCAATAGCTATATCGAATGGCATCGAAAGCACGACAGGTTCTCCTGGTTTCTCATAGTAAACACAGGCAATGTTTCTGCCAATGGACCTCCGGGTTACCCAGAGGTCCATTGGCTGAAACATTGCTTGTGCACATGCCATATGTACAGAATTTGATAGCCTTACTATGGTCGTAAATTAACGCGCAGATCAACGTGCTATTTGTGCACATTTCATGTATATGTTTCAAAAACCACCAAATGTCTATTAAAAATGGTCAAAACCACTTATAAAATAGCACGAAAATCTATTACCATAGAGTATAAATTCCCTACTGCTGGCGGTTTGAGACTTTGAAATGTCTAACTATGGAAAATGTTGGCTCGGATGTGCATGGGGTGGGGTAAAAAGCCCCTACCCCCATCGCCATGGCTGTGCCCCCAAAAATCTAAATTTCTGTTTCTATGTTTATCTGTTTTAGTATTTTTATCGTTAATTCTATTTTTTTGTTATCCAAATGTCCCTATGACTTCTCACAAAAACGACCTCGACAATCTCAATGAGCACCTTAGAGTGAGGGGCACTAGTCTATTTCGTGCATGAAAGTTAAACTTTTGTAAATAAAAATGGCGGAAATACGATTTTCCAAGTTGAAGAACGTGGAGACAATATGCAGACGATATTCGTGAACTATCGCAGTCCAGAAAGTCGAGGTGGGGAGAGTAGTATGCCCCGCATGTTTCACCCCCCGGTTGGGAGATCAGAGCAGGGGAGCTCATGTGATGTCATTTTTACGTGTCCCATTTGCGCCATGTGGGGTTGTCATGGTAACCCACGTGAGTGGCCGTATTGTTACGTAATTACCATAGTGGTATGTGGTGTTTGTGCGCATGAGCAGTGTGTGTTGTTAGGGTGGTACGTGTTTGCGTCGTCCATTTTGTATATATGAGGCCACCATCTTTGTTTCTATGATAGAACGTGGTTGCTATGTGACCCCACACCCTCTAATAGGATAGGTTGTGTTCGGAAGGTGTGATCGATTTAAGGAGAGCATATTTAATTATGCAAATAGACCCGACAATTTCCCCAGATCACCAATAACTGTCTAAAATCACTTTATGGTATTATGAGACTAGCATGTAGTGCTGTAAGGTGCGTTCTATTACGATGGAGTACTTTACTGGGTCGGATTGTCCCAGAATCCTACTTTTTCTGGCTATTACAGACGCTATTCTAGCTACTCTATCATAGCAGTTCATCTAGTTCTAGCCACTCTTGACTACCCATTGTTACGACCTCTTCCCTCGTCCAAGTTTTAAAATAACCGGTGAGATTGCTTGATTGCCCCTGACTAACCATGCAGAGATATCTCCTTTGTGTACAATGAAGGCCTCTATCATTCTCAAACCCAAAAGACAATCGAGCAGAGATAGGTATTACTTGAACGACTCGAATTCTATCGAGCAAATAAGCTATCAAGTAGTTACTGGATAAATCATTACTCGAACGACTCTAACCCCATCGAGCAAATGAGCCATCGAGCAGTTGCTCGAACAATTGACTCCACATACTGCTGTATGACTCACCTCAGTATTTGAGGATACCTATGACATGATATTGTACTATTTGAGGATACCTTTTGAGGATATCTCTTGATTTTGTTGCCTGATATCTATCTGAAGATAGTTCGTCCACTGAGTTCCAATGTGTTCTACATGTATGTGCCTATTGGCACACAGAACACATTGGAACTCAGGGAACGAGTTATGACACCTACCTCCTATACCGCTCCTGGCTTCTAGACCATCCATCACCTTCTTAGCTCCAAGGCCACAATTTGTGCATAGTCACCACCATCTGTCCTTTGATTAGCGAGTACCGTGATGATCAAATAAATTTTCAGTCTGACTTCCGTGACAATAAAATAAAATTGCGAGTCCTACTTTCGGGACAAAGTTAAATGTGCGTTTGATTTCCGTGAACTTGTTGACTACACTCTAAAATCAATTGGTTAAAAATCAACCAATTTGGTTGAGTGAACGCGAACCCAACTGAGTTCATCTTCACTTAACCCAGTTGATTTGGGTTAATTTTTAACCCAGCTGATTTAAGAGTGTAGAATGGCTCGAGTCATGGTAGGTTCAGAGAGCGATGTAGCACCGGAGGCTTCCACTCAACATAGTATTTTTTTACAACTTCAAAATTACGACGATGTTCGGTATTGTTCAGTAATCCTGGATCAAACAGTAGAGTGGAGAGAATTTACGTGAAAGACAGGGCATTGATTGTATCCTTAGAAAAATATGTATAGACTGAGCAGTATAGAAGAAAAAGTTCAGATGTCTCGACAGAGGCGGTGGAGCCAGGGTACAGGGGGTACGTGCCACTCCACTTTTTTCCACAGATATGTTTCGCACTTACACAGTTAGTTAAAATGGGCGCATGCAAACGTGTCAATATATATGCATTCCTGTAACGTTACCAAGTTTACAAATCCAAACAATGTTTAGCCAAATAATCGCACTTTCGGTCGCTCCGGTCTGTTTCTTCTACTTCAACTATCTTCCAACCCGAAGGCCAGCCTTCGGGTTGGAAGATGGTTGAAGTAGAAGAAACGGACAGGACAATTCATCACGGGCATATTCATCTGGACGGGAAACTATAGGGAGTCATGGTACATTTACCGATATACGATTGTAACCTTTTATCACACCGGGTCGAACAATAGTAGCATTGTGAATTTGTGTCCCTCCACTTTTGTAGAGCTTCCGCCGCCCCCGTGCCTCGACTTTTTCACATTGCACTGGTAAAGTGGTTATTGTAAAAATGGGCGCTAAGATTACTGTAACGCAACCCTGACCTACAATTACATAATTGAGCTACTAGAGATTTATTGCCGATATACAATAGTGATAGGCGTGTGTTGCCACTGTTGAAGGAAACTTCTAAAAGCACTAACATATGAATTCTCTCTGACAGACAGGTCTAGGTCATTCCGTTGTATAGTGACACTGAGAATGAAAGAACAATGAAAAGAATGTGTGCAACAAAACGGAACTCGACGTTTGTGACAAGATCGGAGATGGTGTCGTTGGTTTGTCAAAGAGACAGACGGCGTATTTTATTTTCAACATATATAAGAGTTATGTTGCGATACATTTTGAATAAAGGTGCTAATTTATGTTTTCTTGAAAAGGGTCACAGCGGGTCTCAAAAAGAGCAGAGACTTGATCGCACTAATGGTCGCTACAATTAGAATTCTTACCACAGCTATCTGTATTTTCCCAGATCTGCGACCTCAGATGGGAGCAGTTGTTCCATACTTTATCCGCATACTAGGGGGGTTTGACCTAATAAATGAGTAGTTGACTTTTTCAAACAATTTGCGCCCAAGAGTTAATTTATGCATCCTTAACACTTTACCTAACGAATCGCCGCATCCGCCCATGTCATTTGTAAATTGAGCAGTTGAAAAAAACTAATTTTTCAAAATATTTCAACAAACCATATCCTGTAACCCCTCATTGGAACGAGCTCATCGAGCTCGTTCCAATGAGTGGTCACATGATACGGTTTTGTTGATTTTTGTTTTTAAAAATAAAAAAAATAGTAATTAAAATAATAAATTTTGATATTCACTATGTTGGGTAAAGGGTTAACAAATGTAAACGCGATCAGTCCTTTGAACAAATGAGATCAACATGGTCATT
The DNA here is from genome assembly GCA_031216915.1 of Pictodentalium vernedei. NCBI lineage: Eukaryota > Metazoa > Mollusca > Scaphopoda > Dentaliida > Dentaliidae > Pictodentalium > Pictodentalium vernedei. Next base: position 79,072,657 of record CM062295.1, read on the forward strand.
CCAGGTGCTGGTACTATTGTAATATCGAGACGCTTATGAGTAGTAATTGATTTGTAGCTCCAATGATTTTAGAGTGTAAAAGGAGGAAGTATCTATAAAGAAGGCGTACAGAAAAAAGTAAGCTTTCAGTTATGTCGTTGATATATATAAACTAGAAACAATAAGGAGCCGAGTACTGGACCCTGTGGTACGCCTGTGTTGATAGGTCTCCGGGAGGATGCTTCAGATGCTATGAAAACTCATTGAGATAACCTGAAACTCCCATTTGCTCGAGCTTATGAATGCAACCAGCATGCCATACCTTATCGAAAACTTTAGAACTTTATCGACACGTCTTACCTTCATCAAGTGCTCAACAGAATTCATCGTATAAATCGGACAGATGAGAACAGTTGAGGATCCAGGAATGAGGTCTGGCTGAAATTTACATAGAACATCGTTGTCATTTAAAAGCGGCCACAGGCGTCTTCATTCTCAAGTATATTACAAACGCAGCTAATCGGGGATTTTGGACGACAGGTTTGTTGCCAAATTTGAGAAGTAATTTTTCAAATCAGGATGAACATTGGCCATTTCTATTCAGATAGAAAATAGGAGTTATTCCGAAAGATATTGAATAAGGTCAGAAGTGGCACGCACAAGGAGGATTTGCATTTAGGGAGACCAGGGTGCATGAGACCCGGACCACATGCCTTGGCGGCCTAAATTTCAGATTTCATCGCTTCTTAATAGGGAGGAGCATTTATTAGTAGGTGCTGTTAAGGGAAATAAATCATTGTTCAGTATATACTGTTACTGTAGCAATAGTAAAATTAAGACTTTAGTGAATGAAGTGAATGCGACAAACGAGTGTGACATGCTTGAGTCGTTTGATAGAGCTTCGGTTGCGCCCGATTCATCGTGGGACTAAATATGGGTGTCATATTTTAATGGAATATGAGATTGGTAGGTTCTTCCCGTCGTGAAAGATTAGAGGTGCGACAATGGGCAGGAAGAAATTGACACAACACATTAACCATACTCCGCAGTCAAGCGGTTAACGTAATAAAACTCGTTAACGACAGTCGAGGAGGAGAATGAGTAAACTTAATCGAAGGTGTTCCCAAGAACAACCTTTATTACATGTGATGTCTATTGCCTCAATAAATATCCAAAACAGTAGAGACAGAGGCGGCGATCAAAAATGTTTCACGGGGGCAAATAGAGGACAAATTTCCAACGAAGGGGCAAGTCCACAAGTAACCGTTTAAGATCATAGCACATAAACACATTGCATGCAGATACGGTAGGTATCTCCGCAAGGTCCTAAGGCACGAGCAATCATAAGAGGTGTATCAAGGGTTTCTTTAGGGCTGGGGTGGATGTGGTTCTCCTCTCAGAAAAAAATGAATTGAGCGTTCAAATGAACCTTCTACACGCTAAAAACTAAAGTGTTAAAAACTACACTTGAAGTGCTGTACTAGCACTTTGTTCAAGTATAGATAATCCAGATCTTGACAGGTGTTACAATAATACCACTTGACAAGTGTAATGTCGCGACACTTGAAAGGAAACAACGCAGATGACCCGGATCAGGCTCGAACTTTCGAGCCTGATCCGCGTCATCTGCGTTGTGTCCTTTTAATTATGTACCCATCAAGCGCAAATCAAAGTATGGACGATTCTGGAAGAACTACCAATGCTGGACACATGGGAAGTGCCATCCATTCAAGTTTCAGATGTCTGACGATTGTAATGTCTAAGTGCTTAAAGCATTGCACTTTGAGTGTTAAGATCAAATCCTAAGAGTTAGAATGGGTTTAACACCTTGGAAGTGTCAGTTTTAACACTTTAGTTTTTAGTGTGTAGTTGGGGGAGGGGGGGGGGAATCTCCATTTGTTTCCTTGTTTGGAGGTCAAAAATGAAGAAAACGCGAGTACGATCTCCCAACGATTCACCCGGATGGATATCGGTCTGATAGTATGAAGCACAACAGGGATCTACGTTGGTTCCGTGAGCTTCATATTGCGAAAAACGTTACCCATCTTTTGGAGACGATGAAAATGGATGTGCATGACTCATAATTATAAGCATTGGAGCTTGTACATTATTATTGGATATGTTCATCTACTGGGTGTGTATATGGGAGGGAGAGAGAGAGAGAGAGAGAGAGAGAGAGAGAGAGAGAGAGAGAGAGAGAGAGAGAGAGAGAGGGGGGGGGGGGCGGTGGTGGACGGGGAAGGATCAAAGTCAACGTTTTGGGTGCAATGCCCTTGTATAGTAATGGTGAGGGATTATGCGCAAGAAAATAATGAGAGAGACGAACATTCCAAATCCAAAACATTTATATATTTTATCTTTTAGCCGTTTACCTAACACAAAAGGTTGGGGGAGGGGCGGTGGCGTTGCGGTAACCGGTTCTCGTCAGATCACCGAAGTTAAGCAACGACGAGCGCGGCAGTTAGTACTTGTATGACTACGGGGAACTGGTCACGGATAAATTCTGAACTGGGGAACTCGCTTTATGAAATACTGAAACAAAATGTCTTTACACTTGAACAAATTTAATAATATATAGTACAAAGATTGACAAGGGTTGGTGGCCAAACCTTCGTCATAAGTTTCCTAACCGGCTATCCGTGTCTCTCTACACAAGAATACAACAAACTTATATAGGTACAGTAACTTATCAACATTAAACAATTATAGAAAGTTGTTATGACAAAACCTGTATAAACTTGCATTAATCAACTGGTTATTGTGTATTCCGGTGGTCTTGCCATTCTGGGCAGCATGTATACGGTTATAGGAACCGCATGAGTAGAAGACCGGCAGATTTAAGTTAAGTATTTTATGATTTGGAATATGTTTTATGAGAGAATATTATAATTGCTTATTATTGAGATTTAACGACACTTTTCACCGAGCAGAGTTATATAGGTATTATATATCAGTCGAAGTTCGTAATATTAAATTTTACTGAAGTCTCGTTACATAAGTATATTAAGACGCGGATGGTTAATAATTAAATGAAACGATAACCCACGGATATTCATAAACAGACCCTATTTAATTCCGGCCTCAATATCTTCTCACGAATACGAATTTGGGAAATATAAACTTACTATAGTTATTAATGTATATTTGTATTATTTACGGGGTATGACTAGTCATATGATTTGAGGGGTATTGTAATATCGGAGTAATTTATAGAAATATTGAGTTGTAAATATATATATAAACCATAATCGTTGATCCGTCTTATCGTTAGTGTATAAGCCCTGTGTGACCCACACAATGGCCTGTAAGTAAGATCTAAAGTCTATATCAGCTAAGGGGTGATACGTTCTAATCAGGTTTACCGACATTGTGGGACCCCAGTCATGCCGTCAACGTTAATGTACCCCATAACTCCCCGCAGGACAGCTTTCTCCCATTAATAGACGTTTCTCTCCGAACATTACACGGTGTTCCATGCGCAATATCTCTAAACCGGAAAGAGCTGGTCTGAACCCGAGCTTGCCAAGCACCCCACCGCGCGGGTAGATTCCCGCCGGTCATACTTGGATGGGTGAACATTTCAGCGACTGATTCGTGCTCCCGCGTTGGGTCTTTGGGCAAGGCACTTAACCCCGATTGCCTACATTGGGCACGATGACGCTGTGTACCAATGCGTACTGTACGTCGATGGTGCGCATGTCTTCAACCAATCTAACCCTGCCTGTGCCGTGGTGCAGAGTTCAGAGTCACGATGTTGGAGAGCTGACAGCTGTTCGTCGTTGGTTGGTGGTTCTCTCCGGGAACTTCGGCTTCCTTCACCCGTAAAACTATCACTGTCATGATATGACCCTAGCTGTTAATGCGTCGCTAAACCCTAATAAATAAATAAATAAATAAATAAATAAATAAATAAATAAATAAATGAATAAATAAATAACAACAAAATGCAGACGACACTGTAAACTACTTGAATAATTTTTTTTTCATTTTTTGCGTGAAAAACCTAGCTTATGACACCATTTGGAACGAAGTCAACGAGCTCGTCCCAATAAGGGTTCATAAGCTATGCTTCTGGGACAGAAAGTGAAAAGAAGGTAATGAAAACGGAATAGTGATTTTTGTGAGTTGCGCTGGCGTTTTTGGTTGTTACGTTGGGTAAAGTGTTAATGCATAGTTAACTGTCTTGTTAGAATTGGAATTTGACTGTGACGTAGGACAACAGCGAAATAATATTTTGACCAACAAGTTAGCGTTGGAAGCGTAGTATACAATCTAGCTGTTTGTCCACAGAGTTCAAAATACTAAAACTAATTATCAGTAATTTTTGAGTTGATAATTAGTTTTAGTATTTTGAGCACTGTGGACAATCGAAGTTCATCATTTAATAAAAAAACACAATTTTCGTTATGCAAAAGTACCGTTTTATAAATATGTTTTATAAATATCATTTGCGTGAAACGCCCGATTCGATTTCGATTAATTAACTAATTTGAAGACGAAAGCGGCAGTCAGTAGTTTTTTAATCCGAACTGGCCAGCCGATCACTTTATTCAAACAACAACAAAAGTTAGACACCGTTTGTTTTCGGAATTGATATCACGGGGGATTCGTTTACCTCCGATAACTTTCGGCTTCTCTGAAATGTCATGCATTCTTAAATATCGCCTACATTAAAGCTTTTAAATTAGAGATTTAAGTAATTCCGCGTTGATACTGATGTCTTAAACTTTGCTAAAAGTGTTTTTGGCATGTTCCTTAACCCTTTACCCAACGTAACTGCAAAAAACGTCGAGCTCGTTCCAATGAGGGGTCATAATCTATGTTTTTGAGACAAAAAATGAAAAAAATAGTTATTCAGTCATTTTTTGGCAAGTGTCGTCTGCCTTTCATAGGGTAAAGGGTTAACACACAAGCAGAATCTGAGACGGATAATAAGCAGCAATCCCAATTTGAAAAAATTATCGCCCCAAAGATTAGCTTGTAGAATTTTATGATTGCACTCAACAGCAGACATTTAAGAAACTCACTTTTGATGCTTGGTTGAAGAGTCATACATAGTTAAGGAACCATGCAATTAAAACATACAAACAATATACTCACATATTAATCCTTTGAAACAGAGGGATCGATTTTACGAACAGGAACAAGATACTTAATAATTTCATGAAGTATGGTGACTGCTAAGTTGTTGTATGGGATAAACCAATTAATATTTTCAACGTGCAACCCTAAGGCTACAGGTGGAAATATTAATTGGCCTCCCCCAAAATGATGAAAATGGACTCTTCCACTTGCAGACATTAAACTGAAATGGCAGATACCACCAGTGGTTAGAGGGTTAATGGTAGGAAATTGTAAAGAAAAATTCCGTTCTCGTCCCTAGTAGCTGAACTATAAATATGATCACACTTACAAACGATCAACAACCTCTGATACAAACAACTCAATGTGTCCAGCAGATATCGAGATCAAGGTTTCACAACCACAACGATCGAATTGTTCGAGGAATTTACACCATTATAAAATTAGTGTCTTGCGGGAACTAAGTCTCGCATTCACATACGCAGTACAGCTCGCACGTTTCAGGACTTATTTGGATGACCTCGGTGGATGACTCGGATGTGACGACATGTCACGTGACCCAGTGGCGCCATGTTGTTTTGTCATGGCAACCCGCGTGAGCGACCATGTTGTGACGTCATTCCCATAGTGATACGTAGTGTTAGTGCGCATACGCAGCGCATGTTAGGGTGATACGTGTTTCCGTTGTCCATTTTGTATACTGGATGCCGCCATCTTGGTTTCTATGGTAGTACGTGGCTGCTATGTTACCCAAAGGCTTCTTATAGGACAGGGGTATGTTCGGGGGGGGGGGGGGGGGTTCTGAAGCTATTCTTCTCACATTTTTCCCGCTCACATCCTCCCAAATTATTACCCGTAGAAAAATATTTTCCATTTAAAAAGATTGGAAGCAAGAGAACACACTTCAGTGGTAATCTGCCACCCAACGAGTCATGTGATGTAATATTTTCATGTTTTGCCTCAAAAATTGAGCTCTTCAAACCAGTTCATTGCGTTCGGATATTGGGAAACGTAGTAGATATATCAGGCGTGGAATCCGGCAAACGCTTACGAACGTCACGTAAGAACGTATATGATTGGTTGTTACCCGTCTCACTGAGATTATGAAATGAAATAAATGCTTCGACACTAAACAGCGAAGAATGCAAGAACTTAACCAGACCGCCAAATCTGGCACTTGTCCTTGAAAATACCAGCTTCATAAAGTTAATTCAAGTTCAGTCGTGGAACAGATACAGAACACAACTCGGGTAGTCCTGGCGCAAATACTCTAAAACTGTTACAACTGTATTTTCTAGAATTGTATTTTCTGTCTAGTAATATAACTGATTAAAATGGATATCTAGCATTTTAAAAACAATGGCAATTTGCTAATGGTTCATTTTAGAAAATACAATTCTAGAAAATACAACTGTAAAAGTTTTATTGTATTGGCCCCTGTATTTGACGCGCACCTTCAACGCTCGTAAAATACATGAAAAACTCCCCATAGAGGCGTTGATTCCAGTTCCCCGTACTTCACCCCCGTTGTGTTTTGTGTTAGTACTCTGGGGCCTGAAATCGTCTAAGATTTTGGTGGATAACCTCGAAGACCCCGACAACGAGATGGGACATACCATCCTCGAACTCATCTATGTCCCCTGCTTTCCTCACACACTTGACAGCACCTTCCACTCAATTCAGTTTTAACAGAATATTACATGAACTGAAGTAGATTCAGCAGTAAACTTGAAGCTTATTCAACGCAGTCGCCAAATATTTTGAAACAAAGGCCATATGAACAGTTGGCATATCGAACCAGTTTTGGTTCTGTACAGAACCAAAACTGGTTCGATATGCCAACTGTTCATATCTCCTTTGTTTCATAATGATTTGAGGCAACCTCGAATAAGCTCTAAACTTACGGTTGAAACCCCCTCAATTTATGTTTAATTCTGTTAAAATTGAATGCTAATCTTTGTCAATTTATTTGATTTGAAATAAATACTGTTTAAACAGAACTGGTTCCATCTCAGGGGCAAGATTAGAACCAGTTTGGGTTCTAAAGAGAACCTATATTTTTTGCAGTGTATGTCTCCTGCCTTCACCTCACATTTGACAACAACCTTCTACTGCTGCCCTACGGCCCCATGCCATGAGCTTCCAATAAGATATATGTACGTTACTTGAGACTGAACAGTGCGCCGTGGAGTGTATTAGTAGAAAGTCGACTCTGTAGGTCTGAAAGTCTACATTGAATAAATTCTTACCGGATATCAGTATAACACAGAGTGTTTATTTCTCGTCTTTGAGTAAATAATATTTAGTACGCAAATAGTTACGAGTACCGATTTTTGATTTTTAAACACCTGGACGAGTTAAATCAAATTCAAGTGAAATTTATTTTTTCGATAACCATATACACGATGTTTGTGTGAGCGTTGGTTGGTTGGTTATCAATGAGCCAGGCTGTATACTAATTATATACTGTATTGACTGAGTTGTTGCATAAGTGTTATGTAAATGCATACATGTACCAAAGGCAACTGTGCATTTCTAAACAAATGAAAAAGTTGAGTAACAGCTTCTATTCCTTTTGAGGAACTGAATGTAGAGAGAACTGAAAAGAGTCGTAACGATATGCATGTATATTGAATGTGTCCCAAGCTACCCGACAAAGCTTGCAAAATAATTTTTTTAATAACTCAAAATTTTTATTTTGCTCCAGAGACACAGCTTATGACCCACTATTGGAGTGATCCAAGCTGGCTCTTTCCGACAAGATGACATATGTTATGTTTTGGCCGCAAAATTGGAAAAAACGATAATAAAATCCCAGTTGTGATTCTATGAATGGACATCGCCGTTACGTTAGGTGAAAGTCGGGGGACAGGAATTTCGGTCCCCAGGTTAATTCTTTGACAGGACCACTTTCAAAAGTGTCAAAGGCACGAGCGATGATAGAAGGTTGGGGTGGGGGGGGGGGGGGGTCCTCCTCCACGAAAATTTTGAACTCAGTTATTAAATGGAGACTACTGGCGGCTTTTGGGGTAAAAATCACGTTTTTTTGGCCGTCAAAATGACGTCTTTTAGCAGCATGTTTCAAATTTCCAAGTTCATCAGTGAGAAAGTGACCTAAGATAATAGCTTTTGATAGCACAATTCTTGAAGGGCTAACTTTATTACAACGAGCTGATTTAGTAATGTTATTACTTCAAGAATCATGCTGTCCAAATTTACAACCGTTAGTCAGGTGCAGGGTTCCACTCACTAAAGCCTCTTCTTAACTGTTGGCACAGGAGTGAGAACCTTGGGGGAGGGGGGGGGGGGGGTACTTCAAACTTGGTCTGAATGCAAGTATTTTAATATTGGGGTTAAAATAGGTCTTTCGGGCAATGTTTGCACTGGAGGTGGGGTGGGCAGGCCTAACCCAGATTTCTAGACTCCTGAGACAAACCCTTCCCCCAAAGCTCCGAGCCCAAGCGTTAACACGCCCCTTTTCCCGGATCTTGTTAGGGGAGGCAGGTGTTCCAACCATGTTTGGCTGACCATGACATGAAATTGGACGACTATTCTTATCAGCGTACATATTGCCATGCTCTTCGACGAGTAGGCCCAAAGCTAGTGCGGGTGTCGCGGGAGGGATGCACACCCCCATGACACTGTAAATAAAAAAAAATAAAATAAAAAAACCCGCCCTCCTGCCATTTTAAAGAAACAGAAGATCTACTATGTGGGGACTAAACGAAATTTATTCTTGAAAATAATACTAATGAACGAACGTTTCTGTCCGATTTCGTTTATTATTGCTTTAAGAAATTAAACATTGGAAGCCTATATCTAGGCTCTGTTCTTAATAAGGTAATACAACTTAACCATTTACCCAAAGTAACGGCCAGCACTATTCACTAAAATCACCGCTCAATTTTCATTATTTTTTCTTTTTTATCTCACAATCATAGCTTATGACTATTCATTGGAACGAGATCGTTGAGCTCGTTCCAATGAGAGGTCATAAGCTATGTTTTTGATGCAAAAAATGAAAAAAAAAACTATTCTAAAATTCTGTTTTCATGTGTTGTCTGCTTTTCGTGTTAGGTAAAGGGTTAAAGGATTCATTCTATAGGGATTTGATTCACGTTATCCTTGAAGTGAATCTACTGTAAAATGACATCTTCTATATTTTATACTACTCTACAGAAAAATGCATGAAGTTTTGTGCAAAGATGCGCATGTAACAAGTTCGCTAATATTTCGAAATTTCAATCTTGATATGATTAGTATATTATAATATTAGAACGTTTCTTTTCATGTTCTATGGGTCGATAGTACATGAGTTTGTGTGATTTCTGAAATAAATCCTGAAGCAGCGAAGCTGCTGAAGGTTTTATTTCAGAAATCACACAAACTCAGGTACTATCGACCGATAGAACATGAAAAGAAACGTTCTAATTATTTTATTATGCCGAACAAAATATGACTTTCATTGTTAAGCGTTAACTGCAACAAGCCATCGATCTTGTAACAACAATGTAGTCGAATCCAAAAACATGACGTCATTTCGAACGAATGACGTCTCTTCGAAAATGGCTTGTCACAAGTGCCGTCGCTTTGGGAGTTTCTTTATCAACAAATGCCAATGTTAACAACTGCATCATGTTGTTCGTGTTATAATTCATTGTTAATGCTTGTGTGAAAAGTGATTTAAATTAATGGAATATAAAGTCATGTTTCTCGGACAACAGTTGATAGAATTAAGCGGAGTGAAACACAAGTCATAACTGAGACTCATATTCAGGATTCACTGAAGTGGTGAACAACACGTGAGTGAGTTTTTTAATATTCTGATTCTTTTGAATTCATTGTTTGCAGTTAAAATTGAAAACACACCCACTGAAGATGATATATTTGTTGGTAAGTTTGTGTCTACCGCTGTTGAAAAAAGTTAAACGGACACGGAGCCAGCGTTTGGTGTTGAGAAATTCCAATCGACACTGATCAATGGAAGTGGCGCTTACATTTTCTTCGTTCTCTTGTCTCCAGGGAAAAACGTTCAGATAGTACCCGTGTTTTGCCCCAAAACTCCAGTAGGCAGTACTATGACTTTTAGAAGGTGTCAAATTAACCAATCACGGCTGATGTTACAAACTTGAGGCATAATAATTCCCTATAGTCCGGCCTCCGAGGCACTGAACCTGGATTTGTTGTATTACGTTTTTTTCTCGGCGGATTATTATTCTATAGGGTCTCCTTGGTGAGATTTTTCTTACTGGACAGCTGACAGTGTTGAGCAATTTTTTTTATTCGACAAATCCAAGATGGCCACCAAGGTGGGCACTATGAAAAAATACAATATCACCATATAAATTGGATCGGAATTTTTGGTAAGATAATATGGCATTTTGAGGATTTTCTTCTTGATTCATCGTACACATATATAATTGTTACTTATTGGCCAAAATAAGGTTACCAAAATCCAATATGGCGGCCAAGATGGCCGCCAATGTGTCACACTTTTCTCATTTTTTGAGATTTCACCACGTATCCTTCATATTGTTGCTAAGATGTTGACAAATATGCATGATTATATAATTCTATTTACCAGAGGGGCCATTTCTGCACACATTGGTACTCTAATATCCACCAGAAGTGGATTGTTTCTCACTGTATCACGTTATTTATAAACGCCGGTATAACCTAGTCAATCCGATAAAAAAGTTTCGAATTATGTTATGTCCGTCGGAATTAACCGATATTATATGTATAAACAATGTAAGGTATATGCACATATCGGCACATTTTTATGAACCTACTGTTACTCTCATGTGCCATATGAAATATATTCTCTCAAAACCCAAGATGGCGTCCAAAATGGCCGCAAATGTGGCAAAAAATCATCATTTCTTACAAATATAGGCGGCTATTAGGCGCTATTATTTTGAAATGTCCAACCATGATTACCGATATGAATTAGCCATATGGGGTAATGCTCTTTTGTTATATATGATCGAAGGAATTGTTTGAGAAACCCAATATGGCGTCCAAAGTGCCCCCTAAATTGGAAAAGTAACAAAGCAATTACAGTCTACACTCATCTGCCCATAGTCCAGTCGCCTATACACTTAACCTGGTTTATTCTCGGTGTATTATCGTATCACTATATCGTATAACTATATAGTCTCCTCATGCGATTCCTTTTACCGGGCAGCTGACAGGGTTGATCAATTTCCTTGTAACCGCCAAAACCTAAGATGGCCCCAAATTCAAGTTTCCGCCGATACCACTGAAAATATTGAAATTGAAAGTCAAAAATCTTTACTAAATAATTCAGTACAGCACGCCATTTCCAACTGATTATGTTGGTCATAAACCGGGTCAGCTTATCCCCAGATTTTCCAGAAAAAATCGAAATGGCTACCAAAATTAGTAACATTTTGCTATTTTCAGCAGAAGTGTTAAAGACTCCAAAACGGAGGTGGGAACTGAAATGTTCGAGACATTGCAACAAGAGAGATGTTTGCAAATACCATTGGTGAAGTACTTTATAAGGACCACACAGGATGCAGTAAATATCAAGATAAATGGCTGTGTACTTCCTTAGATCGACTCATCACTACGTATTACTGCCAGCGATGTCTGTTCATTGCAGCAGTCCTCTGAAACACTGCACGCACAGAAAATGGTACACGCCATGTTTGCTGCATTACACTTACACCTCGAATATTTGCATGGCGTGTTACTCGAACATGTGCACCTAATCATCTTCAGTATATCTTCAGGGGCCAGCTTGACGTTGGACGCGACTGTCACAGGGTTCAAAGATTTTGTATTCACGTCTTTCTCGAATCCAAATACAGTTGGGTCCATCTGCGGTGGGTTAGGTTGAAAGGCATGCTTCCATATACAAGTTTGCAAGTGGGCCCGTTTGCCATTCTCAGTAAAAGCTCTGTTGTGGGTGGTAGGCTGCACAATTTGGGATCAGATGTTGCAGTCGAATTCCCAATTCGTGTTCTCTATATGCACAAACGAGCATCGGACATTGATGTTGATTTAGGAGATCTATAGCATAATGCTATGAACTTGGTGGCTTGTTCTAGAACATCCGATATCTCCACGTAACATTATCGGTTGTAACAGGCCTCTTCAAATTTCGTCATTTTCTGAACTCCGAGGCTGACAATCTTATCGACATTGACAGACGTTTGACCTATCCTACCAGTTGCGATGTTAATTATGGACTCGGGGTGTCCGTTTGGGTCCAATGTGTCTTTACACATTCCTAGTTTAGTTCTCAGACCCATACGGTCGACAGAATCACTTGCAATTCTAGACTTGGCCTCTTCCTTTTGGTCACTATCTCGATCTTCTCGCAAATTTGATATACCGGTAGCTAACTTCCCATATGCATGCAAACTCAATGCCCAGGTTTTTAGTGTTTCTGGCTTTAATGTGATCCCTGTTATACCGGATTTGCCATGCCCATATCGCATGAAAGTAGTTTCGATATACATATCCCTCCATATGCCATTCCATAGACCAGGTATGTGCCTCATCACATGTTCACCCTTCAAGAAATGAGATAAAATATCCGATGGCATATGTTGCATCTGCCGCAGATAGTCATGCCCATATCTTGCGTAATTTGCATGACCAGAAGCAAAGAAATAAAGAAGCATGCTTTTCACAGCTTCGATGGCAAAAGCCGGTAACCTTCTCTCTCCGCTCGTACAAACGCATGGCTCTCATATTCATTGGGAACTTTTTTCCAGCCAATATCGTTTCAACCCCACCGAATACTGACTCAAGTATATCTGAACGTCCAGTAATGACCATGAGCGTTCCAACTGAACCAATGAAACTCATGCGCAAATGCATACCACCCAATCGAGGAACAAATGCCGCGAATTTGTCTGGATAAGACCATAACACCTGAACTGCTATCAGTATCTTGTATAACTGCTGATCGGCAGTAAATATAGTGAACGGCTGTCCTGCATCTGACGATAGTTGCTCTGCATTTTCCATAGCTGTCATGATAGCGTCTGGATCAGCAGGTGTCATGTCTGTTAGAGGGAGGTATGGTGCGTTCGTTTTGGGGTTCGTTGCTTGACCCGAGTCTCTCGTCATGCGGGTATTATACCCATTGAACTCCGGACAGTTCTGGCCACTGACCGTATCGTTCAAAAATGCGAAGTCAAGTTCTATCGCTTTGCGTAATGACATTGCACTGCGACACAATGTTGAAAGAAGGGGAACGGTGTTTCATACATGTGATGCGGGCATGTCGGGTCGTTTGATTCCACTGAAACGCACAACATCCAATTCGTACTCTGTTGGTTTTGTCATATCTGACTTTTTCAATCTTGGGATCGTCTGAGACTCAACGGAATCATTATTGTCCTTTTGAGCCATAACGATTGCCAGTGAATGGTTGCTGTGCTTCCCATTTTGAGAAGCAATTTCAGCATCAAAGTTGTCAACAACCACTTGTATGAAGCCATTGTTGGCATCCGAAATCGGTGTATCATTTGCATTTTTGCAGCCAGAGCTGCCGCAGATATTTTGAAGCTCAATAGCTCGTCATATGAGCATGTAACACCAAAATCATGCATGGTTTTTACCAACTCTTTAAAATCTCTTAACAGCGTTGCCAACGAAATTTGAAGCGGTGTGTATTTTCCACACAACGCTGATGTCACTATGTTTCCTATCATCAGAGCAGGCAATGTGTGGTCCAACTGTGGAGCTAAACGACTTAGTAATGTGAGAAGTGTACCACTTACAAACGAGGATACGCTCTTGCAGTTAACATCAGTGGCGTAGTTATCTTTATCATGATCCATATCTTTGATTTCTTTGTCAATTGCTTTACTGAGAATCTTTATGGAACTGTCAATGTTATCATCATCCGAGTCTAACGCCTAAGTAAGGTGCTAGCTCTGGATTTGTCTGCCAAAACGGTGGCGATTCCCGGGAAGACAACACCAAAATGTCATCTCCGCCGCTATCGACTAGATCAGACACAAATGATCGACGGGAATTGTAAGTCCCACCAGATTGCAGATAAAGATCAAATAATTCGACAGAACTCCACGTGGGAGATGTGTCATTTTTCATGTAAGATATGACAGATTGTATGGCCTGAATGTGTGGTGACGAAAGATCAATTTTCTGTTTTGCAGCCGATTCTACCGATTTTGGATTCGTAAATTTCGACCTACAGTCAACATGGTACCGAGCATCGGCAGCATGTAAGTCGCTAACAGCACCACACACTCTAAGCATTACTTCTTCGGATCATTTATCGTTCCTACGACAACAAATGCCAATTATTTAATCACTAACTGACATATGCGGTGTATGTGTGCCTATTTGGCGAAACAGGTAGGCGGGTCTCCGCCTTGAAGGATTCTTCGTATCCCGGTCAACTATGCAGTCATCACCACAAAATAAGCAATGACGCCTGAAAGTAAATTCGTCATGCGAACGTTTGGGTCGTCTTTCGGGCGGAGCATCAGAATCTAGGGATGTGCTATGAACAATGCTCACTTGCTTCACATTCTTCGGGTGCAAATACTTCTCAAGAAAGTATTTGTGGCAACTCCGAGTCAAATCTGGGTCTGCATCGTACCCATGTTGCAAAGCTATATGTAAGTCATCGTTATAAATCCTACTACACATGAGTATATTCTCAATTCGCTTTGCTTTCACGTTCATTAGAGGATCTTTGCTCCTCGATTCAGCACAACCGAACGTGATTGAGAAAAACAAGCATCTGACATGACGGAGTTAGTCTATGTCGTTTCAAAGCAAAGGTCGCCCGAACCTGATGCAATATCGAGTGAAGTTGAAGAAATAGAAATGCTAGTGATAAAAGGCGAGACAAAATTGTAAGTTTATGAGGTGTGTAGTGAGACACAATTGCGCAGTTGCAATAATGCGTCCTTGCTCTAAGAAATCAAAGTGAAAGAACAGTTATATGACGTAATCTTCAAACGCGTTCACACACAAAAAGCGTTGTTAGATATAAATAGCGTTGATAGATATAAATAGCGGTGTAATATCCGTTCAATTTCTACCAAATACTCAATGCGGATGTAGTTGCTATATCGAAACACAATTACCATCACGTTTTGTGCTTGTATAGTGAATTAAGATGAAATAATCATTCGGATCTATAATTTCCACATTAATTTTCGACCCCTTCATCAGTACCTCACTTTAAGGCCCAATTTAAGAAAATGCTCAATGCTGTCAGCTGTCCAGTAAAAAAAATTAGTAAGAGGCGTGTCTGAACTAATAAAAACAGTTGAGAAAAAACTTAATACAACAAAACATGGTTTGGTGAAAAATGGCCGGACTAATACCCTCAATGTTCAATTTACTGGCAGTGTTAGAAAATTAAGGGACTTTATTATCCCATAAATCTTCCAATGGCGTAAAATGTCAGCCATACTTGTCCTGAATAATCGACCCCAATACCAACCGAGATAACAGACAAAAGGCTGCATTGAACTGAGACGGGCAGTGTTTAGGTTCACGTGTAGTATCCTTCTCAATCCGATATGTTAAAATTGATCATGTACTGTTTGTTGTAGTACAGTTAAAACTAAAAGTCCTGTCATGAAATGCGCACAAATAGCACGTTGATATGCGCGTTAATGTACGCGTTATGGCCCAAGTAAAACTAGCAAATTCTGTACATATGGCCTGAGCACAAGCAATGTTTCAGCCAATGGACCTCCGGGTAACCCGGAGGTCCATTGGCAGAAACATTGCATGTGTTTGCTATGAGTAACCAGGAGAACCTGCCGTGCTTTGGATGTCATTCGATATGGCAATTGCGCGCAATTCCAACGCGCAATTAAGCCTACATAAGCGCACTATTCGTGACAGGACTTCTAGTTTTAACTGTAAATGGTGGAAACTATCAAAGATCGCTTCTGTTCAATTCCGAGGTCTCCTGCACTCCGATTGCTTTCACATTCAGTGCGAGTTGGGACATGGTACTGTCAGCTTTACTCATAAATCTCAATTGATGCGAGGTTCATAACGATGCACCACTCGTTATCAAACAACTATCCCACTAGGAGTGTACGCCAGGTAATTATCATAATTGTCCAAACTTGGACCCCCGGTCGTTATCCCATTAGCATGCGACCCGTGCTCACACTACGCGAGAATTGTGTAGTACCAAATTTGTAGTCAACCTGAATAGGTTTTTTTAGCCAAACGAAATGATTCAGTGTCAAAGTCCGATGATACGGATGGGTATTTCTGCGACATGAGCTAAGTAATGTTATTAATTATCTTGGTTTTAAGTCAGCTCCCATTCCTAAATCTAGCATGCATTTTTGATTCTTTTCAGAACTATTCATTTCAGATGGATTTTATATTGACTTGTAAACGACGAAACATGTGTGTAAAAAGCCTAGTTGCTAGAGAGAATCAGATGGCAGGAGTGTTTGTTTGTTTGTTTTTCTATTTTGGTGTAAAGGCTTTAACGACATTTTCAATAACAAGGGTAATATCGTGTCGGACTTTCTTACGGATGGAGGAAACCTATTTAGCTGAACACTCCACCGACACACCCAGTCCCATTCAAGGACAATTGGCCACATAGCAACCATGTGCCACTATAGAAACCAAGATAGCGGCCTCTAGTAAACAAAATGGACTCTGCGCATGTGCTCTGATACCATGTATCACAATGAGGATGGCATCACAAGATGGCCGCTCAAGAGGGCTACTATGGCAACCAAGCCTGCCTTAACTGGATCGAGTGCCTATGACATCACTTCCGGGTGCGGTGCGGCAATCCGCTACAGCTAATACTAGCGAGAGCCGACACCAACTATTGGACTGTTTTACCGGTGGAGGACCAATAGTGAATTGATATCACACAGGACCACTTAAGAAAATGTAAACAGAAACAATTTGCCGAAAACTGTCGTGTGGAATTTCTTTTTATAACTAGTTTATGGTCCACTCTTAGTCCACTTACATTCTATATCATAAATAAGATATGCTGACACCTTCAAAAAATTATTTTATAATTTAAATATTTGAAAATCTCACATCTAAAAAGCATTTTTTGAAGCAGTTATCATTTTTGTGCAATTCAGCCTTTACAAACACTATACTGGCAGTTCTGTGTTTTTTCTAGTTTATATGAGTTGTGACCTAGAATTTTGATATATTGTGTCATGAAAGAAATTTGAATAAAATTTATGTAAATATGCAAATGTTGCTGGTGTAAACAATCACTAACGATCTTGATTATGTTAATATCAAAGAGGTTTTTCTCAACTAGCGTGTGACTAGCGAGTAGCTAATCTGAAGTGACCAATGAGAATCGTCACGTATATCACTAAAGAAACAGTTAGAGGTTGTTACTTGGTTAGTTTCACATCGGCTGAGATATCAGCCCGACGTAACTTCATATTAGGCTTATGTGAACTTACCGAGAGCTGATACCTAGGCCGATATGAGACTAACTAAGTAATAACCTCTTTATGTAATAAACCAAAATAAATAAATACAAAAATTCTCAGACATGTTACAGTTTTCTGACAGAGTTATTGCTTCTCATTCTTTTCCTCTTCTCCTAATCCTAGTTCAGTTATCCGAACGTCTCGGCTTCCTCATTGGATAAACTATCTCTTCTCCCACTTCGATTAACCCCCGTCTTACGACTCTGGATTTTAGTTTGTGATGAATTTTCTGTACAACTCTCATTTTTCTTCTCTTCATCTCTTCATCCACCAAGTTCTTACTGATTGCCATCAATAATTCTTCGTCATACAAAACTACTCCACTTTGCTCATTAACTCCAATTTTACTAATTATTAATTGCTTTCGACGAATAATGGCGAAAGGTCGATTTCGTTGCAAACAAAATGGCTGCACCTTGTAAGGGGGAGAACTCTAGCTTGTTTCATATCGGCAAAAATCAGCGTTATATCAATCGAATTTGAAGTCATACCAGCCGAGCTCCATAATGGACAATTCTGGGAAAGAATATCATATTCAATAAATAAGGATATATAACGCTGGACCTTATACTAATAAAACACATTCAAAACTATGGTGGACAGAAGACAGGGGCGGCGGAAGCTCGATAAAAGTGGAAGGGCACAAATTTACAATGCTACCATGGTTCGACCCACTGTGAGAAAGGTGACAATCGTATATATGGGTAAATGTACCATGACTCGCTATAGTCTCTAGTTTAGATGAATATGCCGCTGTGTGGCCACTGTATTGTCCATTCTTCTACTTCAACCATCTTCCAACCCGAAGGCCAACCTTCGGGTTGGAAGATAGTTGAAGTAGAAGACACAGACCGAAGCGACCGAAAGTGGGATTCTTTGCTAAATATTGTTTGGATTTACAAATAATGTTACAGGAATGCCTGTATATTGGCACATTTGCACTCGCCCATTTTAACTCATTGTGCAACTCCGATACATATCTGTGGAAAAGAGTACAGTGGCACGTGATCCCTGTGCCCCCTGTCTCCGCCTCCTCTGACAGAAGATATATTATATTGTCAGTCAACCCAACCAAAGAACTTTTTATGTAACAATCATACAGATTTTGGCGATCCACGCGTCACATAAAGTGTTCCGACTCCATATCATATACCTGACTCATTCTGATTGCATATCATATCGACGACTCATTTCCGGTAACGCGACAGGCGATAGGCTAAAAGTTTTACAATGAATAGAAACTACACAGTTCAATATTACACCGTAAATTCAAGCGGATCATCACCGGAAATGACACAGAGTGAATAATTTGACAACACAACTTGGAAAATTGTACTTCATTGTTTGTTAGAGTGCACAACAATATAGTTCCATAAAATTTGTTTTTTAAAATACCTTTTTCGCGCCCAACATTATGTCCCAAAACTGTATTAATAAATTAAGACTTAATCTGTTTATGTGGCAGAATTATTAAAGAAATGAATTATCATGATAATGTGGATGTCCTGTGATTTGCATCAGATTCTCGGTGGTATCCAAAATGGGATCACCAGTCGTCGGCAAAGCCGGATCGTTGAGATCCCATTCTGGACACCACCTCAACATACAAATCACAGGACATGCACACAATCATGATAATCTGTAAGTATCAGAGCGATAAGACCTTTGCTTGCAACTTTTCGTATTGCCTTGTTTGCTATAACTTCTTGTAGCAGTAAAGTACACCATTCTTGTCGCCACTATAATTAGGATACGATCGTCTTTCTATCTTTTCCCATTTTTCTTCTTCTACTAAAATGTCAACGAATCTGTCCAGTGTTCTGTATTCTTCCACTATCTTAAGGTAATTTTCTTTCATTGTGAAGCAGCAGTATCCGCCTAAAATAAACAATATATTGTTATAGAAATATTCGGGCGTTCAGTACAGTTAACAAAATAGTTGAATTGTTGTAGCGCAGCCGCCGTGGAATGGTCAAAATCCACGCCTGGGAAGTGTTGCCCACAAGCGCTTTTCTCTACCAAACAGTAGTTTTCATCAAATATTCAATAGACAGTCGTACCCGGTGCTTCATTCATGGAATATTTTATAACGATTCTGTTGTTTTATGTCGGAGATTCACCTTTAACACATGCGTGGAAATATTGTCCGCGCGTCAATGTTGACCTTTCCGCGACGACCGTACTGTAAAACTAATAATTAAATCGAATACAGTCCAGAATAAAAATAGGAAAATTGTTGCTGAAGAGACCACAATGCCTCCCTTATCTCCGTGCAACTAGATTGCTGAAGAGCGTCGGCGGCCAATATATACTTGCTCCCTTTAAGGCGATCCACGCGTATAACTCATCCATCTGGTGACATTTGACGACGTGAAAACTGTTACGCTGTTACTGCAATCACAGCGTAACAGTTTTTACATATTCAAACATCATATAGTGAATATTTAATTTGCATTCTTGCAAAAAATGTGGTCATATTTTAATTTTTCGCAGACATCAAAATATATAGAGAGTAATCGCTTGACTGGACTGGTTACGTGAAATAATTCATTAGAGGTGAGGAACGTTGTACAAACACGAATGCTCGAATACAATATAGTCCCTCGCCTCGAATGAATTATTTCGCGTAACCAGTCCAGTCTAGCGATTACTCTATTTATTACTGTTCATTATTAACGATAATTATATTATTTAACCCTTTACCTAACGTAACAGTCAGCGCTATTGTAAAAAATCGCCAAATAATTTACATTATTTTTTCATTTTTTGTCTCTAAAACATATGTTATGACCCTCATTGGAACGAGCTCGTTCCAATAAGGGGTCATAACCTATGTTTTTGAGACAAAAATGAAAATAATAGCTATTCAAGCATTTGTTTTGCAAGTGTCGTCTGCTTTTCATATTAAGTAAAGGGTTAAAAAAACAAAAAACAATGAAGTCCCCCATACATCCACGGAAAAGCGTCTTCGTTTGCGTGCACGGATACATGACCCAATTGTTGATAGCATAATTCAGTTGTTAAGTTATCGTTTATAATCGAACCGGGAAATGTCAGTAAATCACACTTTGGAAAGTAATAAAATACTTTAACCCTTCCACTGCTATGCCCACTTTAGCCATATATTTAGGACCTCTATGTACGCTTGTATGCGAGGAAGTTTAATAAAATGTATGACATACTTGAAACTCTGTCACCTGATCAATTGTTGGAAGGGGCTCTTTGAGCCCTGTCCAATAATTAATCAGATGGTAGGTTTGATCTGCGCATGCTAGAATGTACAGATAATCACCATAAAATGGGTGACATATTCGCTTTCGGAAGCGTAAGTGATGAAGAGCAATCTTTCATTGCAAAGTGTTGGAAATGTGAAAACTTTCGGAAAATGTTTTCGTTTAATATTGTTCTTACGTAAATTCAAATACCCATACCCAAAGGAGCGAAAACTGAGACACTTTTCTGTTTGTTTCCAAGGAGCGTTTCAGCAATCTAGTGGTACAGAGATCAATTGAATGGGAAGGAGACCCAGAAACATTATGTCCTTGCTGTGATAACTTTGTATAGTGCACTGGTGAAGATTTTGTATTTGTCTGCTAGAGGAATTTTATATCAGTTTGTTGGTGCGGACTTTATTTTGGTGGACTTTTTGGTTGAGACCTTGTATTGTGTGCAGCGAGAACTTTGTATTGGTTTTATGTGACGACTTTATGTAGATTGATTGATTGATTCTTTATTTCACAGTAAACATGTACACAATAAACAATAATGATAATAATGATAAGGTTAAATAAAAACACATGTGTATACGTTGGGGAATAACATAGCCAGGGTGGCTGTCTTCCTATTATCCCCAATTTAAGTTTTATTGCAACATTGTACTGGGCATAATAAACGTTCAGACACAGTGTAAGTACTGTCATGCCATTCTTTTGAGTTATTATTGTGCCTCATCAAATGCTGAGCAGCAGTACTGACAAGAACATTTGAATGCTGTCACCATAACACTCTGAATCAAACGTTTGGGCTTGAATATTACTTAGTTTGACACATACAGATAATATGGGACCCAGTATGGGATTTGATGGCTGCTGTGTGACTCGGACTTCCCACCACACTCCAGCCTCCACTATTGACCATGACAGTATAATCTTTCTCGAACACTATTTGGCTGGGCTGGGAAAAGAGAAATACTGTGACGAGCTTACAAAAACAGTTGGGTATCACATGAGCTAATTTATTTATTCTCGAACTTTAGTGTCACTTTTATGGTCACTGTTATGCACCTGTGGTCCATTATGACCTCTTCATAGGTATAAAGTCAGGTTGAGTCAATCTTTTGTTTCAATGCTACCCATTATTAAAAAGGATTCCCACGCCAGACATTGATCATCGGATCCTATCTTTATCTTGGTAGTAAAAAAGAATTAAAAAAAATATATTATAGAATACAAAGAGGTGCTCTCCTACAACTTACTGCAATCCATACAATAAGGATTATGACAATGAACATCATTCAAGTACATACCTATAAATGCGTTTGAAATTTGTCTCTTGAAGGCGGTATTACTCCAGTCCAGATTGAACGTAGTTCAAAATCTATTTCATTCCATAGTTTTGGGTAGGCGAATATTGGAAAAGGGTCTAGAGATTTCATCCTGGTACATCTTATTTCTAATGGATAACATTGTCCTGTGATTCAAGACTTCGTATTTGTCATCAAAAAGAAATTATTAAACGAGCTTGGCAGAGTATTGTTAGGCCAACCATAAACAAATAGCAGTGATTACACCTTATATAGGTCCTCTACCTTTAGGATACTGTCTTTTTGATGAAAATATAAATATATGTCTTCATATACTATTCAAAAAGGTAGGGGATATTTGATAAAAGTGAGATATATGAAGAAATATATTTACATTTTCATCAAAAAGAGAGTTGAGGCATTGCACTGTGACATCTGGTGAATGATGTCAGCGATAGTTGGGTATCTGGCAAGCACACATTCCACGCACTGAGCTGTAGAAGACATGGACGGACAGTCAGAGAATTTACCACATTCAGTCCAAGTCCTCAATACCTTGTAAATCCTCCTCGGTTCGCGAGACAAGCACGGATCCGACGTGGCATCCTTCTCACCAAACGTCCAATATCAGCTTGACTGATGTTATTTTATTCTTCCTGCAATGCAGCGGCAAGTTCGTGGACATTGGTAGGGGGCTGTTGGCCTTGTCGTAGGCGCCTGCCAGGCAGGACCTGTGACAGGACAGTAACTTTACAAGTGATTGTTACAATATTTCAGCTTGATCTCACTGAAATACACACACATGTCCTTTTTGACTCAGCTGATCCCAACACACTTTATTCTATGATCTATGATTTAATTTTATTTGTTACAGCAGAATGCTATAGTTTATTTTAAAGAAAGTTAATTTTATTTGTATTATAAGACAACCCAACCAGGTGTCTTAAGATAAATTTGAGATATATGAAGAAATGTATTTATATTTTCATCAAAAAGACAGTTGCGGCATTGCACTGTGACATCTGGTGAATGATTTCAGCGATAGTTGGGTGTCTGACAAGCACACATTTCACGCACGGAGCTGCAGAAGACATGGACGGACAGTCAGAGAATTTACCACATTCAGCCCAAGACCTCAATACCTTGTAAATCCTCCTCAGTTCTCGAGACAAGGGCGGATCCGACGTGGCATCCTCCTCATCAAACGTCCAATATCGGCTTGACTGGTGTTATTCCATTCTTCCTGCAGTGCAGCGGCAAGTTCCTGACATTGGTAGGGGGCTGTTGGCCTTGACGTAAGCGCCTGCCAAGCATATCCCAGACGTGCTCGATTGGTGTAAGGTCTGAATTTAGTGTTGGCCAATGCAGAGTAGTGATGTTCTGCTCCTGGAGGAACTCTGTAGCGACAGGGGTCATGTGTGCTCTTGCAGTGTCATCTTGGGAAATGAATCGACGGCCGTCACGTCGCGCAAATGGCACCACATGAGCTGCTAACATGTTGTCACGATAGTACTGCCTTGTGACACGCCCTTAGATGACATGTAATGCTGTTCTGCTTGTCATATTTATGCCTCCCCACACCATAACCGATCCACCACCAAATCGATCGTGCTGCCTAAAGGTTACGTCAAGGTATCGTTCGTTCCGCCGCCTTCACACTCTGTTCCGTCTGTCGTAGAAGTCGAGAGTGAACCTCGATTCATCGGAAAACATGACGTTGCTCCACCGACGATTGTTCCAGCGCTGTCGTACTCCAACCCAATTACGCCTTGCTACGATGTGACGTTCAGTCAAACGTGGAATTATTCGAGGTCGTCGAGCGTACAAATTCCAGCTGTGGAGGCGATTTCGGATAGTCTGGCCACTGACCCGCACATCTGTCGCTCGGTGCAGCTGCTGTCCAATTTCTGAGGCACTTTGATGGCGGTTGCGTAATGCTGTGGTTTGGATGAAACGATCCAGGTTCGCAGTTGTCGCCTTTGGGCGACCTGGCCGACGTCTGTCATCAACACTGCCTGTCTGTCGGTATCGTGACCACAACCTGCTAATCACCGATTGAGTAACGTTGAGATTTTGAGCCACTGCAGTCTGTTTGTTGCCAGATTCCAACATGCCAATGGCACGTAAACGTTCGTCGCGTGTCAGTCTTCGCATACCTCAAAAGTTACGTTTCGACCAGAAACTATTGATGAACGGGTTTATACCAAGAAAAGAACGATTAGACCTCCGAAAAAGCTTATCTGTGTGGTCTTGGCAGTACCTTGACTCATCTGTAAAAATGACACGTCGCCAATCTTCTCTGGTCCATCCAGCATGGCCCTTGGCCCATTCATATCGTGGTTCTGGTGACCAACTTCGTGCAACCTTGCCCGGATAGTCTGCGTCGAAAATGCATTCTGAAGGTCGCTGCGATGCTGGGTTGCTGTGACAAAGCGGTTCCTACGGGCCTAAATGATGAAAAACCGATCTCCAGCTACAGATGTTGCCCTGTCTGCCACCATCATACCGTCTTATTGGTGTGCCATACTGCTGAAATCTTCCTTAGGCTCTGCTGATCACCGTATGGTGCACACCAAGGGCTTCACCAACCTGACGATGGGTAATCCCTTGCTCCACCATCCCTACAGCCCGCCACATTTCTGCTTCAGACAAAGGTCTTCTTACATTTGCATTTGCCATATTCAATCATTAAATCACAAGGGTTTGTGTTGAAATGAAGACTGAATACCCTACACATGTCATGTACATGTAGACAATACCCGAAAACAATATGAAAATCAAGGGGTACATGCTTTCCATGACTGTAACGAAAAGTCTGTCTGTCAAGAGAGATAATGTAATCACTGGGGACCATCTCAATACATTCTTCAATCATAATCACCAAAAATATCGCAAATATGTCACAAGCAAATTTCACAATGATGTGTCAAATATTTGGTGTTTAGCAAACTTTGAGTAGTATACTTAGATTGTTTCTGTGAAACATTAGTTAAATTTTCTCTCACCAGTTCACAAGTGGATTCTATACGTCCCCGAAGGTCGATCACATACTGGTAAACAGTTTTAATTTCTGGATTATCAATTTCCTTCGTCTAGAGTTGTTTAAGAATGGAAATTGGTCCCCTAACCGGCCAAACATAAATTAAGTTAAATGGAGAAAATCCTGAACTTTCTTGGGGCACCTCACGATAAGCAAACAATGCTGGCCCTAAGTACTTGTCCCAATCTTGCGGACGTCCAGCACACAACCTTCTTAGCATCTGTTTAAGCGTTCCGTTGAAACGCTCAAGAAGTCCATTACACATGGGACTGTAGGACGTTGTAGTAAGCTGCTTTAAAGAAACTAACCGACTTACTCCGACATGAAACCCGATACAAACTGGCTACCCTTGTCTGTCAATATTTCTTGGGGAAAACCCACTCTACAAAAAATATCCACCAATGCCTCTGCTACTTGCTCTGCTTCAACAGACCGTAACGCAACTGACTCGGGGTATCTGGTAGCATAGTCCACCAATGTTAGGATATACTTATTCCCAGAAGTCGACCTTGGAAACAAAGGACCAACTAAATCTACCGCGACCCTCTTGAATGGAATGTCAATTACAGGCATTTTTCCCAATAATGCTCTACTTTGCTTACCTTTGTACACGGTTCACTGTCACCTGTCACATGACAGACAAAACCTCTTTACGTCAGGCTGAATGCCGGGCCAGTAAAAATCTGTCTGAATTCTATACAACGTACGCTTAACAGCCTGATGACCTTCCATCAGAGACTCATGCCCCAATTTCAAAACATTAACCCTATACATTTTAGGCACTACTAACTGGGAAAATTCTTTACCACCTTTGAATTTGGGCAAACTAAACTGTTTATATATCAACCCATTCTTTACAGAGAACTTTGTGGTAGTACCAGTAAATTTAACATGTGTCTTACCTTCATGCGCCATCATACGAACACCATGCAGTGTGACATCTGACTGCTGGCTATTGTGAATATCTTCCGGGGTAACACCATCCCCAATGATATCAGGTACTCTTATTTGAACATGTGATTTAGTTTTAACTTTGGCCTGTTGACGGGTCACAACATTGAATGTTATCGTTAACCCAGGGTCATCTGAACTTCGAGCACCTTTGATATTACCAATAATAATATCATACACTGGATGTTAAATACACCAAGCAAGGCCTTCTCCCGAATAATACGGAGTATCAATATTAACTCGAGCAGTCGGAACAGTAATCCTAGAACCATCGGCCAAAACACACACCTGGATTTCGTCAGAAATACATTCTACTGGAACTAGGCATTTTCTTATTACTACTCCACTACAACCTGTGTCACGCAACACTGAAACCTTACTGTGACCTATTTTACCTTCTACTACTGGCATAAACGGTACAGCGTTCTCGCTCGATTTGGTAGTCGTAACAGTGGGGGACATTTCAGCCCTAGAAACAACAACACCATCCGTGACCTTTGTAAATGCATTACAAACCTGAAACCTGGAACATGCCGGTTATTAGACGCACTACGAATATCTTGCGTATGATTCCTCATGGGACATTCAAAAATAAGATGGCCAGTCTTGTTACATTTAAAACACCTTTTGTCGTGTCTACCTTTAATTTTGGCAGTTTGTTCATTGAACTGTGACTTTACTGGATTTTGTTTTGGTATATTTGGTTTATTATTTGATTTAGTCAAACTGACTGTACTAACATTTCTGGCCTCCCTGTACTGACCTGCGAACTCGGCCATTTTTCCAATACACTCTGGAGTACGCTCCCTCAAAAATAGAGTTAGCCCCCTGCTGCAAACATGAATAAACTGATCCCAGTAGGTAATAATTGCCGATCTACGACCACTTGTACATGTACGTGTACAACATACGCACCCGATGCGTTCACCAACGTGGAATTCAGTGTTAAATCACACGCTTGTTCACAAAAACTGTACATGGTCTTGAATCCCCCCCATGTACAGTTGTGACTCCTAGATCGCACTTTTAACGTTCAAATACTCGTGGTGAACGCGCGTTTTTAAAAAAAGGGTGAAATTGTACATCTTCGCTTGTATCTTGTACGTAATTTTTTGTCGACGTTCCCATCGCAGATCAGACCATCGATCCATCGTCGGCGAACGCGAGCAAAAGCAAAAAATTCTGGGTCATCATCAAAAAACAGTCTTGGGGACTCTAGACCAGCGGTCCAGAACCCGCAATTGTGTTGAGACAGATGATCCAGAACCCGCAATTGTTTTGAGGCGGTTGTTTTTTTTTCCATTTATGACATTATTAGGGGAATTCCCCCACTATGAAAAATTCTCAAAAACTCAGCTGATCGAGCGATCGGATCGCTCGATTCTCGTAAAAACTCGATCTGAACGAAGAGTGTCGTCGTCAGTGTGTTGGAAATTCGCGAGCCCGCTGTCACGTTTTTGATTGATATATATAGGGAAGAAAAAAAAAATATATAAATAAATAGTTATTTTGAAAATTAAATATATCAAATCGAATAGATAATAAAAAAAATACGTAAATCATGAGCGATTCTCAGACTATTAGAGCGAGGTTTCTTTTAAACATGCTGATGAGAGCATACGCAATCTGCGTGAACGAACAACTACGTCCCATCTTGTTAGAACGATGCGTCGGATGTCGGGATTATCTAGACTTCGATCACGAGAATCATTCGTGTCTGACGATGGAAAGGGAAGATATGGTCATCATGTATTTTGAACCGGCGTTCGAACGCGTTAAAATCAATGATGTGATCACGTTTTGGAAGAGATTAGTCTTCTGTAAGAATCGAGACAGGCCCACAGATTCGGAAAAACTGAAATTGGCGCGTAGAAGTTTGACTTTAGAAGACAAGGGATGCATCAAGAAATTATTGCTGAACGAAGCATACGTCTAAGTTTTTTTCGTTGATATAAAATAAGGGAGAGTAGAAAATAAAAAAAAAATAAATACACACATAAATTTTTTTTATCTAATATTAGAAAGAAAGAAAGAAAAAACACAAAATGAGAACCAGAAATAAATTGTATCCAACGTTAGTGGACGACGAGGACGAGAAGCCGAACGGCGTTTTGCTGACGGCACCGTCGCTAGAAGAAAGAGAAAGAGGAGAGAGGTATCGCATCGATCAAATCAGTAGAATCCAATTGTATCTGACTCGAGAGAGAGATTCTCGTCATTCCCTCAAGAAGAAGTATTCGCGTTTCGTGAAATTCGTCAACGCGATCGACACAACACTCATCACGATTTCCATGGGTTTAGACGTGGCCGGCATTGGATTGTTGTCGACCATGGTCGGCATTCTGATCGCGTTGACCGTAGAAGGTGTGGCTCTCGCCGCCGGATTGTTTAGCACGCTCGGAAACTTTTTGAGTAGGAAATTATATCTGAAGGCGAGGAAACACGACAAGATTCGCGTCTTGGCCGACTCCAAGATTGACACGATATCCGAAATGATCTCTATGGCATTGAAAGACGGTAGGATATTGGACGGTGAATACTTCACGATATTGAGCGACAAAACGAAATACAATGCCATGAAAGAAGCCGTGAGAATCAAGACTCGTCAGATCATCAAGGAAGAGATGAAGGATTCTCTCGTGGAAAAGGGGAGGAAAGAGGCCAGGGAGGAATTCAGTAAGATGATAGAACTCAAGAGCAGCGATTGAAAAATATATATATATATATATATATATATATATATATATATATATATATATATATATATATATATATATATATATATATATATATAATAAGAACAGAATTTAAAAAAAAAAAAAAAAATATTAAATTTACGAAATTAATTTAAATAACTCTTAAAAAAAAATGTATTGAGTAAAATGTAAGAGAGTTACCGAGACGAGTAATTCTAGAGAAGTGCGAACTAAAAACGACAGACGGATGCTTTGCGGAATTTGCGACGTGTGTGGTTCTGTCAAGACGCGATTCGTCAAACAAAAGAACGCGAGCAAAGGTAAAGGCATCATGAATAAAATGATCAATAATCTACCTTTCGAAATGCATCTGCCCGGTCACAGTTTCACGGGACCCGGAACGAAATTGAACAAGAGACTCAACGCCGATCTGACTCCCAAATCTTGGAGCAAACCCATGAATAGGGTGGACGCGGCCGCGTATCATCACGATCTGTGCTATGCCGGACATCCCGACACCAAGACTCGCAACGACGTCTGCGACAAAAACATGTTGGGGAGATTGAGAGGCATATCGAATCTGACCAGGAGAGAGAAGATTGAACGTTCGCTGGTCGGCAATCTGATCGGTGCGAAACGTCGATTCGGATGGGGCATTCAAAAAAAAAAGCGCATCTGAAAAGAAGAAGAAACGATTATTGACGAGCGAATTGGCCGAGGAGTTACACAAACCCATAGTGCGTAAATTTCGAAAGAGAAGGGTGTTCGTGAAGGGTCTGGATGACATTTGGTCTGCCGACTTGGTCGACATGAGATCGTTTTCGAGGTGGAATGAGGGCGTCAAATATCTATTGACGGTCATCGACGTGTTTTCCAAATACGGTTGGATCAGAGCTTTGAAGGATAAATCGGGACCTTGTGTTGCCGAGGCTCTGAAGAGCGTGTTCGACTCGTCTTCTCGAAAACCGAGAAAATTGTGAGTGGATAAGGGAAAGGAATTCTACAACAAGGACGTTCGTCAATTGGTAGACCTCTACTCGATCAAAAACGAAGAGAAAGCCAGCGTGGTGGAACGTTGGAATCGAACGATGAAGGAGAAGATGTACAGATACTTCACGGCGAATTCGACCAAGAAATACATATACGCTCTGAACGGTCTGGTCAAAGATTACAACAACACGCAACACAGATCGATCAAGATGACTCCCGCAGAGGCTGGCGATCCTCGAAACGAAAAACGGGTCTACGTGAATCTATATCCTGAGAGATCTAAGATCAGGAAGAAGTCTAGAACGCCGAAATTTGTGGTCGGCGATCGAGTGAGAATCTACGCTTATAAGAAGCACTTCGAAAAGGGTTATACTCCTCGATGGACCTCGGAAATTTTCGTGATCATCAAAATATTTCACACCAATCCGGTGACTTACGAAATCGAAGCTTTGGATGGAGAAGAGATCATCAGAAAGTTTTACGAACAACAATTACAGAAGACGAAGTTTTGATGAAGAACACAAAATTTTTTTTTATTTACTCTCTTTAACATTTTCTTGTTTACACACATATATATAAGAGAGAAAAAAATAATATTAAAAAAAATAATTAAAAACTATTTTTAGATAAAGAAAGCAAGTTAATTAATAAACAAAAAAAACTAAAAATCCTTTAAAATGACAAATATACTAGATATAACACAAAGCATAGTGAAAGATGAAAGTATTCAAGAATATGAGGTTCATGAATACGAACCGGTAACCGGAACGAGTTTGAACAATGCGGGAGAGATAAGAATCATGTCGAAACTCAAGATCTATTCGTACATCCTAGCGAGAGTTACATAGTGGTGCAGGGACGTCTCACCAAGGAAGATGGGAGCGACTACGCCGACGACGACATGGTTACTCTAGCTAATAATGGCATCATGCATCTATTCAGTAACATAAAATGCATGCTATCCGGACAAGAGATAGAATCTGTTTTTCATCCCAGTCAGGCCACCACGATGTTCGGACTCTTGACGTATCCTGATGATTTTTCGAAATCCAGAGGACTTAATCAGTTGTGGGTGAAAGACACCGTAGGCCCTGCTAGCGCAGGTGCCGCCACGATATTCAACTACGTCGTCAAGACGTCCAGACCTAAAGGAACGTTTTCGTTCAGGATACCTTTGAAACACATCTTCGGATTCGTGGACGATTACAACAAGATCATGTACGGATTCAAACACAATCTGACGTTGATTCGAAAAGGAAACAACGACGCAATAGTGGGTAAGATAACTCTACACAAGATATCGTGGTTCGTTCCGCACGTGGAGCCTTCGATCGTGGAGAAAGCGCGTCTCTACAAGATCATAGAATCCAAGAGTAAATTACCCGTGGGATTTAGAATGAGACAGTGCGACATGGCTAGCATTCCTCCCTCCACGAATCACTTCGATTGGAGATTGACGGTGAAATCCGCTTCCGAGAGACTGCGTTTCATCGTGGTTGCATTTCAGACCGATAGGGACGGGTCTCAGGAAAAGAATGCATCGCTGTTCGATCACTGCTGTTTGAGAAACATGCAAGTGTTTCTGAACGCCACGAGATATCCAGCAATCAATTACAATGCATCGTTCGACAAGAACGATTTCTGCAGACTGTACGGCGACGCCGCTGATTTTAGAAAGAAGTATCACGGTCTAGACGAATTGATGAGCAACCCCAACATATCTCCCGGCGAATACAAGTCGATGTATCCCATGTTCGTATTCGACGTCAGTGAACAGACTCAAGAGTAGCGTATTAGACATTCAGATCAAGATGCAATTTGATAGGAACGTGCCGAGAAAAACCGAAGCCTTTGCCCTGGTCCTGTCAGACAGAGAATTACAATTCGAATCGGATGGAAATAAGATGTCGATCATTCGATGAGAGACGAGTGTGTGAAAAAAAATAAAAATAAAAAACAAAAAAAAAAAAAAAGTAATCAGTTATTATTAAAAACAAAAAAAATAAGTAAAGTAATGTGATCTAGAGAGATTGAACATCTTTCTAAATCTCATTACTTTTTTTTTTGTGTTTTTTTTGTTTTTAATAATCACACATTATTTTTTTTTTAATTCATTATTTTCCACGCGTTCACTGTTTGTTCAAAGGATCTAGTTCGATCAGTAGACTCACCACGGAAGTGGCGGCTTCGGGATTATTGGTTTTCGTGACGAAATTAATCCTGTCTCCGGCGTTCACTTTGAGAGGCGTGCAAACGTGCTAACATTCGCGTGTTGATTCTCAGTCTTTTCGACGCTGTATCTCTTATCGCTCTCCACACCATTCACCATGAGATTGACGACCGCTCTGTTATTCAAATCCGAGGAAGCCAGACTCATTCGAAGGATTTGACCCACACGGTGATCAATTGTCTAGCATATTTGACTTTCTCCACCACCGAAATCAGGGTGCAGGCATCTGTCATGTTCATGGGATCCGGTAGATTCGTGAGCGCGTGTCCACCCATGTCTAGTTTACCTTCCATGATGTCGCCCTTTCTCCAGACCGAGTTGTCGTCCACGTACTTCCTGCTTACCGCACTGGAATCGAATTCGGGATCGTGATTGAGACCGAATAAATTGTGACCGTTCATGTTGATGCCAACCTCCATGGTTCCACCAGATTCTTTGTTCAGGTAGAGATCATCCACTTGCGATTCTAGGTATTCTTGCGATTGTATCACGGCAGAATCTACGTAGCCCTTGTAGACCGCGGTTGAGTCCGCATCCGTGTCCTCAATCTTCGACAGATTCAATATCTTGTGGAATCCTGCATTCAGATCCGATTTCATTTCTCGTCTGTCAGACTTTCTCTGTTCCAGATCTACGTAGTGTTTGGTCGCCACATCCCTGGGATTCGTGGGAGTGGCCACGTTCGTTATCTTGTTAGAATTGGCGTTCAATTCCGAGTGCATCGTTTTCAGAACGTATCTATTTCTCAGGTGTTCGCTGAATCTCGCGTGAGAGTCATCTGTGTATTTCTTGGTCGCGGCATCGGTGGGATCTATGGGATTCGCGACGTTCACCAAACGTTTGGATTTCAGATCGAGATCATCGGTCATGGTTTTATCCACGTAACTATCCACGTAATTATCAAGCAGGATTCGTTTGAAATCGGCGTTCCCCCTGTCGACGTATTTTTTAGTCGCAGCATCTGCAAGATCTATCAGCTCGGGAAGATTGTAGAGCTTCTTATCGTTCATGTTCAAAGGTTCTTCTCGAGGTTCGTATCTCTGAACGTAACATTCGTCCAAGTTGGCAATGTCGTAACCATCATTGACTTCGAACGTCTTCCTCTTCTTTCTCGGGTTGACTTTTTCGTCGTCACATCTACCAAATTTATCGACTGGCATGTTGTTGTAAGGATTTTTTGTTTTTAGAAAAAATATATTCAAAACGCAGTTTATTAAAAATGAACTATGTTATTTTATTTTTCGTTTTTATTCAATTAAAATTTTTTTAAAATAATTTTTTATCTTTATACATGCTATATAAAAAAAAAAATCTCTCTCTAATGTAAATCATTGAGAATGTCTTGAAATCGAACTCCTTCAGACCATCTCTTGAGAACGTAGAGACACAGGTGACCGCAAAACACTTGATCTGGTGATTGCACTTGTTCCGTGTTGTAACGAACCATCGATTTGTTGAAATAGTTCTTTATTTCTTTTGGCAGCGAGATTCCGTAGCTGTCGAAATAATAATTTTTCTTCTTCCCGTTCTTCATCCACGCCACCCAGTGAGTGCCTTCACCCAATGAATTGTCTAGATTTAAAATTCCGCATTCCAATTGTCGAGCTCTTCTCTTCGGCAAGGCATCTCTGGAAAACACTCCTAGAAAATCTTCGATTTTCAAATCTTTTGCCGCATTCAACAGATCGATGTTGGATAGGGGTTCGTTGGGTAAGATGACACCTTCTACGGATATCTTTAGTTTCTTATTCATAAATAAGTATATATTTTTTTTATTTATTTTATTATAATTTACTAAAAATAACGTTATTTTTTTTTTTTCTATTTTTTTCTTTTTCTTTTTAAACTAACTTTCTCGATGTCACTATCGATTTCCATAATTTTGTGTTCATCTTATTCTTCTTGATTTTCTGGAATCCTATCATCCACAATCGTATCTGGAATCTTATCATCCACAATCGCATCTAGAATCCAATCATTTCCATTCATATCGTCTAAAATTAGATCCAAAGTCCAATGTCCGAGTGCCAAAGTGCTTATTTTATCATCTAACATGAATCTCTTGTCGTCGTCGGCTGTCAGCGAAATCTTGTTGACTATTTCGGTATACAAGTCATGATTTTCGCTTCGAATCAATTTCATAGTCTTATACACCAGACCACTTCCTAACAGACAATCTTTATACTCTTAGAAAGAGATGTTTTTCTTCACCACACACGCTTTAACTCCTTTACACTTCTTGATCTCTTCATCATCTTCTAGACGATAAGCATAGAGTTTGGGTCTCAAGCCCACGAATTCGACGATCTGTTTACTCTCATCCTTAAATTTACCCAACACCTTCTTGTTGTCGTTCGATTGAATGTTGGACGGGTGATCGATGGGATAATTGCTCATGTCGAACCAATCGGCCACGTCCAGAGATATATCTTGGTAGATGTCTTTCGTCTCTATCTCGTAAACTAAACTCTCCGTGTCGGTGAACAGTAGTTTGGCTTTGTCACCAAATTTTCGTTTGACGTAATCGTAGTGAAACTCGTACATCAATTGCTTGCTGATATCTAAGATGATCGGTCCGAGATAATACGTTTTGTCGAACTTCAGATGCGTCTTTTGCATGTGAACGGCCACTAGATTTTCGTCGAATATGGTTCAGTGTTTGTAATTGGGTTTCGCCACTAATTTTTTAGCTCTTTTCTCAGATGTGACGAGTCGAACGTCGGTTCTCTTCCTGATGTTTTCCATCGATTTGCCGTACATGCAGTTGTTCATGAGTTTGAAGAAATCTTTTTCAAAATCGTTCTCGGCTCGAGTTCTGAGATTCGTGTTGAGATCGATGTATTTTTTCATCCAAGGCTCTTCGTCGAATCAAATGATGCGATATATGTCGACTAATTTCATCCCGTAATCGACGTACTGTTTCAAATTCTCGCTGTAGATGACGTAGTTACATTTGTTAAATAAATTGGGAATGAGTTTTTCCTTGTCTCCTTCGTTCGGTTCCATTTGTTTGGGAGCCAGCGGATAATCATTGTGGGGACAGTGTAATTCTTCCGGATAGTTCAAATCGACTTCTAAAATGCAAGGATAGTCTCTCCATTTTTGCATCTCTTCCTGTTCCTTCACCCATTCGAAATTTCCAATTGGTAAAGGATGACTCATAGCCCAACCGTACAGATTATTGGCGTCCCAATACTGTATGTATTTAGTCGACCGTTTTGAATCGAAACCTTCTTTCATGTAGGGATTGTTAGCTTCAGAATGTCTGTGGGAGATCATCGAGACGACACCGCTTGCAGCCCTTTCGAACATGAACAACATGTCCACGTCAGATAATAATTCCAATTGGACTTCGGTGGTCTTCAACAGAGCGTCCCACACCAAACCGGGTGCGGTGAAATACCAAGCGGGATCCAGTTCGTAATTTCGACAACAGACGTCTCGAAAATTTTCGAACACGTCTGCCAAGAGCAGAACGTCGGTCTTCAGATAGAGATCGTGATAATCTCTCATGGTTTTCATATTGAATGATTTCCACACGTTTTTGGCGTGTTCGTAATTCTCGTCGGAAATGTCGGATTCGTATAATTTCGAATAAAAATCTTCTTTCGAAGGTAGTGCGTTGTCTTCGAATCTCTTTAGATCGTTCATGTAATCGTAAGGATAGACTCCTTTCCTCAACATTACATCTACTCGTTCTCTGAAATGTTCGCTCGTGATTTTAAATTTATCCTTGCTCATGTTATCGAATAATTTTTCCAGAGCGGTCGACATGAATTTAAAACTGTCGATGAAACGTATGCCTCTACGAATGGATTTCGTTTTTTCTTTCATCGTATTTCCATTGATTACTCTTTTCCTCTCCATGAGCTTCCATTTCGTGAAGGAAATGTATCTTTCTTCACTGTTCGCGATGCAATTTAATTCTTCGTGTGAGGTGCCGAGATTTTTCACGAACAGATGACTGTCGTAACCCGAGAAATTGTGAAACATCACCGGATAGAAAGTGGCATCTCGATATTTTAAATTACACTTGCTGTGAGCCGGACCGCGATACAGACCTGTGTAATGATCGTGGTCTCTGACCTTCTTATTTTCCTCTGAATTCTCGTCGAACGATTGTCTGCATATGTGACATTCGGTGGCTCTGTTATTTTCGTCCTGCTGCTCTCGCGTGATGATCATTTTTGCCGGAGTTTTGAATTTGTAGTATAACATTTGAATTTTCGATTCTAACTCTTCCACGAACATTTGAGCCACGTGGTCATCTTCGCACTGTTTCGTGTAGGTGAAGGGACCCATGTCGTGTTGCGAGTCAAAAGCGCATTTCACGTAAATGCAATAGCCCAAAGGTATGTGTTTTTGATATCTTTCGACGTAACTTTAAAGAGCGTTGGGTTGACAGGAACTCATTTTTGCGGTGAAACATTCGAAATCGGCGTACACGACGAATGGTACTTTTAACCTTCTATTGTGATTTTCAGACTTCACGATGGTGTTGGGTTTGGGCATTTCGATGGCGACACCTTGATTTTCGTTGCAATATTCCTGATGTTTCGCCAACGAGTCTTCGCTGTGAAACACGTTCATGCAGTTGCAACATAAACATATCTTATGTTTATGTTTATTATTTTGTCTCGACAGTAATCGGCTCGGATGTTTAACCCAACAATAATGACGATTGTCACCATTCGAAATCAATAATAAAATAATCATCTTTTCTCTTCCGCGATACGAAGTCTGTCTGAGAGGATAGTTCGTTCGATTTTCGTCGTCGTATCCTAGGACGTTCACCGCTACGGTGGGATTTTGAGCCTCGAAACGTTCGATATGTTTTAACTCTGTTGGAAAAGTCACTCCGGTCCAATCGAGATTTTTAGAAGTTTCCTCGTAATGAGAAACTCTATCGGTGTGTATTTCGACAGGGTATAAAGCGGAGGTGACTGCCCATTTAAAACTCTGATCATCTTTATTTCTCACGTTGACCACAGCGTGTTTCTTAGTCAAGAAATTTTTATTCATGTGAATTTCGAGTTTCAACACCTCATCGAACGTCCAATTACTACCTTCATGTTGATAATTCGCGAGAGACGTCAACATCTTGTCTTTCATCTTTTCGAAAACGTCCAATAGATCTGAACCTCGAAATACGGGTTCGACGTTAGATCTGAAATATGCATTTTTCACGATGCTCTCGCCGGACTTCACATCGATTTTATTCATCATGCAATGGAGTATCATCTTAATTTTTAATCCCACGTTTATGTATTTACGAAACAAATCCAATACTTCTTTCTTCACCCGTTCCATGAACAATTTTGGATCGACTTTCGTCAACGAGGGAATCACGTCGAAAGTTTTAAAAATGCCTTTGATCGCCCTCTCCCGTTCTACGGGTTTCGATTGGAATAGTTCCACAATGAGTCGTGTTACATATTCTTCTCCTCTCTCTTCGTCGATTGCTCGTTGAATTTTGCTCGATATATCTCGTTTGTCTTGAATCTGAAGTGCATCACTCATTTTAGTTTTTCTTTTCTTTTCTTTGGAAACTTGATGTTCTTCAACGGCTTTTCGTTTAGTCGTCTTCTTATTTTTCACAACCGATGCATCTGTTGACGTCGTTGCTATCGACATTTCGTTTGCCTTTCTAGCGTTTCGCAAATATTCTTGTATGACATCAATTTTTTTTGATTTAGTTCTATGATTTCTGAAATCTGAAATTTGTAATAGTTTACAAATCTCGTTTAACTGAGGTATGGTTTTCTCATTTATATTTACCATTGTTTTATCTGTTTGCTTCATTTGTAAGAATATTTTTTTTTTTTTTTTAGAATTTTGTATTAAATAATTTGTTAAAAAAGTTTTGCTTTTTTACTCTTTTTATATATACATAATAGAAAAAAAAAAAAAAAAGTTAAATTTTAAATTCAGTTTTTTTTTTCTTTAATGTGTTTTTATTTAAAAACAATTTAAGACCGCTTTTATTTCTCGCTCGCAAACCGAACACGTTTTCTCGTCTTCGGAATGACATTCTCTACAGTAACGCAGGTGTGCGCATGGTAGAAACAAGATGTTTGCGACACCTTCGCAGACCAGACACTTGGTGGTGGACGTTTTACTCGGTTTGTTTTCGACGAGTGATGATAACTCGTCCGCTTCCGCCATGAATTTGATGAGATGTTCTAAAGTTATGAATTGAGACAGGGTCTTGTTCGCGATGTTTAACGCATTGTACAATTGTTCCTCGGTGTATCCGAGTTGTAACATATCCATCAATAATTTTTGGTTTTTATCTCTATCCCTCTCTTCGTCTTGGATTTTGATCAATCCCAACGTTAGGATCTTGTTCAAATAATCGCATTCGTCTTTTTCAATATTACTTATGTGTTCTAGTAAAGGTACGTCGTGAGGTTCCCAATTCATCAAATGTATGTCACAACAAAAACATTTGACTTTGTCACCTCTACCCACGTAAACGAAACCCGCGGCGGCTAAATCTTCGGGTTTTTGAGCAAGATGCGAAGGCCAATTTTTAAACATTTGAAGTCTTGCACGTTCTAGACTATAATTCGGATGTTTGGACTTGATCATTGTTTTTTACCTCAAAATTGAGTTTGTAAGAATTTTTTTTTTTTTAACTTTTATTTATATATAAAGAGAAATAAAGAAAAACTTTTTTTAACAAATTATTATTTAAATACAAAATTTAAAATATACATTATTTGCAAGAATTCATAAAAACCAAATAATCGATCATGACAACAACACCTAAAAGATGCGAATTGAAATTGAAACGAGATGAAAGGTATGAGAAATCCAGTTTTAATATCTATACATTACAACCACACGATCCCATCGAATTGAATGAGGTCGAGATGGTGGACTTAGAGCACTACTACCACAAATATTGAATGTGTTTGAAAGTGGATGAAGCCGTGCTCGATTTGTTTTACGAGTACCAAAGCGAACTGCTGATTAATATCATCGTCGCCGAAGACAGAGAATTCGACAGGGGTGATTTATTGTTGTCCTATGGAGATTACATATATCCAATAATCTCACCTGAACTCATGAAGAAATCGGGTGGTGAAAGCGCATTCGCCTATGAAAAAAAACTCAAAAGAGTAAAGATAAACATTCACACCATTTTCGTATGTGGAAAAATGACGAATGTCAACTTGCTAATAACGGACTTGGAAATTTAAACAATAGAGAGATTGAAATTAAAATTTAACTTTTTATATATATAAAGAGAAAAAAAACTTTTACTAAAAAAATTTTTACATTAAAGAAAATTAAAAATTAAAAAAACAACTTTTTTATATATATAAAGAGCCAAAAAAAAAAAAAACTTTTTAAACAAATTATTATTTAAATACTAAATAATCGATCATGAAGACAACAACACCTAAAAGATACGAATTGAAATTGAAACAAGTCGAAACGTATAAGAAATTCGGTCATAAAATCTATAGATTACAAGGACACGATCCCATCGAATTGAACGAGGTCGAGATGAAGGGCTTAAAGCACAAATACGAGAAATATAAGATGCCTTTGAAATTGGACGAAGCCGCGCTCGATTTGATTTACGAGTACCAAAGCGATCTGCAGAACATCGTCATCGCCGAAGATAGAGAATTCGACAAGGACGATTTGTGGTTGCCCTATTGAAATTACATATTTCCAAACATCTCATTCGAACTCGTGAAGAAATTGGATGGTGAGAGTGAGTTGACCGATGTAAAAAAAACTCAAAAGAGTAAAGATAAACATTCAACACGTTTTCAAAAAAGGAGAAGACACGCGTGTCAAGATGCTAATAACGGACTTGGAAATATAAACAATAGAGTGATTGATTTTTAGCGAAGAAAAATGAAAAAAAAAAAAAAAGATCATCTTTAGATCTCATTATTTTATTTTTATTTTTTTTTTTTCCTTCTTCTTCACTATCATCATAATATATTATAATAACGTTTCCTTTTCTCTCAGTTTTCAGTGTCGATTCTTCTTCTTTTTCTTTTTTTCTTTTTCTTTGTGATATGATACGATTATAATAACATTTTTGTTTATCCGAATCATAATTATGAACGAATGTTGTGCATCTCTTGGTAACACTTGCATCATTACCATTCTCTTCACAAGGTAGTGGTGACCGTGGAAAGCATCGTCTCATTCTCAACCGTCTATCCCGCGCTTTATCTATCTCTTTCATTAGTTCTTTCCTTAGATATCCATCATTAGCGTCTAACCATTTTTTTATTTTTTCGCTCTCTGGCTTGCGATGTTCGTCATTATCATCAAATTGTTTCTCCACCTTTTCATCCAGGTGATAAATTTGTTTCTCCACCTTTTTATCCATTTTAAATATATTATTTTATACTTTCTATGATTTTATATTTTATATAATTTTATATTATAATAATATATTCAAAATCGGTATGTTCTTAAATGGCGAATTCTCACCAAGCAACAAACCCTTGCCGAGTCGCTCGACGTTCCATCCACTCTTCAGATAGAGACCGTTTCCTCTCAGAGAGATGCCACCTCTAACAGGTTCTAGATACAATCCTTTACCGCTGTCGTCTACGTGGACGCGACACACGGCTCCTCCCTTCTTCAAAAACAGTCCGCTGCCACCCATTAATTTCTCAACTGCCGTACTTGCGAGTCCCGTGAGAGCTCCCACGCCGAGAGTCTTTCTGAGAAAGGGTAGCGCCTTTGCGGCGAGGGGTAATGCTTTTGCGGCTATTCCTGCCAATAGCGGTAGGAAACCACCTTTCATTCTCAAATTGTATCTCAATTGAGTGGGACTCATTCTCACCGTCAATGCTCTTCCATCGCGAATCGCTTTCTCCATCCTTTTGATTTGACTTCTGGTCCAGGCGATCGAATCCTGACCGCCTCTCATCAGATCTTCGTGAGTGAATTTGAATCTCACCGCCTCGCCTCGAGTTGTTAACGCTCTCTTAAGTTTCTTCCTCTGTCCTGCGGATATGTTCACGTTTTTAACCACGTATTCTGTCATAATTCTGTTTTTTTTTTTTAAATATATTTACTTCAATTGTTTCTTGTTTAATAATTATATTAAAATAATTTTGTAAAATTAATATTGCGTTTATTTTATTTTTGTTATCTATATATATAATTTTTTTTTTTTTTTTTTTGCTTTAATATTTCTCTGATGTGAAATCATATCGTCACTCTCTCTCTGCGAAGATCTAACAGTTCACCATTTTGATCCGTCAACGTGGTTTTGAGACTATACAACGTGTCTAAAATCACTGGTAGATAAACTAAATTTCAAGGTCGCTCCACGATCTTATAACCCGTCGACACGTTTGGAAAGAAAGAATAGATCGTCGGTTGAGCGCTACCATTCACGTAGCTTCCAGCAATCACGTCCACGTTCACCAGAATGCTATTGACAGTGAGAATGTCGACCGTATTTTCAGATGCCGCGTGGCCTCGATACATCTTTCGATCGAATCCCAACATCTTGCCTATAGAATCGTCCGTGTTGAAATCCACTCGAAAATTATCTTCCAAATCCAACATCGTCTGTAAGGTATTAGGATTTGGAGCGAGTCAGATCTTGTTGCTTCCCTTTCCATCCGTCTTCATTCGCGTCTGAATGTAATCATTCAAATCGTCTATGTCGTAACTCCCTTTGGGAATTCGAATCTCCAACCAATCCACTCCGTCGGAATACTTGAACGAGTTATTCTTTTCGGTGACGTTGGGAAAGGAATAATAAGTCTCCAGATTCACCAACGCCATCTCGCATCTTTTCTCTCTATTCAATTCGATGGAAGGTTCGAATTTCGTAGCGAATCGAGTCAAATCGCCACTCACCACGATTTGAATGGATTGTTTCGCAGCCGTATTCTCAGCTATCCATCCTAACAATTCTCCATGTTCGAACATTATATTTAATTTTATTTTTTTTATTCAAAACTAATTATTTGAAGGTTTATTATTTTTCTAATTTTTTTTTATTTTCACGCTCTATCTTATTATTACCATCGGAAACACAAAACTTGTCGAATCCACACCGATATTTTCCGCGATTAAATTCACTTGTCAACTCGATCACGACGAAATTGTAAAGTCCACCATCCCAAACCCTCTTGCAGAATCTCCTGAATTCCGCAGCGCTCATGTCGTTTGCGACGTGATCGCCGTAGATGTGATTGAGATTCTTGAGATCTTGGCGAAAGAGACATAGAAAATTAGCGTTCTCCCTTATCGTCTGTCTGGGCAATCGAAAATAATTCTGCGACAGGTAGAAACAGTCCACGTTGCTGTGTCGACCCCTAACGTAATACGATTCGCATCGGTTCTGTCTCTCCAAAAGCAGATCGTCGAAAATCATAAGATTCTTATCTTCCGATTTCAGTTCTCTAGGATCCAGAACGTCGCTAGCGTTCTCATAAAATCGACACTCGACGTTCGAAGATGCATTTCTCTTCATCAGCTCCGTCGCCGCGCCGTCCAAAATGGTCGAGAGTGGAGCTCCACTCTTGTCGAATTCCTCCCTACTGTCAAAGATTCTGGCTATGACGTCCTTGGGCAATCTGCGATCCATGCACTCTCGAAGCAATCTGTATTCGGGTTGAAACAAGCTCTTGCCAAACACGAACAATCTGTCGTAATCCAACTAGTCGGTTCGGGACAACAGATTCATCAACAGATTGGTCTTTCCACAATTCGATTTTCTCACTATCAAACCTCTTATGCTCTTGGGAAGGGACTCGTTATTCGACCTCTTGATCGCGGCGTCGTTCCAAGACATATCTTTAATGTTCATCTTTGTTTTTATTTTGTTTGTTATTTTAGATTCTTTTCAAACACAAATTTTTTTTATGTTTTTCAAACTCTGTTTTTAATGTTATTATTATTTATTTATATCGCACCGTCGCGAGTTCTCTTCAATCTGGATCCACTCGTCATTTTGGCTAAATCTTGTATGGGCACCACAGCATCCTTAAAATCTTTCCAACTTTTTGGCGTTCGCTCTAACGCAGCTCGCTTCGCCGGTGGACTGATCAACTTGTCGATCAACGCGTCGGCTGCCCTCTTGCCAGCCACAGAAGCTATCTTACCACTGGCTTCGGAAGCGGCTTTCTTACCAGCATCCAAAGCCATCTTCTTACCGACCTCAAATGCAGTCGATGCGAGTTTTCTACCCGTATTGCTTGTGAACGCTCGCATTATAGAATCGACGATGCCAGAACCGCCTTGAACGTAAGTTCTGACGTATCCCCTTTTCTTTATCACCAACATATTTTATTTTTATGATATATTTTTTTGTTTTTTTCACTGGTAAATCGTTTTTGCCATTTAAATACTTATTCTAGTGTAAGAATTTATTGTTTTATTTTTGTTTGTTTGTTTGTTTTGTTTCTCTCTACTTATTATATACACATCAATCCTTCAATTCGTTCATCAGCCTTTTATACTGGTTTTTATTCAAAACCTTCGGTCTTAACAATTCGTCAGATATAGCAACTATCTGATTATCTAATCCCGTGTTACCAGCCCGTCTGATCGCCATCAACAAACTCAATCTCTGAGACAGAGCGTCGGAATCGCTCGGAAGAAAAGTGGTTTTCACCCCTTTGCCGGTCACCGATTCGACGAACTTCTTGTTCATGTCCCATATGGGTTTCACCACTTTCGTCCACTTGTAACCTCTGTTGGCTTTGGGT
This sequence comes from Pictodentalium vernedei, assembly GCA_031216915.1. Lineage (NCBI taxonomy): Eukaryota > Metazoa > Mollusca > Scaphopoda > Dentaliida > Dentaliidae > Pictodentalium > Pictodentalium vernedei. Next base: position 79,116,331 of record CM062295.1, read on the forward strand.
CTCGTCTCTCTGGCATCGTTATTTCTCTTCATGGCGTGGGTCTGGACCAGAATGTCTCCGTAATTGTCGAAATCCTGTTCCGTGTAATCGCCGGGCTTGTCGTAAAGGAGCAATCTCCACAGACCATTGGTCAATTCGTATCTGTTCGAACCGACGATCAATTCATCATCCCCAATATCCACTTCCGTATCATCTACAAAAATCCTTCCCTCCGAATCCTTATAAAATCCATACGACTGATCTCTCTTACCGCCACCATCATCATCGGACGATGCGACGCTACTAGTGGTGATAGTCGAAGCCGTATCGGTGTCGCTCTCGCTCATATCTGTTTGAATTCCCGTGGGAACGTAATCCGGTGTAGATTGAACGGAATACCGATTTCCAAAACTAGGAGGTAACGAACCCATTCTCAAAGAACTCTCCTTTATGGGTCTCAATTCTTCGACTATCTCCTTCCTGCTTCGCTCTTGACCCTCCGTCACGGGTTTAAATATTTTTGTGGCTTTGCGTTTGAGTTCCATCTCACCGAGATGTCTGCTCCTGTCAGCAGACTGAATGCCCTTCTTAGCACGTTCATACTGGTCTAAAATTAAATCTCGGCGTCTAGGATCCATCTGTAAAAACATCTTTCATTTTAATTGTTTTTATTATTTTCAAAATTAAATGTTTAATTACATTTTTTTTTATGTTTTAAGTAATAAAAAAACTCTTTCCGTCTTAATATAATAATCTGAAAATATTCACATCTCAACTGACTGTGTTAACTGAAGTTTAAAAAATACGTTTAAACAGTACATGACAAACCGGTTTCTGATTTAACGCATTTTGACAGTAGTTTTTACATTTGTCAAAAGATTTTTCATTTACACATCAATTCACTGAGTGTCGAATTAAGAGAGAATTCTTTTGATGACTGCGATTGCTATCATGAATATATTAAAAATTTTACCACTCAAAACCTAATTGAGCGGAAAATGCATTTTAAACATTCCGATAAGTGTTTGAGACTTTTTTTCGAACGAACGCTTAACAGTCAAATCTCTCTCATCAAGACAAAATACGAATATCTATTACAGATCATCTCTTTTCGAACAAAAAACCCTCAAAACTCAATTTCTATCGTCCCATCAAGAGAAAACATGAATGTCTATAATACAGACCATATTCGCGAATTTCCAACACACCGACGACAACAACACTCTTCGTTCAGATCGAGTTTTTACGAGAATCGAGGGATCCGATCGCTCGATCAGCTGAGTTTGAGAATTTTCTCATAGTGGGGGGAATTCCCCTAATAATGTCATAAATGGGAAAAAAACCCACCGCCTCAAAACAATTGCGGGTTCTGGACCATCTGTCTCAACACAATTGCGGGTTCTGGACCGCTGGTCTAGAGTCCCCAAAACTGTTTTTTGATGATGACCCAGAATTTTTTGCTTTTGATCGCGTTCGCCAACGATGGATCGATGGTCTGATCTGCGATGGGAACGTCGACAAAAATTTATGTACAAGATACAAGCGAAGATGTACAATTTCACCCTTTTTTTAAAAACGCGCGTTCACCACGCGTTCACCACGACTATTTGAACGTTAAAAGTGCGATCTAGGAGTCACAACTGTACATGAGGGGGATTCAAGACCATGTACAGTTTTTGTGAACAAGCGTGTGATTTAACACTGAATTCCACGTTGGTGAACGCATCGGGTGCGTATGTTGTACACGTACATGTACAAGTGGTCGTAGATCGGCAATTATTACCTACTGTTCCCTAACCATTAAATCATATAAATCCTCAAACGTCTTGGGCACGTTTCCCATATCTAACCAGTATATAAGGTAACTGCCTAACCTAACGGAAAACTGTTGAAACGTTTCACCAAACTCTGGTTTTGCATTGCGAAATCTTTACCTGAACTCATCTTCGGTCATGTCGATTCGTTTCAACAAAGCATCTTTTAGGGCAGGAAAATCTGAAGCTTTTTCTAATGGAAGACGCGCATAAACGCTTGAAGCATTCCCCTTTAACAAAGCACTAAGGTGTGTAGCCCTTGTACCCTTTTCCCACTTTCAAACATATGCAGATAAGCATCAATGTCATCTTTAGCCTCTTCAAAGGGAGATGATTTGGGAGTATTTACTATGGTTGGAGTTTTTCTTTTGTCTGCCTCAGTTTCACCCGTTTGTTCTGACTTTATTTTTGAGATAACTCAAGTTCCTTAAGTTTCAACTTGTGTGCCTCTTTCTCGCGTTCCGCTCACTTGCACTCTCAATCTTCAGTTTATCTAACTCTCGTTGGGCTTGCCTCTCATCGTGCTGTCTTATTTGCTGATTGGATACAAAATCCAACAGTTCATGTCCGCCTAACCCCAATGACTCGCCATATTCTTTCAATTCCATTAAAGTTTCCATTTTAAGTAGTATCTGATGCAATGGCGACTTCAGGATGGGAAATACCCACGCGACTGTAATATATCAAAATTAGAGGTCTCTACAATCTCAATAAAACACGCACCTTGTCTAATAAATGGGAAAATCCACCAACCTCACAAAGATGAAATTCTCATGCCACCAGCCAGCGATGCAGGGAGAATTTTAATAAAAAAATACTGCCCGGATTCCACCAAAATGTCACAAAACAATTGCGACAACTCCCATCTGGCAAGCGGAGAGACACAAATTCCAAGTAAGTAAAATCTATATATATTTTATTTCAAGAAATCTAAATTTTATAGTAAATTTCCTTTCTTATTATACCTACCACAATTGTTTATTACAGGCTTGCACTACAGTGGAAGTCCCTAACTCGGAAAATATACTCTCTATTTTTATCTTTCCCAAGGGATTTGGGAAAGAAAAGTGACGCAAAAGCACATTAAAAAATAAGCCAAAACTGGGTCGAGTGCTACCGGCGCGCACCCAGTAGGGGACGCGTTTCTCCTAGTATAGATCCGTGGCTTCCGGTACCAGTGCGCAGTCAGTAACTAATGAATCATTCTAGTGAATCCGCCAACATTGGAGTTATGTAAGCAGCGGGGAGGATGGTTTTTTACCCGAATATTGTGGTAGGTATAATAAGAAAGGAAATTTACTATAAAATTTAGATTTCTTATCAACCTACCCTAAAACTGTTTACTACAGGCTGAATTGACAATAGTAGGAGGGACTCACATAACCAACCCCCACATAACCCGACTGCACTGGAACTGTGGACAGAAGAAGAGTTCCCAGGGCCTTTCAAACAATAGCATCACAAACATTAGTAAGACAATGAGAAGAGGCGTATGGTACTGCGCGATGCCCAGACAGAAAGGACACTAAAACAGCACAGGGCTTGAACTAACTTGAAGCCAAATGGCTAGGGTAGACAACAGCCTCTTTCTTCTGCCCAGGCTGTTGCAGGAGCAACTGATGCAGATAGAAGGTGGAGAAAGTAGAAACATTTCTCCAGTAGGCTGCCTGCATAACACCGACAACTTGACGGAGCTAGCATAAGCCCAGGAGGTAGACAAGGCACGCACCTCATGGGCAGAAATACGATTGCTAATACAATCATCAGTCGCTAGACGAGCATAAGCCGTGTGAATAGCAAGAGAAATCCACCGAGAAATGGATTGAGGAGAGTTATTCTGTCAACCAGGAATAAGAGACAGAAAGAATCGTTCCTGCCCTTCCTAATGAACTGCGTCCGGTTGAGATAAATGCGAAGTGCACGAACCGGACGGAGCAAAGGGCGATTACTCTCAGCCGAAGGAAGAGCCCTGATACAGATAGGAGGTGGAGTTGTTCCTAGTATCTGATTCTTGGCTAGAAAGGAGCAATCAGTGATAAAAGTAACACTGTTGGCGGCAAAGACCATCAGAAAAGCCGTCTTGTATGTGCGAAAACGCATATCCACCTGGAATAAAGGTTCGAACGCCCCCCCCCCCCCCCCCCCCCCCGCTAATCCAGCACCCAAGAAAGATTCCATCTTGCGACATGAGGACGCTCAACAATGCATCGACATCTGACCCCAGAAGAGCAGCATTGAAGTGCCTCTGGAGGATACCGTCCAGATATGCCGAAGTCACCCTGGACTGCGTGCGATGGAAGGCTATCACATGCAACATCAGTCGGGTGAAGGCCTTCTCTCCACCACACAGTACACAATCCCAAGGGCAATACTTTTGTTTTTTAGATTGACCTTTACCCATCCAATTTCTTTCGATACCTCAGCCGAAGTGCTGACACCTTCCAGGTCTGTGATCAGCGACGGTTTCAAATCCTCTTTGATAGTAATGGTACAAGGCCGCAATGGCACAATGGGGATAACTATGGGATGACGTCACAAGATGTTCGTTCAAGCGGTTTACCATGACAACACAACATGGCGTCATTGAGTCACGTGACATGACACCACTTCCCGGCCCCCCCAATGGTATGTTCGGAGGGTGTGTTCCTTGAGAGTAATTTCCCAATTCGTAGAATTACCACAAACAACCCGACAATACCTCCAAATCATCAAAAACGACTTTATTTAGTACGGATTCCCCATTTTATCGGCTTAGCACGTAGTGCTATAGTACCTAGGGGCACCGGGGCTATATTCCATTGAATAGGAGTAGTTTTCTGGCTCGGATTTTCCGACAACCCTCGTTTAATTCGTAGAACTGCCACAAACAATCCGACAACTGGTACTATTTCGATTTCTTTCAGAGTTCTCTGCTTCTATCTATCTCTGCAATAATTTTCGTGTACCCGACCATGTTCGTTTGTACTGGAGTGTACTCCAGTATAGTAGAAGGGCATATCGTGTGGAACAGCTTTGCTTATTGTTACTATATTCAGCTTTTCTGGTCTATTCTTGTTAGTTCTGACCTTATTCCGAGTACTCTTGTTGTTTCATTTATCTAGATCACCCAAACAGTTCACTTTACTGGCGCTAACTAACCAATCAGATTGTTTGATTTCCCGTAAACATGTATGCAAACTTATCTCCCTTGTGTATAACAAAAGCCTATATCATTCACAAAGCCAATAAGCTATCGAGTTGTTACTGCAGTCAATGCTCGAACGACTCTAATCCCATCGAGCAAATAATCCATAAAGTATATACTCGAACGAGTGACTCGCACATACGACTCTTAGCCTCATCTCGGTATTTAACAGCCATATCCCCAGGCATCTCAATTTCGGCACCCCTTTTTTGGAAAACGTCTGGCCTTCGGAACCCCTTTTTAGTCGTATGCGGCCATGAGGGCTTTGAGAAAAGCCATCAATGAGGTCTAATTTACTATCCGTCTTAGCCTCATTTCGCTTGAGGCCACGAGGGCCATGACAATATCCCTCAACGAGGTCTAATTTACTATCCCTCTTAGCCTCATTTCGGTATTAAGGATACCTATGGCCCAGCTTCTATACAGCTCCTATACAACTCTTATACAGGTAATCTTACCAACGGCTTCCATCTTATCTCCAAAGCTCCAAAGCCACAACTTGTCTATGGTCTATCTGTTCTATCATTAGCTTCTACAGCAATCTTGTGCCATTGCGGCCTTGTACTATTCCTATTGGCTACCGTTATTCTGCTCCATGTCTCATCCATTAATATTGAATTGCAACACTACTTCCCAGCTATACCTGCGCTCAGGCCGTCAAAATGTTCAATCAGATTGCTTCATTCCCCCCAACATGTACCATTTTATACAGCGTTCAATGTGAAATATCTATAAACAGTCTATATAAGGCATTCCGTAAGTGGGATTCCTAGCCGACTCCGTAAAGTTGGATTCCGTGTTTTTACATAAACACTCGATGTTATGCTCCTTCCCTGATAGTAAAAAAAGAAAAACAAGAATTTCTGTTATATTTTAAAAATTTATTGACTTTTCTTTACACTGTCTGTTATATAGTTCAATATTTGTTCTGTTTTTTCTGTTATTGTGAGTGTGTTCGATCTTCGTTCTGCTCATTTCGATCTCTGATATGCTCCACTCTCTTCAGTCTTTGAAGTCTGTTCAGTTCTCTTCGGTCTTCTTCGATGCTTGTTCTGCCCAACTGTTCATCTTCGTTCATTTTGTTCTCTCCGTTGTCATCACTGGTTCAGTATGTTGATTGTTATCGGCTCTGAAGCTTTGTTGTAGAATTCTCTATAGCGCTGTAATATTTGGTTGTATTGAAAATTTTGTCGTTCTCGTTCATGGTTCGGGAGTCTATGATCTCTCTCATTTCTCTGTCCAGGTACGTCGCGGCAAGCTCGTTTGGTTCTTTGCACACCAAATGCTGTCGATCCAGTAAACTTTCCAATAAAATAGGTTCGACCAAAACGTAGTTTTTTGGCTTCACTTGTTGGATTATGCAGTAGATCTGGTTTCTTCCCCGTTCCAGCCATTACTACACGAGGCATTTCTGTTGGAGATATTGGTATCAACGGCTTTCTAGTCAGGTTATGGTTATTCACCTGGTACGGTTGTGAGAGTTCCATTGGTTTCAATTAGTTTATTCGTTTGCTTTCTTCTCTTTGACCAATTTGTGTCCAAGGGTTTCCGACTGGCTCAACATATTCTCTCTGATGATCCATTGGTCTTTTTTTTGAGTGGATCATCTCATGTCTTCTCTGATGGTCTCTTCTTTTGAACATCTGTGCACACTTGAAGCATCGGAAGCGTTTTGGTCCGTGGATGGATTTTCTATGACGCAACAGACTTTTCTGCTGAACGAATGATATCTGGCACTTGTCGCAATTATGGAGTTCACCGATTTCTGGACAGAAGTGAAATAATGTAATTCGGATGTTTCACCCCTATTTATACCCTCGAGTGTTTATGTAAAAACACGGAATCCAACTTTACGAAGTGGGCTAGGAATCCCACTTACGGAATGCCTTATATAGCCTGTTTATAGATATTTGCAGCGAACGCTGTATAAAATGGTACATGTTGGGGGGGGGGGGGGGGGTGGGGGGGGGGGGGGGAAGCAATCTTATTGAACATTTTTGAAGGCCTGAGCGAAGGTATAGCTAGGAAGTAGTGTTACAAGTCAATATTAATGGATGAGACATGGGGCAGAATAACAGTAGCCAATAGTAACGGTACAATGCCGCAATGGCACAAGACTGCTGTAGAAGCTAATGAATGATAGTACAGATAGACCATAGACAAGCATTGGTCTTGGAGCTTTGGAGATAAGATGGAAGCCGTTGGTAAGACTACCTGTATAAGAGCTGTATAGGAGCTGTATAGGAGCTGGGTCATAGGTATCCTTAAATATCGAAATGAGGCTAAGAGGGATAGTAAATTAGACCTCATTGAGGGATTTTTTCATGGCCCTTATGGCATCAAGCGAAATGAGGCTAAGAGGGATAGTAAAGTAGACCTCATTGAGGGCTTTTCTCAAATCCCTCATGACCTCATGCGACTAAAAAGGGGTGCAGAGGGCCAGACGTTTTCCAAAAAGGGTTGCCGAAATTGGGGGTCCGGGGATATGGCTGTTAAATACCGAGATGAGGCTAAGAGTTGTATGTGCGAATCACTCGTTCGAGTAAATACTCTATGGCTTAGTTGCTTGATGGGATTATAGTCGTTCGAGCAATGACTGCAGTAAGAACTCGATAGCTTATTGGCTTTGGGAATAATATAGGCTTTTGTTATACGCAAGGGAGATAACTCTGCATTCAGATTATGGGAACTCAAGCAATTTGATTGGTTAGTTAGATAGCGCCAGTAAAGTGAACTGTTTGGGTGATCTCGATATATGAAACAACAAGAGTACTTGGAATAGGGTCAGAACTAACAAGAACAGACCAGAAAAGCTAAATATAGAAACATTAAGCAAAGCTGTTCCACACGATAGGCTCTTCTACTCTACTGGAGTATACTCCAGTACAAACGAACATGGTCGGGTAGACGAAAACTATTGCATAGATAGATAGAAGCAGAAAATTCTGAAAGAATTCGAAATAGTACAAGTTGTCGGGTTGATTGTGGTAATTCTACGAATTAAACGAGGGTTTGGAAAAACTCCGAGCCAGGAAACTACTCCTATTCAATCGAACTTACCCCCGGTGCCCCTCGGTACTGTAGCACTACATGCTAAGCCGGTAAAATGGGGACTCCGTACTAAATAAAGTCGTTTTTGATGATTTGGACAGATTGTCGGGTTGTTTGTGGTAATTCTCCAAATCGGGAAATACTCTTGTTCAAAGGAACATACCCTCCGAACATACCCCCGTCTTGTTGTATGCCTTTGGGTAACATAGCAAACACGTGCTACCATAGAAACTAAGATGGCAGCCTCCAGTATACAAAATGGACGACGGAAACACGTATCACCCTAACAACTCGCGCTGCGCATGAGCACTCACATTACGTATCACTATGGAGATGACGTCACAAGATGGCCGCTCACGCGGGTTACCATGACGACACAACATGGTGCCACTGGATCACGTGACATGACGTCACTTTCGGGGTCCCCGCCGGGACCCCCAATGGGCCCCCGATTCATACTACTCCTATACCTCTCCCCCTTTTTCTGACCTTCCATTCGCCCTACACTCACCCCCCCCCCCCCCCTTACTTGTTCTACCCGTTCCGCATGTCTTAAGCACATCTCGCTTAAGCTCATGACATCAAAGTCCTCTGTCTCGATCAATGTAACAATTTCACTTACTTTCCTGTGGAGACCATGGACTTTGCTATAACCCACTTTCAGGGTAACGAGATTCATTGGCTTCCGCCTACTGATCCCATTGTTTTCTGTCGCTAGCCTTGGTAAACTCGTTCTCTCCCCTCGCTCTTGATAACCTGCGTCCACTCTTGCTATACTTGTCTCTGGCCTCCCACTCTGCTCCTCTCCAAAAAATGGCTCTGCTACCTATAGAATTTTTTACCCAATACCCGTGTCCCCATCCTGCAAGGATGCAGGCCGTCACGCCCGTGCATGCTCACGCTGCCCCAAAACGTGTCCCAGTGGTCGATAAAGGGTATTCCCAGGTCGGCGAAGTAGTCCTCCAACTCCTCATTCAGCGCCATAATCCTTGCCTTTCGTTCAACCCCACCCATAGGACAGGAAGGGCCCCGGATACCATTACTCTTGTATTGCTACTGAGCAGTTTGCTGACTAAACCTCTGTACGACTCCACCAAACTTACGGACCTTCTAGACCTGATAGTGTTGGTCACAACATGAACAACCACTATCGGATGCGATCCTGACCCTGCCCCAATACCATCTACCCGATCCCTCAGACCCTCCACCTTCGCCCCAGGAAATCAAATGACTGTTCGATTAGAACTATCAGGATCACAGACCACATTGTCAATCCCACGCACAATGCTACTCCCCTCTACAACTAACTTTCTTCTTTCCCCAGACCATATATCATCTGCAACTCGCCTCGGTTGGCGTGCCTCCGACCACCTCTTTCTCTTCACCGCCCTCCTTACCTCATCTGTCCTATCAACATCAGCAACCACCTCTCCCCTCTCAATGTCCCTCTCACTCTCACCCCAGGGGTATCAGAATAAAAAAACACTGAATCTGTTGTCTAAACACCGCTTAGAAACCTTCATTCATGTGGGTGATTGGAGGGCTGGGTGGCTGGCTGGATGTGTGGATGGGTGGGTGGATGGAGGGGTGGACGCAAGGGAGACTGGGTGGCATTGTGTGGGACTGAAGAGGTGCTAACAGAGAAAGCTGCCAAATTATACCCACGTCGACGCAACCCAAATGTTTTACATGAACTTGGAAGTAAATTAACTTTCACCATTCATTCTCACAAATTAGACAAGGAGTTAGACTCATTCACTCATTGTGCCACTTTTAACCAGAGTTACTGAATATTCATTCATTGATTCATTGATTGATTCATTCAATCATTCGTTCGTTCGCTCATTCGTTCGTTGGTTCGTTCATGCATTCATTCGTTCATCCGTTCGTTCACTCATTCATTCATTTGGATGGATGGGTGGATGGATGGATGTGTGGATGGGTGGATGGATGGATGGATGGATGGATGGATGGGTGGATGGATGGGTGGGTGGGGGATGGATGGATGGATGGATGAATGCAAGGGAGACTGGGTGGCATTGTGTGGGACTGAAGCTTTTCACTTATTCCGTCAGTTTGCTGTTCGTTTGCTGTTCCCTCTATTTTATCGATTCATTCATTCGCTCGTCCGTTCGTTGTTTGGCTCATTCATTCATTCATTCATTCGTTCATTCATTCGTTCATTCATTCGTTCATTCGTTCGTTCATTCATTCGTTCATTCGTTCGTTCGTTCGTTCGTTCGTTCGTTCGTTCGTTCGTTCGTTCGTTCGTTCGTTCGTTCGTTCGTTCATTCATTCGTTCGTTCGTTCATTCATTCGTTCATTCATACATTCATATGGATGGATGGATGGATGGATGGATGGATGGAAACTGGGTGGCATTGTGTGGGACTGAAGGGTGTTAACAAAGAAAGCTGCCAAACTATACCCAAGTCGACGTAACCCAAATGTTTTTACATAAACTTGGAAGTAAATGAACTTTCACCATTTCAACTACCAATTACCACATTTGTATCTTGCTTGGAGAAAATCAAATTTAGATACCTCGCATGCCCACTTTTAACCAGAGCTGTTTGACAAACAATATTTTTTTTTTCCTTTTCCACTCCTTCAATCATTCATTTGCTCATTCGTTTTGTCGTCTGTCCGTCCATTCACTCATCGTGCCACTTCTACCAAGAGATGTCGAATAGCCAATACTTACTCATTCATTCACTCAGTCATTCATTCATTCATATGGATGGATGGATGGATGGAGGGATGGATGGATGGATGGATGGATGGATGGATGATGGATGGATGGATGGATGGATGAGGGTTGTTAATAAAGAAAGATGTCAAATTACACCCAAGTGTTTTTTACATTAACTTGGAAGTAAATTAACTTTCACCATTCATTCTCACAAATTAGACTAGGAAACGACTGACCAGTCTAAGTATCAACAGTTCTCTAAAATTTTTGGCCCATTGAACCCTTTCACTTATTCCGTCAGTTTGTTGTTCCATTTATGTTATCAATTCATTCATTCATTCATTCTGCGTAGATGGCTAGATATCATGGGATTTATTAACCCACCACAGTTGTCAAACTAGTGGTATCCCACATGACTATCCCAAAGAACAATATTGAGCGTTCAATTACTCATTCAATTTAAATGTTAATTTAGTTGTGTGGGATATTACATTAAGACGTATCAGACTGTAGCCATGAATATCTTATATCTTTCTTTGTTGTTTATTCACTCGCCTGTTACTATATTGAGAAATACCCTCCTTTGCCACCGAACGTGTATAAATGTTCATTCATTCATTTCTTTAATTCATTCACTCATTCATTCATTTATTAGCTCATTCATTTGTCTGTCTGTTTATACGCACGTTTATTGGATTGTCAGTTCGTTTATAGATCTGTTTGCTTGCTTGTGCATTTGTTCTATGACTTCTACTGCCTACTCACTTACTCATTTGTTATTAGATTGAGACATGTTCCACTTGCTAAAACTGCACATTTTCGATCATAGTCCCTAAATTACCTTAGGTTTTTTTTTTTTTTTTTTTTTTTTTTTTTTTTTTTTTTTTTTTCATTCTTTGAAATGCATCGGTCTATCCATTCACTCATGGATGGATGGATGGATGGATGGATGATGGATGGATGGATGGATGGATGGATGGATGGGTGGATGGATGGATGGATGAATGGACATGAGGGGGAGCGAACGGAATATTTTAGTCCACAATCAGTCAGGCGAGCAATAGTTCCTTGATTCATTCAGGATTGAAGTTCTGTTTTCTTTTTCTTCATTGTCCACCCAATCACCGTATCATCGCTTAGCGCACTCAAATAAGTCGATTATTATATATTAACACTTTCCCATTTTCCTATCACTCTTGGTGCATATATCAGAGCCCGTTCATAATTTTAGTGATTTTCTCCCTTTTTCAATCATTCACTCATTCTATTCACAATATCCAGGACACAATGTCTCTACCATCTTAAATAGCTGATGTTAGGAATGCTTTACTACCAATCAGACTGTGTCAGGATGTTTCATATTAACCCTAATAGTATAGATTTCATGAAAATACTACTGCCAAGTAATACCATAATCTCCCTTTCAGTATTGTTTCTTCTTAATGATGATTTCAACTTCGGTGGCTGCGAGGCAACTTATGGTGGGTAGCATATCCCTGGATGGGATTCAGGCAAATGATGAATATGATCTTATAAGTATTTATAACACAAAAACTAGTTCAACGCCAGACGACTATGAATCCCCTTTCAAGCAATTCAGAGATAATTGTAAGTACTATTCGCCGGCGGAATTTCGCTCAGTTTTTTCTCGGACAAATGGATCACTGGGGATCTTTCACATAAATTGTCAAAGTATCAGTTGTAACTGGGACACCTTAAAATCCTTACTGTTCGATATGCAAGACAAGGATAACAATTTTGATGTTATAGGTCTAAGCGAAACTTTTAAAATCCCTGAAAATATGACTTTCGCCTTGGAAGGCTATCAACCACTTCTTGTAAAATCTAGGGCACCAGATGATGATGGATGTGGGGGCGTTGGGGCGTTTAATAAAGAGGGAATTACCTTTAAACTCAGGGACGACTTATCCAAATTCATCCCACACGTATTTGAATCCTTGTTCATCGAAATAAATGTACAAAAAACAACAAGGGTAATTGGAATTATTTACAGACCAAATACACCTCCAAGAGCAGACCTCGATCTCTTTTTGTCTGAATTAAATGGTATAATGGAAACCATAAATACCGAAAACAAAAAGGCGTATATCATGGGTGATCTAAACATTGATCTTCTCAAATCGGCAAGTCATAATAATCATTACATGTACATTCATGGACACAATGTTAAATGAAGGCTTCCTACCAACTATAACAAGGCCCACAAGAGTGACGGAGCATTCAGCCACCCTCATAGACCATATATTCTCTTCTAATATCACATCACCCTTTCTCTCTGGCATCATTGTCACAGACGTATCTGACCACTTCGGGACATTCCATATTGAATCAAATCCAAAGCCTACGAAAATCCCACAAGGTAAAACTAGGAAAATAAATGACGAAAGTATAGCAAACTTCCTATCCATTCTGGAACAGTGTGATTTCTCCCCAGTCACTAACTCAGACTGCCCAAACACATGTTATAACACATTTGTCAAAACGTATCAAACAGCTTATGAAACTGCCTTCCCCCTGAAGGAGATACGCGTAAAAAAGAAATTTATTAGACAACATCCTTGGATGACAAAGGGACTTATAATTTCGTCGAATAATAAAATAAAATTCTACAACAAAAAACTAAAACAACCCTGCGCTCTAAATACGCAAAATTATAAAAACTACTGTAGAATATTCAACAGAGTAAAAAGACAAAGTAAAGCAGCATACTTCAATAATATTTTAAAAGAACACAAAAGCAATTTACGGGAAACATGGAGAATATTGAACGAAGCCATTAAACGAGTAAAAACAGCCCATACTCCGCCTTCATGGTTTAGCTTTCGGGACAGGAAAATAACGAATCCGAAAGAAATAGCGCAAGAATTTAATAAATTCTTTGCCAACATCGGCAAAACAGTAAGCGACCAAATACCATCGCAATGTAAACATTTTACAGACTACTTAACTGACGAATATGATAACAACTTCTTCTTAACCCCAACAACACCCGGTGAAATTATTGATATAGTAAAGTCTTTAAAACCTAAAACTACAAAAGATCCAGATAACATATCCACATATCTCCTAAAACGTTCCATCGATATCATAGGGTCCCCACTTTCAGATATCATAAACAAATCCTTCATTCAGGGTATTGTTCCAGATCGAATGAAGATTGCTAAAGTTGTCCCTATTTTCAAGACAGGAGATGAACATAACTTCTCAAATTACCGACCTATTAGCATCCTGTCAGTTTTCTCTAAAGTGCTTGAAAAAGCCATGTCTTACAGGTTAACAAAATTCCTTGAAAAATTCGATATTCTATATCACCATCAATACGGATTTCGAAAAAAACATTCAACCATTCACCCAATACTACATTTATTGAAAGAAATAGCGGATCACAACAACAAACCAACGCGAGAATCTACTCTTGCCCTATTCCTGGATTTCTCGAAAGCTTTCGATACAATAAACCACGAGATTTTGCTAAAGAAACTGGAGAAGTATGGTATTAGAGGCATATGCAATGATTGGTTTCGTAGTTACCTAGTGGAAAGAACCCAGTACGTTGTATTCGGGGAATCCAAATCGGACCTGCAAAAAGTAATATGCGGAGTGCCACAAGGCTCTGTACTGGGCCCCTCACTTTTTCTAATATATATAAATGACATTCATCGGGCAACTGCAAGTAACCTTCTGTCATTCGCAGACGACACTACGACTCATTCTTCAAATCCTGACACAGACACACTAGTTGAAAATTTTAATGAAGAACTCTCAAAAATATTTGAATGGTGTTCAGTTAACAAACTTGCAATTAACGCCAAAAAAACAAAATATGTTATTTTTAATCCTTCTGCGAGGTCGGGGGCTCATAGCAACAATGATATAACGATCAATAACGAAAAAATAGAAAGAATAGGTAATAATCAGGCAACACAAAGTGCTAAATTTCTTGGGATAGCCATGGACGAAAAACTAACATATGAAGCACATATTAGCCAAATATGCTCAAAAGTGGCGAGGGCCAACTTTGCATTGAATAAAGTTAAAAACAGTCTACCACATAGCGCTATGAAAACTCTGTACTATTCACTCATACATGGCCATCTCATGTATGGTATACATATTTGGGGCAATTCAAGACGAATTAACGAACTTCAAAAAATGCAAAAGCGCTCAATCAGAATAATAAATAACAAAAAACACAACGCTCACACAGACCCTCTTTTCTTTCACGACAAAATACTCAAAGTATCCGATCTTTATACCCTGAACGTTTCCTTGTTTATTTTTGACTGGTACCATGATATGTTACCGAGTTCTTTTAGAACATTCTTTAGTTGTGTCAACAACCCACGTGGTACCACGACAAGACAGACAGGGCTTTTGACCCTAAAAAAATCACGTACTAAGTCCTTGGACAAATTGCCTACATATGCGTTCCCTCGAGTTTGGAATGGTTTAGATCGGGACCTTAGAAACATAGGTAATAGGAAAGTTTTTAAGAACACTCTAGCACTTAAACTAATCAGTAGATACATGACGGAGTCAAATATCGAGTGCAATAACCCCTATTGTCCTGACTGCGGATCCATCTAGATTCTCAATTCTTAGTTTTGACCTTTCTTCTAAAGGTGTTCAAATAACACAAATTAGAATGAGCTTGTATACGTAAAACGTCTGAATTTCTCATCCGTCTTGGATGAGTCAATTGCATTATCCACAACACTAGTAATTTTATTGGGTGCATAAGGCAATTGGCTCAGTCCAATAAAACACTCGCAGCACCGAAGTTGTCATGAAATATCTCACTGACTAATATCCCCTAAAATTAATCTTTTCTGCATAAAGGTTAAGAAAAGCTGCAAAGTAAGTGAGCATGCTAGTTAAACTATCGGCACATGACCCCTTCCGTGACGAGGAACCCACAAGTCGGCATTGTTGGGTAGTAATGAGAAGTGCACTGATGAATTGGAAACGACACCGACATTACTTCTATAGTAAGTTTATCGTCTCCTAGCAGGCAAGTGGAGTGGGGTAAAAACAATTCCATGGCAGCTTTTAACAACTAACCCATAATCAATTACTGAAACACCTGACTCAGTCAGTTTGACGTCATATACAGCCGTATTTATTTTATTTTTTACTTTTTCTTTTTCAATTTCATTTCTTCTTTCTTTTTTTCTACTCTTTTCTTTTTCCTTTTTCTTTTCTTTCCTCAAGGAATTGGCAGGTAGACAGCCAATCTGGCTATGTCATTTCCTAACAGTTTACATTGAAATTGTAGCAACACCTTGTGACTTTGTACATTGTTTTCTATTATTACTGTTTATTCTGTGCGTTCTGTATTTGTAAAATGTAAACTGTTGAATAAAAGATCATCATCATCACCTTGGCAGCCTTACTCTCAACCTAGCCTCCTGACTATACACAACTCTGCCCTGACTTCACCTTCTGAACTGTCCTACTGGACCTCCCACATCAAGCGTTCCTCACCCACGAATCCTGCTTCCCGGCTTCCTTCCTGAGTCCACAATGACATTCCACCCATCTTCCACCTCACCATCATAGGTACATTTCAACGGTGTGACTCCAGATACACCAGCCGTTAACAACCTCCCCTTCAGCTCCGCAATTTCCCGCTCGAATCCAACACACTTCTCTGACAACTGTAAAATATCCCTACAATTCGCACACACCCCACAACTGCACATTGGTCGACCACCACCAAACCTCATATCAGACTGCCTGCACGTCTCTGTATCCTCAGTCTCCCCACCGGCACCTGCACCCCTCGACTCACCTCCCCCTATCCCCCTTTACTAACCATACTTACCTCCGTCTGGACACCCATTGAGCACCAACCATTCATGTTACAAATGTTTTCAAATATAATAGTAACAATATATAATGATCGAAATCGGCGAAACACACGAAAAAAGACAGCGTAATGTAAATAAGTTCAAACTCGGGAAAACCAATGACCTAAACTTCCTTAGTTCACCCTATAATCCCCCATATCACACATACAAACTAAATATTTTGATACACCTTCCTGAAAATAAAATAATAATAAAGAAATACTTATAAACAACTCTGTATAAAATATACTGATTTCTCTTCTGAGTGGTATTCAGCATATTTGTGATGTGAGGAATTTTATAGGCTGTTATGAGTATTATGTTTTGGTATACTGGTGAGCATTGTGCGTTTGGTGGTGAGGACTTTGTATAAGCAATCTATGGGAATTTGGTTTTGTATGCTATGTGGAATTTATATGAGTGTTCCTTGAGAACTTTGTAGTTGTGCGCTGGTTTGGGTTTTGTATTGTGTGGTGGTGAGGACTTTGCATTGGTATGACAGTGATTACATTGTATTTCTGCGCTGTGAGCATTTGTGCAGTGGGCGGCTAATGGAACTTTGTATTGTGTGCTGATTAGGATTTTGTATAGGTTGGGTGGTGAAAACTCTTAGAGTACGGCTGCCATGGACTGGTCACTTTCCACGAATGGGCAATATTTCTAAGGTCGCAATAACATTAGATTCCAAACAATAAGAATAATCTTCAAAAATATAATTAATGAAGCACCGGGTACAACCCGGTGCTTCATTAATTAAAATTTTGTTGACGATGGTTTGTATTACCAATGCACGCGGATTTGGTTTTGTATGCTATGTGGACTTTATATGAGTGTACCGTGAGAACTTTGTACCAGTGCGCTCGTTAGGGTTTTGTATTATTTGGTGGTGAGGACTTTGTATTGGGATGGCAGTGATTACATTGTATTGCTGCGTTGTGCAATGGGATGCTAATAGAACTTTGTATTGTGTACTGATTAGGATTTTGTATCGGTCGCGGCTGGTGAATACTTCTTACAGTACGGCTGCCATGGAATGGTCACTTTCCACGAATGGGCAATATTTCCAAGGTCACAGTAACATTAGATTCCAAACACTATAAGAATAATCATCAAAAGATATAATTTTTTAATTAATTTAAATTTTGCTGGTGATGGTTTTTATTACCTGGTAAACGCATGCGTGGACATTAAAGCCCACGCGTGGATATGGGTGTGACTTGAGGATTTTGTATTTTTGTACTGTGAGTACTTTGTATAGAGGTGTGAAGACTTCGTGTTGTGAGGATTGTTAGTTGCTTGCTTTGAGAATTGTGTATAATTTTACAAGTGAGGACTTTATATCGGTGTATACTGAAGGTTTTCCATTGTTGTACCGCTGAGAACTCTGCGTAGGTGTGCTGGTGAGGACTTTTTATACACGTGTCGACGAGGGTAAGGTCAAAGTTTAGTAAAAAACAAAGGTAAAGACACCTGAGTGGAACAAGCTAGCTCCGCGAGGGTTCATAAGCCAATTATTGAGGCAAAAATTGCAAAAATAAAATTGAAATTTTGTTTTTAAAGAAAAGCGGTTACGGATGTTAAATTATCTGAAGGGTAAATTGTAAAGTCACTCAACCAGTTAAAAAAAATTCAGATAACTGAAAAATTCAAATAACAAGAATTTGGTTATTTTCCTTTATTCCTATTATTAAATAAGAATTTATTTTATTGCATGAATATCATGTGTAACACGTAACTCTGCCGGGAGCGCTGTGACGCAATGGTTAGAGCATTGCACTATAAACAGAAAGATCGACAGTTCGATTCTGACCAGCGGTAACTGCGAGGTATCCTTGGGCAAGACACATAATCCCAATTGTCTATCTTGGTGTGTGGGGCTACAATATACTGAGGCATACTACACGTTGATGGTGTCTATGTTGGTGTGTGGGGCTACAATATACTGAGGCATACTACACGTTGATGGTGTCTATGTTGGTGTGTGGGGCTACAATGTACTTAGGCATACTACACGTTGATGGTGTCTATGTTGGTGTGTGGGGCTACAATGTACTTAGGCATACTACACGTTGAAAGTGTCTATGTTGGTGTGTGGAGGTACAATATACTGAGGCATACTACACGTTGATGGTGCCTTCAGTCGTTGCTAACTCACGTTGTGCATAGCTAGTAGGTTGGGGGTATGACAGGTGCTCGCCGCCTATCGGTGGTTCTCTCCGAGTTAACCGGCTTCTTGTACCCGTAAACTATCCGACACGATGTGATCCTGGATGTTGATATTGCCTTTGAACCCAACAAACAAACAAACAAACAACAAACAAACAAAAACTCTGTCAAACAATATTAAAGAATTTAAATACTTATGATGGATACACAGCTCAAATATACTTAATTTATCATATGACTCGTCCGTTTTGTTCACTTTAAAACATTTGATATTTTGTTTTCATACTAATAAATAAAGCCTTCCGTCAATTTTATTGGTCAATTTCAAAACTAGACAAATTGATTGGCTGAACAAAATACAACTGGGCCACATTTTCATAATTTGCATAATTAGAGTAGGGAGCTTCCATTGGTCAATTTCAAAACTGGGCAATTTGATTGGCTTAACAAAATACAACTGGGTCACATTTGCATAATTTCAGTGGGGAGAATTTACGTTGTCTGTCCTATTTAGGGTGGGTTACATTGTATTAATCTTTTATCTACAAGACAAACGCCATTCATTTTTTTTATATTTTCACTTTTTGCTTCCAAAACATAGGGCATAACCCCTCATTGGAACGAGCTCGACGAGCTTGTTCAAATGAGGGGTCATAACCTATGTTTTGGAAGCAAAAAATGAAAATTTTTAGTTATACGAGGATGTTTTTTCCAAGTGCCGTCTGCAACTCAAGTTAGATGATGTGTTAAAAAGTCATACTAAGTGGCTAATTTGTGCGTGTGTGTGTCATATGATAAACAGAATATGAAATGAGTGTTTTTCTCATATAATATTTATGAAACTCGTCCGAATTTTCCGTTTGGGCTCGCCAAAACGGAAAATTCTTAGACTCGTTTCATAAATATTATATGAGAAAAACACTCATTTCATATCCTCAAAATACTACACTTCAGTGTAAATGACACAAAATTGAAGCAATAACGAAAAGCAACACGCGAAAACTAATTCATTTATTGAGAAATAAATCATCGTTTCGGACAAATACACTGAAGAATGTCAGTGGTCTCACCCACCACGTGTAAGAGTGGTCGGTGTGCAAATAAATCTCGCATATTTACTGGTCAGAACCGTTTTAAACCCTTTGAACCCGAGCGGCCGATGTTCTGTTATTATATAGGATGGATGTTCAGTAAATGTGTGGGGTAGACCCCGAGGCTGCACGTGGAAAATGTTGATTGGTCTCCCCCAAATATTGAATATGGACTCCTCTGATTGCTACCATTGAACTGGCATGGAAGATACCACTAGAGTTCAAAGGGTTAAGTGTATAAAAGTCTCACAATAAACAGATCTAACGATGAAATACAGAGAGATCTCATGTAATACAGTACACGGAGAGCGTATTAGCACTAAAACGCCCATGGAGTGGAAGTTTCCCAATACATTAACTGTCGAGTCCTCTGAAAATACATAAGGATATAACACAAAGTTTCATCCATTTGTTTGGTAGTCTTGTGCCCTTTTCATTTTCGAGTGGGTCGAAAGGGGGGGGGGGGGGGCTTGCCCACAAAGTCCCTGCCCTCCTTCGGCAATCTAGAATCATTCGACTCCAATAGCATTCGTAGAATTTGTGACACGAGATGACCATCCACACACATGCCGGTATTCTTATGCCCTTTTCATAGGCAGGTTATGTTATTTTATCTGGGTGGAAACTTAACTCCATGTGTGTTTTATTGGTAATCACTCTCCATGTACTGTACATGTTGCTAGTCAATTTGAGAATTTCAAAGCACTACTCTGGGCCTAGCTATTGGCTGCTGTGGTGGCCAAGGAAGCACATAGGCCAGTTTCATAATTAACATGTTCTTAAGAAACTATTTGAATTCATGACTTACAATTCGTAAAAGAGTTGACCAAATATACTTTTGAAAAAGTTGGAAAACTGGAGTGGTTCAAAACGTTTTTGTTCAGTATAGATCTATACACGTGAAGGATTCGATGGTTATTCGCGTACCGATAATTCTTTAATAAGGGCCTGGACAAAGTTTTGAATAATCAATTAGATAAATTGAACCTACTTGTGACATCTTATGTTACTTTCTTCATTTTGACTTAGCGTAAAAATTGTGTGAACAGGTATCTTGCCGTATACGCCTTTTCACTGTCTTCCCATGTGCTACCTGTTAACTTTTCCATGAGTGGAAACGACCACGGATAAGCTAACAGCTTACTATCGAATCCACACTTAATGATATTGTAAGTTATGTATCACTTAAGAAACTTTTGAAATAATATTGTTTAAACTAAAGTTTTGAATACCCGTAAGACAAGACTCTGCCAGCAACTAAACAGTGACTTCTAGTCAAGACTTGGCTTCCCATTCAAGCAGCCAAGACTTGACTAGAAATCACTGCCAAGGTAATATGTCTTGCATGATTGCATGTTAAGGGTACCCGTTCTGGGGGCGTAAAAATTTGCCTTCAAGGATTTAATAGTTCACGAGATGCTTCACTAAAATAATATGAGTTTACTCTAAAAACAAACTACCGATCAAATAGATACTGAAAGTTTAGTAAATTCAATTAACAGGTTTATTCAATCAATGAATTTTAATCAAGTGGTAGCTCCTGCATATTATGTTTAAAAAAAAAAAAGTAACAGTTATTCCGTAATTTAATTATTTGGCACCGTTATGCCAACTTATCAACACCATAAGCGTTCTCATCAAAGATATTAATTGTTAGAATATATATTCACCTTTCTTCGTGATTCGGATGATTTCACGTAGAGCTACACACGGCATATGTCCACCGGTAAATGCCCCACTCATAACTACAGCATCATATGTCCCTACAACATATAATAAGAACGGTAAGTATTTACTACGTTTACTACAACAGCGGAAGATCAGTCGAAGACAAACAGATATCAATAATTACTTCATGCTAAATTTTCATCTCAAACCAGAGTTTACCTATGGTAGGTACCTCGTTTCGGGGGGGGGGGGGGGGGGGGGGACACGACGATGCGGTCTTTTGCGTGTATTATGATTTGATCACCTGATTCTTTTGAAGGAACTCAGCAGAATAGTATAAAATCCATTGTTCTTGATTTGTGCATTATAACTTAAGCACGTATCGGCACATCTAGCATGTGCCCATGAGCTGCTAGCGGTGTGAACACATTGGGACACATTATGCACTAGAATACAGACATGTTTCGCCAACTTTCTTTATCCCACGTTCCGTGGAATCTCTTTCTTGTATCCGACTTTTGTTGTAGAATCCCTTGTTTGTCGTATGTGCCCACATGCTGCATGCGGTGTGTACGTATTGTTACACAATATGTACTAACACAGAGACACATATGGGAAATTGGAATAGGTAGTCTAAAGCAGAAAGAACTCGACCATGGGTAGA
The DNA here is from genome assembly GCA_031216915.1 of Pictodentalium vernedei. Classification (NCBI taxonomy): domain Eukaryota; kingdom Metazoa; phylum Mollusca; class Scaphopoda; order Dentaliida; family Dentaliidae; genus Pictodentalium; species Pictodentalium vernedei. The sequence goes on from CM062295.1 coordinate 79,138,510, forward strand.
ACAGGTCCACGAATGGTGAGGGTTAGAGCAGTTAGAAAAGAGTCTGGAGTAGGCAGTACTAGCCAGTGACCGAGAAGAATTAGATGTAACACTGTTTCGAATTACAGGTTCTTCCACACTACCAGAGTACCCCAGAACCATAGAGCTGTTAAAAACAGACCAGGGATGCTACAGTAGTATCAATAAGCTAAATTGTTCCAAATGACAGACTTTTCTGCTCAACTAGAGAATATCCCGGAAGAAACAAATAGTGTCGGGTAGACAGAAACAATAACATAGCTTATAGATACATAGACAGAAGCAGAGGATTCCGAAGGAATTCGAACTAATAAGAATAGATGTCGGGTTGTTTGTGGTAATTAGATATACTCCTGTTTAATGGACCACAACCTCCGAACACATCAAAGGGGGTTTTATGTCACATAGCATCCGAGTTCTACCATAGGAACCAAGATGGCGGCCTCTAGTATACAAAATAGACGACGAAAACACGTCTAACCTAACAACACGCGCAACGCATACACATCGACACCACGTATCACTATGACAATGACTTCACAGCATGGCCGCTCATGCGTGGTAACATAACCCAAAATGGCGTAACTTCGTCACGTAACATGATGCCACCCCCTCATCCATTCCCTCATCCCGATCATGGTCGTCCGGAGTGAAGGGTTAAGATGAAGAATTCCATTTGTACACCCCATTGAGATGTGAATTATCCAACTGAGGATTTTGGTAGTCACAAATTCCAACTACAAATCAATAGTTGGGGATTTTTAATACTTTTTAATCTAAATTTAGGATTTACACTACTCTTCAGTCTAAAAGGTCTATAATTTGGCCAAATTATAGACATGTTTGGAAAAGTTCCATTAGAGCTCTGTCTGAATTTTCAAACTTTTTTTCAATTTAGGGCCTCGAATTTCAAAGCGTTGTGCTTTTTGACGAATAATGGGGTGGGGTAGGGTGGGGGATTGAGACACCCCCTTTCCCGTTTGGCAGCGTCACTGTCCACGTTAGTGCTTTACTATCCATCGGGTGCTAAACTTGTTCACGAAGATTTGAAATCTTTAATCCCATACCTAACGTAACGGTCCTGATCAGAGATATTCACAAAATAGATATTCATATTTTTTACTGGTTAAGTTCAAGAAGCCACTATCGGCCTTTCAAAAATGAGGATACCCGGGCAAAAGACAACAGTTTCCTTACTCATGTTCCACATTCAGTCAAAGGCATATAATATTTTGTTTATATAAATTTCTTTTATTACAATTTATTAGAGAGTACCTGTGGACGGTCTCCAATAATTTGTAATAGAACAAATTTTGATGAATAAATTCAGATCAGCAAAAATAACCTAGCCCTCAACCAGTTAACCGTTAAGGCTTTACACAACGTAACCGTCAAAACCGGCCAGCTCTATTCTCAAAAATCATCAATTAATTTTCATTATTATTTTTATTTTTTGTCTCAAAAACAAAGGTTATGGCCCCTCGTTGGAATGTGCTCGGTGAGCTCGTTCCAATGAGGGGTCATATCCAATATTTTTGAGACAAAAAATGAAAAAAAATAGTTATTCACAAAATTGTTTTGCAAGTGTCGTCTGCTTTTCATGTTAGATAAAGGATTGATGTCTTCATTTGTCTTCAATTGTCACTCCTCAACCTCGTTCAAGTGAGAGAATATAAGCTATGTTTTTGAGACAAAAGATGACATTTTGAGTTATTCAACAAACTGCACATGTCCTCACAAGTTGGGCGTAGTAAGAGGTTACGTGCTCATAATCAGATATCGCGGTCTTATATCGATGTTCGAAAGTTCGAGACTGTCCTATGTCATTTTCTTTGCCCAAAGAGATGCATTCTTTTGTATATGTTTTCTTGTCACTTTGTTCAGACATTTGTCCACATCGGGCGTTGGGAATGGGTGTAGAGAGTATGGGAATTTCGAGCGTCTTAGGGCTTTATAAATTAACGGAATGTATGCAAGAATCAGATTGGGAAGCTCGCTAATAAGCTCTTGTATAAAGTGATTAACCCTTCACCTAACATGAAAGGCAGAAGACACTTCTTGCTAACAAAATTCGTTAATAGGTATTTTTTTATTTTTTGCGTGAAAAACATAGCTTATGCCCCCCTCATTGGAACGAGCTCGTTCCAATGAGGCGGCATAAGCTATGTTTTTGAGACATAAAATGAAAAAATAATGAAAATTAAATGGTGATTTTTGTGAATAGAGCTGGCCGGTTTTAGCCATTACCTTGGGTAAAAGGTTTATGATAATACCAACATTGCCTTACTGTTACAGGAAAATTTATGTTTTTATTTATCCGATAGATACGCCGTGACCGCACCATTAGACTCAGAACTGACGCTAGCAGAGAGTGATTAGATACCCCGAGAGAGTTTCATCAAGAATCCACCGCGGGACCTCTTACATGATGCACTAGGTTGTACTCCAAATTGATCTTAGTTGGATATATCTTAATTTCCATTAATAATTTGCAGATTACTGGATGTTTGGTTTTTTTTACAAGATGGTGTATTTCTGAAGCTGCATCAACACATTCAACACATCATTTTTCTTATTTCCTTGTTAGTCTGATGTTGAAAAACCAAATCGCTGGGATTTTATGCTCGGCCTCTTCAGATGTACCTGTACACTTCACGTGCTCAATTATCCAGGCGATATATCCTACATGTAAATAATTTTCTTCGGATATATCAAAAAGTTATTTGTCCACACGATTACAGCGTTTTAACTGACGGCACAAAAAATTACTTCATCTTGAATATGGCTAATAAGGCATCTGTGGGCAAGGTTGACAAACCATACATGCATTTTGACAAAATGCTAGAACATGCGAGCCGGGCCCCATGCATGCAGCCAAACAATTAATTATTTTAACATGATGGGAAGCAGTCGAGTCGACCTTCAAAAAAAACCCAAATATTGTTAACTAAATAAATTACTAACAACCACGAAAGTCGCCACGTTTCCATTGTAAAACCAGGCGTTTAACCTATTTATCGGTTTTCCCCAATCTCACTTCCCACATCTGGAACTGAAATGATTTAATTCGTTTTGGCTTTCAAAGCGCGTCTTGCAAAACTTATAGCATTCTAAAAAATCATTACCATTAATGTAATTATTGTGTCAAAAACATCTCAAAAAGACAATTGGTAAATGTGCACTTTTGGAAATGTGTGGTAACAGGGTGGACATTCGAAGTTTGGCTCTCTTCGTGTAATAGCTTGCGGTCGTTGTGTGGGACGCGTGTGCAGTACAGTAAAGGCAACACTCCATGCATGCAGCACCAAAATAAATCCTTTCACACACACACCCAACTCTCTAAGAAATGGTTCGGTTGACACATTTGGCAGTGCTTTAAATGTGTATCTGTGCATCAAGATGTACTTTTCTTGGGTCAAACTTGAGAGACCAGAAACTCTAAAAATGTCGAAAAACACCTGACGGACACAGTTTCACTTTTGAATTCGACTTTGTTCTCTGTGAAGTCACATAAAATGTATTGAGGGGAGCAACTGCACGTGCGATCATTAGATTCAGAAGGAGAATGAGTTTACCTCCACTCACAGAAAGCTGCTTACAGATGTCACCGAAAACAGATCAGAAGTGTCGAGGCCACCGTTTTGGTAACAGTAATTAACCCTTTACCCAACGAATCGCCCGCATCCGCCCGCGTAATATGCAAATTCAGCAGTTGAAACAATATTATTTTTCAAAAGATTTCAACAAAACCATACCATGTGACCCCTTGTTGGAACGAGCTCGTCGAGCTCGTTCCACCGAGGGGTCACATGATATGGTTTTGTTGAAATTTTTTGAAAAATTTGAAAAAATGATATTTAAAATAATGAATTTTGATATCGTCTGCGTTGGGTAAAGGGTTAAATGAGAAATATATCACCAACTCAGTGAAATATATTAGACCATTTCATTTTTTATCATGATTATATTTTTTTATAGGCTTACCACGAGTTAAACCTGAAAAATAAAACAAAGAAACACACAGGTGAATACTATAAACCTCAGCGGTTCTAGTACAAGTGGAGCAATGAATGGGGATTACGTCATGCACAGACCAAGGACGTAATGTCATGATTTCATGATCTTCATTCATAAAAATGCAATGTATGGACGCTGAATGATTGTCAAAATATATGCGAACAGGTCAATAAAGGGAGGAATATTGTAAGATAAATTGGTTATACCTCCAAGTGGGTTTCCGAGATGATGTATTGAAGTCTCGACATCGCCACTTGGTCATATATCGACTCGTCCTAACGAATCCGCCGATATATGTCCAGAGACGAGGCTTCGACTTCCATAACCACATCGGAAACCTACGTAGTGGCAATAACTTATATGTATCTGATAGATTATTGAGTCACGATAAATTTTTGCACCAAGCCATAACGCAGTTCACGACTCAATAAATACACAATTTGTGCAAAAATGTAGAGTACATTGCAGCAATGACGACAATGATATACGGAAAAGAGTACACTATAAAATCAGTTGGGATAAAAAAAAAAAACGCCTCAACTGTGTGGAGTGAATATGAACCCGGTTGATTTTTAACCCAACTCATTTTAGAGTGTACAACGTTAACCACATGGCGGTGAATATATGTGCATTAGGGTTGCGAAAAAATCTGTTTTGTATACTTTAGGTCGGCCTCAAAGGTTTTGAGATTATTTTTTTTATTTCAGTGCGTTGTTTTCGACAAAATCGCTGCCTGATGACACAGGCGAGACCGATTTCACCCCGGTCAAGTAATGCATTAGCAACCCATGATCACGGCTCTTTGTTGTGGGTGAATTGAGTCAGGGCCGAATTATTCATGAGGCTGACTAGACAGGGGCGCCATTTTGTTTTGCCAAGTCACTATTACCAGCGCGTTTGCACTCTGCACCGTAGCGATACATGTACATATGTATTTATTCATATAGATACTCTCATAAGTATACTATATATATATATTTATATACAGTACATTATTTTAATGCTCATTTAAATAATATATCAAGTTGTGAGTAGAATTCTTCAGGAGACCCGCAAATAGATATAGGGCTACGTACTGCGACACATTGAATACCGTACCAGGGCTAGACTGTCAGCTGTAGGGGGTGAAAGATTACAGTGCCGGAGGGGGCCTCGTCCCGAAGTACCTAAAAGCCTAGGGGCCCGACCATGGGTTAATATGGCACTGAACCGAATTAATAGTTTATCCATTTGATCAAGTTCTTATCAGAACATTTCTTTGTTTGTTAATCTTTCTCGTCTTCTTTAATCATTTTTATAATCCTACAGGAATATAACAAATTATTATTACAAGTGTATACTGAGTGAATAAACAGTGAGTAAATAAGAATCATGAAATTATTTTGTAATAGCCTTTTACTTTTTTATCTATGTTGTTATCATTTGTGCAGGTTTTGACAAATAATATACTTAACTGGTAGAGTGCTGGAAGCCCATATTTGGGCTTTATTCTGAAGTACAGGTGCCACAACTTAATGCCTTCGTATTCTGTGAATGTGCTTCACATTATTTTTGAAGTAAAATTATTTAATCTGTGCAGATTTGCCTTGTTACAATTTATGGGAGAGTGCCAAAAGGCACTCTCCCATAAACTGTAACAAGGCAAAGAGACGTGAACAAATTTGGATAACCAAAAATAATTTAGCACTCTAACAGTCAAAAGAGTCCGGAAATACTAAATAGAGATTATTACCATTATGTGGATGTACAAAATATATATCCGAGTCGAAGACGAGTCGTTATCTACCCTTAGAAGCTGGAGCGAGACTCGGATACATATTTTGTACATCCATATAATTGTAATAATTATTTTATCTTAAAATATATTGGGGATAAGTCAAGAATGTAGACGAATATATAATGAGGGTTTATACCATAAAATATAAACCCAGTTATAACAGGAATTGCTTTTGATTTGGGATATAATGTTAGAGTTAGCTCCCTTCCAATGTAGACAGCTTGAATTACATTCAGTTAACTCGGACGCCCTCTGGTGGATAATCCTCAATTGTTTTCGGAAGAGTAAACAAAGTACGAACATTTTCTTGAAGAATGAAGTTTTAATTATTTTCAGTTTGGTCATCGGTTGATGGAATATAAATTTCTCATGTCGGAAGATTTAATTTTCTTGTTTCATTGCTTATTTGATTATGCGTGGATCGACACACAGTTTTGTGATAAATCTTGATTTTAATTCGTCTCTGTGAACATCGTGTTACGCTCCACAGAGCGTATGTGTCATGTATAATTACTGCGTTGCTTGGGCCCTTCATGGACTCTTGTGAATGTTAATTGGGATAAGTATTTGGGGGTGCCAGATAACATATACGTTTGTGCAGTATTTTATTTTCCGAGGGGCTTGCCATAATTGCCATTTTGTTGGTCGGCAGCCGGATAAATTTACAAAAAATATGTTGGACGGTGAGCACAATATTGGATTGTGGCTTGCCACAGTTGTCTGTTGGGGCGACTGATAACTCACATTATTGTTGAAATATGTGTTGATGGTCATTTTGTTGACTACTCTGGAATGAAAATGCTGTAATTGTTGTACTGTTAAAATTGATGAAATTGTTACTGTTACGAGCTTGCTATAATTTCTTTTGGGGAAAGTGGCGATATGCTACAGGTAACAGTTTAATTGGTTCACAAGTCCTCAAACTGTCGTGGGGTCAGGGCAGGTTGGGGGGGGGGGGGGGCATAATACCACAGCACGGTTTTAGCTTTTTTTCCAGATAACAGCCATTATGCCAAAGCAAAGAAAGAACCAGAGGAAAAGCACGAGTCCTTATGCCAGTCAGCAGAAGAAGAAGAAGAAGACGGCGACATTTGGAAAGGAGGCAGATGTTGTGGTGGTTGACAAAGATGCAGCGTCGGATGCTTCTGCTCATATTTCATCACAGTCTGTAAATTTGAACTCGGACCACAGCACACCACAGACACCAGATGCCTGCAATCAAATGCAGCCTCTTCCAGACGGTGGGTGTTTACTTTCACATAGTGCTGCTAATGTTGAAATCGTTCCTTTGGTTTCTGATTCCCTTGGGATACACCTAACCTCCCAACAACGGGGCCGCATTATTAATGGGGAATATATTGATTTAGCTAGTTTACTAAACCTCGCACCAGAAACAGAAAGTGGTGAGCAGTGTCTCCGTTTTGAGGATGGGAAAGTTCTTGTTGTGGGCTCGGGTTCTAAAAAAGTAAAGATATCTAATATCTCGCAATGGACCGATGCAATGTTGATTTTTGCTTCTGTATATTTATCAGTTCACTCAAATGAAACACAGGCTTTGCTCAAATATATTTCCACGGTGCGGCTTGGAGCAAGTAGGATACGGGGTCTGGGGTGGAAAGCTTACGACGAGCAATTCCGATTGAAGCGAGTGAGAGATGCAGGATTGTCTTGGGGTAGTGCGGACACTGAGTTGTGGCTTCTTTACATGCATGATGACACAGTCTCCCAGCCAAGTCACACAGTGCTTAAAAATAAAAAATGTTATGATTTCAACTACAAAGGTGTTTGCTCTCGACCTCAGTGTCAGTTCATGCATTTCTGTATTAACTGTAATCACAGTCATCCTTTTGTAAAGTGTTTTAGGACATTCCAGGGTAATTTTCAAAATACTAATACTTTGGCTAATGTGAGTAATTTTCGACAACAAATGTTCAATCAGCGCCCTGCGGGACCTGCCTTTCGTCAGCCAAACCAGTCAAAATTTCAATCGCCCAGGTTTGTCCCCAATAAACATTGATGTGTTGAGAGATCTGTTGATAAATTATCCACACCAAGCAGTTGCCGCTGACTTACTCTCTGGTTTCACTGAGGGTTTTTTTATTAAAATACGAGGGTCCACGGGTTTCTTCCTCCTGTGGTAATCTTAAATCTGCTGATGAACACAAAGAGGAATTGTTGGAAAAATTATGGCACGAAATTGAATTGGGTCGAATTTCGGGTCCATTTGATGCCTATCCCATTGATAATTTAAGGCTCTCCCCATTGGGTTTGGTCCCCAAATCTGACGGGGGTTTCCGGCTAATTACTCATCTTTCTTATCCGGCAAATTCTAGCGTGAATGATTTTATTGATCCAGAACTTTGCTCGGTACAGTACACCACCTTTGATCCTGTGGTTGACATGATTGCAAAATTGGGGCCAGGGGCTCTATTGGGTAAAATGGATGTTAAATCTGCTTTTAGACTATTGCCTGTACACCCGCAGGAATTCAATTTGCTCGGTTACAAAGTAGATCACTGTTTTTATGTGGATAAATTTTTACCAATGGGGTGTAAAATTTCTTGTTGCCTTTTTGAGAAATTTGCATGTTTTTTAGAGTGGTGTGTGAAACGGAAAACAGGTTCTGATCTGGTAAAGCATTATTTAGATGATTTTCCTTTTGCTGGGCAGAGGGGGACAGATGATTGTGGGAAAGGTATGAGTTCTTTTGAGTCAATTTGTGAGAACCTTGGAGTGCCATTAGCCCACGGGAATACAGTAGGCCCTTCTTCGACTTTGATTTATTTGGGTTTAGAACTTGATACATTACGGATGGAAATAAGGATCCCTTATCCGAAACTTAAGGAATTGCAATCCCTGCTGGTCTCATTGTTGGAAAGGAGGAAAATTACCCTCAAACAATTGCAGTCATTAGCTAGTCTTTTAAACTTTTGTACCAGGGTAATCCCTATTGGCCGAGCATTTAATAGGAGATTTTACAATGCTATGATAGGTGCGAGTCGCCCTCATCATTTAATCAGGGTCAGTATTGGGATGATAGAGGATATGAAAATGTGATTAATTTTTCTGGAGCATTTTAATGGGACCTGTTATTTTTCAGATACAGGGTGGTCTACAAATGAAGTTCTTGAGTTATTTACAGACAGTGCGGGTGGGGCATCTCTTGGGTGTGGGTGCTACTTTCAACAGCATTGGGTTTTGGGGGGTTGGCCAGAAGAGTGGGGTCATAATGGTATTTTGAAAAATGTGACTTTTTTAGAGCTAGTTCCCATAGTTTTGGCCCTTTCAATATGGGGTGAGCAAATGAGAAATAGAAAGATTTTGTTTTATACGGACAATAAAGCTTTAGTAACAGTTCTGAATAAAAAGACATGCAAGTCCCCATTGGTCATGGTACTTATTCGACATTTATTTTGTTTGGAATGCAGTTCAATATCAACTTCAAGGCTAAGCACATAGCAGGTTTTAATAATACAATATCTGATTCTATTTCGAGGAAGGATTGGCAACGGTTTCGAGTAGTCGCTCCAGATTCCAGCAGCAATACCACTATCTTTTCAGAAGCTCGTCTCGAAAGTGAACGCGGTCGGTTGATCTCATGAAATCTGTTTGGATTGTAGGGTCGTCTATTGTGAAGCATGCCTTTATTGCTGCCAGAAACAGCCCAGAAGGTATTCATTTGAATTTGGGTGGCCAGGGGTGGTAATCTGGTGGCAGGGAACAGGAGGCATGTTAAGCCACCACTTAGTGCCAAAAGTTAGACAACTGTTAAAATATGAAGATCCCCCTTGTATGCTGATAGTGCATGTCGGGGCAAATGATATTGGTTATGTTCCTGCCCATCGTTTGAGGCGTTTACTGAAGGACATTATGGTGGAGATAAGGATGCGGTTACCTTGCGCTTCACTAGTTTGGTCTCAAATGTTACCCAGAACACCATGGCGGTCGGATATGACTGGTTTGGCCTCGGACAAACTGAACCAGGCTCGTATTAGAGTTAATTCGGCCGTAGCAAAAACAGTCATAGATGCAAAGTATGGCATGTATTGTTTGTTCTTGGCATGCTCTGTTATAATGAGGGTTTATACCATAAAATATAAACCCAGTTATAACAGGAATTGCTTTTGATTTGGGATATAATGTTAGAGTTAGCTCCCTTCCAATGTAGACAGCTTGAATTACATTCAGTTAACTCGGACGCCCTCTGGTGGATAATCCTCAATTGTTTTCGGAAGAGTAAACAAAGTACGAACATTTTCTTGAAGAATGAAGTTTTAATTATTTTCAGTTTGGTCATCGGTTGATGGAATATAAATTTCTCCCCCTCCCACCCACCCTTGAGTTTTGCCGATTCTGCTGGGGCTTTTTCATTTATTTTTCAGACATGCTGCTCGTACAGTCTGTCAGTGGGGCATATTTTTCTGCATTTGAAGAGACAGCTAAAGATATAGATTCGACACGGTCTTCATCAGATGATGTATGTTTGGCGATTTATGCGAACACCGTTATAAATGGACTTATTTCTGAGCCGCTGAATTTTCACAGGGTTCGGAGTTGTTTGTGTGAACTTTATTGAAATATAAATGTACCAAGACCGTGGTCAAACTTTATGCCACACGGGTATGTAAAATACTTTCAGTTAATTAAAATATAGGCAAAGTATGGCATGTATTGTTTGTTCTTGGCATGCTCTGTTATAACGAACTATTTATTCGTATGAATGAACAAAAAGAAAAAAAAAATGGAACTCACGCGAAAGGAACGTGCTTCTATCCGACCCCCTGATACACACATTTGTATCAAGGGGTCGGATACACGACAGTTGCGGAGTGAATACAGACAAAATGCATGTTGATTGGCAAGGGATGTCATCAAGCAGTTCGTCTCCGAGTGTTGGGAGGAGAGGAGAAGCTTGGGAATAGGGAGGCAGTTGGGAGTTCAGGTGCAACCATGGCCTTCTCGTCCGAGAACCGCGACAAATCAGCGGCTGGCCAAAGTGTTATTATTATTATTATTGTAAGATAAATTAGAATATCGTACTTTGAATGCAACAAGGCGTCATGTACAATGCTTTGGAATTGCAGAAAAAGACTCTTTGCCTTCAAAGTACGATACATGTAAATTTGTTCACAGTTCAAATCATATTCCATTTTGCAATAAAATCTTTCGTTTTGCACCCAAAAGTCATTTGGTACCGAACAAAAATTCCATTTAGCACCAAAGCAATTTCGGGCCGACGTGAACACTGGGTGTTACCGAACGGCGATCGAATTGTCTCGGTTTGAAGCGAACATGCGTACGTTTAATGCGAAATTAATTGGGTTTCATACAGTAAGACTGAACTTTACCTCAGGCATGGATTTTCGGCATCATGTTCACTAGATATCAGGAAAATAACACAGCAAGCAACTTGCAATGCATTAACGTTGACTAAACTTGGATTTCGGGTCTCAGAGATAATCTGAATGTTAGATTGGAAAGAAAGTTGTATTATACGTCACTTTATAAGATAGTGGGGAATTTCTTTACCAATATTTTTCTATTTATCACATGACTATTGTAAAGTTCAATGAAAAAGTCCATCTGATATTCTTCTATATGAGAACACGTGTAATATGACCTGCAAGGATTTTCATTGGCTGAATTTTAAGCCTCATCACCTAATTAATATTCATATTGTACCACTCCATTGTTTACAAACAAAACATGTCACGTGTACTTAACTATCGAGTGAAGGAAATTGTGAAAATAGATGGAAAAGGAGAAGGGGAAATTGTTAAGATCATTGATTCCACAAAAGGCTTGTTATACACTGTGAAAATAATAGGTATCGACTTTGAAGTGACTCTCTCGGCAGAACGTTTGAGCCCATTACACGGTGAACGCTACCAGTCGCTAGATTGCCAAGAAACTGTTGGCGTTGCTAAGCAAACGGACGCTACTCAACAGCGTCGTTTTGTTAATATCAGCGGTGCAGATATAGATGGATTTGTTGAAAAAGAAACAAATAAAAACACTTTAAGCAAGACCTTTTATGATATGAAGTTAGTAAGAAATTATCTTCAAAGCAATAATATAAATGAGCATCGTGAAATTCACAACATACCGCCCAGTGAACTGTGTGTTATTTTATGCAAATTTATCCTGTCATTCAGAAAATCTGACGGCTCTGAATATGAACCAAGCTCGTTGCGTGGATTTATTTCCAGTATTGACAGAAATTTAAAACGTTTTAATTATGGCCACACAATAGTTAGCAGTGTAGAATTTGTGAAAGTGAGAGACATATTGAAGTCCAAACAACGACAACTGAAACGAAGTGGCTTGGGCAATCGGGAAAAGAAGGCGGAGCCAATAAGTGACAATGAAATTGACATTTTGTGGCAAAGCGGTCAACTGGATTCTTCGACACCCGAATCTATAATAAACTCCTTGTGGTTTTTAAACACTATTCACTTTGGTTTACGGGGCTCAGATGAGCACCGTAAAATGTTTTGGGGGGATGTTAGTTTGCACAAGGACCCAAATGGCCAGGGATATTTACATCTTATAGAAAGACAATAAGACTGAACTTTACCTCAGGCATGGATTTTCGGCATCATGTTCACTAGATATCAGGAAAATAACACAGCAAGCAACTTGCAATGCATTAACGTTGACTAAACTTGGATTTCGGGTCTCAGAGATAATCTGAATGTTAGATTGGAAAGAAAGTTGTATTATACGTCACTTTATAAGATAGTGGGGAATTTCTTTACCAATATTTTTCTATATATGCTGCTACTATGCACATAAGAAAATATGTCTCCGAGGTAAAATGTATAACGGGTCAAGTTCAGACCGATTTCACTGACCGTGGTCTTTTGTTTTGTTTTTTGTTTCGTTTTGTTTTATTTTATTTGCACTTAGAATAACACGACGTATAAACTAAAAAAAAGACATTTCAGCAGCGAATGAAAACATATTTTCTTGCGGTGATGAATGCCATAATATCCTTGCACAGCAGGCAGCTCGTGCGTCTTGACGAGAATTGCTGTTGGATGGTTTTAACACTTACGTTGCCGAAAGCGATTATTGTCACATATTTTATGATGATTATTTGTACGTTCTGGTATACGCAGATCAAATCTACCATTTGAGTAATTGTTGGAAAGGGCTCAGAGAGCCCTTTCCAACAATAAATCAGGTGTTATTTCAAGTATGTCATAAATTGTATTAAACTTTCTCGCATACAGGCGCATATAGTGGTCCCCCAAGTATGGCTAAAGTGACGTGGCAGTAAAGGGGTTAATCAAAATACTAGATGGTTTTGAAATAGCAAAGCGAATTTCCAGAAGACATTCAACAAAGCACGGCCAACATTGAGAGGGGAACCAGCGCTGTTTTGGCGACAAACGCCGTTTGGTAACCAAGTCTGCTGTCTTTTGTGAAGTGGTGGTGGTGGTGGTGGGGGAGGGGGGGCGGGGCTCATTTAGATATTTTAATCGCAATAGAAAGATGTTTTAATTGTACTTCAAATAACACAATGCATTTTTAATCCTTTGAACACTGGTGATATCGTTCATGTCAGTTCAATGACAGCAATTCGAAGATTCCTTATTCATTATTTGGGGGCGGCAGACCAATTTACATTTTCGACGTGCAGCCCTAAGTATTGATTGGTCAACTCACACATTCACTTAACAACCGCCCCCCTTAATGAAAGTATTAGGTATCATGTCCCTGGGTCGGTAAAGCGGCCTGTTGGGTTCAAAGGATTAAAACAACATTTAAATCGCGAATGAAAACAGTTTTTCTTACCATGACGAATGCGATATTGTCCCCATATCCCGATAAATTCTGTCTTTTGATTGGTCAGAATGCCTTGGACAAATAACCGTGGCAAAGGGTGCACCCAACATCCGAGATGTATGAGAGCGTGCAACATCCAGGGTATAAGCGCACGCGAAACATCGGGGCTTTATGGTTTAAATGTAAGCTTTTCGCATTCACTCGCCTCGGTATAAAAATCGAACCAGAAAACCTGAAAATAGTCACAAATATCATCAGATTTCCGACAGTTCGATCATATTTTGCTGTTAAAATTAAATAGGCGAATAATTAAATTAAACAACTTGAGAAAAATAAAATAAGAGCAAATATCGTCACGATATTTGCTCTTATTTTATTTGACGTCCCCTCAGTTCCAATATGTTCTATTTAAGGAATAGTGCATGGTTTGGAGTTGACTACGCCCATATAGTGCCCCGTGTGGTGGTGTAGTTCCCGACGCGAAGCGGAGGGAACTACACCACCTCACTGGGCACTATATGGGGCGTAGTCAACGACAAGACATGCACTAATCCTTATATTATATCGAACACCCATCAAGAACAACATCTGTCCGATTTGTTAATCTATTACCAAGGTAGCAGCCCTACCAACTAGCGTTATATAGAAAAAAAATACCATGTAGTCAAATCGATTGTAGTTTAAATCACAATTTGAAGCTGTTATTCTCGGTACGAAACGCTAACTTGGATTATTGATATGAGCAGAAGACAAATTTTGAATCGGTCGGCAAGGGTAAACAAAACATTTCCCCCAAACGGAACTGTGTATTCTGGAATCGCGCAACTCGCGAATGAAAGCTAAAATTTTCGAAATTTGACAACGCAGTTTGATAATTTCCACACATTTGTCACACATATACATTACCGAATGGGTCAGTACGGGATACAAAACTCCGAAGATTCAAATGAATTCCATTATTTATTCGTTTACTGCCCAAAACATAAAATTAAATCAGATTAAATAGCGAAATAATATGAGCAGCGAAACAAACGATTTTTCATATCCGGACGCGTTCTCATAAAAGTTGTACCCAGGTATGGATCATTCTCTTCGAAATGAGATATGGATCATCTTCTCAAGGAATAAAATGAACGCCTCGGAAAATGTGACTTCAACAATGGAAAAGCGATACATTTTTCCCGCAATGATTTCTTTCCGGGTCGTTTTGTGGATGTTGTGCCTCTGTGAATCGATATTTAAATTTAGTCTGATTAGTTTTATTCGCCCAGTATGAAAAGAAAACTGACATAACAGTGTTCTAAAAATAGAAAACGTGTAGTGCCTGGGTGTAGTGCCTGGTCAGTTCTGTGGATGCAGACTACACAAAATATGGGTGCAGCATTCGTCCAATCAGGAGCCTAGAAGGTCACGTGAGATATAATAATATGTGCCGATAGTGCCTTTTGAAACTGAGGGACGACATGTGAACAAAATACTGTTTACTCGTTTTCTTAACGACACAAGGGACGTAACTCTATCTGTTGTCAGTAGGTGATAATTGAGAATACGAGCTCACCTGTACATGTACGTGTACGTGTACATGTACATCTCCATAGGATTTAGTGTTAAAATCGTGTACGTGTACAAGATTTTAACGGTTTTTTAGGGTGAGCTCGAATTTTTTTAACACTGAATTGTATCCTAGACGCGCGTAGTTTTACGTACACGTACATGTACCGTTTTGATTGAAATCTGCAGATGAGTTTTCCTCATAGGATTCAGTGTTAAATTGCGAGCAAAAAAACGTTTTGAGAGTTCGAACTCATCGTCTTGTCGATTCTAACAATCCGCATCCGTACACGATTTTAACACTGAAACCCTATGGAGAGTGTTAAATTGCGAGCAAAAAAATGTTTTGAGAATTCGAACTCATCATCTTGCCGATTCTAACAATCCGCGTCCGCACACGATTTTAACACTGAAACCCTATGGAGGCGTACACGGAGATCCACTTGCAGATTTTAGGTCGGAAATCGACTCGCGTGAAGAGGTGATGTTTGAATTCTCAAACCCACTGTAGCGTTTCTCGAAGTGAGACTGGCGCACGTTATTGCGAGGTGATCTCAACGAGCACTTGATGGAAATGTTTTGAACGAAGAGTGTTGTCGTCGGTGTGTTAGAAATTCGCGAGCCCGCTGTCACGTCTTCCTGAAGTAAAACTAATACATGTTATCGTTATGACTGAATGAGGTTTTTGTTCAAAAAGAGTCGATTATGAATATGGTCTGTATTATAGACATTCGTGTTTTGTCTTGATGAGATGGATAGAAATTGAGTTTTGGAGGATATTGTTTGAAAGAGTCGATCTGTAGTAGATATTTGTGTTTTGTCTTGAATGAGACGAATAGAAATTGAGTTTTGGGGGATATTGTTCGAAGAGTCAAACACTTAGTGGAATGTTTAAAACGCATTTTCCGCTCAATTAGGTTTTTGAGAGGTAAATTTTAAATATATTCATGATAGCAATCAGAGAGAGATGAATAAGTTCTCAGCGTTAAAATTAGTTTTCTTTTGTGTGTTGAAACTGTTTAACAGTCATCAAAGGGATTCTCTCTTTATTCGACACTCAGTGAATGGTTGTTTGATGTGTGAATGGAGATCTTTTGACAAAATGTAAAAACTTCTGTCAAAATGCGTTAAATCAGAAACCGGTTTGTCATGTACTGTTTAAACGTATTCTTAAACTTCACCAATTCAATTAACAGTCAGTTTATTATATTAAAGACGGAAAGATTTTTTATTACTTAAAACATAAAAATATAAATAAACATTTAATTTTGAAAATAATAAGCAATTAAAAACGAAAGATGTTTTTACAGATGGATTCTAGACACCGAGATCGAATTTTAGAAGAGTTTGAGTGTGCTAAGAAGGGGATTCAGTCTGCTGATAGGAGCAGACGTCTTGGTGAGATGGAACTCAAATGCGAAGCCACAAAAATATTTAAACCCATGACGGAGGGTCAAGAGCGAAGCAGGAAGGAGATAGTCGAAGAATTGAGACCCATAAAGGAGAGTTCTTTGAGAAAGGGTTCGTTGCCTCCTAGTTTTGGAAATCAGTATTCCGTTCAATCTACACCGGATTACGTTCCCACGGGAATTCAAACAGATTTGAGCGAGAGCGACGACACAGCTTCGACTATCACCACTAGTAGCGTCGCATCGTCTGATGATGATGGCGGTAAGAGAGATCAGTCGTATGGATTTTATAAGGATTCGGAGGGAAGGATTTTGGTAGGAGACACAGAAGTAGATATTGGCGATGATGAATTGATCGAGGGTTCGAACAGATACGAATTGACTGATGGGCCGTGGAGATTGCTCCTTTACGACAAGCCCGGCGATTACACGGATCAGGATTTCGACAATTACGGCGACATTCTAGTTCAAACTCACGCCATGAAGAGAAATAACGATGCCAGAGAGACGAGACCCAAAGCCAACAGAGGTTATAAGTGGACAAAAGTGGTGAAACCCATATGGGATATGAACAAGAAGTTCATCGAATCGGTGACTGGCAAAGGGGTGAAAACCACTTTTCTTCCAGGCGATTCTGACGCCCTGTCTCAGAGATTGAGTTTGTTGATGGCGAGCAGACGGGCTGGTAACACAGGATTAGATAATCAGATAGTTACTATATCTGACGAATTGTTAAGACAGAAGGTTTTGAATAAAAACCACTATAAAAGGCTGATGAACGAATTGAAGGATTGATGTGTATATAATAAGTAGAGAGAAACAAACAAACAAATAAAAATAAAACAGTAAATTTTTTACACTAGAAAAATAAAAGTATTTAAAACCGACAAAACGATTTACCAGTGAAAAAACAAAATATATTATAAAAATAAAAATATGTTGGTGATAAAGAACAGGTAATACGTCAGAACTTACGTTCAAGGCGGTCCTGGCATCGTCGATTCTATAATGTGAGCGTTCACGAGCGATGCGGGTAGAAAACTCGCATCGACCGCGTTTGAGGTCGGTAAGAAGACGGCTTTTGATGCTGATAAGAAAGCTGCTTCCGAAGCCAGTGGTAGGATAGCTTATGTGGCTGGCAAGAGGGCAGCCCACGCGTTGATCGACAAGTTGATCAGTCCGCCGGCGAAGCGAGCTGCGTTAGAGTGAACGCCGAAAAGTTGGAAAGATTTTAAGGATGCTGTGGTACCCATACAAGATTTAGCCAAAATGACGAGTGGATCTGGATTGAGGAGAACTCGAGACGGTGTGATATAAATAAATAATAACATTAAAAACAGAGTTTGAAAAACATAAAAATTTGCGTTTGAAAAGAATCTAAAATAACAAACAAACAAAAATAAAACAAAGATGACCATTAAAGATATGTCTTGGAACGACGCCGCGACCAAGAGGTCGAATAACGAGTTCTTTCCCAAAAGCATAAGAGGTTTGATAGTGGGAAAATCGAATTGTGGAAAGACCAATCTGTTGATGAATCCGTTGTCCCGACCTGACTGGTTGGATTACGACAGATTGTTTGTGTTTGGCAAGAGCTTGTTTCAACCCGAATACAGATTGCTTCGAGAGTGCATGGATCGTAGATTGCCCAAGGACGTCATAGCCAGAATCTTTGACAGTAGGGAGGAATTCGACAAGAGCGAAGCTCCACTTTCGACCATTTTGGACGGTGCGGCGATGGAACTGATGAAGAGAAATGCATCTTCGAACGTCGAGTGTCGATTTTATGAGAACGCTAGCGACGTTCCGGATCCTAGAGAACTGAAATCGGAAGATAAGAATCTCATGATTTTCGACGATCTGCTTTTGGAGAGACAGAACCGATGCGAATCGTATTACGTTAGGGGTCGACACAGCAACGTGGACTGTTTCTACCTGTCGCAGAATTATTTTCGATTGCCCAGACAGACGATAAGGGAGAACGCTAATTTTCTATGTCTCTTTCACCAAGATCTCAAGAATCTCAATCACATCTACGGCGATCACGTCGCAAACGACATGAGCGCGGTGGAATTCAGGAGATTTTGCAAGAGGGTTTGGGATGGTGGACTTTACAATTTCGTCGTGATCGAGTTGACAAGCGAATTTAATCACGGAAAATATCGGTGCGGATTCGACAAGTTTTATGTTTCTGATGATAATAATAAGATAGAGCGTGAAAATAAAATTTAGAAAATAATAAATCTTCAAATAATTAGTTTTGAATAAAAAAAAAAAATAAAATTAAATATAATGTTCGAACATGGAGAATTGTTAGAACGAATAGCCGAGAATACAGCTGCAAAACAATCCATTCAAATCATGGTGAGTGGCGATTCGACTCGATTCGCTACGAAATTCGAACCTTCCATCGAATTGAATAGAGAGAAAAGATACGAGATGGCGTTGGTGAATCTGGAGACTTATTATTCCTTTCCCAACGTCACCGAAAAGAATAACTCGTTCAAGTATTCTGACGGAGTGGATTGGTTGGAGATTCGAATTCCCAAAGGGAGATACGACATAGACGATTTGAACAATTACATTCAGACGCGAATGAAGACGGATGGAAAGGGAAGCAACAAGATCAGACTCGCTCCCAATCCTAATACCTTACAGATGATGTTGGATTTGGAAGATAATTTTCGAGTGGATTTCAACATGGACGATTCTATAGGCAAGATGTTGGGATTCGATCGAAAGGTGTATCGAGGCCACGGGGCATCTGAAAATACGGTCGACATTCTCGCAGTCAATAGCATTCTGGTGAACGTGGACGTGATTGCTGGAAGCTACGTGAATGGTAGCGCTCAACCGACGATCTATTCCTTCTTTCCAAACGTGTCGCCAGGTTATAAGATCGTGGAGCGACCTCGAAATTTAGTTTATCTACCAGTGATTTTAGACACGTTGTATAGTCTCAAAACCACGTTGAAGGATCAAAATGGTGAACTGTTAGATCTTCGAGGAGATAGAGTGACGATACGATTTCACATAAGAGAAATATAAAAGCAAAAAAATAGTGTATATATATAGATAACAAAAATAAAATAAACGCAATATTAATTTTACAAAATTATTTTAATATAATTATTAAACAAGAAACAATTGAAGTAAATATATTTTAAAAAACAGAATTATGACAGAATATGTGGTTAAAAACGTGAACATATCTGCAGGACAGAGGAAGAAACTTAAGAGAGTGTTAACAACTCGAGGCGAGGCGGTGAGATTCAAATTCACTCACGAAGATCTGACGAGAAGCGGTCAGGATTCGATCGCCTGGACCAGAAGTCAAATCAAAAGGATGGAGAAAGCAATTTGCGATGGAAGAGGGTTGACGGTGAGATTGAGTCCCGCTCAATTGAAATACAATTTGAGAATGAAAGGCGGTTTCCTACCGCTATTGACAGGAATTGCCGCAAAAGCATTACCCTTCGCCGCAAAGGCGCTACCCTTTCTCGGAAAGACTCTCGGCGTGGGAGCTCTCACGGGACTCGCTAGTTCGGCAGTTGAGAAATTAATGGGAGGCAGCGGACTGTTTTTGAAGAAGGGAGGAGCCGTGTGTCGCGTCCACGTAGATGACAGCGGTAAAGGATTGTATCTAGAACCCATTAGAGGTGGCAACTCTCTGAGAGGAAACGGTCTCTATCTGAAGAGTGGACGGAACGTTGAGTGACTCGGCAAGGGTTTGTTGCTCGGTGAGAATTCACCGTTTAAGAATATACCGATTTTGAATATGTTATTATAATATAAAATTATATAAAATATAAATCATAGAAAGTATAAAAATAATATATTTAAAATGGGTAAAAAGGTGGAGAAACAAATTTATCACCTGGATGAAAAGGTGGAGAAACAATTTCACGATAATGACGAACATCGCAAGCCAGAGAGCGAAAAAATAAAAAAAATGGTTAGACGCTAATGATGGATATCTAAGGAAAGAACTGATGAAAGAGATAGATAGAGCGTGGGATAGACGGTTGAGAATGAGACAACTCTTTCCAATCACCACTACCTTCTGAAGAGAATGGTGATGATGCGAGTGTTACCAAGAGATACACAACATTCGTTCATAATTATGATTCGGATAAACAAAAATGTTGTTATAAACGTATCATATCACAAAGAAAAGGAAAAAAAGAAGAAGAATCGATGCTGAAAATTGAGAGAAAAGGAAATGTTATTATAATATATGGTGATAGTGAAGAAGAAGGAAAACAAAAAAAAAAAAAAAGTAATGTGATCTAAAGATGATCTTATTACTTTTTTTTTTCATTTTTCTTTGCTAAAAATCAATCACTCTATTGTTTATATTTCCAAGTCCGTTATTAGCATGTTGACACTCGTGTCTTCTCCTTTTTCGAAAACATGTTGAATGTTTGTCTTTACTCTTTTGAGTTTTTTTACATCGGTCAACTCGCTCTCACCACCCAATTTCTCCACGACTTCGAATGAGATGTTTGGAAATATGTAATTTCCATAGGGCAACGACAAATCGTCCTTGTCGAATTCTCTATCTTCGGCGATGACGATGTTCTGCAGATCACTTTGGTACTCGTAAATCAAATCGAGCGCGGCTTCGTCCAATTTCAAAGGCATCTTATATTTGTCGTATTTGTGCTCTAAGCCCTTCATCTCGACCTCGTTCAATTCAATGGGATCGTGTCGTTGTAATCTATAGATTTTATGACCGAATTTCTTATTTGTTTCGACTCATTTCAATTTCAATTCGCATCTTTTAGGTGTTGTTGTCCTCATGATCGATTATTTGTTTTTTTGTTTTTACGAATTCTTGCAAATAATGTATATTTTAAATTTTGTATTTTAATAATTTGTTTAAAAAAAGTTTTGTTTTTTTTGCTCTTTATATATATATAAAAAAAAAGTTGTTTTTAATTTCTTTAATGAGAAAAATCTTTTTGTAAAAAGTAATGAGATCACTTTTAGATCTCATTACTTTTTTTCCTTCTTCTTTGCTAAAATCAATCTCTCTATTGTTTATATTTCCAAATCCGTTATTAGCATGTTGACATGCATCATTTTCTCACTTACGAAAATGTCTTGTATGTTTATCTTTACTCTTTTAAGTTTTTTTACATCGGTGAACGCGCTCTCACCACCCAATTTGTCCAAGAGTTCGAGTGAGATTATTGGATATATGTAATTTCTAAAGAACAACAACAAATCGTCCTTGTCGAATTTTCTGTCTTCGGCGAAAATGATATTATTCACTAGATTGCTTTGGTACTCGCAAAACAAATCGAGCATGGCTTCATCCAATTTCAAACACATATGATATTTGTTGTAGTAGCACTCTAAGCCCATCGTCTCGACCTCGTTCAATTCAATGGGATTGTGTTGTTGTAATGTATAGATTTTAAAACCTAATTTTGTACATGCTTCGACTTGTTTCAATTTCAATTCGCATCTTTTAGGTGTTGCTGTCATGATCGAATATTTGGTTTTTTTGTTTTACGAATTCTTGCAAATAATGTATATTTTAAATTTTTGTATTTAAATAATTTGTTTAAAAAGTTTTTTTTCTCTTTAAATATATATAAAAGTTAAATTTTAACATCCTTTTTTTCGTATTAATTTAATTTTTTTTCACGAGTTTTTAGAATGGGCAAGACATCGAACGTTTAAAAATTAGCCTTCGCATCTTGCAGTTATCATCATCTATTGAGAAGGAATCGGGTGACATGAACACGCATCTGCTTCGCGGAAATTTGTTTTGAACCTCGTGCGAGACTTCGCGTAAAAGTCGTAAGAGTTCTATTTGTCTTGAACCTTCTTTTTTAATAGTTCGAACGACATTGTCGATTAATTTTTGTTCGCTAATAGTATTACGATTCGATTTTCTATCGCAAATCATATCGTTTTCTTTCGAAACGCGTAAATATAAATTACGATTTTTTTCTTATTGGTTTTTTGGAGAATAACGATTTATTAAACAACGTCGACGTTTATGTCGAGATTCCGTCGTGGATGTTATCGTCATGATCGATTATTTGTTTTTTTTTGTTTTACGAATTCTTGAAAATAATGTATATTTTAAATTTTTGTATTTTAAATAATTCATTTAAAAAGTTTTTTTTCTCTTTATATATATAAGTTAAATTTTTAACATCCTTTTTTTCTCGATTTTTTTTTTTTAACGTTAAGGAAAATAAAAAAATCGATTAATTTCATCAAAAAATTTTTTTTTTTCACATTAAAAAAACAAAACTTTTTAAACAAATTATTTAAAATACAAAATTCGAAAAAATATATTCATACAAAATGAAACAAACAGATAAAAAAAAATTGGAAAATTTAAATGAGAAAACCATACCTCAGTTAAACGAGATTTGTAAACTATTAAAAATTTCACATTTCAGAAATCATAGAACTAAATCAAAAAAGATTGAAGTCATACAGAAACATTTGTGAAACGATGGAAAGGCAAACGAAATGCCGATAGCAACGACGTCAAAAAATGCATCGGTTATGAAAAATGAGAAGAAGAAGAAAAAGATGGTAAAAGGAATCAAAATGCTGATAGCAACGACGTCAAAAAATGCATCGGTTGTGAAAAATGAGAAGAAGAAAAAGATAGTAAAAGGAATTGAAATGCCGACGTCAAAAAAAACGAAAACGTTTCGATTGTGAAAAATAAGAAGACGACTAAACAAAAAGCCGTTGAAGAACTTCAAGTTTCCAACGAAAAGAAAAGAAAAATGAAAACGAGTGATGCACATCAGATTCTAGGCAAATGAGATATATCGAACAAACTTCGATGAGCAATAGACGAAGGGAAAGGAGAAGAATATCTAGCGTGACTCGCCACAGAACTATTTCAATCGAAGTCCGTGGAACGGAGAGTGCGATCAAAGGCATTTTTAAAACTTTCGACGTGGTTTCCCCGTTGAAGAAAATCGATCTGAAATTGTTCATGGAACGGGTGAAGAGAAAGGTATTGGATTTGTTTCAAAAAATTAAGATGATACTCCATTGCGTGATGAATAAAATCGACGTGAAGTCTGGCGAGAGCATCGTGAAAAATGCATATTTCAGATCTAATGTCGAACCCGTATTTCGAGGTTCAAATTTATCAGACGTTTTCGAAAAGATGAAAGACAAGATGTTGATGTCTCTCGCGAATTATCAACATGAAGGTAGTAATTGGACGTTCGATGAGGTGTTGAAACTCAAAATTCACATAACTAAAAACGATTTGTTGAAAGGGTCTTCCTACGTGAAATTACCGTATTTCCTCACTAAGAAATACGCCGTGATCAACTTGAAAAATAACGATGATCAGTGTTTTAAATGGGCAGTCACATCCGCTTTATACCCTGTCAAAATAAACTCCAATAGAGTTTCTCAGTACGAGGAAAATTCTAAAAATCTCGATTGGACCGGAGTGACTTTTCCAACGCAGTTAAAATACATCGAATGTTTCGAGGCTCAAAATCCCACCGTTGCAGTGAACGTCTTGGGATACGACAACGAAAAATGAAAGATCCATCCTCTCAGACTGACTTCGTATCTCGGCAGAGAAAAGACGATTATTTTATTATTGATTTCGAATGGTGACAATCGTCATTATTGTTGGGTTAAACATCCGAGTCGATTACTGTCAAAACAAAATAATAATCATAACAGAAAGATATCTTTATGTTACAATTGCATGAACGTGTTTCACAGTGAAGACTCGTTGGCGAAACATCAGGAATATTGCAACGAAAATCAAGGTGTCGCCATCGAAATGCCCAAACCCAACACCATTGTGAAGTTTGAAAATCACAATAGAAGGTTAAAAATACCATTCGTCGTGTACGCCGATTTCGAATGTTTCACCGCGAAAATGAGTTCCTGTCAACCCGACGCTCTTCAAAGTTACGTCAAAAGATATCAAAAACACATACCTTCGTGCTATTGCATTTACGTGAAATGCGCTTTTGACTCGCAACACGGCATGGGTCCCTTCACCTACACGAAACAGTATGAAGACGACGACATGGCTCAAAGGTTCGTGGAAGAGTTAGAATGGAAACTTCAAATGTTATATGACAAATTCAAAACTCCGGCAGAAATGATCATCACGCGAGAGCAGCAGGACGAAAATAACAGAGCCACCGAATGTCACATATGCAAACAATCGTTCAACGAGAATTCGAAGGAAAATAGGAAGGTCAGAGACCACGATCATTACACGGGTCTGTATCATGGTCCGGCTCACAGCAAGTGTAATTTAAAATATCGAGATGCCGTTTTCTATCCGATGATGTTTCACAATCTCTCAGGTTACGACAGTCATCTGTTCGTGAAAAATCTCGTCACCTCACATGAAGAATTAAATTGCATCGCGAACAGCGAAGAAAGATACATTTCCTTCACGAAATGGAAGCTCATGGAGGAGAAAAGAGTAATCAATGGAGAGACATTGGAAGAAAAAACGAAATTCATTCGTAGAGCCATACGTTTCATCGACAGTTTTAAATTCATGTCGACCGCTCTGGAAAAATTAGTCGATAACATGAGCAAGGATAAATTTAAAATCACGAGCAAACATTTCGAAGAATGAGTAGACGTCATGTTGAGGAAAGGAGTCTATCCTTATGATTACATGAACGATCTAAAGAGATTCGAAGACACCGCACTACCTTCGAAAGAAGATTTTTATTTGAAATTATATGAATCAGACATTTCCGCCGAGAATTATGAACACGCTAAAAACGTGTGGAAATCATTCGATATGAAAACCATGAGAGATTATCACGATCTCTATCTGAAGACCGACGTTCTACTCTTGGCAGACGTGTTCGAACATTTTCGAGACGTCTGTTGTCGAAATTACGATCTGGATCCCGCTTGGTATTTCACCGCACACGGTTTGGCGTGGGACACTCTGTTGAAGACCACCGAAGTCCAATTGGAATTATTATCCAACGTGGACATGTTGCTCATGTTCGAAAGGGCTGCGAGAGATGGCGTCTCGATGATCTCCCACAGACATTCTGAGGCTAACAATCCCTACATGAAAGAAGGTTTCGATTCGAAACGGTCGACTAAATACATACAGTATTGGGACGCTAATAATCTGTACGGTTGGGCTATGAGTCATCCTTTACCGATTGGAAATTTCGAATGGGTGAAGGAACCGGAAGAGATGCAAAAATGGAGAGACTATCCTTGCATTTTAGAAGTCAATTTGAACTATCCGAAAGAATTACACGATCTACACAACGATTATCTGCTGGCTCCCGAATGAATGGAACCGAATGAGGGAGACGAGGAAAAACTCATTCCCAATTTATTTAACAAACGTAACTACGTCGTCTACAGTGTGAATTTGAAACAGTACGTTGATTACGGGATGAAATTAGTCAACATACATCACATCATTCGATTCGACGAAGAGCCTTGGATGAAAAAATACATCGATCTCAACACGAATCTCAGAACTCGAGCCGAGAATGATTTCAAAAAAGATTTCTTCAAACTCATGAACAACTGCGTGTACGGTAAATCGATGGAAAACACCAGGAAGAGAACCGACATTCGACTCGTCACGTCTGAGAAAAGAGCTAAAACATTAGTGGCGAAACCCAATTACAAACACCGAACCATATTCGACGAAAATCTAGTGGCCGTTCACATGCAAAAGACGCACCTGAAGTTCGACAAACCATATTATTTCAGACCGATCATCTTAGATATCAGCAAGCGATTGATGTACGAGTTTCAATACGATTACGTCAAACGAAAATTTGGTGATAAAGCCAAACTACTGTTCACCGACACGGACAGTTTAGTTTATGAGATAGAGATGAAAGACGTCTACCTAGATATATCTCAGGACATGGCCGAGTGGCTCGACACGAGCAATTATCCCGTCGATCACCTGTCCAACATTCAATCGGACGACAACAAGAAGGTGTTGGGTAAAATTAAGGACGAGAGCGGCGGTAAACAGATCGTCGAATTCGTGGGCTTGAGACCCAAACTGTATGCTTATCGTCTAGAAGATGATGAAGAGATCAAGAAGTCCAAAGGAGTTAAAGCGTGCATGGTGAAGAAAAACATCTCTTTCCAAGAATATAAAGATTGTTTGTTAGGAAGTGGTCCGGTGTATAAGACTATGAAATCGATTCGAAGCGAAAATCACGACTTGTATACCGAAATAGTCAACAAGATTTCGCTGACCGCCGACGACGATAAGAGATTCGTGTGAGATGATAAAATAAGCACTTTGGCACTCGGATATTGGACTGCGGATCTAATTAGAGATGATATGAATATGGATGATTGGATTCTAGATACGATTGTGGATGATAGGATTCCAGAAAATCAAGAGGAATTAGATGGATTCAAAATTATAGAAATCGATAGTAACATCAAGTGTCCAGAAAATCAAGAGGAATTAGACGGATTTAAAATTATAGAAATCGATAGTAACATCGAGTGTCCAGAAAATCAAGAGGAATTAGACGGATTCAATATTATGGAAATCGATAGTGACATCGAGAGTTCAGAAAATCAAGAAGAATTAGATGGAATCAAAATTATAGAAAATGATAGAGACATCGAGAATGTTAGTTTATAAAAAAAGAGAAAAAAACAAAAAAAAATAACGTCATTTTTTAGTGAATTATAATAAAATAAATAAAAAAAAATATATAAGCATTATGAATAAGAAAATAAAGATATCCGTAGAAGGTGTCGTCTTACCTAACGAACCCCTATCCAACATCGATCTGTTGAATGCGGCAAAAGATTTGAAAATCAAAGATTTTCTAGGAGTGTTTTCCAGAGATGCCTTACCGAAGAGAAGACCTCGACAATCGGAATGCGGAATTTTAAATCATCGGGTGAAGGCACTCACTGGGTGGCGTGGATGAAGAACGGGAAGAAAAAAAATTATTATTTCGACATCTACGGAATCTCGCCGCCAAAAGAAATAAAGAACTATTTCAACAAATTGTTGGTTCGTCACAACACGGAACAAGTGCAATCACCACATCAAGTGTTTTGCGGTCACCTGTGTCTCTACGTTCTCAAGAGATGGTCTGAAGGAGATCGATTTCAAGACATTCTCAATGATATACATTAGAGAGAGATTTTTTTTTTATAGTATATAAAGATAAAAAATTATTTTAAAAAATTTTTTAATCGAATAAAAACGAAAAATAAAATAACATAGTTCATTTTTAATAAACTGCGTTTGAACATATTTTTCTAAAAAACAAAAAATCCCACAACAACATGCCAGTCGATAAATTTGGTAGAAGTGACGACGAAAAAGTCAACCCAAGAAAGAAGAGGAAGACGTTCGAAGTCGACGATGGTTACGACGTTGCCAACTTGGATGAACGTTACGTTCGGAGATACAAATCTCGAGAAGAACCTTTGAACATGAACGATAAGAAGCTCTACAATCTTCCCGAGCCGATAGATCTCGCCAATTTCCAACAAATCCTGCTGGATAATTACGTGGATAAAACCATGACTGATGATCTGGATCTGAATGAAATCCAAACGTTTGGTGAACGTCGCGAATCCCGTAGATCCCACCGATGCCGTGACCAAGAAATACGCGGACAACTCTCACGCGAGATTCAGCGAACACCTGAGAAATAGATACGTTCAGAAAACGATGCACTCAGAACTGAACGCTAATTCTAACAAGATAACGAACGTGGCTACTCCCACGAATCCCAAGGACGTGGCGACCAAACACTACGTAGATCTAGAACAGAGAAAGTCTGACAGACGAGAAATGAAATCGGATCTGAATGCAGGATTCAACAAGATATTGAATCTGTCGAAGATTGACAACACGGATGCGGACTCAACCGCGGTCAACAAGGGCTATGTAGATTCTGCCGTGATACAATCACAAGAATACCTAGAATCGCAAGTGGATGATCTCTACCTGAACAAACAATCTGGCGGAACCATGGAGGGTGGCATCGACATGAACGGTAAGAATTTATTCGGACTCAGTCACGATCCCGAATTCGATTTCAGCGCAGTCAGCAGGAAGTACGTGGACGACAACTCGGTCTGGAGAAAGGGTGACATCATGGAAGGTAAACTAGACATGGGTGGACACGCGCTCACGAATCTACCGGATCCCGTGAACATGACGGATGCCTGCACCCTGATTTCGGTGGTGGAGAAAGTCAAATATGCTAGACAATTGATCACTGTGTGGGCCGAAGAGGCCGGCACCTTAGCTGAGGGAAAAGCTGAGTGGTCTTTCGGAAATGGAGGTAGCGGATCGAAACATGGTCAGGTGGAATATCCCATGCCGTTGGGAGGTGAAATCCTTCGAATGAGTCTGGCTTCCTCGGATTTGAATAACAGAGCGGTCGTCAATCTCATGGTGAATGGTGTAGAGAGCGATAAGAGATACAGCGTCGAAAAGACTGAGAATCAACACGCGAATGTTAGCACGTTCGGCACGCCTCTCAAAGTGAACGCCGGTGACAGGATTAATTTCATTACGAAAACCAATAATCCCGAAGCCACCACTTCCGTGGTGAGT
Source organism: Pictodentalium vernedei (assembly GCA_031216915.1). NCBI lineage: Eukaryota > Metazoa > Mollusca > Scaphopoda > Dentaliida > Dentaliidae > Pictodentalium > Pictodentalium vernedei. The sequence continues at coordinate 79,167,653 of CM062295.1, forward strand.
CTACTGATCGAACTAGATTCTTTGAACAAACAGTGAACGCGTGGAAAATAATGAATTAAAAAAAATAATGTGTGATTATTAAAAACAAAAAAAAAAACAAAAAAAAAAAAAAGTAATGAGATTTAGAAAGATGTTCAATCTCTCTAGATCACATTACTTTATTTATTTTTTTTTGTTTTTTTGTTTTTAATCATTACTCATTACTTTTTATTTTTTTTTGTTTTTTATTTTTTTTTTTCACACTCGTCTCTCATCGAATGATCGACATCTTATTTCCATCCAATTCGAATTGTAATTCTCTGTCCGACAGGACCAAGGTGAAGGCTTCGGTTTTTCTTGGCACGTTCCTATCAAATTGCATCTTGATCTGAATGTCTAACACGCTACTCTTGAGTCGTTCACTCTGTTTACTGACGTCGAATACGAACATGGGATACATCGACTTGTATTCGCCGGGAGACATGTTAGGGTTGCTCATCAATTCGTCTAGACCGTGATACTTCTTTCTAAAATCAGCGGCGTCGCCGTACAGTCTGCAGAAATCGTTCTTGTCGAACGACGCGTTGTAATCGATTGCTGGATATCTCGTGGCGTTCAGAAACACTTGCATGTTTCTCAAACTGCAATGATCGAACAGCGACGCATTCTTTTCCTGAGACCCGTCCCTATCGGTCTGAAATGCAACCACGATGAAACGCGGTCTCTCGGAAGCGGATTTCACCGTCAATCTCCAATCGAAGTGATTCGTGGAGGGAGGAATGCTAGCCATGTTGCACTGTCTCATTCTAAATCCCACGGGTAATTTACTCTTGGATTCTATGATCTTGTAGAGATGCGCTTTCTCCACGATCGAAGGCTCCATGTGCGGAACGAACCATGATATCTTGTGTAGAGTTATCTTACCCGCATCGGTCGCAGTGAGTCTCACTATTGCGTTGTCGTTTCCTTTTCGAATCAATGTCAGATTGTGTTTGAATCCGTACATGATCTTGTTGTAATCGTCCGCAAATCCGAAGATGTGTTTCAAAGGTATCCTGAACGAAAACGTTCCTTTAGGTCTAGACGTCTTGACGACGTAGTCGAATATCAAGGCGGCGCCGGCGCTAGCAGGGCCGATGGTGTCTTTCACCCACAACTGATTAAGTCCTCTGGATTTCGAAAAATCATCAGGATACGTCAAGAGTCCGAACATCGTGGTGGCCTGACCGGGATGGAACACAGATTCTATCTCTTGTCCGGATAGCATGTATTTTATGTTACTGAATAGATGCATGATGCCATTATTGGCTAGAGTAACCGTGTCGTCGTCGGCGTAGTTGCTCCCATCTTCCTTGGTGAGACGTCCCTGCACCACTATGTAACTCTCGCTAGGATGTACAAATAGATCTTGAGTTTCGACGTTGATTCTTATCTCTCCCGCATTGTTCAAACTCGTTCCGGTTACCGGTTCGTATTCGCGAACCTCATATTCTTGAATACTTTCATCTTTCACTATGCTTTGTGCTATATCTAGTATATTTGTCATTTTAAAGGATTTTTAGTTTTTTGTTTATTAATTAACTTGCTTTCTTTATCTAAAAATAGTTTTTAATTATTTTTTATTATTATTTTTTTCTCTCTTATATATATGTGTGTAAACAAGAAAATGTTAAAGAGAGTAAATAAAAAAAAAATTGTTTTCTTCATCAAAACTTCGTCTTCTGTAATTGTTGTTCGTAAAACTTTCCGATGATCTCTTCTCCATCCAAAGCTTCGATTTCGTAAGTCACCGGATCGGTGTGAAATATTTTGATTATCACGAAGATTTCCATGGTCCATCGAGGAGTATAACCCTTTTCGAAGTGCTTCTTATAAACGTAAATTCTCACTCGATCACCGACCGCAAATTTCGGCGTTCTAGACTTCTTCCTGATCTTAGATCTCTCAGGATATAGATTCGCGTAGACCCGTTTTTCGTTTCGAGGATCGCTAGCTTCCGCGGGAGTCATCTTGATCGATCTGTGTCGCGTGTTGTTGTAATCTTTGACCAGACCATTCAGAGCATATATGTATTTCTTGGTCTAATTCGCCGTGAAGTATCTGTGCATCTTCTCCTTCATCGTTCGATTCCAACGTTCCACCACGCTGGCTTTCTCTTCGTTTTCGATCGAGTAGAGGTCTACCAATCGATGAACATGCTTGTTGTAGAATTCCTTTCCCTTATCCACCCACAATTTACTCGGTTTTCGAGAAGACGAGTCGAACACGCTCTTCAGAGCCTCGGCGACGCAAGGTCCGGATTTATTCTGCAAAGCTCTGATCCAACCGTATTTGGAAAACACGTCGATGACCGTCAATAGATATTTGACGCCCTCGTTCCACCTCGAAAACGATCTCATGTCGACCAAGTCGGCAGACCAAATATCATCCAGACCCTTCAAGAACACCCTTCTCTTTCGAAATTTATGCACTATGGGTTTGTGTAACTCCTCGGCCAATTCGCTCGTCAATAATCATTTCTTCTTCTTTTCGGATGCGCTTTTTTTTTTGAACGCCCCATCCGAATCGACGTTTCGCACCGATCAGATTGCCGACCAACGAACGTTCCATCTTCTCTCTCCTGGTCGGATTCGATATGCCTCTCAATTTCCCCAACATGTTTTTATCGCAGACGTCATTGCGAGTCTTGGTGTCGGGATGTTCGACGTAGCACAGATCGTGATCATACGCAGCCGCATCCACCCTATTCACAGGTTTGCTCCAAGATTTGGGTGTCAGATCGGCGTTGAGTCTCTTGTTCAATTTCGTTCCGGGTCCCATGAAACTGTGACCGGGCAGATGCATTTCGAAAGGTAGATTATTGATCATTTTATTCACGATGCCTTTACCTTTGCTCGCATTCTTTTTTTGACGAATCGTGTCTTGACAGAACCACACACGTCGCAAATTCCGCGAAGCATCTGTCTGTCGTTTTTAGTTCGCACTTCTCTAGAATTACTCGTCTCGGTAACTCTCTTACACTTTACGCAATACATTTTTAAGAGTTATTTAAATTAATTTCGTTTTTTTATTTTATATATAAATTTAATTTTTTTTTTTAAAATTCTGTTCTTATTATATATATTTTTTTTCAATCGCTGCTCTTGAATTCTATCATCTTACTGAATTCCTGGCCTCTTTCCTCCCCTTTTCCACGAGAGAATCCTTCATCTCTTCCTTGATGATCTGACGAGTCTTGATTCTCACGGCTTCTTTCATGGCATCGTATTTCGTTTTCTCGCTCAATATCACGAAGTATTCTCCGTCCGATATCCTACCGTCTTTCAACGCCATAGAGATCATTTCGGATATCGTGTCGATCTTGGAGTCGGCCAAGACGCGAATCTTGTCGTGTTTCCTCGCCTTCAGATATAATTTCCTACTCAAAAAGTTTCCGAGCGTGCTAAACAATCCGGCGGCGAGGGCCACTCCTTCTACGGTCAACAAGATCGGAATGGCGACCGCGGTCGACAACAATCCGATGCCGGCTGCGTGTATACCCATGGAAATCGTGATGAGTGTCCTGTCGATCGCGTTGACGAATGTCACGAAACGCGAATACTTCTTCTTGAGAGAACGGCGAGAATCTCTCTCTCGAGTTAGATACTCTTGGATTCTATTGATTTGATCAATGCGATACCTCTCTCCTCTTTCTCTTTCTTCTAGCGACGGCGCCGTCGGCAAAACGTCGATCGGCTTCTCGTCCTCGTCGTCCACTAACGTCGGATACAATTTATTTCTGGTTCTCATTTTTGTTTTTTTCTTTCTAATATTAGATAAAAAATTTATGTGTGTATTTATTTTTATTTTCTATTCTCCCTTATTTTATATCAACGAGAAAACTTAGACGTATGCTTCGTTGAACAATAATTTCAAGATGCATCCCTTGTCTCGTAAAGTCAGACTTTTATGCGCCAATTTCTGTTCTTCCGAATCTGTGGGCTTGCTTCGATTCTTACAGTAGAGTAATCTCTTCCAAAATGCGATCATCGATCACTTCATTGATTTGAACACGTTCGAACGCCAGTTCGAAATACTTGACAACCATATCTTCCCTTTCCATCCACAGACACGAATGATTCTCGTGATCGAAGTCTAGGTGATGCCGACATCCGACGCATCGTTCTAACAAGAGACGACCTAGTTGTTCGTTCATGCAGAATGCGTAGGCTCTCATCAGCATTTTTAAAAGAAACCTCACTCTAATATCCTGAGAATCGCTCATGATTTACGTTTTTATTATCTATTCGATTTGATATATTTATTTTTTTTAAATAACTATTTATTTATATTTTTTTTCTCCCCTATATATATATCAATCAAAAACGTGACAGCGGGCTCGCGAAGTTCTAACACACCCGACAACACTCTTCGTTCAAAACATTTCCATCAAGTGCTCGTTGAGATCACCTCGCAATAACGTGCGCCAGTCTCACTTCGAGAAACGCTACAGTGGGTTTGAGAATTCAAACATCACCTCTTCACGCGAGTCGATTTCCGACCTAAAATCTGCAAGTGGATCTCCGTGTACGCCTCCATAGGGTTTCAGTGTTAAAATCGTGTGCGGACGCGGATTGTTAGAATCGGCAAGATGATGAGTTCGAATTCTCAAAACGTTTTTTTGCTCGCAATTTAACACGCTCCATAGGGTTTCAGTGTTAAAATCGTGTACGGATGCGGATTGTTAGAATCGACAAGACGATGAGTTCGAACTCTCAAAACGTTTTTTTGCTCGCAATTTAACACTGAATCCTAGGAGGAAAACTCATCTGCAGATTTCAATCAAAACGGTACATGTACGTGTACGTAAAACTACGCGCGTCTAGGATACTATTCAGTGTTAAAAAAATTCGAGCTCACCCTAAAAAACCGCTAAAATCTTGTACACGTACACGATTTTAACACTAAATCCTATGGGGATGTACATGTACACGTACACGTACATGTACAGGTGAGCTCGTATTCTCAATTATCACCTACTGTTGTCTTCTGCGTTTGTAAAAACAAAAGTTATTCACGAATCAGGTGCATCTTTTTACAGAGCGTGAGAAGCGAGTCCATAATTTTTTCTCCACTATGTTTGTATTGTGTTTCAAACGGGACAAAAACGTTATCTCCGTCAACATGTATGGTATATGGAGATTTAATACCTGGATGTCTCATTTAAACACCTCGCCTGCAGCTCGTTGTTTAAAAATTACATCCAGGTATTAAATGTCCATGTACCATACATGTTGGCGGAGATAACTTATATTATATCCAAATGAAACAAAATACTGCATTATGATTGGCTGAGAGGTACTGTGTAACTTGCAATCGACAGTGGCTTTTTTTACACCGTGTTTAACCACGGTGTAAAAACAAGAATATACAAGAGCAAGATATATGGCTAAAAAAGGACCCATTTTTAATTATTAATTCATACCTTCTGCTCGGTTATGTTAGAACAAAAATAAAAAAAACAGGAGATTTAATATTTATGTGCCATAAAATATTACAGATATGGATGTCATTGGAACTGGCTCATTGAGCCAGTTCCAATGACATCCGTATTTGTCTGGTTTTATTTAAGAAACTTGCAAAGTACAAATTTTCTGTCAGTATTTGCCCACAATGTAGGTTAAAGTATTTAGTACACTAAAATTCTTGGAAATAAATCCGTCACCCTTGTGTTTTCCAGGGTGTATGGGAATTTACACCGGTTTGGGAACTCATACACCCTTCGGCTTCGCCTCAGAATGTATGAGTTCCCAAACCGGTGTAAATTCTCATACACCCTGGAAAACTCAAGGATAACTAATAATATCCTGGTATCGATTCAAAAATAGTAGACAACCTCTATATGTTGACGACGATAAGAGTTATCAAGATATAAATATAAATTTTCATATTTCCACTACCAGTGTCCGCAACTTTCATGACCATTATTCTAGAAATGTTTTACTTATCCGACTGAGCTTTACCGTGTTTTCCAATGCGAAATACGCGATGTACTGCACTGAAAGCAAATAACCACAAATACGATTACCTTCTTCGATGTCGAGTTGTTTCTCTGTCACAAAGGCGATTATACAGTTTTTGTACAGATTTTTCTCTTTCGCCTTATTTAACATTGGCTCAGAGGGATCGAGTCCATCGATATTTGTAAAACTGCATTCTCGCAACTGCAAGTAATAAGCGTGTTAATTACAGACTACTCTTTTCAAGGCAGGCGCGTTGCCAGAATTCTGTAATATGGAGTAACCTATTAGTGCTTACGTAAATAGTTCCCTCCCTCCCAATGACCTAGTTTCAAACAATTTATTTATTTATTGGTGCCTTACGCCACATTGGAAGCTAAGACTATGTCGTGACGATGAAAAGTATGTAGTATAAAATAGGCCATTATCATCCATGAAATAATAAAAAAGAGTCGATGAAAGATGAGGAGTAAAAATAAGGAGAAAATGAGACCAGTTGTTATTTATATTTATTTTTATTGGTGTTTAAGGTCATATACCTATGCACAATGGCTAATCATGACCGTGGCAGTTTTACGGGTGAAAGAAGCCGGAGTATCCGGAGAGAACCACCGAGCAACGACGAGCAGCTGCCAGCTCCCATCATCGTAACTCCGCACTGCAACAAAGGCAGGGTTAGATTGGTTGAAGACATGCGTACCATCGACGTGCAGTACGCCTTAGTACACGGCGTCATCGTGCCCCCGTGTTGACAATCGAGGTTAAGTGCCTTGCCCAATGACACAACACGGGAGTCCGAAGACCAGTTGTTGAAGGAATTTTAAAATCAGTCGGTGAAAGGCTTGTTTAAAGCTTGTTTTGCTGCACTGTCTGCCCTGGTGCTACCCTGTCCAGGTAACCAGTAAAACATGATGTCATATTGGTCAGACATAAGAGTAGTCAAAGTCTCACTAAATTCCAAAATGAGAGGGTTTTTCAACTTGGAGTTGAGTAAAGATAGCAAAGAGAAAAGAGATTCGGAAAAAATAATCCACTTTCTTCATTATCCATTCTCGATGTGCTCAAGCGCTAGTAGTAAAGCTTGAACCTAAGCTGTAAAAAAAGAACTTTCGTTTGGTATTTTGAATGAAGTGATCTGGTCATCCGTAACAACAGCTGATGAAAATTTGTCACAATCTTTAAAACTATTCGTATAGATCATTTTCTAGCATAATTACCTATTCTACAATATATGAAAAGCCTATGACATAAATTTTAGCTTTACACACCCACCGCAGTGAACATGCCAGCAATGGGATTTAAATAGTTAAAATTTACACCTACAGTGGAACTACATACAAGTTGACCTTTGGTGACGTCGACCTGAATGCAACTTGTCACAAATTAACGCACGTCGTCTCGCGAAAGGTGAAATGAAATTGGCAATTATTTATACGTTTTTAAATGAGTTTACCCGATAAGACTCTAAAACTTAACAAACATGCATTGTCTCATATCAATAAAGCATCCATAACTCGAAATGGTATGTCATTATGCTATTAAAATGAAAAAGGCCCCCTTTCATTTTCCATTTCGTTTCGGCGATAAAATTGACGGCGGAAGTACCGCCCACAGATGCGCGTGTAAACAAAAACAGATTCGCACGTATGTATGTCTGGTGCTCAATAAAATCGAGAAAAAATAATAGCGACTTTTAATAATCTGACGATCATGGGAAAATAGCTATATAAATAAATTATTATTATTATTATTATTTTAATAAAATATACCCAAAGTAGCTTGGTGTACCAAATGTTCACCACTCGCGATGAAGTGGTGTTAACTGTGTGCCGAAGGCTCGCGGTTAACACCACTTCACCACGAATGGTGAACATTTGGTACACCAAGCTACTTTGGGTATATTCTATATGTATATGCACTACACCTTGACATTATTTAAGCACATTTTTGTTTAAACTCCAAAGCATTTGTCTCGGACGTCTTAGATGAAGCACGGTCCAAAAATAACAGTTGTTGTCTAAGATGCCAAGGAGGAATGCGTGGTTCATGGTTCTCTTTTATCATATCATATTCAGGCTTGGCGGACTTCATATGGGGTTTAATTCTAATTCCCAATGGAGAAATATGATGTTTCTGCTGTCGGTCAAAAAATTCAACTTATTACTTTCCGAAGCGTGATTTACTGGGATTTCCGGGTTTGATTATAAACGAAAACTTCACAAGTGAATTATGCAATCAACAATTGGGTCATGTATCCGTGCGCGCAAACGAAGCCACTTTGCCGTGGGTGTAATGGGAACTTCATTGTATTTTGTTTGTTTTTTTAACTCTTTACCTTAAGCAGACGACACTCGTAAAAGAATTCTTGAATAGCTATTATTTTCATTTTTTGTCTCAAAAACATAGGTTATGACCCCTCATTGGAACGAGCTCGACGAGCTCGTTCCAATGAGGGTCATAACCTATGTTTTAGAGACAAAAAATGAAAAAATAATGAGAATTAATTGGCGATTTTTGAGAATAGCGCTGGCCGTGACGTTAGGTAAAGGGTTAAATAATATAATTATCGTAAATAATGAAAAGTAATAAACAGAGTAATCGCTTGACTGGACTGGTTACGTGAAATAATTCATTCGAGGCCAGGGACTACATTGTAAAGCACTCGTGCGCATTCGCGCACTCGTGTTTGTACAACGTCCATCACTTTTCATGAATTATTTCACGTAACCAGTCCAGTCAAGCGACTAGTCTCTATATATTGAGGGTCTAAAACAGAGGTATCAGCAGGGTTCGATGGATTCGCAAGCAGTAGAGAAACATAGTGGCGTGATAGTTTCATTTTGCGCTTCTCAAGAGAAGGCTCTTCTGCTTCAACGAGCATCCATGAACCACACAACCGTAATCCAGTTGTGATCAAATAAGCGAATTATACAGATGGAGTAACGTTTTTTGGTCAGCACCCCAATCAGTGCTACCAACTACCGTGGGGGTTGGGATGGGGTGGGGGGGGGGGGTGGGGGGTCTTTGCCCTTTTATAGTCAGTCTTTAGTTGTTTTATGTGACAAGTGGAATTCAGATTATTGTCAAATAATAAGCCTAAGAATTTTAAATCTTTTTCAACTTTAATGGTACTCCCATCCATTTGCAACTCCGAATCGAGGTGGTGCTTCCGGAGCTTATAGAAATGAACACAATTAGTTTTTTTGTAGCCCATTTCTGGATTCTGTTTAAAAACAGCTGAAGTTTGCGCTCAATACCGTTAATATTTTTACTGCTATTGCAGATTAAAAAGTCGTCGATATATAATGAATGGTCTACCATATTCTCAATTGCATCGATGATGCAATTGATTTTCACAGAAAAGGGGGTAACTGATAAAATACTACCCTGAGGAATGCCCATTTCTTGGTCGTGAGGATCGGATAACGTTGATCCAACAAAAACGTGCAATTGACGATCCTTTAAAATGTTTTTAAAAATCTATAAAAATAGGCATATGCCCCCTCAATCCCATGTTGAAAAGATCTTTTAAAATCCCATACGTCCACGTTGTATCATATGTCTTTTCCGGGTCAAAGAAGATGGCGACCACATGTTCGCCCCTAGCAAACGCATTTCTTATAAACGTTTCAAGTTTAACCAAATGATCCACAGTACTTCTCTGGCTTCTGAAACCACACTTGAAGATTCGCCTGTAGATTGTTCGATTCCAGAAATCAGGCAAGGATATCATTGATCATCCTTGACATGGTTTTACACAGACAACTTCTTAAGGGATAGGCCTGTAATTACTTGGGTAGCTGTGAACTTTATCAGGTCTTGGAATGGGAAACTGACTAGTCACCCATATTTATTTGAAAATTGATAATAAAAGTTCACAAGATGATTGTGACAGTTGTTTAAAATTTTGGTAATGTATTTCGACCGGTCCGATTGCAGTACCCTTTGCTTTATGCAAGAAAGGTTCGTTGTAATCCTTTAAATTTTCCGAGGTAGATTTGATCTTTGGGTTTTTTTGTTGTTTTTTAATCTTAACGAACTACGGATTACAATTTTCAGACGACGAATGTTTCGAAAAAGTTGAGGTCAATTTGTCTGATATTTGTTTTTTCGATGTGACTAGCATGTTGTTACCTACCAGGTGTTGTACAGTTGACTTTGTTTCTTTTCATTTCCTTTAAACCTTTAAATCATTTTCCATATTTTGTTAATGGATGTGTGCTGGTTAAGTTTAGAGACATAAGTTTCCCAAGAACGTTTCGTTTTTTTGTTTGTTTTATAATTCGCCCGATTTATACGTGCATGCATGCACTCTTCCGATTCTTCATAGCCTGTTTGCAGTCATTATAACACCATGGTTTAGTGAAACATTTATGATTTGTCTGACTTTTAGGAATGACTGTGTTTGTAATGCCAAGGCAACTCTGTAGTGAAATGTTCTATTTGGTCAGCACTTTCCTCAAATGTCTTCTGTGTGAGACTTTCAGAACAAAGCGAGGAAAAAGTGTTCCTGACAGCCTTTTTAAAGTTCCACCGGGATACCCTCTCATCATTCGCAGGAATTACACTCTCCAACACAATTGGAAAGTGGTCACTCCCGTACAAGTCATCTTCAATCGTCCAAGAAAAATTAAGGAAGATTAACACTTTACCCAACGCAGACGATTTCAAAATTTATTATTGTAAATATCATTTTTTAAATTTTTTCAAAAAATTTCAAACAAAACCATATCATGTGAACCCTCTTTGGAACGAGCTCGACGAGCTCGTTCCAAAGAGGGGTCACAGGATATGGTTTTGTTGAAATTTTTCGAAAAATAATATTTTTTCAGCTGCTGAATTTGCCTATTACGCGGGCATGCAACTGAAAAATCAACTGAGGTGTAAGAACCAGATGCAGGTGAATATCCGACTCATCATTGAACAAGCACCAGTTTTATTTTGTAATAAGATCTTCTGCTGTTTTGTCTTTTGGGTCTTCTTTGTTGCAGAAATCACACAAGAGAACTATGGTCATTGAAATCACCCAACAAAATGGACGGAGTTTGGATGTGGCGAATCAGATGTTCAAGATCATTCAGGTTACGTGTTTTATTTAATGCTCAGGCATCAATTCACGCTGAAAAATTAAGTCATATTCCCCTGTCGGTCGGCAAAACGAAATATCAAAATGATATTTAGAAATCGATATTTCATCGTAGGTTCGGATGACGAATCACATGTACTTTAAACGAGTCAGCACATCAGTAATGAATTCCAGAGTCCCAAATACAAACGAATTCGAATAATTGATAGTGACAGTGACTAAATCAATTCATTAAATCAGCGGTTTCAAAGTTTGACTTTCTCATTCACCTTCCAGCGAAAAGCCGAAATCACTTTCAAATTTCTTCAGTTCAACTTCACACGTCTTCAGTGCATTGAGTTCAAAAAAAATAAAATGACGTGTCTTGTTATTGAAAATAAGAAAGTGGTGTTTTTTGTTATTGTTCTATTTCTTCGAAACACATTGCGATTATTTCAATTCGCCAGCCTTGGTAAATCGTAAAGTTAGGGGAGAAATAAGACGGGACTACTTTTTGTGCGGATATTCACACATTCCAATGGTTGGAGTTTGGTTGTTGTAATTTTTGTATGGACGCCGGTTCGGCACATAAATTTTGCGCCTTAATGGCAAATAAAGGCCACAAATTGGAGAGTTTGTAGTCGTAGAGCATTAAATAAAAAGAAAATTCACGAAAATTTGATGAATACCGAAAATATCTCGTGAGTGGCTACAAAGAAATATGAGGATCTTCACGAGCGACGCATCAAATTTTCGTGAATATCCTCTATGTATTTGGTGAAAATTTTATCAATCATAAAGTAACCGTCTTGTCTGAAGTTAGGTGTACCACGACAGTCTGTAAATTTGTTTGCAAAAGTTCAACACAGTGTATAATAACGTTTCTGACTAAGACGGATATTCCACGAACATGAAGGTCACCTTCGTCCGCTCAAGTATGATGCGAAGTATAATGCTTGAAAGCTGAATGGACTTCACTTTCCGGTTTCTGTAAAAGCGTTTCTTGCCGACAAAAAGCAACAGGTTTTTATTTTTGGCCTAACCCTTTACCCAACGTAACGGCCAAAACCGGCCAGCGCTATTCTCAAAAATCGCCAATTAATTTTCATTATTTTTTTAATTTTTTGTCTCAAAAACATAGCTCGTTCCAACGAGGGGTCATAACCTATGTTTTTAAGATAAAAAATGAAATAAAGTATTGTAAAGATGGGCGACAGTCAGATGCTAAACTAGAAAAGAAATCTTTGAGTCCCAGAGTGGGTCTGATTGAACCCCAACATATTTGTTCTCATAGCACAGTGATAACAAAGGCACCCCAAAACACTTGTTCCTGTCCCAAGGTGAAAACAAAGGTACCCAAGAAGTTTCATGAAGATCACTTCATAAATACGAGCCGTATGGAAGTTGACAAAAAACTGATTGGACCTTATTTCGGTACAAAATGGCCACTGGCAATCATCTTGAATTTTGGACCGCACCCAGAAACACTTGTTCTCGTCCCAAGGTGATAACAAAGGTTCCCAAGAAGTTTCGTGAAGATCGGTTCATAAATACAGCCTCTAGCCCAAGCCGTATTGATATGTGCACTTACTGTGTATAAGTAGCACTGAATAAATCAAAATTGATCTAATTTGCATAATTTCTGCACGAGACACAAACCTGTACTATATGTGATGTATTCCATATTACTAAACATTCATACAAAAATTTATTCAAATCAGAACTTTCATACAGAAATTCTGTACAAAAAACTGATTGCACTAATTTTGGTACAAAATGGCTGCTGGTGGCCATCTTAAATTTCGGACCACACCCGAAAACACTTGCTCTCATCCCACGGTGATAACAAAGGTACCCAAGAGGTTTCGTAAAGACAGGTTGATAAATACGGCCTCTAGCCTGAGCCATATAGAAGTTGTGTACACAAAACTGATTATATCTAATTTCGGTACCAAATGGCCACTGGCAGTCATCTTGAATTTTGGACCACACCCAGAAACACCCGTTCTCGTCCCAAGGTGATAACAAAGGTACCCAAGACGTTTCGTGAAGATCGGTTCATAAATACAGCCCCTAGCCCGAGCCGTATTGACATGTGTACTTATTGTGTGTAAATAGCACTGAAAAAATCAAAGTTAATCTAATTTGCATAATTTCTGCACGAGAAAAAAATCCCGTATTATATGTGATGTATCCCGTGGTACTAAACATTCACACAAAAATTATTCAAATCAGCGCTTTCATGTGGAAGCTCTGCGCAAAAATCTGATTACACCTAATTTTGTACCAAATGGCTGCCATCGGCCATCTTGAATATTGGACCGGACCCCAAAACACTCGTTCTCGTCGCACGGTGATACCAAAGGTACCCAAGAAGTTTCGTAAAGATGGGTTCATAAATACGAGCCGTATTGGCATTTGCACTTACAGTGCTGAAAGTAACACTAAATACATCAAAGTTGGTCTAATTTGCATAATTTACGCACGAGAAAAAAAAACGTATTATATGTGATGTATCCCATGGTACTAAACATTCATACAAAAAAAAATTCAAATCAGAGCTTTCATATGGAAGTTCTGCGCAAAAATCTGATTGCGCCTAATTTTGTACAAAATGGCTGGCAGCGGCCAACTTTAATTTCGGACCGAACTCCAAAACACTCGTTCTCGTCCCACAGTGATAACAAAGGTACCCAAGAAGTTTCATAAAGATCGGTTCATAAATACGGCCTGTAGCCCGAGCTGTATTGAATTGATGACGGATAGACGGACGCACGGACGACTGGCCATGGCATAAGCTCAAATTTGACTTACGTCAAAGTTGAGCTAAAAAATTGGTTATTCAAGAATTTTATTTGCAAGTGTCGTCTGCTTTCCATGTTAGGTAAAGGGTTAAAAGACCGAGTTCATTAAAAGTCGTCCTGATACCTCAACAATTCCATTTACGATATTATTTTTGTTCTTATTATCCATGTTTAGATAGAGAGTTGGATGGTGGACGTATGGGCGAAATAGTCCTGGTATATATCTTTGGCGACTTTTTTCCTGAATTTTGTGCAGCGAAATGCGATGCGATGGTGCTTATTTTGATCCCTGGCTTTTGATGGTTGTTGGGGTATTAACTCTGTACCCAACGTTACGGAATAAAGAGGCCAGCGTTATTTACAAAAATCACCATTCAGTTTTTATTATCTTTTCTTATTTTGTCTCAAAAATATAGCTTATAACCCCCTATTGGAACGAACTTGTTCCAATGAGGGGTCAGAAGCTATGTTTTGAGACCAAAAAATGCAAATATTTAGTTATTCAAGAATTTTGTTAGCAAGAGTCATTTGCTTTTCGTGTTAGGTAAAGGGTTAAAAGTGAAAATATATATAAGTGCTTGTCATTATTTGTCGTGCGTCCTTACTAATCTCAATTTTTGTTACCCCTAAAACTCCCTGAGATTTCATTTCTTTTGTAATATTAAGTTCACCCATATCAACTAGCTCACGTGACGTGTTCTTACGACATCTCTGCTGTTATTGGTGTCTTATGAGTACTAGCATGTGCCGCAAAATCATGTAATTATTTAATTGTCAATAATGCCACCCACGGATTTTCACGGGCACATTCTACAAGAAAACCACCTGTTCTCAATATTTACGTCTTTTACATTACCAGCAATGCACTGAATAGATTTGTATAGGATGAATGAATTTAATTTAGTAACTGGAGTATTATAAATTATCTCCGCCAACATGTATGGTATATGGAGATTTAATACCTGAATGTCGGTTTTTAAACACCGAGCCCCAGGCGAGGTGTTTAAATGAGACAGCCAGGTATTAAATCTCCATATACCATACATGTTGGCGGAGATAACGTTTTTGTCCCGTTTGAAACACAATAGAAACATAGTGGAAATGAATTTGTGAACACATTTCTCAGCTCCACAACCATTTGGACCAAATTCGTGATAATAATTTTATTTTTATTATCGCAGAAGACAACAGATAGAGTTACATCCCTTGGGTCGTTGAGGAAACGAGTAAACAGTATATTGTTGACATATCGTCCCCTGAGTTCCAATGTGTTCTATGTGCCTACTGTCACATAGAACACATTGGTACTCAGGGGACGAATTATTTGCTCTTATTTTATTTTTATGATTGTATTGTCGGAAATCCGATGATATTTGTGACTATTTTCGGGGTTTTTGGTTCGAGTTTTATAATGAGGCGAGCAGAAGCGAAAAACTTTAAATTAAACCATACAACCCCGATGTTTCGCGTGCGCTTATACCCTGGATGTTACACGCTCTCGTGTACCTTGGATGTTGGGCGCACCCTTTGTCATGGCTATTTGTCCAATACATTCTGACTAATCAAAAGACAGAATTTATCGGGATATAGGGACAATTTCATTTGTGGAGTAAATAGTAATAAATTACGATCAAGATGCAGGGTTAGAGAGGTAATAAAATTTTCAGAATCAGAATTACTGTATAAGTTTGCTAATTCGTGCAGTCTTTTTATTTTGTATGGAGTTTTTCGCCATGGTGTTATAGTGTGTGGCTTCTTCATTTATGCCTCCCATCCTCACTCCGAGCCTTACATACTTGGTGTGTCGCAACATAACACGATGCGGTAGCAAAACCGAAAGCGCATAAAGAGTATAGTCGACCAGCGTTGATGCAAGGCATATTGCTGACCGAATGATCAACCGAGTGGGGATGGTGCCAGATCATCAGAAGGTAGTCATTTAACAAAGTATTTTGTGAAGGCAGGGAAACGAAAATTACCATCGGCAACTGACGCAGACAGTGCAGCAAAAAGGAAAATTCTCAACAAGTTAAAAAATCGTTAAAAGTCAGCATAGGTTAGCAATTGATAAACGTGAGTTAAAATAAATAATAGACTGAATGACCACCCAATGCCCCCCGACGTGACACCCTTTTTGGGGTCTCTCGATTGGCCAGACCGGACCCATCAGACCATCCGCCTGCACCCGAAGTTAGGGCCAAAGCAATGTATTGAATAGGTATCTCCAAAATGGAGACTACTCTAACTGGGGCACTGTTTGTCCTCAACTGCCAGGATTCCTTTCTCAAGGGCCTTCGGAATGCACATAACGGGAGAACAAGGTGCCTGCAGGATATATTAACAGGTTAGTACCATTTGGATTCTGGCTGCATATTCAATATTCCACAGTAGACCTGCTCAATTGAGCAAACTTTCAACTCAGCAAACCTGCCGAATTGAGCAGGCTGTCATCTATCCGCCACCTAAGGACCCGCCTAGTAGGGAACCCCCCCCCCCCACCCCCCCTCCCATAGGAGTTTCAAACAATACTGATACGGATTTCAAACAATATTGATACGGCTGTGGATCAGACGCACGGTTTCTAACTACGGGGATTTCACGGCAAACAACAGTGGTATTTTGAGTAGAAAATTGATGGTCATTTCATAAAATGCAGTATACTGAATCCTGTCCTAATATCATGTACCTTCCTCAGCTCTCCAATTCTGGTGTCTCCGACTGGGTTTTCCACATAATATCCTGTCCGAGGTCAACTACAAGCAGATGTTTCACAGAGGTTCTCAAGGTATAACACCCGTGGTTATTGTTTGAAACGCTGACTGCTGATAAACGTATTAACCCTTTACCCAACGTAACGGTGAAAACCGGCCAGCGCTATTCACAAAAATCGCCAATTCATTTTCATTATTTTTTTCATTTTTTGTCTGAAAAACATTAGTTATGACCCCTCTTTGGAACGAGCTCGATGAGCTCGTACCAAAGAGGGGTCATAACCAATGTCTTTCAGACAAAATATGAAAAAAATTAGTTATTTAAGAATTTTGTTTGCAAGTGTCGTCTGCTTTTCGTGTTAGGTAAAGCGTTAAGTTGTTATAACAACTTAGCTATCTTGTAGCTGTTATAACAACTTAGCTATCTTGTAGCTGTTATAACAACTTAGCTATCTTGTAGCTGCTATAACAACTTAGCTATCTTGTAGCTGTTATAACAACTTATCTATCTTGTAGCTGTTATAACAACTTAGCTATCTTGTAGCTGTTATAACAACTTATCTATCTTGTAGCTGTTATAACAACTTAGCTATCTTGTAGCTGTTATAAAAACTTAGCTATCTTGTAGCTGTTATAACAACTTATCTATCTTGTAGCTGTTATAACAACTTAGCTATCTTGTAGCTGTTATAACAACTTATCTATCTTGTAGCTGTTATAACAACTTAGCTATCTTGTAGTTGTTATAACAACTTATCTATCTTGTAGCTGTTATAACAACTTAGCTATCTTGTAGCTGTTATAACAACTTATCTATCTTGTAGCTGTTATAACAACTTAGCTATCTTGTAGCTGTTATAAAAACTTAGCTATCTTGTAGCTGTTATAACTACTTAGCTATCTTGTAGCTGGTATAACAACTTAGATATCTTGTAGCTGAATCAGGAGTAGGAGAATAGGAAACGTCGGACTTTATGAAAAGAGCGAGAAACAATAACATTGTCAGAAAACTATAACAGATCTACGAAATTTTGTAATTATTTGTTTTTATCTTATACCTGTTGAAGATATAGCCCATGTGTTATAGATTATCTATAACACATACCCCTATGTCATATAGATTGGAGAACGGACTATAGTCTTTTTCTATATTATAATATAATGATGACATTCGCGAAATTGTTTATAAATCGTGTCAAATCTGGTGAAATTGATTATCAAACATATTTTTGTCATAAATCATAAGAATTTAGGCGTAAGTATATTTTCTGTAATTGTTTTCCCAGTTACAGGGCCACTTTCTAAGGGGAACTATACTCTATCATTCACTTGAATTTGTAGCCTTGTTACGCACCAACAGCTTTTCCGGGCACATCACATGTATTTATGCCCAACAAGAGAAAGCAGTCGACTCCACTGCAGATGAGTCGACATTTTGACACGAAATCATCCTCAAAACCCTTTTAAAAATGCAGAAAAGAACAAAAATGGTCGGTATAAGATAAATACAACAATACCATAGTGTGTTTTGATATGTTTGATATCTCAACTCGTTGAAAGTGAGTTTTTTCGCTCGGCAAGCCTAGCAAAAAAACTCACTTTCAACTCGTTGAGATATCAAACATATCAAAACACACTATGGTATTGTTGTATATTTATTTAATAAATAATGAGATTATTATTTAGTTTCATATTGGCCGTAAGTTACTTCACATCAACCTTCTACCTTCTGTCTCAGGCGGATATGAAGTTACATATCGGGCTGATGTGTCGGCCGATATGAAACTAACCAAGTAATAACCTTTAACTACAGTATAGTCGTCGTGGACCGGTCACTTTCCACGGATGGGCAATTTTTTTCCACGGATGTAATAAAATTAGATTCCAAACATCAAATATAGGAATAATCATCAAATATTTATTTAATGAAGCACCGGTGGCTCAGTAGGTAGAGGTGCAGACTGCAAGCCGAGAGGTCCTCGGTTCGAATCCCATCTGCGGCAACCGCGTTGTGTCCTTGGGCAAGACACTTCCTCTCCATTGCCCGCGTGGGGGCACGGTGGCGTTGTGTACTAAGGCGTACTGCACGTCGATGGTGCACTTGTCTTCCACCAATGCTAACCCTGCTTGTGTGGAGTTAGTATGTTGGGGAGCTGGCAGTTGCTCGCCTTTGCTCGGTGGTTCTCTCCGGGTACTCTGGCTTCCTCCACCCGTAAAACTGTCGCGGTCATGATTAGCCATTGTGCATAAATATGTGACCTTAAACACCAATACATAAATAAATAAATAATGAAGCACCGGGTACAACCCGGTGCATCATTAATTTAAATTTCCCTGATGATGATTTGTATTACCTGGTAAACGCATGCATGAACATCACTGCCCACGCGTGGATTATGACCAGTCCACGGCGACTGTACTGTATTATGTATCTGCAGAAAAGACCGGTAAAAAACAATATCCTATAACACTTTATGATTGGAATTTTCTCTGATCCTCTTGATCTATTTGTTGTTCATTATACTGTACGATTACCGATTGAAGAGTTTGTTTTCTTAGCGCAAAACTTGATGCGAACTGTACTACCGTCTGAGAGCGGTAAAAATGTACTTAAATCGATAAACTATCGGCTATTGAACAATAACATTACTTTGAATTCAGATACGTTTTTACGTTAGCGTTTTTTTCAAAAAATCGACTTGTATCAAAACTTCAGTTGAGTTCGAAGTTAAATCGAGAATCCTTAGTATCATCGTAAATGTTCTCCGAACTATGGGCTCTGGTTAAATTAAAAACATATTCATGCACTACGAAAACCCACTTTCTTAATCGAGAAGTGAATGTCCACATGGAGAAATTTAGACATTACACTGATCTTCAAAAGTCAGACTTATTGTTCCGTTTTCGATGGTTTAACTACAGGTTGGTCGTTGTTCATGTCTGGAACGTACATGCAGTTAACACTAGACGTCCTGTCTCAATCAGCGTAGAAAATGCTCGTTAGTTAATGTGCTGCATACTGTAGAAGAATAAAGTAGTCTGAAATACCCTATAGCGTTTGCACTGTGCAATACAAAACATAATGCCCCCCCCCACTAGCGTGGTTGATAGTGTAGTCACACAGTATATGAAGGGTGAATTGCAACTAAATCGCTGTGGGATAGATTTTTTAATTAGTAATTATTTACGATTTATGAGGACAAAACACAAGAATCACTCCCAAGCTTTCATCACATGGACCACCGGTTTGAATCCGGTGGTCCATGTGATGAACATTTAACTTATCGACTTTAACTAATTCGAAGGTGATTCATTGTTTTATGTCGGATCGTCACTGTTAACGCATTCATGCAATGTTGCCCACGTGTCGTTTTGATCTATAAAAGACGACCCCATTGTATCATTTTGTTATATAATAATTTGATCTCTTGACCATTCTATAGGCGGACTTCTTCCATTTATTTTCCTTCCTCGAAATGACATTTCCTTCCAAAACCCTGACACCTTGCTGACCAATACTTGTTTTGGCACGGACGAGCCAACCGTTACTCATTCCCAGTTTCTTATTCGATGTTATAGTCGTTATCAACCGATTTTATCGGTTGGTGACGAATGTCGAATAAGGAACTGGGAATAAGGAACGATTGTCACGTCCCCCGTTTTGGTATGCTTAGTTTGAATTGGGTATTTCAGAATGCAGCTGTCTCGTTCATACGGGGTAAAATGAAATTCTAGAGGAGTCTTTTCACTTGTATTGAGATGATATTATAGAAACTTTGTTTTGTTATATCCGTTCCTGTTACATCTCTTTAAATTACTCTCTAATTAATTTTTATTTTCGAAGGCATTTTATGTCACGTCGTGTTCCGCCAAGTCATTTTTTTGCAACGAATGGGTTGTAGGCAAACATATACATAAGTTGTAACAAGGTGCCCTGACAGAAAACCAGCTCGAATTATCGGTATCTACAACAAGCAATCCATTCCCGGATATAGCAACAAGGCAGAAAGGGCAAAACATAAACATTATGATCGCTTCCCTCTTGGAGGGGCGGGGGGGGGGGGGAGTAATGAAAAGCACCGGAAGGATACAGATCTATACAGTCACAACGTCGACAGATGCAAGTTTGAATCTGCTCAACAACTTGAAAGAAAAATTTTACAAACACGACCGGAATTTGCTCACGATCATTTCAAACCTAGTAATTAATAGTTGCTATTTATGTACGCTTTGCATGCAGTGAGTTTGGCACAAAGTTTATGCTGTCTGCATTTTTTAGGCTGCTATGATGTCTTCTCCGCGTAGGTATCTTTTGGAGGTGAAGGAAGGCATGATATCAATTTTTTCCAAACAGAAAGCTGCGATGCACAACAGAGAAAGGTATCTTTGTCTACAGCGCTGTCTGCAGTAGGATATTTTTATTTGAAAAAAATGACATACCGATTGCGAAACTAGACCACGACCAGCTCCTACGTCCAGGATTCTGATTTCTGATTTACTCTGTGGAAAAAGTGTAGAGAGCTTCTCAGCAACTACTTTTGGTCCATTATAATTTCCTACATGATCCTAAACAAAATAAAAGTGATACTAAAGTTTGATTTACGTAATGATGACCAATCACGGAATAGGGCACCGTAAAAGCATTGGAAGCGCTAAAACAGCCAAGTATCGGCTGTGCGACGTATTTGGTGCATGGGTATTCCAGGAATATGCGTCCTCGTGCACTGGGAATCTCTTACCCTCTCTTTGGTGGCATCACAAGCGCTAAACCTTCTTATAAAATAAACACATTTATCATATGACTTCTGAGTTTTGTCGGCTTATTTCCGTTTCATATTTTCAATAAATATTACTTAGTGCTTCTCAACACCTTCAGTTGATTTGATTTGTCTATTTCAAAAGAACTCTTTCTGATTGGTTATCACCGAAAAGATCTGTCAAATTAATGCGGTTATGACGTATGACTACGTGCAGCTGTGACTTTCATATTCAAATGCATGACGTTCAAGGTAAAATTCCATTCCTTAACATGCACTTCTTTTCTATCTAAAAGATGTGTTTTTGGCAACTGCAGCGTCATAATTATGACAAACGGAATATGAAAGTCGTGTTTTGGTCACGCGATATTTGTATAACTCGTCTACGAATTTCTTGTTTCGCCTCGCCAGAGGCTTGGCAAAAGGGAAAATTCTTAGCCTCGTTTCATAAATATTGTATGACCAAGACACTCATTTTCATATCCTCTCTATAACCTTGCTTGCTCTACGTAGTCGTTAATCTAATGAAAATGGCGCGACGCGACAGAAGTAATTTTAAATGAAAAGCTAGACCTTGAAATATCATAATATGTCTCGGAATTAGGTTATCATGCATCTATTTTATGCATTGTCATGGAATTCACACTGGGATGATTTGAACCTGTAACTGCTGATTGAAAATCAAATATGGCTCCCATTTGCGAAGGTTATCTGAATAGCAGGATCTAGATGATGAACTGACTTCAATAATCTTGTTCAGAAACTAATGACAGACCTGTATGAACAGAATAAACAAGTGCCGAAGACCTGCGTCAGATTACTGTCTCTCAAATACTCCTCCATGGTGGACGTGACAACAGTTACGTATTCCCACTTCTTTATTCGACATTCGTTATCAGCCGAGTTTATCGGTTTGTAAGGAATCTCAAATAAGGAACTGGGATTAAGTAACGGATATTACGTCCCCTCTTTTGTACATCTCATTCGTGGTGTTTTCTTGAAGATTTATCTGTTGTAGCTGTAGCACCGGTGACATCTACAAATTCATCCAAATTTTAGCTACACAAAAGAAAAATATCACGTGAGATGCTATGTCTTCGCATTTCCAGCTTGGCACGCGAGATTCTACACTGTTGTGGGCAGAAAAGTGGAGACAATTTTGAGCGGATCGCGATTCGGTCGAAATTCTCTACCCGCTTTAGTAAAACAGTATTATAGCCATATATAAGTTATAACTGGTTCCTGTTTAACAATATAGTGAGTGTAGTATCGATCGCCAATAGCCATCTACACAAAAATATTATGTACATAAGATGATTTGTGTCCTTTATCAAATTATTGTTTGTGGGATAAGACTTGTTAATTTGTTTGTACTTTTGGGATTATTATACTAAACAGGTCCCGTCTCACATTTTTTTCTCCGATAAATTAAAAGAAAATGTATTTCAATTCTTATAATGTAATTTGAAGTAGTTGGCTGCATATTTTAATTTGATAGAGGTAAAGAGATATAAAACTTAACGCATCAATTCACACATGCAATTTTCCACCAATTCATTGATGGGAGCACATTCACAAACACACCATTCACTATCAAGTCCGTTCGTATTTTATTTGTCACCGAAACACTTTACAGCCCACACTATGATACGGGGTCCATTCAGGTCAATGTGGGTCTAAATGACATAAGCTGAGAAGGATGAAAGAGCAATCAACATAATGCAAGCAATAATAGTACTATTATTACTGTAATCGTTCACCTGGCAGAACTGCAAAAAATGTGATTTCCCATGAGGTTTCCATGGTAACTATGAGTCATAATTGTGGCCATGTTTGCAACACGATCAACATCACATGATGATCGTTGGTAGACGTTGTCCAAGAGAGCAACCGTGTGAAGGTTAAAAACAGTTGGCATGGTAGTTTCAGAGGAGAAGATTTTTGAAAATCGACTAATCAGAATATACAAAATGAGGGACAGTTAAAGAGAACCCCCCCCCCCCCCCCCCCCCATAAACCATTCTTGCCAAGAAGTCTGGTTCACATTGGCTCAGCAGTTCCAGATAAGAAGATGGAAATGTGATTTCCCATAGGGTTTCTAAAATAACTATGCAGACAAGTTTGCGGCCTGATCAACATTAAATGACGATCGTCGCCATAAGGTATCCCAATCATCAACCATGTGAAGTGTCGAAACAAGTGACCTTGCACTTTCAGGGGAACATATTTTTCAAAATCCACCAATCAGCTTCAAAGAACGCCTCTGGCGGCCGTGTTTCCACCCAACGCGAACAACATGAGGACCGTTTATACAGAACCTCCCATAGAACATTCCTGCCAAGTGTGGTTCACATCGGCTCAACAGTTCCAGAGGAGAAGGTGAAAATGTGATTTCCCATAGGGTTTAGTTTCCATGGTAACTAAGTGCCACAATTGCGGCCATATTTGCAACCAGATCAATATTAAATGATGACCGTTGGTAGAGGGTGTCCCGGTCATCAGGTATGTGCAGTTTCAAAACATTTGGCCTTGTAGTTTCAGAGGAGAAGATTTGTGAGAATCCACCATTTTTCGATTTCTAGAAATCGAAAGAGTAATCTGTTTCGCTTGTTTTTTTTTATAGACACCAACGAAATCAGCTTGCCTATAGAGTTGGTAGGTTTTTAAGGCTGTACTAAGTGCATACCCGATAGGAAATTGATTTTGTATAACAACTCTACCGACTGTACTCTTTCACATTGGCATGAATAGTGTATGATTAAAGTTGAAGTCAGGGCGGGTGAACAGTCGGGCGGGCAGTCGGTTTTCGGACAGGCAAGCAGGCAGGAAGGCAGGCAAAGGCAGTATCATAGCAAAACCGTTTAGCAAATAGACCTAGCACACATAATGAATTCTGTTTCAATAAAAATCAGAACAGGAAGGTTAAAGAGTATTTTGAAAATTACAATTTTTCAGACATTGCTCTCTTTCAAATACCTTTGGATAGGTAAAGGTCACACAAAACACAACATTTTATTCTGTCATTATGTCTATATCTTTAATGATAAAATCAAAGCAATTGCCTGGAGAATACTGGTCAGTATACAAGCAAATAGCACCTGTCATCAATCACAGCTTGACATGCAGGTTCTGATAAGAGACTTGAAGTAATTTTAACATGGATCAGAAAAGTTGTTTCATTTAGATTAGATCCCCACATAAAGCTGTACACAACATTTTGTCATTTTCCCAATTCTCAGTGGGGAAAACTGGAACCAACTCTTACCAAATTCTAAAAAAACGAGTATTTTGCAGACAGTGTCGATCGTCATGCAGCCAGGAGAGGCATTGGGTTAAGCATTAGAATATAGCCTACAAATGCAAATATTCTCAACAAGTTTTGATACAAACAGATATGCAAATTGTTTTCAGAACTGACTGGGAAAACAAGCCAAACTTGTCAAATTTTGTTACAAATCACCACTTTTTGATAGTACTACAGAACGTGGAAAGTGTATTATCACTAAATCGCCCGTAGAGTGGAAATTCCACCAAGAAATAACTGCAAATTTATTGCAAAGCATAACAATCATTAACAAAGTTCCAGCAATATGGACCTCCGAGTTAAACCCAGAGGTTCATTGGCTGAAACATTGCTTGTGTTTTTTGTCCATACTTACAGAATTTGAAACTGATACTTTGGGTGATTATTCTACTCCACGGGTGATTTAGTTACAATCAACTATCCACGTACTGTACTATTCAGGCTACCATGTTAGCCTAGGGTTTATGTTTTCATAATAGCATAGTCGTTCCTCTTATATTGGGTGTGCCAGTCATCAATCATGTGAATGAAGTTTCAAAACATTTAGCCTTGTAGTTTCAGAGGAGAAGATTTTTTTAAAATCGATCAATCAGAGCCACAGAATGCCTCTGGCGGCCACGTTTTTCCATCCGCTCAGACCATTTCTGCCAAATGTGGTTCACATTGGCTCTGTAGTTCCAGAGAAGATGAAAATGTGATTTCCCGTAGGGTTTCCATGGAAGCTTTAAGCCGCAATTGCGGCCATGTTTGCAAGCCGACCAATAAATGTGGATCACTGGAAGAGTGACCCATTCATCAAACATGTGAAGTATCAAAACATTCTGCCGTGGAGTTTCAGAGGAGAAGATTTTTGAAAGTCCACTAATCAGAACAAAAGAACGCCCCTGGCGGCTTTTCGAGCGACGGGAACAAAATGAGGATCGTTTACAGAGAACCTCCCATAGACCATTCCTACTACGTTTGGTTCGCTCAGTAGTTTCAAAGAAGAAGATGAAAATGTGATTTCCAATGGGGGTTTCTATGGTAACTAAAATCTTCAATTGCGGTCATGTTTGCATCCCGATCAACATTAAATGATGATCGTTGGTAGGCTGCCCAAGCATGAAACATTAGCATTGTGGTTTCAAAGGAGAAGATTTTGGAAAATTCACCAACCAGAATCAAAGAATGGATCTCAAGGTCATGTTTTTCAGCCGATGAGAACAGAATGGGGATCGTTGGTAGAGGACCTGCAATAGACCATTCCTGCCCAGTTTGGTTCATATCGGTTCAGCGGTTCCAGAGAAGAAGATAAAAATGTAAAAAATTACGGACGACGGACGCCAAATGATGGCCAAAGGGTTATGTGAGCTAAAAAGCCTAAAATTTCAACTTAGTTTTATTTATTGGGGATTAATGACACCTTTAACAACCAGTGATATGAATTTTTCGGATATAGGAAGTCGAAGAACCAAGAAAGAAACATCGAACAGTGGCGAGTAACTGCCAAACTCTCCAATTTACTAACCCAACAAGTGGGATTAGCACCCGTCGATTAACCCTTTACCTAACCTGAAAAGCAGACGACACTTGCAAAAATAATTCTTGAATAACTAATTTTTTTCATTTTTGTCTCAAAAACATAGGTTATGACCCCTCGTTGGAACGAGCTCGACGAGCTCGTTCCAACGAGGGGTCATAACCTATGTTTTTGAGACAAAGAATGAAAAAAATAATGAAAATTAATTGGCGATTTTTGAGAATAGCGCTGGACGGTTTTGGCCGTTACGTTGGGTAAAGGGTTAATGTCATCCAAACTGTATTCTATAGCCACAGACTTACCAGAAAAAAAAAACGATTCCATAAAATTAATGAGATTACTGCGAAAGTGGGACTGGTGATCGATGGGATCCCCTTTTCATTGTATAAGCCGAAGAGGCGAAAGCGCCTTTACTTATAGGAGCAATTGCTCAGATTGCACTTCGACTGATTTCGTAAATAATGGACTATGTAGCTACTGAATGACTGTTGAAGGGGGTTTTATAACTGAGATTCCTGTGAACTTGTGAATGGTGATAGATGAAATGGCAGCGACGAAGGAGCACTTGCTCTCATTTCGCTTCTAATCATTTCGTAAAAGGGATTCTCCAGCCACGGAATGACCATTGAGAGGGATTCCCTAAGTGGATTCCTGTGAACTAGAGCCTGGTAATCGATAGAATCCACTTTTCACCAAATTGCGCTTAACCCTTTACCTAACGTAACGGTCAAAACCGGTCAGCGGTATTCTCAAAAATCGCCAATTAATTTTCATTATTTTTTTTCATTTTTTGTCTCAAAAACATAGGTTATGACCCCTCGTTGGAACGAGCTCGTCGAGCTCGTTCCAACGAGGGGTCATAACCTATGTTTTTGAGACAAAAAATGAAAAACATTAGTTATTCAAGAATTTTTTTTTGCAAGTGTCGTCTGCTTTTCAGGTTAGGTAAAGGGTTAAAAGTATTTATCATACGAGCAATACTTTTGGACTGTCCTGAAAAGGGGAGTTGGTAGCCATAGACTGACAATAAAAAGGGATTATGTAAGTAAGATTCCAATGGTGGGATTTCTACCCGAGTCCATGGATCTTCTAGTGGTATTCATAGTGGTGGTGGTAGCTGTGGCAGAAAAGTGGTAGTATTAATAGTAGGAGGCCGCAAGTATAGAACACGTAGGCTCTAGCAGTTGTACGAATATGGATAGTACTTAGTAGCTTGGCAAATAGTTGGTTATTAGTGGTGGGGTATGAGCAGTAGTGGGGGACAATAGAGCCGTGCTGCCAACGTACGGCTGATATCAGTGAGTGGAGACTGTGGTAGCTGAAGAAACTATGGTAGTCATCGGATATTTTGTTCTGGCGGAGAAAGTAGATACCCAGGTAGAAGGTACTGGTATAGTCTGGTAGTAGTACAACTTCAAGGAGATTGAGAGAGAGAGAGAGAGAGAGAGAGAGAGAGAGAGAGAGAGCTGATAGTGTTATTGCAACTGTAGACCAGGGATGGCAAGGTCGGTTGTATTGGCTGGTAGTGAAATGACAGGAGACAGTAGTAGTAGATGCCAATTATAGGTCTGGAGGGCCCAGGGTCCTTTTAGGAAACTGTAGTGCTGGATGGATGCAGTGGAAGCCGATCTGAGGGAAGATAGTGGCGACCATGAACATGTCTTAACCCTTTACCTAACACGTATGGCAGAAGACACTTGCAAATAACTATTTTTTTACAAAAACACACAGGTTATGATCCCTCATTGGAACGATCTCAACGAGCTCGTTCCAGTGAGGGTCACAAGCTATATTTTGAGACAAAAATAAAAAAAATAATGAAAATTGAATGGCAATTTTTGTGAATAGCGCCGGCCGGTTGTGGAGTTACGTAAGGCAAATGGTTAAGAGCCATGAAGGATGGTATAAGAGCTTAGACCCGCCTAGGAGTTACCAAATCCATAGGATGAGCTAGGCCCGCGGTGGCGTAGGAACCGGGTGGGTAATGGGGGTATTTACCCCTCCCCCGCCCCGCCCCCAAAAAAAAAAATTTCAAAACTTTGTAAATCATATCTAGCATCTACAGGAAAATAACTACACACTTCTGCATATTCTACATTATACAGGCGCACATAAAAACTGTATGATCTACACCATTTGCAGTGCATAGAAAAGTAGGTAGTCGATGTCACTGACTGATTTGAGGCTCAACAGGTTAACATCTTCCTCTCTGACATGCATCTTCCATTAACTCTTTAGTTCAAACAGTATCTATTACAAAAAAGGCAAACGATAACAGATACTTTGCGAACATTAATGTGAATTCGACAGTTAGCTGAACGCTTTTGTAAGGCCGTTTCCACCAACACAAGATCACAAAGATTCGTCGATGACAATAGCAGGTATGAGTAGTAAGTACAAACTGTGTTTATCTGCATTATACAAGCGTTTGAAAAGCGACAATAACTAATCTTGTATAGAAACAGTCAGGGAGGGTTGAGCTGCAAGAAAAGTTTGAAAGTGTGGGGTGGATTCATTGCGTAACGTTATTTATTTGTGTCTAAAGTCACACACCTATGCAAAATGACTAAACGTGACGTCAGATGGAAATATAATCAACCCCAATCATTTGCCACCCACGACGCCCATTTGGAGGACTTCCACCCAAACATTGGTAACAGAGTCTCGTTTGATCAGTAAGGCTTCGCCTGTTTACCACTGTAAACAAGTGTAGCTTTATTTGCAGTCATTCCCACAGAGATCATCTTGATATTAATTGTGGGTTAGTATTTATTATAGTGTATAATTATATAAGATGGGCTAATACTACATTGGGGTTAATTAATGAAATCGCTTACTTGATAATATAAAGTCGTGTACCACTTCAAAGATAAGGCGGTTGTCGTCATTACTCGGGAATTCTGAACCGCATAGAAGTATAGAGGAGTCCGCTCCAAACGGAAGGAGATTAATTGAATAATTACGAGCATCGGAGAAAATTGGATAATGCAGGAGAAAATGACCGGGAGTCTCTTCCTCGCCACACTGGCATAGGGGGTTTGGTGATAAGTGGTTGTGATATAAGTGAAAATTGAGGTTACTACACCCTAGTCGTAATCTACAATGATATATTTGGGCTGTGCGAGATTTCGATCTACAGTAGAACCTTGGCGGTCGTCGATAGCCATCGTTTAGAAAAGTCTTCAAGTTTGTCAATGATGAGTTTTCACGCACGGACAAGGGCAGATTATTCGATTGGTCAGTACCGCTGGGTATGAGGGAAGATTTATACATTTCAGTCCGACAGAACGGACCTGATCGAAGACTAAGTGAATGATTGGTCGAGGAAGCAATTGGTGGGATTTTACTGGAGATTTGTGGAGGAACCATACGGTGGTACATTTTGATGAACTGGATTAACTTGTGTTTGTGACGTCTATCTTGCATCGGTTCCCATCCAATTTCCGTATAAAGTAAGGACTTATTAGCACTGACGGTTGCCTCAGTAATAATCCTTGCCGCAGCAATCTGGATTTTTTCCATTTCCTCCACTTCAGTTACAGAACAGTTATCCCAAACAGTGTCAGCGTATTCAAGGAGGGGCCTGATAAAAGCAAAATATATTTTTTTCTAAGACACTACTAACTAAGTTAACTTTGTGCTTACTGAGTAAGTCTAACCGGGACCAGGCCTTTGAGCAAATATGGTCGATATGGTCATTCCATGTACACGTGTTATTTAATAGGACTCCCAGATGTTTATGATTAACGACTTCAGATATCTAAAAACCGTCAAAGAACAATGGTGGATGGAAAATAGGGCTACTTTTTCGAGATATTAGCATACTCCAAGTTTTATTTGGATTGAACTCTACCAACCATGTTTTAGCCCAATGTTCAATTGTGGCCATATCATGATTAATTAGTGTCGAAGCTTGTTCTGGGTTTTCTATAGTTGGATATAAAGAAGTACCATCTGCAAATAGGCGTATACTGAGCAGAAGATCTTCGGTTATATCGATGATATATATAATGAACAACAAGGGTCCGAGAATAGACCCTTGTGGAACACCTGCATTTATGGTTCTCCAGGAAGAAGTCTCAGACGATATCACAATCTATAAGATACGATTTGAGGAACAACAGAAGTTCACCCGAAACACCAATACTTTCCAACTTGTGGATAAGACCTACATGCCATACTTTGTCAAAAGACTTGCTGACATCACAGAAGACAACCCCAACTTCTTTGCCATCATCCAGGGCGTGACAAAATTCATCGTATATGTCTGTGAGTTGGAGGACTGTTGAATCACCGGGTGTAAACCTGATTGAAATTGGCTGATTTGATTTGATTTGATTGTCAATCAAGAACTCCCAGAAGCGTTTGAATACACATTTTTCAAGTAATTTTCCAATACAACTAATCAAAGATATTGGCCGATAATTCGTCACAGAATTGGAAGGGTGTTTTTTTGAAAATCGGGGAGACGTTAGCTTTTTTCCACAATGATGGGAAGTACGAGTTGTTCAATAGTATATTGAATAAGATGGAGAGTGGCTCACATAAGGATGATTTACATTCTTTTAGAAGACGCGGGCTAATTAGATATGGACCGGATGCCTTAGAAATTTTCAACGATTTCATTGCTGTATGTACTTCATTGCAATGTAAAGTGATACAATCAATAATTACAGAAACACGTGTTGATGCATAAGGCAAGGAAGCATTCGAATCATCAGCTGTTGAGATAGAACTGAAGTATTCATTAAACACTTCAGCTTTCTCAACATTTCACGAGTATATTTGGTCGGAGTGGGTGAGAGTAGGAATTCCTGAGTAACTGCTCCCGACGACTGTTTTCAAAGTCTTCCACCACTGTGATGGCGGCGTTTTGCTACTTATTAGCGTGGACTGGATTTTCGACAAGTATAAAGCTTTGGACTTCCTTATAGCAGATACAACATTATTCCGTTTTAGTTTGTAGTTTGCCCAGGCATACGAGGTATTGGTACGTTTAGCAATGCGATATAAACGTTTTCGCTGTATGAGCAGTGATCTTATTTCATTGTGCATCCATTTCGGCTGGTCTATTCGCGTGGTAATGAATTTGTTAGGTATGTGGGCGGATGCAGTTTCAAGTATTTTGTCAGTAAACTTGGACACTATGCTATCGAGACATTGGTAATCAAAGAGGACACTATGTTATCGAGACATGGCCCATCAAAGATGGCATTCCAATAGACATGGGGGAAAGCCTCATTCAACGCTTCATAATTTAACCCTTTACCCAACGTAACGGTTAAAACCGGCTAGCGCTATTCTCAAAACTCGCCAATTAATTTTCATGATTTTTTCATTTTTTGTCTTCAAAACATAGGTCATGACCCCTCATTGGAACGAGCTCGGCGAGCTCGTTCCAATGAGGGGTCATAACCTATGCTTTGGAGACAAAAAATGAAATAAAAATAGTTATTCAAGAATTTTGTTTGCATGTGTCGTCTGCTTTTCGTGTTAGGTAAAGGGATAAACACCAAAAATTAACAGCAACAATACCTTGATTTTTTTTCTCTTGAGAAGGGAGGAAATGAACTCTCAGTAGTTCATATGTCACAAATTTTCCTGGTATCCCCCTCCCGCACTCTCTCCCGGGGTCGGCTACGCAGAGCGGGCCACCAAAGGCCGCCGTGCTGTCCCCTACAAGCTCCCATTTACAATACCCCCCCCCCTCCCCACAATATTATAAGCTACCTACGCCCCTGAGCTAGGGGCAAATAAGAAGTGAAAAGCTAAACGCCAAGACAGAAGCACAACTCCATATTAGTCTACAGAAACCCACATTAGTCCATATCAGTCGACAAAGGTCTACAAAAAAAATTCATATCAGTCCACCAACAATGGCCATCATTGATCCACAAATATCAGTATGTTCCTTGCGTTATATGCTTTGAGTGCACTACCACACAAGCGCATCTCTGCTCATTCAGCTTATGCCCATGCACAACATATCTCGCGACACCTATCCTGCACTCGATGTTGTACACTTCGTTACACACTGTGTACTTGTAGAACGTATTAAAAGGAGGGGCGGGGCAGTCTTTTCAAATCTTCTAAAACTTGGCCGAGGGCAGAGTTCGGGACCAGGTCCGAAATATCTACAGTTAAGACTAGAAGTCCTGTCATGAAATGCGCACAAATAGCACGTTGATCTGCGCGTCAATTTACGCGTTATGACCATCAAATTCTGTACACATGGCCTGTGCACAAGCAATGTTTCAGCCAATGGACCTCCGGGTAACCCGGAGGTCCATTGGCTGAAACATTGCCTGTGTTTGCTATGAGTAACCAGGAGAACCTGTCGTGCTTTGGATGTCATTAGATATAGCAATTGCGCGCAATTCCTACGCGCAGTTAAGCCTAGATAAGCGCACAGTTCGTGACAGGACTTCTAGTTTTAACTGTATGAGTAGGTAAGAAGAGGTGACGTTCTAGCGCGAAAGTAGCCAGGAATAGCCAGGCATAGCCAGAAAAATGAAGACTAGATGAAGCGTGGTCAGGACGAACCGGAAACGAGGTGAAAATTCGAGCCAGTTTAACATCTTTTGTGGAAGTTGCCGTGTTCTATTCGCTACTCGATGTCGATTTGTTTCTGCTAATTGGACACACACCAGTCGAACGGAGCAAACCTTTTGGTAGCCGTGCTGTTATGGCAGTGGCTGTGGAAAGTATAATTGAACCTCAATAAACAAGCATTCTTTCACTTCGCAAATACATTCTGGGTTGCAGTCTTTATAATGAAGTGCTAAAAAAAATTTTTGTATCTTTTTATCATCAAAAATTAATAGAATTAACGAAAAAGATTTGTTGCTTCTAATCATAAAATTTTAAGTAGGCTTTATTGCAGTTTTTAGTTGCATTTTGCATCAGACAACAGTCACAATCGTTAGATATATGAGTGATAAACGTTTGCATCTAGTGTAAATGCGCCCTTAACCCTTTGAACTCCAGAGGCCGCTTTTTTCCGGCCGGCTCACAAGCTACGCCATAATTCCATTAAGGGGGATGACTGCAAGGTAAATGTGTGGTGTAGACCAATCAATATTTTCAACGTGCAGCCCTAAGGCTAATAAATATGGACACTTCCTATTGCTACCATGCAACTGACATGGAAGATACGACCAGGGTTCAAAATTTCCTTTGCCAAATGTTTTTAAAAAATCAAATTTGCCTCTGTGCGCAGTTTGAACAAGCTCAACCCTGCACGCAGTGCAGACGATAGCTTAATGTATTATTCTAAGGATTATTTTTTCAAATTTTTCAAAAACCGTCAACAAAACCATATCATGTGACCCCCTCATTGGAACGAGCTTGATGAGCTCGTTCCAGTGTGTGTGGGGGGGGGGGGGGGGGGGGGGGGAGGTCACATGATATTCTTTTGTTGGAATCGTTTTAATATTTTTTTCAACTGCTGAATTTGCATATTACGTGGGCGGATGCCGTCGATCCGTTTGGTAAAGAGTTAAGTTCTAACCTTACACATCTAAACGCGATACGTGCAAAACAATGTCTTCATTAACTAAATATTTTCATTTTGCAACAAAAGTATAGCTTATGGGTCCCCATGATAGCGTGCTCAACGAGATCGTTCCGTTGAAGGGTCATAAGCTATGTTTTTGAAAACAATTGCCGAGAGGATAGGTGCTAAAGGTCCTGGGATCGATCTTCGGCCAGGGAAGTTCTCAAGGTATCCAAACATTCTCGGGCTGTTATCAATTAAAAGGGTTTATGCCGTTGTGTTGGATGAAGAAGTGAAAGGCCGTCCACTGCACGGAGAGAGACACCCCCGTGCAGGCTCGAGATCTCGTCGTGTTATTCGAGAAGGAGGAAGTCATAAAATAGTCGCTACGATTGTCGCTAACCCTTGTAAAACAAACACGAGCTTAACGTATTTCTGTTAGAGTTCGAGACAAAAATAATAAAAAAACAGTTTCTTTTTTATTGGCGCTGGAGAGATATAAGGTAGAGGGTGATTTTTATCAACCATTAGTCGACTTTTATTCACCCTTCTTGATATAGAAGTATTGTTTTTCTTTTACAATATAGCTCCCTGTTTCTAAGCATTTCTATTTTCTGGAGTACCTTATAATATTCGTCCCGTTTTGCCAACTCTTCGTAGAGATCCATCAAATCTTCGCCAGTCCCATCCGGTGCAATAATTCTTTCAAAGATTTCTTGAATTGGCAATTTCGTAATTTCATCCGACATATTTCCCGTTCACAATTTTGAAGTTTCTGGAATACAAATGTCATCAACATGGTGTACACGATTCGGCAAGACTTTGCAACAGTGTATATGTTCTTTCTCTGCCGCAACATCGATATTTTCATAATGAATGGCAAATTACGCAAAGTTACGTGTTGATAAGATTTTACTGGGTTTAGATAAAAAAAAATCCGATCTTGAAATGTTTCTTGTGTTACGTCCTTGAGCACGATTTTTTAGCCCACCTGCTGGTCTAGCACAATTTGCAGTTACGGTTCAGGCCTTTAGATTACACGTGGTCTAATGTGATCACAACAGCAAATATGAATCCAGCATATAGTAGCCTCGTGTGAGACAAATGTACAGGTAATTTTCTCTTCTGCATATACTTGTCAGATTTCGCCCTTGGAATCATAATTAACAGCTCCTGTTACAGGCGTTCAGCGTTCTTATTATTACTTCTCCTCTTTCAGCTAAATATTACTCGAGAAGATTTCTTAGTTTCTGGTGTTAAGCCAAAATCCTAAGTAAACTAAGGTAAACATAACTTTTAATCGGAAACGCCACAAATGCGAATATATCAGTAATAGGACATGCACCGAGCGGGGCCGGCTGGATGGATTTAGCGAAAGGCCTAGGAAGTGACAGCATAGTCACGTGAACAGGTTGGGTCTCGTGAGGCTGTCATGGTAGCTTACATGAACGGGCATGTTGGGACGCCATCACCCTGGTGAAACCTGGTGTCAGTGCGCATGCGTAGTGAGTTTGTTAGGGTGACACGTGTTTCCATAGTCCCTTTTGTTTACTGAAGGCTGTCATCGTGGTTTTTATGGTGGTACGTGGTTTCTATGGTGACATGTTGTCCTACAATAGGATGGGGGTGTGTTCGGCGGGTATGTGCGATCGATCTGGAGTAAATCTAATTACCACAACTGAACCGACATTTACCGAAAGTTTTACAGTTGTCCATTTCTACTTTGATGATACTTTGATGATACTTACTTGGTTACTATGTGCCTAAAAAGCTGCCACTGTGTCTCTTGTGGACACGTGTAATTAAACTGGAGTATCTTTACTGGTTCAATGTCCAAGAAGCCTCGTTTTGTGCATATTACAGACGCTATTCTATCTACTCTAACTATAACAATCTATCGAATTCTAGCTACTCTTCGAATACCTCTGGTTTCAACTATTACCACCGTTCAAGTCTCAGAATGTCTAATTAGATTGAATCGTTCCCATAATCTATATCTACCTATACAATTATTTCTCTTGTGTATAATGAAGGGCTCTATGATCTTTAAATCTGAAAAACAATAGAATAGGCAGAGGAGGAAGTGGCATATCGCGAACGACTCGAATCTTATCGAGCAAATAAGCTATCGAGTAGAGCTTTGACACGATCGGTTCACCGAGTTCGGTCATGGACTTCCCACGGACTACATTTTGAATGGCTAATGTACCATCCGTCATGTTGAGATAACATTCACTGCCATGCCAGAAACATCCGTGGAACTGGTAAACTGTTTCGGTGTCTTTACATCAACAATCTACGGGTACTTGATGTCAACCAATCTGCTTTTCTGTGTCGCTGAATTCGTATCGGATGTGGTCAATCAAATACAGCCTCCGAACACATCCCTGTCACTTTGTAGGACAATGGGTCACCATAGCAATCTCGTACCACAATATGGATGGAGGCTTCCAGTAAACCAAATCGATGACGGAACGACGTGTCAACCTAACATCGCGCGCTTAACATGCACACTGACATCACACATTACCATGTTAATGGCATGTGAACTAACATGATAACCACACATGACGTGACTGGGTTACGCGAATATGATGTCAGGTCCTAAGTCCACCACTGGGTCCACTTAATCGGACCTGCTCGGATAAATGCCCTAATACGCATATCAGATCTCATGCTCTTACAGAGTTCCCCAGTAATCTGTGTGGACAGCATCACTCATACGACAGATCGTATACGACTATGTTGACGCAGATTACCCTTTCACTGGCGAACTCTGTGTTTTCGTCGTACTTAGTTATCTTTTACAGTACAGTCGCGATGGATTGGTCATAATCAACACGTGGGCATGATGACCAGGCATGCGTAAACCAGGTAAAAAATAGCATCATCCGAAAAATTTTAATTGATGATTGTTCCGATAATTGGTGTTATGAGCCTATTATTATTGCGTCCGTGGAAATATTGCCCACTCGTGGAAAGTGACCAGTCTGTATGTTGTTTATATCGACAGGTTGGTCCAAAACTATATTGCTTGCTTTTGGGAAGGTTGACCCCACAACATGTATATGCGGCCGGAAAACTGCAAAACTCTTTCAAAAAACTTGAATACCACATAATGCTAAAAAGTGTTTTGATTCTCAGGCAATCCCTCATTGAATTTGAACCCCCTCACTGGGCATTTTTATTGCCTTTCAGTGTCTTCCAATATTAGTACAAACTCAGGGAGACCTAAATGTTTTACATTTTTTGATTGATGCATATTTTAGTTGCGTCTCCAATATGTTTACAGTGTTACAATTTATGGGAGAGTGCCTATAAGCACTCTTCTACGGCAGCGTATGGGGGTCACGATCTTTTCATTTAATAATCTGTTTTTACAGATTAGTAATCTGTTTTTACAGATTAGTAATCTGTTTTTACAGATTAATAAACTGTTTTTACAGATTAGTAAACTGTTTTTACAGATTATTACGAGACTGTTTTTACAGATTATTACGAGACTGTTTTTACAGATTATTACGAGACTGTTTTTACAGATTTTTACGAAACTGTTTTTACATATTATTACGAGACTGTTTTTACGGATTAGTAAACTGTATTTACATATTAGGAGACTGTTTTTACAGATTATTAGAAGACTGTTCTTACAGATTATTACGAAACTGCTTTTACAGATTCATAAACTGTTTTTACAGATTAGTAAACTGTATTTACAGATTATTAGGAGACTGTTTTCACAGATTATTAGAAGACTGTTTTTATAGATTATTACAAGACTGTTTTTACGGATTATTAATCTGTATTTATAGATTATTAGGAGAGTGTTTTACAGATAATTAGAAGACTGTTTTTACAAATTAATTAGCCATTCGATTATTTGTTAGTAGTATGGCATGTTCCAGATTGTGCGCTATTACCCGGACTTTTGGGGAAGCTGCTAGTGTTAAATTCACTTGGGAACCGGACTATCACTAGTTGGGGAATTTAACCCTTTACCCAACGCAGATGATATCAAAATGTATTATTTTAAATATCAGTTTTTCAAATTTTTAAAAAAAATTTCAACAAAACCATACCATGTGACTCCTCGTTAGAACGAGCTCGACGAGCTCGTTCCAACGAGGGGTCACATGGTATGGTTTTGTTGACATTTTTTGAAAAATAATATTTTTTCAACTGCTGAATTTGAATATTACGCGGGCGGATGCGGGCGATTCGTTGGGTAAAGGGTTAAAGGCATGACATCTGTTTAACTAATGTGCTCAACTTTTTACTAATCAAATAATGGGAAATGCTGTTAGTTACAGTACTGCCATTAGCGTGGTCGGAGAATTTCGACAAAATTGGAAGACAGTCGATCCTATTGAAGTTCTCTGTCTGCTTTTCTTCCCGAAATACTTTTGAATCGCATCTGTTGAAACGCTATTTTTTTCATGATTCAGTCTGAATTGTTCAATATTTCATTCATACAATATCATGAGATCGCCACTCTATCGCCCTCTGATCGAGTAAGAGAATGCTTAT
This sequence comes from Pictodentalium vernedei, assembly GCA_031216915.1. Taxonomy (NCBI): domain Eukaryota; kingdom Metazoa; phylum Mollusca; class Scaphopoda; order Dentaliida; family Dentaliidae; genus Pictodentalium; species Pictodentalium vernedei. The sequence continues at coordinate 79,205,813 of CM062295.1, forward strand.
CCGATCACATTTATGGAATTGCTTATTCTTTATGGTTTCTAACGAAAGTTTCAGCTTCTTGAATTATGAAGTCGCGCGATACGAAAGAAGAACTGATTCGGAAAACACAAGTGTTTAATAACAACACGAAAACAGATAACATCCAACGTAGCCATCAAATATTGTAGCCGAATCAAACAGAGAATCCAATGCCACCCAGCGAGAAGAGATGTGCAAATCTGACAATGGTTTCCAAATATCGAAATGTGCCTTGGGTTGTTTGTGTTATGGGAAAATAGTGCGAGCGCGGTAGCTTAGTGGTTACAGAATTGAACTTCAAAAACGGAATGTCCACGGTTCGATCCCGGCCTGCGTTGTGTCCTTGGGCATGCACTTCATCCCGACTGCCCACGTGTGGACACGGTGGCGCTGTGTACTGAGGCGTACTGCACGTCGAGGGTGCACTTGTCTTCCACCAATGCTAACCCTGCTTGTTTGGAGTTATACGTTGGGGAGTCTGACAATTGCTCGCCGTTGCTCGGTGGTTCTGTCCGTGTACTCCGACTTTCTCCACCGTAAAACTGTCCGACACGAGGTGACCTTGGCTGTCGAAAGTGTCGTTAAACCCAAATAAATAAATAAATGGACTAATTATGCCCTCGCCCACAACTATGTACCGGAAGTTCGTAGAAGCCGTACTGTGATCCTCCTTTCTCCAGAACAAGGTTGTTTCAACATAATCCTGCACGCGTCGATAGTAATGCCAAGAAAGACGTTTAAAAGTTGTAAGAGAGATTAAAATCAAGACGATGAAGTAAGATGGGATGAGGTGGTGTTCTGCAGATCAACAGAATAATGAAAGGAGGTGGTGGTGTTATGAAGCGTTGTTTCAGACACAACATGCCCAAGTAGACATACATATTTAGGAATGCCAGGGAGGTATAGAAGCCTTCTTCTGTCAGGGAGCCACTGAGGTGAGAGTTGGGAAGAGGTCAGCAGTAGCAATAGTCACTGATACCACACTTCCGGTAAGTTGACAATAGTAGTGGGAGAAGTCGATATTGCTTCTAGAGGCGAGGCAGTTGTGTTGGAACCCATTAGAATAGTACAGTCACCGTGGACTGGTCGTAATCCGGGGTAGACAGGATGTCCATGCATGCGTTTGTCAGGTAATAACAATCATCATCAGGAAATTTTAATTAATGAAGCACTGGGTTCTACCCGGTGCTTCATTAATTAAATGTTTGATCTTTGTTCCTATAATTGGTGTTTGGAATCTAATATTTAATAATCCGTGGAAATATAGCCCACACAGGGAGAGTAACCAGTCCACGTAAAATATAGTAGCAGTCCAGACAGAAGCCAGTAGTGGTCACAGAGATAAAAGCAAGATACAGCGGTGGCGGTGATGATTGTGGTGTTGTGATTCAATAAAAGGAGAGATAGCCAATAATAATGGTGGTGTAGCACTCTTGTAGTAATACTTAATGGCAACATTATCCAGTACTACTATATCAATAAAAGTCAGTACTAATGGTAGCAGCTAGAAGCTAACACTTTTAGTAAATTTCAGCAGTAGTGACCAAACTGGCACATGCTTATATTTATAAGATTATGTGACTGGTTGCAGAGAGAAAAGGGGTAAGATAAAACTGAAAATACAACTGTTCAACACTTGAATGGTTCTTCCTCGCTACTGGAGTGCCCCAGAAGCACAGAACGCTGGTAAATGTAGTCTCGAACATAAACATAATAATGTTGGCGGATACCGTTAAAACTTAATGACCCATCGCTGCAGTGGATTACATGCTGGAAATATCGAATTAAGATGAAGAGATAATAGGTATACTGGATCATACAAGAAAGGAATGAACGGACAAAAAATCATCTATGTAATACTTTCTCATGCAGTCATATAACTTTTTACCCAATGAAACGATCAACTCCGGTCAGCTCCACATTTACAAAAATCGCCATACAGAGATAATTCACGATGCCCCGCCTTCTGGATAATACGCTAGGTTTGTCCCTCAAACCCATCTATTGACATGCACAGCATTGTAATGGATTACTGAGGATATCGTTTCTTGAATGAAACAAAGCACCATCTGCAACGCTAAAGGGACAATATATTACAAAGTACACATGGTTACAATCTGTTCTCTTGTTAATAATATTGATATGGTATATGGTAACGGAACAGATAATATCCACTATTTCTTTGGAGTCTGTAGGCAGCTTTTCTTGTCGTCGGGGTTTATACCAGCATTGAAATTTGATCAATTCGAAATTTCTGGACATGTTTTGTATGATATGTGTCATTGGGAGACAGCTTAACATAAGCTTATAGCTTATTGCTGAATCCCACCCATACAACTTGTACATCAACTATGTTGAACTACCTTTATGCATACACCTGTATTATAAGTCTCCATGAACATTATGTAATTATCATTTACCTGTATGTTTTATATTATAATTCATGAATAAATATTGTTTAAACTAAAATGTTATCAAATGATGTCCTGTCAAGTAGGGTCTCCAGAACACTGAGCTCACCAGGCCGAAGCTGTGGAAGATATATATGTCTGCATTTTTATCATCTTTCAAATTTCAGTAAAAACTGGAAACACAGAAAAATAGACAGGTATGGGTTGTGACATACTTGGTTACAGATTACATCATTTCTCCGGGTTCCTGAACAGTATTGAAACACACGAACTGGCATTCATCGATATTTTTTTCAACGATGTATGTAATATTAGCATAATTTTCAACGCTTTTTCAAAAACGTTTTTCCAAAGATTCTCTTTTAAATCATTAATCAAACCACAAGATTTTCGTCCCTGTTGGCAATGGATCTGACATCATAATGAAAATGTTATCATACCACATGATAAAAATGCAGCTTCGGCCTGGTGAGCTCAGTGTTCTGGAAACCCAACTTGACAAGGTTGCTCTCCAAACGACATCCATTTGCATGAGTTTGATCTATGTTGTTGATTGCCTAGATCCCCCTCGCATCTCCAGTTTCAAATGATGAAAGTAGGTATATAGGGAGAGATCACGACCACTTTGTACATATACGTGTACACGATGCGTTTACCAACGTGGGATTCAGTGTTAAATCGCACGCTTGTTCACAAAAATGTTCAGTGGTCTTGAAATCCCCCATGTTTTTTGTGACTCCTAGATCGCACTTTTAACGTTCAAATACTCGTGGTGAACGTTGAATGTCACGCGTTTTTAAAAAAATGGTGAAATTGTACATTTTCACTTTTTTGTTTTACTTTAAAAATTTTTATCGACGTTCCCATCGCAGATCAGACCATCAATCCATCGTTGGTGAACGCGAGCAAAAAATTCTAGGCTAGCATCAAAAAACGGTTTGAGAATTCTAGACCAGTGGTCCAGAATTCTCTATTGTTTTTGAGGCGGTGGGTTTTTCCCATTTATGACGTCATTAGGAGAATTCCCACTATGGGAATTCCCAAACTCAGCTAATCGAGCAATCTGATCGGTCGATTCTCCGCCAATTGACCAATCGGATTGCTCGATTCTCATAAACTCGATCGTACAGAGTTATCTCCCCTCGTCGTGGGGCGGGGGAATACCCGGATTTTTCCTCCAAAAAAAAACTTGACGGACAACTGTCGAACGCTTCCATTTCTGACGTGAGCGGGGGGAATACCCGAGGAAATAAATAAAAAAAAAGTGATCGATATATATAGGAGAGAGAAAAAAAATATATAAATAATAGTTATTTAGAAAAATAAATATATCAAATCGAATAGATAATAAAAAACGTAAATCATGTGCGCTTCCCAGACTATTAGAGCGAGGATTCTTTTAAACATGCTGATGAGAGCATACACAATCTGCGTGAACGAAGAAGTACGTCCCATCTTGTTAGAACGATGCGTCGGATGTCGGGATCATCTAGACTTTGATCACGAGAATCATTCGTGTCTGACGATGGAAAGGGAAGATATGGTCGTCATGTATTTCGAACCGGCGTTCGGACGCGTTAGATTCGACGATGTGATCACGCTTTGAAAGAGATTAGTCTTCTGTAAGAATGAAGACAAGCCCACAGTTTCGGAAGAACTGAAATTGGCGCGTAAAAGTCTGACTTTAGAAGACAAGGGATGCATCAAGAAATTATTGCTGAATGAAGCATACGTCTAAGTTGTTTTCGTTGATATAAAATAAGGGAGAATAGAAAATAAAAATAAATACACACATAAAATTTTTTATCTAACATTAGAAAGAAAAAAATACAAAAATGAGAACCAGAAATAAATTGTATCCGACGTTAGTGGACGACGAGGATGAGAAGCCGATCGACGTTTTGCCGACGGCACCGTCGCTAGAAGAAAGAGAAAGAGGAGAGAGGTATCGCATCGATCAAATCAATAGAATCCAAGAGTATCTATTCGAGAGAGAGATTCTCGTCGTTCCCTCAAGAAGATGTATTCGCGTTTCGTGACATTCGTCAACGCGACCGACACGACACTCATCACGATTTCCATGGGTTTACACGCGGCCGGCATCGGATTGCTGTCGACCGCGGTTGGCATTCCGATCGTGTTGACCGTAGAAGGAGTGGCTCTCGCCGCCGGATTGTTTAGCACGCTCGGAAACTTTTTGAGTAGGAAGTTATATCTGAAGGCGAGGAAACACGACAAGATTCGCGTCTTGGCCGACTCCAAGATCGACACGATATCCGAAATGATCTCTATGGCGTTGAAAGATGGTAGGATATCGGACGGAGAATACTTCGCGATATTGAGCTAGAAAACGAAATACGATGCCATGAAAGAAGCCGTGAGAATCAAGACTCGTCAGATCATCAAGGAAGAGATGAAGGATTCTCTCGTGGAAAAGGGGAGGAAAGAGGCCAGGGAGGAATTCAGTAAGATGATAGAACTCAAGAGCAGCGATTGAAAAAAAAAAATATATATAATAAGAACAGAATTTTTAAAAAAATTAAATTTATATATAAAATAAAAAACGAAATTAATTTAAATAACTCTCAAAAAATGTATTGCGTAAAGTGTAAGAGAGTTACCGAGATGAGTAATTCTAGAGAAGTGCGAACTAAAAACGACAGACAGATGCTTCGCGGAATTTGCGACGTGTGTGGTTCTGTCAAGACTATATTCGTCAAAAAAAGAACGCGTGCAAAGGTAAAGGCATCGTGAATAAAATGATCAATAATCTACCTTTCGAAATGCATCTGCCCGGTCACAGTTACACGGGACTCGGAACAAAATTGAACAAGAGACTCAATGCCGATCTGACACCCAAATCTTGGAGCAAACCTGTGAATAGGGTGGACGCGGCCGCGTATGATCATGATCTGTGCTACGTCGAACATCCCGACACCAAGACTCGCAACGACGTCTGCGATAAAAACATGTTGGGGAAATTGAGAGGCATATCGAATCCGACCAGGAGAGAAAAGATGGAACGTTCACTGGTCAGCAATCTGATCGGTGCGAAACATCGATTCGGATGGGGCGTTCAAAAAAAAAAGCGCATCTGAAAAGAAGAAGAAATGATTATTGACGAGCGAATTGGCCGAGGAGTTACACAAACCCATAGTGCGTAAATTTCGAAAGAGAAGGGTGTTCGTGAAGGGTCTGGATGATATTTGGTCTGCCGACTTGGTCGACATGAGATCGTTTTCGAGGTGGAACGAGGGCGTCAAATATCTATGGACGGTCATCGCGGTGTTTTCCAAATACGGTTGGATCAGAGCTTTGAAGAATAAATCGGGACCTTGCGTCGCCGAGGCTCTGAAGAGCGTGTTCGACTCGTCTTCTCGAAAACAGAGTAAATTGTGGGTGGATAAGGGAAAGGAATTCTACAACAAGCACGTTCATCGATTGGTAGACCTCTACTCGGTCGAAAACGAAGAGAAAGCCAGCGTGGTGGAACGTTGGAATCGAACGATGAAGGAAAAGATGCACAGATACTTCACGGCGAATTCAACCAAGAAATACATATACGCTCCGAACGGTCTGGTCAAAGATTACAACAACACGCGACACAGATCGATCAAGATGACTCCCGCGGAAGCTAGCGATCCTCGAAACGAAAAACGGGTCTACGCGAATCTATATCCTGAGAGATCTAAGATCAGGAAGAAGTCTAGAACGCGAAATTTGCGGTCGGCGATCGAGTGAGAATCTACGCTTATAAGAAGCACTTCGAAAAGGGTTATACTCCTCGATGGACCTCGGAAATCTTCGTGATAATCAAAATATTTCACACCGATCCGGTGACTTATGAAATCGAAGCTTTGGATGGAGAAGAGATCATCGGAAAGTTTTACGAACAACAATTACAGAAGACGAAGTTTTGATGAAGAAGATAAAACTTTTTTTATTTACTCTCTTTAACATTTTCTTGTTTACACACATATATATAAGAGAGAAAAGAAAATAATAAAAAATAATTAAAAACTATTTTTAGATAAAAAAAAGCAAGTTAATTAATAAACAAAAAACTAAAAATCCTTTAAAATGACAAATATACTAGATATAGCACAAAGCATAGTGAAAGATGAAAGTATTCAAGAATATGAGGTTCACGAATACGAACTGGTAACCGGAACGAGTTTGAACAATGCGGAAGAGATAAGAATCAACGTCAAAACTCAAGATTTATTCGTACATCCTAGCGAGAGTTACACAGTGGTGCAGGGACGTCTCACCAAGGAAGATGGGAGCGACTACGCCGATGACGACACGGTTACTCTAGCCAATAATGGCATCATGCATCTATTCAGTAACATAAAATACATGCTTTCCGGACAAGAGATAGAATCTGTTTTTCATCCCGGTCAGGCCACCACGATGTTCGGACTCTTGACATATCCTGATGATTTCTCGAAATGCAGAGGACTTAATCAGTTGTGGGTGAAAGACACCGTAGGCCCTGCTAGCGCAGGCGCCGTCTTGATATTCGACTACGTCGTCAAGACGTCCAGACCTAAAGGAACGTTTTCGTTCAGGATACCTTTGAAACACATCTTCGGATTTGCGGACGATTACAACAAGATCATGTACGGATTCAAACACAATCTGACGTTGATTCGAAAAGGAAACGACGACGCAATAGTGAGACTCACTGCGACCGATGCGGGTAAGATAACTCTACACAAGATATCGTGGTTCATTCCGCACGTGGAGCCTTCGATCGTGGAGAAAGTGTGTCTCTACAAGATCATAGAATCCAAGAGTAAATTACCCGTGGAATTTAGAATGAGACAGTGCGACACGGCAAGCATTCCTCCCTCCACGAATCACTTCGATTGGAGATTGATGTTGAAATCTGCTTCCGAGAGACTGCGTTTCATCATGGTTGCGTTTCAGACCGATAGGGACGGGTCTCAAGAAAAGAATGCATCGCTGTTCAATCATTGCAGCTTGAGAAACATGCAAGTGTTTCTGAACGCCACGAGATATCCAGCAATCGATTACAATGCGTCGTTCGACAAGAACGATTTCTGCAAACTGTACGGCGACGTCACTGTTTTTAGAAAGAAGTATCATGGTCTAGACGAATTGATGAGCAACCCCAACATGTCTCCCGGAGAATACAAGTCGATGTATCCCATGTTCCTATTCGACGTTAGTAAACAGAGTGAACGACTCAAGAGTAGCATCTTAGACATTCAGATCAAGATGCAATTCGATAGGAACGTGCCGAGAAAAACTGAAGCCTTCGCCCTGGTCCTGTCGGACAGAGAATTACAATTCGAATCGGACGGAAATAAGATGTCGATCATTTGATGAGAGACGAGTGTGAAAAAAAATAAAAAAACAAAAAAAAAATAAAAAGTAATGAGTAATTATTAAAAACAAAAAAACAAAAAAAAAATTAAATAAACTAATGTGATCTAGAGAGATTGAACATCTTTCTAAATCTCATTACTTTTTTTTTTGTTTTTTTTGTTTTTAATAATCACACATTATTTTTTTAAATTCATTATTTTCCACGCGTTCACTGTTTGTTCAAAGGATCTAGTTCGATCAGTAGACTCACCACGGAAGTGGCGGCTTCGGGATTATTGGTTTTCATAATGAAATTAATCCTGTCTCCGGCGTTCACTTTGAGAGGCGTGCCGAACGTGCTAACATTCGCGTGTTGATTCTCAGTCTTTTCGACGCTGTATCTCTTATCGCTCTCTACACCATTCACCATGAGATTGACGACCACTCTGTTATTCAAATCCGAGGAAGCCAGACTCATTCGAAGGATTTCACCTCCCAGCGGCATAGGATATCCCACCTGACCATGTTTCGATCCGCTACCACCATTTCCGAAAGACCACTCAGCTTTTCCCTCATCTAAGGTGCCGGCCTCTTCGGCCCACACATTGATCAATTGTCTAGCATATTTGACTTTCTCCACCACCGAAATCAGGGTGCAGGCATCTGTCATGTTCACGGGATCCGGTAGATTCGTGAGCGCGTGTCCACCCATGTCTAGTTTACCTTCCATGATGTCACCCTTTCTCCAGACCGAGTTGTCGTCCACGTACTTTCTGCTGACCGCGCTGGAATCGAATTCAGGATCGTGATCGAGACCGAATAAATTGTGACCATTCATGTTGATGCCATTCTCCATGGTTCCGCCAGATTGTTTGTTCAGGTAGAGATCATCCACTTGCGATTCTAGGTATTCTTGTGATTGTACCACGGCAGAATCTACATAGCCCTTGTCGACCGCGGATGAGTCTGCATCCATGTCGTTGATCTCCGACAGATTCAATATCTTGTTGAATCCCGCATTCAGATCCGATTTCATTTCTCGTCCATCAGACTTTCTCTGTTCCAGATCTACATAGTGTTTGGTCGCCACGTCCTTGGGATTTGTGGGAGTGGCCACGTTCGTTATCTTGTTATAATTAGTGTTCAATTCCGAGTGCATGGTTTTCGTAACATATCTATTTCTCAGGTGTTCGCTGAATCTCGCGTGAGAGTCGTCCGCGTATTTCTTGGTCACGGCATCGGTGGGATCTATGGGATTCATGATGTTCACCAAACGTTTGGATTTCAGATCGAGATCGTCGGTCATGATTTTATCCACGTAATTATCCAGCAGGATTCGTTCGAAATCGGCGTTCCCCTGTCGACGTATTTTTTAGTCGCAGCATCTGCGAGATCTATCGGCTCGGGAAGATTGTAGAGCTTCTTATCGTTCATGATCAAAGGTTCTTCTCGAGGTTCGTATCTCTGAATGTAACGTTCGTCCAAGTTGGCAACGTCGTAACCATCGTCGACTTCGAACATCTTCCTCTTCTTTCTTGGGTTGACTTTTTCGTCGTCACTTCTACCAAATTTATCGACTGGCATGTTGTTGTGAGGATTTTTTTTGTTTTTAGAAAAATATGTTCAAAACGCAGTTTATTAAAAATGAACTATGTTATTTTATTTTTCGTTTTTATTCGATTAAAATTTTTTTTAAAATAATTTTTTATCTTTATATATACTATAAAAAAAAAAAATCTCTCTCTAATGTAAATCATTGAGAATGTCTTGAAATCGATCTCCTTCAGACCATCTCTTGAGAATGTAGAGACACAAGTGACCACAAAACACTTGATGTGGTGATTGCACTTGTTCCGTGTTGTAATGAACCATCGATTTGTTGAAATAGTTCTTTATTTCTTTTGGCGGCGAGATTCCGTAGCTGTCGAAATAATAATTTTTCTTCTTCCTGTTCTTCATCCACGCCACCCAGTGAGTGCCTTCACCCGATGAATCGTCTAGATTTAAAATTCCACATTCCGATTGTCAAGGTCTTCTCTTCGGCAAGGCATCTCTGGAAAACACGCCTAGAAAATCTTTGATTTTCAAATCCTTTGCCGCATTCAACAGATCGATGTTGGATAGGGGTTCATTAGGTAAGATGACACCTTCTACGAATATCTTTATTTTCTTATTCATAAATGCATATATATTTTTTTTATTTATTTTATTATAATTTACTAAAAAATGACGTTATTTTTTTTTTTTATTTATTTTTTTCTTTTTAAACTAACATTCTCGATGTCTCTATCGATTTCCATAATCTTGAATCCATCTAATTCCTCTTGATTTTCTAGAATCCTGATATTAACATCTTTTAGTAGAACAGATTCGATCATTTTGTGGTGATTTAACGAATGAAATTTTTTAGATACCACATCGTAAATGTATTTCTGTTGATCTATTGACAATTTTTTGAACTGGAATAACAACTGCAAATATCTATTATATTCAAATATGTCTTTTTCGCTACCTGCAAAAAAAGAAGATGCAAAAAGAGATATCAAACGTAGTTTGTCTCTCTTAGCTCGAACGTTTTCAGAATTTAAGAATTGGACTTCGTTAGGGTTTTTTTTTCTTTTTTTCTTTTTCTTTTTAAACTAACTTTCTTGATGTCACTATCGATTTCTATAATTTTGAGTCTATCTAATTCTTCTTGATTTTCTGGACTCCTATCATCCACAATCATATCTGGAATCTTATCATCCACAATCGTATCTAGAATCCAATCATCCACATTCATATCATCTCTAATTAGATCCACAGTCCAATGTCCGAGTGCCAAAGTGCTTATTTTATCATCTAACACGAATCTCTTATCGTCGTCGGCCATCAGCGAAATCTTGTTGACTATTTCGGTATACAAGTCGTGATTTTCGCTTCAAATTGATTTCATAGTCTTATACACCGGACCACTTCCTAACAGACAATCTTTATACTCTTGGAAAAAGATGTTTTTCTTCACCACGCACGCTTTAACTCCTTTGCACTTCTTGATCTCTTCATCATCTTCTAGACGATAAGCATACAGTTTGGGTCTCAAGCCCACGAATTCGACGATTTGTTTACCACCGCTCTCGTCCTTAAATTTACCCAACACCTTCTTGTTGTCGTTCGATTGAATGTTGGATGGGTGATTGACGGGATAATTGCTCGTGTCGAACCACTCAGCCACGTCCGGAGATATACCTCGGTAGATGTCTTTCGTCTCTATCTCGTAAACTAAACTGTCTGTGTCGGTGAACAGTAGTTTGGCTTTATCACCAAATTTTTGTTTGATGTAATCGTAGTGAAACTCATACATAAATCGCTTGCTGATATCTAAGATGATCAGTCCGAGATAATACGGTTTGTCAAACTTCAGGTGCGTCTTTTGCATGTGAACGGCCACTAGATTTTCGTTGAATATGGTTCGGTGTTTGTAATTGGGTTTCGCCACTAATGTTTTAGCTCTTTTCTCAGACGTGACAAGTCGAACGTTCTCTTCCTGATGTTTTCCATCGATTTACCGTACACACAGTTGTTCATGAGTTTTTCGAAATCGTTCTCGGCTCGAATTTTGATTCGAGATTCGTGTTGAGATCGATGTATTTTTTCATCCAAGGCTCTTCGTCGAATCGAATGATGCGATGTATGTCGACTAATTTCATCCCATAATCGACTTACTGTTTCAAATTCTGGCTGTAGATGACGTAGTTAGGTTTGTTAAATAAATTAGGAATGAGTTTTTCCTCATCTCCTTCGTTCGGTTCCATTCATTCGGGAGCCAGCGGATAATCATTGTGTGGATCGTGTAATTCTTCCGGATAGTTCAAATCGACTTCTAAAATGCAAGGATAGTCTCTCCATTTTTGCATCTCTTCCGGTTCCTTCACCCATTCGAAATTTCCAATCAGTAAAGGATGACTCATAGCCCAACTGTACAGATTATTAGCGTCCCAATACTGTATGTATTTAGTTGACCATTTCAAATCGAAACCTTCTTTCATGTAGGGATTGTTAGCTTCAGAATATCTGTGGGAGATCATCAAGACGCCACCTCTCGTAGCCCTTTCGAACATGAGCAACATGTCTACGTCAGATAATAATTCCAATTGGACTTCAGTGGTCTTCAACAGAGCGTCCCACGCCAGACCGGGTACGGTGAAATACCAAGCGGGATCCAGATCGTAATTTCGACAACAGACGTCTCGAAAATTTTCAAACACGTCTGCCAAGAGCAGAACGTCGGTCTTCAGATAGAGATCATGATAATCTCTCATGGTTTATCGAATGATTTCCACACGTTTTTGGCGTGTTCGTAATTCTCGTCGGAAATGTCGGATTCGTATAATTTTGAATAAAAATCTTCTTTCAAAGGTAATGCGGTGTCTTCGAATCTCTTTAGATCATTCATGTAATCGTAAGGATAGACTCCTTTCCTCAACATGACGTCTACTCATTCTCCGAAATGTTCGCTCGTGATTTTAAATTTATCCTTGCTCATGTTATCGACTAATTTTTCCAGAGCGGTCGACATGAATTTAAAACTGTCGATGAAACGTATGGCTCTACGAATGAATTTCGTTTTTTCTTTCATCGCCTCTCTGTCGATTACTATTTTCTTATCCATAAGCTTCCATTTCGTGAAGGAAATGTATCTTTCTTCGCTGTTCGCGATGCAATTTAATTCTTTGTGTGAGGTGTCGAGATTTTTCACGAACAGATGACTGTCATAACCCGAGAGATTGTGAAACATCACCGGATAGAAAACGGCATCTCGATATTTTAAATTACACTTGCTGTGAGCCGGACCATGATACAGACCCGTGTAATGATCATGGTCTCTAACCTTCTTATTTTCCTCCGAATTCTCGTCAAACGATTGTCTGCATATGTGACGTTTGGTGGCTCTGTTATTTTCGTTCTGCTGCTCTCGCATGATGATCATTTTTGCTGGAGTTTTAAATTTGTCATATAACATTTGAATTTTCGATTCTAACTCTTCCACGAACCTTTGAGCCACATCGTCGTCTTCATACTGTTTCATGTAGGTGAAGGGACCCATGTCATGTTGCGAGTCGAAAGCGCATTACACGACAAATGGTACTTTTAATCTTATATTGTGATTTTCATACTTCACGATGGTGTTAGGTTTGGGCATTTCGATGGTGACACCTTGATTTTCATTGCAATATTCCTGATGTTTCGCAAACAAGTCTTCGCTCTGAAACATGTTCATGCAATTGAAACATAAAGATATCTTTCCGTTATGTTTATTATTTTGTTTCGACAGTAATCGGCTCAGATGTTTAACCTAACAATAATGACGATTGTCACCATTCGAAATCAATAATAAAATAATCGTTTTTTCTCTTCCGAGATACGAAGTCTGTCTGAGAGGATAGATCTTTTGATTTTCGTCGTCGTATCCCAAGACGTTCACCGCTATGGTGGGATTTTGAGCCTCGAAATGTTCGATGTGTTTTAACTCTGTTGGAAAAGTCACTCTGGTCCAATCGAGATTTTTAGAAGTTTCCTCGTAACGAGAAACTCTATCAGAGTGTATTTCAACAGGGTATAAAGCAGAGGTGACTGCCCATTTAAAACACTGATCATCTTTATTTCTCATGTTGACCACAGCGTGTTTCTTAGCCAAGAAATATGGTAATTCCAAGTAGGAAGATCCTTTCAACGAATCGTTTTTATTTATGTGAATTTCGAGTTTCAACACCTCATCGAACGTCCAATTACTACCTTCATGTTGATAATTCGCGACAGACGTCAACATCTTTTCTTTCATCTTTTCAAAAACGTCCGATAAATCTGAACCTCGAAATACGGGTTCGACGTTAGATCTGAAATATGCATTTTTCAAGATGCTCTCACTGGACTTCATGTCGATTTTATTCATCATGCAATGGAGTATCATCTTAATTTTTAGTCCCACGTTCATGTATTCATGAAACAAATCCAATACTTTTTCTTCACCCGTTCCATGAACAATTTCGGATCGATTTTCTTGAACGAGGGAACCACGTCGAAAGTTTTAAAAACGCCTTTGATCGCACTCTCCCGTTCTACAGGTTTCAATTGGAACAGTTCCGCAACGAGTTGTGTTACATATTCTTCTCCTTTCCCTTCGTCGATTGCTCGTTGAATTTCGCTTGATATATCTCGTTTGTCTAGAATCTGAAGTGCATCACTCGTTTTTGTTTTAGTTTTTCTTTTCTTTTCTTTGGAAACTTGATGTTCTTCAATGGCTTTTTGTTTAGTCGTCTTCTTATTTTTCACAATCGAAACGTTTTTGGTTTTTTTCGACGTTGGCATTTCGATTCATTTTACTATCTTTTCATTTTTCACAACCGATGCATCTTTTGACGTCGTTGCTATCGACATTTCGTTTGCCTTTCTAGCGTTTCGCAAATATTCTTGTATGACATCAATTTTTTTGATTTAGTTCTATGATTTCTGAAATGTGAAATTTGTAATAGTTTACAAATCTCGCTTAACTGAGGCATGGTTTTCTCATTTAAATTTACCACTGTTTTATCTGTTTGCTTCATTTGTAAGAATATTTTTTTTTTGAATTTTGTATTAAATAATTTGTTAAAAAAGTTTTGCTTTTTTACTCTTTTTATATATATAAAAAAGTTAAATTTTAAATTCAATTTTTTTGTTTAATGTGTTTTTATTCAAAACAATTTAAGACCGCTTTTATTTCTCGTTTGCAAAATGAACACGTTTTCTCGTCTTCAGAATAACATTCTCTACAGTAATGCAGATGTGCGCACGGTAGAAACAAGATGTTTGCAACACCTTCGCAGAGCAAACACTTAGTGGACGTTTTACTCAGTTCGTTTTCGACGAGTGACGATAACTCGTCCGCTTCCGCCATGCATTTGATGAGATGTTCTAAAGTTAGGAATTGAGACAGGGTCTTATTCGCGTAGTTTAACGCATTGTACAATTGTTCCTTGGTGTATCCGAGTTGTAACATTATCCATCAATAATTTTTGGTTTTTATCTCTATCCCACTCTTCGTCTTCGATTTTGATCAATCCCAACGTTAGGATCTTGTTCAAATAATCACATTTGCCTTTTTCAATATTATTTATGTGTTCTAGTAAAGGTCTGTCGTGAGGTTCCCAATTCATCAAATGTATGTTACAACAAAAACATTTGACTTTGTCGCTTTTACCCAAGTAAATGAAACCTGCGGTGGCTAAATCTTCAGGTTTTTGAGTGAGATGCGAAGGCCAATTTTTAAACGTTTGAAGTCTTGCACGTTCTAAACTATAATTCGGATGTTTGGACTTGATCATTGTTTTTACCTCAAAATTGAGTTTGTAAGAATATTTTTTTTGTCAAATTTTTGTATTTAATGATAATTTGTTAAAAATTTTAAAATTGAGATGTTAAATTTAACTTTTTATTTATATAAAGAGAAAAAAACTTTTACAAAAAGAAATTTTTCACATTAAAGAAATTAAAATTAAAAAAACAACTTTTTTATATATATAAAGAGCAAAAAAAACCTTTTTTTTAAACAAATTATTAAAATACAAAATTTAAAATATACATTATTTGCAAGAATTCGTAAAACAAAAAAAACAAATAATCGATCATGAGGACAGCAACTCCTAAAAGATGCAAATTGAAATTGAAACGAGTCGAAACGTATAAGAAATTTGGTCATAAAATCTATAGATTACAACGACACGATCCCATCGAACTGAACGAGGTTGAGACGAAGGGCTTAGAGCACAAATATGACAAATATCGCATGCCTTTGAAATTGGATGAAGCCACGCTCAATTTGATTTATGAGTACCAAAGTGATCTGCAGAACATCATCATCGCCAAAGATAGAGAATTCGACAAGGACGGTTTGTCGTTGCCCTATGGAAATTACATATTTCCAAACATCTCATTCGAACTCGTGGAGAAATTGGGTGGTGAGAGCGAGTTGACCGATGTAAAAAAACTCAAAAGAGTAAAGATAAACATTCAACACATTTTCGAAAAAGGAGAAGACATGAGTGTCAACATGCTAATAACGGACTTGGAAATATAAACAATAGAGTGATTGATTTTTGCGAAGAAGAAAGAAAAAATGTGATGAGATCATCTTGAAAACATGAGTGTCAACATGCTAATAACGAGCTTGGAAATATAAACAATAGAGAGATTGATATTTAGTGAAGAAAAATGAAAAAAAAAAAGTAATGAGATCATCTTTAGATCTCATTACTTTTTTTTTTATTTTCCTTCTTCTTCACTATTACCATATATTATAATAACGTTTCCTTTTTTCTCAATTTTCAGCGTTGATTTTTCTTCTTTTTCTTTTTTTCTTTTTTTTGTGATATGATACGTTTATACCAACATTTTTGTTTATCCGAATCATAATTATGAACGAATGTTGTGCATCTCTTGGTAACACTCGCATCATCACCATTCTATTTAGAAGGAAGTTGTGATGGTGGAAAGCATCTCATTCTCAACCGTCTATCCCGCGCTTTATTTATCTCTTTCATCAGTTCTTTCCTCATATATCCATCATTAGCGTCTAACCATTTTTCCATTTTTTTTTTGTTTCTTCGCACTCTGTCTCGCGATATTCGTCATTATTGTCTAATTGTTTCTCCACCTTTTTATCCATTTTAAATATATATTATTTTATACTTTCTATGATTTATATTTTATATAATTTTATATTATAATAACATAATATAATAACATATTCAAAATCAGTATATTCTTAAATGGCAACAAACCCTTGCTGAGTCACTCAATGTTCTGTCCACTCTTCAGATGGAGACCGTTTCCTCTCAGAGAGTTACCACCTCTAATGGGTTCTAGATACAATCCTTTACCGTTGTCGTCTACGTGGACGCGACACACGGCTCCTCCCTTCTTCAAGAACAGTCCGCTGCCACCCATTAATTTCTCAACTGCCGAACTAGCGAGTCCCGTGAGAGCTCCCACGCCAAGAGTCTTTCCGAGAAAGGGTAGTGCCTTTGCGGCGAAGGGTAATGCTTTTGCAGCGATTCCTGCCAATAGCGGTAGGAAACCTCCTTTCATTCTCAAATTGTATCTCAATTGAGCGGGACTCAATCTCACCGTCAACCCTCTTCCATCGCGAATCGCTTTCTCCATCCTTTTGATTTGACTTCTAGTCCAGGCGATCGAATCCTGACCGCCTCTCGTCAGATCTTCGTGAGTGAATTTGAATCTCACCGCCTCGCCTCAAGTTGTTAACGCTCTCTTAAGTTTCTTCCCCTGTCCTGCGGATATGTTCACGTTTTTAATCACGTATTCTGTCATAAATTGTTTTTTTTAAATTATTTACTTCAATTGTTTCTTGTTTAATAATTATATTAAAATAATTTTGTAAAATTAATATTGCGTTTATTTTTATTTTTGTTATCTATATATATACATAATATTTTTTTTTTTCGCTTTTATATTTCTCTTATGTGAAATCGTATCATCACTCTCTCTCCGCAAAGATCTAACAGTTCACCATTTTGATCCGTCAACGTGGTTTTGAGACTATACACCGTGTCTGATAAACTAAATTTCGAGGTCGCTCCACGATCTTATAACCCGGCGACACGTTTGGAAAGAAGGAATAGATCGTCGGCTGAGTGCTACCATTCACGTAGCTTCCAGCAATCACGTCCACGTTCACCAGAATGCTATTGACTGCGAGAATGTCGACCGTATTTTCAGATGCCGCGTGGCCTCGATACATCTTTCGATCGAATCCCAACATCTTGCCTATAGAATCGTCCGTGTTGAAATCCACTCGAAAATTATCTTCCAAATCCAACATCGTCTGTACGGTATTAGGATTGGGAGCGAGTCTGATCTTGTTGCTTCCCTTTCCATCCGTCTTCATTCGCGTCTGAATGTAATCGTTCAAATCGTCTATGTCGTAACTCCCTTTGGGAATTCGAATCTCCAACCAATCCACTCCGTCGGAATACTTGAACGAGTTATTCTTTTCGGTGACGTTGGGAAAGGATTAATAAGTCTCCAGATTCACCAACGCCATCTCGTATCTTTTCTCTCTATTCAATTCGATGGAAGGTTCGAATTTCGTAGCGAATCGAGTCGAATCGCCACTCACCACGATTTGAATAGATTGTTTTGCAGCCGTATTCTCGGCTATTCGTTCTAACAATTCTCCATGTTCGAACATTATATTTAATTTTATTTTTTTTTATTCAAAACTAATTATTTGAAGATTTATTATTTTCTAAATTTTATTTTCACGCTCTATCTTATTATTATCATCAGAAACATAAAACTTGTCGAATCCGCACCGATATTTTCCGCGATTAAATTCGCTAGTCAAATCGATCACGACGAAATTGTAAAGTCCACCATCCCAAACCCTCTTGCAGAATCTCCTGAATTCCGCCGCGCTCATGTCGTTTGCGACGTGATCGCCGTAGATGTGATTGAGATTCTTGAGATCTTGGCGAAAGAGATACAGAAAATTAGCGTTCTCCCTTATCGTCTGTCTGGGCAATCGAAAATAATTCTGCGACAGGTAGAAACAGTCCACGTTGCTGTGTCGACCCCTAACGTAATACGATTCGCATCGGTTCTGTCTCTCCAAAAGCAGATCGTCGAAAATCATGAGATTCTTATCTTCCGATTTCAGTTCCCAAGGATCCGGAACGTCGCTAGCGTTCTCATAAAATCGACACTCGACGTTCGAAGATGCATTTCTCTTCATCAGCTCCATCGCCGCACCGTCCAAAATGGTCGAAAGTGGAGCTTCGCTCTTGTCGAATTCCTCCCTACTGTCAAAGATTCTGGCTATGACGTCCTTGGGCAATCTACGATCCATGCACTCTCGAAGCAATCTGTATTCGGGTTGAAACAAGCTCTTGCCAAACACGAACAATCTGTCGTAATCCAACCAGTCGGGTCGGGACAACAGATTCATGAACAGATTGGTCTTTCCACAATTCGATTTTCCCACTATCAAGCCTCTTATGCTTTTGGGAAAGAACTCGTTATTCGACTTCCTGGTCGCGGCGTCGTTCCAAGACATATCTTTAATGTTCATCTTTGTTTTATTTTGTTTGTTTGTTATTTTAGATTCTTTTCAAACGCAAATTTTTTATGTTTTTCAAACTCTGTTTTTAATGTTATTATTTATTTATATCACACCGTCGCGAGTTCTCTTCAATCCGGATCCACTCGTCATTTTGGCTAAATCTTGTATGGGTACCACAGCATCCTTAAAATCTTTCCAACTTTTCGGCGTTCGCTCTAACGCAGCTCGCTTCGCCGGCGGACTGATCAACTTGTCGATCAACGCGTCGGCTGCCCTCTTGCCAGCCACAGAAGCTATCCTACCACTGACTTCGGAAGCGGCTTTCTTATCAGCATCCAAAGCCGTCTTCTTACCGACCTCAAACGCGGTCGATGCGAGTTTTCTACCCGCATCGCTCGTGAACGCTCGCATTATAGAATCGACGATGCCAGAACCGCCTTGAACGTAAGTTCTGACGTATCCCCTGTTCTTTATCACCAACATATTTTATAATATATTTTTGTTTTTTTCACTGGTAAATCGTTTTGTTGTTTTTAAATACTTTTATTATTCTAGTGTAAAAATTTACTGTTTTATTTTTTGTTTGTTTCTCTCTACTTATTATATACACATCAATCCTTCAATTCGTTCATCAGACTTTTATAGTGGTTTTTATTCAAAACCTTCTGTCTTAACAATTCGTCAGATATAGCAACTATCTGATTATCTAATCCTGTGTTACCAGCCCGTCTGCTCGCCATCAACAAACTCAATCTCTGAGACAGAGCGTCAGAATCGCTTGGAAGAAAAGTGGTTTTCACCCCTTTGCCAGTCACCGATTCGACGAACCTCTTGTTCATATCCCATATGGGTTTCACCACTTTCGTCCACTTGTAACCTCTGTTGGCTTTGAGTCTCGTCTCTCTGGCATCGTTATTTCTCTTCATGGCGTGGGTCTGGACCAGAATGTCGCCGTAATTGTCGAAATCCTGTTCCGTGTAATCGCTGGGCTTGTCGTAAAGGAGCAATCTGCGCAGTCCATCAGTCAATTCGTATCTGTTCGAACCAACGATCAATTCATCATCGCCAATATCTACGTCTGTGTCTCCTACAAAAATCCTTCCCTCCGAATCCTTATAAAATACATACAACTGATCTCTCTTACCGCCATCATCATCAGACGATGCGACGCTACTAGTGGTGATAGTCGAAGCTGTATCGTCACTCTTGCTCAAAACTGTTTGAATTCCCATGGGAACGTAATCCGGTGTAGATTGAACGGAATACCGATTTCCAAAACTAGGAGGCAACGAACCCATTCTCAAAGAACTCTCCTTTATGGGTCTCAATTCTTCGACTATCTCCTTCCTGCTTCGCTCTTGACCCTCCGTCACGGGTTTAAATATTTTTGTGGCTTCGCGTTTGAGTTCCATCTCACCAAGACGTCTGCTTCTATCAGCCGACTGAATGCCCTTCTTAGCACGCTCAAACTCTTCTAAAATTCGATCTCGGTGTCTAGAATCCATCTGTAAAAACATCTTTCGTTTTTAATTGTTTTATTATTTTCAAAATTAAATGTATATTATTTTTATGTTTATGTTTTTTTTCCCTCTCCTGTATATATCGATCACTTTTTTTTATTTATTTCCTCGGGTATTCCCCCCGCTCACGTCAGAAATGGAAGCGTTCGACAGTTGTCCGTCAAGTTTTTTTGGAGGAAAAAATCCGGGTATTCCCCCCACCCCACGACGAGGGGAGATAACTCTGTATGATCGAGTTTATGAGAATCGAGCAATCCGATTGGTCAATTGGTGGAGAATCGACCGATCAGATTGCTCGATTAGCTGAGTTTGGGAATTCCCATAGTGGGAATTCCCTAATGACGTCATAAATGGGAAAAACCCACCGCCTCAAAAACAATAGAGAATTCTGGACCACTGGTCTAGAATTCTCAAACCGTTTTTTGATGCTAGCCTAGAATTTTTGCTCGCGTTCACCAACGATGGATTGATGGTCTGATCTGCGATGGGAACGTCGATAAAAATTTTTAAAGAAAAAGAAAAAAGTGAAAATGTACAATTTCACCTTTTTTTAAAAAACGCGTGATATTCAACGTTCACCACGAGTATTTGAACGTTAAAAGTGCGATCTAGGAGTCACAAAAAACATGGGGGATTTCAAGACCACTGAACATTTTTGTGAACAAGCGTGCGATTTAACACTGAATCCCACGTTGGTAAACGCATCGTGTACACGTACATGTACAAAGTGGTCGTGATCTCTCCCTATATACCTACTGACGAAGATAGAAGCAGGAAGGTGGTGGAAGTCATTCTGAGAAATTGAATCAAGTAAACTACATCGGATGGCTTTTCTGTGCATTTGATTGTCCCATCTCTCCTTAGTAATCTCTCTGAGATGTTCTGGTGAGAGCAATGAAAAGAACCCACAATGATAGAAACAGGTTTGTAATATAACAATAACACGGTCGCACTGTAAGTATACTGATAAAATCATCGTTCGTTCGTTACAACGAAATACAAAGGGATGTCATCCGAATTGGAGTAATTCATCAGACCATGGAATCTAAAAAATAGCCGGGCCGCGGGCCGCTAATGGCGGTTTATACCATTACCACCCGCGGCCCGGCTCCGTCGAATGACGTCACTGAAATTATGGAGTTTTAACGGGCCTCCAAACTTATGTTAATCGACTAGTAACTTATAGATTGAGTGGTAATAATATAACAATGACATGAGTTTGGAGGGGGTTGCAGTTTATTAACGGCCCGTGAGGCAAGAATAACAGCCTGAGGGTTATTACCGGCCCGAGACGAAGTTGAGGGTCGTTAATAAGCCAGAGGGCGGTTATTCAGTCCTCAAAAGCCGTTAATAAACCGGGACGCCCGATACAATCATGTTATTACTATTATTAGCATGACCGAAAGCGGGCGGCGGGCTGTTAATGAATCTTGTTTTCATTAACGCCCGCAGCTCGCTTCCGGTTGCGTAACGTCATGAATTACTGAGTTTTACCGCCCCTCTAAACTCCGTTAATATACTACAGAACGCCCGCTAAAGTGGTAATGCTATTTACCCAACATGAAAAGCAGACGACACTGGCAAACAAAATTCTTGAATAACTGATTGTTTTCAATTTTTGTCTCAAAAACATAGGTCATGACCCCTCGCTGTAACGAGCTCGGCGAGCTCGTTTCAAAGAGGGGTCATAACCTATGTTTTTGAGAGGAAAAAATAACGAAAACTAATTGGCGATTTTTGTGAAAAGCGCTGGCTGGTTTTGGCCGTTACGTTGGGTAAAGGGTTAAAAGGCTTTTGTGGTAATTAAGATATTGTAACCCGGAATATAAAAACGTTGACGGATGACGGGGGAGGGCGACGTGCGGAGAGCAAATAAACCGGGATTAGAAAAGCTCTATTGACTGTGCCAGAGCTGGGATAACAAAATTGTACCACCATTGTACATGGTACATCTATTCTTCAGACAAATTGTTTTCAATGCAACTCATCACAGCTTTCACCATGAACAAAAATGTATTTTTTTTTTGGAGAGGGGGTGGGGGGGGGGGGGGTGGGGGTGGAGACATGTGGATATGTGCCCGACCTCACAATGTGGTAAAAACAGTCTAATACATTTTCGTTGGCGAGAGTAAACGTTTTAAAATTTTGATTCCCTCAGTCTAGTGTGTTCCAGTTTAGACGAGTTTTCTTCCTTCCTTCAGACGGAAGGTTAGCTAAGAATGATTAGCCCTTTAACCTACGAATCTGTCGCATCCGGCGCATAATTTTCAAAATAAGCAGTCGAAAAAATCTTTTTTTTTAAAGAAATTTCTACAAAATCATATCGTGTTGCCCATGATTGGAACGGGCTAAACGAGCTCGTTCCAATGAGGGGTCAAATGATATGGTGTTGTTGAAATTGTTTAAAATAATTTAAAAAAAACAATAAATAAAATAATAAAATTCTGATATCCTGTGCATCGGGTGAAAGGGGTAATGTTGTCAATATTTCATTGAGAGGAAGAGACTCCAAAAATTCTACGTACATGTAAACAGTAACAAACCATCTGAAAATCTGTCTATACGGCAACAAGTACAGCGACTTTTTCGGAGTGATCCTCATTTGTCGGTTTGACTATATATATATAGATTTACTCACCTCCAATAAAACAAACATCTATAAAAATTTGATAATTTTTCCGCCATCACGCTCAGCAAATTGTTCAGTTGTTGTCCAACACATTTCTCAGTTATAATAGTCTACGAAATCAATAACAAACCTTCTGGAAAACTGTCTATACGACAACAAGCGCAGCGACATTTTTAAAAGTGACCATCATTAGGCGATGTGAGTATATATCTAGATTTGCTCACCTCCAATATTCAAAGTTTAAATGTACGGTAAGTATTTTGCAGCTGAAAACACTATCGCTGTTGCGAGAATATGTCAGAGAGAACTGGGAAATAAGTTTGATGTTTAGATAGGATTATCACAGTTGGTAATTGACATACATGACTGTGTATCTGTACTAGAGGTTAAGTTATCTTGTAACTAGCTGTTTTTGTTGATTCAGTCCCTGGACTGTTCACGGAGGTCACCCTGACAGTTTGTATCGGTTAACCCTTTACTAAACGAATCGCCAGCATAGGCCCGCGTTGTCAGCAAATTAAGCAGCTGAAAAAATATTATTTTTCGAAAACTTTCAACAAAACCATATCAAGTGACCCCTCCTTGGAACGAGCCCACCGAGCTTGTTCCAAAGAGGGGGCATATGATATTGTTTTGTTGACATTTTTTTTTAAAAAAAATTAAAAAATGATATTTAAAATGATAAATTTTGAAATCGTCTGCGTTGGGAAAAGGGTTAATAGATGGCGTTTGACCTACTATCGAATAATATGTGGCCGCTGGACTTGAATGTTCACGCGTGATAACCACAAAAACACTTCAACCATTACCCCTTTCAATTCACACTAACAAAGCTAGGCGATGTTCACGAGCTGCGCAATGATCACATATAAGAGAGTAATTACGTTATCGCCGGTGACCACTGTCGACTTAGCCAGTTTATCAGAAAAATGTAACTTGATTTACTAACCATCAACTCTTTGAAACTGTTCAGTTTTGTTGTCCAACAAATAAACATGGTTTCCCCTAAAGAGCAGTCTAAGTCTATTTTGAAAGTCAACTTTTAGAATGGTATCAGTCACAACATTACCAATTCTCCAAGTTTGAAGAGCTGATTGTTAACAGTGTGTAGCATCTAATGCGACCCGTCTTTTACAATAAAGAAAATGATCCTCTGAGTCCATCGTCGAAAGCGAAACACAAACTTGTAGGAATATAATATTATTATGAAGCAGGGATTCGTTCTGTCGATAAACGTTTTCCAACGAAACGGCGATATTTGGCCTGTGAGATTCACTAAAATCGCCATTAAAATGTTATCATCGGCTTCAGTATTTGCTTCTAAGCCATAGGTTATGGCCCGCCATTGGAACAAGCTTACAGAACTCGTTTCAATGAGGAGTCATGAGTTCTATCTTTGGAGCAAAAAATGAAAACTTTTTCTGTGATCCATTTATTCAAAAGTGTTACCTCCTAGCCGTGTTATCTCCAACTGAAACTGCATATGGTTAATATTCTGGATTTCTTGTTTTCCAAAGTGCGCCGCTCAATACTGACGCAACTCACTTGAAGAATTGCACAGCACAAATAAATAATCCTGAGAGGGGGTGAATGTTTACTAATTCCGGATCAGGCGAATATAGTTTAATGTGTTATAACTAGTGGGAGACCATATTGGCCCGACCCCGGCCCGGACCCTCAAGTGATGTCATAGACACGTGACCAGTTACGTCATGCTTGGTTGTAATTGTAATTACATAAAGATCATGTTGTGACGTCATTACCATAATGCTACGTGGCGTCAATGCGCATGTGCCGCCCGTGTTGTCAGGGTGATACGTGTTTCCGGCGTCCATCTTGGTTTCTATGGTGGCACGTGGCTGCTATGTGACCCAATGGCCTGCAACAGGAAGGGTGTATGTTCTGAGGTTGCGTTCGATTGAATAGGAGTAAATATAATTACCCAAATGGACCAGAGAAATATAGAAAATCTTCAAAAACAACTGCAAATCACGGGAACGGGTTCGGATTACTGGAAAATCCTCGTTATAAAAAAATAGCACATTGTGCTATATGGTGCGCCCGTTAAATTGAAGTATCTTTACTGGCTCAGATTCTTCATGAAGCATAGTTCTCTATCTACTCCACACCTTATATCCTCCATTCACAGAACTTCAGAAAGAAGTAATATCGTTGATCAGAACGGACCAGAGAAGCTAAAAATAGTATCAAAAGGCTAAAACTATTTCAACTGGAAGGCTCTTCTGCGCTACTGGGGTATACTTTGGAACAATCGAGGAAGACAAAGCAGAAAAAATCAGCTATGTTCTGTGGTTCTCTGGAATAGCGAAAAATTCTTTTACTTGGAACAGTTTTACATTTCAAACAGAGTCTGTCACTACCTACCATTACAAATGCTATTCTAACTTCTCTAACACTAGCTGTCTGACAAGTCCTAGCTGCCCTTGACTACCTCTGACTCCCACCTTTTACCCTGGTCCAATTCTCAATGTCTATTCAGATTTCTTCTTTTCCCGTAATCTGGCTTTACCTACAAATCTCCACTGTGTATAACGACGTCGAATGTGTTTCCTATGGCCAAGATTCAATCGAGTAGCTACTGGAACGGGCATTTAATGTCTCTAATCTAATCCAGCAAGTAAACAATCGAGTAGTCGCTGGAACAGACATTGCACGAACGGCTCGAATGTTAGCGTGCAAATATGCTATCGCGTAATCAATTACTCCTCATCTGGATATTGGGAGATACCTATGAAATAGTGATGCCCTATTGGAGGATACCTTTTAGAGGGCATTTATCGGTGGATATATCTATCTGAAAATTGTTATGGCTCCTAGCCCCTGTTCACATCATATCGGCATCTAGGCCACGGCTGCTGATTTGTCCATTGTCGCCAGTGTATGTCCTAGGATTTGTTTCAGCTCTTTACTGCCACTACTAACTGGTTTGTACGACTAGTTTTTACTACCACAAGGTGCCCTGTGCTTGAGTCTCTCACACTTACCACTAATATGTTTGTCGGTATCTATATCACTACATGTTAATTACTATCATACTACTACTGCAGTTAAAACTAGAGGTCCTGTCGCAATTACCGCAGACAATGCTCGTTGCAGGATGAAGTACTCTGAAATACACAAGAGCATTTGCGCTGAGCAATGCAAAATATAATGTGCTATTAGCGATGTCGGTAGTGAACTGATCAAACAGAATGAAAATATTGAGACTACAGTATGCGGGGAGAGGATTACTAATAAATCATTGTGGGATAGATTGTTCACTAAATAATTATTTACATTTTCTGAGGACAAAACACAAGAAGCAAGAAGCACTTGCAAACTTTTATCACATAGTATCCGGTGGTCCATATGATGAAAGTTTGCAAGTGTTTCTTGTGCTGTCTGTTGTGAACAGCTACACTTTTCGAGTGGAAAATATAGGGCGCAGCGAATAACCCTTTACCTAAAGAATCGGCCACATCCGCCCGCGTAATATGCAAATTCAGCAATTGAAAAAACTTTACTTTTCAAAACATTTCAACAAAACCATATCAAGTGATCCCTCGTTGGAACGAGCTCGCCGAGCTCGTTCCAACGAGGGGTCACATGATATGGGTTTGCTGACAATTTTTGAAAAATTTGAAAAAAAATGATATTTAAAATAATAAATTTTTATATCGTCTGCGTAGGGTAAAGGGTTAAGTATCTATTTACATCATTACATATACATGCATCCCAGTAGAGGTTAGCAATGGTGTTAATGATCTCTATTTACTCGAATAGAAATGCACCCTGTCTTCTGTTGGAATTGAGTTACGCTAATGGGGCACTTTGAGTTTGATAGGGAGAAAAAGAGCACTTACTCAGCGCGTTATTACTTCAAAATAATGCACAATACAGTGACACGACTGAAAAGTTTCAACTGTAGCAGTCAAAAACAGTCTGCTGGCTCTAACTACACGAATCTTATTCAACAAATAAACTATCGAGTAGTGACTTGAACAGGCATTGCTCGAGCGACTGAAATCTAATCGATTATCCCTTTACCCAACGAATCGGCCGCATCCTTCCGCGTAATATGCAAATTCAGCAGTTGAAAAAATATTATTTTTCAAAAAATTCAACAAAACCATATCATGTGACCCCTCGCTGGAACGAGCTCGTCGAGCTCGTTCCAACGAGGGGTCACTTGATATAGTATTGTTGAAATTTTTTTGAAAAATTTGAAAAAATGATATTTAAAATAATAAATTTTGATATCGTCTGCGTTGGGTAAAGGGTTAAATAAGCTATGGAGTAATTACTCGAACTAGTGCCTCATCTAACAACTCTTATCCTCATTTCAGTATTGGAGGATATTCATGAAGTGAAGATTCAGCATTGAATGATACCTTTTGAAGGACAGTCGATATCTCGTAGGCACATACCGGCACACCGGGGGCGCGGTGGCTCAGTTGGTAGAGGTGCAGACTGCAAGCCGAGAGGTCCTCGGTTCGAATCCCACCTGCGGCAACCGCGTTGTGTCCTTGGGCAAGACACTTCGCCCCGATTGCCTACATGGGGGCACGATGACGCTGTGTACCGAGGCGTACTGCACATCGATGGTGCGCATGTCTTCAACCAATCTAACCCTGCCTGTGCTGCGGTGCGGAGTTCAGAGTTACGATGTTGGAGAGCTGACAGCTGCTCGTCGTTGCTCGGTGGTTCTCTCCGGGTACTCCGGCTTCCTCCACCCGTAAAACTGTCACGGTCACGATCAGCAATTGTGCATAAGTATGTGACCTTAAACACCAATAAATAATAAATAATATCATACCGGCACACCACCAATTCATTTTGCAAACATTAAGATATTTAGAGAGTGAAAGAAAGCGACGTAATTATAACACTACTGCTGTCACGAGTCACCGTTCATAATTACCTGATAGAAAACATTCCTGGTTGCATTGATAAGATCATTAAAATATTATGTGAAATAATGTCTCAGTTGTGAAACATTTCTTGTCTTGAATCAAAGAAGCTCAATATTTATGGTATATTTTAGATTCAATCGTCTTGAATGAACCGACGGTTCACTTTTTTGACCAAATGAGATATTCCAGGCGTGTGAATCTAAACAAAGGTGATGGACTATTTAATGACTAGAGACTGGTTCCAGGTCATAACTGTGTCGGCTTCCTTACGGAATTTGACTGGTGGCTTGAGCCAGCCTTGAACATTGAGTTTCTGAGTGACATCGCCTTTCACAATACATGTTGCTCCGCCTTTATAGGACGCGTCTGTAATACTTTTATTCTACGGCCTAAGAAGGTTGTATGATTAAATTATTGCTGGTACTACCTACAAATCGTCGTCTGTTGTGTAGACTTGCCCCTGAATAGCAGATTTGTGTTTGCAGAACAGCTGATACACACCGTTTTTATTGTACTCAAGCATATGGGCGCTTGAATTTGCCGTTAACGCGTAGACGAGAAAGGCACTTAACCTAGTTCCTCTAACCAAATGTACGGCATATCACATGGAATCTACGCCAGTGCCTATTTCGAGTAGAAACACAACCGGGCGTTTTCGCGACACATTATAAATACCTTACAAGTTGCCAGTAACACGACTTCACGAAATTTATTCAAGATACCCGAGTATATAACACAGGTTCTGCTGTACACGAATTAAACACATTATATATTTCTTTGTTTCGTGGCTATCTGACAGAAGACGCTAAGCTCTTATCTAGATCCACTGTTACCCCCATCATCCGATGACACTGCTAATACCGCTACTGCTACTGCCAATAAGATCTTTCTGGTGAGTCTGGATGCCGGTTTCGGCCGT
Source organism: Pictodentalium vernedei (assembly GCA_031216915.1). Taxonomy (NCBI): domain Eukaryota; kingdom Metazoa; phylum Mollusca; class Scaphopoda; order Dentaliida; family Dentaliidae; genus Pictodentalium; species Pictodentalium vernedei. Next base: position 79,234,655 of record CM062295.1, read on the forward strand.
TACGTTGGGTAAAGGGTTAAAAGGCTTTAGTGGTAATTAAGATATTGTAACCCGGAATATAAAAACGTTGACGGATGACGAGCGGAGGGTGACGGTGGATGGCAAATAAACCGAGATTAGAAAACCTCTATTGACTGTGTCAGAGCTGGGATAACAAAATTGTACCTCCATTGCACATGTGCACAGAAACGAACATCTATTCTTCAGACAAATTGTTTTCAATGCAACTCAACGATATTTATTTTTTATTGTAATTTGGGAAAGGAGACATGTGTGGATATGTGCCCGACCTGACAATGCGGTAAAAACAGTCTAATACGTTTGCTTTGGCGTGAGTAAACGTTTTAAAATTTTGACCCCCTCAGTCGAGTGTGTTCCATTTTAGACGAGTTTTCTCCCTTCAGACGGAAGGTAAGCAAACTAAGAATAGCTAATCCTTTAACCTACGAATCGGTCGCATCCTTCCGCATAATTTTCAAAATAAGCAGTTGAAAAAAATTTTTTTTTTCAAGAAATTTCAACAAAATCATATCACGTGACCCATGATTGGAACGGGCTAATCGAGCTCGTTCCAATGAAGGGTCAAATGATATGGTTTGTTGAAATTGTTTAAAACAATTAAAAAAACAATAAATAAAATAATAGAATTTTGATATCCTGTGCATCGGGTAAAAGGGGTAATGTAAATATATCATTGGGAGGAAGGGACTCCGGAAAGTCTACGTACATGTAATCAGTAACAAACCATCTGGAAATCTGTCTTTTCGGCAACATGTACAGCGACTTTTTCGAAGTGATCCTCATTTGGCGGTTAGACTATATATATATATATATAGATTTACTCACCTCCAATAAAACAAACATCTCAAACATCTATAAAAATTTGATAATTTTTCCGCCATCACGCTCAGCAAATTGTTCAGTTGTTGTCCAACATATTTCTCAGTTATAATAGTCTACGTATACAATAACAAACCTTCTGGAAAACTGTCTATACGACAACAAGCGCAGCGACATTTTTAAAAGTGGCCCTCGTTAGGCGATGTGAGTATATATCTAGATTTGCTCACCTCCAATATTCAAAGTTTAAATGTGCGGTAAGTATTTTGCAGCTGAAAACACTGTCGCTGTTGCGAGAATATGTCAGAGAGAACTGAGAAATAAGTTTGATGTTTAGATAGGATTATCACAGTTGGAACTTGACATACATGACTGTGTATCTGTACTAGAGGTTAAGTTATCTTGTAACTAGCTGTTTTTGTTGATTCAGTCCCTAAACTGTTCACGGAGGTCACCCTGACAGTTTGTATCGGTTAACCCTTTACTAAACGAATCGCCCGCATCCGCCCGCGTAGTCAGCAAATTCAGCAGCTGAAAAATATTATTTTTCGAAAACTTTCAACAGAACCATATCACGTGACCCCTCCTTGGAACGAGCTCGTCTAGCTCGTTCCTAAGATGGGGCATATGATATTGTTTTGTTGACATTTTTTAAAAAAAAATTAAAAAATGATATTTAAAATGATAAATCTTGAAATCCTCTGCGTTGGGAAAAGGGTTAATAGATGGCGTTTGACCTACTATCGAATAATATGTGGCCGCTGGACTTGAATATTCACGCGTGATAACCAGTAAAACACCACAACCATTACCCGTTTCAATTCACACTTACAAAGCTAGGCGATGTTCACGAGCTGCGCAATGATCACATATGACAGAGTAATTACGTTATCGCCGGTGACCACTGTCGACTTAGCTAGTTTCTCAGAAAAATGTAACTTGATTTACTAACCATCAACTCTTTGAAATTGTTCAGTTTTTGTTGTCCAACATAAAACCATGGTTCCTCATAAAGAGCAGTCTAAGTCTATTTTGAAAGTCAACTTTTAGAATGGTATCAGTCACAACATTACCAATTGTCCAAGTTCGAAGAGCTGATTGTTAACAGTGTGTAGCATCTGATGCGACCCGTCTTTTAAAACAAAGAAAATGATCCTCTGCGTCCATCGTTCGTCGAAAGCGAAACACAAACTTGTAGGAATATAATATTATTATGAAGCAGGGATTCGTTCTGTCGAAGGTATAACTAAACGTTCACCAACCTTTGACCTGCGCGATTCGCTAAAATCGCCATTAAAATGTTATCACGGCTTCAGTATTTCCTTCTAAGCCATAGGTTATGGCCCGCTATTGGAACAAGCTTACATAACTCGTTTCACTGAGGGGTCATGAGTTCTATCTTTGGAGCAAAAATTGAAAACTTTTTTCTGAGATCCATTTATTCATAAGTGTTACCTCCTAGCCGTGTAAAGAATTATCTCCAACTGTAACTGCATATGGTTAATATTCTGGATTTCTTGCTTTCCAAAGTGCGCCGCTCAATACTGACGCGACTCACTTGAAGAATTGCACAGCACAAATAAATACTCCTGAGAGGGGGTGAATGTTTACTAATTCCGGTTCTGGCGAATATAGTTTAATGTGTTATAACTAGTGGGAGACCATATTGGCCCGACCCCGGCCCGGACCCTCAAGTGATGTCAAAGACACATGACCAGTTACGCCATGCTTGGTTGCAATTGTAATTACATGAACGGTCATGTTGAAACGTCATTACCATAATGATACGTGGCGTCATTGCGCATGTGTCGCCCGTGTTGTCAGGATGATACGTGTTTCCGGCGTCCATCTTGGTTTCTATGGTGGCACGTGGCTGCTATGTGAACCAATGACCTGCAACAGGAAGTGTGTACGTTCTGAGGTTGCGTTCGATTGAATAGGAGTAAATATAATTACCCAAATGGACCAGAGAAATTTTGAAAATCTTCAAAAACAACCGCAAATCACGGGAACGGGGTAGGATTACTGGAAAATCCTCCTTATAAAAATAGCACGCTGTGCTATAAGGTGCGTCCGTTAAATTGGAGTATCTTCACCGGCTCAGATTCTTCATGAAGCATAGTTCTCTATCTACTCCACACCTTATTTCCTCCATTCACAGAAATCCAAAAAGAAGTGATATCGTTGATCAGAATGGACCAGAGAAGCTAAAAATAGTATCAAAAGGCTAAAACTATTTTAACTGGAAGGCTCTTCTGCGCACTGGAGTATACTTTGAAACAATCGAGGAGGACAAAACAGAAAAAAATCAACCATGTTCTGTGGTTCTCTGGTATAGTGAAAGATCCTTTTACTTGGAACAGTTTTACATTCCAAACCGAGTCTGTCACTACCTCCCATTACAAATGTTATTCTAACTTCTCTAACACTAACTGTCTGTCTAGTCCTAGCTGCCTTTGACAACCCCTGACTCCCACCTTTTACCCTGGTCCAATTCTCAATGTCTATTCAGATTTCTTCTTTTCCCGTAATCTGGCTTTACCTACACATAGGTATCTCCACTGTGTATAACGAAGTCGTATGTTTTTCCTAAGGCCAAGGGTCAATCGAGTAGCTACTGGAACGGGCATTTCATATCTCTAATCTTATCCAGCAAGTAAACAATCGAGTAGTCACTGGAACAGACATTGCACGAACGGCTCGAATGTTAGCGTGCAAACATGCTATCGCGTAATCAATTACTCCTCATCTGGATATTGGGAGATACCTATGAAATAGTGATGCACTATTGGAGGATACCTTTTAGAGGACATTTATCAGTGGATATATCTACCTGAAAATTGTTATGGCTCCTAGCGCGTGTTCACATCCTATCGGCATCTAGGCCACGGCTGCTGACTTGTCTATTGTCGCCAATGTATGTCCTAGGATTTGCTTCCACTCTTTCCTGCCACTACTAACTGGTTTGTATGACTACTTTTGGCTACCACAAGGTGTCCTGTGCTTGAGTCTCTCACACTTACCACTAATATGTTTGTCGGTATCTATATCACTACATGATAATTACTATCATACTACTACTGCAGTTACAACTAGAGGTCCTGTCGCAATTACCGCAGAAAATGCTCGTTGCAGGATGACGTACTCTGAAAAACACAACAGCGTTTGCGCTGTGCAATGCAAAATATTTTAGCGATGTCGGTAGTGAACTGATCAAAGAGAATGGAAATATTGAGACCACAGTATGTGGAGAGAGGATTACTAATAAATAGCTGTGGGATAGATTGTTCACTAAATAATTATTTACATTTTCTGAGGACAAAACACAAGAAGCACTTGCAAACTTTTATCACATGGTATCCGGTGGTCCATATGATGAAAGTTTGCAAGTCTTTCTTGTGCTGTTGTGAACAGTTATACTTTTCGAGTGGAAAATATATGGTGCAGTGATTAAGTAGCAATCCACTCTCTTCATTCTGTATATGCAGTCGAATTTTTATATCCATTTACATCATTACATATACATGCATCTCAGTAGAGGTTAGGAATGATGTTAATGATCTCTATTTACTCGTATAGAAATGCACCCTGGTTTCTATAGGAATTGAGTTACGCTAATGGGACACTTTGAGTTTGATAGGGAGAAAAAAGTGCACTTACTCAGCGCGTTATTACTTCAAAATAGTACACAATACAATGACATGACTTAAGGGTTTCAACTGTAGAAGTCGAAAACAGTCTGCTGGCTCTAACGACACGAATATTATCCAACAAATAAACTATCTAGTAGTGACTTGAACAGGCATTGCTCGCGCGACTCAAATCTAATCGATTATCCCTTTGCAAATTTGTAACCTCGCAACTGAAAGGCCATGTTTATCTGAACCTATTTGTTGTGATTAGGTTCTTTTGGAAAGCCAAGAACATTTCTACATTCTTCAGGTCGCTGAACAGATGGTCGACATATAGCAAGGTGTAGATGGAAATATTAGGGCTCTCCAGGTTGATAAGTACCTGTAGCGAACAATTCGATATAAATCATTTTGTTCTAAGACTAAGCGAATACAAGGTCTGAACAACACCTTAGCTGGATGAGAGCTAATTCTAATTTTTTTTTCGAGTGTGACAACAGTGTTTTGGTAACTTGAGTAATGTTTCATAGATTTTGCTACCACTGACAAAAGAGTCAAAGCTGAACAAGTCTTTGCTTTAAAACAATTGTTTTATTACAGTGATTCGGTACGTTGAGTACTGTTTCAAAGATCGTGATCAGAAGCGTTTGTTTTGTTGTAATTCACTGGGGAGTGCTGATTCGCACACTCCCGGTGTAAAAGGAATGGAAGTCCGTAGGAACGTTAGTCCCTCTGGACTATTATTCCGCGGAATTATAGTCCTAGGTCTAACATTTCTAGGAATAGTAGTCCGCCGGACTACTATTCCTAGAAATGTTAGACCTACGCGGAATTATAGTCCTAGGTCTAACATTTCTAGGAATAGTAGTCCACCGGACCTAGGACTATAATTCCGCGGAATAATAGTCCAGAGGGACTAATTTTCCTACGGACTTCCATTCCTGTTACACCGGGAATTGCAACAGGAAAACTTTATGAGGAGTGAACATTGAGCTGAGGATGGAATAGATCTTTCTTTCCTTGTCTTGTCTTCCCATGGATCACACGAATAGCACACCTTACCAGTTCCAGACATGTTACAGCCACGAGCAACACGAGATGATGTTGATTCTCAAGACTCAACACCATGTCATCATCTCAAAGAGGACGACTCCATGCAACAAATGTGAAGCAATACAGATCTGCCAGATATCAAATACTGACAGATGCCTGAAAGGGAGCCCTGTTGAACAAGCGTGAGACCCTTTCGAATGATGAGCCACCACCAAGACCAATAGAAGAGCTGCTAATGTAACTTCAAATTCTGTGGGCTAAAATCAGCCTGGTGAAAATCCGAAAGCTTATTCGTTCCATGAGAAGAATGGTGCGCGAAAGCATAACTGCACATGGTGGTCCAACACTCTGTTGATTGCGTGATTGACTAAAAGTGTCAGTTTGATAGTGGAGATAATGATGTTTGATCGTTTGGTTTTCATTTTGGGTTGTCCAATATGTCAACTTTTATTGCCTGTTAACCTTTTTCTGTTAACGTTGTAAATGGTATTAAATAAAAATCAGAATTCCAAACGTTTGTCTTCCAGTTTTATTGGAAGCATGAATTTTCGGGGTATCGCATTAGATAAATAAAAACGCCGTGACATTTTTCACAGTGCAGGAAAACATTCGGCATTACTCTTTGGTAGACAAACACTCCAGCAAGGATTTGGAACATATGTAGAGAAACGAATGAGGATACAAGGCACTCTTTTGCTCTCGTTCAAGCTCTAGCAGGGGGACAGCCATTCGTTTGAATAACACATTTACGTAAGCCATAAAAAAGAATATTTATGATGCCGAGGGTAACTTTGAACACAGGTGGTATCTTCCATGCCAGTTAAATAGCAGAAATTTGAAGAGTCCATCTCCATTAATTGGGGGGAGAGCAATTAATACTTTCAACGTGCAGCCTTCAGGCTGCACGTTGAAAATATTAATTGTTCTCCCACACACGTTCACTTAGTAGCCATCCTACTTAATGAAATTATGACGTATCGTGTTGCTGGACCGGAAAAGCAATGTCTCGTGTTGAAAGAGTCAGTTATCTTAGACGTAGATATCCAGGACCAAATGATCACTCTAGCAGCCTTATACAGACCGAACGAAGATTGTCCACCTTTTTTGATTAACGATAATTATATTATTTAACCCTTTACCTAACGTAACGGCCAAAAACGGCCAGCGCTATTCTCAAAATTCGCCAATTAATTTTCATTATTTTCTCATTTTTTGTCTCTAAAACATAGGTTATGACCCCTCATTGGAACGAGCTCGTTCCAATGAGGGTTCATAACCTATGTTTTTGAGACAAAAAATGAAAATAATAGTTATTCAAGAATTTGTTTTTGCAAGTGTCGTCTGCTTTTAATATTAGGTAAAGGGTTAAAAAAAGCAAAACAAAACAATGAAGTCCCCATTACACCCACGGCAACGCGTCTTCGTTTGCGCGCACGGATACATGGCACAATTGTTGATTGCATAATTCACTTGTAAAGTTATCGTTTATAATCAAACCCGGAAATCCCAGTAAATCACACTTTGGAAATTAATAAAAACAAAATTGTAAATATGTGTTCCATCTATAATGAATTTTATTAGCTAAAGATTTATTGTCATTTTTGTGGTTATTTCCGTATTTAATTCTTCAACACTAAACAGTCAATGTCAAAAATGTACTTTTATTACACGCCTGTTCCTTGAAATCACCATCTACAGCAACACTAAACCGTGCGGAAAATAAAAATCTGTTCCCCACATGGTTGGAACGGAAATCGTTGACGGACTATTTTTATAAAGATGCGAAATTTTACTGGAATTTTCTACAAATCGTGTACAGCAATTACAAATTCAATCCCTAGCGATAACTAAAAGTCGTCCCCTGAGTTCCAATGCCAGTAAGCACAAAAAACACACTGGAACTCAGAGGACGAAAGAGTAACACAGGATTCCCTCCCTCGCAAGTTTGGTTGGTGACAAAATGTGTTCTTTTTTGTGATAATTATCAAATGAATTGTTGAGTGTCCTTCTAATAATTGTTTTATAGACGCGAAGGCGTGTAATAAACACAGAACACACGCGTGTGTGAATGGGTTAATCGATATGGCACTTGTGCCATCGCGGAAGGCCTCTCGTTCTATCCTTCCGCGCTGGCACTCGTTATTTATTCAAGCTTGTAATGCCCAGAAGACATTGTTTACCATGATAACGCAGGCAGATTCATGTCAGTTTAAACAATATTTAATTTGAAACAAGTGTGTTACACGGACACATCATATGGAACAAATACTTGGAAAAATAAATATGATTTATATTAATTGTGTACAATGTAACCAGTAGAGTAGACAAAGACACAGATTGGATTGTTGGGATGGGATTCGACAGTAAGCTTTGGAGCTTTTGATAGCGGTCTCCATTACAAATGATGAAATTACACTAATTGGAAGTTAGAGTCAATTTTGAGCATTGTGAGAGACTGTTTGAAGTAAAATACAGATAAACATGATATGTGTAATATTAAATATATAATATTGATACGCAGACGTTTTTTTCCGCATCAAATTAAGCCCACAACTCCCGTTTTTAAGAATGTCCGTCCGTCCCTCCACCGGGCCCGTCCGTCCGTCCGTCGGTTCGTACCATCATTTTTCCTTGTATCTCAGCCACTGCTACTCCGATTTGAATGATATTTGGTGTTGTGATAAAACATCATGGGGGAACGATACCCATGTAAGGTGAGTGTCTTCCACATAATTTTTCCAAAGGTATGGCCCTTTTTCGATCTTTTGACTTAGAAATTTTTTTGCGGGCCGGGATATTGGCCAACATTTTGCGTCGCCCTTTCTTATACCTGTAATTAGTGTTTGGAATCTAATATTATTGCGCCTGTGTAAATATTGCTTGCCTGTGGAAAGTGGCCAATCCATGAGGGCCGTACTATACAATCATACACACGTCGAAAACCTCGAAAATGACTTAAAATTAAACTTCACTGGATCAAGTTCAAACCAAGTAAAATTTCAGTTCTTTCTAGTTCAAATATACTGCATTAAATATTATTCCAAATACAAAGTTGAAGAAGGTTTGACAATCGTGATCTTATCAATTCAATGAATTTACGCCAACATGTTCGTGACGCTACCTATAAAGATGGCCACACATTAGATCTGCTGATCACAGAGAATCCGATGCTGATCTTGTTAAAAATGTATTAATTGTTGATTCAGCAGTCTCTGACCATTTTATGATTATCTTCGATTTGGCACTTTCTCGTCCCACCCCCTTGTCCGGAAGAGAGTCACATACCGCAAGTACCGAGGTACTGACCTTGCTAAGTTTACGGGCACTATTGCTTCGTCTCCCCTCGCTAAAATTAACGAGATGCAAACTGTTGACAGCATTGAATACATCCTCACTGGCTCACTTCAAGAAGTTATTCACAAGTTTGCGCCTGACCAAACACGCACTTTTAGCGTACGCCCTTGCTCACAGTGGTTCAGGGATGAGATTAGGCGCGCAAAAGATTTACGATGCAAACTAGAGTTTCAGTGGCGGCAAACGAAACTATGTGTTCACAGAGAGATGTTTGTCAACCAGCGAAATGTTGTTAACAAACTGGTCAAATCCGCGAAAAAGAAATACTTTTCGGACTTATTGTCAGCTAATACTAATTCCCCTAATGTGCTGTCTGTCGTTCTTGAGAAGCTTCTCTATCATCAAAAGACAACCGTACTCTCAGAGCATTTGTCACCCAAAGACCTTGTGAAGAGATTTTCTTCTTTCTTTTTTGAAACAATTGAGACTTTCAGAGCTTCGCTTGATACAAGCTCACAATCTGATCTTCGACAGATGGTCGACATACCATGCACCTGTGTTAAAGCTGTTGCACAGTTGTCCCAATTCAAATCTTTGGCTACAACAGATATCCAGAGGTTAATATCCAAGGCACCATCTAAGCAATGCATGTTAGATATAATTCCAACTTGGTTGCTAAAATCATCTCCTTCGGAGTTAACTACACCGATTTTGAAACTGGTCAATGCCACCCTCCAGTCTGGCGTCTTTCCGACAAGCATGAAACATGCTTCAGTAAAACCTCTTCTCAAAAAGCCAACACTTGACCCAGAGGTTCTGAAAAACTACCGACCGGTCTCTAATCTTCCATTCCTATCAAAGATTATTGAGCATGCGGTGGCTTCTCAGTTGAATGCTCATTGGCAACCCATGGCCTAGCCGAAGTTAACCAATCTGCATACAGATCTAATTGCTGTACAAAAATGGCGCTTCTAAGGGTCCAAAATAATATCCTCCTATCCACGGACAGGCACAACCTAACATGTCTTGCTTTGTTAGATTTAAGCGCCGCTTTTGACACCATAGACCATAAAATACCTATAAAATACTTATTGAAAGACTGGCAGTGAGAATAGGCTTTACTGACTAAACACTTAATTGGTTTTCGTCGTACCTTAATGGTCGCACACAGGGTGTCCTTATTGGCTGTGAGTCGTCAGACAAGGTCACACTACGTTTTGACGTCCCTCAGAAATCGGTGTTGGGTCCCCTACTGTACACTGTCTATGCCTTAACTCTCGGTGACATTATACGAAGCCATGGCCTTGCTTTTCAATTTTACCCACATGTATATTAGTGTTACACACGCCTTTGAGCCTGAAGCATGCAGGAAGATTGAAATTTGTATTTCAGACATCAAGGCATGGATGACTAAAAACTTCCTTAAATTGAACGAAGACAAGACAGAAGTAATATACATAGGTTTACCTCATCAACTTTCAAAAATATCCAAACTGTCCCTCAATATTGGAGGTTCTACGATAAAACCCAGCAACTCTGTTCGAAACTTAGGTTATTTCATGGATGAAAATTTGTCAAACATGTCTCTCGCAGTGCATTTTTTCATCTTAGAAATATTAGCAAAATTCGATCCTTCATTGATACGCAGACGTCACAACAGCTTGTCATCACCTCTGTTACCAGTAGCCGCGACTACTGCAACTCTCTCATTGGCTCTAAAACATCTATTCTTGAAAGCTACAACACATCCAAAATTGTGCTGCACGGGTCATAACCAGAACTCAAAAGTACTGCCATATAACAGCAGTACTCTCTGAGTTACACTGGCTATCCGTTAAGCAAAGAATTCAGTTTAAAATTGTCTTTTTGGTGTTTAAGTGTATCTCAGGATCTGCACTATCTTACCTGTCCGATCTGCTTACCATCCACAAACGACCGAGGTCTCTTAGGTCATCAGGTCAACGCAATATGGTTCAGCCCGCATCTAAATTTACCAGTGCTGGTGATAGGGCTAGGGCGGTTGCTGGCCCAAGGCTTTGGAATTCTCTTCTAAACGACATAACAGTAGTAAATCACTTCAATCATTCAAGTCTGGTACTGAAACCTACCTTTTTCGTGAGGCATTTTCTTCAGTGGTCTTTTAATTTTGGTCATAATCAGACATTACCAGGTGCGGGACTGAGTCAGTGAGGATTGCCTCGTTACTCGTCAAGTCATACTCACATACTTGTTTTGGTAAAGTTGTAGTTTGTTTTTATTTTGTTTTAATTCAATACCCTTTTTCTTTTAGGTTCTGTCGCTTATCGTCACGATATAGCCTTGGTTGCTGATGTGGCGTTGGGCACCAATAAATGATAATAGTGATCCATGTATCAATGTATCTGTGAGAGAATGCACGTGTATGTGTCCATATGTATGTATGTATGTATGTATGCAATTATTGTACAGCCATTGAGCACCGTGTGTGGATTCAAGCCTTTAAAATTATTATTATTATTATTAATGGGGGCGCGGTGGCTCAGTTGGTAGAGGTTCAGGCTGCAAGCCGAGAGGTCCTCGGTTCGAATCCACCTGCGGCAACCTCGTTGTGTCCTTGGGCAAGACACTTCACCCCATTGCCCACGTGGCGGCACGGTGACGCTGTGTACTAAGGCGTACTGCACGTCGATGGTGCACCTGTCTTCAACCAATGGTAACCCTTCTTGTGTGGAGTTGGTATGTTGGGGAGCTTACAGTTGCTCGCCGTTGCTCGGTGGTTCTCTCCGGGTACTCCGGCTTCCTCCACCCGTAGAACTGTCACAGTCATGGTTAGCCATTGTGCAGAAATATGTGACCTTAAACACCAATAAATAAATATTATTATTAATCGGACTTCACATCCGAGGGGATCAATTTAATATTGCCTACCAAGTAACCAGTCTACGGCGACCGTACAGTAGATACAACGATAACCGATGGAGTGGAGCGTCGTGGATTGAGCTCACTACAAACAAGATTCTGGAATTACAGCATTAATACCTCAAAAACCCCGAAAAACGGCTAAAAATTAAATTTCAATCGATAAAGCTAAAATAAAGTGATATTTTATTAATTGTTATTCAAATTACATTTTAGCTCATGTTATTCTAAATACGAAGCTGAAAAAAAAAGTTCGAAAAAAATGTCGACGATATGACATAAATACTCTCGGACGTATCACTTCATGTTTTCGGCCATTTGGACGGTTTTTCATTGAAAGGTATAATTTTATTTCCGACAGACCTCAATGGTTGTAAGTGGCAAAGCATACCGCTGTTTGGTCATTTAAAATTAACTTCATTACCTTTAACTTTTACTTATTTAATCTTCAGTAAAAACCATATCTAAAATGTGTTGCCGTCCAAAGATATTCTCAACAGTTAACCCTTTGATACTTTTGTACGTGTTATTTACATACGAAATCAAACAGCACGTTGATACTTTGTGGTCATTTGTTTTATTATTTTTCGACTTTTGAAAATTTTAACCTCAAATTCCTATTTTCTTTCGAATAAGGCGTAGTGATAACCGTTGAGCCAAATGTTATCGCAGCTTAAAATACTAATATAATCCTGCTGTCAAGACTTCTAAACAGGTTGAGTGCTAGAAGCCATTATCAGGGCTTTCAAAAATGAGGATTCCAGAGCAAAAGCCAAGAGTTTACATACTTAGATTTCATATTCAGTCAAACACAAATAATATTTTGTTTATATTAATTTGTTTTATTACAAATTATTGGAGAGTGCCTGTGGGCCCTCTCCAATAATGTGTAATAAAACAAGTTTTGAATAACAAATTCAGACCACCAAAAATAATCTAGCCGTCAACCAGATAATCACTAATGTGAAAAATATCTTGTTACTGGTACTTTCCGACGTTTGACGTCGCATTTTGAAAAACGTTGAAGAACTGAATTCTGGGTGACGTTTGAACGTCAGGATAATTGAAGTCTCAAATGGTTAAGGCCGACCTGATCTATGACGTCAAACAAGGTCTATATACGAACAAATAAAATATTGTCGATCTTCACGAAGTATTTTCTGGAGCTCTAACAATAAAAGAATACTTTCTGATTTTTTCTATTTTACGTCATCTTTGACATCATTACGTCATTCCATGTTTTCACGTATTACCTAAAATACCTTTCATGTTGTGACAGTTTAACTTTAGAAACTGCAGATTCGCCTTTATATCTTAGACACATTTAAAGGACCACTTGAACTTATTCAACATCACTTTGTTTTCACATTGAGATAATATATGCAATACTATCATGTTGAACACGACCGACGTCCGGAAAAAAATTAAATAAAATTTCATTGTATAAAGTTGAAATTAACTGGTATTTTTGTCAACATGTTTTCGACACCTTCTCGCTGAAGGGACAAATAAAACGGCGTTGGCCCTGCTTCGTTGGATGGTATCTGGAGATTCTTTCGTGATTTTAACCCTTTACCCAACGAATCGGTCGCATCCGCCCGCGTATTATGCAAATTCAGCAGCTGGAAAAATATTATTTTTCAAAAAGTTTCAACAAAACCATATCATGTGACACCTCGTTGGAACGAGCTCATCGAGCTCGTTCCAACGAGGGGTCACATGATATGGTTTTGTTGAAATTTTTTGAAAAATTTGAAAACATTATATTTAAAATAATAAATTTTGATATCGTCTGCGTTGGGTAAAGGGTTAAGTAGATCTGCAGTTCAAAATGTAAAGTATTGTATACATAATTATGCTAATCGTAAGAATAGAAAAATTAGGCCTAAAAAATTAAAATTTGTTTGTCAGGCCCTCCCACATGGTCCCTTTGGCAGAGAATGCTCTTTTTTTTATTACCAATGTAAACTTAAAAAAAAAATTAAATGGTTTATGTCTGATATTTTTCCCAAACTAATAAAATTGATAAATTTGTCACTTGAGTGCAAGAAGGTTTTGCAATGCTTTAGCACTGTAAAGCCTTCTTGTGCTGACAGGACGAAATACTCCACCACCCATGCTATCCCGTAGATTATGAGGCCTAAAACAGAAACCCAGAAAATGAACTTTTGATGGCAAAGAAATAATTACAGAAATAAAAAATAAAATAAAACCCGCTCGCCCGTGTGCAATTTTACAAATAATGGCCTGAGAAACAGAAGATCTACTTTGTGTGGTCTTACCTCCACTTATTATCATATCATCAACTAAAACAACTCTCTCGCCATCATGGAGCGCATCTTTACTGATTTCATAGGTGTCCTGAATATAAAATCAAAGACAACACAATTATATATCTCTCTAAATATACATATTTGGCTATATACATTTCAAACAAGCCCTTCACTTAACGTTACGACCACAACTGGACAACGCTGTTCACAAAAGTCGGCAAACAAATTTTATTATTTCTTTTTCCATTTTTTGCACCAGAAACATTGCTTATATCCCTCATTGTAATAAGTTTGTTTGGTAACTACTACGTGAGGTATTTTAAAACCCTTAAAACCCTGGTGGTATCTTCCATGTCAGTTCAATAACAGCAACTGGAAGATTCCATATTCATTATTTGGGGGTAGACCAATTAATATTTTCAACGTGCACGTTGAAAATATTAATTGGTTTACCCTACAAATCCAGTTGGCAGTTATCCTCAATGAAATTATGACGTATCATGTCTCTGGGCCGTAATACCGGCCTCTCGGGTTCAAAGGTTTAAAACATTCCTTGCAAATTGTCCTTGAGCTGAGGAGTATCTATATGCATATAAGATGTAGAGAAATTTGTCTCGGTTCTGATTGGCTCTACGACTAGTACAGGTTGGTCAGGAAAACCATGATTCACTTGGACATTTTACTGCCTGTTTCAAATTGGGAGTGCGGCAGACATTTGTTTCCTCGAAGAGACCGGATCATGCCCCGCCGGTAGATGATTGCTTTTAACTAACGAACTAACTAACTAACTAACTAACTAACTAACTAACTAACTAACTAACTAACTAACTAACTAACTAACTAACTAACTAACTAACTAAGTAACTAACTAACTAACTAACTAACTAACTAACTAACTAGGGAGACGCCACAGGGAAGAAACTGGATAATTAACTAACTAAGTAAGGACCGAGACTGCCATCCATATTACCCTATCTTACAGTGCATGTCTTTATTTTTTCAAAATACGTTATCGTGACTCCTAAGAAGATAATCTATCATCGAAATGATTGAGAAGTCCGAAGAAAACGCCAGTGGTATCAGCAGTCGTGGTGGAGGCGGACACCAGTTATAGGCCTGATAAAAAGGTGGACCGCAATTATAGGCCTGATAAAAGCATGGAAGGTAGTGAACGGTAATCGTCATAAAACAGCGACAGTGGCTATCAGTAATATCAGGGATGTACCTAGATAGTCCTGGTTCGGGCAATGTGCCATATTTTAACACTTTGAACCCTGGTGGTATATTCCAAATCAGTCCAATGTAAGCGATGTGAAGAGTCCATCTTCTTTATTTGGAGGGAGGCCAATTAATATTTGCAACGTGCAGCCCCGATTGATTGGTCTTCCCCACACATTCACTTAGCAGCCATCATACTTAATGAAAGCATGACGTGTCATGTTCCTGGGCCGGACAAGCGGCCTCATGGCTTCAAATGGTTAATTTCAAACTTTACCTCTCTCCCAGCAGCCAAAAATCAAAGTTTTAAGAAAACCATTTGCAAAGAGCCCATCCCGAGTGAGTAGGTTCCATCTTCTACCTGTGAATATTGAACTGCTTTTGTTCGAAATATATAACCTTTCATTGGCTTCTGAAGGTGGAATAATTTGATGTTTACTCTAGTTAACCCTTTGAACCCGAGCGGCCGTTTTTTCGGCACAGAAACACAGTACGTCATACTTTCATTAAGACTGATGGCTGCTAAGTTAAAGTGTGGGGTTGACCAATCAATATTTTCAACGTGCAGCCACAAGGCTGTACGTTGAAAATATTAATTGGTCTACCTCCAAATAATACGTACGGTCTACTCCTATTGCATCCATTGAACTCAAATGGAAGATACCACCAGGGTTAAAGGGTTAAAAATTATTCATGAAACGTGGTTACTAAATGTCTATTAGAATCGATCACGGAGACAGATGAAATGTGCCATAAATCATCTTGATGGTTTAGGGCATAAAACTTCCAATTATTGAATACTCGGGCCGGGATCGGAGGATGGGTCAACCCTTACCCCCTGTCGTCACGCCCCTCTACGTCGACACCTGAATTAATCTGTAAAAGCGTGAGCCTTACAGTATAGCCGCCGTGGAAGAGTCAAAATCCACGCCTGAGAAGTGTTGCCCCTGAGAACTTTTCTCAATCAATAATCAGTAGTTTTCGACAAATATTCAATGAAAGACGCACCGGGTCGTACCCGGTGCTTCATTCATGGAAAATTGGATTGCAATTTAATTGTTTTGTGTCGGATATGCACTGTTAACCCATGGAAATATTGTCCACACGTGGAGTTTGGCCTATCCATGACGACTGTAGTGTAGGCAGCACAATGGTCGAAAGGTTGATCCTATCTAATTGGATGTACATTGACAGAACAACCCCGTCAGTCTATCGATAAAGCAAAACCGTGGTTATACCTGTCCGCAATATAATCGGGAAGTAATCATCTGTTCACATTCGGAATTTAGTGCAAGTATACGTTACCGCTACTGGGGGTAGAATAGTGTGGTTCTCTTCTTTTTTCCAGCTAATGACTAACTAAGAAATCAGAAAGCCCAAATGTTCCGGCTATCACATGTACCATACATAAATAATCTGAGTTTTAATAGCTTATCCTGTCTGATATTTATTTATTTATTTATTTATTTATTTATTTATTTATTTATTTATTTGTTGAGTTTAAAAACACTTTCAACATTAGGGATTTACGGGCTGAGGAAGTAGTGACGAGGCGTGGACCTGCCCTCCCCCACCAGCAGATCCTCAGAAGGGACAGCATACCGCCGAGCACGCCGGGGGCGATGTGCTTTGTCACATAAGCGGTCATATTGTAACGTCATTGTTATGATGATGGCGATGTTAGTGCGCATTCTCAGTGCGCGTTACGTGTTTCCATCATCCTTTTGTTTAGTGAATACCGGAGTTTTGGTTCTATGGTAGAACGTACTGCTATAAGCCCGGAAAGCCTCTAATATAAGCGGGTTGTTCGGAATTGAAATGGAGTATATCTAATTACCAAAAAACAACCCGACAATAACTAAAATTACCGAAATGAACCAATCCAGACCAACATCTTGGATGGTACTCGATCTTCGAATAGCGAATAGTACTGTAGGGTGACATCACATGACACACTTCCGCAAACCTCCGTGTCCTGCTGATGGGGGCAAATCCCTCACCTACAGAAGTAGTAGATAGAGAAAACCACCGAACAGCTATGAGTAAATATCGGACTCTCCACCTCCCTAACCTGTCGCGAGCAGGATTAGCCTCGTTTAAAGGTACAACTGACGCTACAAACCCACTCTGGTAACTGGGAAGGAGTGTAAAGTAAGATAACTACTCACCAAAATATGCATGTGGGAAAACTGAGAAAACCAGGCGGGGTGGGATACTGGTCTCGGCGATCTAGCTATTGCATTGGAAGATTTGTAAAATAATTTATCTGAAGATGGATGGGTCTGATGATGCTCGATGGCGAACACAACAAAAGTTCCAGGAAAGTTCCATGTGTACTTTTCCGAAATTCAAGATGGCGTCCAAGATAGCCGCCATTTTGGATACATGCGTCAAGTCATCTTCAATCGACTGTAGATCAGAAGTGTTAAGAAGCCTTATTATGTAGGGCATAGCATCTTGCTTGAGATGTGCTACTATCCATTTTGTCCCAAATGCCAAAAATGGCTGCAACAATATCCAAGATGGCTGCCAGTATGGCGTCTGGAAGTTCAAAAATTGGTGGGTTTTCTGCAGTTTTCGTCAAATCTTCGGACGCTAATAATAATGTATCGGGGACAGCAGGCTAAGACCGCAAGAATATTAGAGCATATTTATTGGTGGTTCATATCTGGAAGCTTGACCGTCGATTGTGCTGCAGATACCATGCATTATATAAGACAAAATCGCTATAATTCAGTAAAGGAAACTTGGCCTTCCATTGTGTGCAAAAACAAAAAATACATATAAGGAAACAGAGTGTCTTCAGTCATCACGGTGGTCACTCTGTATGAACAAACCCTTCGCAAGCCAAGATTGTCGCCAATACCATAAAATTAGGTGAGATTTAACATATTGCCCCAAGATAGCCCCAACAAGTCTGTGTTGGCAGTTTAAACAATTGCACCCAGATAATACAGAAATTCCTCATAGCTTGAAAATAAAGAACCAGAACAGCTTTCTGGACTAAAAATGACGAATCACAGAAAGCAAAACGTGACGAAGAAGATAAAGATCCTGTTGAAATAAGAGACTTATCCGAGGTGCGGGAATTATACCACAAGACCGTATCTCCCGACTTGCGCAAGCATATGAGTTACAGAGAATCGAAAAAACAGTTGTCTGAAAAGTCTTCCTTGACATGCAAAACGCCATAATTGTGGCTGCAGTACAAGAAGATGGTGAATATTCTCCGACATTTCATTACGGCTGAACACTCTGGGAACTTCATTTCCAGTCTTCACGTGAAATGATTTCATTTTCGCAGCATCCGGACACAATCTTTATGCCAACTAGCAAACTATGTATGATTTGCCTCTGACACTCCCCACCCCAGTGTCCACAAACATTTTGTTGATCGGTACCATGCTGTGAGGCGCGGGTTCTTGTTGGGCGTGTCTACTGATCTCGTTGTCGAATAGGTTTCAATGCGGAGTATTAATACGCAATGTGGGCACACGTGATGAAATGGCCTGTCAGATGTTCAGCGCTTGGTTTGCGTATTATTATACACACATGCGCTGATGCAAAGGAAGTTATACGAAAGCCCACAGGTGTGATCTAACAGCGATCAACCAACATAAGGGCGTTTCACCATTTAGGTAAAGTTGAGATGTTTAATGACACCCTTGATCTCCTCGCTCTCCTTCGCGAGAGTGATCCATTCATTGACAACGAACACTTTCTAAATAGGCAGTGGCGCAGAACTGCTTGTGAAGGTATCAGCGTTGATAAATCGAGAGGGGTTGGAGACAAAATGCGGACATACATGGTGAGTAGTGAATCGGTGGATGAATACACTGTCCCGAAAGATAACTGGGTAGCTACTGTGGATTCCAAACCTCAAATCAAAGTCAAGAGACAACCCGTGAGAGTTGATCCGCAACTAATCTTTCAAAGACTAGCCTTCATTGGTGAGCTTACGGGAAATCTACCTTCGATCTTCTCATGTGAACACTACAGTCCCCCTCTAGCATTGTTCGACGCATACGGTCTCCCACTGGACGCCAAAAATTCGGTTCTGGCAAATCAACCAAGTATGTTTTTGATGGAGGTAAGTTCCTGCATTATATTTCTTGACCTATAGGGGTTCGACATACAACAGCAGAAGTTGCATGTTTGTGTCACAGAAATACTCTAAGGCCGATATTGTCTTCGATACTTTAAGACCAGGCTCCATCGACAAAAGACACATTACATATAAGGAGACCCAGCGGAAACTTTGTCGGAGATATAATACTTCAGTCCAAGGAGGAAGATTT
Organism: Pictodentalium vernedei; assembly: GCA_031216915.1. Lineage (NCBI taxonomy): Eukaryota > Metazoa > Mollusca > Scaphopoda > Dentaliida > Dentaliidae > Pictodentalium > Pictodentalium vernedei. Next base: position 79,254,161 of record CM062295.1, read on the forward strand.
TCTTGCAAATACTTTAAACAAGCAACGTTTCCGCAATATTCTAAGTAGGATCTGAATAGAGCTGGGTAGAGATGGGCAATATACAAAAAACCCGAATCGATGACGATATCATGGGGATATCGAAAAACCGTACCGAACCAATAGTTAAATACCGAAACCATCTGAATTTTTTTAATTTTCCTGCATTCGTTATTTGTAAGTCCCTGTTGAGACTTGATAACGGTTGAAAGGTTCATTTTCATGAAGTGACTGATTTGATTTTCAGTTTTGTTAACCCTGAGTAGTCTGAAAACCGTCCCGAATTCTCACAGGACTACTTCCTGTGCAGGCCCAGTTGCTTAGCAGTTAAATCTAGTCTAGCATTGGTTGAATGTTAAGGCAGCAAAGACCTGAGCGGAAATCACTACCCAGGTGATTTGTCTATTGTCAGCAGGACTTCCTAAATATAGCATGGTCATGGCACATGCTCTCAGATCGCAAAAGCCTGAAAAAGGTCTTTAAAGGTTATGGGGCGTTTAGAACAAGTCACAAAATTACTGTAGATATGATTTGTGTTCATAACAGAATGTACAATGTGACACAATATGCCCTATCACATAGGCACATACGGGTATTTGAGGATACCTATGGCCTGGTATTGTATTATTCGAGGATACCTACTAGAGAATCCCTTTTTTGTCATATGTGCTTATGTGAAAAGGCACAATGTGACACAATATGCCCTATCACATAGGTACATGTTTTATGTGCTTATGTGAAAAGGCACAATGTGACACTATATGCCCTATCACATAGGCACATACGGGTATTTGAGGTTACCTATAGCCTAGTATTGTATTATTTGAGGATACCTATCTAGGATACCTTCTGGAGAATCCCTTTTTGTCATATGTGCTTATGTGAAAAAGCACAATGTGACACAATGTGACCTATCACATAAGCACATGCTTTATGTGCCGATATGTGCTTATGTGAAAAGGCAAAATGTGACACAATGTGCCCTATCACATAGGCACATACGACCAAAATGGGATTCCATAGCCACAGGCGTTTTCGAAAAAGGGATTCCACAAATGGGATTCCAAAAAAGGGATTCCACAAATGGGATTCCGTTTCCATCTTGTCGCCAAAGCTCCACCGCCACTACTGGTCTATGGTCTATCTGTCCTATCATTAGCTTCAACAACAGTCTTGTTCCACTGCGGCCTTGTACCAATACTATTGGCTAAACTACCATCAATTACTTCCTAGCTATACCTTCGCTGAAGCTTTCAAAATGTTAGATCTGATTTCCCCTGTATACATATAAGGCATTCCGTAAGTGGCCCAGTCCGTAAAAATTGGATTCCGTGTTTTGTTTTTTTACTTATGTGATAGGGCATATTGTGTCACATTGTGCCTTTTCACATAAGCACATATGACAAAAAAGGGATTCTCTAGTAGGTATCCTCGAATAATACAATACCAGGCCATAGGTATCCTCAAATACCCGTATGTGCCTATGTGATAGGGCATATTGTGTCACATTGTGCCTTTTCACATAAGCACATATTGGCACATAAAGCATGTGCCTATGTGATAGGACATATTATGTCACATTGTGCCTTTTCACATAAGCACATATGACAAAAATGGGTGCCGAAGGTCATATGTTTTTCAAAAAGGGGTGCTAAAATTGGGGTGCCATTGGATATAGGCTTTTGTTATACACAACGGAGATAACTGCATTATGGAAAATCAAGCAATCTGATTGGTTAGTTAGATAAATGAAACAACAAGAATACACGGAATAGGGTCAGAACTAACAAGAATAGACCAGAAATTGCTAAATATAGCAATAATAAGGTAAACTGTTCCAAATAATAGGCTCTTCTACGCTACTGGAGTATACTCTAGAACAAAGAAACATGACCAGATAGACGTAAACTATTGCATATATAGATAGAAGCAGAGAATTCTGGGTAAATTTGTCCTATAGCACTACGTGCTATTCTTAATAGGGAAAAAACGTCATGGGATAGAGATCCAAAAAGGGATTCTGGGAGAATTCTAAGCCAGAACATTACTCCTATTCAATCGAACGCACCCCCGGTACCCCCTTAGTACTATAGCACTACGTGCTAAGCCGATAAATTGGGGAAATAAAGTCAATTTCGGTGATTTTGGGTGGATTTTGGTGATTTGGAGGGATTGTCGGGTTGTTTGTGGTAATCAGATTTACTCTTCTACAATCGAACACACCCGCCGAACATACCCCTGTCTTGTTAGAAGCCATTGGTAACATAGCAATCACGTGCTACCATAGAAACCAAGATGGCGGCCTCCAGTATACAAAATGGACGACGGAAACACGTATCACCCTAACAACACGCGCTGCGCATGCGCACTCACACCACGTATCACTATGGAGATGACGTCACAACATGGCCGCTCACGCGGGTTACCATGACAACACAACATGGCGCCACTACGTCACGTGACATGACGTCACTTCCGAGGTCCGGCACCGAGGTCCGGCAACTATTCCCTGTAGGGGACCATACACTACTACTCCCGTTTCATCATTTCCCTCGATTCTTTTTTCTTGATATATTGAGGTTTTATGTTATCCACTTGATGTTGCAAGCCAATACCAGTCGAGACAATACAAGCACAGACTAGTTGGGGTTATTTTGGAGGCAACAAGGCCAATCTTGCCGAGCTACATTCATTGAAGGCGACTATGAATTGGTGCATGTTCTACAAAACGGCTTCAATCATGGACGCACTCTTGAATTTCGGAAAATTGCACGTGGAACTATCTTGGATCTTTTAGTATGTTGATCACATGGCATCAGCGGAAATATCCTTTATAGATTAAATTCTTTTTCAATTTGTCCCATCAAAAACCTGTAGATTGCTTGGACTGTATTGGTAAGGGCTATAAGATGTGGCGAGTCTTCAATAGTAGGTGTACATGTAGCAGTAATCAAAGTCAGTCCACTGATAGTTCACGAAAACTGTAGAAATAGCAATGATAGTCAACATTAATGCTAGGCATGGCATAGAAAATAGCACTTTTTTAGGTTAGTCTTCTGGTCACTGGTATTAAAATTCCGAAATTTCAAGCAGCTGCTTTATCCTACAAAGCTGCTTAGAATTAAACCATTCCAGTCTTGTTTGGCAGAGCCCAAAGAGAATGCATTGGTAAAATTCCTAGTTTCATTACAGGAATATGTTTCGGGTTGAAATGTTGATAATCTAACCTCAGTGTTTAGAGGGTTAAATGGTTCTTGCACACCACTGTAGTCTTTACTTATTTATTTAGCGGCCGAGCCCACATCGTGTTCAGCACTTTTAACTCCTTGCTTGCTTCTGGCAGATATTCCTGCCCAGGACAGAAAATCTCTTGTCACTAAAATAAGTCATTTGGGTACTTTTAACCAAATTTTGCCCTGTAAATTTTGTCACTTTTTGTTCAGTGATTTCATTTCTTGAATTAAGTTGTTTTGAATTTTCTATCAAATCTAGTCATGGCAGCTTTGAAGCATTTTTTTTTACATTTTCTGGAAAATGCTTTTAAAATACTCAGCGGGAAAAGATTAAATGATGGAACGATCGGACAGCGGCGAGTAGCTCACACATTCGCGAATTTACTAACCCTTCACAAAAAGGATGAAAATTTGTTGAAACCGTGTATGCCATCGACATGGAGTGCGTTTTAGCACAATGTGATACCGTGCTCCCATTTGGGCAACTGGGATGAGGGTGGAGGTGCCTTGCCCAAGGACACAACGCAGATTACGCGGGTCAGGAACGAACTGACGACCTTTCAATTTAAAGTTCAACGCTCTAACCCATGCGCTACACATCCCATACACATTAGCCGCCGCGCCTACACTTTACTGTAGTAGGTTTAAATCACAGAACAGGGAAACAGCTGAACAACTCATTATTTCAAGTATCAAAAATAAGTTCCTGTTCCAAGCTGAAGGACCTTCTATGACACTGCTGTCCAATTGGAAGCAACCAATCACGCGCCCCACCCTCTACTGTAGTTTTACACCTGTGAGGAAACGAACGTTTGAGACATTAGGTAAATGTGCATGTGTAATACCCACGGGCGTCCCAGGGCAGATGTCGCAATAATTTGACATTGGGGACATTTTCGGATTAGAGTTTGAAATATCATTTCGCGTTTTCCAGTATTCATGGCTTCTTAAAATACGAGATTTGACTTCTGTTACACACTCAGTCAGTCATACACACTGAGGTCGATTTGGGACATTGGAAGCCCAGCATGGTCGATTTGGAATACCGGTACAGTGTTAATGAAATAACAATGTGCATCACGAATAAGTACTACGTGTATATTTTATTTATTTACAGTGCAGTTGCCGTGCATTGGTCGTAATTCACGCGTTGGCAGTACCCGGTGCTTCGCTAAATAAATTTGTGATGATTATTCCTATAATTAAAGTTTGCAATCTTATACTATTGCGTCCGTGAAAATATTGCCCATCCGTGGAAAGTGACCAATCCACGGCGGCCGTACAGTACTATAATTTATGACTTAGTCGACGGATTTTTGACGCGTCGAATTTAATTGTATTAAATCCGTCGCTGATGAGAAGTTTTGAAATATACAGACGCATTACCGTTGCGTCGAATCTAATTGATCAGCCAATCGTGGTCGTCCAGCATACTTTTAGTTCCTTCCGTCATTTTGTTTTTGCACTTATGGCGCGACATTTGTTTGTTTTCTGGGGCGCCCCGGCACTTTCGAAGGCCAGTGTCGGACGGTTTTACGGGAGAGGCCAGAAAACCCGCAGAAATACTGATCGGGGCGAGTAACTATCAGAGCTACTAACTCGGCACAAACAGGGTTATCAATAGTTGAAGGCCTGTGTACCGTCGACGTGGAAAACGCCTCAGCACACTGCAACCATGATCTAGTGGAACCTGTACCCCTCCCTCCCCCACCCCGAAAAATCCAAATTCAGTCATGCCCCCTCCCCCCCCTCCCCACACACACACCCCATGTTAATCCATATGCCTGATATAGGGAACATCAGGCAAGAAATTTTAAAATCTAGATATTTATACTTGTAAAATGTTTGAGTGGAGGGGATGCGTAACAGCAAATTTATACGTGAATAGCAGGGAAAGTAAAATTAGCACCTGGATTTCCAAATATTTCTGCCTTCTCAGTTGAACACAGTTTCACTTATATATCACGTCTCTCTTTCGTCAATTCTCACAAAATATCAAAACACGGATGCTTTGTTCGTCTTCCATAATTTATATCTTCCGTGGTTATTGTTTTCAAATTCATTTGAAACTTCACATGCTTCGGACAATATTTGAGGTGCACTTTAGTATGTACCCACGTGTGTTGTGCTTACAACCATACAGGAAACCATCGTTTTCAAGACTGAAATGGCGCTGCACCTTTTGGTTGCTATTTTGCCATGTTGTTGCAAGCAATCGGTAACAATATTTTAAAATTTTATAAAACTACTCATCAATATTGCTCTTTGTCATTTTTGATGAGATGTTTTACGAGACTGTCCCTATACAATTGACAATTTAATAATGTGTACGTATAATTTTATAATTTATTCGGATTCCATTTGGTGGTATTAGATTCGACGCGTCAAAAATCCGTCGACTAAATCAGACCTAACCAACATTTCCAAGAAATGTTGGAAGTTTTTTTTTACATGGCAAAGGAGCGACGGATCCCCAGTGAGTCGCCGACGTCGTGGAAGAGTCTTTTATATTGCTTTCACTTTTTATCGTCGGATGTTTTTCGTATGAATCAAGGATTGTTCAAAGAAACTCCGGTTTGAAATGTACCTTTTTAAACGAAAACTATGATTTCCATGTCTGTGATAAGGGCATTGATTTTATTGTGGTTCAGGACCAAAATAATATGAGAGTCAACCTTCCCCAGCCTACCAGCTGGAATAATTCTACCACTCAGTGAATCCGATGAAATATAATATGTAGTCTCACAACTTTGCTTCTTAACAAAGGCTTAACTATCAGGGTGATCGTGGTGCAATGTCATACCCACGTCTTATTTGGGACCGGAAACAAAATGATGCCTATCGCAATCTGCCAACTTGGTTTCCGTAGCAACAAGCGTGCTTCCTTAGCAATGAAGTAACTGATAGGTAGTTTTTGATCTTATTGTACGTACCCCCATATTACAAAATTAAAAGATCAACGCTCCTGTTTGGTCAGTTGGGGATGAGGACCTTAACATTTGAGCAGGCTCATTTGGCCGCCCAATCCTTTCCACATAATATTAAAAACTGTGGTTGTAATATTTGTAGCCACTTTGCAGTTATGCTGCCAAAAATGTCATTTTATGTCATTTCAGGTTTGGACAAAAATGACACCTTTGAACCCGAGGGGCCGTTTTTTTCGGAACAGGAACAAGATACGTCATAATGGCATTAAGTTGGATGCCTGGTAGCTGAATGCGTGTGTGGTAGACCAATGAATATTTCCAGTGTGCAGACTCGAAGGCTTCAGGTCGAAAAAAATAATTATATTAATTGGTCTATCCCCAAGTAATGAATATGAACTCTTCTAGTTGAATACCTTGAACTGACATGGAAGATGGCCCTAGGATTCAAAGTGGTTAGGAATGTATTACTGTTAGCGCATAAAAGTGGACATCATTCTGATTCTTACAAGCCTTTTATTCAGTCGTCGATTTTTAACCAAGTTTGGATATGGTCATTTCGTATTGTTGGCAACAGTGGAAACTCTGGTGAGGATAAAATATGTTAGGGTAGTGGGGCAGAAAGTGTTAAATGTTTTTTATTTCTGGTTTTTTTTTGGGGGGGGGGGGAGGGGTTGAAACATGATCAGTTCAGAACATGACACAGGGAAGTGCACACGAGGTTTTGGTAAACTGGTGGCGGGTGTAAATATCCCCTTATATCCTTGATAGCTATGCCACTGGAGAGAATCATTTAACCCTTTACCCAACGAATCGCCCGCATCCGCCCGCGTAATATGCAAATTCAGCAGTTGAAAAAATATTAGTTTTCAAAAAATTTCAACAAAACCATATCATGTGACCCCTCGTTGGAACGAGCTCGTCGAGCTCGTTTCAACGAGGGGTCACATGATATGGTTTTGTTGAAAGTTTTTGAAAAATTTTAAAGAAGTATATTTAAAATAATAAATTTTGATATCGTTTGCGTTGGGTAAAGGGTTAATGACACAGATAATGTTCGTCTGCCCAATCCTAGATCAACATCTACTGATCAACGTGGGAGTGCGGTGGCTCATTGGTTACGGCATTGGTCGTCAAACCTAAAGGTCAGGTCCATTGTTCACCACCAGTGGTAACTGCGTTGTGTCCCTGGTCAAGGTACATAATCCCGATTGCCCACGTGGAGGCACCGTGGCGCTGTGTACTAAGCCGTACTGCACGTCGATGGTGCTCTTGTCTTCAACCAATGCTAAGCCTGCTTGTGTAGATTTAGTACGTTGGGGAGTCTGTCAGTTGCCCGCCACTGCTCGACGGGGTTTATCCTGGTATTCCGGGGTCTTCACCCGGTGAACTGTCCGACACGAGATTACCCTAACTGTCGAAAGTTCATTAAGCCCAATAAATAAATAAATGAATACTGGTCAACGTGAGATCTGAGCCACCAGTGCCCTTATGATCATCAAATGCCTATTACAGTCGATCTGATTGTATTCTTCAAGGAAGGCAAACATGGAATCGATGTCTTCAATATGCGTCAGCTTAGCAAGGGCGCGGTAGCATCCGAGGGCAATGGGATGGGGTGTCTAAAAGGGCACTCGTCTATGTGCGTTAGTTAAGTTCAGGAGTTTACAACATATCATGAATTGTAATGTGACACTCAGAAGTATTGACATTATATATAGAAATAAATATGTTGTCCCTTGAGTGAAACAAGGCACCATATGCAATGCCTTCGTCTTATTTTGCCAGGGCATATCTAAGCACCCGCACGTCCATTGTCATTGCAGCTTAGTATTTGTACTATATGTAATCGACCAAATATATATACCAGATCTCATTGGAATTGGAGGAGGTAAGATTAACACCAATGGGTGATTTTACACGGATTACCCTTTGGAACAGTAATCTCTATCTGTCAAAGGGTTGAAGAATTGCATATCTTCTGTCTCTCCTGGTAGCTTCGCTTTCCTCCTCAACGGAACAAATTTTAGTTTAAGTTCCTTGGCCACAATTGGGGAAAGCAAAAATCCCCTTGCTTCTGGCCCAATAACAGCTGTTGCATCAGGGCACTATTTTACTATGTACTCGTTCAACCAGGTCTGTCAGTACACCAGGCTTATAAAACACTGGGATGATATCTATCCGTTGCTCGGTGGTTCTCTCCGGGTACTCCGACTTCCTCCACCCATAAAACTGTCACGGTCATGATTAGCCATTGTGCATAATTATGTAACCTTAAACACCAATAAATGAATAAATAAATCGCCGAAACGAAATAGAAAAAGAAACGCGCAAATACGGGGCATTTTTTCATTTTAATAACATGATAACACACTATGTCGAGTTATTAATGCTTTATTAACACGAGACGACGTATGTTTGTTAATGTTTGGTATCTTATGATGTAAACTTATTTACAAATGTAATAAATAATTGCCGGTTTCATTTCATTCTTCGCGAGGTGACGAGTCATAAATTTAGACACGTTCGCATTCAAGGCGAGGCCAACACGGGTTAACCTGGATGTAGTTCCAAAGTAGGTATAAATTTTAACTATTGAAATTCCATTGCTGGAGAGTTCTTACCAAGGCTGGTGTGTAAAGCTAACGTTAATGTCAAAGGCTTTTTATATACAGTAGAATAGGTAATCATGGTATAAAAACAAATTACGTCAAGACTAATATATTTTATTTATTCACTCATACATGTTTTAGCGATACTCCCAATTGACTAATTATTTATTTATATATTGGAGTTTAACGACTCTTCGACACTCAGGGTCACCTCGTGTCGAACAACTTTAAGGGTAGAGGTGGCCGGAGTACCCAGAGGGAACCACCGAGCAACGACGAGCAACTCTCAGACTCCCCACCGTACTTACTCCACACACGCAGGTTTAGCATTGGTTGTAGACAAGTGCACCATCGACGTGCAGCACGCCTTAGTACGCAATGCCACCGTGCCCCCACGTGGGCAGTTGGGATTAAGTGTCTTGTCCAAGGACACAACGCAGTTACCGTAGGTGGGATTTGAAACAAGGACCTTTTGGCTTGCAGCCTGCATCTCTACCTACTGAGCCACCGCGCTCCCAAATTGACTAATATGTCAACTCCATTATCAAGGCATGCCTTCAATGATGTGGTTGGAATATTTGATCATTCGGGATTTGAATCACCACACTAACAAATCGGGTTTAACCCCCTCCCCTTCAACAGTCGGACATCTTCACGAATATATCCTCTTGAAATGAAATTAAATGAAATATGTTTATTCGCAGTATATCAATTACATTGAAAATACAATAATTGAAATAAAAACCCTTCAAACTTATTTTGATACACTGCAAGGAAGCGGCAGAGCAAAATTAGGTGGCAGAGCAAAAAGGATCAAAGCTATGGATAGTTCAAAACGTAATGGTGAGACTAGACAAAAGTGACTTTACACTGCAAGGAAGCGACAGAGCAAAATTAGCCGTCTTCGTGTCGCTCCTTAGAAAAAGCAAAATGTCCCGACAGCTGACCGGCTTCTTTGGGAGGGAGAAGGGCAATGCTATCACCTTGGAAATATTGAAAAAGGATCAAAGCTATGGATAGTTCAAAACGTACTAGTGAGACTAGACAAAAGTGACTTGATTGGTATCATATAGTACAAAGTTCGGAGTTGTGGAGTGACATATAGAAACAAGGTCTCCATCTAATAATAATAAAGCCATAAAGTGAGCGTGGATTAGTAACACCGAATATTATCTTATTAATTCGATAATAGTATTGATAACACACGAAGAACACATACCATGGATTCACTATCTGAGCGAAAGGAGAATTTAATAATAATATATGGATTTATAGCAGTCAATGCTTGTTGGGCCTTGGTGGTATTTTTTCCGAATTTCTTGTGAATGAAGTGGAATGAACTCGCCAAATAAGTTCTGTATTGCAACTCATTTCGAGCGAGTTGATCTAGTAATTAGTAGATTTGGTAATTAGTTTCTTTTCTAAAACGTATTGGTGCTCAACAGTATTACATTAATACTAACTTCAAATTAGATAAATCGTTTCAAGTTGAAGTGAACATCATGTAAATTTAACTTTACCCAGGGGCGTAACTATGAGGTATAGGGTGGGGATAATGTCTCCCCCAATAATTCTCCTGTCGTGACATTTTCATCTGGGTTGGAGTCTTACATATCGGTTGTAATCATACACATGCTAAACGTACTGAATTTGCTTCTTGGACATATACAGTACGTGGAGAATGTATTATCACTAAATCATCCGCAGAGTGGAGATTCCACCCAAGCAATAATTGCAAATTTGTTGCAAAGCATAATAAGCACCAGCAAAGTTTCAGCCAATGGACCTCCGGGTTAAGCCCGGAGGTCCATTGGCTGAAACATTGCTTGTGTTTTTAGTCGATATATACAAAATTTGAAAGTTATACTTTGGGTGATAACTCCACTCCGCGGGTGATTTGAGGATAAGCGTCGTAGTAATACAATACCAGGCCATAGGTATCCTCAAATACTGAAATGAGGCTAAGAGTCGTAGTAAATTATATCTCATTGAGGGAATTTTAATGGTCCTCATAACCTCAAAATTCAATGAGGCTATGAGGTATAATAAATGAGGACTCATTGAGGGCTTTTACATAGCCCTCATGGCCTCATACGACAAAAAAGGGATTCCACAGTCACAGGTTTTCCAAAATGGGATTCCATAGGATATACCTGTTAAATACTGAAATGAGGGTACGAGTCGTAGTAAATTATACCTCATTGGGGGATTTTTCAAGGTCCTCATAACCTCAAAATTCAATGAGGGTATGAGGGATAATAAATGAGGACTCATGGCCTCATACGACAAAAAGGGATTCCATAGCCACAGGTGTTTTGCAAAAAAATGGGATTCCGGGATATGTCCATTGGATATAGTCTTTTGTTATACACAAGGGAGATAACCCTGCATACAGATTATGGGAAATCAAGCAATCTGATTGGTTAGTTATAATCTAGATAAATGAAACAACAAGAGTACTTAGAATAGGGTCAGAACTAACAAGAATAGACCAGAAATTGCTAAATATAGTAATAATAAGGTAAACTGTTCCAGTTGATAGGCTCTTCTACGCTACTGGGGTATACTCTAGAATAAAGGAACATGGCCAGATAAATGATAACTATTGCACATATAGATAGAAGCAGAGAATTCTGGAAGAATTCGAAATAATACAAGTTGTCGGGTTGTTTGTGGTAATTATCCAGGGAGGTCGTTTCAGAAAATACTCCGATTCAATCGAACATACCCTCCGAACATACCCCTGTCCTATTGTAGGCCTTAGGTAACATAGCAATCACGTGCTACCATAGAAACCAAGATGGCGACCTCCAGTATACAAAATGAACGACGGAAACACGTATCACCCTAACAACAGGCGCTGCGCATGCGCACTCACACCACCTATCACTAGGAAGATGACGTCACAAGATGGCCGCTCACGCGGGTTACCATGACAACACAACATGGCGCCACTAGGTCACGTGACTATGACGTCACATGAGATCCGGCAATGAGATCCGGCAACCTACCCTCGAAAACCACATTACATACTACTAACAAGCAGTCGGTCTCATGCACATTGAGGTCTGTAGCTGATTGGGGATGTTGGAGTCCCAGCATGACCAATTTTGGGTTCGGCACCAGCTAATTATATAAGAAGCTGGGAAGCCCATACTTCACAACAACCACATGTATTTATCCGAAAACAAATTTCCCGATTTATTTTTTCTATGATCCCCATCACAAATGTATGCCGTCGAAGAATGTAATTGAAATATTTCTTAAGTTGTGACTTGAGTAATGACAGTCGAGACAAAGAGGGTTTATCACTCTCGCAAATAGGTAATGTTCGCAAAGCCCCTGACTATACTTTTCACACGATTATGAAAAAAGCCTTCAGAAAATATTGAGAATAGTGCTTCGTTATTTTGTCGTCCCATACTTCACCGAATGTTATGTAATGCATCAAATGCCCTTTTATAAGCCGAATTGGTTCAGATATGGATCATTTTTAATTTTAACACCTTCTTTTGGTGCGTTGAAATAATAGAGGATAAAGATATTACCCCCACACGCCTTTATTTCGATTATTTTGTCGTTTTGTACCTAATAAGAAGTCAAATTATTCTTTGTCCTCAAAATTTGTTCACATGCCATCGTCTTGTTACAATTTACCGGCACTTTCTCATAAATTGCTACAAGGTAACTCCACACATAGGAAACAATTTCACGTCAAAAACTTTATGGCGAACATCAACAGAATATGAAGGCTTTGAAGTTGAAGTTGTGTTGAGTGCATTCCAGAATAAAGCCCGAATATTGGTTTTCCAGCAGTCAACCAGTTAAAGTCAAATCATGTGTTAACCCTTTACCCAAGCTAACGCTCAAAACCGACCAACGCTATTCTCAAAAATCGCCGATTAATTTTTATTATTTTTTCATCTTTTGTCTCAAGCTCGTTCCAATGAGGGGTCGTTTTTGAGACAAAAAATGAAAAAAAATTAGTTATTCAAGAAGTTTTTGGCAAGCGTCGTCTGCTTTTTATGTTAGGTAAAGGGCTAACTGGTTTCATGTGAGAAGCCACTGTCAGGGCTTTCAATAAAAGGAGGGTAGAGCAAAAGCCAACATTTTCCTTGCTCATGTTTCATATTCAGTCAAACGCAAGTAATATTTTGTTTATATAAATTGGTTATGTTATTAATTATTTGAGAGGGCATGTGATCTCTTTCCAATGACTTGTAATAAAACGAATTTTGATGAACAAATTCAGACCACCAAAAATAATACAGATCTGAACCAGTTAACCCATTTGCCCAACGTAACGGCCAAAACCGGCCAGCGCTATTCTCAAAAATCGCCAATTAATTTTTAAAATATTTTCATTTTTTGTCTCAAATACATAGGTTATGACCCCTCGTTGGAACGAGCTCGTCGAGCTCGTTCCAACGAGGGGTCATAACCTATGTTTTTGAGACAAAAAATGAAAAAAATTAGTTATTAAGAATTTTTTTTGCAAGTGTCGTCTGCTTTTCATGTTAGGTAAAGGGTTAATGAAGTAACATTAATAAATAATAATTAATGATAGTATTATTTGTTCGTAGAACTGTCCGGTAAGTGGAGTAATACACAGATGATCGTCACATCATACCCAAACCGATTTCACTTCTGAGGTTTTTGGGGTGTACGATGGGTCTGACCTTGCTGATGGTAAGCTTGGTATTTATTTTTATGACCTGAACAGAGCTATTAACGTTCACAATGACGATTAGGTCGACTCGCTATTGTCTTGTAATACTATCAGATGGTGTCAGCTGCAGCTAGAAAGTGGGATGAGCAGTTGCTAAAACTCGATAAGCTGCAATTACTCGAAAAACCAAGCGCACGTACGACTCCGGCGAATCTCGAAATCCAGACTATCGATAATCGGACTATCCTTTGATTTTGGTTACATTCAATAGAAAAATAGGATCGTCCAGTCGGAATTTTTGTTTATTTGTTTTAGTATTTTATTTTCTCATGCAGTCACAAAACCAAAAATAGTAAAAACCGGGAAGCGCTATCTACAAAAATCGCTATTCAAATTTTATTAATTTCTTGTTGATTTCTTGCTTCAAAACCATAGCTCATGACCCCCGCGTTGATACGAGCTCGTTGAGACAAAAATTAAAATTTGTACTTACTAAAGAGATTTTGTATCAAGTGTCTTCTGCTCTTCGGATTAGGTGAAGTATTTAATGTATTGCTTATATTCGCAGTGTACAATGACGTATCGATAAATATCTTCAGATATTATTTAACCCTTTACCCAACGTAACGGCCAAAACCGGCCAGCGCTATTCTCAAAAATCGCGAATTAATTTTCAGTCCAATGAGGGGTCATAACCTATGTTTTTGAGACAAAAAATAAAAAAAAAATTGTTATTGAAGATTTTTTTTTGCAAGTGCCGTCTACTTTTCATGTTAGGTAAAGGGTTAAAACAGATATTTGTTTGCCAAAAACTCATGAAATGATTAGGGTCGGGAAGATTAGGATCAGTCGAGAAACCTGAATTATTTAATTTTTATCTCAGCCTGAGGTGAAAACTTGTGAAAAATGTTTATCCTTTTTCGTAACTTGTTATTCTGTCCACTTTGGTTTTTGTTGCATGTTATAATATTATTACCCATTTCCATTTTGCTTATAAAACCGCGACAAATGACGTGGTATACAAAACAGTTAAAATATTTACCGAAATCGCATACCACGCTTTGGAAAATCGTCGTACGCAGGAAGGTGCTGCCTTATTCTCTCAATACGCGGATCTTCAGCCATCGTTATCACCTTGCTATTGGCAGTTTCTAATTTTGATGCCCTTTGTATATAACCTCGAGTAACTTTTGATCAGTATGGACTTTGGCCGCAGTCATCGTGGGGTCAAATTAGACCTTTTAACTCGCGAGGCTATTACATTTTCATACACCTTCTTTGGCCGCAGTCATCGTGGGGTCAATTTAGACCTTTTAACTCGCGAGGCTAATACATTTTCGTACACCTTCTCTCCCGTGACCATGCGGAATACAAGTGTTCTGGATGGGTATGTAACTCGAGCATTTTTCTCAAAAGATATCAATTTTATTTGTTTATAAATGATAAAATACAACATATATTGTGCTTTTACATTAACTCCAGTGTTTGTCAGTAATACATGTAGATGATAGCGAGTCAGAATCTCCCGTTAAAACCTCGATGTACGTTTCCTTTTGATCTGTGGCGTAACCCGGGTTTTGGCGGGAGGCGGATCAGCGTGAGCAATAGTATAGGAGCATCCAGACGTCCCTCATTACCTGAACTCTTGCCGGAGCATCTAGTTTTAAATTCCCACAGGAAACGGACTTTGGCCGGTGCAACCTTTTCCTGTGCAAAATTTCCGCTCCATCCAGCTAGATCCGGAAAGTGGTACACGTACTGCATACATAATATGTTATTGTATATATAATGATATATGTGCTCTCAGGGCTCTGGGTATATAGAATGGGTATGTTATGGAATATTGATGGGGAAGTTGAGCTTTTTTTTGAAAGTTTTCGCCGCGAAAGGATTGACGTTGCTATTGACGTTGTGAAGTCATGGTGCACACGCGAGATAAAAAAAAAAAGTTGACTTCTGTTGCTGTGCACTGTAAGTCCGCCATTACGTTATTCGGGTCAGGGTGGGTCAGCATTCTCGTGCGCGAGTGATATGGTGGTATAGAATGGACGGTATATTCCACTGTAAGTCATTGGTACTACTAATCGGCCTAATGCTTCATAATATCCTATGACTAATATAGGTATTGCATAATGCTAGGCCAAGTAGTATTGTCGAGGGTGGGAGTATATGAAATTAAATTTATTTTTGCAGTATAGGTCTACATGGAGTATAATGAACAACTTCAACAACAAAAATGTACAGACGAAAAGGTACACTGCATGGTAACAGTATAGCCCTGGGGCAGTCTTCCTGCTGTTACCATATTAAAAGATATTTAATTCTGACATCAAAATTGCCAAAAATTTGCATCCTTACAGGATTCATTAGGGGCACTTGTGTTACATAATTATTTAATTATTTAACCCCTCTCTCAGCGCAACCAGAACACTGTTTTCACAAGAAATGCTCTTAAAAAGCATTTTATTACATATTCATTAAACTTTAAACCCTTGTATTTAAGGGCCTCTATGATATAAATGTTTCCGTATTCAACAGGCGGTGTACAAACCGGAACTATTTCCCATCACCGTTTTTTTCTTTACCATCGAGTCATAAGTTACGCTACAAAACGTTTCCAAATTTCGTTATACGATTATCGATCGTCTGTCGCGTGGTGTGAAAATGGAAACGCCCAAAGCAAAATAAAGTCGGTTCAGGAAAAATTAGTTAACCAAAAATGAGATAATATTTTAATAAAACAATCATTTCCAACCACAAGATTAACCCAGTCCCGTGTCCGTCTCGTTTTGTGGATCTTGTTATATCTAAATTGGTCAACTTTATTTCGGTACATCTTCGGAGATCTTGACATGCTTCGAACTTTTTTTAAAAAAGGTTTATCCCAGTTGTTTTGCAAATCTGACCTAATTTAAACTTACATTTTACTAACTGTAAGTAGGTGATAATTGAGAGTATACTATCACTTGTACATGTACGTGTACAACATACGCACACGATGCGTTCACCAACGTGGCATTCAGTGTTAAATCACACGCTTGTTCACAAAAACTGTACATGATTTTGAATCCGCTCATGTACAGTCAGTGACTCCTAGATCGCGCTTTTAGCGTTCAAATACTCGTGGTGAACGCATCGTGTGCGTGTGTTGTACATCTTCAGTTGTATCGTGTACGTGATTTTTGGTCTACGTTCGCATCGCAGATCAGACCCACCGATCCATCGTCGGCGAACGCGAGCGAAAGCATAAGATTCTGGCTCATCATCAAAAAACAGTTTTTGCAATTCTAAATCAGTGATTCTGAACTCTCAATTGCTTTGGTACAGATGATTTAGAATCCGCAATTGTTTTGAGGCGGTCACGTTTTTGATTGATATAAAATATAGGGGAGAACAAAAATATAAATAAATAGTTATTTAGAAAAATAAATATATCAAATCGAATAGATAATAAAAAAAAAAAATACGTAAATCATGAGCGAATCTCAGATGATTAGAGCGAGGTTTCTTTTAAACATGCTGATGAGAGCATACGCAATCTGCGTGAACGAACAACTACGTCCCATCTTGTTAGAACGATGCGTCGGATGTCGGGATCATCTAGACTTCGATCACGAGGATCATTCGTGTCTGACGATGGAAAGGGAAGATATGATCGTCATGTATTTTGAACCGGCGTTCGAACGCGTTAAATTCGACGATGTGATCACGTTTTGGAAGAGATTAGTCTTCTGTAAGAATCGAGACAGGCCCACAGATTCGGAAGAACTGAAATTGGCGCGTAGAAGTTTGACTTTAGAAGACAAGGGATGCATCAAGAAATTATTGCTGAACGAAGCATACGTCTAAGTTTTGTTTTTCGTTGATATAAAAATAAGGGAGAGTAGAAAATAAAAAAAAAAAATAAATACACACATAAATTTTTTTTATCTAATATTAGAAAGAAAAAACAAAAAAATGAGAACCAGAAATAAATTGTATCCGACGTTAGTGGACGACGAGGACGAGAAGCCGAACGGCGTTTTGCCGACGGCGCCGTCGCTAGAAGAAAGAGAAAGAGGAGAGAGGTATCCCATCGATCAAATCAGTAGAATCCAATTGTATCTGACTCGAGAGAGAGATTCTCGTCGTTCCCTCAAGAAGAAGTATTCGCGTTTCGTGACATTCGTCAACGCGATCGAAACGACACTCATCACGATTTCCATGGGTTTACACGCGGCCGGCATCGGATTGTTGTCGACCGCGGTCGGCATTCCGATCGTGTTGACCGTGGAAGGAGTGGCCCTCGCCGCCGGATTGTTTAGCACGCTCGGAAACTTTTTGAGTAGGAAATTATATCTGAAGGCGAGGAAACATGACAAGATTCGCATCTTGGCCAACTCCAAGATCGACACGATATCCGAAATGATCTCTATGGCGTTGAAAGACGGTAGGATATCGGACAGAGAATACTTCGCGATATTGAGCGAGAAAATGAAATACGATGCCATGAACGAAGCCGTGAGAATCAAGACTCGTCAGATCATTAAGGAAGAGTTGAAGGATTCTCTCGTGGAAAATGGTAGGAAAGAGGCCAGGGAGGAATTCAGTAAGATGATAGAACTCAAGGGCAGCGATTGAAAAAAAAAAAAATATATATATATATAATAAGAACAGAATTTAAAAAAAAAAAAATATTAAATTCATATATAAAATAAAAAAAACGAAATTAATTTAAATTAACTCTTAAAAAATGTATTGCGTAAAGTGTAAGAGAGTTACCGATACGAGTAATTCTCGAGAAGTGCGAACTAAAAACGACAGACGGATGCTTCGCGGAATTTGCGACGTGTGTGGTTCTATCAAGACTCGATTCATCAAACAAAAGAACGTGAGCAAAGGTAAAGGCATCGTGAATAAAATGATCTACCTTTCGAAATGCATCTGCCCGGTCACAGTTTCACGGGACCCGGAACGAAATTGAACAAGAGACTCAACGCCGATCTGACTCCCAAATCTTGGAGCAAACCCGTGAATAGGGTGGACGCGGCCGCGTACGATCACGATCTGTGCTACGCCGGACATCCCGACACCAAGACTCGCAATGACGTTTGCGACAAAAACATGTTGGCGAGATTGAGAGGCATATCGAATCCGACCAGGAGAGAGAAGATGGAACGTTCGCTGGTCGGGAATCTGATCGGTGCGAAACGTCGATTCGGATGGGGCATTCAAAAAAAAAAAAGCGCATCTGAAAAAGAGAAGAAGAAGAAACGATTATTGAATAGCGAATTGCCTGAGGAGTTACACAAACCCATAGTGCGTAAATTTCGAAAGAGAAGGGTGTTCGTGAAGGGTCTGGACGACATTTGGTCTGCCGACTTGGTCGACATGAGATCGTTTTCGAGGTGGAACGAGGGCATCAAATATCTATTGACGGTCATCGACGTGTTTTCCAAATACGGTTGGATCAGAGCTTTGAAGAATAAATCGGGATCTTGCATCGCCGAGGCTCTGAAGAGCGTGTTCGACTCGTCTTCTTGAAAACCGAGTAAATTGTGGGTGGACAAGGGAAAGGAATTCTACAACAAGGATGTTCGTCGATTGATAGACCTCTACTCGATCGAAAACGAAGAGAAAGCCAGCGTGGTGGAACGTTGGAATCGAACGATGAAGGAGAAGATGCACAGATACTTCACGACGAATTCGACCAAGAAATACATATACGCTCTGAATGGTCTGGTCAAAGATTACAACGACACGTGACACAGATCGATCAAGATGACTCCCGCGGAAGCTAGCGATCCTCGAAACGAAAAACGGGTCTACGCGAATCTATATCCCGAGAGATCTAAGATCGGGAAGAAGTCTAGAACGCCGAAATTTGCGGTCGGCGATCGAGTGAGAATCTACGCTTATAAGAAGCACTTCGAAAAGGGTTATACTCCTCGATGGACCTCGGAAATCTCCGTGATCATCAAAATATTTCACACCGATCCGGTGACTTACGAAATCGAAGCTTTGGATGGAGAAGAGATCATCGGAAAGTTTTACGAACAACAATTACAGAAGACGAAGTTTTGATGAAGAACACAAAAAATTTTTTTTTTTATTTACTCTCTTTGACATTTTCTTGTTTACACACATATATATATAAGAGAGAAAAAAAAATAAATAATAATAAAAAATAATTAAAAACTATTTTTTTTAGATAAAGAAAAGCAAGTGAATTAATAAACAAAAAAAACTAAAAATCCTTTAAAATGACAAATATACTAGATATAGCACAAAGCATAGTGAAAGATGTAAGTATTCAAGAATATGAGGTTCACGAATACGAACCGGTAACCGGGACGAGTTTGAACAATGCGGGAGAGATAATAATCAACGTCAAAACTCAAGATCTATTCGTACATCCTAGCGAGAGTTACATAGTGGTGCAGGGACGTCTCACCAAGGAAGATAGGAGCGACTACGCCGACGACGACACGGTCACTCTAGCCGATAATGGCATCATGCATCTATTCAGTAACATAAAATACATGCTATCCGGACAAGAGATAGAATCTGTTTTTCATCCCGGTCAGGCCACCACGATGTTCGGACTCTTGACGTATCCTGATGATTTTTCAAAATCCAGAGGACTTAATCAGTTGTGGGTGAAAGACACCATCGGCCGTGCTAGCACCGGCGCCGTCGCGATATTCGACTACGTCGTCAAGACGTCCAGACCTAAAGGAACGTTTTCGTTCAGGATACCTTTGAAGCACATCTTCGGATTCGTGGACGATTACAACAAGATCATGTACGGATTCAAACACAATCTGACGTTGATTCGAAAAGGAAACGACGACGCAATAGTGAGACTCACCGCGACCGATGCGGGTAAGATAACTCTACCCAAGATATCGTGGTTCGTTCCACACGTGGAGCCTACGACGGATGAGAAAACGCATCTCTACAAGATCATACAATCCAAGAGTAAATTACCCGTGGGATTTAGAATGAGACAGTGCGACACGGCTAGCATTCCTCCCTCCACGAATCACTTCGATTGGAGATTGACGGTGAAATCCACTTCCGAGAGACCGCGTTTCATCGTGGTCGCGTTTCAGACCGATAGGGACGGGTCTCAGGAAAAGAATGCGACGCTGTTCGATCACTGCAATTTGAGAAACCTGCAAGTGTTTCTGAACGCCACGAGATATCCGGCAATCGATTACAACGCGTCATTCGACAAGAACGATTTCTGCAGGCTGTACGGCGACGCCGCCGATTTTAGAAAGAAGTATCACGGTCTAGACGAATTGATGAGCAATCCCAACATATCTCCCGGTGAATACAAGTCGATGTATCCCATGTTCGTGTTTGACGTCAGTAAACAGAGTGAACGACTCAAGAGTAGCGTGTTAGACATTCAGATCAAGATGCAATTTGATAGGAACGTGCCGAGAAAAACTGAAGCCTTCACCCTGGTCCTGTCGGACAGAGAATTACAATTCGAATCGGACGGAAATAAGATGTCGATCATTCAATGAGAGACGAGTGTGTGAAAAAAATTAAAAAAACAAAAAAAAAATGAAAAGTAATGTGTGATTATTAAAAAAAAAACAACAAAAAAAAAAACTAATGAGATATAGAGAACATCTCTCTATATCTCATTAGTTTTTTTTTGTGTTTTAATAATCACACATTATTTTTTATTTTTTTTTTCTAATTTATTATTTTTCCACGCGTTCACTGTTTGTTCAAAGGATCCAGTTCGATCAGTAGACTCACCACGGAAGTGGCAGCTTCAGGATTATTGGTTTTCGTGACGAAATTAATCCTGTCTCCGGAGTTCACTTTGAGAGGCATGCCGAACGTGCTAACATTCGCATGTTGATTCTCAGTCTTTTCGACGCTGTATCTCTTATCGCTCTCCACACCATTCACCATGAGATTGACGACCGCTCTGTTATTCAAATCCGAGGAAGCCAGACTCATTCGAAGGATTTCACCTCCCAGCGACATGGGATATCCCACCTGACCATGTTTCGATCCGCTACCTCCATTTCCGAAAGACCACTCGGCTTTTCCCTCCTCTAAGGCATCGGACTCTTCGGCCCACACGGTGATCAATTGTCTGGCATATTTGACTTTCTCCACCACCGAAATCAGGGTGCAGGCGTTCGTCATGTGCACGGGTTCTGGTAGATTCGTGAGCGCGTGTCCGCCCATGTCTAGTTTACCTTCCATGATGTCGCCCTTTCTCCAGACCGAGTTGTCATCCACGTACTTCCTGCTTACCGCGCTGGAATCGAATTCGGGATCGTGATCGAGACCGAATAAATTGTGACCGTTCATGTTGATGCCACCCTCCATGGTTCCGCCAGATTCTTTGTTCAGGTAGAGATCATCCACTTGCGATTCTAGGTATTCTTGTGATTGTAACACGGAAGAATCCACGTAGCCCTTGTTGACCGAGGTTGAGTCCGCATCCGTGTTGTCGATCTTCGACAGATTCAATATCTTGTGGAATCCCGCATTCAGATCCGATTTCATTTCACGTTCGTCAGACTTTCTCCGTTCCAGATCTATGTAGTGTTTGGTCACCACGTCCTTGGGATTCGTGGGAGCGGCCATGTTCATTATCTTGTAAGAATTGGCGTTCAATTCCGAGTGCATCGTTTTCGTGACGTATCTATTTCTCAGGTGTTTGCTGAATCTCGTGTGAGAGTCGTCCGCGTATTTCTTGGTGGCAGCATCGGTGGGATCTATGGGATTCGCGACGTTCACCAAACATTTGGATTTCAGATCGAGATCGTCGGTCATGGTTTTATCCACGTAATTATCCAGCAGGATTGGTTTGAAATTGGCGTTCCCCCTGTCGACGTATTTTTTAGTCGTGGCATCTGCGAGATCTATCGGCTCGGGAAGATTGTAGAGCTTCTTATTGTTCATGTTCAAAGGTTCTTCTCGAGGTTCATATCTCCGAACGTAACGCTCGTCCAACAAGTTGGCAATGTCGTAACCATCGTCGACTTCGAACGTCTTCCTCTTCTTTCTCGGGTTGACTTTTTCGTCGTCACTTCTACCAAATTTATCGACTGTCATGTTGTGGGATTTTTTTTTTGTTGTTTAGAAAAAATGTGTTCAAAACGCAGTTTATTAAAAATGAACTATGTTATTTTATTTTTCGTTTTTTATTCGATTAAAATTTTTTTAAAATAATTTTTTTATCTTTATATATATACTATAAAAAAAATAAAATCTCTCTCTAATGTAAGTCATTGAGAATGTCTTGAAATTCATCTCCTTCAGACCATCTCTTGAGAACGTAGAGACACAGGTGACCGCAAAACACTTGATCTGGTGATTGCACTTGATCCGTGTTGTAAAGAACCATCGATTTGTTGAAATAGTTCTTTATTTCTTTCGGCGGCGAGATTCCGTAGCTGTCAAAATAATAATTCTTCTTCTTCTTCCCGTTCTTGAACCACGCCACCCAGTGAGTGCCTTCACCCGATGAATCGTCTAGATTTAAAATTCCGCATTCCGATTGTCGAGGTCTTCTCTTCAGCAAGGCATCTCTGGAAAACACTCCTAGAAAATCTTCGATTTTCAAATCTTTTGCCGCATTCAACAGATCGATGTTGGATAGGGGTTCGTTGGGTAAGACGACACCTTCTACGGATATCTTTATTTTCTTATTCATAAATAAGTATATATTTTTTTTTATTTATTTTATTATAATTCACTAAAAGTGACGTCATTTTTTTTCTATTTTTTTTCTTTTTCTTTTTAAACTAACTCTATCGACTTCCACAATCTTGAATCCGTCAAATTCCTTGACTTCTATAATCTTGGATTCATCTAATTCTTCTTGATTTTCTGGAATCCTACTAACTTTCTCGATGTCACTATCGATTTCCATAATTTTATGTTCATCTAATTCCTCTTGATTTTCTGGAATCCTATCATCCACAATCGTATCTGGAATCTTATCATCCACAAGCGCATCTGGAATCCAATCATCCCCATTCATATCATCTAAAATTAGATGCAAACTCCAATGTCCGAGTGCCAAAGTGCTTATTTTATCGTCTAACACGAATCTCTTGTCGTCGTCGGCCGTCAGCGAAATCTTGTTGACTATTTCGGTATACAAGTCGTGATTTTCGCTTCGAATCGATTTCATAGTCTTATACACCAGACCACTTCCTAACAGACAATCTTTATACTCTTGGAAAGAGATGTTTTTCTTTACCACGCACGCTTTAACTCCTTTGCACTTCTTGATCTCTTCATCATCTTCTAGACGATAAGCATACAGTTTGGGTCTCAAGCCCACGAATTCGATGATCTGTTTACCGCCGCTCTCGTCCTTAAATTTACCCAACACCTTCTTGTTGTCGTTCGATTGAATGTTGGACGGGTGATCGACGGGATAATTGCTCATATCGAACCACTCGGCCACGTCTGGAGATATGTCTCGGTAGACGTCTTTCGTCTCTATCTCGTAAACTAAACTGTCCATGTCGGTGAACAGTAGTTTGGCTTTGTCGCCAAATTTTCGTTTGACGTAATCGTAGTGAAACTCGTACATCAATCGCTTGCTGACATCTAAGATGATCGGTCCAAGATAATACGGTTTGTCGAACTTCAGGTGTGTCTTTTGCATGTAAACGGCCACTAGATTTTCGCCGAATATGGTTCGGTGTTTGTAATTGGGTTTTGCCACTAATTTTTTAGCTCTTTTCTCAGACGTGACGAGTCGAACGTAGGTTCTCTTCCTGATGTTTTCCATCGATTTGCCGTACACGCAGTTGTTCATGAGTTTGAAGAAATCTTTTTCGAAATCGTTCTCGGCTCGAGTTCTGAGATTCGTGTTGAGATCGATGTATTTTTTCATCCAAGGCTCTTCGTTGAATCAAATGATGCGATGTATGTCGACTAATTTCATCCCATAATTGACGTACTGTTTCAAATTCTCGCTGTAGACGACGTAGTTACGTTTGTTAAATAAATTGGGAATGAGTTTTTCCTCGTCACCTTCATTCGGTTCCATTCGTTTGGGAGCCAGTAGATAATCGTTGTGTGGATCATGTAATTCTTCCAGATAGTTCAAATCGACTTCTAAAATGCAAGGATAGTCTCTCCATTTTTGCATCTCTTCCGGTTCCTTCACCCATTCGAAATTTCCAATCGGTAAAGGATGACTCATGGCCCAACCGTACAGATTATTGGCGTCCCAATACTGTATGTATTTAGTCGACCGTTTCGAATCGAAACCTTCTTTCATGTAGGGTTTGTTAGCCTCAGAATGTCTGTGAGAGATCTTCGAGATGCCACCTCTCGCAGCCCTTTCAAACATGAGCAACATGTCCACGTTGGATAATAATTCCAATTGGACTTCGGTGGTCTTCAACAGAGCGTCCCACG
Organism: Pictodentalium vernedei; assembly: GCA_031216915.1. NCBI lineage: Eukaryota > Metazoa > Mollusca > Scaphopoda > Dentaliida > Dentaliidae > Pictodentalium > Pictodentalium vernedei. Next base: position 79,279,020 of record CM062295.1, read on the forward strand.
CCAGACCGGGTGCGGTGAAATACCAAGCGGGATCCAGATCGTAATTTCGATGACAGACGTCTCGAAAATTTCCGAACACGTCTGCCAAGAGCAGAACGTCGGTCTTCAGATAGAGATCGTGATAATCTCTCATGGTTTTCATATCGAATGATTTCCACACGTTTTTGGCGTGTTCGTAATTCTCGTCGGAAATGTCGGATTCGTATAATTTCGAATAAAAATCATCTTTCGAAGGTAGTGCGGTGTCTTCGAATCTCTTTAGATCGTTCATGTAATCGTAAGGATAGACTCCTTTCCTCAACATGACGTCTACTCATTCTCCGAAATGTTCGCTCGTGATTTTAAATTTATCCTTGCTCATGTTATCTACTAATTTTTCCAGAGCAGTCGACAAGAATTTAAAAGTGTCGATGAAACGTATGCCTCTACGAATGGATTTCGTTTTTTCTTTCAACGTATTTCCGTCGATTACTCTTTTCCTCTCCATGAGTTTCCATTTCGTGAAGGAAATGTATCTTTCTTCGCTGTTTGCGATGCAATTTAATTCTTCGTGCGAGGTGCCGAGATTTTTCACGAACAGATGACTGTCGTAACCCGAGAGATTGTGAAACATCACTGGATAGAAAGCAGCGTCTCGATATTTTAAATGGTCTCTGACCTTCTTATTTTCCTCCGAATTCTCGTCGAACGATTGTCTGCATATGTGACATTCGGTGGCTCTGTTATTTTCGTCCTGCTGCTCTCGCGTGATGATCATTTTCGCCGGAGTTTTGAATTTGTCGTATAACATTTAAATTTTCGATTCTAACTCTTCCACGAACCTTTGAGCCACGTCGTCGTCTTCGCGCTGTTTCGTGTAGGTGAAGGGACCCATGTCGTGTTGTGAGTCGAAAGCGCATTTCACGTAAATGCAATAGACCAAAGGTATGTGTTTTTGATATCTTTCGACGTAACTTTGAAGAGCGTTGGGTTGACAGGAACTCATTTTCGCGGTGAAACATTCAAAATCGGCATACCTGACGAATGGTACTTTTAACCTTCTATTGTGATTTTCAAACTTCACGATGGTGTTGGGTTTGGGCATTTCGACGGCGACACCTTGATTTTCGTTGCAATATTCCTGATGTTTCACCAATGAGTCTTCGCTGTGAAACACGTTCATGCAATTGTAACATAAAGATATCTTTCCGTTATGATTATTATTTTGTTTCGACAGTAATCGACTCGGATATTTAACCCAACAATAATGACGATTGTCACCATTCAAAATCGATAATAAAATAATCGTCTTTTCTCTTCCGCGATATGAAGTCCGTCTGAGAGGATAGATCTTTTGATTTTCGTCCTCGTATCCTAGGACGTTCACCGCTACGGTGGGATTTTGAACCTCGAAACGTTCGATGTGTTTTTAACTCTGTTGGAATAGTCACTCCGGTCCAATCGAGATTTTTAGAAGTTTCCTCGTAACGAAAAATTCTATCGGAGTTTATTTCGACAGGGTATAAAGCGGAGGTGACTGCCCATTTAAAACACTGATCATCTTTATTTCTCACGTTGACCACGGCGTGTTTCTTAGTCAAGAAATACGGTAATTCCAAGTAGGAAGATCCTTTCAACGGTTCGTTTTTAGTCATGTGAATTTCGAGTTTTAACACCTCACTGAACGTCCAATTACTACCTTCATTTTGATAATTCGTGAGAGACGTCAACATCTTGTCTTTCATCTTTTCGAAAACGTCCGATAGATCTGAACCTCGAAATACGGGTTCGACGTTAGATCTGAAATATGCATTTTTCACGATGCTCTCGCCGGACTTCACGTCGATTTTATTCATTATGCAATGGAGTATCATCTTAATTTTTAATCCCAAGTTTGTGTATTCATGAAACAAAGCCAATACTTTTTTCTTCACCCGTTCCATGAACAATTTCGGATCGACTTTCTTCGACGAGGGAAACACGTCGAAAGTTTTAAAAATGTCTTCGATCGTACTCTCCCGTTCTACGGGTTTCGATTGAAATAGTTCCACAACGAGTCGTGTTACATATTCTTCTCCTTTCTCTTCGTCGATTGCTTGTTGAATTTCGCTCGATATATCTCGTTTGTCTTGAATCTGAAGTGCATCACTTGTTTTCGTTTTAGTTTTTCTTTTCTTTTCTTTGGAAACTTGATGTTTTTCAATGGCTTTTCGTTTAGTCATCTTCTTATTTTTCACAACCGGTGCATCTTTTGATGTCGTTGCTATCGACATTTCGTTTGCCTTTCTAGCGTTTCGCAAATATTCTTGTATGACTTCAATTTTTTTGGATTTAGTTCTATGCTTTCTGAAATCTGAAATTTGTAATAGATTACAAATCTCGTTTAACTGAGGTATGGTTTTCTCATTTAAATTTACCATTGTTTTATCTGTTTGCTTCATTTGTAAGAATATTTTTTTTTTTTTGAATTTTGTATTAAATAATTTGTTAAAAAAGTTTTGCATTTTTACTCTATATATATGATAGAAAAAAAAAAGTTAAATTTTAAAATTCAATTTTTAATACAAAATTTAAAATAAACATTATTTGTAGGAATTCATAAAAAAAAACAAATAATCAATCATGACAACAACACCTAAAAGATGTGGATTGAAATTGAAACGAGACGAAAGGTATGAGAAATCCAGTTTTAATATCTATACATTACAACCACACGATCCCATCGAATTGATTGAGGTCGAGATGGTGGACTTAGAACGCTACTACCACAAATATCGAATGTGTTTGAAAGTGGATGAAGCCACGCTCGATTTGTTTTTCGAGTACCAAAGCGAACTGTTGATTAATATCATCGTCACTGAAGACAGAGAATTCGACAAACTTTTTTTTTTAACAAATTATTATTTAAATACAAAATTTAAAATATACATTATTGCAAGAATTCGTAAAAACAAAAAAAAAACAAATAATCAATCATGAAGACAACAACACCTAAAAGATGCGAATTGAAATTGAAACGAGTCGAAACGCATAAGAAATTCGGTCATAAAATCTATAGATTACAATGACACGATCCCATCGAATTGAACGATGTCGAGACGAAGGGCTTAGAGCACAAATACGAGAAATATAAGATGCCTCTGAAATTGAATGAAGCCGCGCTCGATTTGATTTATGAGTACCAAAGCGATCTGCAGAACATCATCATCGTCGAAGATAGAGAATTCGACAAGAATGATTTGTCGTTGCCCTATGGAAATTACATATTTCCAAACATCTCATTCGAACTCGTTAAGAAATTGGGTGGTGAGAGCGAGTTGACCGATGTAAAAAAACTCAAAAGAGTAAAGATAAACATTCAACACATTTTCGAAAAAGGAGTAGACACGAGCGTCAACATGCTAATAACGGACTTGGAAATATAAACAATAGAGCGATTGATTTTTAGCGAAGAAAAAATGAAAAAAAAAAAAGTAATGAGATCTCATTTACTTTTTTTTTTTTTTGTTTTCCTTCTTCTTCACTATCATCATAATATATTATAATAACGTTTCGTTTTCTCTCAAATTTCTGCGTCGATTCTTCTTTTTCTTTTTTTTTTCTTTTTCTTTGTGATGTGATACGTTCATGATAACATTTTTGTTTATCCGAATCATAATTATGAACGAATGTTGTGCATCTCTTGGTAACACTTGAATCATTACCATTCACTTCAGAAGGTAGTGGTGACCGTGGAAAGCATCGTCTCATTCCCAACCGTATATCCCGTGCTTTATCTATCTCTTTCCTTAGATATCCATCATTAGCTTCTCACCATTTTTTTATTTCTTCGCTCTCTGGCTTGCGATGTTCGTCATTATCGTCAAATTCATCCAGGTGATAAATTTGTTTCTCAACCTCTTCACCCATTTTAAATATATATTATTTTATACTTTCTATGATTTTATATATTTTATATAATTTTATATTTATAATAACATATTCAAAATCGGTATGTTCTTAAATGGCGAATTGTCACTGAGCAACAAACCCTTGCCGTATTGCTTGACGTTCTGTCCACTCTTCAGAAAGAGACCGCTTCCTCTCAGAGAGTTGCCACCTCTAACGGGTTTTGGATACAATCCTTTACCGCTGTCGTCTACGTGAACGCGACACACGGCTCCTCCCTTCTTCAAAAACAGTCCGTTGCCACCCATTAATTTCTCAACTCCCGAACTGGCGAGTCCTGTGAGAGCTCCCATGCCGAGAGTCTTTCCGAGAAAGGGTAGCACCTTTGCGGCGAAGGGTAATGCTTTTGCGGCGATTCCTGTCAATAGCGGTAGGAAACCGCCTTTCATTCTCAAATTGTATCTCAATTGAGCGGGACTCAATCTCACCGCCAACCCTCTTCCATCGCGAATCGCTTTCTCCATCCTTCTGATTTGACTTCTGGTCCAGGAGATCGAATCCTGTCCGCCTCTCTTCAGATCTTCGTGAGTGAATTTGAATCTCACCGCCTCGCCTCGAGTTGTTAACACTCTCTTAAGTTTCTTCCTCTGTCCTGCGGATATGTTCACGTTTTTAACCACGTATTGTGTCATAATTCTGTTTGTTTTTTTTTAAATATATTTACTTCAATTGTTTCTTGTTTAATAATTATATTAAAATAATTTTGTAAAAAATTAATATTACCGTTTATTTTATTTTTGTTATCTATATATATATAATATTGGTTTTTTTTTGCTTTTTATATTTCTCTTATGTGAAATCGTATCGTCACTCTCTCTCCGCGAAGATCTAACAGTTCACCATTTTGATCCATCAACGTGGTTTTGAGACTATACAACGTGTCTAAAATCACTGGTAGATAAACTAAATTTCGAGGTCGCTCCACGATCTTATAACCCGGTGACACGTTTGAAAAGAAGGAATAGATCGTCGGCTGAGCGCTACCATTCACGTAGCTTCCGGCAATCACGTCCACGTTCACCAGAATGCTATTGACAGCAAGAATGTCGACCATATTTTCAGATGCCGCGTGGCCTCGATACATCTTTCGATCGAATCCCAACATCTTGCCTATAGAATCGTCCGTGTTGAAATCCACACGAAAATTATCTTCCAAATCCAACATCGTCTGTAATGTATTAGGATTGGGAGCGAGTCTGATCTTGTTGCTTCCCTTTCCATCCATCTTCATTCGCATCTGAATGTAATGGTTCAAATCGTCTATGTCGTAACTCCCTTTGGGAATTCGAATCTCCAACCAATCCGTTCCGTCGGAATACTTGAACGAGTTATTCTTTTCGGTGACGTTGGGAAAGGAATAATAAGTCTCCAGATTCACCAACGCCATCTCGTAACTTTTCTCTCTGTTCAATTCGATGGAAGGTTCGAATTTCATAGCGAATCGAGTCGAATCGCCACTCACCACGATTTGAATGGATTGTTTCGCAGCCGTATTCTCGGCTATCCGTTCTAACAATTTTTCATGTTCGAACATTATATCTTAATTTTATTTTTTTTATTTTTTTATTCAAAACTAATTATTTTAAGATTTATTATTTTTCTAATTTTTTTTATTTTCACGCTCTATCTTATTATTATCACCATCGGGAACATAAAACTTGTCGAATCCGCACCGATATTTTCCGTGATTAAATTCGCTCGTCAAATCGATCACGACGAAATTGTAAAGACCACCATCCCAAACCCTCTTGCAGAATCTCCTGAATTCGACAGCGATCATGTCGTTTGCGACGTGATCGCCGTAGATGTGATTGAGATTCTTGAGATCTTGGCGAAAGAGACACAGAAAATTAGCGTTCTCCCTTATCGTCTGTCTGGGCAATCGAAAATAATTCTGTGACAGGTAGAAACAGTCCACGTTGCTGTGTCGACCCCTAACGTAATACGATTCGCATCGGTTCTGTCTCTCCAAAAGCAGATCGTCGAAAATCATGAGATTCTTATCTTCCGATTTCAGTTCCCTAGGATCCGGAACGTCGTTAGCGTTCTCGTAAAATCGACACTCGACGTTCGAAGATGCATTTCTCTTCGTCAGCTCCATCGCCGCGCCGTCCAAAATGGTCGAGAGCGGAGCTCCACACTTGTCGAATTCCTCCCTACTGTCAAAGATTCTGGCTATGACGTCCTTGGGCAATCTGCGATCCATGCACTCTCGAAGCAATCTGTATTCGGGTTGAAACAAGCTCTTGCCAAACACGAACAATCTGTCGTAATCCAACCAATCGGGTCGGAACAACAGATTCATCAACAGATTGGTCTTTCCACAATTCGATTTTCCCACTATCAAACCTCTTATGCTCTTGGGAGAGTACTCGTTATTCGACCTCTTGGTCGCGGCGTCGTTCCAAGACATATCTTTAATGTTCATCTTTTGTTTTATTTTTGTTTTATTTTTTTTTTTTTGTCTGTTATTTTAGATTCTTTTCAAACAAATTTTTTTATGTTTTTTTCAAACTCTGTTTTTAATGTTGTTATCATTATTATTTTGTTTATATCGCACCGTCGCGAGTTCTCTTCAATCCGGATCCACTCGTCATTTTGGCTAAATCTTGTATGGGCACCACGGCATCCTCAAAATCTTTCCAACTTTTCGATGTTCGCTCTAACGCAGCTCGCTTCGCCGGCGGACTGATCAACTTGCCGATCAACGCGTCGGCTGCCCTCTTGCCAGCCACAGAAGCTATCCTACCACTGGCTTCGGAAGCGGCTTTCTTACCAGCATCCAAAGCCGTCTTCTTACCGACCTCAAACGCGGTCGATGCGAGTTTTCTACCCGCATCGCTCGTGAACGCTCGCATTATAGAATCGACGATGCCAGAACCGCCTTGAACGTATGTCCTGACGTATCCCCTGTTCTTTATCACCAACATATTTTATTTTTTAGGATATATTTTGGGTTTTTTTTTTCACTGGTAAATCGTTTTGTCGTTTTTAAATACTTTTATTATTCTAGTGTAAGAATTTACTGTTTTATTTTTTTTGTTTGTTTGTTTGTTTGTTTCTCTCTCTCTACTTATTATTATATTCACATCAATCCTTCAATTCGTTCATCAGCCTTTTATACTGGTTTTTATTCAAAACCTTCTGTCTTAACAATTCGTCAGATATGGCAACTATCTGATTATCTAATCCTGTGTTACCAGCCCGTCTACTCCCCATCAACAAACTCAATCTCTGAGACAGAGAGTCGGGATCGCTCGGAAGAAAAGTGGTGGTTTTCACCCCTTTGCCGGTCATCGATTCGACGAACTTCTTGTTCGCATTCCATATGGGCTTCACTATTTTCGTCCACTTGTAACCTCTGTTGGCTTTGGGTCTCGTCTCTCTGGCATCGTTATTTCTATTCATGGCTTGGGTCTGGACTAGAATGTCGCCGTAATTGTGGAAATCCTGTTCCGTGTAATCTCCGTGCTTATCAAAAAGGAGCAATCTCTGCAGACCATCGGTTACTTTATACTTATTCGAACCCACGTTCAATTCATCATCGTCCATTTCCACTTCAGTGTCGCCCACGAATTTCCTACCGCTCGAATCCTCGCGAATTCCATACAACAGATCTCTCTTACCGCCACCATCATCATCGGACGATGCGATGCTATCAGTGGTGATAGTCGAAGCCGTATCATCGCTCTCACTCACGTCGGTTTCGATTCTCGTGGGAACGTAATCCGGTGTAGATTGAACGGAATACCGATTTCCAAAACTAGAAGGCAACGAACCCATTCTCAAAGAACTCTCCTTTATGGGTCTCAATTCTTCGACTATCTCCTTCCTGCTTCGCTCTTGACCCTCCGTCACGGGTTTAAATATTTTTGTGGCTTCGCGTGTGAGTTCCATCTCACCGAGACGTCTGCTCCTATCAGCAGCCTGAATCGCCTTCTTAGCACTTAAATACTCGGCTAAAATTCGATCTCGGCGTCTAGGATCCATCTGGAAAAACATCTTTCGTTTTAATTGTTTTTATTTATTTTTCAAAATTAAATGTTTAATTATATTTTTTTTTTATATTTTATGTTTTAAGTATTAAAATCTCTTTCCGTCTTAATATAATATCTGAAAAATATTCACATCTCAAACTCGCTGTGTTAATTGAAGTTAAAAAAAATACGTTTTAAACAGTACATGACAAACCGGTTTCTGATGTAACGCATTTTTGACAGTAGTGTTTAAATTTTTGTCAAAAGATCTTCATTCATTCACACATCAATTCATCGAGTGTCGAATTAGGAGAAAATCCTTTTTTTTGATGACTGTTAGACAGTTTCAACACACAATGGAAAACTGATTTTAACAAATCTCTCTCTCCGATTGCTATCGTGAATATATTAAAAATTTTACCACTCGAAACCTAACTGAGCGGAAAATGCATTTTAAACATTCCGATAAGTGTTTCTTGACTTTATTCAAGGAACGCTTAACAGTCAACCTCATTTCTCATAGTGGAGGAATTCTCAAAAAAAAAACCCAAAACTCAATTTTTATCCATCCCATCAACAGAAAACATCAATGTCTATAATACAGGCTATATTCACAATCGACTCTTTTTGAACAAAACACCTCAATTACGATAACGTGTGTTAGTTGCTTACTTTAGGAAGACGTGACTGGGTTTGCAAATTTCCAAACACACAGACACTCTTCGTTCAGATCGAGTTTTTATTACGAGAATCGAGCGATTCGATCGCTCGATCAGCTGAGTGGTTTTTTTGAGAATTTTCTCATAGTGGAGGAATTCTAAAAAAAACCCCCAAAACTCAATTTTTATCCATCCCATCAACAGAAAACATCAATGTCTATAATACAGGCTAAATTCACAATCGACTCTTTTTGAACAAAACACCTCAATTACGATAACGTGTGTTAGTTGCTTACTTTAGGAAGACGTGACTGGGTTTACAAATTTCCAAACACACAGACACTCTTCGTTCAGATCGAGTTTTTATTACGAGAATCGAGCGATTCGATCGCTCGATCAGCTGAGTGGTTTTTTTTTGAGAATTTTCTCATAGTGGAGGAATTCTAAAAAAAACCCCCAAAACTCAATTTTTATCCATCCCATCAACAGAAAACATCAATGTCTATAATACAGGCTATATATTCACAATCGACTCTTTTTGAACAAAAAAAAAACCCACCACCGCCTCAAAAACAAGGGAGAGTTCTAAATCATCTGTACCAAAGCAATTGAGAGTTCAGAATCACTGATTTAGAATTGCAAAAACTGTTTTTTGATGATGAGCCAGAATCTTATGCTTTCGCTCGCGTTCGCCGACGATGGATCGGTGGGTCTGATCTGCGATGCGAACGTAGACCAAAAATTACGTACACGATACAACTGAAGATGTACAACACACGAACACGATGCGTTCACCACGAGTATTTGAACGCTAAAAGCGCGATCTAGGAGTCACTGACTGTACATGAGCGGATTCAAAATCATGTACAGTTTTTGTGAACAAGCGTGTGATTTAACACTGAATTCCACGTTGGTTAACGCATCGTGTGTGTATGTTGTACAAGTACATGTACAAGTGATAGTATACTCTCAATTATCACCTACTACTGTAATGGCCACCAAATGGTCAGGCGTGAATGGAACCAGCCGAAGAGAAACAGCGATATGAATTTCAACAAACACTGGTTCCCAAAATGTTGTTTTGATTTTTTATTGATCCATTTGATCAGTACAGCTTCAAACAAAACAAACGGACCCTTCTCCTTGTGCGTGTAAACATCGGAATTAAAATTTGTTTATTTAATCCCATTTTAATGCATGGGATGTGTGATAAACATAAAACGCGATGTGTGTTTGAATCGGTGAGTGTTTTACATATCTCGTTGGAATGGCGTAGTCATATTTCGCGAGAGCCTACGGCTCTCGCGACTTATGATTGCGGCAATCCAACTTGCTCCTACTCGTTATGTAAAACACTCACCGTTTCAAACACACATCACGTTCTGCCTATTTATCGACGCTATTGCTAACTGCATACTCTGTTGTGCAATCTGCGAACGGCTCTCGCGAAATATGACTACGCCATTCCAACTCGTTATGTAAAACACTCATCGATTCAAACTCACATCACGTTCTGTCTATTTATTTACGTTAGCTGCATACTCTGCTCTGTCATCTGCGAACGAAAAGACTTTTAACAAAAGTCGATTTGCTGATTTCGTTGATATATAATTCAAATAAAATAGGCCCGAGGATAGAACCCTGGGGTACACCTGTGATGAACTCCCTTTTGTCAGATACTTCATTATGGAAAGGAACAAACTGGCTTCTTTCTGTAAAATAATCCTTAAACCAGGAATTAGCTAACCCTCGAATGCCGTAATATTCTAGTTTCTTTAGCAGAATGTTATGGTCAATACTATCGAAAGCTTTAGCAAAATCTAGGAAAATCGAAAGATCTTCAGTTGTTTTATCGTGTGCTTCAGCAACATTGTTTATGAGATGAAGCATAGGATGTACTGTTGAATGGTGATTTCTAAACCCAAAATGATACTGGTAGACAGTCTTTTGGACATCTAAGAAACTGGATAAGCGAGAATACATACATTTGTAAAATATTTTTGAGAACGAAGAACACTCATGGGTCGGTTGTTACTGAATATATGGGAATCGCCGGATTTGAAAATAGGTATAATTTTGACCATCTTCATTTTGCTTGGAACTACACCAGTAGAGAGCGAGAGGTGAATTATGTGAGTTAGCGTATTTACCACCTCAAAGGTGATCTCTTTTAAAAGCTTAGTCGACAAGTTATTACACTCTTTAGTTGCCTTTCATCGAATGCTATTAGCACAGATGATCACTTCTTGCACGTTGGTGGGTGATATGAAGAAAGATTCCGTATTAATGTTGCCAATGTAGTCAAAGAAATGACGGCTTGACGAAGATATTTCGTCACTGATTGATTAACCTATGCTTGCAAAAAAGGTATTAAATCTATCGGCAATCAATCTAGGGTCGGTTAGTTCGTCATTGTCAACACGAAAGGAATAAGGCAATGTGGCGGTTCATTCAGTTTTGTTAATTGCTTTAAGCAAACTTTCTCAGATTTTTTAATGTTATTTTTATTTGGGAGTAGGGTATCGGTGTAATAGCCGGCTTTACTTGTTCTTTTCAATGTTGAAATCCGACAATAGTTTTTGTATTTAGTAACGTTTTGAGGGGTTGGAGAATTTATCTTTCTAGCATACAATTTATTTTTGTTCAATGTTAATTGTAAGAGGCCACGTGTCATCCGTGGTTCACTTTTTATGTGTTTCTTTGGAGTTGATGTCACTTCCAATGGGAGCGCTCTGTCAGAGGCAATATAATTTTTCGAGGAAAATGTCATATGTTCTATTTGGGCATTCTGTACTGAGAACTGTCCGAAAAGTCGCACTCCGATACAAGCTGCTCAAATGGACTAATATTCGTCCTTTTGAACATGCGTTTCGTGGTTTGAGTTGAGTAGACCGGGCAGTTGCTTTTGTCCTCGTAATAAAATGTTGCGAAGTGGTCGCCAACATCGGCAATTACAATTCCTGATTCCTCAGGTTTGTTGCTAAATATATGATCGATTAATGTTGCAAAAGTGTCTCTCTTTGGTCTTGTGATCGTTGGCCTGAAACCTGAATTGAACAGAGAATCTAGAAAAGAGTTGGTCTTAGTATAACCGTTGAAGTTTAGGAGTTAAAGACTGAAAGGTCATTAGGTATTTTGAAGGGCATATTATCCTTTACAAATAAACCAGGACCACCTCTTCCATCATCATTGTCAAGTTTCTGGCACAGAGCCTTGGGGTAAAATATTTCAGTCAGCCCTATTACGAATTTAGACTACGGCAGTTGATATTAAAGATTGAGAGAAACTTACTTTGGCCCGATGTATTGTCTTTGAACTGCACGGGTGTATAGAACTTGCCGATTTTGTTATCTATAACAAAAGGGTGATTCATGTCATCGCTGTCTTCAGAGAGTGCACCATTGAAATCAAAAGTGTCATCAGGAGGGAGTCACGTGGACGGGAATGGCGTTAAGTTAATTTTTCTCTCTCTGACTTGGTGGCTCCAAAATATGTGATAAACTATAAATTTGCTCAAGGATCGGGGTGTGATACGCGGGAGAGGCTATACATTTGTGTGTACTTTTTGAGAATGGGATAATAAACTGTTCGTTATGGTGATTCATCTGATTTTTTGAAGTGTTGATGTGAGACCAATTTCGTCTTGTGAATCTAATGTCCATTGTGGTGTTTTGGATTTATCTGACTGTCCTTGACTGGAAACTAAGTTGAACCAAGTGAATGATCGACTGTTCTTTCCATGAGATACTTCCAGCGCTTCCAAGTGTTTGCTTATGTGCCATCACAAACTGTATGTATTTTAATTTTCTTTCGATTCCTACGTTCGTATCATGAACTTGATTTTGTGTTGGATTGTTAGTTCTGGCATTGACTGTATTCTGATTGTATCCTGATACACACAAGGTCAAAGGTCACTGGACTTAGTCTCGCTGTTGCTGATTACCAGTTCGATTTTGTCACGCACGATCGATAATCATTGTCTGTGTATTTTGTGCGTTACAGTGTGACAGAGTTACCATTGTGATACAGTTCGTGCCTATAACCAAGTACTACAGTCTTGCACCAGCTTAAATGGCGTCCTTTCTTTCCGAGCAAGATAAGCGAAGGCGAGCGTCAGAGGAGAGTGCAGTCTCTGTCGAGATACAACCAAAGAAACCTAAAGAAGGGTCTCTCTCGGACTCATATTTATCTGACATTAATAGCTCTCTTTACGACAACCCTGATAGTCACTCCGCTGATCAAGTGCCAAACCCCGAGCCACCTGGTAACTTCCAAATAGAACCCAGTTCTGAAATGTCAAAAATGTTAATAGAAGCCCTAAAAGATCCGGCAGTTGGAACAATGTTTTACAACATGTTTGAGACTATCTCTAAACGTCTTTTGGATTCACCCATGACTTCACTTAAAAAGAACTTTGATTCGAAAGTTGAAGGGCTCGAAAAAGTCATTGAGAATAAAAGTAAGGAAATTTGTGGTCTGAGACAGGAACTCGACGATCTGCGACAGTATGGAATGCGCAATTCCCTCCGTATTGCTGGTGTTGCCGAGTTTGTTGGTGAAAGCACAGATGGTATTATTTTGGATATGGCTACCAAAATGGATGTCCCCCTCCATTTAAACGACATCGAGCGTTGTCATCGTTCTGGTCCACCCAGTAGTGGACGAACAAGATCGATACTTGTTAAATTCACAAGCTATCGCGTGAGGGACAGGTTTTTCAGGGCAAAGAAAAAATTGAGGTCTAATCCACAGACGAATAACGTTCACTTAAACGAACACTTGACGAAGGACAGATCATTTCTAGCTCGTCGAGCTCGAACATTGCTAAGAGACAAAAAGATTGCGGGTACCTGGTCTCATGACGGGGTAATCCTTGTCAAAGAAATAAACGAGCATGTCCATAGAGTGACGACTGATGCCGAAATGGCCAAAATTGAAGACAAATTTCGCCTATTGGTGTCAATACGTACTTCACGAGCTGGTTCACAGAACAGCTCGTAACACGTAATCTCCTTTTGCCTCCAGTCTCGTAGTCCTTTCCTTCATCTTCCCTGTTTTGAGGACTAGCCTTTCTCCAGAAACCATTCACTCTCCGTGCATAAGTCGATACAGGGGATAAAATTACACGCGAATCCATGAATAGATTCTCGGTGGTACTTGGTGACTCTGCAGACTCCAACCGGATGTTGCTTCTGAGTTGACGAAATAAGTTGGTAACATGTCCACGCATGGTTTTTTACATACTCAACACCCTCCTGAGCTCGATGTCGAATTGAGTCGTGGCTGCCAATAACAGCCACGACTCGACTCGGCTCCAAACTCAGGAAACAGTGAATAGACTGATTTTGTTATAATTCACACCCAATCAGAACGATTGGGACGTCATTATCAGACAAACACATCTCAGAGATAAAGTGAATCCAAGCAGTAGAATAACGTGGATCAGATAGCTGCTTTTGCCTCCAGTCTCGTAGTCCTTTCCTTCATCTTCCCTGCTTTGAGGACTGGCCTTTCTCCAGAAACCATTCACTCTCCGTGCATAAGTCGATACAGGGGATATAATTACACGCGAATTCACGAATAGATTCTCGTTATGACATTGGCAGACAACACTCGCGTGGTACTTGGTGATTCTGCAGACTCCAACCGAATGTTACCTCTGAGTTGACGAAATAAGTTGGTAACATGTCCACGCATGTTTTTTTCATACTTCATACCCTCCTGAGCTCGATGTCGAATCGAGTCGTGGCTGCTAATAACAGCCACGACTCGACTCGGCTCCAAACCCAGGAAACAGTGAATAGACTGATTTTGTTATAATTCACACCCAGTCAGAACGATCGGGACGTCATTATCAGTCAAACACATCTCAGAGACAACGTGAATCCAAGCAGTAGACTAACGTGGATCAGAAAGCTGCTTCATATCAATAGTACAACGCCCATTCTTAACATTACTGTGTCAGATTCTGAGTGTCCGACCGCCGTCTCTACTGCCCGTCATTTCTTGACATGTCGTCCTTTCACAGATAGCACCCCCGCCCCCCCCCCCTCCACACATACACACCCATCAATCACACTTTGCGGGCTCGTTTGCAATTCGTTGTTGAGACCAGCACTCGGACTTGTATACTTTTAAACCTGTAAAATTGATAATTTTAATTTTCGGATAAAATTCTCTTTCATTAGACATGTGCGACGTATCATTAGCCATTGAGGTGCGATAATTAAAATTGTACTAAGGAATGGCGAGCTGATGAACGAATTATCATGAATAGATCTACCATTCGAAATTTCCTAAAACGGCCGGTAAATGAGGCGGTCTGGCTCGTGGTGTTAACGCGGATCTCCGGTGGCGGCTGGCATTTCGTATACTCTGGCATTTCGTATACTCTCGCCAGTAACTATTGTTCGATGTTAACCACAAAGAAGGGTAAGCTGTCTCTACATTACCTGTCTATCAACCAGCTAACTTCCCCTACGTAATACCCCTCCATCTCGATATTGATGATGTAGCCGCTGAGTTAACCAATCCACACTAATGCCAATCGACGAAGATGCCGATGCATCAACAAGTGCTTGTACATACCTTGCTTATATATATATACATATACTTCTTTCACTATCTATCTCTATTGAATTACACCAAGCCCTGCCTTTCCTACTTATCAAGATCTGTCCTTTACTCCTGCCACTCACCCAATAACATTACCATTGTGCTATCATCTGTCTCCTGGCTCCGAGTTGCAAGCGGGCTTCCGCGCGCAGACAGACCTGCTCGATATAACCCAATTCATATTAACCACCATAACAAGCTCCATTATGTGTAGCATAGACACATATAGACTGAGAGTTGGTCTGTTTGTATCACGTGCACATGGTGGTGTTCACAGGAGGCGCCAGCTTGATCTTCCATGCATCGTACTTGCGAATCTAATAATTCGGTACCAGTCTAAAGGAGTCACTATAATGCTAGCCCTGATGCAAGGAACAGGAACCCGGCATCACTACCCATTGGATTTAATTATAAAGCATAAACCCGAATGTCATGATGTGGTAAATCCTTCTAATATGTTTTAAAATACGATGTCCGTATTCTCCTGCATAAAGAAAAAAGTCAATCTATTGCACAAAATGAAATTGCTACGACTTCTGATAGTGTTTGTAACCGTACAACTAGTGTCATCTGTCGTCTTCGCCTGGGGATTAACCCTTTTGTACTTATCTGGCGACATTGAACTAAATCCCGGCCCAACAAATCCCCACTCTAATCAATTCTCAACGGAACTAAAAATTGTTCATATGAATATCCAGAGCCTAAAACCAAAAATTGACCATCTACAGTGTGAAATGTCAGAGACGCCGTATGTGCATTCACAGAAACATGGCTAGGCCCTACAGATGACTACAGTGAAATTCAATTGAGTGGCTTCCAAGACGTCCTGCGCAAAGATCGCCCGACCCGGGGAGGAGGCGTCGCCATTTACATAAAAGACGGTGTGGCCTTCAGAGCTAGACCTGATCTTGCAGTTAGATCACTTGAGAGCTTATAGGTTGAAATAAGCACCAGCACGGGGCCCCTGCTTTTCGGAGTGTTCTTTTGACCCCCAAACAGTGATAACGAGATATGGGACACAATAGCTGAATCGCTAGACAAAGCCAAAGATTCCGGCGTCCCAGATATAGTGGTGACAGGCGATTTTAATGACAACTGGCTTTTATCTAGAAGAGGTAAATTCAGTGAAATTGCTGACTATTTTAATCTCAATCAGGTGGTGAATGAATCGACCTACTTTACTGAATCCTCGGCAACTTTACTTGACCTTTTTGCAGTTAGTGCTTCGGTAAATGTCCTATCGTGTGAAGTATTGGATCCCTTTCTACCTGGCCTTACTAGATATCACTGCCCCGTCCTTCTTGTGGCAAAGTTCAAGAAAACGACTTTCAAAAGTTTCAAACGCAAAATATGGTTATATAATGATGGTGATTTTGATGGACTTAGCGAAGCAATTTCGAACAATAGGAAAATACTTTTTCAATTACCAACTTGGACACAATGGCTGACGATTTTACGAATAAGATTCTTGACTTCGCCTCCCGCTTCATTCCGAATAAAAAAATTACAGTTAGGAGAAAAGATCCCAGGTGGATGCATAACGAAATTAGACTTTTGATGAGACAACGTAAACGTCTTTATCGTATTGCAAAATCTAACGCCCACCTGAATCTTGGAATAGGTATCGTCAGAAAAGAAATGAAGTGGTTACCGCCATCAGAAAATCAAAAGAAACCTTTATCACCAAAATACAGAACACCTTAAACAGCCCGACTACTAACTCTTCGGTATGGTGGAAAACCCTAAAATTACTATTAGGAAGTAAACACATGGAAATCCCAGACATAATCCATCAAAGCAATCTTATCTCATCCCATGCAGACAAAGCCGAAGCATCTAACGACTTCTTTTGCAATATTGCAACTATTAACGACACACATGCGACACTCCCATCCCGGTCCTTCCCAGAACGCCCTACCCTCAGTAAAATCGAACTCAGCCAAAATGAGGTTCTTATCGCACTTAAATCTCTAAACAAATCCAAGGCCCCAGGCCCGGATATGGTGTCTCCTCACATTCTAAAAGATTGTGCAAACTCACTAACGGAACCTCTCACAATACTATTTAATATTATGCTTAGTCATTCATATTTTCCCACCACCTGGGAGAAAGCTAACGTTACACCAGTCCTGAAAAAAGAACTTTCTAATCTCCTTTCAAATTACCGACCAATATCCTTACTTAATTGTGTAGGAAAGAGTTTTGGAAGATGCATTTTTAATAAAATTTGGAAGTTTTTAGAGGAAAATAGATTACTCAGTCCTCTCCAATCCGGGTTTACACCTGGTGACTCCACAGTACTACAGCTTACGGATATATATGATGCCTTTAGTGGTGCACTCGATGAAGGTAAGGATGTAAGAGTTGTATTTTGTGATGTAAGCAAAGCCTTCGAAGAAGTATGGCATAAAGGCTTAATCTATAAATTGAACAAAATAGGCATAAGTTGTGAACTTCTCGACTTTTTCGAATCATACCTGAGTGATCGCTTGCAGAGAGTTGTCGTAAACTCCGATTCGTCCTCCTGGAAACATGTGCCTGCGGGAGTTCCACAGGGCTCTATACTAGGTCCCTTGCTTTTCTTAATCTATATCAACGACATCACCTCAGGCCTAACTAGTAGTATACGCTTATTTGCTGATGATACAACCTTGTATTTAGTTGTCGATAATCCCCACCGAGCATCTCTTGTCTTAAACAGTGATCTGATAAAAATTAATCAGTGGGCGCAATCATGGATAGTTGATTTTAATCCAACGAAAACCGAATCCATGACCATATCCCGGAAAAGAAATATTCCCTACCATCCTCCCCTGGTGATGGCAGTAGTTGCCATTAAAGACGTTGATGAACACAAACACTTAGGTGTAATTCTCAACTCCAAATGTACATGGGATGATCATATAAAATATATAAGTGGCAAAGCCTGGTCACGAATAGAGTTGTTGAGAAAAAAACAAATTTATTCTAAACAGTCGCACCTTGGAGAAAATATACTTTGCTTTTGTGAGACCCTTACTCGAATATGCGGATACAGTTTGGGACAACTGCACAGAAAACGACGCGACGAATTTAGAGCGCATCCACATCGTCGCCGCGCGGGTCGTAACAGGGGCAACCCTGAGTGCTAGCAAAGCATTATTTTACGCGGAAACGGGTGGGAGGTGCTCCAGAAAAGGCGTGAAAAGCATAAACTGATCCAATATTTCAAAATGTATCATAATCTTGTACCTCCCTATATTTCCAATAGAATTCCCCCTCCTGCCTCCATGAACCTAAACGTAAATACCCGGCAGTCCCAGAACCTTCGCGTCCCCTTCTGTCGCACCAAACAATATCAAACATCGTTCTTCCCATCGACAACCAAGTTATGGAATGATCTCCCAATGGGAATCAGAAACAATTGCTCACTGGTCGATTTTATGACTTACTTGAATCTAGATACTATTAGAGCCCCACCATATTTTTATTTTCAATATCACGTAAGGCACAAATATACCATTGTAGGTTGCGTCTAAGATGCAGTAATCTCAACGACCACTTGCACATGAACCATTTAAAGGACACCCCGAACTGCTCGTGTGGGCAGCGTGAGGCCACTGAACACTTTCTACTCTACTGACCGAATTATAACATGATTCGACGCTCGACCCTGGGGTCACTGCCCTTCCCACTCGATTGCAATATTTTACTCTATGGGTCTGCTTCTCTTAGTAACAGGGACAACTGTATAGTGTTCGAAAACGTCCAGAAATTTATACAAGATACGGCAAAGTTTAAATAACCTCATCAGTGAACAAACGTGCTTCGTGATAATTGACCGGCGACGACTTGGTGGGAGTGTATAGGTCAGCTATACCCTCGCCCGAAGCTGTCGTCGCTCAGTTAAATACTCGTAACTACCTCCTTACGTGATCATGGACACTTCGGTATCCATGACGCCTTCTGCGGTTCCATTCGCCACTGTGCTCATGTTAGTGCCTTGGAGACTCGAGCCGGGAGACAGAGGTTGGCAGCTAGCACCCCTTCCACATCCTAACCTAACGGATCATTAACCATGCTAACCATGCTGTTATCCGTTTTTTCTGTACTGCGGGGCCTTTTTGCGAACAGAAAAGGATCGCCAGATGATTTTGCAATAGCTGGCCCCAAACTGCAATCACTGATGAACTAGAACATTTTTATTGCCATTGCCATTGCTAAAGAACCCTTCTCGTCTCTAGTTGCAAATAATCTAATTACGATCCGGAAGGTTTTCCCATACTTCTTCTCTCACTGAATAGCCGTTCCCAAATCTTCTATCAACTCACGTACACTCTTCTGTAGTACTATCCTATGAACTTCTACCTTGACTTCGGGCCCAATACGAGGGCGGTGACGGCTACCAGCCTATTTCAATCTGATCAGCCAACTTACACCTCGAACTATTAAACATTGCTATCTGCCACTCATATAGCTCGGTGTAAACAGGGAGCAAACACAGCATTTTGAGGCTATTACTTAAGGCAGTCCTATGTTGAGTGTTGTCCCGTGCTCGTGTTGGGTTTGGAGTAAGTCTTCTCTTTTCTTTACTTTATTGTTTAATACAATATCTAATTTAACCAGTACATTGCATAAAATGATCTGTACATCATAACCATGATTACTAACTGCACAATGTACTAAAACTTAATATCTGGATTGTAACATACTGTAAAAGCCATCTCGAGAGTTTATAAGTTCCGTTTTATTGAGTGGAAACGACCTTGTAAAAACTTTAAGCTTATTGTCGAATCCACGCCCGTTATATTTATGTATGCAATTATCTGAAATTTGAAATAAAATATTGTTTAAACTAAAAGTGTCGTCATTCTGGATCTTGTCAAGTGAAGGATTGTCAACCATGTTGAATTAGAAATAAAAAATATCGTCATTCTAGATCTCGTCAAGTGTAGGATTGTTTGCCATGTTGTTTCAACAGATCATCGGAAGCACGTTGATGTCGGTCTTTTTATAGGTATGAACAATCAATTTATGGACTAGTTCATGTATGGTTTATAATAAGTAATTGGTGTCTTGTACGTGGAACAGAATTTTGATATCAGGAACGTGAGACAGGTTTCTACACATGATAAACAGTTATTATACAGATTCTGGAAAAAAACTCCTTTCCTTTTCCGGGGAATAAGGTCACAGAAATTGAACATTCGTGTTACTTTTAGGCTGGAATGAGTAGAAAATTTATATATACGTGAGAAACCGGTCTATTCGTCCAGGTAGCTGGACGCATAATATGGTTATAGGAATCAAATCATTCAGACACAAACACATAAATATCATAAGTTATGATGTATAAAAAGGCGCGATCCATCTATTCTATGGCCAAATGCCATGTAATCTGATGATTGCCTTTCAGGTTAGTATAAAAATAATTGTGAAGCGAAATTCACAAAGGGCATTAACTGGGTCAGTTTTTGACAAGTCACGACGACTTTTAATCTTATCTAAAACAGCGTTAATATCAGGCTGTTCATCAAATTTTTTTAAAGTTTTATGTTGACTTTTCGAGAAATTACACGGACTTTTATTTAATTATTGGTAGCTGAAGCCACGTTCAACATCTTTAGCTATCTCACGACATAAACATGTAAAATAGAAGTTAAAAGGAACCATCAAAGGACAATGCATCTCTTACTTTTCACGAAATCATCGTCATTTTGAAATCCATCCAAAACATTATGAAGAGAGGGCGTACTAGCACAATGTGTTGTAAAATATAAGTAAAATGGAACTCTCAAAGAGCAATACCACTCTTACTTTTCACGAAGTCATCGTCATTTTGGAACCCATCCAAAACATTATTAAGAGAGGCCGTACCAGCACAATGTGTTGGAGTCTGGTGTTTTCTGTACACGTTATTGCCTGAACAATTAGACGTCGCTTAAGGTTCGACAAACAAAATGCCAAAACTCTTTTCGTTGAGAAATTACTGTTGTTTTCAAACCGAAAGAGTGTTGGGTTAACCCTTTACCCAACGTAACGGCAAAAACCGGCCAGCGCTATTCTCAAAAATCGCCAATTAATTTTCACTATTTTTTTCATTTTTTGTCTCAAAAACATAGGTTATGACCCCTCGTTGGAACGAGCTCGTCGAGCTCGTTCCAACGAGGGGTCATGACCTATGTTTTTGAGACAAAAAATGAAAAATATTAGTTATTCAAGAATTATTTTTGCAAGTGTCGTCTGCTTTTCACGTTAGGTAAAGGGTTAAAGAATGATATCAAATTTTGTTTTGATCCCAGTCTACTTTTCGTGAAGATTGGGCAGAATACAAAAAAACAAAGGGCAATGACTCTGTAATTTCGTCAGGTATTGATGGTAATTGGAACGGACCAAGACACTTAATGTAAAGTAGACTACCAAAATAACTAAAGACCGTCAATTACCATTCAAGTTGTCTCAAAAACAAACTCCTGGAAGGACGAACTTCTGTGCTGATGGTGGTATCTTTCCAAACGGGTGTCATTTCTTCAAAGTGGTGCCTCAGGTTGTCTGACACATGAATATCACACTCAACTAACTCAAACGGATTGTCCGACATTATATGTTACGTAACTTCACACTCGTTCATTGTCACAGTTAACTTGCGGCCCTCAAGTTTCTCTAGGTTACGTTTCACCACAGGTTCCCTTCTCATTTTCTGCCTCTGGCATTCCCAACTTTCAAAAAATTGTGTGTTTCCGATCAGCAGTGAATTTGGAGTTCTTGGTGGTCTCTTTGTGAAGATCTTCCATTTGAGTTTCTCGAACATTGTTGGAAAGAATTGCTTCTCCATTTCTTTTTGTGTCTAGTCGAGAATTGGACCGTGTCAGAACTTAGTACAAACCAGGAGTGAACCGCGGATTTGTGGTGAACAATAATCGCATATACTCAGTACACTTGCCGCCAGATCAAAGGTGGATTGCTGAACATTTACCCGAAAAGAAAAGTTCAAGAAGACGGCACATCGACCACGGCACTGAATATATATAGACATTGGTGGGATAATACTCTGACCATGGGCTGTTTTGTTGCTGCACTCTTGGTGTGACAACTGTGAAACATGCATGGATCTGTGTTACACGTCATTAATTGGTCGTATATATTTGTACACGTGAAAGAAGCAATCAAATCGTATTTTGTCAAATGAATGTATATTATAATATTATTGTTATATATTGTACAGAATAAAATGTGTTGAATGTTGAAAGGTCTTCTGTTATCTATTATACACTCACCCAATTTGTTTCCCTGTCTGGTATTCTTCCACGTTTGAACTGCCATTTACAAACCACCTACCATGGGTCGAATAGCTGCTACAATTACGATCTGTTGTGAAGTTGGAACCATAAAACCATGGTGTGGGAGCTTGGAAGTAAGAGGTAAACGTTTCTATGGGGCCGTCTGCACAGCACGACGTAACGACGTCAATAGTAACGCCAACTCTTTCGCGGGAAAAACTTTCAAGAAAACTCAACCTCCCCATCAATATTCCATCACATACCCTTGCTTTATACCCACTGCTTTGCGTGTACATATATCGCTCTATACACCATAGAATACTATATCAGCAGTACGTTTACCACTGGACGGTTTTTGCTGGATGAATACGCAGTTGTGCAAAGGAAAAAAATATTCTGGCAAAAGTCCGGTTCCTATGGGAATTTAACACAAGCTGCTCCGGCAAAAGTCCGGGAAATAAGGATGTCTGCCCCCTCCTATACTACTCTGACTGTCCTTAAATATCCCTCGGACCCCTTAAAAATACTGTAATCTACAATCTGTATGTGGCGTCAACTAAGGAAATTACAGATAACCTACCACTCTTGATGTTCTTTTGAGCCTCAAGGTGTCTCCAGATGACGCCATTTGGGGCATATGCTATTAAATATTAATTAAATGGCAACAGTTATACCGGAGATAGGACCTTGTAAGAACGAGAACTAACGATTTCTTTGAAAAGAAGTATACTTCTAAAAGAGGTGTATTTCTGTGACATTTGCAGAATCATCTCAAGACGTTGATGTTTAAAGAATATTGTTCATATTGAACTGAGTTAAGATTTGGGCACTCATAAGGAGCTACACTTGATTTGAACAAACTTACATCTGCCGCTTATAAGTATGCAGCATGGCAAGTAGACGAACACACCCTCCGACCACACTCCGTTCTATTGCAAGCCTTTGGGTCACATAGCAACCACGCGCCACCAAAGAACCCAAGATGGCGGCCTCCAGTATACAAAACGAACGACGCAACGTAGTACTATGTTAAGGTCGTCGCAAGATGGCCGCTTATGAGGGGTACCATGGCAATCCAACATGACCTCATTTGGGTCACGTGACATAACGTCACTTCCAGTGTCCTCTTCGGTCCACCAAAATCAGGAACGTCCAGCCCCTGACTACTACTAACGACGATACCAATATATGTGACATCTTGTCTCACAATCACTCATGGGCCTAAAATAACCAGAGTCCGAAAAATCTGCTATCTTAGAGGGAGTGGGGGAATTATTTGATATCGCCTTTACTTCGCAAGGTGTCCATTAAATCTGTTTAAAGTGAATTATTATGGTCCCTCAACCTTATGATCCCTCAACCTATGTACACAGATTTTGGACATATTCCTGGTTGGCTCTTTTCAATTAGTGCATCTAAATCTAGGATTGCCTACTCCTGTATCAGCTCCAAACATCACAGACATCTCAGAAATATAAAAGCGAATGTTTGCCCCTCTTTCTGTTTATTTGTAAGCAAAAGACTCGAGAGGTCTCGACCGATCGAAACAATGTTTTGGCACCTAGGGGCAATTTGACCGAGAGGAAGACTGTGTGGTGAGTCCTGGTCTCCTCCGACGTAAACCATTCAGCCCGTATACCACCGGTTAGAGTTCGACTAGTGCTCATTGAAAGTGTTCAAAAGCTATTGATGCGCTATAAATTTGGAAGATATTGTTCAGTTTGGTAGGCTTTTCTGTCCATACCTCTTCGTTGTTTTACAAAAATCGCCGTTGGAAGCCCAACAAAGACAGAATAGCAAAGATACATTCATTACACAGACCTCACGAATAACACTGGAAATCACTTGTCTCGTGAAAAGAGGGGCTACAACCTATAATCCATACGGAGAGACTCCAAACGGGGTGGGGTATCCCTCGTACTCACGCTGCAAAATATGAAGTTCCTATGGACAGAAGTCATACAAATGGAAACCCCTCGTATACACGATGCACAGGATGAGATCCTAACAGTCATAAGGTGTACGGGATAAGATCACATCGGGCAAAAGATAGAAGCCCTTTCGACAAAGGCTTTCCAGGATAAAAGGCTAATATACAGAAACACAGCCATGGACATGGATATTGACAAAACGTGAAGGATGTGGTGTACAGAACCCCAAAAGCCTATGTGCACCTCACGCACTGACACACAGTCGACATCAGCGGTTCCGGAAAGTGTGGTATCAGTACCATATTTGTACCATGACTGATAATAATAAAGTAATATTTCATAAGAACATCAAACACAGGAATTCAAAATGCATCCTCCAGGCTGCATGGTGGTGAATGCCAACGCTGTCCCATTGTCCTTGAAAGGTGGAGTCCTTTACATATAGTTTTTTGTCACGTGATACGCTGGATTCTCCGAGCTCTAGAGTGACCATAAATCTGTCATCTTCACCACGAGCACGCATGAAATAAATTCAGTATGCACCCTCGATGTATTTTTTATGACGTGTATTTCGTCTATCTCTAAGTAACAAAGTATACTGAAAGAATTCATCATGTGTTTTAGGGAGGTTTGTTAATAATTTAACCTCCAGCCCCACACTGCAGGTAAAAAACATTTATTGGGGCTAAATGACAATTTCAACAGTCAGAGTCATATATGTAGTGTCTGTGAGTTAAGGACGCCTGAATACCCGGAGAGAATCGCCTAGTAGCCACGCGTAACAGTTGGAAACTCCGACTCACTGAATTTGCACAAACAGAGTTAGCATAGGTGGAAGGCTTGCATACCATCGGCGTACAATATACGCCTTGGTACACTGCGCCATCGTGTTCCCACCATTTGGGAAATTGGGTTTAAGTGACATGTCCAAGAACACAACGCAGATGGCACCGGTCGTCAAAACGTGATAGTATAACATACATACAGGTTAACATTTGTGGGGAAAAAAGTTCTACTGGAAGCCCAGGGTACTTTACCGAAAATGACAAAGGTGGGTAAAGGAGTCCTCGCAGGGTGTTTTTCTTATTTTTTGGGAAGACATATTTTGGGGCATTGTCATGTCATAACATTTTTTTTTATTAATATTATTCAATGAATAGAAGCCTATAATATGACAAAGTTATCACAAAATATCTACAAACAGTAACCCTCACAGAGCATAGCAAAAGATTAATAACATTACAGCCATATTTGGTATGTTGTATGGATAGATTTCCCATGGTTCATCATACAACTCGGAATGCATTTGTTTTGAAGAAGTAGTCTGGGCAGTACGGCTGAAACTAGAAGTCCTGTGACTGAATTATGCACTATTTGGAAGTAAATGCGCGGTGAGTACGTGCACATCTGTCCCTGTCAAATTGCACCATTAGCGTAACTCAATTCTTGTAGAAAAACAGCGTGACCAACTCGTACAATTCTATACTAGTAAACAGAGATCATTAACTTCATTACGAACCTCTACTAGTATACACGTGCATGTAATGACGTAAATATATATTGAAATTCGACAGAATGAAGAGAGTGGATTACTACCTAATCGCAGCACCTTGTATTATCCACTCGAAAAGTTTTCATAATTGTTCATAACAGCACAAGAAAACACTTGCAAAGCGGTGGTCCATGTACTGGAAGTTTGCAAGTGCTTCTTGTGTTTTGTCCTCAATAATTGTAAATGATTACTAAGTGAAAATTTTTCCCACAGCAATTTTGGAGCAGGGATCCACCCTCTACATACAGCATTCTCAATATGTTCTTTCTGTTTGATCGGTTCAGTTCGTAATTTCACTACCGACCTCACTAATAGCGCATAATATTTTGCAGTGCACAGCCCAAACGCTCTTGTGCATTTCAGAGTACTTCATTCTTCTGCAGTAAGGAGCGCTTTAACAAACGTTAATTGTTACTGGACTTCTCCAGTTAATACTAGAAGTCCTGTCATGAAATAGCACGTCGATCTGCGCGTTAATCTACGCGTTATGACCATAGAAAGGCTATCAAATTATGTACGTATGACCTGTGCACAAGCAATGTTTCTTTCAATGGACTTCCGGGTAACCCGGAGGTCCATTGAAAGAAACATTGCCTGTGTTTGCGATGAGTAACCAGGAGAACCTGCCGTGCTTTTGGATGCAGTTCGATATGGCAATTGCGCGCAATTCCTACTCTCAATTAAGCCTAGATAAGCGCACAGTTCGTAAGTGACAGGACGTCTAGTTTAAACTGTAGCTTCAGCTGTACACGGACTAATATATCTAAATACTAAATTTCATTAATGTGTGCAGCTGCGTGTAAGCCTCCACCTTTTCTCTACCTCCTTGGTCCCCCAGTTGCATTACACATATACATGCATCTATGTTTGCTTTAACATTCTTTAGTAACTGACAGATCCTACAAATTCCACCTGGAAATATAAAACATACGTTTATAAATATCATAGTACATTTCTACCCAAACAAGACGGATGAAGAAATAATACACTTCAAGTCATTATGGTGAGGTAAATTACGATGAATCTCAACTGAACGTGCAGTCTGAGATTCGAATCAACATAGCCAGGATGGTTTACAGTTAAAACTGGAAGGCCTGTCATGAACTGTGCGCTTATCTAGGCTTAACTGCGCGTAGGAATTGCGCGCAATTGCCATATCGAATGGTATCCAAAGCACGGCAGGTTCTCCTAGTTACTCATAGCAAACGCAGGCAATGTTTCAGCCAAGGAACCTCCGGGTTTGGACCTTGGCTAAAACATTCCTTGCCCTTATGCACAGGCTATATGTACCGAATTTGATAGCCTTACTATGGTCCTAACGCGTAAATTAATGCGCAGATCGACGTGCTATTTGTGCGCATGTCATGACAGGACTTTTAGTTTTAACTGTAAGAGACGTCGAACCTAACTTTGGTCGAACTTCAGATAATCTCCTCCAAAGGCCACAAAGCAATAATCCCAAGACATTCTATACCTATATTTTTGAATGAAGCAGAGGTTATGTGCAGACTAATATTTGCCATAGAACTGTTATCATGTGAAAGCGAGCACTGCTAGAAGTCTGCTATGGCATACGTAAGAGACTAGATTTTGTACAAAAAATACCTTAAATGTATGGAATACTTATATTCAACAGTACTTCTTATACAAACTCGGAGAATCTTTTTCTCATTCTTGCAATGAACGGACAGTAAGTCTAACTGTGATTTACGGTGTCAAAATTTCACAAGGGCTGCAATTTTTCTTGTGTTTGTTTATCTTTTATGAAGTTCACCAAGGGTCACATCCACACAGTTGTCAAGAACAAGTATGGAGTCATGAGGGAGTGCATCAATGTAAAATAAAGAATGTCCAATGTGGCGTTTGTCAGTCTGCAGTGATTATACTCTCTAATCTTGTGCCGTATTGCATGAGATTTATATTAAATTGGCAAAAGAAGATGAAATTGATACACAAAAAAGGAAAAACTACCTAACTTCCTCATTTGGAATTATCTGACCATTTCTGGGGTTGCATGAGCAATGACAGCTGTCAGGAGAGCCAACTGAATGCTCAAGTGTTGCCAAAACAACAAAAATTACCTGCCTTTTAAAAAACGTGGATTCTTATCATTTGTGTCCATGAATTGGTGTACTTCATTTGTTTTAAAACTACCATCCTTCTGTAGTTGCTGTTTGGTGGTGGTGGGGGGGGGGGGGGGGGGACTGTTGCTTACTCTTGAGATTTAAGAACACTAATAACTGATCTGCTTACCAATATTAGTTTTATAGGCAGTGAATTCGTCCCCCGAGTTCCAATGTGTCCTATGTGCCCACTGACACAGAACACATTGGAACTCAGGGGACGAATTACAGGCCTGAACAATGTCGCAATGTCTCTCGCAGTTATTACTTGTCAGTTGAATATTTTACTGTGAATATTCCGTGTGTTATATATTACATCACATCGCAGATTCGAAAACACCAATGAAGTGTTTCCAGGTTTCAGATCTTTCGAAATTAAATCGTTTCCCAACGTGACCCAAGAATCACGTGATTAAGAACAGGCATGTCTTCCCAACACAATCTATATTCCGTAGTCGTTCATTTTCTTCTGAACGTTTTCAACACGTCGGTGATGAAATAATGAATATGCTTTCTCCGAGTATGGAGAGTTGAGTCTTTAGTTTACAACTCAGACATTTGAACTACCGGGCTATTCTTTGTTATCCTTGTCGGTTACTTATGCGGCTGGCAATTTCTTTATCATCAAAAGCAAATATATTATTAAAAACATGTTTGAAAAAATAGATAAATACACGTTTTGTGTACTTTTGTTATCATTTTGGTATTTAATATTTCTCTATTCACCACTTTGATTCGTATTAAGGGCATTGTAGAAATTTTCAAAAGTGTTGTTGGACGACCCCTTAAACAAACATGAAAAGCAGACGACACTTACAAAAAAAATTCTTGAACAATTAATTTTTTTCATTTTTTGTCTCAAAAACATAGGTTATGACCCCTCATTGGAACGAGCTAGACGAGCTCGTTCCAATGAGGGGTCATAACCTATGTTTTTGTGGTAAAAAATGAAAAAATAATGAAAAATAACTGACGATTATTTAGAATAGCGCTGGCCGGTTTAAAACGTTACGTTGGGTAAAGAGTTAAATTAATGAGTGGGAAATAAATATTTCATCCAGTTCAAGGCCGAAGCATCCATATGTTTATTTTACGAGTAGTATCTGTAACACTGCGCCTCACCTAGAGGGTAATGTTCCTGGGAGGGGAAAGGGGGGTTATTGGTTAGAGCATCGGACTTTAAATCGAAAAAACGACCGCTCGACCCTTCACAATGGTGACTGCGTTGTGTTCTGGGAAAGACACATGCACTTGATTCACCTGATGGGGACACGGCGGCGTTGTTAACTAAGTCCTACTGAACGTCGACAGTTCATTTGAATGCAACCTCTGCTAACTCTGTTTGTGCTTTCTCACCCATAATACCTTCCGATACCATGTGACCCTGGCTATTGAAAAGTGTAGTTAAACCCCAATAACCAAACAAACGAAAAATGTTCAAGCGTTAATGAAATATCAGCAATAGGTGGCTCGTCCTGGGCGAAAGCTTGTGGTCCCCGCCACTAGGTGACCCCCTTCTCGGAATAATTGACTAAATGAGACTCTATCTATGTTTCCGTCCATGAATAATTAATGATTGTTTGTATGTACAGTTATCACAATATCCGCCAGTTGACTGCATATTTGACAGCGAATATATAGACAAGTGATGTAACGCCAATTATACAAAGAAAGATGTGTAGTACTCAACTCTCGAAAGACCCGTGGAGTGAAGGATTTTGCTTCTTTTGGTGCCCCTGAATATTCCGAATTCCATTCAGCAAGCCGTACCACGATCGGATCAGTGCGATAGGTGCCTCATTGCTCCGTGCAAGGTCTGGCGAGCGGCCTTCTGTGGAGTCTGTCCGCTGCTGGCAATAGGGCATATTTTTTACTTTCAATGCCACACACTAGAACTTGTGCGGGCAAGCCAGAAAATAAGCAGACTGTCATCTGCAAAATGAGGTCCCCGGAGGGTGAATTTGGTAAATTTACCCTCTCTGAGCCTCAGTCTGAATCAGGGTATCAAACCTGAACACAAAGAGGTACCCAGAGGATAAATTGACCCACTGTATGGAATAGCATCAGCAAATTCGCCCTCTGGGAACCTCATTCTGCAAATGACAGATTGCTTATTTTCTGGCTTGAGTGAGGCTCTAAGTCCAGATACGCCTATGTGTGGCGTATAATTTATCAAATATTTGTATTGGCAGTGTTCTAACTGGACAAAATATCATCTATATTTTGTAGAGCTGTATTGACAGAGTTCCAACTACATCCAATAGCATCTGTTTTGATTGGTTGTATTGACATAGTTCTTACTGGGTACAATAGCATCTGTATTTGTATGGTTGTATTGACAGATAGAGTTCTAACTGGATCCATTAGTAGCCATTTTGGCAGGTCCAGACTATGTCAGTGAATGGTTTGTTACACCAACTTGTCGAGTTATACTGTTTAGGAACAAACGCTTGACTGAACATAGAAGTGTAATTGAGTTGGAGTTGTATCGCATCCCATGTGCCACAAGTTGTATCGCATCCCATGTGTCACAAGTTATAATGAACTCAAGAGATATGGGATATGGGCCAAGGCAGAGTCCTAATAAACGATAAGTTGGACCATCGGTGGGGCGGTAAGTCGGTATTCCAAGTGGAAAAACGGCTGTGGGTAAAGAGTGTAGACTAAATCCGGAATATATGGGTTAATTCGTAGAAGAATTCGATTATGAGTATTGAATCGGACATGGGATATGTTATATTCACTTTTACCATTTCTACAGAACAACTTAGTTACTGTCACTTGTTTCGTTGGGATTTGACTGGGTTTATCTGTGAACTAACAATATGATAATTGACTTGGATGAGATACGGAATAATTAATTGGATGTTGGGAAACAAGTGAATAATCTTCCAAAATCAGGCGAGTTTTGAATTGTTTATGACTGTCCGGTGAGTTTGTGGGTGGGGATACTAAAGGGAGTATTAGAATAACAGGGTGGAGGTTATCGGCTTGCTTGATAAAACTACTTGATAAATTCTCACGCTGAATGCGAATAGAGGATAATCTCAAGGACCATTTGCAATAAGTTTGATATTCAAGACAATGATAGATAGTGCGTAACGAACTCGGGTGTGTTGGGTGAGGCGGGAGGGGGGGGGGGGGCGCAAAAGATCGAGACTCACAATCTATCTTCATCTAAATCACACATATTCAAGAGTAATACCATAAATATATATTACATATTATTACACATCCATTAAACTTTAAACCCTTGTATTTAACGGAATGGTCGCTGTGACATGAATGTTTCTGTATTCAGCTGGTGATGTACAAACCGGAACTGTTTTCCCAGCGTCATTTATACCAGTTCATTTCCCATCGAGTTATTAGTTACGCTTCGAAAAGTTTCCAAATTTCGTTATACATAATTATCGATCGTCTGTCGCGTAGTATGAAAATGAAAACGTCCAAATCAAAATAAAGTCTGTTCACAAACAATTAGTTAACCAAAAATGAGATAATATTTAAAAAAAACAACACATTTCCAACCACAACATTAGCCCAGCCCCGTGGGCGTCTCGTCTTGCGGATCCCGTTATGTTTAAATTGGTCAACTTTATTTCGGTAAATCTTCGGACATCTTCACATGCTTCGAACTTCTTTTAAAAATGTTTCTCTGAGCTGTTTTGCAAATCTGCCCAAATTTGTACTTATATTTTTACTAAGAGTAATAGCCACCAAATGGTTAGGCGTGAGTGGACACCAGCCGAAGAGAAACAGCGATACGAATTTCAACAAACACTGCTTCCCTAAAGAGTTGTTTTCATTATTTATCGATCAATTTGATCAGTACAGCTTCAAACAAAACAGACGGACTCTTCATCTTTGGGTTTAAACATCAGAATTAAAATTTGTTTATTTAAATGAATTTTTATGTATGAGATGCATGTATTAAACACAGAACGCGATGTGTGTTTGAATAAGTGGGTGTTTTACATAACTCGCGGGAATGGCGTAGTCATATTCCGAGAGAGGCTCGCGTTCTGTCTATATATGTCACATATACTTTCGGACCTCGAATGTATATATGTATCCAGTGGCGGCGCCAGAAATTTTTTTTTTTTTTTTTTTGCGGGGGGGGGGGGGGGGGGCAACTAGGGGGGGCAGACTCCCATGAAGGGGGGCAAATACGTAAAGGATCATATCATTACTTTGTTATGAGGTAGTCCAAACTTGGACCCAAAGTCCGTAATATACTTTTTTGGTTTGGTACGTCCTGTGGACGTACCAAACCAAAAAATTATATTACGGACTTTGGGTCCAAGTTTCGACTAAATGCAATGGTAATTAGCGGTCCTCCTTTCAAAAAATCCTGGATCCGCGTCTGGTGGGTCTGTGCGTGAGAGAGAGAGAGAGAGAGAGAGAGAGAGAGAGAGAGAGAGAGAGAGAGAGAGAGAGAGAGAGAGAGACTTCAAATAATTGAACAGTGCAAGGGAGATAATGCCCGTCTGTCATAATGCGAAATCCATGAATTTTTATCAGACAAGGGATTCCGGGTACTCCGGCTTCCTCCACCCGTAAAACTGTCACCGACATGATATGACCCTGGCTGTTAATGTGTCGTTAAACCCTAGTAAAAAAAAAATAATAAATCAGACAAGGGATATGGATAGACATGCCTTTGTTGGCTCATAACTTAATTATAACTTATAAGTATCTACATCCGAGTCTTTAAATCTCTACTGCCTGGATATGTTCATCAGCTAGCCTGAGGCTTTGGGCTAAGTGTGTATGGGAAATTATTGGGAATAAAAAAAGAGAGGGATGTGTGTGTGTGTGAGAGAGAGTGACTGAATGTGTTTGTGTGTGAGGGTGGATGGAAATGCATGCGTGATGGTTGGGGGGAGGCATCTGGGGGGCAAAGCCTTCGTTTGGGGGAAGGGGGGGGGGGGGCAAATGCCCCCATGCCCCCCCCCCCCCCCCACTGTATGTATCCAAGTTAGTGAATTCATGTGAAACTATTGCAGGATGAGAGGGAGTATATAATACGAATACGTAATGACATGGATTGACAAGAATTAAACCCCAAATAACATTGCGATGAAGTCACAAACAAAAACATACAAAAATATTCACACATTCGGGCAAAAGAGCACACATTCTCGTTATATTCACACCCACAGGTATATGTGATTAACTGTACTAATATATACATACATATGATCAAAACGGGGGGGGGGGGGCGATCGTGTTTTGTGTATACTAGCTCTCTCAAGAGTGATCGGGGGATTAGAGTGGGACGTGGGGCAGGCACTGATTCTTTTTGGAATAAAATACCTAGACTGTCCGTGGTTTGTGTGTTGTGCTGTCTGCACGGTTTGCGCATTGTTGGGACTACGTATGAATCGTTGGGAGTGGCAGTACAAGGGATACTTGAATGGATTCACACACATACATGCAGACTCACTCGTGAAGTGCATTCATGGGAATACATAACTGTAACTGTGTGGTAATAATAATCGCTTGCGTACACATGCGCGAGATTGTTTAAGAAGATGGAATTGGTGATGTTTACGAATCACTGATGCCTAACGGCGCGTGTATGGTAATGCGCACACGTGCATACACGTCCTGAAGCACGCTCACATGTAAATGCATTAGCATAGATGCAAGTTTATGCTGTACAAATACTCTGTTGACGCAAATGTATGTGCCTTTATATTAACGGTTCGTGTTGAGATTTGGGTCGGGTGGCTATAGTTTTGTTAGCGTACAATAATATATACTTTTTAGCGTTCAAAAGTGCACACGGAAGATCAGTTAAGTGTGTCGAATGAATTCAAAGGGTCGTACTAAATTGATCCAAGGATCATCAATCGACCTCATCATGATTATTGTAGTGAATCTGGTATCGGTCGTATCTGGTTATTATTATTATTATTATTATTATTATTATTATTATTATTAATTATTATTATTATTATTAATAAAAAGTTCTAACGGGTTCCAGTAGCATTTATATTTTGGTTGTATTGACCGAGTTTTAACTGGGTCCAGTTTAATCCATATATGAATGGGTGTATTGGCAGAGTTCTAACAGAATCCAATAGAGTATAAATGTTTTGGTTGTATTGACAGAGTTCTGACTGAATCTTAAAGTATCTATATTTGTATAGTTGTAAAGACAGGGTTCTAACTGGATACAATGGTATCTATATATGTCTGGTTGTATTAACATAGTTCTAACTGGATCACGTGAGTAGGTATAAAGTGGGGATACTGGACCACTTTTTTCTCTTGTACATGTACATGTACATGTACACGTACATGTACACATAGAGTTCAGTGTTAAAATGTACACGAAATGTACAAACGAGTTTTTGTACATCTGGTCCAGAATCCCCACAAGTGGTCTAGACGTTTCAATCAGCTGTTGGAGAACGAGTGCGAATTCAGCATAATTCGCGCGGAAGGAAAATCTCCGAAAATCGAAGAAATCGACCTAAAATTTTCTTAACGTTCGTCATCGTGGGTTAGACGTTTCAATCGATCGTTGGCGAACGCCGGCAAACGCTTTGGGGATTCTAGATCACCATCAAAATGCGCTTGGAAATTTCTGGACCACCGACGTTCGCGATCGCGTTATAGACGGCGGTAGGTGCGATCCGGTCGGCAAAAACGATTGGGGATTCTAGACCAGGAAAATCGATCCTAAAATTTTTCCAAACGTTCGCCAACAGTCGATCGAACCGTCTAGACCTTGATAACCAACTAGTGCGGATTCCAGGACAGCAAAATATAAAAATTAAGAAATGTCGAAAAATTAGAATGGAGGAAAATTTTCTCTCCACGTTTGTAATCGTGGTCTAGACGGCGGTGCAATCGATTGCGGACGAAAAAACTGAAAAGATTTTGTAGTGGAGTTTTGAGGTAAATTGTAATAGATCAGTTTTGTCGAGTTTTTCTTTCATCTCCACTTAGTTGTTTAACGATGCATATGTAAATGAACGGTTTTTCATTCAATAAATCAAATGGTGAAATTGTGGAGAGAGTTTAAAGATAATTGTAAACAAATGGTTTTTATCGATGGTTTTTATTTTGAGATTGACTTCAAGTTTGTTTTTCAGTGTGGAGAAAATAACTGTCTATGTGATTTAACACGTTTTGAAACGTTGTATTATCGATGTTTATTTGAGATTTAACATTTGAGTTTTTTTCTCATTGTGGGAAATAACCGCTGATGTGATTTTTAACACGTTTGAAGCAATGACAATCCGAACGAAATGATTTCGCGCGCCGAAGGCGCGCAGGGACGATATGGGGGACAAGCCCCTTTCGATCCACGGTGGCTGTATAATTTTGGTGATGTCGAGGCGTGGCAAAGGAGGAAAAGGAAGGAGGGAGAAGGTTTATCCCCTTCTGGACTTTTTCCGGCTCTTTTTCTTAGGTGGAGGTTGGCATGTTGATGGTGATGAGGCTGGTGGAGGTATTGGTGTACGTCCTGTTAATTCCCTAGATTCCTTTATTAGTTGTTCAGTTCTGGCGGATACTTGTAGTGCATTTTGGATGATGAGGTCTATAGGATGTGGTGGCTGTTCATCTTCTTCATCCGCTCCGGGGCTTTCCGGTAGTGAAGGAAGAGGGGAGTGAGGGGTGGGAGGCGGTGAAAAAGCAGCTTCCAGTTCCTCCTCAGTCTCCGCTGGATGTTCCTCATCCAACTGAACCGGCTCAGGAGCCGGCAGTTGATTGGGTGTACCAGTGGGACTAGGAGGGGAACTGGCGGCTGCCTCCAGAGCCTCTACCCCCTCACTCAACTCTTTCTTCCTATTCCGGAAAGCCTCCAAGCGCCAGGCGTCCCTGCGCTTGGTCGATGGACTCTTCTTCTTTCTCTTGTTGTTGCTCTTTTCAGGACCTCCGTGCCCCTTCGGGTGAGGACCAGTGGGAGAGGGGATCCTCTCTCCAAAGGTACTACCTCTCTCCAAAGGGGTTGGTGCTGTGTTCTTTTCAATTTCGAACTCCAGATTCAGGTGGACACTCAAGCCTTTTTCCTGGATAGTCCAGGAAATAGGGCATGAGACGCCCAGAGCTGAAATGGCTTTCACAAGTCTGTCTGGTAATTCCATGATTAGCTAGGTGTTCACGCTCTGAAGTCAGATGTGTGAATGAATGATGAAAAAATGCGTTTGAAGCAACACATTATCGATAGTTTTTATATTGAGACTGACTTCAAGTTTGTTTTTCATTGTGGGGAAAATAACTGTCTATGTCGTTTAACGCATTTGAAAGCGGTGTATTTATCAGTGTTTATTTGAGATTAACTCTAAGTTTCTCATTGTCGGAAAATAACTGTTGATGTGATTTAACGCGTTTGAAGCGATGCATTATCGAGGTTTCATTTGTAATGTTTTTCTTTTTCTTTCCAACTGGTTTTAGTTATATATATTAAAGAAATGAAATTGTATTTATTTAAAAACATAAAAATAATCACATTTAATTTGGAGAATAATAAAATAATCGACGTTACCAGACTCTAAAAAGAAATATTAATAATCGAGAGAACAAAAATGTTTTTACACATCAAAGATTCCAAGCGAAGGGACGAACTCCTCGACGAATATGAACGAGTCAAGAAAAACATTCGATCCGCTGACAGAAGCAGACAATTGTGAGAGATGGAATTAAGATGAGAGACCACCAAACTATTCAAACCCGTGACGGGGGTTCAGGAACGAAGCAAGAAGGAGATCATCGAGGAATTGAGACCCATAAAAGAGAGTTCTTTAAGAACAGTTTTCCTTTCAAAGATCACCACCAGATTACGTTCCCATGAGAATCGAAACCGATGTGAGCGAGAGTGGTGATACAGCTTCGACTACTACCACTACTACCGTCGCATCGTCTAGTGATGGTGGTAAGAGAGATCTGTTGTATGGAATTTACAGGGATTCGAGCGGTAGGACTTTCGTGGGCGACACTGAAGTGTGAGAGGATGATGAGGATTTAATCGTCAGCTCGAATAGGTATGAATTAACTCCTGGACTGCACAAATTGCTCCTTTTCGACAAGCCTGGAGATTACATGGATCAATAGTTCGACAATTACAGCGACATTCTGGTTCAGACCCACGCCATGAAGAGGAATAATGACGCCAGACAGAAGAGACCCAAGGCTAACAGAGGGTTCAAGTGGACGAAGGTGGTGAAACCCATAAGGGATATGAATAAGAAATTCATTGAATCGGTGATGGGAAAGGGAGTGACAACCACTTTTCTTCCGCACGATTCCAACGCTCTGTTCGAGAGATTGAAATTGTTGATGGCTAGTCGGTGCACTGGTAATACTGGAGTGGATAATCAGATAGTGAGTATATGCGACGAATTGTTGAGGCAGAAAGTCTTGGATAGACGAGATTATTAAAGGTTGATGAATGAATTGAAGGATTGATATATAATAAGTAGAGAGAA
Organism: Pictodentalium vernedei; assembly: GCA_031216915.1. Lineage (NCBI taxonomy): Eukaryota > Metazoa > Mollusca > Scaphopoda > Dentaliida > Dentaliidae > Pictodentalium > Pictodentalium vernedei. The sequence goes on from CM062295.1 coordinate 79,316,509, forward strand.
AAAACAAAAATAGATAAATAAAAAAAGTAAATCTACACTAAAAATAAAAGTATTTAAACAAAAAAAAAAAGATTTACGAGCGAAAAAACAAAATATATATATAAACTAAAATATGTTGGTGATAAAGAACAGGGGACACGTCAGAACTTACGTTCAAGGTGGTTCTGGTATCGTTGATTCTATAATGCATGCATTCATGAGCGATGCAGCTAGAAAACTCACATCAACTGCATTTTGAGGTTGGTAAGAAGACGGCTTTGGATGCTAGTAAGAAAGCCGCCTCTGAAGCTAGTGGTATGATCACTTTGGTGGCTGGAAAGAGGGTGGCAGACGTGTTGATCGATAAGTTGATCAGTCCACCGGCGAAGTGAGCTACGTTAGAGTGATCGCCGAAAAGTTGGAAAGTTTTTAAGGATGCTGTGGTACCCATACAAGATTTAGCCAAAATGATGAGTGGATCTGGATTGAAGAGAATCCGCGATGGTGTAATATGAATAAATAATAATAATATTTATAAACCGAGTTTGAAAAAACATAAAAAATCTAAAAAAAATAAAAATAAATAAAAAAAAAGATGAACATCAAAGATATGTCTTGGAACGCCGCCGCGATCAAGAGGTCGAATAACAAGTCCTTTCCCAAGAGCATAAGAGGCTTGATAGTGGGAAAATTGAATTGTGGAAAGACCAATCTGTTGATGAATCTGTTGTCACAACCTGGCTGGTTGGATTACGACAGATTATTCGTGTTTGGCAAGAGTCTGTTTCAACCCGAATATAGATTGCTTCGAGAGTGCATGGATCGTAGATTGACCAAGGACATCATAGCCAGAATTTTTGACAGTAGGGAGGAATTCGACAAAAGCGAAGCTTCTCTTTCGACCATTTTGGATGGTGCAGTGCGTTCTCACCACGCGATTTGTTCATGAGTTCAAGTGAGATGTTTGGAAATATGTAACTTCCATAGGGCAACGACAAATCGTCCTGGTCGAATTCTCTATCTTTGGCTATGATGATATTCTGCAGATCGCTTTCGTACTCGTAAAACAAATCGAGCGTGGCTTCGTCCAATTTCAAAGGCATGCTATATTTGTCATATTTGTGCTCTAATCCCTTCGTCTCGACCTCGTTCAATTCGATGGGATCGTGTCATTGTAATCTATAGATTTTAGAACCGAATTTCTTATATGTTTCGACTCGTTTCAGTTTCAATTTGCATCTTTTAGGTGTTGTTGTCATGATCGATTATTTGGTTTTTTATTTTATGAATTCTTGCAAATAATGTATATTTTAAATTTTGTATTTTAATAATTTGTTTAAAAAGTTTTGTTTTTTTTTTACTCTTTATATATATATAAAAAAAAGTTTTTTTTAATTTTAATTTTCTTCAATGTGAAAAAAAAAAATTTTTTTGTAAAAGTTTTTTTCTCTTTATATATATAAATAAAAAGTTAAATTTAACATCCTTTTTATTCTTGTATTAATTCAATTTTTTTCACGTTAAGAACATAAAAAAATTGATTAATTTTTTTTGAAGGAATTAAAACATATATATAAACAATTTTAAAACTTTTTAACAAATTATCATTTAAATACAAAATTCGAAAAAAAATATTCTTACAAACCCAATTTTGAGGTAAAAAAACAATGATTAAATCCGAATATCCGAATTATAGTTTAGAACGTGCAAGATTTCGAACGTTTAAAAATTGGCCTTTGCATCTTGCTCAAAAACCCAAAGATTTAGCTGCTGCAGGTTTCATTTATATGGGTAAAAGTGACAAAGTTAAATGTTTTTGTTGCAACATACATTTAATGAATTGGGAACCTCATGACAGACCTTTGATAGAACACATAAATAATACCAAAGGTCGTTGCGATTATTTGAAGAAGATCCAGTCATTGGGATTGATTAAAATTGAAGACGAAGAGTGGGAAAGAAATAAAAACGAGAGATTATTAAGGGGTATTTTACAATCCGGATATACGAAGGAACAATTGTACAAGACCTTATCTCAATTTTTGACTTTAGAAGATTTGATTCAATTCATGAAAGAAGCAGACGAGTTATTATCATCTATCGAGAATGAATCGGGTGATATGAACATGTGTCTGCTTTGCGAAAACAAATCCGCAAATGTTTTGTTTCTACCGTGTGCACATTTGTGTTATTGTAAGGAATGTTATTCTAGAGACGAGAAAACATGTTCGTTTTGCGAACAAGAAATAAAAGCAATCGTAAATTGTTTTGAATAGAAAAAAATGGAAGAACATTTTTCGGATTTATACTTCAGATTCTAGACAAACGAGATATATCAAGCGAAATTCAACAAGCAATCGACGAAGGGAAAGGAGAAGAATATGTAGCACAACTCATCATGGAACAATTCCAATCGAAGACTGTAGAACGGCAGAGTACGATCAAAGGCGTAAAACTTTCAACGTGGTTCTCTCGTTCAAGGAACATAAAAAATTGATTAATTTCATCAAAAAAACCAAAATTTTCACATTAAAGAAAAAATTAAAATTGAAAAAAAATTTTTTTTATATATAAAGAGTAAAAAAACCAAAACTTTTTTTGACAAATTATTTAAATACAAAAATTCAACAAAAAAAATATTCTTACAAATGGAGCAAACAAATAAAAAAACGGAAAATTTAAATGAGAAAACCGTACCTCAGTTAAACGAGATTTGTAAACTATTAAAAATTCCACATTTCAGAAATCATAGAACTAAATCCAAAAAAATTTAAGTCATACAGGAACATTTGCGAAACGATGGAAAGGCAAATGAAATGTCGATAGCAACGATTTCAAAAAATGCATCAGTTGTGAAAAATGAGAAGAAAAAAAAGATAGTAAAAGGAATCGAAATGCCGACGTCGAAAAAAAACAAAAACGTTTCGATTGTGAAAAATAAGAAGACGACTAAACGAAAAGCCGTTGAAGAACTTCAAGTTTCAAAAGAAAAACTAAAACGAAAACGAGTGATGCACTTCAGATTCTAGACAAACGAGATATATCGAGCGAAATTCAACGAGCAATCGATGAAGGGAAAGGAGAAGAATATATAGCATGACTCCTCATGGAACTATTCCAATCGAAGCCTGTAGAACAGGAGAGTGCGATCAAAGGCATTTTTAAAACTTTTGATGTGGTTCCCTCGTTAAGAAAATCAATCCGAAATTGTTCATGGAACGGGTGAAGAAAAAAGTATTGGATTTGTTTCATGAACACATGAACGTGGGACAAAAATTAAGATGATACTCCATTGCGTGATGAATAAAATCAATGTGAAGTCTGGTGAGAGCATCGTGAAAAATGCATATTTGAGATCTAACGTCGAACCCGTATTTCGAGGTTCAGATTTATCAGACGTTTTCGAAAAGATGAAAGACAAGATGTTGACGTCTCTCGCGAATTATCAACATGAAGGTAGTAATTGGACGTTCGATGAAGTGTTGAAAGTCGAAATTCATATAACTAAAAACGATTCCTTGAAAGGATCTTCCTATGTGGAATTACCATATTTCTTAGCTAAAAAAAATGCTGTGATCAACGTGAGAAATAAAGATGATCAATGTTTTAAATGGGCAGTCACTTCCGCTTTATACCCTGTCAAAATGCACACCGATAGAGTTTCTCGTTACGAGGAGACTTCTAAAAACCTCGATTGGACAGGAGTGACTTTTCCAAAGCAGTTAAAACACATCGAACATTTCGAAGCTCAAAATCCCACCGTAGCGGTGAACATCTTGGGATACGACGATGAAAAACGAACGATCTATCCTCTCAAACAGACTTCGTATCTCGAAAGAGAAAAGACGATTATTTTATTATTGATTTTGAATGGTGACAATCGTCATAATTGTTGTGTTAAACATCTGAGCCGATTACTGTCGAGACAAAATAATAAACATAAAGGAAAGATATGTTTATGTTGCAACTGCATGAACGCATTTCACAGTGAAAAATCGTTAGCGAAACATCGGGAATATTGCAATGAAAATCAAGGTGTCGCCATCGAAATGCCCAAACCCAACACCATCGTGAAGTTTGAAAATCGCAATAGAAGGTTAAAAGTACCATTCGTCGTGTACGCCGATTTTGAATGCTTCACCGTGAAAATGAGTTCCTGCCAACCCGATGCTCTTCAAAGTTACGTCGAAAGATATCAAAAACACACGCCTTCGGGTTATTGCATTTATGTGAAATGCACTTTCGACTCGCAACATGACATGGGTCCCTTCACCTACACGAAACAGGAAGAGTTAGAATCGAAAATTCAAATGTTATATGACAAATTCGAAACTCCGGCAAAATTGATCATCATGCGAGAGCAGCAGGACGAAAATAACAGAGCCACCGAATTCACATATGCAGACAATCGTTCGACGAGAATTCGAAGGAAAATAAGAAGGTTAGAGACCACGACCATCACACTGGTCTGTATCGCAGTCCGGCTCACAGCAAGTGTAATTTAAAATATCAAGACGCCGTTTTCTATCCGGTGATATTTCACAATCTCTCAGGTTACGACAGTCATCTGTTCATAAAAAATCTCTGCACCTCCCACGAAGAATTAAATTGCATCGCGAACAGCGAAGAAAGATACATTTCATTCACGAAATGGAAGCTCATGGAGAAAAAAAGAGTAATCGACGGAGAGACGTTGAAAGAAAAAACAAAATTCATTCATAGAGGCATACGTTTCATCGACAGTTTTAAATTCATGTCGACCGCTCAGGAAAAATTAGTCGATAACATGAGCAAGGATAAATTTAAAATCACGAGCGAACATTTCGGAGAACGAGTAGATGTCATGTTGAGGAAAGGAGTCTATCCTTACGATTACATGAACGATCTAAAGAGATTCGATGACACCGCACTACCTTCGAAAGAAGATTTTTATTCGAAATTATACAAATCCGACATTTCCGACGAGAATTACGAACACGCCAAAAACGTGTGGAAATCATTCGATATGAAAACCATGAGAGATTATCACGATCTCTATCTGAAGACCGACGTTCTGCTCTTGGCAGACGTGTTTGAAAATTTTCGAGACGTCTGTCGTCGAAATTACGATCTGGATTCCGCTTGGTATTTCACCGCACCTGGTCTGGCGTGGGACGCTCTGTTGAAGACCACCAAAGTCCAATTGGAATTATTATCCGACGTGAACATGTTGCTCATGTTCGAAAGGGCTGCGAGAGGTGGCGTCTCGATGATCTCCCACAGATATTCTGAAGCTAACAATCCCTACATGAAAGAAGGTTTTGATTCGAAACGATCGAATAAATACATACATACAGTATTGGGATGCTAATAATCTGTACGGTTGGGCTATGAGTCATCCTTTACCGATTGGAAATTTCGAATGGGTGACGGAACAGGATGGAAAACATCAGGAAGAGAACCGACGTTCAACTCGTCACGTCTGAGAAAAGAGCTAAAAAATTAGTGGGGAAACCCAATTACAAACACCGAACCATATTCGACGAAAATCTAGTGGCCGTTCACATGCAAAAGACGCACCTGAAGTTCGACAAACCGTATTATCTCGGACCGATCATCTTAGATATCAACAAGTGATTGATGTACGAGTTTCACTACGATTACGTCAGACGAAAATTTGGTGATAAAGCCAAACTACTGTTCACCGACACGGACAGTTTAGTTTATGAGATAGAGACGAAAGACGTCTACCGAGATATATCTCCGGACGTGGCCACGTGGTTCGACACAAGCAATTATCCCGTTGATCTCCAGTCCAACATTCAATCGAACGACAACAAGAAGGTGTTGGATAAATTTAAGGACGAGAGCAGCGGTAAACAAATCGTCGAATTCATGGGCTTGAAACCCAAACTGTATGCTTATCATCTAGAAGATGAAGAGATCAAGAAGTGCAAAGGGGTTAACCAAATGAAGTGTTTTGTGGTCACCTGTGTCTCTACATTCTCAAGAGATGGTCTGAAGGAGATCGGTTTCAAGACATTCTCAATGATTTACATTAGAAAGAGATTTTTTTTTTATAGTATATAAAGATAAAAAATTATTTAAAAAAATTTTAATCGAATAAAAACGAAAAATAAAAATAAAATAATTCATTTTTTAATAAACTGCGTTTTGAAATATATTTTTTTAAAAACAAAAAATCACAAAATAACATGCCAGTCGATAAATTTGGTAGAAGTGATAACGAAAAAGTCAACCTAAGAAAGAAGAGGAAGATGTTCGAAGTCGACGATGGTTACGATGTTGCCAACTTGGATGAACATTACATTCGGAGTTACGAACCTCGAGAGGAACCTTTGAACATGAACGATAAGAAGCTCTACAATCTTCCCAAGCCGATAGATCTCGCAGATGCTGCAACTAAAAAATACGTCGACAGGGGGAACGCCGATTTCAAATGAATCATGCTAGATAATTACGTGGATAAAACCATGACCGACGATCTCGATCTGAAATCCAAACATTTGGTGAACGGATGCCACGACCAAGAAATACGCGCACGACTCTCACGCGAGATTCAGCAAACACCTGAGAAATAGATACGTTCAGAAAACGATGCACTCGGAATTGAATGCCAATTCTAACAAGATAACGAACGTGGCCACTCCCACGAATCCCAAGGACGTGGCGACCAAACACTACATAGATCTGGAACAGAGAAAGTCTGACAGACGAGAAATGAAATCGGATCTGAATGCGGGATTGAACAAGATATTGAATCTGTCGAAGGTCGATGACATGGATGCGGACTCAACTGCGGTCAACAAGGGCTTGATTCTGCCGTGATACGATCACAAGAATACCTAGAATCGCAAGTAGACGATCTCTACCTGAACAAACAATCTGGCGGAACCATGGAGGGTGGTATCGACATGAACTGTAAGAATTTATTCGGACTCAGTCACGATCCTGAATTCGATTCCAGCACGGTCAGCAGGAAGTACGTGGATGACAACTCGGTCTGGAGAAAGGGTGACATCATGGAAGGTAAACTAGACATGGGTGGACACGCGCTCACGAATCTACCGGATCCCGTGAACATGACGGATGCCTGCACCCTGATTTCGGTGGTGGAGAAAGTCAAATATGCTAGACAATTGATCACCGTGTGGGCCGAGGAGGCCGGCACCTTAGATGAGGGAAAAGCTGAGTGGTCTTTCGGAAATGGAGGTAGTGGATCGAAACATGGTCAGGTGGGATATCCCATGCCATTGGGAGGTGAAATCATTCGAATGAGTCTAGCTTCCTCGGATTTGAATAACAGAGCGGTCGTCAATCTCATAGTGAATGGAGTAGAGAGCGATAAGAGATACAGCGTTGAAAAGACTGAGAATCAACACGCGAATGTTAGCACGTTCGGCACGCCTCTCAAAGTGAACGCCAGAGACAGGATTAATTTCGTTACAAAAACCAATAATCTCGAAGCCGCCACTTCCGTGGTGAGCATACTGATCGAACTGGATCCTTTGAACAAACAGTGAACGCGTGGAAAATAATTAATTAAAAAAAAATAATGTGTGAGTATTAACAAAAAAAAAAAAAGTAATGAGATTTAGAAAGATGTTCAATCTCTCTAGATCTCATTATTTTTATTTTTTATTTTTTTTTTTTGATAACTTTTTATTATTATATATTATTATACGATATCTGAAATGTTTTTTTCTTTAGTAAAAGAATTTTGTCACTTATGACGATGATTAAAATTGCATCCCTTTTTTAATTTTCTATCCATTTATGATTACAATTTATACACTTTGCGAATACGGTTGTTGGTTCATCACCAGATCTAGTTTGTTGAGATTCGATTTTTATTTGACGTTTCTTACATTTGCGACATTTTAAAACTGTATTTTTTATAATTTCTTCATTAGATCTTATGAGATCAAACTCTTCTTTTTCTTTTAAATGATATTCGTTAAAATCACAACTATTCCATCCTTTTTTTGTGTTACATTCTTCATATTCAATTTGAATCCATTTTTCCAAGCATTTTATTTTAATGTCGTAGTAATCTGAAGTGAACAGATGATTTGTTGTTTTCATGTCAAAAACATCCATTTTGTTTTCGAGATTTTGGTTTTTAATTAATCTTACATCCACATTTTTAACGTTTATTAATTTTTTTCACACACGTCTCTCATCGAATGATCGACATCTTATTTCCATCTGATTTGAATTGTAATTCTCTGTCCGACAGGACCAGGGCGAAGGCTTCGGTTTTTCTCGGCACGTTCCTATCGAATTGCATCTTGATCTGAATATCTAAGACTCTTGAGTCGTTCACTCTGTTTACTGACGTCGAATACGAATATGGGATACCTCGACTTGTATTCGCCGGGAGATATGTTAGGGTTGCTCATCAATTCGTCTAGACCATGATACTTCTTTCTAAAATCAGCAGCATCGCCGAACAGTCTGCAGAAATCGTTCTTGTCGAACGACGCATTGTAATCGATTGCTGGATATCTCGTGGTGTTCAGAAACACTTGCATGTTTCTCAAATGGCAGTGATCGAACAGCGACGCATTCTTTTCCTGAGACCCGTCCCTATCGGTCTGAAATGCAACCACGATGAAACGCGGTCTCTCAGAAGCGGATTTCACCGTCAATCTCCAATCGAAGTGGTTCGTGGAGAGAGGAATGCTAGCCGTGTCGCACTGTCTCATTCTAAATCCCACGGGTAATTTACTCTTGGATTCTATGATCTTGTAGAGATGCGCTTTTTCCACGATCGAAGGCTCCACATGCGGAACGAACTACGATATCTTGTGTAGAGTTATCTTACCTGCATCGATCGCAGTGAGTCTCACTATTGCGTCGTCGTTTCCTTTTCGAATCAATGTCAGATTGTGTTTGAATCCATACATGATCTTGTTGTAATCGTCCGCAAATCCAAAGATGTGTTTCAAAGGTATCCTGAACGAAAACGTTCCTTTAGGTCTGGATGTCTTGACGACGTACTCGAATATCGCGGCGGCGATGAAACACAGATTCTATCTCTTGTCCGGATAGCATGTATTTTATATTACTGAATAGATGCATGATGCCATTATTGGCTAGAGTAACCGTGTCGTCGTTGGCGTAGTCGCTCCCATCTTCCTTGGTGAGACGTCCCTGCACCACTATGTAACTCTCGCTAGGATGTATGAATAGATCTTGAGTTTCGATGTTGATTCTTATCTCTCCCGCATTGTTCAAACTCGTTCTGGTTACCGGTTCGTAATCGTGAACCTCATATTCTTGAATACTTTCATCTTTCAATATGCTTTGTGCTATATCTAGTATATTTGTCATTTTTAAAGGATTTTTGTTTTTTTTGTTTATTAATTAGCTTGCTTTTTTATCTAAAAATAGTTTTAATTATTTTTATTATTATTTTTCTCTCCTATATATATATGTGTGTAAACAAGAAATGCTAAAAAGTGAAAATAAAATAAATTTGTTTTCTTTATCAAAACTTTGTCTTCTGTAATTGTTGTTCGTAAAACTTTCTGATGATCTCTTCTCCATCCAAAGCTTCGATTTCGTAAGTCACCGGATCGGTGTGAAATATTTTGATTATCACGAAGATTTCCGAGGCCCTTCGAGGAGTATAACCCTTTTCAAGTGCTTCTTATAAGCGTAGATTCTCACTCGATCACCGACCGCAAATTTCGGCGTTCTAGACTTCTTCCTAATCTTAGATCTTTCAGGATATAGATTCGCGTAGACCCGTTTTTCATTTCGAGGATTGCTAGCTTCCACAGGAGTCATCTTGATCAATCTGTGTAGCGTGTTGTTGTAATTTTTAACCAGACCGTTCAGCGTGTATATGTATTTCTTGATCGAATTTGCCGTGAAGTATCTGTGCATCCTTTCCTTCATCGTTCGATTCCAACGTTCCACCACGCTGGCTTTCTCTTCGTTTTCGATCCAGTAGAGGTCGACCAATCGATGAACGTGCTTGTTGTAGAATTCCTTTCCCTTATCCACCCACAATTTACTCGGTTTTCGAGAAGACGAGTCGAACACGCTCTTTAGAGCCTCGGCGCCCAAGGTCCCGATTTATTCCTCAAAGCTCTGATCCAACCGTATTTGGAAAACACGTCGATGACCGTCAATAGATATTTGACACCCTCGCTCCACCTCGAAAACGATCTCATGTCGACCAAGTCGGCAGACCAAATATCATCCAAACCCTTCACGAACACCCTTCTCTTTCGAAATTGACACACGATGGGTTTGCGTAACTCCTCGGCCAATTCGCTCATCAATAATCGTTTCTTCTTTTCAGATGTGCTTTTTTTTTAATGCCCCATCTGAATCGACGCTTCGCACCGATCAGATTGCCGACCAGCGAACGTTCTATCTTCTCTCTCCTGGTCGGATTCGATATGCCTCTCAATTTCCCCAACATGTTTTTATCGCAGACGTCGTTGCAAGTCTTGGTGTTGGGATGTCCGGCGTAGTACAGATTGTGATCATACGCGGCCGCGTCCACCCTATTCACAGGTTTGCTTCAAGATTTAGTAGTCAGATCGGCGTTGAGTCTCTTATTCAATTTCGTTCAGGGTCCCGTGAAACTGTGACCAGGCAGATGCATTTCGAAAGGTAGATTATTGATCATTTTATTCATGATGCCTTTACCTTTGCTCGCGTTCTTTTTTTTGACGAATCGAGTCTTGACAGAACCACACACGTCGCAAATTCCACGAAGCATCTGTCTGTCGTTTTTAGTTCGTACTTCTCGAGAATTACTCGTCTCGGTAACTCTCTTACACTTTACGCAATACATTTTTAAGAGTTATTTAAATTAATTTCGTTTTTATTTTATATATAAATTTAATATTTTTTTTTTAAAAATTCTGTTCTTATTATATATATATTTTTCTTTTTTTTCAATCGCTGCTCTTGAGTTCTATCATCTTACTGAATTCCTCCCTGGCCTCTTTCCTCCCCTTTTCCATGAGAGAATCCTTCATCTCTTCTTTGATGATCTGACGAGTATTGATTCTCATGGCTTCTTTCATGGCTTCGCATTTCGTTTTCTCGCTCCATATCGCGAAGTATTCTCCGTCCGATATCCTACCATCTTTCAACGCCATCGAGATCATTCCGGATATCGTGTCGATCTTGGAGTCGGCCAAGACGTGAATCTTGTCGTGTTTCCTCGCCTTCAGATATAATTTCCTACTCAAAAAGTTTCCGAGCGTGCTAAACAATCCGGCGGCGAGAGCCACTCCTTCTATGGTCAACACGATCGGAATGCCGACCGCGGTCGACAACAATCCGATGCCAGCCATGTGTAAACCCATGGAAATCGTAATGAGTGTCTTGTCGATCGCGTTGACGAATTTCACGAAACATGAATACTTCTTCTTGAGAGAATGACGAGAATCTCTCTCGAGTTAGATACGTTTGGATTCTACTCATTTGATCGATGCGATACCTCTCTCCTCTTTCTTTTTCTTCTAGCGACGCTGCCGTCGGCAAAACGCCATTCGGCTTCTCGTCCTCGTCGTCATCTAACGTCGGATACAATTTATTTCTGGTTCTCATTTTTGTGTTTTTTTTTTCTTTCTAATATTAGATAAAAAATTTATGTGTGTATTTATTTTTATTTTCTATTCTCCCTTATTTATATCTTAGACGTATGCTTCCTTCAGCAATAATTTCATGATGCATCCCTTGTCTTCTAAAGTCAGACTTCTACGCGCCAATTTCAGTTCTTCCGAAACTATGGGCTTGTCTCGAACCTTACAGAAGACTAATCTCTTCCAAAGCGTGATCACATCGTCGAATCTAACGCGTTCGAACGCCGGTTCGAAATACTTGACGACCATATCTTCCCTTTCCATCGTCAGACACGAATGATTCTTGTGATCGAAGTCTAGGTGATCCCGACATCCGACGCATCGTTCTAACAAGATGGGACGTAGTTCTTCATTCACGCAGATTGCGTATGCTCTCATCAGCATGTTTAAAAGAAACCTCGCTCTAATAGTCTGGGAAGCGCACATGATTTACGTATTTTTTTATTATCTTTTCGATTTGATATATTTATTTTTTTAAATAACTATTTTATTTATATTTTTTTTTCTCTCCTATATATATCAATCACTTTGTTTATTTCCTCGACCTTCAATTTGATAGGTCACGTGACCACTTTCTCGAAACTTTGATTTTTCTGATGGGTGTGACCCCCCCCCCACCCCCACGACGAGGGACATAACTTTGTATGATTAAGTTTATGAGAATCAAGCAATCTGATTGGTTAATTAGCAGGTCACGTGACCACCTTCAGAGCCTCAAAAACCGTTTGCGGATTCTGGGCCACTGGTCCAGAATCTGCAAACCGTTTTTTGAGGCTGGTCCAGAATCCGCAAAGCATTTTTTGCTCGCGTTCACCAACAATGGATCGATGGTCTGATCCGCGATGGGAACGTCGACAAAACTTTTTAAGTGAAGAAAAAAGTGAAAAATGTACAATTTCATACATTTTTCACTTTTTTTTAAAAAAACGTGTACATTCGACGTTCGCCAACGGGTATTTGAACGTTAAAAGTGCGATCTAGGAGTCGCAAAAAACAGCGGATTCTGGACCACCCGACATTTTTGTGAACAAGCGTGCGATTTAACACTGAATCCCACGTTGGTAAACGTCTGTGTACGTGTACGTGTACGGTACATTTACGAAGTGGTCCCGAATCCGCAATTATCACCTACTCACGCATTTAAATGAATACATAGAGAGTAATCGCTTGACTGGACTGGTAACGTGAAATAAACAGGTGAGGGACGTTGTACAAACCCGAGTGCGTGAATATATAGTCCCTCGCCTCGAATGCATTATTTCACGTAACCAGGCCAGCCAAGCGTTTAGTCTGTTTATTACTTTTCATTATTAGTGATAATTATATGATTCTAGCGTATGTTACCCGGCGTTGCACGGGAGAAGTTGGTTATATCAATATACCCTCATATATGATCGATAGAAGGGCAAGGTCACCAATTTCAAGGTCAAGGTCCCCCGCACGGGCACCCCGATAAAGTCAAAATGATCGGTGGGTCAATATACCCGCACCAATGAAATTTTAGCCCGATCGGCCCAGCCGTTTTCGAAATAAAAGGCCAAGGTAATCAATTTCAAGGTCAAGATCACCCCACACGGGCACGGCACCCACCCCATGTTCCTCGCAGAGACGAATTACCCACGTGTACAAAATTTGAGATCGATCGGTCGAGAAATGGAGGAGTTCACCCGGAACAAAGATAGATAGATAGATAGATAGAATAGATAGATAGATAGATAGATAGATAGATAGATAGATAGATAGATAGATAGATAGATAGATAGATAGATAGATAGATCGATGGATGGATAGATAGATAGATAGATAGATAGATAGATAGATAGATAGATAGATAGATAGATAGATAGATAGATATTTTTCAAAACAAAGAAGCACGGGCGCAGGTCGGGAAATCGATTTCTGTTGTAAATTATTTCTATGGAATTCAATGTTGTTTTAATATTTTTGAAGAGTTATATGACTTTATGACAAAATGAACTCATCTCAGAAGTGCTTTCACAAACATGTTTCGAAGACTGGAATTTTTCTTATAAGCTATGATGCATCGTTTGTTAATGGCTTCTGGCAGTTTTGTGTTTAATTCTGTAAAGTTGTTTTTGAAAATTTTTGCAATTTCGACATTGCGTCGATTATAAACCAAAGGAAAACAAATAATTTTATTTGGCAACCCAGAGTACTCTCTATTGAGTCCGTATGGGAGATAGGTCCTGAGCTTACCAATCCAATAGTTTTCACGCTCAAGTCGTTTGTCTGTTGTTGTTTCATCGTCGCCCAAAAACGGAATTTGCTCAATGGGTTGAAAACTGAAATGTGACTTAATGTCATGACCCGGGAGGTTAAAGTGGTCTGAGACTGCCTTTCCTGAATCTAAACGGATATTTGATAAATGGTTTTGCATTCTGACGCGCAGAGGGTTTTTCGTCTGGCCGACATATTGGATATGGCATAATTTACATATGATTAAATAAATAATGTTTTCAGAATCACAGTTGAAGCTGTTTCTAACTTGGTAAAACATACGAGTTTGTTCGCTAAAAAATGTTTTACCGGTATTCATGTAGTTCATACGATGTATGTAACAAATTTTGCGTTGACATAGATTTACTGATCCATTTTCCAGAACAGGGCGGTTATGCCGAATTTTCGCGGGGTGCGTTGGCTCAGAGTCCCGAATGGGTGTCTCTATGTCACGGATTGTATCAGATTTAATTTTTCGCAAAAGTCGTTTTGAGTAACCGCGTTTAACAAGTGTTTTGAAAAGAATTGAACATGCGTGATTGAGGTCGCTTCTGTTCGTACAATTTCTATGGAATCGAATGATTTGAGATTTTACCAACCCATTGAATAGTTTGGGTGGGTGGTAAGAAGCTCTATGGAGAAGTTGGTGAGAATCGGTCGGTTTAAAAAAGACTTTTGTGTCTAGTACGTTGCTATGCCGGAACTGAGGGCCCTTGAATACAGTCACATCCAGAAAATCAATGGTATTTTCTGAAATGCAGGGCTGTAATTTAATGGATTCATCGTGGTTGTTCAGGATTTCCAAGAATTCGTTGAAGTCATCACGGCCATGGGGCCATATGATGAAAATGTCGTCTTGGAACCTGTGATAACATAATGGCTGTTTTCTTGCTTTAGCAAGAACACCTCCTTCCCATTCTGCAACAAAAATATTAGCAAAATTTGGACTGAATTTTTTACCCATACTACATCCACTTATTTGGAGGTAAAATTTATTGTTAAATTCAAAATCGTTACCTTTCAATGATAATTCTAACAATTGCAGGATTTCTTCCGATGGTCTGTTTGGGTCATCGTACCTTTTGAATGATTTTTTTATTGCCTCTAGACCAGCGTCAATACCAATGTTAGTGTACATACTTTCAATGTCTAGGGTAATGAGGAGACTGTCGGAAGGAACCTCCAATTTGTTAATTTTCATTAAAAAGTCCTCAGTGTCTTTGAGGAAGCTCGGATGGCGGCAAGCAATTGGTTTTAAATAAAAATCAATATACTGTGAAATGTGGTAAGATTCCGAGCCACAGTCGCTGACAATAGGCCGACCAGGAGGGGTAAATTCGTCACTCCAACTGCTGAGTGGTTTATGTATTTTAGGCAAGAGGTAAAACTTACGATTGTTTGAATCCCTCTCTGCAATTAAATACTCGACATGTGTTTTCTCAATGAAGTCGTTGTCCAGCAAGCTTTTTAGAATTCCATTAAATTTTGAACAATTTTCTTGCCAAATTGGTGCTTCTAAAGGTTTGTAATATTTTGGGTTATTTAACTGGCGTTCAGCTTCTTTAATATAATTATCTTTTGACATCAGAACTGCAGCAGATCCTTTGTCACAAGGCTTGATGATAATTTGTTTGTTAAAAAAAACAAAAACAATGAAGTTCCCATTACACCCACGACAAAGAGTCTTCGTTTGCGCGCACGGATACGTGACCCAATTGTTGATTGCATAATTCACTTATTAAGTTATCGTTCATAATCAAACCGGGACATCCCAGTAAATCACACTTTGAAAAGTAATAATTCAATTTATTCAACATCAGTTTGTATTCACAGTGGGATAATATATGCAATATGAAATACTATCCTGTTAGCCTCGACCGACTTCCTGGAAAATAAATTGAATAAAATTTCATTGTATAAAGCTGAAATCAATTGACATTTTTGTCCAAAATGTTTTCGACACCTTCTTCGTTGAAGTGACAAAAATCGGCGTTGGCACAGCTTCGCTGGATGGTGTCTGGGGATTCTCCCGGAAACTTTGGTCGACCCCCAGTTCTAAAATGCAAGGTATTGTAAGGATAAGCAAATCATAACAATATGATAATTACCTCCACTTATTAGTAGATCTTCAACCACAACAACTCTCTCGCCATCATGGAGCGCATCTTTACTGATTTCATAGGTGTCCTGAATATAAAATAAAAAACAACAGAATTATATATCTATCTAAATATGCATATTTGGCAATACACATTTCAAACAAGCCCTTCACTTAACGACCACTACTGGACAACGCTGTCACAAAAGTCGCCAACCAAGTTTTCTATTTTCTTTTTTCAATTTGTGCTCCAGAAACATAGCTCATGACCCTCATTGTAATAAGCTTGTTTGGTAACTACTGCTTGAGGTATTTTAAAACCTTTCGAACCATGGTGGTATCTTCCATGTCAGTCCAATAACAGCAACTGGAAGATTCCATATTCATTATTTGGGGGTAGACCAATTAATATTTGAAAATATTAATTGGCTTACCCTACACATTCAGTTAGCAGTTATCCTCAATGAAAATATGACGCATCGTGTCATATCGTGTCCACAGCTGCTGTCCTGCCCCCCCCCCCCCCCCCCCCCATTCCCCACTCACACACAAACTTCCAGAGTCCTTGGTCAACTGATGCAACAGAGCAACATGTGTGGTTGATCTGAAATAGTTAGGGCCATTGAGGGAACTCGGCATTTTCACAGTGTTATATCGTCAAACTCAGAATTGCAAGTTTACAAGTCCAGCGATAACGCTAAAATAAACGGATGAATAACCTCCAATTGGGAATGGCCACAAGAATGGCTGTAGAAGTGACTGATAAGCTGGTGACTTCAAAATCCAACTCGATGCACCACCCTGAATCAGCAAAACAATTTCGCTGGTTTTCAGCACATAACAAGTTAATGGGTCAACCTAACCCACATCATACTCAGTGTGTGAGGTGAGTTAGGTTGGCACAATAACTTACATTATTAGTCGAAAAGGTGTGCAGACAATATCTAGATTTGTGAAGAATGAAGATCTGATGCTGAATAATAGAGTTGCAAGAACCACTTTTATGTGCTAACAACGATAATACATTCACTAACCCTTTGAGCTCTGGTGATATCGACGTTGGAAAATCAGTGTCATCAATTGGAAGATCCTATAATAGTTACTGGGGTGGGGGGGAGTCCAATCAATATTTTGAACGTGCAGCCTTGTGGCTACAATACAAAATCTTGATTGGTTTTCGATACAATTCACCAAGCAACTATTTACTAAATGAAGTCAAGCTATACAGTTAAAACTAGAAGTCCTGTCAAGAAATGTGCGCTTATCTAAGCTTAATTGCGCGTAAGAATTGCCATATCGAATGGCATTCAAAGCACGGCAGGTTCTTCTGGATACCCATAGCAAACCCAGGCAATGTTTCTGCCAATGGACCTCCGGGTTACCCGGAGGTCCATTGGCTGAAACATTGCTTGTGCACAGGCAATATGTTCAGAATTTGAAAGGCTTACTATGGTCATAATGCGTAGATTAACGCGCAGATCGACGTGCTATTTCTGCGCATTTCATGACAGGACTTCTAATTTTAACTTTATCACGATCCCGGACAGAAAAGCGGTCTGTCGGGTTCAAGGGGTTAAATCTATGGCCGATCTCTGAAATGACATATAATAGCATTCTGAAGTGCACAACTACGACTTATCTACCATTTCACCCACAGTTTATAACATTATGCAGGGAAGAGACTGGGCTTTCAATAAGACTTTTTCGAAACTGCCATCTTGGCTTTTAATCTATGCAAGGTCACAGGTCGCGGGGTGTAAACATTTCAAGAAAACACCATGTAAGCAATGGGAGAAGAGAGCAGGTGAAGTGCTTCGGACCCCATTACGTTCGTTAGTGTGAATTCAGAGAACATATATCCAAGGTTACCATTCGTTTAAGGCAAAGGCAATATTGTACGAGAAATTTCATTATTTCGAATTGATTCTTATCGACTTAAATGGTGTTTGAATGCACGCTGTGTCATGACTATGTGGCCGTTAGCACTGTTTCGACAACTTTCGGGGATTTTCCAAACAGAGAAACCTCGTGCAACGAGTGTTTCCTTGTTGCCACTCAAAACAGGTCCTCGCCTCCGTAAAAAATTCTTTAAACCTGTGATATCTGATCGTTTAAAGTCATATAGGGTTGCCCCTTCAGGTAAAACGAATGATGACATTGTTTATACGAATTTAAACTTGATATTTCACAAATCTAGTGGCTTTGGCTGACACAGAACTCAACCAGGCAAACATGGAAATCGCTTTGTTTACACCCCACGACCTGTGACCTTGAATAGATTAAAAGCCAAGATGGCAGTTTCGAAAAAGGCTTTTGGGCATGACAAAATTTTATGGACACGTGATCTACAAGGTATTCAAGATCAAAGTAAAGATTCAACAGGTCATTATATTTTTACTTAGTCCTAGGTTTCAAAATATGACATTTTTTAAATCCTCGGAATAACTCTCGCAATTTTGGTGTAAGTCTCGCGAGTTTTGGACCCTGCTCACACCCTCACAATCATAACGACGAATCTCACAATTTGAATTTCCCATGTGTTAAATTTTAATGCCAGATCTTCTGTATTTTGTAATTATATATTGTCACCTTTCCCAACATACTCTCAACTTATCCATTATTATTTTACTGAAATAAATCAATGACATGTTTGCAATCCTCGGATTACAGTTAAAACTAGAAGTCCTGTCACGAACTGTGCGCTTATCTAGGCTTAATTGCGCGTAGGAATTGCGCGCAATTGCCATATCGAATGGCATCCAAAGCACGGCAGGTTCTCCTGGTTACTCATAGCAAACACGGGCAATGTTTCTGCCAATGGACCTCCGGGTTACCCGGAGGTCCATTGGCTGAAACATTGCTTGTGTACAGGCCATATTTATAGAATTTGATAGCCTTACTATGGTCATATCGCGTAGATTAACGTGCATATCAACGTGCTATTTGTGCGCATTTCAGGACAGGACTTTTAGTTTTAACTGTATCTCTTTCTCAAACTTTTCGGTACAATTGCCGTATTTGGCCAGGCCATATCTCAGCACCCGCTTGTGCATTTTCTCTGAAACTTAGTGTTTAAACTCTTTGTAAGCGACCAAACACATATACCAGATTTCATTGAAATTCGAGGAGGTAAGGATAACAGCAGTGGGTGATTTGATACGGAAATACCCTTTAGTACATACGTCTTTGCCTGTCAAGGTCTCTCCTGGTAGCTTTCCTTTCCTCCTCAACGGAACAAACTTTAGTTTCAGTTCCTTGGCCACAATTGGTGGAAGCAAAAATCCCCTTGCTTCTGGGCCAATAACAGCTGTTGCGTCAGGGCAGTATTTTACTATGTACTCTTTCAAAATATCAACCAGGTCTGTCAGTACATCAGGCTTATAGAACACTGGGATGATATCTCTAAAATATAAAAAATAAATAAATAAAAAATAAATAATTTGGTATATGTAAATTACTCTTCAATTTAGCAAGCAAGAACCTCTTCAGGCGGTGGTATATCACACACAATAGAAATGTCTTGAGCCGCGTGAACCTCGAAACCTCGTCAGGTTTGAACTTGTTGCTCTCGTTCACAACAACAAGTACTCCACGGTACCTGCAGGCATCTCCTGGGGGATGGGTGTGGTTTGACAATGGTATAATGTGTACATTACTCTCTTTCTAGCAAGAACCTCTTCAGACGGCGACATTTCACACTAAGTAGACAAGTCTTACGCCGCTTGAACCTTGAAACTTCGTCAACCACTCATTAACAACTAGTACTCCAATGTACCCAAAGGCGTGGGTGGTGAGGGTGGATGGGGTGGTTGGAAATGCCATGACAGCCCTCCTCCCATATCTTATTCAGTCGAGGCATTTTCGTCAGGTTGGAGTCATAGATACCTATTCCCTCTCGCTAGTAATCGTGTACTTTCTTAACCCTTTATCCAACGTAACGGCAAGAACCGGCCAGCGCTATTCCCAGAAATCACCAATTAAGTTTCATTATAGTTTCATTTTTTGTCTCAAAAACATAGGTTGTGACCCCATGAGGGGGTCATAACCTATGTTTTTGAGACAAAAAATGAAAAAAATTAATATGCAAGAATTTTGTTTGCAAGTGTCGTCTGCTTTTCATGTTAGGTCTCACACACGGTCTGTCAAACAAATGGGTGTATGTGGTACCTTGTACCCGATTCCGGCTGTTTAGGGTCTCAGATTGACCAATTTAAAGTACCGATTAGGTTCGTGGTAAGTAAATAAGTTACGTCATGACCACTACATTTTATTTATTCACTCATATATTTCCAAGAAGTCTTGAGTTTTTTTTAACTACACTCCTAACTGAACAATTATTTATTTATTTGTTTATTTATTGGGATTTAACGAAACTTTCGACAGCCAGGATCTCCTCGTGTCGAACAATTGTACGGGTGAAGGAAGCCGGAGTACCCGGAGAGACCACCGAGCAACATCGGGCAACTGTCAGACTCCTCAACGTATTAACTTCACACAGGCAAGATTAGCATTGGCTGGAGGCAAGTGCACCATCGACGTGCAGTACGCCTTAGAACATAGCATCGCCGTGCCCCCACCTGAGCAGTTGGGTTTAAGTGTCTTGTCCAAGGACACAACGCGGTTGTCGCAGGTGGGATTCCATCCAAGGACCTCTCGGCTTGCAGCCTGCATCACTACCTACTGAGCCACCGCGCTCAAAAATTGACTAATATTTCAACTCCATCATCAAGGCATGCCTTCAATGATGTAGTTGGAAAATTTGATCATTCGGGATTTGAACCACCACAGTAACAATTCGGGCTTAACCCCCTCCCCTCCAACAATCGGTCATCTTCAAGAATGTATATCTTGTGATAGTAGTTTAGTGACACCCAACATTATTTTATTAATTTGATAATAGCATTGATAAAGCACGAAGAACACATACATTCGTTATAGAAGCGAAAGGAGATTTCTAATATTTGATAGAATCAGGCTTTCCGCCAGGAGAACAATGTTGAAGCCGGTAATGGGGAATCCAAGGATCCGACGGGGCGACCATGGTCGCCCCGTCGGATCCTTTGGTTCACCATTACTGGCCTCGAGATTTCATCTGTCTGAAATTGACATCTGAGACGGCCGAGTGGAGGAATCATGCCTTGTGCATGTAAAAATGGCTGTCCTCAGAGTGTACACAAAACTTACCAATGTGGGCCAATGGAACCCAACCCAAATCCTGCGTGTATGCCATCTAACCCATTACCAAATCATGTCGTTCTATAGTGAAGGTTTTGCAACTTGGTAAAAAAATGAGTCTGGTTGATTTGTTGTTGTTCCTTGTTGTTCCTATAATTCTCTATCTTTGATGCGAGCCATGCGAGTGTCTTTGATGAGAATCGAAAAGTACTATTTGGGTAGGTGAAAGTCAGCATGGGGGAATAGGGCCGTTGATGGGATCCCATATCTGCATAGCGGGAACTCTGATAGAATGATTTATAGGAGTCATTGTTCCTTGGGCCTCGATGTTATTTTCTCCCCTCAACTCTAGTGTATGAAGTGGAGTGGACTCGATAAACAAGAACTATTTTGCAAATTTCGGTCAAACTCATTTCTAGAGAGTAGATTTAGTAATTAGTGCTGCAAAGTATTAAATTAGAGCTGACTTCAAAATAGACAAATAGTTTCAAGTTGAAGTGAACATCATGTAAATTTAACTATACTCAGAGGCGTAACTATGAGGTATAGGATGGGGATAAATGCCTCCCCTCAATAATTCTCCTGTTGTGACATTTTCATCTGGGGTGGAGTCTCACATATCGGTTGTAATTATACACATTCTAAACGTACTAAATTTGCTTCTTGGACATATACATGTATCAGACAAAAAGTGGATCTCGTTCAAATTGAGGTCTGTAGCCGATGTGGATGTTGGAGTACCAGCATAACCAATTTTGAGTCCGGCACCATTTAACCTTTTACATAACATAAAAATTATTGAATAACTATTGTTTTCATTTTTTATCTCAAAAACATAGGTTATGACCCCTCATTGGAACGAGCTCGTTCCAATGAGGGGCCATAACCTATGTTTTAGAGACAAAAAAATAATAAAAATTAATTGGCGATTTTTGAGAATAGCGCTGCCCGGTTTTGACGGTTGCGTTAGGTAAAGGGTTAATTATATAAGAAGTTGGAAAGCCCACGCATCTCAACAACTACATGTATTAATCCAGAAACAAATTTCCTGATTTTTATTTACTGTGATCCGCATTGACAAATAATCCAACTACAGTTAAAACTAAAAGTCCTGTCACGAACTGAGCGCTTATCTAAGCTTAATTGCTCGTAGGAATTGCGCGCAATTGCCATATCGAATGGCATCCAAAGCACGGCAGGTTCACCTGGTTACTCATAGCAAACACGGGCAATGTTTCTGCCAATGGACCTCCGGGTTACCCGGAGGTCCATTGGCTGAAACATTGCTTGTGCACAGGCCATATTTACAGAATTTGATAGCCTTACTATGGTCATATCGCGTAGATTAACGCGCATATCGACGTGTTATTTGTGCGCATTTCGGGACAGGACTTTTAGTTTTAACTGTACACCACAGAGGTATGCCTTAGAAGAATGTGATTGACATATTTCGTAAGAAGTGACTTGAGTAATGACAGTCGGGGCAAAGAGGTTTACCCCCTACCCCTTCCAAAAAGTTTATCTTCGCAACGCTCCTGTCTATACTTCCCACACGATTGTGAATTATGCATTCAGTAAATATTCAGGGTAATGCTTCGTTATTTTGTCGACCCATACTTCATCGAATGTTACGTAACGCTTCAAATGCCTTATAAGCCCGAATTGGTTCAGATATGAAGCATTTTTAAATTTGACACCTATTTGTGAGCGTGAAGACCTTGTTTATAACAATGGAAAACCTGGAATTGCCGGATCGTCTTAAGAAAGCCATCTCAGCTCTGGGCGTCTCTTGTCCCATCTCCTGGACTATCCAGGAAATGGGCAAGAGCGTTCATCTGAACCTGGAATTTAGAGTTGAAGAAGAGAACACCACAACACCACCCTCTTCGGGGAGAGGTAGTACCCTTGGCGAGAGGAACCCCTCTCCCACTGGTCCTCACCCGAAGAGGCACGGAGGCCCTGAGAAGAGGAAAAAGAAGAAGAGTCCATCTACCAAGCGCAGGGATGCCCGGCGCTTGGAGGACTTCCGGAATAGGAAGAAAGAGTTGAGTGAGGGGGTGGAGGCTCTGGAGGCAGCCGCCAGTTCCCCTCCTAGTCCCACTGGTACACCCAATCAACTGCCGGCTCCTGAGCCGGTACAGTTGGATGAGGAACGTCCAGTGGAGACTGAGGAGGAACTGGAAGTTGCTTTTTCACCGCCTCCCACCCCTCACTCCCCCCTTCCTTCACTACCGGAAAGCCTGGACCTGGAAGATGCGGCCAGTTTGTCGACAGAAGAACTCCTCAAAAGATCTAAAGCATTACTAGAAGAGAGCTACAAATACTGTCCTAAAGAGATACACACCACAGCGGCCCGAGAAATCCAAACCATATCAACATCACCATCACACCTCCAAAGAAAAAACACAGAAAAAGGAACAAACGCGGCTAAACCTCCTCCTTCCTTTTCCTCCTTTGACACGCCTAGACATGTAATACGAATCTTCTACAGTCACCGAGGGTCGAAAGGGGCTTGTCCCCCATATCGTCCCTGCGCGCCTTTGGCGCGCGAAATCATTTCTCTTCCATCTCCGGCAACACTAAACCATGCAGAAAATGAAAATCCGTTCTTCACACATGTGCCGAACGGAAATCGTTGAGGGACTATTTTTGGACGATCTCGTCATCTGTCAAAACTTAACTTAACCCCGCCTACTTGGAATTGCTGTCTGACCTACAATCACGTGCAGTTTAGACGAAGCGACTTCGTTCTAGTAAGCGACTGCGTTCGCAAAGACAATAAACTAAATAAAAACATCTTTGTGTATAGAATTACTTCTAAAGTTTAGAAGGTAGAGTTCTAACCAATCATTATTAGCTGTATAATAATAACAAATTGAATAAAACTAGCTCAAATACCCACGTACTAAGGTAGTACAAACAAACGTACACCACGTGTTTGGACTATTTATAAATCTGCCCACGGGAAGTCCCCCAAAATCGCACACGTGTTTGTAAACATTAGCAGACCATTCATCACATGATACTGAGCCGATTACGAAATAACTTGTTGATAGCTGTCAAATGAATTGCTGAGTGTCCAAATAATTGTATTTTTTTACGTGAAGCATCAATAAACACAGAACGACACTCGCGTGTGAATGGGTTAATCGATATGGCACCTGTGGTCTCTCGATTTATTCTGCCGCGTTGGTACCCGTGCCGTATCGATTAACCCATTCACATGCGCGTGTCGTTCAGTGTATTTATTGTTACGATTAGAGGCACTCTCTCATAAATTGTTACAAGGAAATTCCACACAGGGTAATTTTATCACGAACATCAACAGAGTATGAAGCCTTGGAAGCTGAAGTAGTATTAAATGAACTCCAGAATAAAGCCCGAACATTGGCTTGTAGGACCAAAAAAATTAAAGAAACATCACGAGTTAACGGGTTGCATGCCAGAAGCCACTATCAGGGCTTTCAATAAAAGGAGGGTACTAGATCAAAAGTCAACATTTCCCTTGCCCAGGTTTCATACTCAGTCCAACGCCAATAATATTTTGATTATATAAATTTATTTTATTGCAAATTATTGGAGAGTGTCAGTGGGTCTAAATACGGGTACAGATAGTAAGCTTGGCATGTATTTGATAGTCCTCAATAGTGCTGCTAACTTTCATAATGACGATTCGGCCTACCCACCATTGCCTTGTAAAACTATTAGCCCAGCAGCTGGTGTCTGCTGCAGCTTAAATGTGGAATGAGCAGCAGCTAAAATTCGATAAAGGCAGTTACTCTAAAACCCAAGCGTGCGTACCAGTGGTGGCGCCAAGGGGGGGGGGGGGGGGAGAAGAGCCACCCCCCCCGTCGGAGAGGTCCACCCCCACCCCCACACACACACCCCACAAGGACCCCCACCCCACCCCCACGCCCCGTCGGAGATTTTTAGTCAGTCCGTCGGAGACTCTCGTAAACCCGACTTCACGAGAAATTTCCGACAATCGAATGTAGATATCTCGTCTTGTGTCTCGAACCCGTGCAGCACTGGAACTTTGATAGAGAATAGTGAGTCTCACGAAATTCCTTAATGTCGTTCGTCAAACGGGCTTTATAGATGAAATATTTCCCGATCTTATTATAATATGTTTACTTTAACCCTTTACCTAAGGTAACGGCCAAAACCGGACAGCGCTATTCTCACAAATCGCCAATTAATTTTCGTTATTTTTTTCATTTTTTTTCTCAAAAACATAGGTTATGACCCCTCGTTGGAACGAGCTATGTTTTTGAGACAAAAAATGAAAAAAATTAGTTATTCAAGAATTATTTTTGCAAGTGTCGTCTGCTTTTCAGGTTACATGTAGGTAAAGGGTTAAATAATCAACAAACATACTCAATTTGCTTCTATTTTGGTTCTCCAATTTACCAATTTTCACTCATTTTCCTTCGATTGGGAGGTCAAATGTTATAGCCCCCTGTCGGAGAGGTCAGCCTCCAAGTCGAGAAATCACTGGCGCCACCCCTGGTGCGAACGACTCCGGTGAATCTCGGAATTCAGACTATCGATAATCGGACTGTCCCTGTACACCGTAATTGCTCTTATGACAACGTGTCTCCCGCTCGATTTATGGCGTTACGTTGTCTTCGAAAAATAAGACGAAAAAAAAATGGTTTGATTTAGGTTACATTCAAAAGAAAAGTATGGTCGTTCGGTCGGAATTTTGGTTTATTTGTTTTAATATTTTATTTTCTCATACAGTCGCTTAACCTTTAATAAACGTAATTAATAGCAAAAACCCTGTAGTGCTATGTTCCCCACCTGCGGCGACCGCGTTGTGTCCTTGGGCAAGACACTTCACCCCCATTGCCCAATGCTAACCCTTATGAGTTAGTATGCTGGGGAGCTGACAGTTGCTCGCCGGTGCTCGGTGGTTCTCTCCGGGTACTCCGGCTTCCTCAACCCGTAAAACTGTCACAGTCATGATTAGCCATTGTGCAGAAATATGTGACCTTAAACACCAATAAATAAATAATAAATAGTGCTATGTTCAAACATCGTCATTCAAATTTTATTATTCTTTGGTTGATTTCTTGCCTCAAAAACATAGCTTATGACCCGTCGTTGAAACAAGTTCGCTGAGGCAAAAATGAAAATTTGTACTTATTTAAGAGATTTTATATCAAGTGTCTTCTGCTCTTTTGGATTAGGTGAAGTGTTAAATGTGTTGCCTATATTCGCAGCGTACATGTATATAACGTCAGGCTCGTTAGTATCTTCAGATACTACATGGACCCTTTACCCAACGTAACGGCCAAAACCGGCCAGCGCTATTCACAAGAGTCGCCATTTAATTTTCATTATTTTTTTTATTTTTGTCTCAAAAACATATTTTATGGCCGTCGAGCTGTTTTTGAAAATGAGGATCAGTTGAGAAACCTGAATCATTTAATTTTTATCTCAGCTTAAGGTGAAAAATTATTTCCAAGTGTAATGTAATACTGCCTTTTGATTGGCTGAGAGGTACGTTGCAATTTTTAGTCAGCAGTATCTTTTAATTTTTACACCGTGGTTAACTACGGTGTAAAAACAGGAATACACAGTAACTGGTAAAAAGGCCGAAAAAGTCCTATTTATTTATATTATAATAATTATTTATTTCTTAGTTCATTTATATGTTTTGAAAAATAAAAAATATGGCTAAATGAATACTTTGAAGTAAATTATTATACAAAAATATTAATAAAAATAAATAGAGGATATGGGATGAGTGTTTTTCTCATATAATATTTATGAAACGGGCCTAAGAATTTTCCGTTTTGGCGAGCCTCTCGCGAGCCCAAACAGAAAAATTCGGACGAGTTTCATAAATATTATATGAGAAAAACACTCCTTTCATATTCTATTTATCATATGACACACCCTCGCACAAATTAGCCACTTAGTATGACTTTTTAACCCACCACCTAACTTCAGTTGCAGAAGGCACTTGGACAAAAACGTCCTCGTATAACTAAAAGTTTTCATTTTTTGCTTCCAAAACATACGTTATGACCCCTCGTTGGAACGAGATCGTCGAGCTCGTTCCAATGAGGGGTCATAACCTATGTTTTGAAAGCAAAAAGTGAAAATATAAAAAAAAATGAATGGCGTTTTTCTTGTAGGTACAAGATTAATACAATATAACCCACCCTAAATTGGACAGATAGCGTAAATTCTCCCTACTGAAATTATGGAAATGTAACCCAGTTGTATTTTGTTTAGCCAACCAAATTGTCCAGTTTTGAAATTGACCAATGAAAGCTCCCAACTCTAATTATGCAAATTATGAAAATCTGGCCCAGTTTTATTTTGTTCAGCCAATCAAATTGTCTAATTTTGAAATTGACCAATGAAATTGACGGAAGGCTTTGTTTATCACTGATTAATATGAAAACAAAATATCAAATATTTTAAAGTGAACAAAACGGACGCGTCATATGATAAAAATACATATGTATCATGTAAGGATTATTTATTTATTACACTATTTTTCGAATGGTGTGAATGATGTTTTGTTTTGGTGTCAGCTTAATTGAAAATGGCTCAAATTAATTTTTCATTATTGACAACTAACTCCACTTCTGTAAATTAATTGTTTACATTGGTGATTGTTCTCCAGTGTGAACAAATACAACATAGTGATAGTGATTTTATTGGGAAAAATTACACATTTTGATTATATGTTTCAAGAATATTTTCATTCTTTTCTCTTTTTTTATGTAAAGAAAAAAATCTTTTATTTTTAGATCTTAGGATGTATCTATATCTTTTTCTTGATTTTGTGAGAATGATAAAATTCGCGGCACCACTTTTGATACCTTTATATTTTTTAAAGGTTTCTCCTTGATCGGTGATGTACGCGTACAGTTTGGATTTCAAACCTATGCATTTTATGATTTCGTACACTGAGTTCCAATGTGTTCTATGTGCCTACTGGCACATAGAACACATTAGAACTCAGGAGACGATTTGTCTTACCCTGATCTCGTTGTTGAATTTCCCCACTATAATCTTATTCACTTTCAACGTAATTCTAAATTTGTAAGCGATGGGATAATTGCTCGTGTCGAAATGGATCCACACGACCAATTATCCAATCGATAAAAAATCTACATATCTGATATATCTGAAGATATATATATTTGTAAAAGTCCATCGTCTCCATCTCATAAGCTAAACTACGTAGCCGTGTCGGTGAACAAGAGGTCGACTTTTGAACAATCCACTTTTTCTTGACCTATTAATAATTTAATGTTACAAGCAATTAGAGGCTGTGGAAGCCCTGTGGCCGACTTGGCCATGCTCCAGGGCCCAAGCGATCTGCAAAGCATCAGTGGCCGGGTACTTGTGACCGTCTATCAGTATGCCAAAAATCAGCGAGATAGGGCAATTCCTTTTCGAGTTATCATGCGGACAAGGAACGGCATAGAAGACAGGACAAGAAGAAGAAACATTTTAAAAAATACAAAAAGGAACCGTACAAAAACAATAGTCTGTGTGTTTCAAAAGTTGATTATTTTTCGTTATTCCTTATTTTGGTCACTTTGTTTTTGTTGCATATTATAATATTATTACCCATTCCTATTTTGCTTATAAAACTGGTTGCAACAAATAAGATGCAAAACATAACTTTCTAAACTGAGATTGAAAGATTACTGATTCGAATTCGAATGTACAAAAACAGTTAAAATATTTACCGAAATGGGAGACCAGGTTTTGGAAAATCGTCGTACGCTGGTATGTGTTGCCTTATTCTCTCAATACGTGGATCTTCAGCCATTTTATCACCTTGCTATTGACAGTTTCTACTTTTAAAGCACTTTATGACCTCGAGTATCTTTTAATCAACATGGACTTTGGCCGCTGTTATCATATGATCTAACCTTTTGGGGTCGATTTAGACCACTTGACTTGCGAATCTAATACATTTTCGCGCACCCTCTCTTTCCTGGCCATGCGGAACAGAAGTGTTCCGAGTGGTTATGTATCCCGAGCACTTTTCACAAAAGATGTCAATTTTATTTGTTTATAAATGATACACAATGCAACGGATATTGAACTTTCACATTAACTTCAGTGCATGTCATTAATGAATGACAGCGTATCAAAATCTCCGCTTAAAACCTCCAGTTTTAAACTACAAACGATGTTCCATTTATCTATTTCTACTCAAGACTTTAACCCTTTATCTAACATGAAAAGCAGTAGACACTTGCAAAACAAATTCTTGAATAACTAATTTTTTTCATTTTTTGTCTCAAAAACATAGGTTATGATCCCTCATTGGAACGAGCTCGACGAGCTCGTTCCGATGAGGGCTCATAACATATGTTTTTGAGACAAAAAATGAAAAAATAATGAAAATTAATTGGCGATTTTTGAGAATAGATCTGGCCGGTGTTAGCCGTTACGTTAGGTAAAAGGTAAAGTTCACTTCCCTTTGACCTGTGGCGTAGCCGGGGTGTGGGCCGCAGTGTTAGCCCGAGCAATAGAAAATGAGCGTCCAGATGTTCTCATTCTCCGGACTCTTCTGGAGCAGCTAATGTTAAATTCCCATAGAAACCGGACTTTTGCCGGAACAACTTTTTCTGTGCAGAACTTCCGCTCCATCCAGCTGGATCCGGCAAGTGGAACACGTACTGCATATATTGTATGCTATGGTATATTGGGCCGTGAGCTGCGAAAAGGGACCTTTGGGGTCAAAACTTCGAAACTGAGTTAGAGTTTCATCTCTACTCTCCTGAAATCGAGGATTCCAACAAAGTTTACTTTAGGTTCATCCGACATTTATAAATGGGTCAACGCGACGTGTAAAGTGGGATGTCCAAGAGCTTCATAACTTGATTCGACCGTTTGACGTTTCAACGTAATACTTATACAACGCATGTGTCGTGAAAATGTGAACGTTTAGCGAACAGTAACAAGTTATTTCTTTTTCGAAAAAATGAAATATTTAAGAATGAAGGAAGATAAACTACCATCTGAGCTTTAATTCACTGTGGATATGGTTTAATTCACGGTGTGAGGGGAGCAATCTGCAAAGAACGTTTTGAAAAATATTTGTTTTCCCGAGCTGTCAGGTTTTTGTTCATTTCTTGTTCATTTAATGTTTGTTTTTTTGTTTTTTTTTGTTTGTTTTTTTTTTGTTGTTGTGGGGGGGATGCTTTTTGCACGTTTTCGGCTGCTTTGCATGCATCGGCAAAACTGAATAAAGAAAATCTATTAACACACGACCCTCCTCTCCTCACCAATATAACTAGTAGGCTGAAAACAGACAATAATAAAAAAAAAAAACAAAAAAAAAACAGAGGAAGAAGAAACCGAACCAACAGAAATTTTACAGTGCCATCTCCAATAATGGCAATATGGGCCAATTTGCACTACGTCGCAAATGCGTCAGAGCACGGCGGACAATTTTTTCTCGAGAGAACTAACACCGAATCTCCAACCAACGGTAGTACGTAGGCTACTCACTCCCACCGACGTCCAGCCAGCGTGATATATTATGCCTATAACATATCCTGTCCCCTTAATGACGAATGACGACTTCAGGAAAACAATTCTTAGAGTTTTATTCATAGGTGGATTCACATACAACACTACTGCATTAAACTTCACCCTGATAATTTTGTGGTAAAATGTTATTATTCCCTATGCAGTACCAGTGACTCTTACGTCTTCCATTTGCGCAGCTCTGCATAGAGAATTATCCAAATGTACCACCCCAGCATACTACACATACATTCGATCGTATATTTTGCACCCCCAATCAAAAATCCTGGCTACGCCAGTGAGTATTTACCCCCCCCCCCCCACCCCCATGCACATGCGCATAGGCGTATTCACTGACCACTGTAAAAATTATTAAACAAATACAGGCTGGGTTTTTGTTTGTTTTTTGCTAAATATTAATGTATTGCCCATTAATTTTAAATTGTTATTTTCTCTTATTTTTTGTCCCCTTACAAGCTTTGGATTAATTGATATTCACAAGACAAAGACATGATTTCTGAGTGTCAAAGCACGTATTTTGGTTTGTAATTTAAACACCTAAATGCTTACAAAATCTCGTATTCAATTTCTAAGCACCTCTGAAGTGCAAGGATTACGTACAAAAGTGTTTTTTGTCGTCAGTTTGTGTCCAATTCTGGAACGTGTTAAGATGTTCAGTTGCTTCAAAACACAACTTATAGTATGGAATTTCTAAACACAATTAGTTGTGGTGAAGCCTATCTCTAAAATGCATGTGTCTCGATTTTAAACATAACATTGAAACGCGTTTGGGTCTGAACATGTAGACCCTATATAATTCGTGGAGCGGGCCATCAAACTGAACAATTTCAATTTTAAAACGTCTTGAAATCAAATGTAGATTCAGCCAAGACCTATGTGAGTTTCCTTCGAAAGTTGCCTGATTGCCATTAGTCTCAATCTTTGTCGGGTTATCAAGCTCAGTGAGTTTGGCCGCATGTTGGGGTATGTGTGTTGGTGATATCAAACTCATCAATATCAATCTCAAAACTTCTTTCCGTGGGACGCCCAGGTAAAATAGGACTTGGTAACCAACGCCGCTTGGTGCCATCTCTCAGTAAGTGGGAAACGTAGGCATAAATGATTGGCAAGACTTGACTTTATAGCTATATTGAGTCATGATATAGCCTTGATGCTGGCACCAATAAATAAATACTTAAATCGCAAATTGTATTAAAATAAAAGTTAGGTTCAGCTAATGGCCCGCATGAGTCTTCTATACAAGAAACCTAAAAAGGTGACTGATATATACTGTCACAAGTTTTACTCCTTTTGTCGGGAGAGGCTGTTATAGGTCACAAATAGGTCATATATCCCTTTATTCGATGAGAAAAACCGAAACAAATATTCCCAGAACAGTCAGGTAACCTTAGGGCCGTATTTAAGAATGGGCAGGCTGGGCGGACGTACAGGGCCCCACATTTGAAGGGCCCCCACATTTGGCAGGGAATTTTGTCATGTTCGAAATTCGCATTTTCCTGTTGAAATGTTACACATTATGGAGCTCAGAGTGCTTTCGAAAACTTCCCGAGAGCCTCCAGAAATCCAAATTTACCTGGGGTAACACCCCCACCTCCACCCCCACAGGACCCCAATTAAGCCGCTCGTCGGCCAGACCACTTCGGGATCTGCTTGTTATGAGCGTAAGAAAAAAAAAATGAGCTTCTACTCGAGGCTGCCCAGGCCCCCAATATTTCTGAATCCAGCCCTTGGTAACCTGACGTCTCTGGACAGTTTGGGGATTTTTTTTCGCTGACACTGACTCTAAAATTAGAAGCAATGTGTGAGAATGAGCAATCGCGTATGGTGACAACATTTCTTCTATTAATTTCCCAGTATCAGCCAATAAATTACATGTAGTAGGAAAATAATTGGAGGCGTTAGGATTTTTCAGTAAGCGTATTTGTCGGAGGCTCTAAACTCGAATCTGAAAGTGGATCGAGGGGTCAGGATCAACCACTATACGCATAGAAGTGTATGCGTTTTGTAGAATCACAATTCACATGTACAGTCGAAACTCAAAGTTTACGGGACCGACCGATAACTTCGACTTATCCCGGTCCTCGAGTTAGGCACTTGAGATGAATTTGAGGGATTTGGAAGCCTTGAACACAAGAACACAGAAACTTGTAATCTGGACAAAGGAACCACCTCCACACCTCCCAGAAAATATAGAACAGCGATGGTCTATATTTCCTGAGAGGGGTGGAGGGGACTGCTAGTCCCTGATTGCTAGGACCGATAACCAACTTCGAGTTATCTCATATATTCGAATCATCCGATTTCGAGTTATCGATTGCCGACTGTAGTTTCTAGTTTTTCAAGACAACTCCCATTCCCTACCACCTCTCGCTCCTGCCAGGAGAAAAGGGATCAGTGAACAAAAAACCTAAACAAGAAAACAAAAACAATACTCTGCAAAATAAGTTATTTTACACGATAACGGGGTAAGTATTGTTTTTGTTTTTGTCTCTCGGTATTCCGAGGTGGGGTGGGGTGGAGGGAGGGAGGGGGTGGATCAGTTGTAAAAAGTAAATAAATAAATAAAAACAGGATTTGTTGGGGGAGGTGGCAGATAAAAACTGCAAGACACAGGGTCCCGGGGAGAGGGGGTCCGCCGAGGCCGAAGCATTTTTTTCAAATCTACTTTCTTTACATTCAGAAATAGAAGACTTTTGAGCATTGTCATGCATGTCATTAGTGGTCACTTAAGAACATGACAGTTTAATTTGCCTTGAAAGATATTTTTTTAAAGGTTGTCGTACACCAAAATTGAAAAAAAAAATGCCCCCCCCCCCCCAAAAAAAGGCAATTTTTTATGCTCAAATTGTTTTCTAGATAGTCCAAGGCAGAACATTGCTTTTCAGACCTAGTGTATTATTTTTACAGCCCCCCCACCCCCCAACACCCCCACCCCCACCGCTCACGGGTATTCCCTTCTGTGTTGTTGTGTATGCGTGTTTGTGATATTGGCATCATGATGCAGTGAAATTACATCATCTAATTATTTCAGGCTTACATGCAATCTACCTTACCACCCAACCAATCATTCGAACAAAATTATTCTTTCATGTTTCATCAGAAAAAAAGAACTGAATTGTCACGAAGGGATTTCAGTTCATGAGGACTAGTGGGAGGTCAGCTTTGAAAAAAAAAAAATACACGAGGCCGAAAAAGCAACATTCTGCCCCTGGACTACCTAAAAACAAAAAAAAAAATTGAGCCATTTTTTGAGTGTGTGTGTGTGTGTGCAAAAATCCAGTTTTGATGAGAAATATGCAAACAGAAGAAGTAACTTTCAAAGCAAATAAAACCTATATCTTTTACCTATCATGTTCTTAAGTGACCACCAAAGATATAACAATCCTCAACGGTCTTTTATCAGCGAAATAAATGTGTAAAAGTGGATTTAAAAAAAAAATGGTTTAGCTTCGAATGGGGGGGGGGGGGGGGTACGCACCCCACGGGGCCTAGCGTCTTGCAAATGTTTTTCTGACCCAACCAGAGGTTATTCCAAGGGCTAAATTTGGGGCCTCGTGTATTTTTGTTTACAGCTAACGCCCCCCCCCCCCCTCTTATGAGGACTTGAAAAAACTGAAGGGTTTTTTGTTTTTTTTAACTTTCTACTTGTTTGAAAAGCAAATCCCTTCTTAAAATGAGTTTAGGAAAATGTTATACATTGGTCCCAGCAACAATTACCAGAAACGAGAAATGTTTCTCGAACAGCTTCGAAGGAAAGTTTTGAAAGATAGCCTACTTGAATTTTGTCATTTTTAAAAAATTTGTTAAATGAATATAATTGAGTTACATCACGATCACAAAATTAATAATAAGCCTCCAAATGAAAGAAAAACTGACATGGGGGGGGGGGGGGGGCAAGTAGGGGGACATGATATGCTCCCCATGGGGAGGGGGGTGGGGGAGGTAGAGGTGCATATCAGCACTTTTTAAGGCAGGAGCAATCCTTGAAGATTTATTGGAGGGTTTTATTTTTATTTATTTATTTATTTGTTTATTATTATTATTATTTTGGAGGGGGGGAAGGGGAGGTGATTCAATTTTTCTCGACCTCCCAGACCTCTCCTCCCAGATAAAAAAGCAGACAAAAAAATGTGCTTTCGGACTATTCTTGTGGCTTTTAAAGGTTTGCACAGTTTTTGAACGTTGAAAATAATGAGGTAGGGCCTACGACCCATATTTTGAGGGCAAGATTCACAATCTGTGTTGGCTAACTGCATTCGAGCTTGTGGTTATTTACTGGATAAGTTCATCGGCAGGGTGTGTAATGAGAATAACCAAAAAAAAAAAAACAGAGTCAATGTTTGTGAGAGAGAGGGTGTGTGAATGTGTTTGTGATGAATGGGAGAAAGGGGGTGGCTGGCAAAATCTATGTTTGGGGACGGGATAAATGCCCTTCACCTCACCCCCATCCGTAGCATCGACACTGGTCACAAGTTACTGAGCGTGACATGAGATGTAGCGGCTTTTGAGATTGTAAAGAATGTAGGCTGTGGACATGCTGTATCCAGGGCTGTAGAAAACAAATCACATTCAATTTCACAGTCCAACTATGCTGTTAGAAAATAGAACCACAATGCTTTGTCTGTATGATCTATGTGTACTGTAAATTGTAATGACTAGTAGTGACGTAGAATAGAGCTTGAATACAGAACAGACAACTTTACTCGTGTCTTTAGTCATTTTTACGCCACAGCGGAACTTCAAATAAAAACAGAAACAACAACAACAACAAAAACCTTCCTTTGTTAAAAATCATTTTATTCCAGGCACATAAAATTTGTAACTTGTAACTGGTTTTCAGAAGGTATTACTGCATGAACATGATGAATTCATGTTAGAACAAGTGATGGAAAGAATGATGATTTTGAAACCTGAGTTCTCGGCAACTTTCTTTTCGATGTCACACCGTGATTTAAAAATAGAAACTTTCGTTGATGTAAACAATTCAGCGAGTGCGAAACGTCATTTAAACAGGTCAAACAGAGTGAAGCGAAAAATCAGTCGTTTCACGTCTGCTGACAGCCCATCGAACTCTCTTGGAAAAAAATGAAATCGGCGTGTTTTGGTCAATATATCTTTTGTGTGTGTTAATTTTCATCAGAAAATGCTGTTTGCCTCGAAGTTTTATGACATTAATGTCATCGATTAATAGGAAACATGTAAAGTCATATGGAAACAACCCAACAATTGGATACGCCTGAAGTTGGTTTGATACACAGTAGACAACAAGTAGGGGAAAGTCAGGAACGCGTCTTGCATTGTCGCCTCGGCTATTTCGTTGGCAAAGAACTGTTCAATTCATCAGAATTCAAGAGGATGTTTTGAGAGTCTGATTCTATCTCTGACATAAAACATTTATTTAGTTACGGTAACCAGTTTTAATTTATTAAATACATTAAATCAGTGCATTCCTCGTGTGGAAAGAAAAAAATAAAAAGCCGCGTGTGTTTATAAAACTTATTTGATCACGCCCACAATTTTTACGTCGTTCGTTTTCGACGTCTTTCTCTGTTTTCATTGGATATCCTGTAAGGTCCCTTTTCGCAGCTCACGGCCCATATATAGTGATATATGTACACTCGGAGCTCTTGGTATATATAGTATGGATATGTAAAGGAATATTGATTGGGAAGTTGGGTTTTCTTGAAAGTTTTTCCCGTGACACGGTTGACGTTGCTATTGACGTCATGACGCCATGATGCGCACGCGACGTCAAAGAAACGTTGACCTCTCTTGTTGTCTACTGTACAATCAGATATTACGTTATTCGAGTCAGGGTGTGTCAGGATTCTCATGCGGGGTGATATAGAAGTATTGTGTGGACGGTATATTTCCTGTAAGTCCTTTGTACTACTAATCGACCTAATGTTTCATAATATCCTATGATTAATATAGGTATTACATAATGCTGTGCCAAGTGGTATCGTGGGGTGAAGGTTGGGGTAATGCATGGTTATCTAATTCAATAGTATAGAATGAATAGTCCGTTGGTTTATAATCTCCTTAGCTCTACTAACCCATCCACTACGTTTGGGTGGTTGTAGTACTTCGTAGTAGGAAATATGGACGGGTGAGGGGCTGACTGAGCATATGTGGCGGCGTAGGACTTATGGACTGATTGTATGGGTTTGTGTGTGTGTGGGGGGGGGGGGGGGGGCTAGTTCATGGACTTTTGGGATATTTTGGGGACTGAACAGCTGATTTGTGGGACTATTAGGGGGCTGATGTTGGACTGGTGTGGTTTGTCTACCGAATACCAGAAAAGACTTTAGGCCTCTTACTTCCAAGCTCCTGCACCATGGCTTTATGGTTCCAAATTCACTGCAGGTCGTAATTGTAGCAGCTACTCGACCCATGGTAGATGGTTTGTGAAATAGCAGATCAAAAGTGGAAGAGTTCCAGACAGGGTAATGAACTTTTGAACAATCTACTTTTTTCTTGACCTATTCGTAATGAAATCGACACTTCAAAATCTTACTGAGATTTAAAATAACGATCCCAACATGCGCACAACCACTAGATCTACGTTAAGAGGCTTGATGTTGGTGATTGGGTTTCAAAATGTTTTCTAGCACCCCGTTTCACAGAAATGAGACGAATGTCAGTCCGGTTCTTGATGTTTTCCATCGATTTTCACACGCGCAACTTTTCATGAATTTGAAAGATTCTTTCGAATTCGGTCTCGGCCAATGTTCTCAAGCGAATGGTGTGATCTATGTACATTTTCATCCAATCGTTCTCTTCATTTCTGATGCTGTGATATACATCTCATGCCGTAATCTCGTATAATTTCATATTTTCGCAGTAGACCACATATTTACAAATTTGTCGTTTAAATTTGGAATCCGTTTGCCCAGCCATTTATACTTCTGATCGTTCGTGTGCTAGTAGATGATCATTGTGCTTGTCGTCTAATTCCATCTAGATCCACTTCTAAAAGACATAGATACTGGATAGTGGTTCCATTTTTCAAGCTCATCTCGTTCCGTCACCCATTTGAAATTTCCGGCCAGTAACGAATGACTCATCGTCCTTTGAGTTCCAATGTGTTATATGCGCCAGTAAGCACAGAGAGCACATTGGAACTCATGGGACGTCATGTCCCACTATCCCGGTAAGTTCTTACTTTTGATTGGCAAATAGCCATGGCTAAGGGTGCACCAAACTGAGAGCGTGCAACATCCAGGGTATAAGCGCACACGAAACATCGGGGTATATGGAATTATGGTTTAAATGAAAACTTTTCGCTTCTGCTCGCCTCGATATAAAAATCGAACAAAAACCCCTGAAAATAGTCACAAATATTATCAGATTTCTGACTATTCGATCATATTTTACAGTTATAAATTAAATAGTCGACTAATAAAATGAAACAATTTGAGAAATATAAATTACGGGCAAATATCGTCCTCTCAGTTCCAATGTGTTCTGAATGCCAGTAGGCACAGAGAACACGTTGGAACTCAGGGGACGATATTTCAACAAAATACTGTTCACGCGTTTCCTTAACGACCCAAGGGATGCAACTCTGTTGTCTTCTGCATTTGTTAAAACAAAACAATGTTCATGCGGATTGCAGAACGTGAGAAAAGCGTCCACACATTTTTCTCCACTTCGTTTCTATAATGTTTCAAACGGGACAAAAACGAAATTTCCGTCAAGATGTATAGTATAGTTAGATTTAATATCTGGATGTCTCATTTAAACACCTCGCCTGCGGCTCGGTGTTTAAAAAAACTACATCCAGGTATTAAATTCCCATGTACCATACATGTGGACGGAGATAACTTTTAATAGCCCTTTCGTGTACATTTTGGCATACAATTACGCTACAGTATGGCCACCATTATCTGGCCACTTTCTACAGGGTGGGCAATATTTCCACGGAGGCAATAACATAGATTGCAAAAATTAATTATCTGAATAATCATCAAAGTGATGCGTGGTGTTAGTGCGCATGCGCAGCGCGTGTTGTTAGGGTGAGACGTGTTTCCCTGGTCCATTTTGTATACTGGAGGCCGCCATCTTGGTTTCTATGGTAGCACGTGGTTATTATGTGACCTAAAACCTTCTTATAGGACAGGGATATGTTCGGAGAGTATGTTCGATTGAATCGGAGTATCACGAATTACCGCAAACAACCCGACAATCCGTCCAAATCACCGAAATTGACTTTATGTACTACGGATTCCCCATTTTATCGGCTTAGCAAGTAGTGCTATAATGCCGAGGGGCACAGGGGGTGAGTTAGATTGACTAGGAGTATACTCCAGTATAGTAGAAGAGCCTGATTATCAACTGGAATAGCTTTGCTTATTGTTACTATATTTAGCAATTTCTAGTCTATTCTTGTTAGTTTTTACCCTATTCCGAGTACTCCTGTTTCATTTATCTAGATCACCCAATCAGTTCACTTTACTGGCGCTAAATAACCAATCAGATTGCTTGATTTCCCGTGATCTCTATGCAGAATTATCTCCCCTTATTACAACGAAGTTCTATCCGATTCTCATCACATCTATATCAAATGGCCATATACCATGGAATCCCGTTTTTGGAAAACACCTGTGGCTATGGAATCCCTTTTTTGTCGTATGAGGCCGTGACGGCCATGAGAAAGCCCTCAATGAGGCATCATTTACTACCCCCCTTAGCCTCATTTGTTTTGAGGTCATGAGGGCCACGAAAAAATCCCCCAATGAGGTGTAATTTACTATCCCTCTTAGCCCCATGTCGGTATTTAGCAGCCATATCCCATGGAACCCCATTTTGGGGAAACGCGTGCGGCTATGGAATCCCTTGCGAATAGAAACATAACATTGGATGAGATACAAAACTATGAGCAGTTTAACTTTGTGTCTAAATACAATGATGCGGTAAACAACATGCTAGACGAGATTTCTCCATCTCCCTTTTCCATACATGGCCATTCCTACGAATATCTTTCGCCCTCCAACTTTAGAAAAAACGTTTCATAGGCGAAGCAAAAATTCACCCCTCCTCAGTCCAAACTGTAGAAGTCTAAATGCCAACTGGGACTCATTTACCAATTTCCTATGTGATATTCAACAATGTGAAAGCAGGTTCGAGGTTATTGGCCTTACTGAAATATTCAAAATACATAACCACTTCAGTTACAAAATTGATGGCTATCACCCTATCGTGTACAATACTCTTCCTAGTCGCGATGAGGGCGGGGGGGGGGGGGGGGGGGTATTTTTGTCTCTGAAAAAGTAAGAACTGACCTCTCGACCTTTATTCCACACGTAATTGAAACCATTTTCGTTAAGATAAACCCTGAACGTAAAAATTTATACATTGTTGGTTGCATATGTAGACCTAACTCTCCACCCATGGCCGACATTGATATATTTATTTCCTCCATAACAGATATTCTTTCTAAAATCGGCGCGGAACACAGCAAGGTTTTTCTTATGGGTGACTTTAATATTGATTTACTTAACCTCCACAATCACACTAAAACTACATCGTTCATGGATAATATGTTCAGTGATGGCTTCATGCCAGTCATAACAAAGCCTACGAGAATTTCGGAGCACTCAGCAACCTTAATCGATCACATCTATTCCAATAACGTCTCATCTAATTACCAAGCGGGAATAATAATTACGGATATGTCAGATCACTTCGCTACATTTTATATGGAAGATAATCAGGAGCCTGATCACGCTTTACCCACTTATAGAAGATATTACAAGCGAGAAAACGTGGATTTATTCAAACATATTTTAAGAAATAGCACCTTCGATTCAGTCTACAATAGTACATGTGCCAATGCTGCTTATGAATATTTTATTGATATTTTTCTCAAAGCATTTGAAACTGCATTTTCACCTTAAAAAAACTTGAAACTACCAAAAAAGTTCATCAAACGTCAGCCGTGGGTGACATCCGGTCTCCTACAATCGTCACTTAATAAAAGCAAACTTTACCTACTTAAACTTAAAAATCCCACCGAATCAAACAAAAACAAATATAAAACATTCTCTTCAATTTTCAACCAAGTAAAGAGGCGAAGTAAGGCGATATACTATAACGATATTATAGAAAACAGTAAAAACAATACAATAAAAACATGGCAAATACTGCGGACTGTTTCAACAAATCCAAATCCTCGGGGGCTCTACCGCTCAACTTATCCCACAACAACCAAAATTTGATTGACCCAGATGAAACTGCCTCGAAATTTAATGATTACTTTGGAGAAATCGTCAGACAATTAACTACCATGTTCCAAAATGAAGCAAAACCATCAGCGATTTCATTAATGGAAACCACTCAGACACCTTTTTCATTACTCCTACAACCGAGCAAGAAATTATTTTGACAACTAACAAACTGAAGGGAAAAGCGAGTACCGACTGCTATAACTTATCGATGATAATTATGAAGGAGTCCATAAACGAAGTAGCTACAGTTAAAACTAGAGGTCCTGTCACGAACTGTGCGCTTATCTAGGCTTAATTGCGCGTAGGAATTGCGCGCAATTGCCATATCGAATGGCATCCAAAGCACGGCTTACTCATAGCAAGCACAGGCAATGTTTCTGTCAATGGACCTCCGGGTTACCCGGAGGTCCATTGGCTGAATCATTGCTTGTGCTCAGGTCACATGTACAGAGATTTTGATAGCCTTATTATGGTCATAACGCGTAGGTTAGCGCGCAAATCGACGTGCTATTTATGCGCATGTCATGACTGGACTTCTAGTTGTAACTGTAAACCCTTGGCTCACATTTTTAATCTGTCATTTCTTCAAGGCAAAGTCCCAGACAAAATGAAAATAGCGAAGGTTAGACCGATTTTCAAAGGAGACAATTCACAAGAAATAGGAAATTATAGACCCATAAGCTTATTACCGGTCTTCTCCAAGGTTCTTGAAAAAATAATGTTTCGGAGACTCTCCGATTTTCTGAACGATTTTAATATACTTTATGAACACCAGTACGGATTCCGCAAAAATCACTCTACTGTTCATCCAATTTTACATCTTTTACAGTATGTAGCTGAATGCAACGATAAACTAACCAAGGACTCGACCTTAGCGGTGTTTATAGACCTGTCCAAGGCATTTGACACTATCAGCCACGAAATATTATTAAAGAAATTGGAATTTTACGGTATCAGGGGAATATGTAACTCTTGGTTTCAAAGTTACTTATCGGGCCGGCAACAATTTGTGGAATTTAATTCTCATCAATCTGCAACTCGACTTGTTACTTGCGGTGTTCCTCAGGGATCTGTGTTGGGGCCAATTCTCTTCTTACTCTATGTCAACGATATGCGATACTCCACCTCTCTTAACTTGCTGTCATTTGCGGACGACACAACCCCGTATACAGCAGGACATGACTTGAAAGTTTTAGAAACAAAAATGAATACCGAGCTAATAAAAATATTCAATTGGTGTTGCTGTAATAAGCTTCAGGTTAACGCTAATACGTGTAAATATATTATGCTGTACCCACAAAACAGTCCACATAAAGCCGACAGGTTAAGCATATTCCTCAATAATACCAAGCTCGCACCCGTTGGCAGTTCTTTAAATGATACAGTGGCTAAGTTTTTAGGAGTATACATTGACGAACGTGTTAACTTCAAATACTACATATCGACCATTTGCTCAAAAATGTCCAGCGCGATTTTTTGTTTGAACAAAGTAAAAAACATTCTTCATAAGAAAGCATTGAAATCATCGTACTATGCACTTGTTCATAGTCACCTACTCTACGCAATACTAGCCTGGGTTCATGCGCCATCTACCAGTAAAATGAATTATTTGCACAAGAGCGCGATGAGAGTTATTAGTCGCAAAGAGTTTAATTGTCATACTGATCCCTTATTCAAAGAGAATAATATTTTGAAATTTAAGGACCTCTATACATTGAATGTTTCACTATTTATGTCCGACTGGAAAAATATGAATTTACCCGACTCATTCAATACATTTTTCAATATTCAATCCACAACCGGAAGTCTTACAAGACAAGCTGTGCTGATACAAACACATAAAGCAAGAACCCAGTTCTCTGCTAACCTGCCGAAACATAACTTCCCAAAGATTTGGAATGAAATTGAAGTGGACTTAAGATCATTACCCACCAGGCACGTCTTTAGGAAACAAATAATTAGAAAATATATACATAGTTATTCCTCGAATGTCACATGCACGTATCGCATGTGCCCAGACTGTCGGCCTACCTCCTAAAAGATATTTATGCTCTACAATAAACAAACTCTGCTTTACTGATAATACAGGAGCAGCTAAGCAAACTTCGAGATGCAAGTCTTCTTAAGAATAACACAGCCTATATTACACAGTTGCATCCACGTATGCTAACCCAACCCCCCCCCCCCCCCCCAACGTAACGGTCTAAACCGGCCAGCGCTATATATACAAAATCCCCAGTCAATTTTTTCTAGATTTTATTTTTTTTTGTTTCGGAAGCATGGCTTATAGCCCCTCATTGGAGCGAGCTCATCGAGTTCGATCCAATGCGGAGTCGTGGACTGTATTTCTGGAACCGGGATTGACAATTGTTTAGTTATTCAAAATATCTACTCTGCAAGTCCCGTTTGCTATCCATGTTGGGTAGAGGGTTAATAGAATACTTGCTACTTCCTTCATGTCTCACTGATTCTGTTGAAAAAGTAATTTGCTCTCTCATCCTAGAAGACCTCACATTTATGCCCTCAAAAGAATCTAAATGTGTATTCGATGCCGTCCGTACAGCCATACAACTGCTGTGCCTTGGGTTGTGGTAACCGTGGTCAACTTCCCCAAGAATGTCTACTCCATTATAGTGTATTTTTAAAAAAAATTTCTTTCGAGGAGACGGCAGGAAGACAGCCAATTGGCTATGCTGTCTCCTAACAATGTACCTCAATGTCTTGTATTTGTTATGTGTTATTATGGAAATGTAATTATTTGGTATATTGTTAAATAAACTTATTCTATTCTATTCTATTCTATCCCTTTTGTCGTATGAGGCCATGAGGGCCACGAGAAAACCCTCAATGAGGCCACATTTACTATCCCTCATAGCCTCATTTCTTTTGAGGGCATGATGGCCATGAGAAAAGCCCTCAATGAGGTATAATTTATTATCCCTCTTAGCCTCATCTCGGTATTTAATTATCCCCAGACACCCCAATTTCGGCAGCCCTTTTTGGAAAGCATATGGCCTTCGGCAACCCTTTTTGTCGTATGAGGCCATGAGGGC
The DNA here is from genome assembly GCA_031216915.1 of Pictodentalium vernedei. Classification (NCBI taxonomy): domain Eukaryota; kingdom Metazoa; phylum Mollusca; class Scaphopoda; order Dentaliida; family Dentaliidae; genus Pictodentalium; species Pictodentalium vernedei. The sequence continues at coordinate 79,360,433 of CM062295.1, forward strand.
TATAAGAAAGCCTTCAATTAGGCCTCATTTACTATCCCTCAGCCTCATTTCCTTTGAGGGCATGAGGGCCATGAGAAAAGCCCTCAGTAAGATAAAATTTACCATCCCTCTTGGCCTCATCTCGGTATTTAATAACCATATCCCCAGGCACCCCAATTTCTGTACCCCTTTAAACATATGGCCCTCGGCACGCTTTTTTGTCGTATGAGGCCATGAGGGCGATGAGAAACCCTCGATGAGGCCTCATTTACTATCCCTCGTAGCCTCATTTCTTTTGAGGGCACGAGGGCTATGAGAAAAACCCTCAATGAGGTATAATGTACTGTCCCACTTAGCCTCATCTCGGTATTTAACAACCATATTCCCAGGCACCCCAATTTCGGCACCTCTTTTTGGAAAACATATGGCCTTCGGCATCCCTTTTCTGGCGTATAAGGCCATGAGAGCTATGTGAAAAGCCCTCAGCGAGGCCTCATTTACTATCCCTCATAGCCTCATTTCTTTTGTGGGCATGAGGGCCATGAAAAAATCCCTCCATGAGGCCTCATTTACTACCCCTCTTAGCCTCATTTCTGTATTTGAGGATACCTATGGCCTGGTAGGTCGAGCAATGACTTTTCAGTAACTGCCCGATAGCTTATTGGCCTTGGGAATGATATAGGCTTTTGTTATACAGAAGGGAGATAACTCTGCATACAGATTGTGGGAAATCAAGAAATCTGATTGGTTAGTTAGCGCCAGTAAAGTGAACTGATTGGGTGATTTAGATAAATGAAACAACAAGAGTACTCGGAATAGGGTAAGAACTAACAAGAACAGACCAGAAAAGCTATAGATAGTAATAATAAGCAAAGCTGTTCCAGCTGATAGGCACTTCTACTCTACTGGAGTATATAAACGAACATGGTCGGGTAGACGAAAACTATTGCATAGATAGATAGAAGCAGAAAAGAATTCGAAATAGTACAACCTGTGGGGTTGTTTGTGGTAATTCTACGAATCGAGAAATTACTCTTGTACAAAGGAACATACCCTCCGAACATACCCCTGTCTTGTAGGCCATTGGGTAACATAGCAGCCGCGTGCTACCATAGAAACCAAGATGGCGTCATCCAGTATACAAAATGGGCGACGGAAACACGTCTCACCATAACAACACGTGCTGTGCATGAGCACTAACACCAGGTATCACTATGGGGATGACGTCACAAAATGGCCGCTCACGCGGGTTACCATGACAGCCAAACATGGCGTCACTGGGTCACGTGATATGACGTCACTTTCTAGGTCCTGCACTAGGTCCTGCCAATCGGGCACGATCGGGTACATGCTATACTACTAGCGACTGAAGCCCTGGGCGGGCACATCCGCTATTGATTTTGATCGGGATATGGCGTAGGATACCCACGTTTGAACGTTATTTATGCAAACGCCGTCTATGTTAAGACAACAAAACTCGTAAATATTTAGTAATGAAGAAACAATCATCCATAACACATATGAAATATTTACCACAGAAAAAACCCAAACATAATTTGTCAAAGGTAGCATAAAAGAGAACAAAAGTAGCCCACAAAGAACTTTATTCAAACCTGTCAGATGATAAATATCATGACATCATTGTTTTGTATGATGTACATACACAACTTTCGTGGTTTTTAATGCAGTTTGGAATATAAATGTCTGGGAAAGGTAAATCTTTGGGGGTTCAAATGGCCTGTTCCCGAACTGCTGTAGTTAAACGTTAAATTCCATTAATGTGTGCAGCTGCGTGTAAGCTTCGACTTTATCTCTACCACCTTGGTCCACCAGATGCATGATACATATACAGGCATCAATGTTGGCATTAACATTCTTGAGTAACTTACAGACTGAACTTATCATACCTAGAAACAGAAAAAAATACATTTATTGACATAGTTTAATTTCTGTCAAAACAATATGCGTAAAAATAGGCCACCCGAAGTCACTGAATGGGGCTAAAATTCTCAATTGTCCACGGCATGATCAATTGGTATTTCCCATAGTCGGATAATCGGTAACTTTGGTCTCCCTTCAAATGATTAGTTTTTGGCTGCATTTTCAACAGTGTTTCGGCCCGGGCGGGGGGGGGGGGGGGGGGGGGTTGTTAAATAAGGAGCCAGAAATATGAATTTCTCTAGACCTTAAAGGTCATAGTGAAGACAAACCAAACGAGATCATAATTTATAGTAAAGAGTCTGTACATCCCCCTTCCCGTTGATTTCCAATATTATTTCAATGAAGAGTTGGTAAGTTAATGCTGTCATATGATAAGCTGTGCCAGGTTCCCACGTCTCTTTGGATAATAGATAAATAATCACAAATGCGGCCTGAAAGACCCAAGGAGTCATCTCAACGAGCACACTTACAAAATCACTAATCACACAAGCATTACTGAGGAATTATAACCTGAACAGCATAATGCAGCTGTAAACAATGACATTTGGTGATACAGAAACTTCCAAAGCGACGGCACTTGTAATAAGTCATTTTCGAATTTGGTGATCTGGGAATTCCCACAACGACGCCATTCGTTGCAAATGACGTCACTAAAAGCATGTTTTTTGGATTCGACTACATTGTTATTACAAGATTGGTGGCATGTTGCAGTTAACGCTCAACAATGAAAGCTATTTTTGTTCGGCATAATAAAATAATTAGAACGTTTCTTTTCATGTTCTATGGGTCGGTAGTACCTGAGTTTGTATGATTTCTGAAATAAAACCTGAAGCAGCGAAGCGACTGCTTCAGGTTTTATTTCAGAAATCACACAAACTCAGGCACTATCGACCGATAGAACATGAACGGAAACTTTCTAATATTATAATATCCTGCTTCTGGGAGTTTAGGATGTCCAAGCCTAGACAGGGGCGTGATGACAGGGAAAAAATCTCGGGGAGGGGGGGGGGGGGGGCGGATCGGTAATACAATCTAAGCGGAGCGCCACTATCGGCTGGCGCGTAGCGTTCCCCAAAATTTTGGTAAAAAATGCCTCCCAGATTGCCGGAAATGGCACTTCCCAGGCCATCACCGAGAATATTTGCCACCCCCCCCCCCCCCGTACACCGTTGGCATGACACCACTGAGCCTAGATAGGCCGAAATGTGGCGTAGAAGCTCGGCGTGTCGCGTAGAAATTACCAGATATATCTTACTCCTGATAATTTAGTATCTTTAACCTTTTAGCCCAACATAACGGCTAAAACCAGCCAGCGCTATTCACAAAAATCGCCAATTAATTTTCATTTTTTTTCTTCTCATAAACATAGGTTATGACCCCTCTTTGGAACGAGCTTTCGTTCCAATGAGGGTCATAACCTATATTTTTGAGGAAAAATAAAAAAGTTAGTTATTCAAGAATTTTGTTTGCAAGTGTCATCTGCTCTTCATGTTAGGTAAAGGGTTGAACCCAGGTAAATAAATAAATAAATAAATATGTCAACAAAATCCTGTTTACTCGTTTCCGTGACGACCCAAGGGATGTAACTCTGTCTGTTGTCTTCTGCGATTATAAAAGCAAAGTAATTATCACGAATTTGGTCCAAGTGATTGTGGAGCTGAGAAATGTGTCCACAAATTCATTTCCACTATGTTTGTATTGTGTTTCAAACGGGACAAAACCGTTATCGCCGCCAACATGTATGGTATATGGAGTTTTTAATACTTGGATGTCTCATTTAAACACCTCGCCTGCGGCTCGGTGTTTAAAAACCGACATCCAGGTATTAAATCTCCATATACCATACATGTTGGCGGAGATAACTTATAATAAATAATCTGTCAACAAATATACAAACACCAAACACACTAGCCTCTACATTTTGCTATGTACATGTTCTCGTGGGTTGGTCTATTTCTGATATCTCAATCAACATCAACCTTTTTGTACCCGAAATACCACTTTCCGGTCCAGGAATATGCTACGTATATAATACCGCTTTTCCGGTTCTGGAATATGCTACATATGTAATACCGCGTTTCCAGTTCTGGAATATGTTACCTATATAATACCACTTTTCGGGTCCAGGAATATGCTACGTTTTTAATACCGCTTTTCCAGTTCAGGAATATGCTACGTATATAATACCGCTTTTCCGGACTCGGAAAATGCTACGTATATATAATACTGCTTTTCCGGTTCAGAAATATGCTAAGTAAGTACTAATTTCATTAAGTAGGACGACTGCTCATGAATGAGCGGGTAGGCCAGTCAATATTGCCAAGAGGCAATGCGTGTTGTAGATATGGAGGGAACAACCTTCATTTCCCCATTCTCCCTCACCCACATCTCCTTGTCCCATGGCTTTTTTTAAAAAAAGAGGTTTGACAAAATCTTTTTAATTTTTACTTCATACAATAAAGTAATCGAACATGCTTGGAAGTCACTACTGTATATCTAAGTGGATATCCTACCTAAGGACCTTGGTGACACAGTGGTTACTATAATGGACTTCATGCCGAAATGTCTGCGGTTCGATCCCCGCCAGGCGTAACTGCGTTATGTTCTCAGTAAGGCACTTAATCTCATCGCCTACATGGGGGCACGGTGGCGATGTGTGCTAAGGCGTATAACACGTCGAGGGCGCACCTGTCTTCAACCAGTGCTAACCCTGCTTGTGTAGAGTTAGTATGCTGGAGGGGCTGACAGTTGCTCGCCGTTCCTTGGTGGTTTTCTCCGGTACTCCGTTTTCCTCCACCCATAAATCTGCTCGACGTGAGGTGATCCTGACAGTCAAAAGTGTTGTCGAACCTCAATAAAAATATCCTACACACGAGTGTTATTTTGAGTGTGCTGGACGTAACTACTCCTCTAAATTCGGTCCTGGGTGTTTTGCCGGACTCGTGCTGTAAATTATTTGCTTTTTAATGTTGGGGCTATAATATTGGAGCTGCAATCTTGGGCTATAATACTCCGATATGTCACGTTTGGGTCTATAATTAACTGGTATTACCATGAGAGTTACCGGCAACAAAGTGGATGGTGCAATCTTGTAATAAATTCCTGGGTCGTTATCATCAGAATCCATTACTCTCGTTGTAATCAGTTCAACGTGACAATGAAGAAACATGCGTTTTGATACCCTCCTCAAAGACAATAATTATAGATCGAGCAAACTTTTGCTAAAAATAATGGTACTTTTATCGTAGTGCGCAAACTATCCCCTTGAACTGGAGTGGAATTCATCAAATGGCGTATCTTGAGTGGAACAAGGCACAAATAATTTTCCATTTTGCTTAGAGCCTTAGATGCCGTCCTTGTTAATAATTACGTTCTTTCGTATGAGGCTGTATTTGCTACTTGTAAAGTACAGTCGCCGTGGACTGGTCATAATCCATGATGTCCTCGCATGCGTTCACCAGGTAACAAAAATCATCAGCATCAAAATTGTAATTAACGAAGCACCAGGTTTTACTCGGTACTTCATTAAATTGTTGAGGATTATTCCTGTAATTAGTGTTTTTGGAATCGAATATTATTGCGTCCGTGGAAATCTTACCTCGGCGGCCGTACCGTTCTTATGTCACACACAGAATCGTCGATCTCGTGCAAATGGAAGTCTCTGGCGGGCAGTGTGGACGATTCGCTCCCAGCATGACCAATTTGGATCTGATACTTGCTAAATATATTAGAAGTTTGGAAACCCGTGTTCCATGACTAATAAACGTAATTATCCACATGTTATGGTGATGTTTTCCGGATGTTATGTCGAGCTTTCACATTCAAATGCTTCATCTCATATTTCTTTACAAACAGTACTAACGGGTAAGTTTTAACCATATTTTTCCAAAATAAATATTTTTCAGTTCATGTGCTGTGTTTGAAAAGATACAATATTCTCATTTGTGAAATCGGAAACACTTGTACCTTTTTATTCGTCTCCACCATGGAGAAAAGAAATAACTATGTCTCCGCCATGTTGTTTGTGTGGAAAAATAAATGTGGGCGGCAGTACTACCGTTATTCATCACTGTACAGGAAGGCACTATTGCTGACTCCGACACTGTGCTTCCATATTCTTGATGAAGTTAACCAATGGAAATACAGAAATTTGTCACGTGATGTACTAAACCCCATACGATGACTCTCGTTTGGGGCACCATACCCTCAAAGTATTTGTTTCGGGAACCACACGATGTCGTCGCAATCGCTCATTTACTGTCGCTCCACTTTGAAACACCATAACAGAATGGTGTCCTCATCCAACGAAAGGAATTATTAGGTCAGTAAAAATTTGTCCATTATATGCAGCCTGGGGCCAATATTATAAAACTTTTACAATTGTATTTCCTAGAATTGTATTTTCTAGTTATGACTTTAAATGGGTTGCAATGAACCATTAGCATTTTAACCCTTTACCCAACGGCCATTTTCATTATTTTTGTCATTTTTTGTCTCAAAAACATAGGTTATGACCCCTCATTGGAACGAGCTCGTCGCGCTCGTTCCAATGAGGGGTCATAACCTATGTATTTGAGACAAAAAATGAAAAGAATTAGTTATTCAAGAATTGTTTTTGCAAGTGTCGTCTGCTTTTCATGTTAGGTAAAGGGTTAAAGATGTGGCAGCCAGTATATGGCATTTTAACAATAACCAAATAATAAATATCAAGATATTTACCTCCACCCATTATTATATCATCAACTAAAAAAACTCTCTCGCCATCATGAAGTGCATCTTTGCTTATTTCCAAGGTTTCCTGAAAACAGAATAATTTTAAATATTTGTTTCCCTGGTTGTACATATTTCCAGTTACCCTTTACATAACGTAACAGCAACGACTGGTCAGCCTGTTTCACAAAAATCACTAATCAAATTGTATTATTCTTTTAAATTATTCACAAAAATAGCTTATAAATCTTAATTGGAACGAACTCAGCGAGCTTGTTCCAATTGGGAGGGGGGGGGGGGGGGTGGTCATAAACTGTGTTTCTGTGATAAAAAATTTAACTTTCAGGGTGTTCAAGAATCGTTTGTCGAAGTATCTCTATTCGGGTTAAGTGAAGGCTCAAAGTATTAGGTAATTTTAGCACTTCTGTACCGAAGTCTAGTTGAGGACTTGCAGATCGGGTTATTTTCCGCATCACTTCATAAACCTCAGGCATTTTCCAGTAGATTATTATGTTTTCCCAATCAGTTTGAAGATTTAACTATTATTTATTTATTTATTTATTTATTTATTTATTTATTTATTTATTTAATTATTTATTTATTAAAGTTTAAAGACACATTAACAGCCAAGGTCATATCGTGTCGGTGACAGTTTTAAGGGTGGAGGAAGCCGGAGTACCCGGAGAGAACCACAGAACAACGACGAGCAGCTGCCAGCTCCCCAACATCGTAACTACGCACTGCAATACAGGCAGGGTTAGATTGGTTGAAGACATGTGCAACATTGACGTGCAGTACCCCTAATCACACGGCGTCATCGTGCTCCCACGTGGATAATCGGGGTTAAGTGCCTTGCCCAAGGACACAAAGCGGGAGTCCGAATCGATCGCTCAGACGGTCACTGATCCAAGAATTAACCGGGCTCGCCGTTGCGTAATTTCGGTGATCTGACAAGAACCGGTTACTGCAACTCCACCGCGCCCCCATTTTTCTCTGTTGAAACGGATGTAAAAATAAGAATTGTACTTTTTAATCTATGTATATTTTTGTTGGGCAAGCAAGAGATTTTCCCAACTGAGTCTTCCAAAGCGTGTGTATATTTTCATCGGGAATGCATGGACGTGTGCCCAAGGTGGTATTTTATATTTTCTTTCGTTTCTGCCAAACGAAACCCATGACCGGAAGATTTAATTTTTGCCTTCCGCCAAACACCAGAATCGATGCCCCTGTGTCTCATTTCATTATACAGTCCGTTCAAGATGAAATTTGTGATAATAATTGTCGAAATATTTATTCAGTTAAAAGCCAAATATACTATTCAAAAAAGTAGGGGATATCCAAACTGATGTTTATATTTTCGGAAAATGGTATTGGATACGCGTGATTGGACACATCAACATGTTACGAAGTTTAGTGTGGATCATGAATGTCACTGTTCCACAAAAACTTCGTGCCGGTTTTTCACACGAGCGCCGCGTTAATGTCTGTGGGGGTACGTTTTGAAAGTTTCTTTTGTACTGGACGGGCTTTTTCGGAGGTCTCATCGTTCTTTTCTTGGTATAAATTCGTTCATGAATCGTTTCTGGTCGAAACGTTACTTTTGAGGTGTGCGAAAACTGACACGTGACGAACGTTTACGTGCCATTGGCATGTTGGAGGCTGACAACAGACAGACTGAAGTGGCGCAAATTCTCAATGTTACTTAATCGGTGATTTGCAGGTTGTGGTCACGCTACCGTCAAACAGTCAATGTTGATGACAGACGTCGGTCAGGTCGTCCACGGGCGACAACTGCTGCTAAGCAGGATCGTTTCATGCGAACCACAGCATTACGTAACCGCCATGAAAGTGCCCCAGTAATTGGACAGCAGCTGCTCCGAGCGACAGATGTGCGAGTCAGTGGTAAGACTATCCTAAATCGCCTACACAGCTGGAATTTGTACGCTCGACGACCTCGAATAATTCCATGTTTGACTGAACATCACATCGCAACAAGGCGTAATTGGTGTGGAGCACGACAGCGCTGGGACAATCGTTGGTGGAGCAACGTCATGTTTTCCGAGGAATCGAGATTCACTCTCGACTTCCACAAGAGGCGAAACAGAGTGTCGCGGCAGCACAACGAACGATTCCGTGACGTAACCGTTAGGCAGCATGATCGTTTTGGTGATAGATCGGTTATGGTGTGGAGAGGCATAACCATGGCAAGCAGAACAAAGGGCGTGTCACATGGCAGTACTACCGTGACAACATGTTAGCAGCTCATGTAGTGCCATTTGCGCGACGTCACGGCCGTCGATTCATTTTCCAAGATAACAATGCAAGAGCACACAGGGTCCGTTTCGCTACAGAGTTCCTCCAGGAGCAGAACATCACTACACTGCCTTGGTTAGCACTAAGTCCAGACCTTTCACCAATCGGGCACGTCTGGGATATGCTTGGCAGGCGCCTACACCTACCAATATTCAGGAAGTCACCCTGCACTGTAGGAAGAATGGATTAACATCAGTCAAGCTGATATTGGACATTTGGTGAGGAGTCTGCCACGTCGGATCCGCGCTTGTCTTGCGAACCGAGGAGGATTTACAAGGTACTGAAATCTTGGACTGAATGTGGTAAATTCTCTGACTGACCGTCCATGTCTTCGACAGCTCAGTGCGTAGAATGTGTGCTTGTCAGACAACCAACTATCGCTGAAATCATTCACCAGATGTCACCGTGTAATGCATCAACTCTCCTTTTGATGGAAATATAAATATATTTCTTCAAAAATCTCACTTTTATCAAATACCAATTTATGCAAGGATCAGGTATCAAAAGAAAACAAGTTATAATAAATTAATATATTCTTGTCTTAAGCTCCTCGGTTTTATTCTCCTTTCTTGTAATCATCTGAAAATAAAGTCCTAACCCTTTACCCAACGCAGACGATATCAAAATTTATTATTTTAAATATAATTTTTTAAATTTAAAAAACAAAATTCAACAAAACCATATCACGTGACCCCTCAATGGAACGAGCTCGTTCCACAGAGGGGTCACAAGATATGGTTTTGTTGAAATTTTTTAAAAAATAGTATTGTTTCAGCTGCCGAATTTGCATATTACACGGGCGGATGTGTCCGATTCGTTGGGTAAGGGATTTTAACCCTTTACCCAACGCAGACGATATCAAAATTTATTATTTTAAATAACATTTTTTAAATTTTTTCAAAAAATGTCAACAGAACCATATCATGTGACCCCTCTTTGGAACGAGCTCGACGAGCTCGTTCCAAAGAGGGGTCACATGATATGGGTTTGTTGGCATATTTCGAAAAATAATATTTTTTTAGGTGCTGAATTTGTATATTACGCGGGTGGTTGCGCGCGATTCGTTGGGTAAAGGGTTAACCATTCATACCATTTATTGCCCATACAGTCAGATGCCCCTGGAAGAAATAATAAGGTACCCTGGTGCCAATACGTACCCGCAACATGGCTCAGTGGTAGACTGTTTGACTTCTATGCTATAGGTCCTCGGTACGAATCCCATTTGCGGCAACTGCGTTGTGTCCTTGGGCAAGACACTTAATCCCCAGTGCCCATGTGGGGGGCTCGGTGGCGTTGTGTACTGAGGCGTAGTAAGGCGTACTGCACATCGATGGCGCACTTGTCTGCAACCAATGCTAACCCTGCTTGTGTGGGATTAGTTTGTTGGGGAGCATGGCAGTTGCTCGACGTTGCTCGGTGGTTCTCTCCGCGTACTCCAGATTCCTCCACCCGTGAAACTGTCCGACACGAGGTGATCCTGGCTGTCGAAAGTGTCGTTAAAACCCCAATAAGTAAATATATAAATAAATAATTATCTATAAATAGGTATTGCTAATCAACTAACTCGGACTGCGTCCTCTGGAATCCTGCCCGAGAACTTAAGGGGTTTCAGCTCGTTCAGGTGACTGGACATTTTCGTTCTGAATGGTTAGTCAGCTGTAGACCCAAAAGTATTGTTGCTAATAGTAACGTTAAAAATTAAGTTGTTCTTAATCTGACGCTGCAATATTATGTTTTCATCAATGTTTAAATAACAAACAGGATTCAGATTTTATGGAGGAAAGGAAAAATAAGTTGAGAGGAATGTGAAGTTGTTTTGCCTGCGATAAAAAATGGGTGTCGCGAGGTGACCGAATTAGTGGCGGGGGGTAAATCCGATTTGTCGCGACAATAATGACTGAAACCCCAACTGGTAAAATATTCCGGCAGCATCGTCTTGATAACATAGATGGGATGTTAGTCAGTCGGGGTTATAATTCAGAACTAAGAGTTATTGAAAATTTATTTTGTATAAATACATGAACTAGTAGTGACGTGTGCTCTTTCCAACTTTTCATTTAATTAGCGCGAGCCGTACTCAAAACTGGCCATGCTGGGCACACAGCAGATCGAATTGGGTACCAGAGACTCCATTTGTGAAAACGACGATGTCTGCAGCAAGCGTCACGGACGTGACAACTGTTACTTATTCCCAGTTCCTTACTCGACATTCGTTATCAACTGAAACTCGGTTGATAACGAATGTCGAATAAGGAACACGTGTCAACCGTTACTTATTCTCAGTTCCTTATTCGACATTCGTTATCAACCGAAAATCGGTTGATAACGAATGTCGAATAAGGAACTAAGTATCTGTTGTCACGTCTCCACAAAAGTGCAAATGTCAAATGTTGTCTCGTATAATTTGAAGAGCGAATCAATAGTTGAGACACCAATACGGGCGAAATGTTCTGACGGAAAAAATTAAAGTGCGGGAAGTCTCCCCACGCCTCTTTTATTTGCGTCCCTGCTTACAGGGGCTGCATTCAAGGTGAAACAAATATTTTATTTCTTTTCTGAACTCTGCAATATTAGTTATCTTCTCTTTTTCTTGAATTATTGCGATTTTCATCACTGCTGCTGTCGCAATTACCATTTTCGTCGATGGCATTTTACTTCTAATAATGGAAGCTCCTGGCTCGGTGGCTACCCCATTGGTCGTCAAACAGAAAACGTCCAAGGTTTGATCCCCACTAGGGGTAACTGCGTTGTGTTCTTGGGCAAGGCAGTCAATCCTATCCACGCGTGGAATCCCCTAAGGCATACTGCACGTCGATGGTGCATTTGTATTCACGAAATGCTAATCCTGCTTGCGGTACGTTGTACGTTAGTACGTTGAGGAGTTAAAAAGTTGCTCGTCGCAATTCCACGGTTCTCCGGATACTCCGACTTCCTCCACCGGTAAAACTGTCCGACAAGGGGCAAAGCCGATTGTTGAATGTGTAATAAGAAACAAATAAATAAATAAAAATTTCTAGTTAGATTTTGTCAAATCAGGAGCGGAAGCGCGCTATTTCAGTAATAAAAGCAGTGATCTTTAAAGCGGTGGTTGGACAATTTCATACTACCTTGCTTGGCCAAGACATCTAAACTCGATTTCCCTCGTGGAAGGATGGGGGAGGGGACTCTGTGGACCTGTGCACTAAGGCTATTGTGTACTTGCCTTCAATCGCTGCTAACAATGCTTATACAGAGTTTGTAAGTTCTAGAGTCTGACAGTTGTCGGCCGCTGCTCGATGATTCTTTCAAGATACTCTGCTTTACTCCACCCGTTGAACTGGTTGACACGATGTGACCTTGGCGGTTGAAAGTATAATAAAACGTAACCCCCCCCCCCCCCTAAGAATTAAACCAGGGACGTAACTAAAGGGGTGTAAGTGTGAGATACCAGACAATAATTTTCCCAGTCGGAACTGTTTCCTCTAAATTGGAGTATTAGATATGGGCGCGCACTTTCAAAAAGATCACGTACTTTAATGCGAGTCTAGATTTGATACTAGAATTTATGTCAGTCGCACAGTCACTCATACAAATTGGGGCCTGTATCGTGGTATAAACACACAATACGACTCAGGCATAGTACACGGGACAGTCACTCATACACATTGGGGCATGTATCATGAATATAAACACAGAATACAGCTGAGGCATAGTACACGGGACAGTCACTCATACAAATTGGGGCCTGTATCATGGTATAAACACAGATTACAACTCAGACATAGTACACAGGACAGTCGCTCATACAAGTTGGGCCTGTATCGTGGTATAAACACAGAATACAACTCAAGCATAGTACAGGGGACAGTCGCTCACACAAATCGGGGCCTGTATCGTGGTATAAACACAGAATACAACTCAGCCATAGTACACGGGACAGCCACTCATACAAGTTGTGTTCCGCCCTCGTTGTGTTCTGTCTTAATGAGTCTGGGTAGAAAATGAAAATTTTGAGATGCTGACATTAGGACTAAAAAAGTTGAAAGTCTCTGTTTCTGGCCCTCCTGCATGGTCATTTTGGTTCCCGCATGCTCTCTTTTTATAAGCAATTGAAACTTAAAAAAAATTAAATGGTTTATATCTGATATGTTACCTAAGTTAATAAGTTAATAAAATTGATCAATTTGTCTCTTCGGTGCAACAAGGCTTTGTAATGCTAAAGCACTGCAAAGTCTTCTTGCACTCAGGAGATGAAATACACAACCACCCATGCTATTCTGTAGATTATGAGGCCTAAAACATAAAACAAACCAAGAATATGAACTTTTGGTGGTAAAGAAATAATTACCAAAATAAAACATAAAATAAAAACTTCCAGCCCACATGCAATTTTACAATAAAATAGAGAGACAGAAGATCTATTTTGTGGGCGTTATTTTCTGTTTTTCTTTCTGTCTTGTTCAGATGTCGTTTTTGACCATGTTAGGGGAGGGTTAAACTGCAAGACCTTTCTTTCAATCCAGGTAGGAAGTGTATTACCGGTAAGTGGACTACATTTAGGTTGTTACATACCTCTCTGTCTATCAAGGTGTTAAAGTATGTCACTTCTTCTGTCTTTCCTGGTAGCTTTCCTTTCTTTCTCACTGGCACAAACTTCAAGTTCAGTTCCCTGGCCAGAATTGTTGAGAACAGAAAACCCTTTGCATCTATGCCAATGATAGCTGTTGCGTGAGGGCAGTATTTAGCTATGTACTCCTTCAAAATATCTATCAGGTCTGTCAGTATACCATTATCATAAAATACTGGGAAAATATTTCTGAAATAAAAAAAACTCAACTCCTTGAACCAATCTCCACACAACGGTTTCTCCCTTGCAGCGCCTTGCAGCGGATACACCTCTGCCAGAAGTTACTGAACTTTTTACGTCCAAATTTAGATTCACGGTTTCCCCCAATCCAAAACAAAACAGGAAACGCAGACGTTCAGTTCATAAACATGGCACCACAAACACCAACAAAATCGTCGCCGGCGAAGTGTTTCTCGTGCTTGCGGACGAGTATTGCTACTATTTTTAAGTTAAGTAACCCACGGTGCAGAAAAGAAAATGTTCAAATGAAGCTCAAGTTACTTAGTTTTAACAATTGCACACAACGTTGCAGTGCTTCATCAAACTCCATGCCGATTGTCGTCTGGGAATTAGATGACACGTGCGTTTATTTGTTTACAAATATCATCTGATTGTCGGTGTATTCTTACTCGGACTATATTTATTTCACTTTCCCCAATTTCTCATTGATTCAAGCAGTATTTTTGAAAATTCCCTCTCAGGTAATAAAACCTGTTTAATTAAAAATCGGACTGATTTGAATTTATGAACCCGTACAGCACGATGCCCAATCTGCAAGATTCTTGCAGATTCGGTAACTTCTGGCAGAGATGTATCCCCGCTGAAAGGGAGAAATCATTGCGTGGAGATTGTCCTTGAACGCTAGCGGCCTTTTTTTCCGGCCAGGAACATGATACTTCATAACGTCATTGTATAGGATGGCTGTTCAGTAAACGTGTGGGGTAGACCAATCAATATTTTCAACGCGCAGCCTCGGGGCTGCACGTTGAAAATATTGATTGGTCTACCCTAGATAATGAATATGGGCTCTTCTAATTGATGCCATTGAACTGGCATGGAAGATACCACTAGAGTTCAAAGGGTTTTAATTTGTATTCAGTAACCACTACACTGCAAAAATAAAGGTTCTTTTAAAACCAAAACTGGTTCTATCTTGTCCCTGAGATGGAACCAGTTTAGTTTAAACAGTATTTATTTCAAATCAAATAAATTTACCAAGATTAGCATTCAGTTTTAAGAATAATACATGAACTGAAGTAGATTCAGCAGTAAACTTGGAGCTTATTCAACGCAGTCGCCAAACATTTTGAAACAAAGCGAATATAAATACCTGGTATATTGGTTCTGAACAGAACCAAAAACTGGTTCGATATGCCAACTGTTCATATCTCGTTTGCTTAATAATGATTTGAGACAACCTCGTATAAGCTCTAAACTTACTGCTGAAACCCCCTCAACTTATGTTTAATTCTGTTAATATTTAATGTTAATCTTTATGAATTTATTTTTATGAATTTATTTGATTTGAAATAAATACTGTTTAAACAGAACTGGTTGTATCTCATGGACAAGATTAGAACCAGTTTTGGTTCTAAAGAGAACCTATATTTTTTTGCAGTGTAGGCTGTAACGAATATTCGAGTGATCGTTTACAGCATAATCGATTAGAATTTTTTTAGTCGAATTATCGGTAAAAATTTACTCCCCTTACATGCACGTTTAGAAATTGAACGTTCGTGTATCTTCGCACTGAGAAAAGTTCAAAATTTTGGCAATATATTAAAAAGATTTTCCTGATCGAGCTCGTTCCAATGAGGGGTCAAAACCTATGTTTTTGTGACAAAAAATGAAAAAAATTAGTTATTCAAGAATTTGTTTTGCAAGTGTCGTCTGCTTTTCATGCTAGGTAAGTAGTAGAGCTTTTTAGTAGTAGAGCTTTATTTGCAGCACATGTATTTACATAAGACTAAGTTCTACACAAATGTACTAATCATTTTATGAAATATTTATACATTATAAGAAGATATTCAGCATACATGTTCTGCAGGGAATGGCCTAGCCAGATTGGCTGTCTTCCTGTCATTCCCTGTGGTGTGTTTGTGGATTGCATGAATGGATACAAGTAAATATAAGAAATTAGTATTGATGAACGACTTATATGCACGTTGGTGATGAGGGCGTGGCGAGGTAGAATGGACGTTTCACACTTGTGTTATCGATAATGGATGAAAAGATAATATATAAATATATCGTCCTTCCACCCAGCATCGGCCACAAAAGTGTATATGAAAACATACATAGACACACATATACATATATTTTTGCATATATACGAGTGTGCACAAGTGGGCAAGTATATATATGTAATGGCCTATGGTCTCACCTATTAAACACGGGAATATCAATTAATGGAAGATCCGTGAAGTTGCAAATGCTTGAATTTAATTCATGTACATACATACACACATGTAACCGTGCTCACATACACACAATGCATTAGCATCGAGGTATACGGAAAGAACCTATATGTGGGGCTCCACAAAGTAGGATGTGGTTTAGTAATGGCGATTACAGTCCTTGCAGTTAGTATCATTACAGTTTACTTCACTGGGATATTCTTCCAACATTTGTCTTATTATAGTTTTTTTAAATTCATTTCTGTTTGATAAATTAGTTATACGTTTGTCCATACTGTTCCATGTTTTGGGAAAGAGGCTAACAGGGAGTAGATCTAAAGATTTATTTCTTGTGTTCTTTACTTGGAGGCCACCAGAGTGTCTAGTGGCTAGTCCAGGCGTGGCCCTTTCACTGAAATAGTGATCAAATGTTGCCGGAAGGTGCTTGTGTTTCCAGTCGTGTACGAATAGCATAACATGCAAAATGTGGAGGTCCTTGAGTTTTAGAATTTTATCCTTTCGAAATAAAGGATCGGTATGGGCTCTGTATTTTTTGTTGTTTATAATTCGAAGTGCACGTTTCTGCAAGAGAAATAATTTATTGATAGCTTTTGAGTGCCCCCATATATCTGTATTCCATATAGGAAATAACTATGTACAAGAGCATAGTATAAGGAAAGTAATGCGCGGTGGGGCAAAACGTTTTTAACTCTGCTAATTACATTAAGAGATCTGGAAACTTTAGAGCAGAGTTGTGAACTATGTAATTTGTAGGTCAGTTTGTCGTCGATATGTATTCCAAGAAATTTTACTGCGTTCTCATTTTCTGTTGATCCCACCCTTCCTACTTGGTCGTTATTAAGGAAAATTCTTAAGTTGATACTTTTACGTTGTGGGGGGTTAATTAGTATAAACTTACTTTTATTTGCGTTTAACTTTAATTTGTTTGTGGAGCACCATATGTGGACGTTCTCTAGTTCGGCGTTAATTGTTTCAGACAGACCATCAATGTCATGACCTGATGAGTACACTGTCGTGTCATCGGCAAATGACAGTAGATTAAGGGAAGTTGAGTTGGATATATCATTAATATATAATAAGAACAGTATTGGTCCCAAAATCGAGCCTTGTGGGACGCCACAACTAATGGAGGTTGAGTTTGATTTATATCCTGAGCATTGTACTAAGTGTGTTCGCTCGCTGAGGTAGTCCCGGAACCAACTATTGCAGAGACCCCTGATGCCGTAGTGGTTCAATTTTCCCAGGAGGATTTCGTGATTGATTGTATCGAACGCTTTGGATAAGTCGAGGAAGACGGCCAAGGTACTGTCTTTAGTTGTTTTATTCTTTTCGTATGCTATGTGTTCAAGCATTTTCAGAATGGGCTGAATGGTTGTGTGACCTTTCCTAAAGCCAAATTGTTTGGAATATAAGATCTTATTACTTTCTACAAAACATATAAGTCTTTTTAACATAATTTTTTCCAAATTTTTTGAAAATACGGGAAGTAAGCTAATAGGCCTATAATTGTTTAGTATGTGCCTGTCGCCTGATTTAAAGATTGGGGTTACCTTTGCTATTTTCATTCTTTTAGGGACTATACCTGTCTGAAAGGATAGGTTGATGATATCTGAAATTGGAAGGGCTATTTCTTTAGCAACATGTTTTAGAAGAAATATCGAAATCTCGTCGCAATCCTTGCTCTTTTTGGGCTTAAAGCCTTTGATTATATCTATTACTTCGTCTGGACATGTCGGGGATATGAAAAAACTATTCTCGAAATTTCCTGTCAAATAATCCGTGTAGATCGTGGAAGTGGCAGGTATTTCCGCGCTAGTTAATCGTCCTATACTGGAAAAAAAGTTATTGAATTCTGCAGCTATATCCTGAGGGTGGGAGTATTCAGTGTTGTCAGTTTTGATGTACGTTACTGAATGTAGGTTTGTATTAGATTTCTGAATAGCCTCGTTTAGTATTTGCCTGGTTTTTTTCATATTATTCTTATTTTTCTCTAAGATTGCGTTATAATAATCGGCCTTACGTCTACGTTTGATCCTGTTAAAGTTTTAACCCTTTACCCAACGTAACGGCCAAAACCGGCCAGCGCGATTCTCAAAAATCGCCATTGAATTTTTATTATTTTTTCATTTTTTGTCTCAAAAACATAGGTTATGACCCCTCGTTGGAACGAGCTCGTCGAGCTCGTTCCAACGAGGGGTCATAACCTATGTTTTTGAGACAAAAAATGAAAAAAATTAGTTATTCAAGAATTTTTTTTGCGAGTGTCGTCTGCTTTTCATGTTAGGTAAAGTTTTGAACATATGTTTTGTAGCATGTGACGTTCTCAACTGTAGGTTGCCTGAGCTGCTTTTTATATAGTTCTTGCTTTACACGGGAGGATTTTAAAAGTCCGTTTGTCATCCAGGGCTGCTGTTTGACAAACGTCCTTGAGACATTTGTCTTTTCCAAAGGGAAATGTGATTGGAATGATTCCCTGAAGAAATCTATGTAAGCATTATATGCATCTTCTGGGGATGCGAAGTCAGGTTGTTGTCTAAAGCTGTACCGTGCTAGTGTAGCTTTGAATCTGTTATATTTGACAGGGGAAGTTTCTGGTGGGTGAAGGACTCCTAGTGTTTTGGTGTTTAACACCAATTTCAAGATAGAATGTTGCAAAGTGATCGGCCAGGTCCGTTATTATTATCCCGGTTTTAATGTTTTCGTCAAAACAGTTTGTGAGTATGTGATCAATCAGAGTTGCTGAATGATCCGTAATCCTAGTTGGTTTCGTTATAGCAGGGATGAAACCGTGGCTAAGTATTGTGTCTATATATTCGTTAGTCTGTGGGTGCTGGGAGATTTTCAAGAGATCGATATTGAAGTCTCCGATAAGAAAGCATTTTTTGTTTTCGCGACTGATCTGGTCAGCAACATCATTAATGGAGGATATAAAATGATTAATATCAGCATTAGGAGCGGTATTGGGTCTGTATACTACCCCTACTATTGTACTGCGTTTATGTTTCTGGGGTAATTCTACGAACAACGTTTCACAGACGTGCGGTATAAATATGGACAGATCTGTGCGAAGTTTATATGCGATCCCATTTTTAATGAAAAGACCCACCCCACCCCTTCCATCGTCGGTCCGAGTATTACTGAGCAGGCTTTGATAGCCAGGGAAGGTGTAAGATATATTGTCATTCAGTTTCCATACCTCTGTCAAACCAATCAAGTCAAATAGATTTTGGTTTTTTGAACGTTACTGATCAGATCTATTAATGCATCCCAGTGGGCACTGAGGCTTCTGCAGTTGATGCAGAATATTGACTGAGTTATGTCATAACCAGAAAACGTTTTACAAAACTCGTTTGGCATGAAATATGGGCATTCAATTTCAGTGATAGCACAGTCCGTGTCATCATTGGTCGCATCACTCATCAGTCTGTTGTATTTACTTATAAAGTTGAAATTCGCATCGGTCTCTACCTCATGGAGCAATATGCTACCCGCCATTGCTATATATAAAGGTGGCAATAATTAAAGCTACAGCAGAAGTCAATGTATACATACAAGTCAGATTAAGTAAAATTTGAATGCAATCCACAAACACAACTTTAAGTGGGGAGACTATGTACAGGAGGAAAGGCAACAACCACTGTTGTTGCAGAGTGAGGATGTTTGTCATCAAACATGCATGCTGAGACTGTGGTGTATGTGGGTTGTAGAAACATGTATTTGATTTTAGTGAATACAACAGTATCATTGTGTAATGATCGTGTAATGCTTATAGAAAGTATGAGATTAAATTTCAGAGAAAGGATGCACAGGGGAAAATCAAATGACAGAATGGATGGGATAGAATGAAAGTCTGCGATTGTGCTGTCTGGCACTACACAAGTATATTCTCAGTTAATAACGTATTGTTGGTGGAGGAAGAGATTGTTGGGAAGACATGACGAGAGAAAGAGAGTTATAGAAAGAGAGAGAGAGAGAGAGAGAGAGAGAGAGAGAGAGAGAGAGAGAGTGTGGGGGGGGGGAGAAAGAGAAGGAAAGAGAGAGAGAGAGAGAGAGGGGAAGAGTGGGAATATATACTCAGTTATTAACATTATATTACTAAGAGTAGAAAAGCCAGGGAGATGTAAGGGGCAGTGGCAGAATCTATTGTACTGGAGACAGAGAAGTGAATTGAATTAAGAGAGATAATATATTCTCAAACCAAGATGTTGTATTTTGGGGAAAAGGACACGGTGGAGAAATGTAGGGAGGGGCAGAGTGAAAAAAATGGGAGTAGAAGAAACAAGAAAATATAGAGAGGGGGAGGGGGGAGAGAAAAGGAGAAATGGGCACGATGCAGAAATGTAGAGAGGGACAGAGTGAAAGAGTGAAAAAATGGGAGTAGAAGAATAGGAAGAGACAGAGAGGAGGAGAGGGTGAGAGAAAAGGAGAAAGGGAGAACGCAGAATACTGCTAATATGAGGAAGGAGAAAGAGACCGGGCTAAGCCCAGTGATCGAGAATCCCAGGCTAAAGAGAGACCTAGTTACACCCAGTGAATGAAAATCCTAGGCGAATGGAAGATGATGGGTGGGGAAAATGGAATAGAGAGAGAGAGAGAGGGAGAGGGAGGGGGAGGGAGAGGGAGGGGGGGAGGGGGGAGGGAGGGATGGGGAGGGAGAGGGAGAGAGAGGGAGGGAGAGGGAGAGGGAGGAAGAGGGAGGGAGAGGGAGAGGGAGGAAATTAAAGAGGAAATTAAAGAGGTAGAGGTACACACGTAATATAAACATGAGTGTATTTATAATTACAGATAAGCAAAAGCATGCAAACAAAATGTAACAATATAATACAAGTATATTATCGTTTGAGCACTCAAGACCGATTTTTCGGTCCAGGGCAGAATTTTCTCCCCATTTTTGTCTCATTGCAGGAGGTCTATACACTGGGCGTCGACAATAAAATAATAACAACAGTGTGCAGCCGACCGATTGCACACTGCAGCCATTATTATGTTTACTCTGTGTATTAATATTGGACCGCCCCATCTCACTGTAAGTGAACACAAGGACGTTACCGTTCCAGGGAACGACTATTTAAGAACGGAGCATAAAATTTATTCAGTGGAACTGTTGTTAATTGGGCTCACACATGTCGCATGTCAGTGATGTTTCCCATTCTTTAGTGTCGATCTGCGTTGTTGGCACTTGTTGCTGCTTCTCAGCAGTCATGTTGACCGGTCGTTGACACATCGGGTAATTCTATAAAATTTCTTGACTGCCTCTTTACAGGTCTGACTCAGCTCGGGTGTAATCCCTGGAGCGAGGCAGGAGAGAGCAATAAAACGGAATATGGAGAGTGAGAGGGAGACCGAGTTGAGTCCAATGCAAGGTGAATGGGAGTGGTGGGAGGGGGGAATCGAAGGGAGAGAGAGAGAGAGAGAGAGAGAGAGAGAGAGAGAGAGAGAGAGAGAGAGAGAGAGAGAGGTACATTCATAATATAAACATGAGTATATTTATAAATATGGTTATGGAAAAAATGCAAACAACACACTCGAATATAACACAGGTATTTAGTAAGACCCTCAGGACCTAAAAACTCTCAGGACCGATTTTTCGGTCCAAGGCATAATTTTCGCCTTATTTCTCATTGAAGGAGATCTATCCACGGTACTTCGACGATAGAATATATGCTGCAGTGTGGAGCCGCTCGACTGCACATCGCAGCTATTATTTTATTATTTCTGTATATTACTGGACTACCCCATCTTACTGTAAGTGAACACAAAGGTGATATCATTCAAGTTAACGGGGGTTCAATAACATATTACTGGACTACCCCCGTCTTACTGTAAGTGTACACAAAGGCGATATCATTCAAGTTAACGGGGTTTCAAAAACAGAACACAAAACGTTATTTTGTGCGACTGTTACCGATTTGACTCTCACAAGTCGCATGTCAGTGGTATTTCGCGTTGTTTAGTGTCGATCGGTATGTTTGGCACTCGTTGCTTCTTCACAGCAGCCATGGCGCTAACTGGTAGTTGACACATGGGATACTTTGTTAAGATTTCTAAACTGCCTCTCAGCCGCTCTGACTCAGGGCGGATGTGATCTCTGGAGCGAGTCAGGAGGGATAGAGGGAGGACGCGGAATACTGTTAATATGGGGGTGGGGGGGGGGGGGGAGTGAGTTAATCAGGGCGGATGTGATCTCTGGAGCGAGTCAGGAGGGATAGAGGGAGGACGTGGAATACTGTTAATATGGGGAGGGAGGGAGTGAGTTAACCCAGTGAATGGGAATGCTAAGTGAATGGGAGATAATGAGAGAGAAAACGTGGAGAGAGAGGGGGAGATAGCGGGAGAAGGAGAGAGAGAGAAAGAGAGAGAAAGAGAAAGAGAGAGGGGGAGGGTGGAGAAGAGAACAGAGTGAGATTGAGTGGGTATAGGTACATCGCGATATAAACATTTGTATATTTATAAATCTTGATAAGAAAAAATACGAGCAAAGCATTCGAATATATCAATATAGCATAAGTATTTTTACCCTATAACTCTTAAGACCGATTTTGGTCCCCCCCCCCCCCCCCCCCCCCCCCCCCCCCCCCCCCCCCCATCCCTATCTCATTATAGGAGTCTGGAAAACACAAAAATACTGTGATAAGGTATTTTAACTGTAGCAATTACACATGGCAGAGTTCGAAGATTTCCCTACGAGAATAGCAGGCACGCCGAAGAGGGGCAGGATTTGAAGAAGAAAACTAGCCAGGATTAACCCTTTACATATTGTAGTTAGTCTGTTTTACGCTGTCTACAATCTATTTCCCAGAAAATCAAAAAAAATAAGAATCATTGTTAAAAAAATAAGAATCATTGTTTTGGGTTTGTTTTTTCCCCCAACCACTTTCTATTACCCCTCGTTGGAAAGAACTCAACCCATCGCGCTCGATCAAACGAGGGCCACCAGTCAGGATTTGTGGGGAAAAAAACAACAAATCCTGAATATGGCGAGTTATTAATATTAAGCTATAATTAAGTGGATAATGCCGATGTGTTATGTGAAAATCAACTTTTAGAGTGTGTTTTGCCTACGTAGATCCCGAGAAACCTTCTAGCTGGCGATCGATTGCTGCACGTGCCGCTAAGCAGTGGAGGGGAGAGAGAAAGAGAGAGATATGTGAATCATCGCGCTCGATCAAACGAGGGCCACCAGTCAGGATTTGTGGGGAAAAAACAACAAATCCTGAATATGGCGAGTTTATTAATATTAAGCTATAATTAAGCGGATAATGCCGATGTGTTATGTGAAAATCAACTTTTAGAGTGTGTTTTGCCTACGTAGATCCCGAGAAACCTTCTAGCTGGCGATCGATTGCTGGACGTGCCGCTAAGCAGTGTGAGAGGGTGGGTGTGAGAGGGGGAGGGGAGAGAGAAAGAAAGAGATTTGTGAATACGTTGTATGAGGGCTTAATTATGCTTAGTTTCAAAAATAGCTGTCCGACTGGCTAAATCGAACAGGCATGTCCCGAGAATTATCATTTATCCGACTACGGGTTCCTTGTATGGGGGAAATTGACGAGGCACTACTGATAATTCTGTCCAAGTCCGATTCTGTTCTGAATCTGTGTATTTTATCATCCAGTGTTTTAACCATAAGCTTTCCATTGAAACACCAAGAGTTTTTAGCTACTGGTGATCGAAAGGCCTTTTGCAGTAGAAAATTGTTGAGCTGGGTGACGTCATCCGTTATACTGAGTCCAGATCCTTTTAATTTTTTTCGATTTTTTGTCACTTCTACCTTCGCTCGACGGGACGTAAATTTAATCAAAATTGGTCTCTGTGGCTTGTTGCGGTTTCGGGTATTTACTCGATGGGCAATGAAAATATCTGATATTGAAATATCCGCATCCAATCTGGTTTTACAAAGATTAACGACAGTATCCGTACACTGTTCGATAGTCTCGCCAGCTGGTTCCTCTACCCCCGTATAGGCACACGCTGTCTTGTCGGGTGTATTGCTCCAGATCATTAATTTCATAGCGCTGAGACGTAATTTGATCACGTAATTCAATGTTCTCCGCGGCTAGATCCTTATTTTGAGGCAGTTCCTCATCTCGCGCTTTTTCAAGTTCAAACACTCTTCCCTCTAGTATATAAATTTTCTTGCACAGAGAATCAAGAATATTGGTTTTAAAGGTTTCCAAATCGGCCCTATTTACAAGATTCTCCGAATGTGTCTTAAAATTCGCGGCAGGTTTTGAGCTAAGTAAATCGATACTCTTTACGATTGTGCTAAGTTGTGCCTCAATACGCCTTAGTCTTTCATCGGTGGACAGGGAGGACCCCCTGCCCTGGAAATGCATCTGGTAACGTACTGCTGATTTCTAAAGCCTCTGTGCCGAAGAATTCATTCATTGTCAATTGTTTTTTTAGGGGTTGGATTGAAACTTTCCTCACACTCAATAACTGAGGAAGATCTGTTAGAATTCTCCTTGCGACGATCAGTATTTTTCCTTTTCTTCCCCATTTTGAAAACAAATTCTAGAAACAAATGTTCTCGTCTGGATTATGGATTGTAGATTATAATTTTCTAGGTAGTGTTATTGTTTATATGATTATATATTTATGTTTATTCTGAACAAATCTAAAAGTTTCTTTGTTTTTCTCTCTTTAACAAATAACTTGTCGGCTTTGCACAACGGTAATTAATGAATGTCGACAACTGTTCACACTGTTCACTCATCACGTTACATGGAACAATGGTTGTAGTGGCGCAGAACACCTTACGTCACCTGTGCATTCTATTGACTCCAACGTGAGTAGATTTTCTTAAAGGGTTAAAGGCTGCAGTAAATAAACTCATGTTAGGGAATATTCAGCCCCATTATAAAACTAGAGAAGCAGACTCACTGTGATCAGTAAATTCGAATCTGCGTGAAAATGATGAAAGCATCAGCGCTAAACAATGAAGGATGAGAATTTAGGGAGACTTATTTTCGGAAGTAAAAATACTTTTAAAGAAATCAGAAATGTGTTTTTTGTAAACATCATTTAAAGATTTCATACAGTAATCAGATAAAATATTTGAAAAAACAGAAATAACGTCTGTGCGGACTGCATTGTATTTATAATATATTCCATAAAGGAATCAGACGAGAGATTGAAGAAATCAGAAATATACTGTTGTTTTCGAAGTGTTTCATGCGAAAAACATAATTGATTTGCACGAAAACTGAAATTCTGCACTGAATGCCCCCCTCCCCAATTTCAAAACCTGTTTTGGACCCAGGTCAAAATGTCTGATATGAAAGTGTGTTCTGCTTTCAAAATTGTGACTGTGAAACCGTTTCAAAATTACGGTGGCAGATTTAGGCCACCCTCAGCACTTTTTTTATATCTCGAGATCTCGAAATAATATCTCAAGATCTCGAGAAACTATCTCAAGATCTCGAGATAATATCTCGAGATGAGCACATATAATCGGTGTCACCCTTTGATCATTAGTAGGAATTCACTCAAACTGTTTATTCACTTGCCGTATTTTTTCCAACTGCAACATATTTGTGCCCCCCCCCCCCCTCCCCCATGACAATTACACGAATCCACTCCTGTCACTCAGAAAACTTATCAACCAATTTACCTTGCTGCGAAGTTATGAGAGCCCACCAAATCTCAGTCTAGCACTAATATAAACCGAGTCCCGTCATCCGAACTTGCACTTGCTGGTGTCTTGTTCCCACTCCAATCCAAAAGTGTCAACCTAGCACCCGGTACCTCCCAATACCTACTGTAGTGCCTGTTACCAGAAAAACACAACGTTTTCTCACTACTTTACAGTATGAAAAGTTTGTGTCTGTCTAACACTCCAAATCCAAAGTGTTGATCCAGCACCCGGTACCTCCTAATGCATACTGTAGTGTTTTTTTTACACTAAAACTTAACGTCCCATGCTGATTGTAGTGATGTTTACCCTAAAACACAAAGTTTACTCATTACTTTACAAAACACACACCCAAAAATACCAAATATTTCCTGCCAGCTCCACATTGAATTGAGTGATTTTTACCACAACTCACAGTTTAATCACTACTTTACAAGACACAGACCCGTACATACCAAATAGCTTCCCCAGCTCCACGCTGAAAGATTTCATCGCCACTCCTTCTCCCCATTTTTGACCGAGCAAATCGACGGTGCTACCCGACGTATAATAGCCCTATACCAGCGACAGCTGTAAACCAACCCTAGGATTCCCTTTCCTCTCGTTGGTTTGAAAAGTCTGGATTAGGCGTAATTAGTTACCTCCTGCGGATACTGCTTCCAGACGAGTGACTGAGGACGTCACGTATTACCAACGTCAGTGTTAGAAAATGGCTTGTCCTGTACAAAAGTGCAGATGCTAGACAAAACCGCGAATTTATGATCAATACCCAGCAATCTCCTGACACCCAGGCGTCGTTCTCACAATTACACACCCAAATTGAAACCCATAACCCTGAGCCCAAGAGGCGAATAGAATTACTCCTCCTGTGAATCCCAAACGTGGCAGGACGGGGCATGACTAACATTGTTTCCACACAAAACCCAATTACATATGAAAAGATTGACCTGTCGCCCGACAAGTCTCAACTGTCCATACACCTTTCACACCCGATTCTCGGTATCTCCGAACAAATGAAGCCCCCTCAACGTCGTTTACTGCCACCCTAAACCAGCTACAACATGGCACCCCCAGTTAACAATACGATTCTCCGTGATCCCATACTCTCACCCGGTCACAGGAGAGCCCCCCCCCCCCCCCCCCCGTACTTGTGACCCCCCACCTTCAACGTCAACTCATGAACCGATTGTAATACAGGACATCCCGTATCATAAGATTGATTGGTCCTGGGGGCGCCATGGCTCAGTAGGTATAGATGCAAGCTACAAGCCGAGAGGCCCTTGGTTCGGCAACCGCGTTGTGTCCTTGGGCAAGACACTTCACCCTCATTGCCTACGTGAGGGCACGGTGGTGTTGTGTACTAAGGCGTACTGCCCGACGATGGTGGACCTGTCTTGAACCAATGCTGACCCTGCTTGTGTGGAGTTAGTATGTTGAGGAGCTGGCAGTTGCACACCTTTGCTCGGTGGTTCTCTCCGGGTACTCCGAATTCCTCCACGCGTAAAACTGTCATGGTCATGATTAGCCACTGTGCAGAAATATGTGACCTTGAACAACAAATAAATATATTGATTGGTCCCCTATGTTCTTACCGGCTTAAACCCATACCAACCTGGGAAACCTCAATTTCGCCATCCATGGGAGCATAGTTCCAGCAGGACCACGTGCCACAGACCACTCCCTCTTAACTCACAAGGTGACACAGACACGCAACCGATTTATGAGAGCAACATCTTGCCCACCCAAACCCCAACAGCGCATCACACCATTGATTTGTCCTCCGACAACATCCAACTATGAATACGCTTTTCTTACTCCTCCAGGGTGACTCCCAACAATACCCCTCAAAAACGACACCACTGCGAACCACCCTGCAATGATAGTTGAACCTCAAACCCGTGAACATACCACCCGGTTTGACCTATCGCTGATACAGCGCCCAAAAAAATGTTTGACCCAATTGGCGGTCCTCCAAAATAAGCGAAAATGCCTCTGCCGCCAAACAGTGAATCCCTCAATGTTGTGTTGAAAAAATGTTCCAGCGACATTGAAACAACAAGTAGCACCCCACTTTCTATTTTGCTACTCCAGGCCCCATAAAGGGATTTCCTCCCAAATATACCCAAGTAGCATCCCCACCGTAGATCTGGCCATTTGGTGCCTCCCCATACCCTATATCAAACAAACCCCTCTCGGGGCGAAACAACAGTTTCCCTTCCTCCTAGTACCCCAAGAAATAAGAGGGTCCATCCTCCAGAGGATTCAATCCTGTCGATCATTTAAGGGAAAAATGCTCCCATTACACGAGAGCATCGCCTATCCCTACCAAGTTATAACCCATCCACCCCCCTCCTTTTTGCTACTCCCTTTCCCACAAAGGACCCCTTTCCCGGCTGACCTGAGTAGCTCCCTAGAACCCCGATTTACCGGCAATCTGGGGCCTCTTGGTGCCTATATGCCCTCCTCCTCGGATAGTTCTGCCCAGCTTGGGGTACATCACCACCTCCTTTTCTTATCTGTGTCTAAACACTGAAAGGTCTAGAAAACTCTCTCATCCTATTGCTGCATATGGTAGGTAGATATCTGTTAGATGAAGGCCTGTGTGCCTAGAAATGTTTGCAATTTTCATAATAAAATTCTTCCCAATCTTCACTGTCATATTTGAATTAACAGCATTCTCCCTGCCAGCTCATGTTGCGACTATATCAGCCCTATTGGTGGAGAAAACGCATAAATGCGTTCAAAACTAATGCCAACTATTGTTGGGAAGATGAGTTGACCATGTCAGAAACCGCAAACCGAATGCCCTTGGAATGTTTTCCTAGAGTCTGAACAAACAACTCATCAAGAACGAAAAGTGAGACGAATATATATAACATTGAAAGGGCCACGCAAGTTCGTGGTTCCAAATTGTTTTTATTATTTTATTACCATAAAAAACTATTTTAGCTTATTTATATGGTAAACATTCCGTTGTCGAGGACCATTTTTTAGCACTTCTGGGCATTTCGTATGTGACCCCGAGAATTTACATAGGTATTTTGACACGGGGAATGTCATGCAATTGGTTTTATATAAAAAAAACATTTTTGAAACACGAACCTGCGTGGCCCTTTAAATGTTATATATATATATATACTTCTCACCTTCCTTTCTTGATGATTAGTTTGTTCAGACTCTTAGAAAAATTCGAAACGCAATCGGTTTAGGGCTTCTGACATGGTCAACTCACCTCCCCAACAATAGTTGGTATAAGTTCTGAGCGCATTTATGTGCTTTCTCCACCAGTCGGACTGATATAGTCGCTATATCAGCTAGCAGGGAGAATGCTGTTAAACCCCAATCATTAATTCAAATATGACAGTGAAGATTGGGAAGAATCTTATGAAAATTGCAAACATTTCTGGGCACACAGGCGTGCATCTAACAGATCCCTACCTACCACACGCAGCATTTGGATGAGAGGTTTCTAGAATTTTCAGTGTTTAGACTCAGATTGGAAAAGGAGGTGGTGATGCACCCCAAGCTAGGCGGAAATCTTCGGGGAGGAGGGCATATAGAGACCAGGGGACATAAGATTGCCGGTAAATCGGGAGCTACTCGGGTCTGTCGGGAAAGGGGACCTTTGTGGGAAAGAGAAAAGCAAAAAGGAGGGAGTGGATGCGTTTTAACCTGGTAGGGAGCGGGTATGTTTCTCGTGCAATGAGAGCATCTTTCCCTTATATGATTGGCAGGATTCAATCCTCTGGAGGAGGGTCCCTCTTACTTCTTAGGGTACTAGGAGGAAGGGAAACTGTTGTTGCGTCCCGGGAGGGGTTTGTTTGATATATAGGGTGTAGGGAGGCACCAAATGGCCAGTTAATCTACGGTGGGGATGCTACTGTGGGCATATTTGGGGAGGAATCCCTTTATGGGACTGGGAGTGGCAAAATAGAAAGTGGGGTGCTACTTGTTGTTTCAAATGTCGCGGGAACATCTTTTCAACACAACATTACGGGGTTCACTGTTTAACGAGGGGGGGGGGGGATACTTTCGCTTAATTGGGAGGACCGCCAATTGGGTCAAACATTTTTTGGGAGCTGTAGCAGCGATAGGTCAAACCGGGCGGTATGTTCACGGGTTTGAATTTCGACTATCATTGCAGGGTGGTTCGCAATGGTCTCGTTTTGAGGGGTATTTTTGGGAGTGCCACTGGAAGAGTATGAAAAGTGTATTCATAGTTGGGTTTTGTTCGAGGACAAATCAATGGTGTGATGCTCTATCGGGGTTTGGGTGGACAAGATGTTGCTCTCATAAACTGGGTGTGTGTGTGTGTCATTTTGTGAGTTAAGAGGGAGTGGTCTGTGGCACGTGGTCCTAGTGGAACTATGCTCTCATGGATGGCGAAATTAAAGTTTCGCGGATTGGAATGGGTTTCGGCCGGTGAGAACATAGGGGACCAATCAATCTTATGGGACGGGATGTCTTGTATTACTGTCGGTTCATGAGTTGACGTTGGGGGTGGAGGTCACAAGTACTGGGGGGGGGGGGGGGGGGAGTCCCTTGCGAGCGAATGCGAGTATGTGATCACGGAGGATCGTATGGTTAATTGGGGTGTCATGTTGCAGCTCGTTAAGGGTTGAGAGGGCTTCATCTTGTTCGAAGATACTTGGAATCGGGTTCAAGTTGTCCTTCTATATATGCGCGGGACTATATACATCACCATTGGAGTTGTCACTTTCGGGTATGTCTCTGGAAGAGTGTGAAAGGTTTATGGACCGTTGAGACTTGTCGGGCGACACGTCAATCGTTTCGTTACTCCATGTAACTGGGTTGTGTGTGGAAACAATGTTAGTCATGCCCATCCTGCCACGTTTGGGATTCACAGAAGGGTGGAGGGGGGGGGGGGGGATTCTATTCGCCTCTTGGGCTTAGGGTTATGGGTTTCAATTTGGGTGTGTAATTGTGAGAACGGCTCATGGGTGTCAGGAGATTGCTGGGTATTGACCATAAATTCACGGTTTTGTCTAGCATCTGCAGCCTTGTACTGGGCAAGCCCTTTTCTAACACTGACGTTGGAAATACGTGAGGTCCTTAATCACTCGTCCGGAAGCAGTGTCCGCAGGAGGTAACTAGTTCCGCCTAATCCAGACTTTTCAAACCAACGAGATGAAAGGGAATCCGAGGGTAGATTTGTAGCTGTCGCTGGTGTAGGGTTATTAAAAATCGGGTAGCACCGTCGATTAGCTCGGTCAAAATGTATGCGGGAATGGGGTTAAACTTATGCTGTATGTCTCAGTCAGCAAAGTGGAAAGTAGGTGAAAAATCCACCAAGGGAGTGGGGATGAAATCCTTCAGCGTGGAGCTGGGGAGCTATTTGGTATTTACGGGTCTGTGTCTTGTAAAGTAGTGAGTAAACTTTGTGAGTTGTGGTAAAATTCACTCCATTCAATGTGGAGTTGGAAGGAAATATTTGGTGTTTATGGGTGTGTGTGTGTCTTGTAAAGTAGTGAGTAAACTTTGTGTTTATGGGTAAACATCACTACAATCAGCATGGGGCTGGGAGGAAAAGAAGTGAGAAAATGGTGAGTTTTAGGGTAACAAACACTACAGTATGCACTAGGAGGTATCGGGTACTGGATCAACACTTTGGATTTGGAGTGTTAGACAGACACAAACTTCTCATCTTGTAAGTTAGCGAGAAAACGTTGTGTTTTGGGGTAAAAGGCACTACAGTAGGTACTGGGTGGTACCGGGTGCTAGGTTGACACTTTTGGATTGTAGTGGGAACAAGACACTAGCAAGTGCAAGTTCGGATGACGGGACTCGGTTTATATTAGTGCTAGACTGAGGTTTGGTGGGCTCTCATAACTTCGCAACAAGGTAATTGGTTCATAAGTGTACTGATTGACAGGAGTGAATTCCTGTAGTTGTCATGGGGACACAAATATGTTGCAGTCAGAAAAGATGCGACAAGCGAATAAACAGTTTGAGTGAATTCCTACTAATGTTCAAAGGGTGACACCGTTTATATATGCTTATCTGGAGATATTATCTCGAGATCTTGAGATATTATCTCAAGACCTTGAGATATTATCTCGAGATCTTGAAATAGTTTCTCGAGATCTTGAGATATTATCTCGAGATTTTGAGATATTATCTCGAGATCTTGAGATATTATCTCGAGATCTTGAGAAATTATCTCGAGATAGTTTCTCGAGATCTTGAGATATTATCTCGAGATCTCGAGATAAAAAAGTATTGAGGGTGGCCTAATTCAGCCACCGTACAAAATGTTTCGCAACATGCTATCAATATCCGCAGGTTGACTCACCTTGGCACATATTTTGAACTTTCAATGAGTTTCAGCTTGATTTTCAAATGTTGCAAGTTGATAGTGTCATACCATTCATGATATATCAGCATAACGATCTTTCAAAATTTATGGCTGTCTGTTGTCTTTAACTTTAGTTTATACCCTGCGCTAAAAAGTGAACCAAACATTTGCAAAGAGGGTTATATTCCAACCATTTGGCTCGGTCCACTTTTCTGAGTGATGAAATGCATGTATGAAATTCGGGAATGCATTAAGGGAATTACATATGCGATTTTCAACAATTTTAAAAATTCACTCAGTGACTACTTGGTGACCTCAGTAACCCTGAATCCTATTTTGAATCTCCCATCAGTTTTCACCCATTTGGTGTTGGTTCCAGGTTTTTAGATTATATATCATGCTTGCTTGAGATATGAGCGAGAATCGATTTCAAAATCTTTGGTCACGTCTATTTTGTGAGTGTAAAAAAATATTTATGAACTTCAGGAATGCATTAAGGTAGGGGAGGCACGCAATTTCCAGCAATTCTGAAAATGCTCTCAATGACCCTGGGGAACTGTACTGACCTTCAGCCATAATTATTTTGAGCCTCCGTTGATTTTGGACTCGCATCCTGTCGGTACCAGATCTATAGCTCATACCGTGCTTGACATATCATCGTACCCACTTTCAATTGTTTTGGCCGTGCCCACTTTTTAAGTGTAAAAATGCATGTATGAACGCATTGGGGGGGGGGGGGGGGGGGTTGGAAAATGCAACATCCAGCAATTCGGAAAATGCCATCAATAAACACTGGTTGAAATAAGAGACCTTGACCCATATTTTGAACCTACGCTGAGTTTCGACACATTTAGTGTTGGTCATACAGTTAAAACTAGAAGTCCTGTCATGTACTGTCCGCTTATCTAGGCTTAATTGCGCGTTGGAATTGCGCGCAATTGCCATATCGAATGGAATCCAAAGCACGACAGGTTCTCCTGGTTACTCATAGCAAACACACAGGCAATGTTTCTGACAGTGGACCTCCGGGTCACCCGGAGGTCCATTGGCTGAAACATTGCTTGTGCACAGGCCATATGTACAGAATTTGATAACCTTTCTATGGTCATAACGCGTAGATTAACGCGCAGATCGACGTGCTATTTGTGCGCATTTCACGACAGGACTTCTAGTTTTAACTGTAGGTCACACCACATGTTTGAGATATGAGCGTGACCCACTGTCAAACGTTTTGGAAGCGTCATCACAATGCGTCGTTTCAACAAGCAGCCTTTCCCAAAATCCAACGTGGACTATTCGTGACGTTCGTTGTTGTTCGCTTTCTCAGTACTTTTTAAGGGATCACCTGGGTACGATCATTCATTTATAATCGATTATCTCTACCGGTTTATCGATTCGGAAAATCAAAAATCGCGGCATCGCTATTAACCATGTTTCAAGAAGTGAATATGTCTGGAGACTGTTGTGGAAATGGAAGCTGCCCTTTCGCAACTGCCTGATCCTCACTCGACTCTTCCTCTGGAACCAGAATGCCAGGACCTGGACACACGACTGGAGCAGAAGGACAGGGAGAACCACGTGAAGGAAATGGACCGTCTACAACAACAGCTACTCGGAAAAATCAAAGAAGTGGCAGAGGCACATGCACAACAAAAGCCTCATACTCCCTCCTCACCACAGTTAACAACCACGGATTCGGCAAGAACCAGACCATATGAGCCAAGCCAGTCATCATTAAGCAGTCCACCAACAACGCCAACTGCCATGGTCTCTTCGTCTAAACCTCCTCCTCTCAAAAAGAAACAAAAACGACACAAGCGGCGCTGAGTACTCACAACTCCTCCTCTATCACGGCCAGACTAGTCTTTATCACACAGCCAAAGAGGGTCGAATTTCATTTCGGCTTGTTAATTCACTTTGTGTTGGGAGTCTCCGCGAAAGTCACCATTCTACGTTCCAGTCGCAGGCTCGATTGTTCGTAGTTTATTCCAAAATATATCGATATTCGTTTTTGTCATAAGTTTGAAAATAAACCGCTAATTCTCCAAGATGTATTTATTTGAACATTTAAACCCAGAAACCGCTCTACAAAACAAGTATGAAATCTTGTCTTTTAAAAAAGAATATGATTACTAGCAAGGAAGACAATCGATCACTTCGACCCCAATCCTGAAGAAAATGTCACGATTGGGAAGGGAGAGGGGGGTGTCACCCCCGCCTATCACTCTCAGA
Source organism: Pictodentalium vernedei (assembly GCA_031216915.1). Classification (NCBI taxonomy): domain Eukaryota; kingdom Metazoa; phylum Mollusca; class Scaphopoda; order Dentaliida; family Dentaliidae; genus Pictodentalium; species Pictodentalium vernedei. The sequence continues at coordinate 79,394,578 of CM062295.1, forward strand.
GACGCCCCGAACCCTTTGACACAGTAAATACACTTATTGCTATCATCGCAGTGCTTCTCCCGTTTATTTCATAACGTTATCCGACTTCGCATATTAAAATAAAAAAACATATCTCCCTTGAAAAGGTTTAGTACATTTCTCAAAATTTTTCTAGCAACTTCGTTGCATTTTGTAATACGTTTGACAAATTATAACGTAATTCGTTACAATCTTTCTACACACTTCCATTTTTCTTATTAAGTAGGCTGCAACGCGGTACAAGACCGCGCATGCCTTCCTTTCTAAATTTCTAGAGATTTATTAACCCTTTACCTAACATGAAAAGCAGACGACACTTGCAAAAAAAAATCTTGAATAACTAATGTTTTTCACTTTTTGTCTCGAAAACACAGGTTATGACCCCTCATTGGAACGAGCTCGGCGAGCTCGTTCCAACGTGGGGTCATAACCTATGTTAAATGAAAAAAATAATAAAAATTAATTGGCGTAAGAGTGTAAGATACTGATAAACTATTTACCGAAATCGAATTCCAGGCTTTGGAAAGTCTTCGTACGGCGGTATGTGCTTCCTTATTCTCTCAATACGCTCATCAACAGACATTGCTGCCGACATGTTGTTGACTGTGTCCACGTTTGTAAAATATATCAACTTCAGTATGACCACGGTTATCCTCCTATCAATATGCAGTTTACATCTGCTACCATTTAATGATATTATAAAGCTTAGCTATCGAATCGATTTACACACTTACCTCGCGAGACCAATAACCCTCTCCCCCGGGCTCTGCGAAACCGGTGTACTGTGAGCGGGGAATTCAGACCGAGTACTTTTCTCAGTAGATGTCAACATTATTTCTTCATAAATAATTCAATAACCCTGGTATTGAGCTTTCATAATAAATCTAGCGCTTGGTTTTAAGATGTGGAAGCCAATCAAAGTCTCCCATTGAAGTTATATGTATCCAGTTCAATCTGATATAGTCCAGTCAAAATACGACTAAAATCGGCTAATTGTACAGAACTGGTTTTAACCTTTTTCAAATCTGCGAACCTTCCACAACAGTAAAGAACACTTCCGAGCCCGAACTCGTGAGCCTTTTTAAGAAATTCAAGATGAACTCCAAGATGGCCACTGATTCTGAAAAATCGACCGAGTCGTTTTGATGACATCACGCAGAAATGAATCATTAGCAGATGGGCTCCATTACAGTGGATATAATTATGTTCTACAATAACCAGAGATTTATTTGCCATTGGAATTCTTCATATGAATTCAAGATGGCTGAGAAAAAACTGATTTTGTTCATATTTTTGTGTATGTTTTCTGATATAGAGACGGGATTTGTGCGCATATGACACAATACGCTATACTATAACAGAGGGTGGTCAACCTCAAATAGCCTGTGTCAATTTTGTCCACCACATTCGTGTGGAACACCCACAATTACAAACTTTTATAAGATTCGCGTAGATTACAAATGAACCAAAAGAGGTCATTGCGCTACGATGCTGTGCGAGCGAAACGTCTTCTTCGTGTTCGAGATGACTGCTCAGTGTGCACATTCATACGGAGGTTAACGTTTACATCAACCAGAAACACCCACCAAATCTCACTTTTATATCCAAGAATGGCATAAGAAGGTCACACAATTCCAAATATTGAGATATTCTTGAAATGAACAGCAGATTCGCTGTAAATAACTATATACGTTATTGTGATGAATGGACTGCAACATGGTCTGAGGTTTGCGGCTAGGAGCTTATGTGCAACCGAGACGCGAAGCGTCTCAGTTGAACATACGCTCCGAGCCGCAAAGCTCAGACCATGTTACCGTCGGTTCATCACAATAACGTATATGTTCCAATAGACACTGCCCATAGCCCAAAACCTATAATCGTGAAACACGAGAGGCTTATTTACTAAACTTCTTATCGTTAAAAGTTGCCTTGTTCACGGCAACTTTTAAAGATCACAGGTTTAGTACATAAACCTCTCGTGTATCCATGGCGGCACTATGATTGTTCGTAGTTTATTCCCAAATAAATTTATCGATGTTCGTTTCTGTCATAAATTTGAAAATAAACCGCTAATTCTCCAAGATGTATTTATTTGAACATTTGAACCCAGAAACCGCTCTACTATACAAGTATAAAATCTTGCCTTTTAAGAAAGTATATGATTACTAGTAAGGAAGACAATCGATCTCTTCGACCCCAATCCTGAAGAAAATGTCACGATTGGGAAAATTCTTGGAAGGGAGAGAGGGGTGTCACCCCCGCCTATTACCCTCAGAGACGTCCCGGATCCTTTGACATAGTAAATACACTTATTGCTATCATCGCAGTGCTTCTCCCGTTTATTTCATAACGTTACCCGACTTCGCATATTAAGTTAAAAAAAACATATCTCCCTTGAAAAGGTTTAATACATTTCTCAAAATGTTTTTCTATCAACTTCGTTGCATTTTGTAATATGTTTGACAAATTATAACGTAATTCGTTACAATCTTTCTACACACTTCCATTTTTATTATTAAGTGGGCTGCAACGCGGTACAAGACCGCGCATGTCTTCCTTTCTAAATTTCTAGAGATTTATTAACCCTTTATCTAACATGAAAAGCAGACGACACTTGCAAAAAAAAAAAAAATCTTGAATAACTAATGTTTTTCACCTTTTGTCTCGAAAACACAGGTTATGACCCCTCATTGGAACGAGCTCGACGAGCTCGTTCCAACGTGGGGGTCATAACCTATGTTAAATGAAAAAAATAATGAAAATTAATTGGCGTAAGAGTGTAAGATACTGTTAAACTATTTACCGAAATCGAATTCCAGGCTTTGGAAAGTCTTCATATGGCGGTATGTGCTTCCTTATTCTCTCAATACGCTCATCAAGAGACATTGCTGCCGACTTGTTGACTGTGTCCACGTTTGTAAAATATATCAACTTGAGTATGACCACGGTTATCCTCCTATCAGTATGCAGTTTACATCTGTTACCATTTAATGATATTCTAAAACTTATCTATCGAATCGATTTACACACTTACCTCGCGAGACCAATAACCCTCTTCCACGGGCTCTGCGAAACCGGTGTACTGTGAGCGGAGAATTCAGACCGAGTACTTTTCTCAGTAGATGTCAACATTATTTCTTCATAAATATTTCAATAACCATGGTATTGAGCTTTCATAATAAATCTAGCGCTTGGTTTTAAGATGTGGAAGCCAATCAACGTCTCCCATTGAAGTTATATGTATCCAGTTCAATCTGATATAGTCCAGTTAAAATACGACTAAAATCGGCTAATTGTGCAGAACTGGTTTTAACTTTTTTTCAAATCTGCGAACCTTCCACAACAGTAAGAACAAATCCGAGCCCGAACTCGTGAGCCTTTTTAAGAAATTCAAGATGAAGTCCAAGATGGCCGCTGATTCTGAAAAATCGACCAAGTCGTTTTGATGACATCACGCAGAAATGAATCATTAGCAGATGGGCTCCATTACAATGGATATAATTATGTTCTACAATAACCAGAGATTTATTTGCCATTGGAATTCTTCATATGAATCCAAGATGGCTGAGAAAAAATTGATTTTGTTCATATGTTTGTGTATGTTTTCTGATATAGAGACGGGATTTGTGCGCATATGACACATTATGCTATACTATAACGACACTTGCAAAAAAAAAGAAAAATCTTGAATAACTAATGTTTTTCACTTTTTGTCTCGAAAACACAGGTTATGACCCCTCATTGGAACGAGCTCGACGAGCTCGTTCCAACGTGGGGTCATAACCTATGTTAAATGAAAAAAAATAATGAAAATTAATTGGCGTAAGAGTGTAAGATACTGTTAAACTATTTGGTCAACCTCAAATAGCCTGTGTCAATTTTGTCCACAACATTCGTGTGGAACACTCACAATTACAAACTTTTATACGCGTAGATTGCAAATGAACCAAAAGTGGTCAATGCCCTACGATGTTGTGCGAGCGAAACGTCTTCTTTGTGTTCGAGATGACTGCTCAGTGTGCACATTCATACCGAGGTTAACGTTTACATCAACCAGAAACACCCACCAAATCTCACTTTTATATCCAAGAATGGCATAAGAAGGTCACACAATTCCAAATATTGAGATGTTCTTGAAATGAACAGCAGACTGTAAATAACTATATATGTTATTGTGATGAATTGACGGTAACATGGTATAACCAACCGGTCCGCCTGTTAAGTGGAACCACGCGTTACTTTCACTGGGGAATCGCTCATTCAGGTGTCTATACAGGTGTTAGCACTTTCTGATAAATAGAAATTACTGTCCACTGGAACGCCACCGTGGCAACGTCTTGGAGAGAGTGAATATTTATTTGCCAGAGGGCGCTTGTCAGCGGAGGGCCAAGGCTGGGGTTGATCAACTTTGCTGGGGACCTAAGATACTCTTTCACCGGGGACAGGGGATTTTCACTAGCTCACTTTTGTAGATCGCAATTGCTTATTCACAAGCCACAGAGTAGCGCCGCGATTTAATCAATTGCTTTCAACGGTAATGAACTAGCATGGGCTAATTTCTTGGCGGGGCTGAGGTTCCATCAATTCCTAGGGTACTCAGGGCTTCTTCATTAATAAGATAAAGACTATGAACAATCCAACAATTTTTATATATAAATCTTCTATACTCTTATTTACAAATAGCCAACAAATCCTAAATAAATAATCCCAACCACAAATGAAATGAGTTTTGTGACTAGTCACTGAATCCCACCGAAAACAAGTACTAAAATATCTAAAATTAAATTTGTTTCCCAAATTTATACTCGAAGAGAAAGGTCGAAGCTGCGACTACTGACAAGAAATCACGAAATCTTTCACTCAACCGCTCATGCGTGCATTTATCCTGTTGCGCCTACCACATTATGGGGAATTACCTTTAATACTAAATTTCACCCTTTAGAATATCTTATCACCTACAATTCCTGCTAATAGTGCTTCTAACTCGCAATAATAACAACTGAGTATCTAATAACACAGATTCACTAATACACTTAAACTGTTAACTAATAACTATGTAACTACGACGTGTTATCACAACTAAATACTATAAACTAAATACTACATATACCCATCGGTTCTTCTTCGGCGTCTCCCCTCGATGCAAATCATCAGATCGGGAATCCTGTCGTCAAAATGACGGCTCACCGGAACCACACAAAAACATTAGCTCTTTACTACACCGCGTGAACTAATGATTATTCCATCCTAGCGAATCTGTCTTGAAGGAAATGATGATTTCGAGCGCCGAAGGCGCGCAGGGACGGTATGGGGGACAAGCCCCTTTCGACCCTCTGTGACTGTATAGGATGGCTCTCACATGTCAAGGCGTGTTGAAGGAGGAAAAGGATCCGGTACTCGGCAGGTGTCTCCAGTGGTGTCCAGTTGTGGATGGGTAGTACCATTGGCAGATGTCGGTTGAACCCTCGAGTGAGGACCAGTGTGGGAGGTTGGGTCCTCTCACAAAGGTACTACCTCTCCCCGAGGGTGCAGTCGATCTGGATTTTCAGGCAAGTATAGTCTGCCGCTTCGAGGATGATAATGAGTGATGACCATCACTGGCAAGTATAATCTGCCTCAGGCTGTCTCTGTTATAGTTGGACTCTTTGGAGGAAAACAACAACGACCCCTTTCGGGGACCACCAAGAAGAAGACCCGAACTTCCCTGGTTCGGGGGCAGGCCTGCATTGTAATCCTATTGGGTTGGGACAAAAGATGCGCATTGCGCTTACAAAAAGGGGCAGAGGCGGGACGCAGGACCAACGCTCGCTTCCCTTTAAGTGGCTGACCACTTTTAGGGATGGAGCGGAGGATGTTCAGGAACCGCGGGGGTGACTGTTTCCATAACGGTTAGACTGTCTGTAGCGGTTATTGGGGTGCTGGTCAAAAAAAAAAAAAAAAAAATTCTTCTGTGTACCTGCTAAAAGAAGAAGGTAGAATTAGTTTTCATTAGAATATATAAACTGTAAAGATAAAAGTAGCACCTCTTTAGTTGCGTGTCCTTGTGGTATCTGCTGTGTGTGTGGAGAGAGTATGGAATGCACGAATCTTTACATTTGTAAGGGCAGTAACATACTCTCGTGTGGTATTGTGCTGTGTGTGCGCTTGTCGCAATGGGGGAGAGTATGAAATGCACGAATCTTTACATTCGTAAGGGCAGTAACATACCCTCGTGCTTGGGACCCCAATCGTTCCCTATTTATTATTTAGTTTTAAGGTGCCGGGGATCGCGAGCGTTTTAAGTGGGCTGAACTTCCTAGTTTGCAGCGGGACGGTAACAGGTCTAGCACACTAGACCACACCCGAGGGTGTTTCTTTCCTGTTGTGTCCTTCGCTGGAAGTGGCCTTATTTAGGTTAGTTTTAAGTTTATTTGAAGTTGAGGGTGCCGGGGATCGCGATCGTTTAATGCGGGTTGAGCTTCCGAGGCTGTCAGCGGGAGGGCAACAGGTCTATTAGACTAGACCACACCCGAGGGTGTTTCTTTCCTGTTGTACCCTTCGCTGGTTGCGGACTTATTTATTTTAATTTAGTTTAGGGGTATTCGGGGGCGTCGGGGATCGCAGTTCACCTTGTCATTCCCTAGTTTTTATTCGAGCGGTCTTAGTTTTGATTGCAATTTTTGGGCTTTTGTCGGCTTTCGCAAATTACTCCAAGTTCGGAGATTAGTTCGCTGTCGGCTAACCGGTCATGATTTTTCGCGGCCAGGGTGGCTAGGCGGTCTTTAATGGTGGGGATATCGGCCCTGTCGTGGAGTGTCTTGATGGGTGTGTCCCATGGGGCGCGGAGGGCAACTCTAAGCGCGTGATTTTGGACCCTCTGGAGTTTGCCCATATTAGTTTGGTTGAGATCAGTTAGTATGATTGCACCGTATTTGAGTACTGGGCGCACAAAGGATTTGTATAGTTTGAGTAGGGTGGACTGATTGGCCCCCCATGTAGTTCCCTTAAGCATTTTCAGTAGGTTAATTCGTTTGGTAGCTTTTTTCGCCATGTCGTCGGTATGTTTGTTGAAGGACAGTTTTTGATCAATGGTGATGCCCAGGAATTTCGCTTCTTTGCATTCCGGGAGGGTGTTATCCATAAGTTTAAGGTTAAAATCACGTTTATTTTTCTTGCAGGTAAAGGTGATTCGTTGTGTTTTATTGGCGTTTAGCTTAATTCTCCATTTGGCACACCATTGTTCTAGGTCATCGAGAGCGCGTTGCAGGGGTTTTTGGAGCAGATTGGCCGTATTGTTAGAGTTCCAGAGGCCCTTATCATCCGCGAATTGGGAGACTTGAACACGATCCTCGGTGAAGTTAAGGTCATTTACATAGAGGATGTAAAGGAGGGGGCTTAGGACGGATCCTTGGGGGGTGCCTGCTTCAAGGGGGACACTGTCAGACATTTCGTTGTTCACTCTGACTTTAATTTCGCGATCATTAAGGAAAGAGGATAGTAATCTGAGCAATTTCTTGGGGAGTTTCATTTTTGATAATTTGTAGCGCATTCCATTATGCCAAACGGAGTCAAATGCTTTTTCGACGTCTAACAGGACTGCCGCGCCTATTTGCTGATTGTTGATAGCGGTTGTCATTTGGGTGACTAGTCGGTAGACATGTTCGATGCCTTCTTTCCGGTTTCTATAGGCTCTTTTGAAGTTAACCCGAGGAGTCTTATATAGGCGCGCGCATCACCTATCAAAAACTTGATTTGGACAAAGGTGCTAATTTAGAAAAGACGGCTTTGATGACTTGCAGTGACATGAACTGACTGTTCTAATTTGGAATGCATTGTTTATACAGTCCCGGCATGAGAGCGACTGAACAAAGAACGCTTTCCAAATACGAACTTAATTATATTAATGCGCTTACCCAGTTTACTCACACTGATTATTAAAAACTTTCTTTCTTTCATTCATTCTAAATAACTCGAATTGTTTACATATTTTTAAAATTTAGAATAAACTTAAAATAACAACCCTGTGATATATGCCTCCCTCTAAATTAAAAAGCTCCGCTTTTTCGACGAACATCTTATTTGGCAAACTTGAAAAAGGTAAAACATGATAAAATGAAATGAATACATGAAAGATGAAATACAATAATTTTGAAAACTAATGGAGTGTCTATTTGTTTCTTCTTCTGTGATCTTCTTTTCCTTGTAATTGAATATATTGAGGTTGAAAGTGTCCGAGCGCGTTTGTGATACTATGTTGATGTTGGTAATTCGATACTGTCCGATGCATATAAAATGGATTGTGTCGCCAAAATCGTTAGACGTTGAGTATGAATGTTGAATGTCATGTAGTCCGGCTCCAAATGAATTGCAAATTTAGTTTCTGTGCGGATCCAAAGTTGTTGTCCGTGTGCTTCATGTCCGTTTGTTGTTAATTTATTGTTAGGTCTAGTTCTTTTCCTCTTCTCGAGGTCGCGTTGTTCCTGGGGCTTACTTCATATTTCTCTTCATCTTGCTGTTGTATATGTAATTTGGTTTCCTGTTTTGTGTCCTTCGTTTGTGATGTCTGTGTTCTCTGAATCGTACCATTTTACCATCTCCATATGCAGCCTGAAAATATAAACTAGACAAAAATTGAGTTTACGCGTTCTGAAAAAAAACTTTGATAACTTGCAGTGACATGAACTGACATTTCAATAAGTTCTAATTTGGAATGCATTGTTTATACAGTCCCTGCATGACAGCGACTGAACAAAGAACGCTTTCCGAATACGAACTCAATTAAATTAATGCGCTTACCCAGTTTACTCACACTGATTATTAAAAACTTTCTTTCTTTCATTCATTCTAAATAACTCGAATTGTTTACATATTTTTAAAATTTAGAATAAACTTAAAATAACAACCCTGTGATAATGGTCTGAGGTTTGCGGCTATGAGCTTATGTTCTATCGAGCCGCAAACCTCAGACCATTTTACCGTCAGTTCATCACAATAACGTATATGTTCGCGTCTCGGTTGAACATACGCTCCGAGCCGCAAACCTCAGACCATGTTACCGTCAGTTCATCACAATAACGTAAATGTTCCAACAGATACTACCCATAGCCGAAAACCTATAATCGTGAAACACGAGAGCCTTATTTACTAAACTTGTGATCGTTAAAAGTTGCCGTGTTCGAGGCAACTTTTAACGACCACATGTTTAGTAAATAAACCTCTCGTGTATCCACGATGGGCACTTGATAAATAATCAATAAACCAGATAAACTTATTCCATCTTAGTTCAAATCGTAAATCAGTTTGTAATTTAAACAACACTTCAACCGGTACACCGTCTGCTGCACACGTGAAACATTCAGAAAAATGAAGCAGTTTGCTAGTCACTCCGTTGATAAAGCAGTTACGAAACGGACGATGCCATTGCAAATATTTCGCGTTGTTACGTCAGACGGTAACATTTGCAACTTGAGCCGTAAACAAAAATTATACTAAGCGAGCTCTCGTCCAATCAGTGGAGGAGGATTTTAGTCTTATTGGAACATCCATGCATGTTACAATCAAATGCCAACATATCAATATGTCAGAATATGAAACCAGAAACCGAACATAATAGGTTCAACTTGATCACCGTAGAATTACATCCATCAATCCTTGGGATCATTAGGTCGGATGGATAGGGATATTATAGACTACTTTATAAACAAAAAAAAATCCCAAAACAGTGCGTCTGGGTGCATCAGGACACACTATGTTTACAGTTACCTCACATTGCTGATCCAGAGAGCGGAGATATTTCTCTCATATCAAGGAAATAGCGCATTCTCACATCTCGCACCTCTACACGGCCCACACGTCGTTGTAAATTAAAACTACGCCGACGTTCTTGAAACTCCGTTGTGCTGACTTACAGCCACTTTTGCAGTTACAGTGAACAGTTTTGAGAAGACTTTTGGGTGCTCGGGGTTTCTTCGTTTTCAAAGGATGCGGAACGTTTCCTTCATAGAACATCCCCGGTCTGTGGAGCGAGCAACAAATCTGCACCTCTCCATTCACATATTTGGAGGTACGTGCTATGATATTGAGTAGAACTCTTAGTTGGTGGGAGTATTTTGTGGCCGACAGCAAACACCGATGTGGATACCTTAACTGTGAAGATGGACCCATGCAAACTGTCCAAGTAACCCATCGCCACACCTTTATATAGACAAATGAATGTAGACTCGCCAGCTGAGATTTTTTCATCTTTATTCACATCGCAGGGGCATTTTCAAAATGCCTCAGCGGCAGCTCTAAAATGACTAGAGCTAAATAGAATAAAAAAGAATGTGTGCGCATATCTGGGCACAAAAAGTCTCTTTTGTTTTCCTGTATATTCCAGATACCATTGTTCTTCTTTGAGCTAGATGTTGAAGCAAGATACAGTACGTGGAGAGTGGATTGTAACTAAATCACCCGCGGAGTGGAGTTATCACCCAAGCTATAACTTTCAAATTTTGTACATATCGACAAAAAACACAAGCAATGTTTCAGCCAATGGACCCCCGGGTTTAACCCGGAGGTCCATTGGCTGAAACTTTGCTTGTGCTGGTTATGCTTTGCAACAAATTTGCAATTATTGCTCGGGTGGAATCTCCACTCTGCGGGTGATTTAGTGATAATACACTCTCCACGTACTGTATGTCGACTTATAAGTAGCGTGTCATGGTAGCATAGGGGAAAGAGAAGATCAGCACTATCTCCTATGAGACACATTTGAGCTTCTCTTGTCATGTTAATCACAATTCAAACTATGAGGACATCTGCGTCACCATTGGCATGTATGGTACTTATTCCGCTCTGCTCAAGATATCCACTGAGCAATGTGACGAATACATGCCTGTTTTCACTATTTGTGAAACGCGGCTCCTTCTTAACACTCAGAACGTTTTTGGAGTCGATGATGTTCTTTACACAGCCCCTCGATCCATGTCTTCTGGAGTGTGTATTATCCATAGTTGATGATTCACTTGTTTAGCCATCAAAACCACAGTTGTCCCGGATATTGGGACTTGACAAAGTCCACATACGCCTCGCCAATTTGTCCGAAGGTTTGGCTCTAAGCCCACGGGAAGCCAATGTAACAGCATTCCACCTTCTGAAACATATTGGACAGAGCTGCAGTCAAAATGGGTATCTGGCTTGACTATTGAACGTATAGCCTCCGTTAACGCAGGCTTGTCTGTCCCTCTCAGACTGTCAGAAGACTCAAACAAAGACGTCGGGTATGTACTCAACTCATAAGAAAACGCAGTCGCCAACTCGTTGTTTGTCAGCCAAGACGACGGTTACTGTAATATCACCCCTAAACAGAGAATCAAACAAGACTGCAACATCATGATAACATTCCTTCGTCTGGTCTGTGTGGACTTGCTCCCTCTCACTACCCTACCAACTGTTACCATGGTGAGGGGTGCTCGGCAGAGAGTCTGTTAATGTTATACTCTGTTCGCTGTCTTCGTCAGAACAAATCTTGTGAAAAATATCGAGATAAAAAAAATCTCGGAAACTAAAATTGTATTGAGATCAAAATAAAAAAATCCCATAGCCTCTCAGTGCACTGGCAATACTTTTACCTGATAACGGTGACCGACGGCATTATCGGCATATTTGGTCGAAAGAATCTCGAAAAGACTAGAATCATTCCTGATGTGGCCGATACACCACAATAAACTCATCTCTGTATGAAGTCCGCAAAGCCTCAGAACAATCTTGCGTACTTCACTGGTGCTACTCTAAGTCTGAATGATATCCATAGCCTTTCACCAGAGAAAGTAATCCAATGCCAGTACAGGGGTAACACCCTATTTATTGGACTGTTCGCTGACAAATTTGAGGGTCGAATAGATGAGGATTTCGTCACTCGGGTTCAAGTCCAACATACGCATGACAATAATAGAAAATTTACTAACGTTTGTGTCACGTTTGTATACACCCATTCCAAGCAGTTCTGTTATTCCTTAGCAACCAACTTGTCTTCCACAAGAAGATAATTTCTGCCATTGGGTCTCCCACGGATGAAAAGGGAGGTTGCAGAATGTCAATGTAGGAGTGATTGTTGCATTACGTGTCTTGAGTTTGATGCCTCCGGCGGCCACAACATCACAGCGCGAGTGACTTTTAAACGAGGAATTGGTCTAGATATCTTGTTGCTCGGTTATGCAATCGCAATAATTCCCATCCCATGGAAAGTACGCCAAGCCTCAGAATGTTAGTTCAAATCGTGAACGCAGCTGCTGAGAAATGTCTTAATTTACGCGCGAGGTACAATTCAGTATCAATGGTGAGTAATTTTACTAATCCTCTAAGAAATTCCGAACACTGATAGAATATTTAGCGGAATTCGACTGAAAACGTATATTTTTCAATTTCAGAGCCTCGTTTTTGCGGCCACCGAGACTATTATACAGTCGAATTTGCTACCATACGATGGAGTTTCGTCTGTAGATCACGATATATGTATACATCAGCCAATATTTGCATACTAGAATGTCAAGAAAGGGAGTTAACCCTTTACCTAACATGAAAAGCAGACGACACTTGCAAAAAAAATTCTTGAATAACTAAATTTTTTCATTTTTTTGTCTCAAAAACATAGGTTATGACCCCTCGTTGGAACGAGCTCGACGAGCTCGTTCCAACGAGGGGTCATAACCTATGTTTTTGAGACAAAAAATGAAAATATTTTGAAAATTAATTGGCGATTTTTGAGAATAGCGCTGGCCGGTTTTGGCCGTTACGTTGGGTAAAGGGTTAAAGTGAGTAATGGATTTTTTGTTTGTTTTGGTGGTCATCTTGGGCGCCATATTGGATTTCTCGGGAACGCGTAGAACTTTGAGCTCGGATTTTTTCTGCAGTTAAGGGATGTTCATAGAATTCGAAAACGTTCAAACTATTTCTGTACAATTTTTTCTAGGTCTATCATACTTTGACTGGATTAGTATGCATAAAATTTTGCGGGGAGAAAAAATTGGAAGTTGACGAGATGACGACATACTGAACAATAAATTGGAAGTGAGGATCAGAAATAATTTAATCCTACAGCTCTACGGAGCTGTAGGATTAAACTGTTACTACACCTTCCTATAAAAGCAGGATGGGTTCGCCAATTTCACTGTGGACAAACGTGCACTAGACGATACCGACCAGGAAGCCAGCGTTGTCTGAGGTCGCGGTCCCTGCAGCTTAGGGAAAAATTGGGAAAAACAGCGAAAAGGAGTGCTAGATGTGTAATTTGGGTATGGTGGAGACCTTGGGACACTTTCTTCTAGAATGCCCAAAGTACCAGTCTAACAGAATAAGATTCACTGGGAGTATAATGGGAAAGTGGGATGGGAGAATGAAGGACATGTGGTTAGGGGGGACTCAAAGGAGAGGGTTAATATGCTAATCGGAGAGATTGGGAAGAATGGGGCAAGGGATGCCATCAAGCAGTTCGTCTCCGAGTGTTGGGAGAAGAGGAGAAGAGTGGGAATAGGGAGGCAGTTGGGAGTACAGGAGTAACCAAGGCATTCTCGTACGAGAACCGCGACAAACCAGCGGCTGGCCAAAGTGTTATTATTATTTTTATGTCATGGGTATAAACATTTACTGACGTCACCGTTGTTATTCACTGAGATATAGTTGGACTATGATATGCGTAAAAATTGAAAAGCTACACATCGAAACGGAGAACTTACAGTTCGATTTTAACATGCTATTGGGCTTCACAACACCTTAACGTTGGATATTTGAATGGAGTGCATTCCAACAACTTGCTGTTCATTTGCGAATAGCAATCATTTATCAAACACAGCACACATAAGAATATAACAATAAATGAGTTTGGAGGGTGTTACGGTTTATTAATGTCCCGAGAGGAATGAATAACAGCCCGAGGGCTTATTATCGGCCAGAGACAAGTCGATGACAAATCATGGTATTACTATTATTTCCATGACCGGAAGCGGTCGGCAGGCTGGTAATAAATTCTGTTTTTATTAATTCCCGGCATTCGCTTCCGGTTGCATGATTTCGTGTATTACTGAGTTTTACTGCCCCGTTAAACCCCGTTAATATACTAGAAAACGCCCGCTAAAGCAGGGGCGGGGGGGGGGGGGGGGTGTCATGCAAAAAATTACGGATACAAGGTGGAAAAATTTACATTTTCAATTTTTGGGACCCACCACCCTCGGAATGGAAATTTTTGCCAGTCATGTCTTGGACACCCACTCCTCCCGCACAGTTTTTCTTCAAAGACAATTGGGAACCCACCCCCCCCCCCCCCCCCCCCAATTTATAAAATCTGTTTAACGAAGTATTCAAATTATCTAAATCAAAAAAATAAATAAATAAATACTTTTCCCAAACATGAAAGGTGCCGCAAACCAACTTGTCCGATATCCCAGCCCTTCTCTTGGGCATCCAAGACATCCCTAGCCACAGATGGCCCCAAAACAATCTCTCTGCATATAAAGCCAGTTTTAAGCCACAACGGAAATGCAGCATCAGACCCCCAGGTAATCACTGGAACCAGCCTCCACCAACTGAATTGCAGATACACACCCATTCATGTTCCAAGCAACACGACCCTTACCCCGATGAACAACATGTCTATGCTGTTCAGACACCAGTCGAATCCCACCACCAAGAAGCCCTGCCCACTATATATTGTTCCCACCTGGATATCTTCAACTGTCCACAAGAAATAGTCGTTTTTCATTTCATTACTTTTCGGTTAAATGTTTAGTTTGTACAGCTGGTCTGAGAGAGACCTAATACTGAAGTTCTTTGACCCATGCCAGGGTGGATTGTTTGAGATGTTAATGTCACTAGAATCATATTTACCTTGAAATTATACACGTTTTCCACAGTCAAGATTTTTATTCTATCAATCTTTTCAAATATTCCATACGTAGAAGTACACTAAAGAAATGGGATGAGGCCACCCTGGGAGCTACAAAGCACTAATAAGAGGCAGACTGCCTTAGTAGAAATATAAAGGAGTGAAAATCATGACCAAATAGCTGGGAATCACCTTTTTGTTTTGCAAATTTTTGCCAGACCCAGAACAGGACCCACCCCCTTATGAAGTGTAAAACATGGGGAAAAATTCTAACATGGAGCCCCCAACACATTATCAATGCTCTATTCTGTTCTAAGTTATGAATCTAAGCACTTGAATTCACTTTGGTTGTAATTACTTGTCTGTAAAATGATATTTGGCAAAAAATTGCATGACACCGGCAAAAACTGCACTTTGGGGCTCGGAAACACCCACCCACCCGGACCTTGTATCCTGGCATTTTTTTGCGACCCACCCCGGCTGAAGTGGTAAAACATAACGTTTTGAACCCATTAGGCTTTAATATGATTCTAAAGTCAATGTCATCTTGAGATGAGGTCATGACACTGAAAATGGCAACGCTTCATGAACAAAGTTCAAACTAAAGAAAATACTCTGCCCTTGGATATAAGGGGTGGGTGAAAGTTTATCGCACATAGAGCACCTACAGTTAAAACTAGAAGTCCTGTCATGAAATGCGCACAAATAGCACGTCGATCTGCGCATTAATCTACGCGTTAGGACCATAGTAAAACTATCAAATTCTGTAAATATGGTCTGATCACAAACAATGTTTCAGCCAATAGACCTCCGGGTAATCCGGAGATCTATTGGCAGAAACATTGCTTGTGTTTACTATGAGTAACCAGGAGAACCTGCCGTGCTTTGGGTGTCATTCGATATGGCAATTGCGCGCAATTCCTACGCGCAATTAAGCCTAGAGAAGCGCACAGTTCTTGACAGGACTTCTAGCTTTAACTGTAGAAATCTAAGGTTTGAGTGCTTTAAAACACCTATATAAAAACGAGTGCTGAAACATTTAAGTTTCTATGGTCAGGTTTTTGAAAATTCTGCTGCACACACGTCGTTCAACCTACAACCAGCAGTGGTAAATGGCTATGCACAACAACGGTTGAGTGCCACTTGTTTGAATAAATGCTCACAAATGCTGAAACGGAATCCCTCCACATGGGTTGGTCTGAATGTGTATCAGGTGGCAATGAGTTGGCAATGTTTCCGGTCTAAAAAATCAAAACATTTAAGGCAGTGGATTGGGCTGTCGGGGCTGTCACGCTTTCTGTTACGCTATCAAACATACCTGACCACACAAACATAAATTTTTCAGGACCAGTTTTTTAGGTGTTTTGAAGCACCAAAACCTATGAAAATACATATTTAAAAGATTCCGGTGTGTTCTGTGTGTGAGCTGTCGTCCCAACCATGGTATCGAAAGGGCATGGCATTTTCTTTCGTTTGAAATTTATTCATGAAATGTTGTCATTTTTAGTGTCATGGCTTCACCTCAAAATTGCTTTGACTTTAGAATCACCTTAACGCAAGAGTTTATGTTCGGCCACCGAAAAAAACCGAAGTCTAAAAACTGCCTTAATGTCTATATAAGTAGGGAAATATTTACCGTTGAATTCACAAGTCTGAAATTCCATAAATCCCCAATAAATATACACAAATTACACATCACAATGATGGTTGTCGTGAAAAGAACACGAAATATATAAGCGTTGAACTCGCATAGTTGATAGTTGGCATCAGCGGTTCCCAAATATGCTTCAGATATCCAAAAACAAAGCTAGACATTCAAATTGTAGCGACAAGGGTGCGGTTGGGGAAATTTCAAAACTGCCGGTGTGACAGGAATGATAGTCCGTAGGAACGTTAGTCCCTCTGGACTATTATTCCGCGGAATTATAGTCCAAGGTCTAACATTTCTAGGACTACTATTCCTAGAAATGTTAGACCTAGGACTATAATTCCGCGGAATAATAGTCCAGAGGGACTAACGTTCCTACGGACTATCATTCCTGTCACACCGGCTTTGTTTTTGTGGGGAGATCTCAATGCACGTTGTTTAAGTACAGGATCATCGTCCGCGAAGGCAGCAAAAAGCATCGACATTTCTTGCCTTCTAAAACTACAATATGAGACCAATCGCATTCACATTACAGACTGTCACCATCAGAACACTGCGCAGTGGGAGTATAATTACCAAGGTATCGCGACACTTATTTGATTTTCCTGGGATCACGAAATTGGTTTCAGTTAAAAATTGGGGAGTACCACAGAGTAGAGAAGAACAGAGCTAACGCTCGTGCGATTTGAACAGGAAACATTGTAACGCCAATGGTATGGTTGACGCCATGTTTTAACGACGTAAAATGGCAGCGAACAATACAAATACAACGACTGGACTCGCGATAAAAAGGGGAAAAGCATTAAACACCGTAGTGCATCGATGTGTACAAACTGTAATATACTGAGCTGTGGCGTAAATTTTTTTTTCTTGGTGGAGAGCGTGTAAACTTGTCTTTATTACCTAACATGAAAAGCAGACGACACTTGCAAAAATAATTCTTGAATAACTAATTTTTTTCATTTTTTGTCTCAAAAACATAGGTTATGACCCCTCGTTGGAACGAGCTCGACGAGCTCGTTCCAACGAGTGGTCATAACCTATGTTCTTGAGACAAAAAATGAAAATATTTTGAAAATTAATTGACGATTTTTGAGAATAGCGCTGGCCGGTTTTGGCCGTTACGTTGGGTAAAGGGTTAAAGGAGGAGTGCAGAAGGGTTTTTTTCTGGGGTGGCGTCGGAGTAAGGATGTGGGGGTGGGGGTGGGGGTAAACCCATAAATAAATTAACACGTAAAAATACCGGAAATAAATAATAAAATGATAAAGTGAATGAATAAATAACAACTACATGTGAAGTTGTGCGCTTTTTTGTGAATGCTACTCGAGAAACTATTTTCAGTATGTGGCGCTTTAGCATTTAATCAAAAGTGGTCGACCAGGACATGTGCTTACACGCTAAAAACTAAAGTGTTAAAACTGACACTTTCAAGGTGTTGAACCCATTCTAACTCTTAGGGTTTGATTTTAACACCCAAAGTACAATGCTTTAAGCACTTAGACATTACAATCGTCAGACATCTGAATCTTTAATAGATGGCACTTCCCATGTGTCTAGCATTGGTGGTTCTTCCAGAATCGTCCATAATTTGATTTGCGCTTGGTGGGTTCATAATTAAAAGGACACAACGCAGATGACGCGGATCAGGCTCGAGTGTTCGAGCCTGATCCGCGTCATCTGCGTTGTTTCCTTTTAAGTGTCGCGACATTACACTTGCCAAGTGGTATTATTGTAACACCTGTCAAGTTCTGGGATATCTACACTTGAACAAAGTGCTAGTTCAGCACTTAGTAAGTGTTAAATACAGCACTTCAAGTGTAGTTTTTAACACTTGAGTTCTTAGCGTGTATATTGTTTGTAAATTGCCATTGTTGGTGAATATGAAGTGCTGAACCTATATGCCGTCTCGTTACTTAATATTAATGGTGAACTGAATGACTTGTTATCCCAATCAATTTACTCAATTAATTCCAAATACCTTCTCGACCGAGCCAAGTGTACTCTATCCATCTACCGTCGGCAACCACTGAGTACAGCCTGTCGTTTGTATGTATAGAATCTACCCAAAGTAGCTTGGTGTACCAAATGTTCACCACGAGTGGTGAAGTGGTGTTAACCGTTTGGTACACCAAGCTACTCCGGGTATATTTTATTTATACCATAATCGTCAGATTATTAAGAGTCGCTATTATTTTTCCCCGATTTTACTGAGCAGGAGCCGTACATATGTGCGAATTTGTTTTTGTTTACATAAGCATCGATGGGCGGTACTTCCGCTGTCAATTTTATCTCCGAAACGAAATAGAAAAAGAAACAGGGCCTTTTTCATTTCAATAACATAATAACATACTATTTCGAGTTATGGGTGCTTTATCAACATGAGACAACGCATGTTTGTTAATTTTAGATGTTTTATGGGGTCAGCGCATTTGAAAACGTAATAAATAATTGCCACTTCCATTTCACTCTTCGCGAGACGACGAGCGATAAATTTAAACAAGTTCGTATTCAGGTGGACGTCACCAAAGGTCAACTTGGATATAGTTCCACTGTAGTTGAAAGTGAAATCCCATTGCTGTTGTGTTCACCACAGTTGGTGTGTAAAGCTAAAATTTTTGTCATAGGCTTTGTAAGTTGTAGAATATGTAATCATGGTATAAAATACCTTTGCTTTGGTTTATCGCGACCTATAGGAGTGTGCTTGTGGTTACCAAAAGTGCGAATTCATGAAAGAGAAATTCCTGGTCGTATCGAAAACCTCAAGTCGAAATTATTCTCTCTTCTGTTTATTATATTAGGGGCCTCTTCTGGTATGTGTTTTTCTGTTAACCCTTTACCCAACGAATCGGCAGCATCCGCCCGCGTAATATGCAAATTCAGCAGCTGAAAAAAACAACGCAGACGATTTCACATTTTTTTAATTTAAATATCATTTTTTAAATTGTTTCCAAAAATTTCAACAAAACCATATCATGTGACCCCTCTTTGGAACGAGCTAAGGTATTTTATACCATGATGACATATTCTACAACTTATGAAAAGCCTATGACAAAAAGTTTAGTTTTACACACAAACTGTGGTGAACACAAACCATGTACAGTATGTGGAGAGTGTATTATCACTAAATCACAGAGTGGAGATTCCACCCAAGCAATAACTCCAAATTTGTTGCAAAGCATAATAGCGCAGGCAAAGTTTCAACCAATGGCTGAAACATTGCATGTGTTTTTTGACCATGCGTATAAAATTTGAAAGTTATAGTTTGAGTGATAACTTCACTCCGTGGGTGATTTAGTTACAATCCACTATCCACCTACTGTACCTTAAAATGATATTAGTTGTCTACCCAGCAGGCTGAAACAAAATGGCCACCGCAAATCATAAATGACCCTCCTGGGGTCATTTTAGGTGAACCCAAAATGGCCCTCCTGTGGTGATTTGAGGCGAACCATAATGGCCCTCCTGCAATTTTTAAAATGACAAGCCTGCAGAAAAACACCCGAAACCACAGAGCTATTTTAGAGCACAATGCGGCCTGGCATTTGGAAAGACAACGATCAATAACAACCTCCAACTGATAATACTGGTGTCAGTTTGGACACTTAGTCACTGAAGAACAAAGCTGTCTTGTCTTCTTCAGCATAAAAAAAACACGTATGCTCATTGAAAAAAATTGAAGCCATAATTCTTCAACCGCGTGTTGCCTTGTGCCGTGTTTACACCTATTATTTCAAATTATAAAGGCACAAAAAGATCAGTCAGCAGCAACAGATGTGCCAATACAATTTCACCAAACTTCTGTGGCGTTTTAAATATACACCTGGAACTTAATTAGGCACCCCCCGTTTTTTTTCCACAGTGGTGTTAATTTATTTATTTATTGGTGTTTTAAGGTCACATACTTATGCACAGTGGCTAATCGTGACTGTACAGTTTTACGGGTCGAGAAAGCAGGAGAACCGAGAGAGAACCACCGAGCATCGACGAGCAACTGTCAGCTCTCTCAACACTCTAACTCTGTTCAAGCTTCCCTCAAACAGGGTTACAGCGGTTGATTACATGTTCACCTTCTACGTGCAGTACGCTTTAGTACACGGCGTCATCGTGCTCCCATGTAGGCAACCGGGATAAAGTGCCTTGCCCATGGACACAACGCGGGTCGTAGTAGTGTTAATAGAAACTGTCATTACCTTCATGCTATCTTTTAGATGGCCAAAAGTGATTGTTTGCTGAAAGAATGGTCTATTGACAAATGGAAGACAACACAATGAAGAAAATATGCAGTATTGTAATCGCGCTAATCACACATATCTGTTCTCTCGACAGGTATGGTGCTAGAACGGTCCATGATGATATATTACCGGTAATTACTGACCAAAAATGTAACTTGTGATCTCCTGAACCCAAAAGCAGTGTCTGACGTCAGTAGCGAGTGTATTCACCACGTGCCCGGATGACAGCCTGAACCCTCCTCTTAATGCTACCAGTGAGCCTTCTAATACGGTCCAAAGGCAACTGCCGCCACACCTCATGCAATGCAGCTTCCAAATCGACCAAATTCTGTACAGGCGGATCCCGTACTTGCACGCGACGTCCACGAAAGTCCCAGATGTGCTTTAAGGGATTTAAATAGGGACCCATTGCAGGCCAAGATAGTGTTGTAACAGCATTGTTCTGAAGCAATGTTCCCACACCATGGGAACGGTGTGGCCTTGCATTGTCGTTCATGAACACGGGACGAGTAGCCATCGGGTGGTTGTCAAAATGAGACACGACAACCAGATTGAGTATGTCCCGTATGCACTGATGGCCATTGAGATTCCCACGTACAGTCACGATATCAAGTTTACAACAATGATCGTTATTGATCCTCCACCATAAGGAACAGTAGGTCTGATGCTCCTGGACACGTAAGTAGTATTTCTGTGCCTCCACACTCTCATGTCAACATCTGTGACGTGAAGGAACCTACTCTCGTCTGACCAATGGACTCTCCTCCATGTCCTGAGATTCCAATGTTGTCGTGCCATACACCACTCCAAACGTCTTTGATGCAGATCGGACAGAGCTGTACGCTTGATGACGGTTCTGGCCCTCATACCCAGGGCTTTGCAACAGTTTCGGACAGTTCTGTTGCTAAAACGCCTGTTGGGGTGCCAAAGGCCTTTCAAACTCCATTTGAAGCAAACTGTCACCGTGTCACGCCTAACGAGGCGTACCAGACTCCGATCTTCCCGAGGAGAGGTTTTTCGAGGTTGTCCAGGCTATGGTCGGTCCATAACATCGTTAGTTTGTTGAGTTTTTCGGACAAGTCTGCTGATGACAGAATGGCGATAGCCAAGTTGCCCTCCAATAGCTTTGAATGACATGTCTGTTGCATATATGCCATCTGACAGTCTCCTCCTTGCCATGTCAACATTTATTGATAAACGAAGTGACTAATTTACTTGTTTTATACCCAGATATTGCATTAGAATGATAGTGTTTTTTGGGACATTCGTGGTCATGGTTAGCATGCTTCACGTGGACGAAGGGATGTGTGTCGGGGTACGCTATCAACCAGAAACATCATGTTTCACGAGATGAAATGTACTGGAAGGCATAGCAATCGTTTAAACATAATAATCAGTAACAGCACTTTCGTAAAATATGGTACAGTGCCTATGTTCAAGGAATATGATGAGCACCACTCCCAGAAGAAAAACGAATTTTAGAATTCAAAACGGTCAACTAGACGGAAAAAGCCACGCATAATGATACAGCGACTGAAATGGGTGGATGTGAGAGAGATCTTCCTGAGTTCGCCGGGGCCGTATTAAATATTATAACTGTAGACAACGCAGGAGACCACACAATTCTAGCCCTTGAATACCACACTTTATCACCCATAAGTTTTCTGATATGATAGAACCTGACTAGGTATGCCTGGGGAAAGTAGTCTCTCCAAAGCACAGCATTACTATAAATAATTGGCCAACTTTGAATTTACATAAAGCCACAAAAGCAGAAAGTGACATTAAACACCAGAAAAACGCACAGCACATAAAAATCATAAAAATACCTTTCCTCGTCGTATTAAACCCACGAAATGATGTTTGACCTGCAAAACGCCTTTAAATATACGAGAAAATGATTAAAAATCAATAAGATGTTCCCAAACTATGATTTGAGCCACCTCAAACTTTTTTCAAATTTGTTGAAAAATTGTTGGTTTACATGGATGTTTATTACACTACTGGTTAAGTTTATTACACTACTGGTTATTACACTACTGGTTGATTTTTATTACACTACTGGTTGATTATTACACTACTGGTTGATTATTACACTACTGGTTAATTTTTATTACACTACTGGTTGATTATTACACTACTGGTTAATTTTTATTACACTACTGGTTGATTATTACACTACTGGTTGTTAAAGGGTGTTTAATTCAGTTCCAGGGGTATATATATCAAAATGTGTTTCTGTTTGTTATACATCATTTTTTATATTTATTCATTTGTTTACTGGGGTTTAATCGCACTTTCGACAGCCAGAATCGCCTCGAGTTGGACAGTTTTACTGGGGGAGGAAGTCGTAGCACCAGAGAGAACCACTGAGCAGCGCGACCAAGAGTCAGACTCCCAACGTACTAACTCTGCACAAGCAGTAAAAAGATAAATTTGGTGGCGCTGGAAAGGGGAGCATTCTCTGGATAGCATATAGAAAAATCGTTAATTTTTCACTATTTCTATCTTTTTGAGGCCCGTTCTGGCTATAGTGATTCCTCTGTTCGCTCTAGCCCTAGCTATCTCCGATGTTAACAGCGGATTCAGCCCAATCGCTGCATTCTCCTTAGCCCTTATCTGTCAAAATAGTCCCTTCGTCACGGTGACGCGAGTATGAACTTTGCGTAATTGTCTTTCCAGCACTACACGTGTGGCACATAGACCGAGATGTGCCGATGAGAAATGTTGCAATGTGCCTCAAATACACAGAAGAACACGCGTGTGTGAATGGGGTAATCAATATGGCACAAATGCCAGCGCAGAAGTATCGAACGAGAGGCCGCAGGCCTCGGGTTTTATCCTTGGCACGAGTTCCATATCGATTAACCCATTCACACGCTCGTGTCGTTCTGTGTTTATTACACACCTTCACGTCTATAAAACAATTATCAGAAGAACTCTCAGTAATTCATTTGACAACGATCAACAAAAAGAACACATTTTATCGCCAACCAAATTTGCGAAGGGAAACTGTGTTACTATTTCGTCCCATGAGTTCCAGTACTTGCACATAAAATACATTGGAACTCGGGGGAAGATTTTTAGCTGTCGTTAGCGATTCAAATTGTAATTGCTGTGTACGATTTGTGGAAAATTCAAATGAAATTTCGCCTTTTTATACAAATAGTCCGTTAACGATTTCCGTTCCACACATATGTGCGGAACAGATTTTTATTTTCCGCATGGTTCAGTGTTGTTGTAAATGGGGATTACTTATAACAGTCGTCTAATAAAAAACATATAGCACCTGGGCGCAAGCGGATAATTGGGGGGTTTTGGTGACTGAATATTGATGGCTATATGACTAATGCGTGGGGACTTCGGTTAGGTGGAGACTGGCTATTGGGGACAAGATCCTAGCTTCTAGACATGCCTATGGTCCCTTGCTACAAGATAGTCGATGGTTTCGTGGCCTTTAGACTAGTGACACTGACAACCACACCGTCTCCTCGTTGTATTAATGCCTTCTGCCTTTGCTAATACTCCGTACCCCTACGACACCATATCCAGTGCATATTACAACCCCTATGGCTATAACCATCTCCTCTCACTGGTCTCAACACTACGGTGACATTACGGTCCTAGAATTTATCAATGCAGCTACTAAACTACTATTTGTTAAGGTACTAAGTAATGTTTCCAATCTTTACCACTGCTACGTCTTATAAGTACTATGACAGGCGTCTACTACTACTTCGTACATCACCATCATCTTTTATTGATTGCAATTCGAACACGGCTATCAGACATTATCCTTCGATAAATACCCGCGATACTGCATCGCTATGCCATAATTATCCTCCCAACGCCTAGATGGAGGTATTGGTTATCCTCCATTGAGGTTTAACCTCATGGCCCTCTAATGATGGCAGGTGAGTCGAATAGTCGTGTGAATCAGGTTTGATTCGAGTCTCAGCTGTTCCCAGTTTAAGCTGTACTGGAAGCCAAACACCGATACTGCACTTGTTACACATGGATGGCAAGACTGTTGGAAGCAGCTGGAAGTGATAACATTAAGGATATAGTGAGTACTTGCACTAAATGTAAACGCCAGCAGCAATTGCAGAATCTGGCACTCTAGTGACGGGAGTAGATAACAAGGGTACTGCCATTCTAGCGATGGGGGTACGATTCTTCTGGGGTCTTCTCTATTGATGGGATTAGATCACAATAGTACTGCCACTCAAGTGATGGGAGTAGATCACAGTCCTGCTGACAATCTAGTGATGGAAGTACATAACAGTAGTACTGCCACTCTAGTGATGAAAGTAGATCACAGTACTGCTGCAACTCTAGCGATGGGAGAACATCACCGTTGTACTGCCACACTAGTGATGGGAGTAGATAACACTACTTCTGCCTCTCTAGTGATGGGAGTAGATCACAGGACTGCTGCCACTTCAGTTATGGGAGTAGATCAAGTCTCTACTCATGGGTGTAGATCACAGAAGCGCGGCCACTCTTGTGATGGGGGTACATCACGGCAGTACTGCCACTCTAGTGAAGGGAGTAGATCACAGTACAACAGTCCCCCAAGCGATGGGAGTCCACCACATTAGTACTGCCAACCTAGTGAAGGGAGAACATCAGAGTAGTACTGCCATTCTAGTTATGGGAGTAGATCACAGTAGCGCGGCCATTCTAGCGATGAGGGTACATCACAGTAGCACAGCCCCTCGGTGAAAGGAGTAGATAAC
This sequence comes from Pictodentalium vernedei, assembly GCA_031216915.1. Classification (NCBI taxonomy): domain Eukaryota; kingdom Metazoa; phylum Mollusca; class Scaphopoda; order Dentaliida; family Dentaliidae; genus Pictodentalium; species Pictodentalium vernedei. The sequence continues at coordinate 79,420,055 of CM062295.1, forward strand.
AGTAGTACTGTCACTCACGTCATGTGAGTCCACCACAGTAGTTCTGCCAATCTAGCGATGGGAGAACATCACAGTAGTACTGCCTCTCTAGTGATGGGGTAGACCACAGTACTGCTGCCACTCTTGTGTTGGGAGTACATCACAGTAGCACTGCCATTCTAGTAATTAGAGTACATCACAGTAGTATTGCCATTCTAGCTATGGGAGTACATCACAGTAGTACCGCCACTATATGGATGGGAGTAAATCGCGGTAGTGTTGCCACTCTCGTGATGGGAGTACATCACAGTAGCACTGCTATTCTAGTGATGGGAGGAGATTGCAATTGTTCTGTCACTATAGCGATGGGAGAACATAACAGTATTGCTGCCACTCTAGTGATGGAAGTACATCAGAGTAGTACTGCCATTCTAACAGTGGGGGCACATCACAGTAGTACTGCTACTCTTGTGATGGGAATAGATCAAACTACTGATGCCAGTGTAGCGATGGGAGTACATAACAGTAGTACTGCCACTCTAGTGATAGGAGTAGATCACAGTACTGTTGCCAGTCTAGGGATAGGAGTAGACCACAGTAGTACTACCACTCTAGTGATGTGAGTACATCACAGTATTACTCCAAAAATAAGGATGGGAATTTATGGGGATCGTCGTACTGCTGCCACCCTAATGATAGGATACATCACAGTTGCACTGCTACGCTAGTGATTGGAGTAGATCACAATTGTACTGCCACTCTAGTGTTGTGAGTAGATCTCAGTACTGCTACCACACTGCGATGGGAGTACCTCACAGTAGCATTGCCACTCTAATAATGGGAGTAGATAACCGCAGTACTGCAACTCAAGCAGGAGGAGTACATCACGGTACTGCGGCCAATCTAGCCATGGGAGTACATCAAAGTATGAATGCCACACCAGTGATGGGAGTAGATCTCAGCAGCACTGCTACTCAAGAGAAGAGAATACATCACAGTAGGGCAACAGCTGTAGCGATGGGAGTAGATCACCATAGTACTGCCACTCCAGTGATGGGAGTAGATCACAGTACTGCTGCCATTCTAGCGATAGGAGTACGTCGCAGTAGTACCGTCGTTATGGGGATGGGAGTAAATAACGGTACTGCTGCCACTTTTAGTGATGAGGGTACATCACAGTAGTTCTGCCACTCTAGTGGCGGAAATACACCACAGTACTGCTGCCACAGTAGCGATGGGGGTATATTACAGTAGTACTGTCACTCTAGTGATTGGAGCAGATGAGAGTAGTACTGCCACTCCAGTGACGAGAGTAAATCACAGTACTGCTGCCATTCTAGCGATAGGAGTACGACGTCGCAGTAGCACCGTCGCTATGAGGATGGGAGTAAATAACGGTTCTGATGCCACTTCTAAAGATGGTAGTACATCACACTAGTTCTGCCACTCTAGTGGCGGAAATACACCACAGTACTGCTGCCACAGTAGCGATGGGGGTATATTACAGTAGTACTGTCACTCTAGTGATTGGAGCAGATGAGAGTAGTACTGCCACTCCAGTGACGAGAGTAAATCACAGTACTGCTGCCATTCTAGCGATAGGAGTACGACGTCGCAGTAGCACCGTCGCTATGAGGATGGGAGTAAATAACGGTTCTGATGCCACTTCTAATGATGGTAGTACATCACACTAGTTCTGCCACTCTAGTGACGGAAATACACCACAGCACTGCTGCCACAGTAGCGATGGGAGTATATAACAGTAGTACTGTCACTCTAGTGATTGGAGTAGATGAGAGTAGTACTGTCACTCCAGTGACGAGAGTAGGTCACAGTACTGCTGCCATTCTAATGATAGGTCACGGTACAGCTGCCACTTCTAGTGATGGGAGTACATCACAGTAGTACTGTCACTCTAATGATGGGAGTAGATCACAGAAGTGCTGCCGCTCTAGTGCTGGGAATAGATCACAGTGCTGCTGCCATTCTAGCGATGGGAGTAGATCACAGTTGCGCTGTCACTCTTGTGATGGGAGGAGTACAGCCACTCTAATGAAGAGATCACGGCACTACTGCCGCTCTATCGATGGGAGTACATCACAGTAGTTCTGCCTGCCAGTCTAGTGATTGGCGTAGATTATAGTATTACTGTCACTCTAGTGATGGGAGTATATCACAGGACTGCTGCCATTCTAGCGATGTGAGTACATCATACGGTTGTCATTCTTGCGATGGTAGCACATCATACTGCAGTCATTCTAGCGTTGAGAGTATATCAGAGTAGTGCTGTAATGAGAATAGATCACAGCACTGCTGCCACTCTAGTGATGTGAGTATATCACAGTTGTGCTGCCAGCCTCTCTAGTGATGGGTGTAGATCATAGTATTACTGCCGCCCGCTCTAGTGATGGGAGTATGTAGCAGCGAGTCGTTCTGTGTTTATTACACGCCCTCGCATCTGTAAAAACAATTATTAGGACACTCAACAATTCATTTGACAACTATCAAGAAGTTGTTTCGCAATCGGTTCGGTTTCGTTAAACTGAACGGATTCCGCGATTGTAGGTCAAACTGAATTTCCAAGTAGGTGGGGTTTTGACAGATGACGTGATCGTCCAGAAATAGTCCGTTAACAATTTCCAGTCGGCACATGCGTGCAAAACGGATCTTCATTTTCCGCGTGGTTTATTGTTGCCGTAGATGGTGATTACAATGAACATCGTGTAACAAAAAACAAATGAAAACAGTATGTCAGACTTAACATCCTTGTTTTATTTAGGTTCCGATGGGTTGAGCTTCTGGTGTTGCTGGGATACTCGCACATACATCTATTAGCCTCATTTCGGAAAAAGGGGTGCCGAACGCCAGACGTATTCTTCAAAATGAGGGTAAGAGTTGTATGTGCGATAGCACATTTGCTCGAACGACTTAGAGTCGTTCGAGCAGAATATGGAGTCACTCGATCGAGCAATTGCTCTAAAGCTCATTTGCTCGTTATGCTTCGAGTCGTTCTAGCAATAACTTTTCACTAACTGCTCGATAGCTTATAAGGGGAATTTGGAATAGTTATGTCTTTAGGTGGCCAAGAAGGCTGGGCCAAATAGTAATTACCAAATAGGTAATAGTATCCTCAGATAAGTATCCTATAAAAGGTACCATCGAAAGGTATTCTCAAATAATAAAATACCAGGCTATAGGTATCCTCAAATTCCGAAATGAGGCTAAGAGTCGTATGTGCGAGTCACTCGAACGAGTAATTGCTCAATAGCTCATTTGCTCGATGGGAAATGAAGCAATAGGATTGGTTAATCAGCTTCCGTAAAGTGATCTGATTGGATGATCTGGATAAATCATCCAATGACAAATGTACTTGTAATGTGGTGGGAACTACTGACATTACGTACTACCTATACCAGTCAAAGAATAATACAAAGCAATCGGTTGGTTAATAATACCGAGGACTAACAGGGGACCTACAGGGGTATATACCATGCATCCTATGCCACAGTTCTAAGCAAACGATTATAATACTACCTGACCTACAGGTACGAACTACCAATACCAGCCATAAGATAATACAAAGGATTCAGTAGGTTAATAGTACTAAGGGTATACTGGACCAATAGAACCATTCACACAATACTGCCAATAAACCACCAATGACTATCTCGCAATACCGCAATGGACAACCATGCATTACCCCCATCCCCACAGTACTGCTTGACCTAGCTCTATAAGACATAGGATAATATGAAGGTCCAAGGGCTAATAATATACCTACATAGATATATACCACGTCTACCATATCACCCGCCCCCTTTACCAGAAACCCGACACCCCGACCCGAACAACGTTATGTCAGATTTCATAGTGGTCAACAACAGTGATCTACTTCTCTATGACGTCGCGTGCGCATCGTGACGTCACGGCGTCAATAGCAACGTCAACCGTTTCGCGGAGAAAAGCTTTCAAGAAAACTCACCTTCCCCTTCAATTTTCCACCACATAGCCCTGGGTGTACATATATCACTTTATATACTGTAGCATACTATATATGCAGTACGTACACCATTTACTGAATCTAGATGTATGGTGCACAGGCAAAAGTTGCACAGGCAAAAATCCGTTTCCTATGGGAATTTAACACTAGCTGACTTGTACTTCAGTTTGACGGGCGCAATAATATCACATGCGCATTTCTCTCCGATAAACTGATAGAGCAACTTGAGGTATTCTTAAGTTTCCTTTGAGTCTTCTGGTTTCGATTTTCGTCTCGAAAGTCAGTCGTATTTACGGAAGCAAAAATGCCTTCCATTTTGTTTGTTTATACAGGTGCCGACGCGATTTGCTATGATTAAATAATTCCGGTACCAATTAAATATATGCAAATAGGTTGGTCACGTGGGTGGGGTGAGATAGCTATCATGTGGGTGGGGTGAGACAAGCATATTTCTCCCAGCTGTCTCACGCTTCTTTATATCTCAGTACCTTCGTGGTGGGAGAAACAGTATCCAGGGTCTTCGAGGGAAAGTAAGCGAAATTACGACCTTGAGGAAGGATGCAAATCTTGATTTAATTGGCCTTTGTGAGACATGGATTAGATATGATGAAAGGACCGACCATATCAGTAGGTATGTGTAGATTGGAGTGGGGCGATCGGAAGGCTAGGAGAAGAGGGGGGGGGGGGGGGTCTGTACGTATGTGTATCAAGAGAAGTTAGCCATTGTGAGAATTACAGACTTATCAAAAGTAAATACAACAAATAAGGTAGAAAGCGAAATAATATGGGCAAAAACCAAGATGAAAAACAAAAGTGTCCCAGTTAGTGTTGTATATTTGCCAGTTGAAGGGAGCAAGTCTGGGTGAAATGATGGATTAATATGACACTCAAATCCAATGTTACTGAACTAAAAAATAGGGGGTTCCATATCGAATTAATGGGAGATTGTAATAGACATGTTGGGAGGGGGGGGGGGGGTATAATAGGTGGGGACGACAATGTATGCGTTAAAGGGAGTTAATACTCTTAGAGTTTACATTTGAAGAGGTCCTTAAGATTTAAGGGGTGCTAAGTGCAGGGAGAAATGAATGTGGGAAAGGAACGACGGAAAAACAATACTCGACTATGTACACACTGACCCAGAGTTATGGAGGAAGGTCATAGACATGGACATTGACGACAATGGAAATTCTCTGTTAAACAGTGATCACATCCTGATATCAACAGTAAGGGTCAGGGGCATTAGATTATAACAGCAAAGGGCGGACGTTGAGGACATTTGGAAACTGGGAAAAGAATCAGACTGTGGGCACATTGAGGAGAATTTAAAATCAAAGCTGCGAAATACACGTATCAACCAGTGTCAACCGGAAATAACGTTCAGGAGTTGGCCGATTCAATAGTGAGAAGTTTAACCCTTTACCCAACGAATCAGCCACATCCTTTAGCGTAATAAGCAATTTCAGCAGCTGAAAAAAATATTATTTTTCAAACAATTTCAACAAAACCATATCATGTGACCTCTTGTCGAGCCCCTTCCAATGAATGGTCAGATGATATGGTTTTGTTGAAATGTTATGAAAAATTTTTTAAAAATGCTATTTAAAATAATAACTTTTGATATCGTCTGCGTTGGGTAAAGTGCTGAAGGATGTAGGGAGGGAAAGCGTAGGGAGAATCAGAGTGGCGACAAAGGAACTAGAAGATAGGGTAAATAATGAGTTGAAACACGCAATAAAAGAGAGAATGAAACAGTGTGTTGCGTTTGGAAGGTCTAGAAAAGTTAAGAAGGTAAATGATACAGTCACCAAAAGTATCAGAAATAGTATAAAAGGAGGCAAGCACAAGGTAATTAAATATAATCATAATAACAGGAAAGTGCAGAATGGTAATTTCATTAAAGCGATAAACAGGGGGTAAAGTTCCAATATATTCTGGAAAATGGAAAAATATATCAAAACTAAGAAAGGCAATAACGCACAGAGTATTAATGTGGTTGGCAATGACAGGGACAGTATAGCAGTAGACATTGGTCAAGGATTGGGAGAGGGTAAACGATAGAGGATGAGTGATAGAGCGCTGAACATGTATCTGACTCAGTGTGCAGGGGAACTGAGGTGGGGGAAGTACGAAATGCCGTCACCAACTTAAAGAATGGCAAAGCAGCATACTGGCGTAATCCCAAAGAATATGAAAAAAGAGTCTGGGGTGGGGGCGGGGGCATTATATGAGCATTGTACTATTTAACATGGCACTCACAAAGCAAGAGGTGGAAGGAAAGCGGGGTAACATAAATACTTATAAAGAAGATAGGGATGTTTAGGTAATTGCAGAGCGACATCTGTTAGTGGCAATATTGGGAATGTATTCTGCAAGGTTCTCTATGGAAGGCTTGTAGAAATTGTCGAAGAAAGAGGATTCCTGGGGGAAATCCAGAATGGGTTCCGAAAGGAAGAAGACTTACTAACAACGTGTTTACTCTTTCCCAATTAATATAACCAACAAAAGTCTATAGGGGAAAGATGCTTATGGCCACCCTTTTAAGTGTAAAAAAAGCACACGCCAGATTATGGAAAGAGGGAATGTGGCGGAAACTAGAGGGCATTGGACTCGGAGGAAGTTTATCAGAATCATGAAAGAAAGCACCGAGCAAAGATGTGCAGAGATTTTTTTCAACCTGGGAAAGAAAACAACAGAAGGGTTCCAATGGATATAGGCCATAACCCTTTTCTCCCACGTGCATTTAGCCATATCTGGAGGCCCTCTATGAACGCCTTCACGTGAGAAGGTTTAATAATAAATATTACATACTTGAAATTCTATCATCGGATTAATTGTTGGAAAGGGCTCTCTGAGCCCTTTCCAATAATTAAGTAGATGGTAGGTTTAATCTGCGCATACGTGCAGATAAAAATAGGTGACAATAGTTGCTTTCGGCAGCGAAAGTATTAAGCAGAGGTGCATCCAGTCACCGATTCTGTTTACATTGTACAAGAGATGTTTAGAAGAGGTGGTTGCAAGCTCGGGGGTAGGGGTGGGGGGTTGTCAAAGTTTGAGAAAGAAAAATCTCTGGGTTATTCTTTGCAGATGACATGGTTTTACTATTTAAAATACGCTCTAGCCTCGGAGCCTATTTTTTCAATTCATGCGCCAGATTTCAATTTACGGAGTCACGCTGCTATTTGTAACACACATTGCAAGTATGTAATAGCTCTCATCATTTCCATTTAGTACACTATAGCAAACATTAATCTTCACTATGGTTTCTGATCAAGTCTTGGCTGCCTATTTAGGAAACCACAGTGAAGATTAATGCTTGGTAATTAAGACTTGAAGTATTAACTTAAGCACTCTACAACAATGATAAATGATAATCATATATATAATACATGTAAGACTGTCTCTCTCGATTATCCATCGAAAGAATATCAAAATATGAGCTGAGAAGTTACGCGCCAACTGAGAAGCCTATTTCTGAAATTTAAGAGCCAGGTCCTGATGTTTCAGAACTAAATACGCACTGGCGCATGCCCAGGTCGGTTCCTGCTTCACCAAGTCTACATCAAATAACACATAATTGCTCAAATATTTTGGGGGCTGCTGAAAAGGTGTCTTCCCACGAGACCAATTCCCTTTAGACCAATTCCCTTTAGACCAATTCCCCTTAGACCAACTACATACTGTTATTGATTAAGGGTTGATTAAGGATAATTAAGAAAACATTTATTTACTGATAAGCACTTTATTTGATGAAAAAATTTTTTATACGCATGACATACAAAAAATATAGGTTTATAACATTTCAGTTTATAAAATATCAACAAGTCAGAAAATAAGCAGACTATCATCTGAAAAATGAGGTCCCCAGAGGGTAAATTTGGTGATGCTACCCTGCACAGCAGGGTAGCATCACTAAATTTACCCTCTGTGAACCTCAATCTGAATTAAGGTCTCCAACGTGAACAGAAAATGGTACCCAGAGGATAAACTGAACCACTGTATGGGATAGCATCAGTAAATTCCCCCTCTGGGGACCTCATTCTGCAAATGGCAGACTGCTTATTTTCAGGCTTGAATATCTATAAATACATTTATAAATATTTATAAATATGTCAAATTATTGCTATAGAATTGTTTTAAAAGTAGAACACATCAGTTGGTCTTAGGGGAATTGGTCTTTTGAGAATTGGCCTCGTGGGAATTGGTCTGAAGGGAATTGGTCTAGTGGGAATGAACCACTGAAAAACACCTATCCACAAACCATATGCTTGAGCGTCAGAGGAGACGTAGAGTTGGTTTTACAGCTGCTGTTGTAGAATGTCTGTAGTATTTGAGCTGGTCTCCCTCTATTCACAGATGATGTTTCTTTAATAACATTTTTTTTATTTTTGCTCCGTCTATGAGCTCTTCACTTTGTCCATGGCAACTTTTAAAATAGTGGTTTATCTCCAGATCAGTGGTTGCTATAGCTTTGCAATTGGATGCATGTCTGGAAGAACACTCCCACCGAATGCTTGCCTTATTTGCTGCCTTTTTGTGTACATGTTCTTGCTAATTAAGAAGATGCTTATTCTATTAAAACAGATCAGTTGATCCCATACACTGATTTTAAAGAAATAATGTTTTCAAAAGTAGACATATCTTTAATGTCTCATTCTAGACAGCTTGCTAATTAAGATGTTTATTCTATTAAAACAGATCAGTTCTGAAAATTTTGAAAAAATGACCAAAACACCTCCATTATGCACACAAATTCTAATAAAAAGAGGTCAAAATGACCAAAAAACCTAAAAAATTCCAATAAAAAGAGGTAAAAAATCCACACACCCGCCCCTCCACTGACTTATGAACATTTTGTCTGAGGGTGTTTTGTCTGAGGGTATTTTGTCCTATCCAAAGAGGGTGTTTTGTCCCAATTGTGGTTTTTAAGTGTGTTATGTCCTGAGGAAGTTTTGTCCACGAGTTTTTTATCCGGATACCGTTTTTCATACTGAAATCAAAGTCACTGGAGTTTGAGGGGGGTGGGAAAAAACGAGGAAATATCTTGCAAACTGTGTAACTTAGGAATAAAAGGGACCCTGGAACATTTCATTTTAGAATGCCCCACGCATATTTGCCCAGTAGAACAAGAATCTTTAGGAAACTAATGGAAAAGTGGGTGAGGAATGACATGAGGGAAAGGGTCAATTTTATAGTCGGGGAGATCGAGAAAGCGCCAGTAGGGAAATTATGAAACAGTTTTTGCCTGAATGCTAAGAGATTAGGAAGAAAAGTGGGGGAGGAACTGGGTTAACCTTTTACCCAACGAATCGGCCGCATCCGCCCGCGTAAAATGCAAATTCAGCAATTGAAAAAATATTATTTTTCAAAAAAATTCAACAAAACCATATCATGTGACCCCTCGTTGGAACGAGCTCGACGAGCTCGTTCCAACGAGGCATCACATGATATGGTTTTGTTGAAATTTTTTGAAAAATTTCAAAAAATTATATTTAAAATAATAAATTTTGATATCCTCTGCGTTGGGTAAAGGGTTAATGTAGGCCCCCCTCGTTAGAGAATTGAGACAAATCAGAGGAAGGCCAAAGATATGATGTTTATTCACTTCAATAAACCAAGAGCAAATAATTTATTAAATTTCAGAAGGATGATAAAAAAATATTAAGGAAAATAAAAGAAAATTAAGTAACAAAGAAATGTTTAGATAAGAATCAGATTAAATGGATTAACTATTAATTCAGATGATCCATAACAAATAGGCGCCATTATACCTACAGTACATGGAAAGTGTATTGTCACTGAATGACCCGCAGAGTGGAGATTCCACCCAAGCAATAATTGTAAATTTGTTTCAAAACATAACAAGCACAAGCAAAATTCCAGCCAATGGACCTTCGGGTAATACCCGGAGGTCCATTGGCTGAAACATTGCTTATGTTTTTTGTCCACATATACAGAAATTGAAAGTGATACTTTGGACACTCCCCGGGTGATTTGGTTACAGTCCACTCTCCACGTAATGTATAGATTACTTGACAACCGTGAATTCTGCCTAGCCTGTGTCGTCAGACGCCGTTTTTTTTATCGAAAACGACGCATTGACATAATAAACCACAAAACCTTTGAAACCTACCAAAAGTATATTTTTAGTGTCAAATGCTCTATTCTTTGTGACAAACGAATTTGTTTAGTGCAATTGGCACCATTGGCAACACTACCACACGATAGCATGAACACTGCTTCAAACACAGTAGGCCTGTATAAAGTACGGCCGCCTTGGACTGGTCATTTTCGACAGGGAGGGTAATATTTCCACGGACACAATTTCTGGGAATAATCAGCAAAAATTTAATTAATGAAGCACCGGGTACAACCCGGTCCTTCATTAATTGAAATTTTCCTGCTGATGACTTTTATCACGTGGTAAAGGCATGCGTGGACATCACTTCCCGCGCGTGGATTACGACCACTCCACGGCGACGTACTGTACCACTCGAGAATTATCTAGTGGAGTCGTACGCTTGATTTCGACCCCCCCCCCCCCCCACACACACACACACCCACCCACCCAACAGGTAACCTTCACTGAAATTCTTTTGTTATAACACATTCCTCGGGCGTCTCCAAATGCCTCAGATGCGAGGATTTTGTGTCTTTTTGGTCTCGAAAAATAAACGTTTCTCCCGCCCCTGAATACTGAAAATAAGCAACGAAATGTTGATACCGCCCTAAAAGGAAAATAAGTGAATTTACCAAATACGGTGAAAAGCAAAATGAATAAATTATTACAATTTTCTGAACACTGTTTTTAGTTTTTTTTCCACTTGGGAAACTCGAAATGACAATAAAATTGACCAGTGACGCGCAGTACTAAATGCTTACTTGCACTTAGAGAAAGTTCAAACAATACATTAAATTCCCTTTATAGATACTTTTTTATCTGGTCTGCCCTCAACTATTAAAATTCGCTCCAGTACCCCTGTGTAGATGTTTTTACGTCATAGTTCGCCGCATCCGTGCTGACCAATAACGGAATGACGTCAGATTAATTGTTTGTCTAGAAGGATCATACCTGTAAGGCGGCTTCATTCACAAGAGATGTGCTTTCTGTCTACTTGGTTCAACAATCTCCTAAATCGGTAAGTACCTTGGTAAAATGTAGTCTTTTAAGGAAAGCATCTATCACGCGCAGGATTGTGATGCAGAGAGGTTGCTTCTCCAACAGAAGAACAAATGGGAGATGAAAAAGAAAGTGTCGTTGGAGACCCTAATTTTTGCAGAATGTTTAAAGCTTTGACACCACTCGCGCCGGGAGAGGGTGTGTGTGTGGGGGGGGGGGTTAAATGAGGCAAATGCCCCGGGATTTTTTGGTGTTTTAAAAAGGTGTAGGTTGACCTATCGATACGTCTGAACTGAAAGTCGTGGAAAGGCTTTTGATAAACGGGCCTCTGACGCTTGTGGAGGTCTCAAGAGTAAGTAATTGCATTACTAACCAGGTTCCATTTAAAAAAAAAGCACCAGCTCCAGTTTGTTGGTTTTCTACTGGTCTTTCCTGCATCTTGATGGTCACGATTATCTTTGGAGAAAAAAAGTACCATACAAGCAGAAATACAGGTAATAAATTCCCCAAATTGTAAGGAAATAATTGAGTAGATATTCTCAAGAAAATGAAGGAGAATACTTCTCCTAGGAGTAATTTATAAAAAAGATCCACACCTTATCACTTCACACTTTCAGTACTTGCAGGGCTCATAATGCCTGTTCTACACATTTTCCTGGGACCCACTCTCTGTAGCCCTGAGCAGCATAAGTACATGTACAGTAGAACCTGTCTTGAGAGACCGCCTTTTGGGCCACACAAAAGTGGTCTCTCAAGACAGGTGGTCTCTCATAACAGGTTTCAGGTTTTCTCAAGTCAGTGAATAACCAACCACAAAATTCGGAAATGGAGAAGAATAGATTTTTGTAATTACTTTGTTGTTCTTTTTTATGAAGTTTTTGTAACAAATTGAAATGGTCTGTTATAAAAATTATAAAAATAAATTAGTGTTGAAAATCTTCAATGAAGATTTTCAACACTAATTTATTTTTATAATTTTTATAACAGTCCATTTCAATTTGTTACAAAAAGATTTTCAGCACAAATTTATTTTTTTTCCTATCTGTCACATTTCAGGTATTATGAAATTGCTTATTCAGCAATAATCCTAATCTTTTCACAGGGGTCTTATAAAAACATCTCAATCTTTACTGAGTTAGCAATTGAAACCCAATTAAGAGCTTTTAATACTTTTAATTATGTTAGTATAACCACAATGGATTTTCCAATTCCAGAACAGGTAAAAAGTGTTTGTCATGGTTTCAGTCTTCAGAGGGGCGGTCTCTCAAGACAGGTCCATTATGGCATCAGAATACAAATTGGTACCAGGTCACAGCGGTCTCTCAAGACAGGTGGTCTCTCAAGACAGGTGGACTAATTTGAAAATTTTTTTCTGAGGGAGACCGCCGATTATCGCTTCGCGCCTTCCGCGCTTGCAAGGGCCCATAACGCCCGCTCATCACATTGCCCCTGGGCCCGTCCTCGCTCTCGGCGGGCCTGCTTGACACAGTTTTTAAAATGGGCTCAGACACAAGTAGTGACCGCGCTTTCGGTCTACGTTTATCTCTTTTCACAATGGAGGAGACAACATCTCCAGAATAAACATAATCGCTGCTTAACCCTTTACCCAACGCAGACGATATTAAAAAAATTATTATTTTAAATATTGTTTTTTTTTTTTCAAATTACTCAAAAAATTAACAAAACCGGGCGAGCTCGTTCCAATGGTCTTTTTTCACGTGACGTCACTAATCTGGAAATCGGCCATGTCAGGGATATTGATTTTTTACACCTCGCCGGTCAACTTGTTCACCTTTGCACTTTTCGTAGTTTAAATGTAAATACAGCATGGTTTATTGTCGATCTTTTGATTGTCATAATAGGTCAGACAGGGAGTCGCATCTACAATTCTATAGGCTTCCGAAAGTTATAAAAAATCAAGGTGAAGCATGAGAAAAGCTTTGTGAAGAGAGGAGACGCCTGTAACCCACCCGCATGCCCCTGACGGAGTCGACGGAAAGTAGTTTATTGATTTCGGCCCACAAAAATATTTTCCTGCTCCACTGGATATATAGATTGGATCTGATTTAGTAATCCATGTATAAAATCCTGTTCTCAGGTTCCAGTTGGGCCATTAGGGCTCTCCTAAATGATAAATTACATACACACCATATATCTGTACAATCACATGCAATGTATCATGTAGACACGTAGTCCATATCACTGTAACAGACTGACAGTCATCGTGATTTGCATATACATGTAGTAAATAGAACTCCAGTCTACAACTACTAGCAACCTACATTAACCCTTTACCCAACGTAACGATCAAAACCAGCCAGCGCTATTCTCAAAACTCGCCATTTAATTTTCATTATTTTTTTCATTTTTGGTCTCAAAAACATAGGTTATGATCCCTCGTTAGAACGAGCTAGTTCCAACGAGGGGTCATAACCTATGTTTTTGAGAAAAAAATTAGTTATTAAAGATTTTTTTTTACAAGTGTCGTGTGTGTTTCATGTTAAGTAAAGGGTTAACCTAGTAGAATTACTTGTTTTCATCAGTATAGATATCCGTGGATCACTTATCATGCTGGCAAAGTCAACAGAGCGCTGAGTTTATCTAGAGGATGAATTTTTGTTCATCAATGTGTTTTGTTATAGCTTAGTGAAGGTTGTTCTTAGACACACTCCAATAAACTGTAACAAAACAATTTTGATAAACGTATCAAATTTGGTACATACAGATTATCATGATGATGTGCATGTCCTGTGATTTGTATCAGATTCGAGGTGGTGTCCAGAATGGCATCTCAACGAGCCGGCTTTGCCGGCGAGTTGTGATCCCAATTTGGACACCACCGAGAATCTGATACAAATCACAGGACGTGCACATTATCATGATAATTCATTTACCAAACAATTCTGTCATTATCATAAACAGATTAAATCTTAACCCTTCACCCAACGTAACGGCCAAAACCGGCAAATGCTATTCTCAAAAAATCGCCAATTAATTTTCATTTTTTGTCTCAAAAACATAGGTTATGACCCCTCGTTGGAACGAGCTCGTTCCAATGAGGGGTCATAGCCTATGTTGCTGAGACAAAAAATGAAAAAAATTAGTTATTCAAGAATTTTTTTTTTTGCAAGTGTCGTCTGCTTTTTATGATATGTAAAGGGTTAAATTATTTTCAAACATTTTTGGGACATAATGTTCGGTCGACCACTGAAACGCACATAGAATGTATCTATGTGCCTGTTATGATAGCCCGTAGCGCTACCAGAAACGAGTCGTCTATATGATACGGAATCAGAATGAGTCGTCAAAATGATACGGAATCGGAACACATTATGTGATACATACCGTTTCTCGTGGTTTTCAGGCCAAAATCTATATGATTGTTAGATAAAATCGGGAATCTGACGCTGAAGCATTTTCTGAACAATACAAAGCACTTGTGAGGTTATCTGGAAACTGAGGGCAAGTATTTGTTCATGAAAATGATTTGTTACAGCTTCGTGTAGAGTGACTATAAGGCACTCTCCAATGAACAGTAAGAAAACAAATTTGGTAAAAAGTATTGCATTTGGTAGTTTGAATCTGAAGCATATCTCAAATATACAAGGCCTTTGTCTTTGCAAGGGTACATGCCTTCCTGTGGGTGTCAGTAAAGGCATGATAGTGGGTCCCTGTCCCGACTTTGGAAATCAGAACCAAAGAGGTATTTTAAAGTCAACAGATTTTGTTTTAATTTTACCTCAAATTTGGGACAAACTGCTGATGCCCATTGAGTTGAACTCAAAAGTATTTACAAAAGCAAAGGTACAAATCGCCCCTGTACACACCCCCCCCCCCCCCCAACACACACACACCTAGTGCGGAAAGCAATTGCTATTATTTAGAAAGATTTTATTTTATTCAGTCCCCCACCCATCCTGCTGATGTGGAAAGCAGTACGAAGCGTCCAGCGTGCGGGTCTATTTTATTCAGACAACCCCCCCCCCCCCCCACTACACTACTGCAGATGTGGAAAGCAGTTATTATTTAGAAAGACGAATATACATTATTTTAACCCCCCCCCCCCTTCCCCAACACACACACGCACCCTTCTCCCCAGATGTGGATTGCAGTTGCTACACTTTATAAAGACGAATGTAAAATGTGTTAATTAACCCTTTACCCAACGTAACGGCCAAAACCGGCCAGCGCTATTCTCAAAAATCGCCAATTAATTTTCAAAATATTTTCATTTTTTGTCTCAAAAACATAGGTTATGACCCCTCGTTGGAACGAGCTCGTCGAGCTCGTTCCAACGAGGGGTCATAACCTATGTTTTTGAGACAAAAAATGAAAAAAAAATAGTTATTCAAGAATTTTTTTTGCAAGTGTCGTCTGCTTTTCATGTTAGGTAAAGGGTCAACTTTGAACACTTTCGACCGGCTGTTCAGAATTCTGGAGGAATTTTTAATGAGACAGTGTTTCAGTGGTCGTATTATACACTTCACTGACATCAGCAAAAACTCAATTTAACGCAAGTGACAGAAAAACTGCACGTGTTACCATACTGTCTATAGAAATTCAGTTATATTTATTTATTTATGTTTAAGGTCACATATTTATGCACAATGGCTAATCAGGACCGTGACAGTTTTACGGGTGGAGGAAGCCGGAGTACCCGGAGAGAACCATCGAGCAACGACGAGCAGCTGCCAGCTCCCCAACATCCTAACCCCGGACTGCAACACATGCAGGGTTAGATTGGTTGAAGACATGCGTACCATCGACGTGCAGTACGCCTTAGTACACGGCGTCATCGTGCCCCCACGCGGGCAATGGAGATGAAGTGTCATGCCCAAGGACACAACGCGGTTGCCGCAGGTGGGATTCGAACCGAGGACCCCTCGGCTTGCAGCCTGCACCTCTACCTACTGAGCCACCGCGCACCCCAGAAATTCAGTTACTCATATTATTTGGCGGCACATTTTACTGTGTTATGAGCTGAATAAATGTTTCATATCTTCACCCCATTATATACAAGGAACCGTAAATAAAACAATTTTATAACATTGTACTACTACACACTCACAACGATGACCTTTTCTACAGTGTAACAGTCCCATCTTGTTTCATATTTAGTATCCTGGAAGGGGGGGGGGGGGGGGGGTGGTGGGGATCAGGAAAAGATTTTCAGACACCAGGAACAAAAATACTTTTTTCCGCCTCTTGGGCATCCACCCCTTTTTGAAATTTGGTACCCACCCCCAAAATTAGAGTAAATCGCACATAAACTGTTTTGATTGACCAGTTCAACGGGTATTTTTGCTGGAACATGGTTTGTATTGTTCCAGCAACCATTCCCGATAATTAATCTACCCACAACCAGCTAATGAAGATTGGTCGGATTTTGGTCCCATTTCTTGGCAAGTTCGTGAATTTATTCAAACTTTCTCACCGACACAGAGAGTGAAGTGTATACATGGGTAATCAGGAGAGTATATAGCCTATACATTCTACCTGAACAGCATTAAGACAGATGTAGCAGTAACAGGTCTGAAATATGTTGAATATTTTGATGTTTTATCTGGTTTCACCACTGTATTTGCTGCCATTTCTAGTACATCTTTCAATTTCTACCCTTTTTACACTCAATTTTAGTTTCATCAGTCAAATGTGAATTTATTAAGCATTATCAAGTGCAGAATTCGTTGAGGCAGTCAACTCAATGTTGAACTGAACCTGTCAATAGTCAATATGATGCGGGGTGATTCTTTGGTATCGGAAATGCAACCATCACAAACTGCACTGTTGCACCTAGGGAGAATCGAGTAGTGCATAATTTGATGGAGCGGTTTGTAAGGTTTGGTTGATTCATCTTAGCAAGTCAAGAAATGGTGGCCACGTTGAGTTGAAAAAGTCTACTACAGGGGCGCCGGAACTGCCCAAACATTGGCCCGACCATAACACTCAGATTCCTGTTTTTCCGAATTGCTGCCATCGATTATGTGGGGGAGAAAAAAATGACAGTGTACGCAGTTCGTCTTTCGAGGAACATAATATGATAAAATTTTGTCATATTATGTTCCTCGAAAGACGAACTTTAATGTGCCCTCCCTGGGCGTCCGCCCAGTCTGCCTATTCGTAAATCCGGCCCTGCCCCCAGAACATGTTTGAAAAATGAACTCTCTCAGACCCATCTTGGGGCTACTTCTTTAGTATTCCAACCGCTTCCGAAGCGGCTGGAATACTAAAGAAGTAGCCCCAAAATCTCCTCGTCTTACGTTAACTGGTTATTAATAGCCACCATTGTGTGCGCAATATTAAAGAAACTAGACGATCTATGCGCGCACTATTTTCGGATATCCTCCAGAGCAAAATTAAAAAAATCATAGCCTAGTTATTTGATATGAATGGTGTTCGGCTGAAGGTCGATCACGAAAATATCATGATCGGCAAATTGTTTGCCCCGACATTGGCCGGGGCGGCTCCGGCGCCCCTGTACCATATCTCTCCAAATTTGGCCAGGAAGCATTATGGACCTTTTGGGGCTCTGATGTGTCGAGTGACACCCCTGCGATTTATATATTACATTTTACGCAATGAATGTAAGTGTTATCCTACAATATATTGGAGGCTGTTCATTCAGCTCAGAGGCTTGAAACCTATTTGCTCAAAATATGGTACAAGACCAGTGCCAGGATCTCACTGAAACATAATACACATGCGTATCCTTTCTGACTCAGATGATCCCAACACACTTTATTCTGATTTAATTTTATTCCTTGTTATTGCATATTGTAGTATATAGTTTATTTTAAAATAAGTTAATTTTATTTCTGTTATAAGATAACCCAACCAGATGTTTTATATTTGTTTGCAAAGTTTTCAGATCTCAAACGCCAGGTTTCTCTCCAGACATCCAATATCTTACTCAACATGTGCTAGACACCATGCTGCAGGGATAGATGGCTGAGATTCATATTAACTCAACTGCTTCCCTATTGACAAACTGTTTACACTATAGTATAAACAGTTTGTTAACAGGGAATCAGTTTCCCCGTTGTTAAACTCTCTACCAATAAGATATGATATCCAGACTATTTGATGGTTCAACCTTTTCTGGCAGTATATCACAAACTGAAAGGAATTGGTTCTAGGGCTACCCACTAAGCCCAAGGCTTGAATAACAACCCTACATTTTGCTCATACATGTATATGACTGATATTTATAATTACATAATGAGAATCCGTGAAAGTAGTCAGTTGCATTGGGACATGGCATCATGCCACTGTATGATATCTACTTTCTCCCCCCCCTCCCCCCCCCCCCCCCCCCCCCCACTGCATGTGTAACATACGTGTGTCCCGGGTGAGACAGCAGGGAGAGACTATTAGTTACTCCGTGTCTGATCACGTGGTACAGGTTTTTACCTACCCGAAGCCAGCCGTATCCCATGAGGCCGAAGGCCGAATGGGATACGGCTGGCTTCGGGTAGGTAAAAACCCGTACCACGTGATCAGACACGGGGTAACGAATTTATCTATTGACTTTCCGTTTTAGAAGTACAATCTATTTCATGTGTGAACACACACAGCATGAGATCTTTTATCTTCCATTGTTGAGCCATACATGTTTCTGTATGAATATAATAAATTGATTTCAATGAACGCGTCTTCTACGGGGTATGGACAATTTGTAGATTTCGGAACGAGGCTTCCACTGGGTATGGGAAATTTGTCAGTGGCTGGGCGGACGTATCGTGGGTTTCAATAAATATGGTCTCATACCACGTATCTATCAGTCAATCAAATCAAAAAATTCACTTTTGTCAATAGATATAGATGTATCCCACCCCACCCACGTGACGTTATACATTTATAACGTTATTATGACGTTATGCATATCGTATCAGTTTCTTGCTACCCAATCTCCACACAACGGTTTCTCCCTTACAGCGGATACACCTCTGCCAGAAGTTACTGAACTTTTTACGTCTAAATTTAGATTCACGGTTTCCCCCAATCCAAAACAAAACAGGTAACGCAGACGTTCAGTTCATAAACATGGCACCACAAACACCAACAAAATCGTCGCCGGTGAAGTGTTTCTCGTGCTTGCTGACGAGTATTGCGGCTATTTTTAAGTTAAGTAACCCCACGGTGCAGAAAAGAAAATGTTCAAATGAAGCTCCAAGTTACTTAGTTTAACAATTGCACACTACGTTGCAGTGCTTCATCAAACTCCATGCCGATTGTCTGAGAATTAGATGACACGTGCGTTTATTTGTTTACAAATATCACGTGATTGTCGGTGTATTCTTACTCGGATTATATTTATTTCACTTTCCCCAATTTCTCATTGATTCAAACAGTATTTTTGAAAATTCCTTCTCAGGTAATAAAAACCTGTTTAATTAAAAATCGGACTGATTTGAATTTATGAACCCGTACAGCACGATGCCCAATCTGCAAGATTCTTGCAGATTCGGAAACTTCTGGCAGAGATGTATCCACTGAAAGGGAGAAATCATTGCGTGGAGATTGCTTGCTACCAACTAATTCATATTGACGTCATCGGAATGCAGTGTGATCAAAGTTTGATGCTCTAAAACTCTTCAACCCTCAAGCTGCCACCGTTCCTAATCGATTTCGTGGAAAACATAACTTGTGCATGCTCTTTCCGATGGTGTCATCAGTTTTTCAAAACAACGATCACAAAATGAGTTGATTGAATCAGCACGTGACTTCCAGTTACCTCTGGCTAAAGTAATCGCTGCATGATGGGGGAGAAAAATCATCCTCGATGCGTCTGAAGGTGGGAATGGGGAAATCTCACCCTCGGGGCAAGATATTTGAACCAGACCCTCGGCAAGCCTCGGGTCTGGTTCAAATATCTTGCCCCTCGGGTGAGATTTCCCCATCTCACCTCCAGACTCATCGGGGATCATAATAATCCACGGTGAGAAGAATCCTTTTATTGTCAGATCTGGTTAGATTATATTTATGTTAGATTACATAAATGCTAATTCGTTTAAATTGCTTTAACATTTTTTTTCAAAATCGTGAACCACTGATGGTGTGATGGGGAACGGTGAACGTCTGTCCACATAGCTAGCCCCCATCCTGTACTACTAATCCCCCCTGTTAACCCAGAGGAGATGGACCGGTGGCAAAAGGCCTACACAAGCTTCCCTGATCAATATGCATCTCTTATTTGAATGATAAGAGCTCATAAGAAAAACATTTTCAGGGCATGGAAAAAACATGTTTTCAGATCCGCTGACCTACCCACCCAACCCCGACATGTGTCCGGAAAAATTGACGACCCCCCCCCCCCCCCCCCACCTCTCTCTCTCTCTCTCTCTCTCTCTCTCTCTCACACACACACACAAAAGGTGCTGTCTCACTACGGGGATGGAGATAGGCTGTCTATCGTCTCCAACTTCACTATTAGGTGAACGAGGCACCCGGAGCTAACAAGGTTTTCTTAACCCTTTATCCAACGTATAACGGCCAAAACCGGCCAGCGCTATTCTCAAAAATCGCTAATTAATTTTTATTATTTTTTTCAATTTTTGTCTCAAAAACATGGGTTATGGCCCCTCGTTGGAACGAGCTCGTCGAGCTCGTTCCAACAAGGGGTCACAACCTATGTTTTTGAGACAAAAAATGAAAAAAATTAGTTACTCAAGAATTTGTTTTGCAAGTGTCGTCTGCTTTTCATGTTAGGTAAAGGGTTAATGGAGGCTGGAAAGTCCAGTGAAGCCGCTTGAGCGAATCACCTGCAAGTCGGAGTTGCAAATGAAAATGACTGGTATCGATAGACTATCCCAGCATCACACACTCCCTCAACCCCACGTAAGAATCTACGCCAAGTAGTGGTTGGTAATGGTCAAACTTTTCAACTCTCTAGCCTGTCGTAATCGAACGCAGTGTTGTAAGAGTTAACGAATCTTGATTTGATGGTACTTCTCTATGTGGAGTTAATGGATTTGTTTGTAACTTTGTAAATAAAACCTTTTGTGGTCGGTTAAAACCCGTCGCTGTAAATTGATTTATACGTTTGAAGTGTATTGTTGTCATATTTGGACTTTTCAAATGTTGTGAATTGGTAACACTGTACATTTGAGTGCATCCAGCGCTATTCACAGTTGGCATATTAAATTTTGTGGGGATCCATAAAGGAAATATGTTCGCCGATGTGTTCGTTGGTAGAAAAAAAACTGGCTTGATATCATTTCGAAATTAACTCTGTTAGAACGTTAATTACAACGTTTTGATACCTCAAAATCTGCTGGGCATCACGTGAGCAAAGTCAGGCGCGTAGCCAGGGGTGTGATACAACCCTAAAATGGCCTCCAATAGTGAGCTCCGGATGTTACCCCCTCCTCCCACTTCCCTTGATGGAAGTGGGAGAAGAGGGTAACAACCGGATGGTCCTAATTAAGAATAGAGGGGGCCTAGAAAATAGCATTTGCCCCCCCCCCCTCCCCCACCCCACACCCCACAAACACACACTGATTAGGGCACGTCCTATTATAAAATCCTGGCTTCGCGTCTAGATGCTAAGACTGAGAACGCACCTCCCATAAAATTGGAGTTCCACTTAGCTACAGAGAGTACGATTTTCCAGGATAAGTTGTTTTATAACATAAATGTTCCCGTTTGCATGCCCAGGGACTACTTTGATACTTTGGTTATAGTGTCAGCTATAAAACTGTATTAGAACGCCCAGGCGTTTCACAGAAACTATTTGCATGATCCCGGTTTTACAGGTCCTATATGTTCCATCGAGCTTACCACTGTTTAATTACTACCAGAATCACAAATATCTGAATGATAATAATTTGGAAAATAAAATACCTACCAACATCTATCTTTTGGGCCTATCTAAATTTTCCAAACACAATACTTCAAAAGTGCTTATATTTTAGATCCTGAATATTTCACATAATATTTTCCCAAATACTACCTCAGAGATCTATTACACATTTTTCAAACTTTTCTCAGCCAGGCACCTCCCCAACGCAATTGCCTAATAGAGCTGCTGTGTTTGTGCTAAGGAATTTGATACTCTGGGGACACACACAAAATACCTCCGTTCAAACTAACCTCACCAAAATCCTCCACCTAAAATTGCGTAAGTTGGTGGGGACAAAATATTGACATAGCCTCGCCCCCCCCCCCCCCTGTATTGAAGGTTTCCAGAACATTAAACTAAGAGAATAATAATTAACCCTTTACCTAACATGAAAAGCAGACGACACTTGCAAAAAAAATTCTTGAATAACTATTATTTTCATTTTTTGTCTCAAAAACATAGGTTATGACCCCTCATTGGAACGAGCTCGACGAGCTCGCTCCAATGAGGAGTCATAACCTATGTTTTTGAGACAAAAAATAAAAAAATAATGAAAATTAAATGGTGATTTTGGAGAATAGCGCTGGCCGGTTTTTGGCCGTTACGTTGTGGTTAACCCTTTGCCCAATGTAACGGCCAAAACCGTTTTTTTATTATTTTTTCATTTTTTTGTTTCAAAAACATAGGTTATGACCGAGCTCGTTCCAACGAGGGGTCATAACCTATGTTTTTGAGACAAAAAATGAAAAAATGAGTTATTCAAGAATTTTTTTTTGCAAGTGTCGTCTGCTTTTCATGTTAGGTAAAGGGTTAAAGGTTAATACATTAATCGTATGATCTCCTTGCAAGTTCGTTTCGTGATGATTTGCGGCTTACGTTCTGGGGCCCGAAAACAAACAACTATGGGAACACCCGATCCACCAGATCGACCATAATTCGACCCGCTGTGACTAAAATTTCAAAATTTTCCCAAGACATTGTGTTGAAAAGGATATAAGGGGACCTACTGTCGCCAACTCCAAAAGTAAGTTCTCCAATAATAAGGAACATGGGCAGAATAACAAGAATAAAGTGTAAACACACATCAGCAGAAGTAATAATATGAGCGTTGTCGAAAATCATTCCTTGACCATTTTCAAATATTTTTTAACATTATTGGTTAAAAAAGTAAGGGGAGTAACCGTCACTACCTCCCAGTCTACGCGCCCCCAAGTTAGTGAGGCCTTTTCTTTCCCTGATGGCTTAACTCATTGCATGCTGCTGGCGGATACTCCTGTCCTGGGCGGAGTTGCTCTTGCCATTGAGATAAATATAATTTGGGCACATTCAATCTAATTTTCTCTCTGTAAATTGAAGAGATATTTTCACCAACAATTATTTGAGTTAACTTCAGATGAATTTTTCATCAAATCTCGTCATGACTGCTGTGAAGAGAAGCAGCCATGACTAGATTTGATGAAACATGATTTGAAAATACTCAACGGGTTAAAAGTTAAGTAGTACTCAACAACTCTACCCAAAATACCATTTTCCTTTCCATTCCTATCACGCCTGAAGAGTGGCGGTTGGCAGCGGAAACAGTAAATATTTTCGTTGAACAAGAAACATACATTATTATTGTACAGTTAAATCTTGAAGTTCTGCCACGAACTGAGCGCTTATCTTGACTTAATTGCACGTAGGAATTGCGCGCAATTGTCATATCGAATGGCATCCAAGGCATGGCTGGTTCTCCTGGTTACTCACTGCAAACGCGGGCAATGTTTCTGCCAATGGACCTCCGAGTTACCCAGAGGTCCATTGGATGAAACATTGCTTGTGCACAGGCCATATATACAGAATTTGATAGCCGTACTAGGGTCATAACGCGTAGATTAACGCGCAGATCGACATGCTATCTGTGCGCATTTCATGACATGACTTCTAGTTTTAACTGTACGTGTAAATATCAAAGAAAAGTTCATATAATATGTACTCACCCATTGTTTCCCTTGCGAGTTTAGCGGGATCAGATCAGCATCACCTCTGCCTTTGCCTGCCTACGTATATGAAAGCTGAAAACAAAACATTTTAATGTAACAAAATCGTCACTTTTGTCATTACACCTCGAGTACGATGCATTAAGATGTGCGATTGTGTCCGACTTGGAACAATTGGTGGGTCTTCCTGGCTGAAATAGAGCCCCACACTAAGTCTGCAACAGGTCGCGTGATAGTTCTGTGCCTGGGTGTGAGACGCTTGAGGGGCCACGGGTCTGCGTGAAGGCCCTCGTATGGTCGTGTCCCGCCATTGAACGCGCCGGGCTCTCTAAAAAATACCGCTCAATGAGTCCTCCTCGACATTTGATAGGGTACCAGGAATTTGAGATATTGCTCCACGTTTGAGATGAGACCCCAAAAATCAGATTTGTGATCTTGTAGGCCCATGGTTCACTCGGGCACTGAACTTTTAACCCTTTACCTAACCTGAAAAGCAGACGACACTTGCAAAAAATAATTCTTGAATAACTAATTTTTTTCATTTTTTGTCTCAAAAACATAGGTTATGACCCCTCGTTGGAACGAGCTCGTTCCAACGAGGGGTCATAACCTATGTTTTGGAGATAAAAAATGAAAAAAATAATGAAAATTAATTGGCGATTTTTGAGAATATCGCTGGCCGATTTTGGTCGTTACGTTGGGCAAAGGGTTAATGGTGATCCTGAGCTTGAGTTGAGGCACACGCATCGTTTGTTTACTTCTTTTAAAGTTTGATGGGGTCCCAGCGTCTGGTGTGAATGGTGTGAGCCTCCTTGCCTCGGCTGGACCTCCGGGACTGGGTGATGGGGCCCCTGATTGGCCCTGAGTGGAGTTGGAGATCCCTTGGTGGGTGATGAAGTCTCCCAAAAATGCGACAAAACTTTGCAGTTTTGAGAAGTATTTTGGCAATGTTTGTTTAGCATTTTGTGAGAGGTCCCTGTAGTGCTCGGGCCTGCGAGCTTCCATTACTTGGGGAAGTAGACTGATCCATCCCTGCAGTGCACGTCTTGTTCGGAGACTAAAGGGTTTCACAAAGTTTTGAAAATCTTATCCTCCCGTGAACCTTCTAATCTCTTTGATCTGATCGTTGAACATGGTTACTATTTCGATCTGTATTTACGTATATATTTTTTTTCAGGTCTTATCGCTGATAGGATAGCTGAAGAAATATCACACCTGGAAAAAGGTACATAAGGAATTCATGAATTAGGAAGACAAAATGTCCACCAGAAGAAAGGTGAGTAGCCTTTGAAAATTACAGAGTTTTTTTCAACGAGTTATTTGCGCCAGTTCAAATAGAAAGTATGCAGAAAAATTCAAACGACGGAGTTACTCTCCTACTTTGTGTCCTGATAACTCAAGTTCACAAACAGGTGTTTTCTTTTCATGTTACTGTTAATAAAATAATTCGATCCTTTTCATAATTCTGTTAACCCTTTATCCAGTGCAGACGATGTCAAAACTTATTATTTTAAATACCATTCTTTAACCCTTTACCCAACGTAACGGCCAAAACCGGCCAGCGCTGTTATCAAAAATTGCCAATTAATTTTCATGATTTTTCATTTTTTGTCTCAAAAACATAGGTTATGACCCCTCGTTGGAACGAGCTCGTCGAGCTCGTTCCAACGAGGGGGTCATAACCTATGTTTTTGAGACAAAAAAATAATAAAAAATTACTTATTCAAGAATTGCTTTTGCAAGTGTCGTCTGCTTTTCGTGTTAGGTAAAGGGTTAAATTGAAAAACAAAATCAACAAAACCATATCACGGCGACCTCTCATTGGAACGGGCTCGACGAGCTCGTTCCAAAGAGGGGTCATATGATATGGTATTATTGACATTTTTGGAAAAATAATATTCATTCAGCTGCCGAATTTGCATATTACGTGGGCGGATGTATCCGATTCGTTAGGTAAAGGGTTAATAAAATAAAACATTGATCTTGGGTCATCCACTATTTGTCATCAAGAACATGAGTACTTTTGAAAAAAGACGGCCGTCACCAGCCATGCACGTAATCTGACACTCGTCCAACTCTTCCATCGCTCACAAATGTTTCTATGGTACAAATTGCTTATGTTATATATGATACGTGGCGTCTTTCTTCTCTCTGTATCACAAAAATAATACACCCCAGTAACGGACAACCGACGGTATGGGTAGGCTTCCAGGATTTAACACGAGATTCCCCATATCCGCAACCAAATGCCGCAGTATAGGTACTGGCATCAGATTTCCTGTAGGAATTCACACATACATCTGGTAGCTATATCGACCGTTCCAGTTGGGGTCTTATAGACCCCAGAGTAACCAGACAGTCTTATGGGGATTCTAAAAGTAAACTTCGCAGTCGACTGCAAAATTTACTTTAGGAATTCCCATAGAACTGTCTGGTACGTATAACACCCCGGCCAGGACCGTCGGTATATGTACCAGATGTTTATGGGAATCCCTATAGTAAATCTGGTATTTATACCGATCCCGCCAGAGGTAACTGCGTTATGTCCTTGAACAAGGCACTTCGTCCCAAAATGTCGCGTGGGGGGGGGGGGGGCACGGTGGCGCTGTGTACTAAGGCGTACTCCACTTCCTGCTTTTGTGGATTTAGTACGTTGGGAAGTCTGGAAGCTGCTCGCTGTTGCTCGGTGGTTCTCCCCGGTACTCCGGCTTCCTCCATCCGTAAACTGTCCCATACGAGGTGACCCTGGTTGTCGAAAATGTTAAATCCTGATAAATAAAAAGAAATATAAATAAATAAATAAATATACTGACGCATTTGGATATATGGAACCATGTGTTAAATCCTGGTACCTATACTGACAATGTGATTAGGGTTTAGGACCCCCCCCCCCCCCTCCCCCATCTCACAAACCTTAAGGAAAGACACTTCTAACCATGTGAGAGGAAAAAGAACACTATTACGTATCTTGTCCACATGCTTCCACAAAGCACAAAAAGAACAATTTGGAAAGAAAATTGGACTTACGCGTTGTGGTCGAACTCTCTCTGACAGGAGAAGTATATATAACGAGGGTTCTGGGCCACCCATCTTCCGGTGGGTCCACGGCCTTGTTCAGCCAAACCTCAAGCTATATGGCCTCGGCGTAGATAAAGTAATGGAAAAACCAAATCTACCTCAAATGGCGGCGAAGTAAAAAAAAACATGGGGCATCAGGTGGCTTATTAGAGCAACCTCTGACTGGAAGATATATCTGAGGTAATTAATGAACAAGATGATGGGTACAAATACATGTGGTTCGCCTGTCTTTGGCTTTGCGAAACTCTGTGAAAGAGCTGACTTGGAGAGTATTGTAATATCCACCGCCTACGTAAGGGAGCAGGAACATGACTTTCCACCATCTGCGGAGAGAGGGTTATAAACTCTTTTGCTCTCTGTCGGAGGCGGGAACCAGGCCGCGAAGACAAAGAGGTAGTGTGACAGACAGATAAGCGGTAGAGTTGTGTTTAGATGTTTTGCTGCTATAAAGACTGAATCGTACCATCAGGAACAGCAATTAGAGACAGGTATTCCCAATGGAATACACGTCCACGGCATAAACAATATGGATGAAGACCAGCTGATCGCGGAAATGCAGAAACCACGGGCCTCTCCAGGCTGTTGTCACAACATCTTGGATGCGTTCACCCCAGAAGCTGTGAACAGGCGATTGCTTAGGCCCATGCTTCCAGGAAAATACCTGATCTTCCCATCCGCCTCGAAAGAGGGAAAAGAGAAAGCAAAAGGCCACAGTAGAGGAGTTTGAATCCTGAGTTCTTATGAAAATCAGGACAGTCCAGGACTACCCGAAAGAACTCCTTAGATTGTTCAAGCACGAGCAACCAGGGGACTTCACCTTTAGACAAACACCGCGGGTCATTGGCAGCTATTTGTGAGGGTGGCAGATGGATGTTCCAGGGGGGTCACAGATTCAGCGGCGACGCCAAGCATTCTTGGAAGGAGTGCGCGCATAGATCTACCGAAAAACTCTCGGAGAGATACTAGGCCTTAACTGGTAGAGTGCGGAATTATTTACAGTCATCAAAATTTGTTCACATAACTTTGCCTTGTTACAATTTATGGGAGAGTGCCAATAGGCACTCTCCCATAAACTGTAACAAGGCATATCCAAACAGACTAAATACTTCCACTTCAAAGGCGGTATGTAGAACACCCACTGAGTATGAATCCTTTAAGTTGTGATACCGACACTTTAGAATAAAGCCCAAATATGGGCTTCCAGCACTCTGCCAGTTAATGGCGTTAAGTTCCAGCTTCCCTTCAAGGCCCAACTTCAAAAAAACAAAACAAAACAACCATGGTGCAAGTGGAAAGTGATGAATTCCACGAATCTGTGCTCAAGCGCATATTGGCACACCCAGCGTGTGCACATGTACTGAATGCGATGGGTTCTCGCTGTTACACATCGTGTACTAGCACACAAACACATGTGGGAAAAATAGAATTCATAACATAGCTTGTAGATACATAGATAGAAGCAGAACAGAGGATTCCTAAGAAATTCGAACTAGATAAATAGGACGCAACAGTTTATTAATGGTAATAGAAATCAAGAATGCGGCCTCTGGTATACAAAATAGACGACACGCGCCTGCGCATGCGCACGAAGACCACGTATCACTGTGGGGATGACATCAAAAGATGGCCGCTCACGCGGGTTAGCACGCCAACCAAATATGACGTAACTAGGATGTGCATAAAACGAGCATGACAGGTATAGGTGTAACAAGTAACCAAGGCAAAGCCCGACATTTTTTGTTCAAGCGATCCGACCATTGACAACTATTCTGAACATTGCCACCCGATCCCTTCTGCAGGTCTCAATAGATTTTTACCAAACCTTGTGTTCGATAACCGTTGAGAATTGATGGGGCTTACAACAGTAATATATAAACAAATTCGGATTCCATATAGACCAATTCCATTTGTACCAATTCCAGTTAGACCAATGTGATATATAAAGTGACAGTTCCAGTTAGACTCACTCAACTTGGCATGCCAATTACCTCAACACTTTCATATGATGTTTTAATTATGAATTTGTTATATTCATATTATAACAAGAACTGATTTTAGATATCTTTATTAGATATGGATGGGAATATGGAATCAAGCCAGAAAATAAGCAGACTGTCATCTTCAAAAAGAGGTCCCCAGAGGGTGAATTTGGCGATGCTACCCTGCACAGCAGGGTAGCATCACTAAATTTACCCTCTGTGAACCTCAATCTGAATCAGAGTCTCAAAACTAAACAGAAACAGGTACCCAGAGGATAAATAGGCACACTGTATGGGATAGCATCATCAAATTCACCCTCTGGGGACCTCATTCTGCAAATGACAGACTGCTTATTTTCAGGCCTGTATGGAATATTTAATTATTTATCGAAAAAAATAGAAATAAGAAATAAAATCTGTATGTTTTCATTTTGGGGTATTTTGGTATCATTTTGACCTTTTTTTTTTGACAGTTCCTTTGCAGTTATTTTTCTTCCCCCCCCCCCCCCCCCCCCCCCCCCCCCCCTTGAGATTGCCCGTCGTCATTTTTATATTTATTTATATAACTGGAGCAAGAGTTTATTTTTATTGCCATGCGAGGTTTTTTTAATTTTGGTGAATGAAAAAGTAAAAGTTTTAGCTAGCAGCATGTTATAAGAATGTGTACCATTGGAATTGTGGGAGTCACATACTTATTTGTATTATTTTATTGACAAAATGTAAAAATTATTACATGTAAGATTATTAGATAAAACGTTGCCAATTAAATAATAGAAATGTGGTTGTTATTGAAACTAACTCAAGGAACTTGTTCCATCACCACCATATTTATATAATTTTATTGAAAAGAGGCACTTTTACCATGTAAAATTATAGTAAAAAGATTATTTAACCCCTTTACCAAAAGTAACGTCCAAAACCGGACAACGCTATTCTCAAAAATCGCCAGTTAATTTTCATTATTTTTCCATTTTTTTTGTCTCAAAAACATAGGTTATGACCCTTCATTGGAACGAGCTCGTCTGACTGGAATTGGTCAAAATGGAATTGATCTTTAGAAAATTTGTCTGCATGGAATTGGTCTACATGGAATAAACCAACATTTAATTGTGTTTCTTCAGATTGTAATTGTATTATCTGTCTACATGTATGACAAAAGATTGAAATGAATTATGGACATTTTAAAAGACGTGGTAATATCCCGGTAGCTAAAATGCTACGTGTTTAAGAAAGACTAATGACTATTTTCAGTGATTTATATTCACAGGTACAAAATACAGTTTTGAAAAATACAGTTGTAAAAGTTTTTATAGCATTGCCTGCAGGGATGTGGCTAGAGGGTTTCAGCTGGAGGGGGGAGGGGAGGGGGCACCGGTGTAAATTCCAACTGTGAGTGGTTTCGATAGGTGGTTGCACTGCAGCGCTGTGTGATATCTTTTAATCCTTTACCCAACGAATCGCCCGCATCCGCCCGCGTAATATGCAAATACAGCTGCTTGTTTTTCGAAAAATTTCAACAAAACCATATCATGTAACCCCTCTTTGGAACGAGCTCAAAGAGGGGTCAGTAGTATATTGTAGAGGTTTTGACCCTATTCTGGGGGAGCTGGGCCGACGGGGGACGATGACGTCATCATAATTAAAATGTTACGTAAGGTAATTAATATTACTTAATGATTTTTTTTAATTTTTTTTTTTAATCACTATAATAATTAATGTAATTAATGACTGTTGCATAATTAATGTAATTAATGTAATTAATGTAATTAATGAGTGTAATTAGGGTTGATTATAACAATTAGTATATTAATAAATGAATTAATATTGACGTACTGGACATATGTGCATGCTATCGACTGACTGACCCGCATCACGTGTCTGGGTGTCATTAAATCGATTTTTTTCTTTTCAAACGCCAACTACTGACAGATGTTGAAGCAATTAAATCTATTGTCACACTTTAACGACCGGTCATAAATATCGTTAGACTGGACATGCTATCATGTATTTAAAAATCAATATATCACGTGACAAGATGTGTCTTGCTTTTACCTGAAGACTGTGAACGACTCC
The DNA here is from genome assembly GCA_031216915.1 of Pictodentalium vernedei. Taxonomy (NCBI): domain Eukaryota; kingdom Metazoa; phylum Mollusca; class Scaphopoda; order Dentaliida; family Dentaliidae; genus Pictodentalium; species Pictodentalium vernedei. The sequence goes on from CM062295.1 coordinate 79,451,103, forward strand.
ATTGTGGCTATTTTTATAGGTATAATTTGATTTAATAACTTGGCGTGATTCTTTCATATTAATAATGCAAGTTTATTCTTCTCGTTTTTATGGCTGTCGAAAAACTTTCATAGACCAAGATATTCTGATTTTACGCCTCACGCGATAAAGTAATTTTTTAACGGTCCGATTTCTACGTTTTGACGGGTTCTCAAAAAAAAATCACAAGAGAAATCGCCATGAGACTACTGTACACGGGGGAGAGGCTATACATGGCTGTACTTTATGCCCCAATACTTTGATGAATTAACGGATCATCTGAAAACCCACCAAGAAGGTGCTTTGAACTGTCAATTTTGTGTTTCAATAGCAAATTCAACAAAAGAGAGAGGCAGTGTACATCGAACAGACGTCGATGTCAAGATGTTCCAGTGGACGTTTTGTCTGAAATCCTATACTAGGAAAGATACATTAGAAAAAAACATGGAGAAATGTCAAAACTCGACATTTAACTGCGCGATTTGCGGGTTTCAGCTGATTCAACTTAACCGTCATCGCGCCACAAGTAGCAGAAATGCACAACTCGATTGGCCGGTGGAGACGTTCCTCATCAAATAAGGGGGGGTCAAACGAGGTTATGAGGAGGGGTGAAGGAGACAAGTGTGCGGTCATATGTTTAAAATTTTAATAACCTTAATTGCTATGATGTAATCCCCTTAATAAATAGCGTATATTCATTTAATATAATATATTAATAATTTTCGTTAAATAATTCATTTTTTATTCCGCACCCCTGTATCCCCTCACAGTACCTAAAACTTCCATGAACGCTCCTCCTCCAGGTCATCCAATACTAAAAAACTTTTGGAAACCGCTCTCCCCCGCCCCCACCATAATCTTAAAATGAGTTGCTTTGTCACAAACACACACTTTTTTAACCAATCAGACACCTCCATTATCCCACACCCTCACCGTCACACCCCTGTATCCCCTCACAGTACCTAAAACTTTCCTGAATTCCCCTCCTCCAGGTCATCCAATACTAAAAAAAACTTTTGGAAACCTCTCTCCCCCCTCCCCCAACCCTCACAATAGCTAAATTATCTCGAACCCCAGTTCAGTTCTCTAAATGTAATGGACATGTCAGGCCCCCGAATACGCCTTCCCCACAATTTTGAGCGATCAAATTACCCCGATTAGTCTCCTCTCATAACTTACCACTCTCTTAACCCGTATTTACTATGAGATTGTCCCCTTAATAAATAGCGTATGTTCATTTAATATAATATATTAATAATTTTCGTTAAATAATTCATTCCACAAGACACTTGTCGAAAAAAACAAAATGGCGGATTAGTTTGACAGAAATACGCGTATCGATTTATTCAGGAATGTCTGTCGGTTGTGTCCTTGGGCAAGACACTTCATCCCTATTGACCATGTGGGGGCATGGTGACGCTGTGCACTAAGGCGTACTGCACGTCGATGGAGCACCTGTCTTCAACCAATGCAGACCCTGTGTAGAATCTTGACAGTTGCTTGCCGTTGCTCGGTGGCTCTCTCCGGCTTTCCCCACCCGTAAAACTGTCGTGGTCATGATTAGTTATTGTGCAGACCTTAAAATCCAATAAATAAACATAAATAAATAGTCGGTTATCAAAACAGCCCTTAAGTGTTTAACAGTTAATTGTGGACCAGTGCGTTTAAAAGTGAAAAAAATTAGGTGATAGCATACGGACTGTGTTTAATCATAGAAAAATCACACCCGCGCTATTACTAACCTGTATGATTTATTTTTGAATGTTCGCTGAAGAATAACCCACCCATCTAAGTAAAAGCATGAAAGAGCTACCATTATCTTATTACCTATGTGAGGTGGGGTGGTCGGTAACGTTGTGTACTATGGCGTACTACCTTCAGCCAATGATAACCCTGTGTAGAACTTTGACAGTTGTTCGCCTCTGCACGATGGTTCTTTCCGGATTGCCCCAACTGTCGTTAAATAAATGAAAAAAAACTACAATTCTATAATAACAGGCCAAGACCCGTTCGTTTTGTCAGGGGGAAAATCAACAGTACTTTCACCCCCCTCATTTTAATAGTTGAAAAGTGCTGTTACTCGATCAAAAAAATGGTAAAAGGATATGCGACTCTATATTAGCCACCCAAATTTGCGAGACTTGGGGAAAATATAACCCACCTAGAGCTGCACCAAAGCTACGTACACTATTCGAACTCCCGCATTGTGTCCTTGGGCAAGTTAATTTACCCCGATTATCCACATGGGAGCACGATGACGGCGTGTAATAAAGTGTACTGCACGTCGGTGATACGCATATTTTAGAACAATCTAACCCTGCTTGTGCGGATTTCCGACGTTGGTGAGATGACAGTTACTCGTCGTTGCTCTGTGGTTCTCTTTGGATATTCCGGAGTCTACCCGTAAAATTGTCACATTTAATTATAACTTGAACTTGATGTCCGGGTGTAATGAAATAGCGTATTTTCTGCAGACATTCTAAATAAACGCAGCTGGTTTACAGACCTGTATATATTTTTTTCAATTGAGTAAAAATATAGGATAGTTACTGATGTAAAACGCCGATTAGTATGTTTAATGAATCTAACTACGCCAGTCCGACCGACCCTTTGCCCACCATGATCACAACAAACGTTTCAATTCTCTCTCTCTCTCTCTCTCTCTCTCTCTCTCTCTCTCTCTCTCTCTCTCTCTCTCTCACCGATACAGTACGGGTGGAAACTAATTGCGTCAAGCTGTTGTTTTTTTTTTCTAGGTTTTACCACCTCCCTTACAGCGCAAATCGAAATGAAATCTGATTCATTGAACCATACTACAGTGCATGTCAAAATTAATTTTTGAACGCCATTTTTTCTATGTGCCGCTATCAGCAGCTATGACCATAGCGTAACTTTGTGGTAAAATGCTTATTTTTGTACAAAACTCAAGACCTTTCTCTGACAAATGCCTATATAAAAACAAGATAATACATGAGAATGCGTTGTGTACCTGCATTTTGTTGATAAAATAGGGCATGACCACATTCCCGGATATTATTAATGTACCCGCTTAATAACAGCCGAATATTTATCGGATCACAGTTTTTTTGATTTGAATAATTGCCGATTTTTTTATTAAATCACATTCAGTAATTTATGTAGATTTCCTGAACTGGGCGAATGTCAAGAAAGGCAATCTGTAGTTTAGGAGACACCACAAATAAAAACAAAATAAAAAATCTGAGATATATTGCATTTTTTTAATTATCCATATTAACCAGAGGTCAAAACTAGTCAAATTAATTAGTATTAAATTACAAATGGTTATGAAATTTGCAGTAAAATGAACACTGGTATATGCTGCTGGCCGCATTTTTAGTTGTCTGTAATGGCTGTTGTTCAGAATGTCACCCTATTGGTGTGAGTTTTCGCTTTTTCGTCCAGTTTCATGAGAGCTTCCACGAAGTCCGTTCCACATTCGCAATCTTTCCCAGGGGCCATTCTTCAAAGGCTGGTCCATCGCAGCTTTACAGAGATATTGTTTTCTGGACGACAATGTTCAAGGCGTTCTGGGTTCCCGATGAGACCCCTTGGGATATTTCGATCTTTAAGGATGTTTGCCAAAATTTTCCACCCTGTCGGTTGAAAATCTTTTCTTTTTCGCAGCAGATCATTTATTAGATCACACATATTGGAGCCCGAAATTGTAATGCCGTTATACACGAGTCGATCTTTCTCATCCCAGGATAAATTGGGTATATTCTTTATTATCTGGAGTAACAAAAGCGCCTTCTGCTGCATGGAATTTGGTATAACGGCTAACCAGTCCGGATGATTTTCCACTGAAAAACTTGTCGTTAAGGAGTGTGGTTTGGTGTTTTCTTTGCGTAAATTTGATTGGCGCTGAAAGATTGTCTGGTTCAGCAGCCCTTTCTCTTCAGAACCCGATGTTGAAGATTCAGGAATTGGTCTCATACCCTGGTCTATGGGCGGGACAGCTACAGCATTCTGGGGTGCGCGTATTTCCTGCAACTGTTCACTCCCCCATGGTTCAATACACTGAATTCTGCTTGAGGGGAGGCTGATTGAGTCATCTATAGGTTTTGCCCTCAGTGATTCCCCCATCACTAGCGATTTTACTGGCTCTAGCTTATTTGCAAGCCCCAAAATATTTCCACTTGTTAATGCATTGTTCCAACTAAAGGCTGATTTCATATGCACTGGAGGATAGGGTGGCTGGTTACAGACAGATCTGGTTGTTAACTCGGCTGTATTTGGGTTCGCTCCCCCTATAGTGTGTTTAAAATTTACATTTTTGTGTAATTGTCGTCTGTGTCGATAATAATGAGTTTTATGAGAGTAAGATTTTTGACACAATTCACAGACGTAGCGCGCGTTCATCCTTTTCAGAAGCGAGTTAATAGAGTGGCAATACAGTTCCAACACTCTTCCATTTATATGTATGAATAGGATGGGTCCCACCCCAACCTGTCAATCGCTGATTGGCTAATTATATATCAAGATAAGGTGGGTTCTACCCCAATCTGTTGATCATTGGTTACTTCAAATTCTCACACAGTGCATTGTGGGAAATTCCAGTGGTAGAGCTCTGAGGTAAAATAAGTTACAAATTGATATAGTTTACTTCAAAAAAAGAAACATCAAAGTCACATTCATGACAAGCCGAGGTAGCACATCTGAACCACCAACTCTACACTGTTTAATCAGATAATCCATTTAATCAGTTTTTATTGGTTTTTATCGGTTTTTATCGGTTTTACAATTCGATAAAACGGTTTTTAGTGATTTAAATCACGTAAAATGGTCACTAATGGTCACTAATTGCCACTAATTAGTGACCAATTGGTCACTAATTGCCACTAATTAGTGACCAATTGGTCACTAATGGTCACTAATTGCCACTAATTAGTGACCAATTGGTCACTAATGGTCACTAATTGCCACTAATTAGTGACCAATTGGTCACTAATTGCCACTAATTAGTGACCAATTGGTCACTAATGGTCACTAATTGCCACTAATTAGTGACCAATTGGTCACTAATGGTCACTAATTACCACCAATTGGTCACTAATTAGTGGTAATTAGTGACCATTAGTGACCAATTGGTCACTAATTAGTGGCAATTAGTGACCAATTGGTCACTAATTAGTGGCAATTAGTGACCATTAGTGACCAATTGGTCACTAATTAGTGGCAATTAGTGACCATTAGTGACCAATTGGTCACTAATTAGTGGCAATTAGTGACCAATTGGTCACTAATTAGTGGCAATTAGTGACCATTAGTGACCATTTTACGTGATTTAAATCACTAAAAACCGTTTTATCGAATTGTAAAACCGATAAAAACCGATAAAAACCAATAAAAACTGATAAAAACCAATGAAAAACCGATATGCACATGTAATTATCTGATTAAATGGATTATCTGATTAAACAGTGTAGAGTTGGTGGTTCAGATGTGCTACCTCGGCTTGTCATGAATGTGACTTTGATGTTTCTTTTTTTGAAGTAAACTATATCAATTTGTAACTTATTTTACCTCAGAGCTCTACCACTGGAATTTCCCACAATGCACTGTGTGAGAATTTGAAGTAACCAATGATCAACAGATTGGGGTAGAACCCACCTTATCTTGATATATAATTAGCCAATCAGCGATTGACAGGTTGGGGTGGGACCCATCCTATTCATACATATAAATGGAAGAGTGTTGGAACTGTATTGCCACTCTATTAACTAGCTTCTGAAAAGGATGAACGCGCGCTACGTCTGTGAATTGTGTCAAAAATCTTACTCTCATAAAACTCATTATTATCGACACAGACGACAATTACACAAAAATGTAAATTTTAAACACACTATAGGGGGAGCGAACCCAAATACAGCCGAGTTAACAACCAGATCTGTCTGTAACCAGCCACCCTATCCTCCAGTGCATATGAAATCAGCCTTTAGTTGGAACAATGCATTAACAAGTGGAAATATTTTGGGGCTTGCAAATAAGCTAGAGCCAGTAAAATCGCTAGTGATGGGGGAATCACTGAGGGCAAAACCTATAGATGACTCAATCAGCCTCCCCTCAAGCAGAATTCAGTGTATTGAACCATGGGGGAGTGAACAGTTGCAGGAAATACGCGCACCCCAGAATGCTGTAGCTGTCCCGCCCATAGACCAGGGTATGAGACCAATTCCTGAATCTTCAACATCGGGTTCTGAAGAGAAAGGGCTGCTGAACCAGACAATCTTTCAGCGCCAATCAAATTTACGCAAAGAAAACACCAAACCACACTCCTTAACGACAAGTTTTTCAGTGGAAAATCATCCGGACTGGTTAGCCGTTATACCAAATTCCATGCAGCAGAAGGCGCTTTTGTTACTCCAGATAATAAAGAATATACCCAATTTATCCTGGGATGAGAAAGATCGACTCGTGTATAACGGCATTACAATTTCGGGCTCCAATATGTGTGATCTAATAAATGATCTGCTGCGAAAAAGAAAAGATTTTCAACCGACAGGGTGGAAAATTTTGGCAAACATCCTTAAAGATCGAAATATCCCAAGGGGTCTCATCGGGAACCCAGAACGCCTTGAACATTGTCGTCCAGAAAACAATATCTCTGTAAAGCTGCGATGGACCAGCCTTTGAAGAATGGCCCCTGGGAAAGATTGCGAATGTGGAACGGACTTCGTGGAAGCTCTCATGAAACTGGACGAAAAAGCGAAAACTCACACCAATAGGGTGACATTCTGAACAACAGCCATTACAGACAACTAAAAATGCGGCCAGCAGCATATACCAGTGTTCATTTTACTGCAAATTTCATAACCATTTGTAATTTAATACTAATTAATTTGACTAGTTTTGACCTCTGGTTAATATGGATAATTAAAAAAATGCAATATATCTCAGATTTTTTATTTTGTTTTTATTTGTGGTGTCTCCTAAACTACAGATTGCCTTTCTTGACATTCGCCCAGTTCAGGAAATCTACATAAATTACTGAATGTGATTTAATAAAAAAATCGGCAATTATTCAAATCAAAAAAACTGTGATCCGATAAATATTCGGCTGTTATTAAGCGGGTACATTAATAATATCCGGGAATGTGGTCATGCCCTATTTTATCAACAAAATGCAGGTACACAACGCATTCTCATGTATTATCTTGTTTTTATATAGGCATTTGTCAGAGAAAGGTCTTGAGTTTTGTACAAAAATAAGCATTTTACCACAAAGTTACGCTATGGTCATAGCTGCTGATAGCGGCACATAGAAAAAATGGCGTTCAAAAATTAATTTTGACATGCACTGTAGTATGGTTCAATGAATCAGATTTCATTTCGATTTGCGCTGTAAGGGAGGTGGTAAAACCTAGAAAAAAAAAACAACAGCTTGACGCAATTAGTTTCCACCCGTCCTGTATCGGTGAGAGAGAGAGAGAGAGAGAGAGAGAGAGAGAGAGAGAGAGAGAGAGAGAGAGAGAGAATTGAAACGTTTGTTGTGGTCATGGTGGGCAAAGGGTCGGTCGGACTGGCGTAGTTAGATTCATTAAACATACTAATCGGCGTTTTACATCAGTAACTATCCTATATTTTTACTCAATTGAAAAAAATATATACAGGTCTGTAATCCAGCTGCGTTTATTTAGAATGTCTGCAGAAAATACGCTATTTCATTACACCCGGACATCAAGTTCAAGTTATAATTAAATGTGACAATTTTACGGGTAGACTCCGGAATATCCAAAGAGAACCACAGAGCAACGACGAGTAACTGTCATCTCACCAACGTCGGAAATCCGCACAAGCAGGGTTAGATTGTTCTAAAATATGCGTATCACCGACGTGCAGTACACTTTATTACACGCCGTCATCGTGCTCCCATGTGGATAATCGGGGTAAATTAACTTGCCCAAGGACACAATGCGGGAGTTCGAATAGTGTACGTAGCTTTGGTGCAGCTCTAGGTGGGTTATATTTTCCCCAAGTCTCGCAAATTTGGGTGGCTAATATAGAGTCGCATATCCTTTTACCATTTTTTTGATCGAGTAACAGCACTTTTCAACTATTAAAATGAGGGGGGTGAAAGTACTGTTGATTTTCCCCCTGACAAAACGAACGGGTCTTGGCCTGTTATTATAGAATTGTAGTTTTTTTTCATTTATTTAACGACAGTTGGGGCAATCCGGAAAGAACCATCGTGCAGAGGCGAACAACTGTCAAAGTTCTACACAGGGTTATCATTGGCTGAAGGTAGTACGCCATAGTACACAACGTTACCGACCACCCCCACCTCACATAGGTAATAAGATAATGGTAGCTCTTTCATGCTTTTACTTAGATGGGTGGGTTATTCTTCAGCGAACATTCAAAAATAAATCATACAGGTTAGTAATAGCGCGGGTGTGATTTTTCTATGATTAAACACAGTCCGTATGCTATCACCTAATTTTTTTCACTTTTAAACGCACTGGTCCACAATTAACTGTTAAACACTTAAGGGCTGTTTTGATAACCGACTATTTATTTATATTTATTTATTGGATTTTAAGGTCTGCACAATAACTAATCATGACCACGACAGTTTTACGGGTGGGGAAAGCCGGAGAGAGCCACCGAGCAACGGCAAGCAACTGTCAAGATTCTACACAGGGTCTGCATTAGTTGAAGACAGGTGCTCCATCGACGTGCAGTACGCCTTAGTGCACAGCGTCACCATGCCCCCACATGGTCAATAGGGATGAAGTGTCTTGCCCAAGGACACAACCGACAGACATTCCTGAATAAATCGATACGCGTATTTCTGTCAAACTAATCCGCCATTTTGTTTTTTCGACAAGTGTCTTGTGGAATGAATTATTTAACGAAAATTATTAATATATTATATTAAATGAACATACGCTATTTATTAAGGGGACAATCTCATAGTAAATACGGGTTAAGAGAGTGGTAAGTTATGAGAGGAGACTAATCGGGGTAATTTGATCGCTCAAAATTGTGGGGAAGGCGTATTCGGGGGCCTGACATGTCCATTACATTTAGAGAACTGAACTGGGGTTCGAGATAATTTAGCTATTGTGAGGGTTGGGGGAGGGGGGAGAGAGGTTTCCAAAAGTTTTTTTTAGTATTGGATGACCTGGAGGAGGGGAATTCAGGAAAGTTTTAGGTACTGTGAGGGGATACAGGGGTGTGACGGTGAGGGTGTGGGATAATGGAGGTGTCTGATTGGTTAAAAAAGTGTGTGTTTGTGACAAAGCAACTCATTTTAAGATTATGGTGGGGGCGGGGGAGAGCGGTTTCCAAAAGTTTTTTAGTATTGGATGACCTGGAGGAGGAGCGTTCATGGAAGTTTTAGGTACTGTGAGGGGATACAGGGGTGCGGAATAAAAAATGAATTATTTAACGAAAATTATTAATATATTATATTAAATGAATATACGCTATTTATTAAGGGGATTACATCATAGCAATTAAGGTTATTAAAATTTTAAACATATGACCGCACACTTGTCTCCTTCACCCCTCCTCATAACCTCGTTTGACCCCCCCCCCCCCCTTATTTGATGAGGAACGTCTCCACCGGCCAATCGAGTTGTGCATTTCTGCTACTTGTGGCGCGATGACGGTTAAGTTGAATCAGCTGAAACCCGCAAATCGCGCAGTTAAATGTCGAGTTTTGACATTTCTCCATGTTTTTTTCTAATGTATCTTTCCTAGTATAGGATTTCAGACAAAACGTCCACTGGAACATCTTGACATCGACGTCTGTTCGATGTACACTGCCTCTCTCTTTTGTTGAATTTGCTATTGAAACACAAAATTGACAGTTCAAAGCACCTTCTTGGTGGGTTTTCAGATGATCCGTTAATTCATCAAAGTATTGGGGCATAAAGTACAGCCATGTATAGCCTCTCCCCCGTGTACAGTAGTCTCATGGCGATTTCTCTTGTGATTTTTTTTTGAGAACCCGTCAAAACGTAGAAATCGGACCGTTAAAAAATTACTTTATCGCGTGAGGCGTAAAATCAGAATATCTTGGTCTATGAAAGTTTTTCGACAGCCATAAAAACGAGAAGAATAAACTTGCATTATTAATATGAAAGAATCACGCCAAGTTATTAAATCAAATTATACCTATAAAAATAGCCACAATGGAGTCGTTCACAGTCTTCAGGTAAAAGCAAGACACATCTTGTCACGTGATATATTGATTTTTAAATACATGATAGCATGTCCAGTCTAACGATATTTATGACCGGTCGTTAAAGTGTGACAATAGATTTAATTGCTTCAACATCTGTCAGTAGTTGGCGTTTGAAAAGAAAAAAATCGATTTAATGACACCCAGACACGTGATGCGGGTCAGTCAGTCGATAGCATGCACATATGTCCAGTACGTCAATATTAATTCATTTATTAATATACTAATTATTATAATCAACCCTAATTACACTCATTAATTACATTAATTACATTAATTACATTAATTATGCAACAGTCATTAATTACATTAATTATTATAGTGATTAAAAAAAAAAATCATTAAGTAATATTAATTACCTTACGTAACATTTTAATTATGATGACGTCATCGTCCCCCGTCGGCCCCGCTCCCCCAGAATAGGGTCAAAACCTCTACAATATACTACTGGGGTCACATTGTATGGTTTTGTTGAAATTTAAAAAAAAAATTTAAAAAAATGATATTTAAAATAATGAATTTTGAAATCGTCTGCGTTGGGTAAAGGGTTATGAACCCTTCTGAAAATTTTCACTAGTCCTGAAACGGAAAAAGCATCATTTATAATGTGTCTGGGTCAGAAAATTTACCGGATTGATGTCAGAGTCGAAATTTTGAGGCCATGTCAATTTTAGAGTAGGAAATTTGAAACTCAGGTTTCCAGTTGGAAATAAAAGATCAAAATTTCTCATCATTAGCTGGAATTTTAATATTTTTCATGAGCAATGTTAACTTATTGAATTTCCAACTATTTGATTTTTGACCTCGGAATTTCCAACTGTTAAAAAAAAATACTCCTAGCTGGGGGGGGGGGGCGCACCCCTCCCCCCCCCCCCTGTCGCCACATCCCTGATTGCATGCTGTCGTCAAATGACATTTTTCTACAGATTTGAGGCCATTGACACTTGGTCTAAAAACCTTATCATCTCAGTCAATGAACGGAGATGGTATTTACCTTGCTTTAATTCTTATCTTGTTTGTGAGAGATGGGCTTCGTCCTGCCTCACTGACAACTTTAGTTGGGTTAATTTAGACCATTTAAAATCGGTATGCGTCGTGTTTGGCGTAACGGAATCTGATTACAACTGACATGAAGACGACTTGTGACCAGCATCAAATCCGTGAGAGCCATCGGGGCAATAGGGCAGTTTAGAACTAAAATATTAATTACGCCATATAAATTCCTAACGAAGAAATTCCCCAATTCCGTGTTGACATGATTCGTGGACGAAACTAGGGGCACAGTATTGGAAGTATTAAATGGTTCGATACAGGCCTGAAAATAAGCTGTCTGACATTTGCAAAATGAGGTCCCCAGAGGGTGAATTTGATGATGCTATCCCATACAGTGGACCAATTTATCCTCTGGGTACCTCTTTCTGTTTAGTTTTGAGACCCTGATTCAGATTGAGGTTCACAGAGGGTAAATTTAGTGATGCTACCCTGCTGTGCAGGATAGCATCACTAAATTCACCCTCTGGGGACCTCATTTTGCAGATGGCAGTCTGCTTATTTTCTGGCTTGGTTCAATATAATACTTTGAACATGCATGCAGCAGACAGAATATTTTGTTGCGTTGAAAAGGTGGGGAACCAGATCTTTGAAAATGCTAATTGTCCATTTTGACCCATTTAAAGTCATAACTAGAAAATACAATTCAAGAAAATACAATTGTAAACGTTTTTTAGTACTAGCCCCTGATTTGGTCTGATTTTGATTGCTCAAGTTCCGACTGACAAAATAGATCATCAAGGCTGAATATTTTGTTGCGTGTAAGTGGGATAGGAACCCCTACCACTGGGGGTGAACCGGATCTGTTCTGATTATGATGACTCAAGTTCTGACTGATAAAATATCATCAAAGTAGAGTTTTGTCGCGTTGAAGTGGGAGAGGAACCCCTACCCATGGGGTGACCCTGATTTGTTCTGATTGTGATGGCTCAACTTCCAACTGATAAAATATTGCCACAACTTCACCAAGGTTGAATGTCTGGCTGCGTTGAAGTGTGTGTGGGAGGGGGGGGGGGGGGACTCTGACCCTGGATCCAGGGTCGTTGCAAAGATGACCATGACCGATTGCAGGGAGTGAACCTGATTTGTTCGGATTGTGATGTCACACGTCCCTACTGATAACATATTCCACTTACCTCATCAAATATATTATTAGTCAGTAGGGATTATAGTAAAAAAAAACACCCTCGAAACTCCTTGGAAATTTATTTGTGGATAAGAAAAATACTCACGGAGAAATCCTAACGCAATTTTTTATTTAACCCCTTAACCAACGAATCGGTCTCAGCCGCCCGCGTAATATGCAAATTCAGCAATTTAATAAATATTATTTTTCAAAAAAATTCAACAAAACCATATCATGTGACCCCTCGTTGGGACGAGCTCGATCCAACGAGGGGTCACATGTGTATTTAAAATAATAAATGTTGATATCGTCTGCGTTGGGTAAAGGGTAACACATGCTGTACTAGAACACTAAATTGGTCTTGCTGGTCCCCAACAGCCCGAATTGTGTACTACAGACCTCCATTTAACATTAGGATGACTGACTGTGTAGCAGAAGTCTGAGTATCAAATCTAGTGGCTTAGTAGGTCGAGATGCAGGCTGCAAGCCGAGAGGTTCTCGGCTCGAATTCCACTTGCGGCAACCGCATTGTGTCCTTGGGCAAGACACTTCAGTCCAACTGCCCACGTGGCGGCACGGTGACGTTTTGTACTAAGGCGTACTGCACCTCAATGTTGCACTTGTCTTCAATCAATGGTAACCCTGCTTGTGTGGAGTTAGAATGGGTTAGTATGTTGGGCAGTCGGACAGTTGCTCGCCGTTGCTATGTGGTTCTCTCCGGGTACTCCGGCTTCCTCCACCCGTAAAACTGTCCGACACGAGGTGACCCTGGCTGTCGAAAGTGTCGTTACACCCCAATAAACAAATAAATAAATAAATAAATAAATAACGTTCGTACCTACTGGCAAGAGAGCATCAATATCTTAGAAGGTTATCCTGACAAAAATGTCCCAAACTGGAAGAATTATAAAATATCCTTTACCTCAGGGATGTGGCGACAGCTAGGAGTATTTTTTTCAATAGTTGGAAATTCTGAGGTCAAAAATCAAATAGTTGGAAATTCAATAAATTAACATTGTTCATGAAAAATATTAAAATTCCAACTAATGATGAGAAATTTTGGTCGTTTATTTTCAACTGGAAACTTGAGTTTCAAATTTCCTACTCTAAAATTGACATGGCCTCAAAATTTCGACTCTGACATCAATCCGGTAAATTTTCTGACCCAGACACATTATAAATGATGCTTTTTCCGTTTCAGGACTAGTGAAAATTTTCAGAAGGGTTCATAAAAGATATCATCCAGCGCTGCAGTGCAATCACCTATCGAAACCACTCACAGTTGGAATTTACACCGGTGGCACCCCCCCCCCCCCCCCGCCCCTGCCCCCCCCCCAGCTGAAACCCTCTAGCCACATCCCTGCTTTACCTCTTAACCCGCTCAGTATTTTCAAGTCATTTTTCCATCAAATCTAGTCTTAGCTTCTTTAAAGCAGCCATGACTAGATCTGATGAAAAATTCATCTAAATTTAACTCAAGAAATCATTGGTGAAAAAGTCCATTCAGTTTGCAGAGAGAAAGTGGGACTAAATGTACCCAAATTATACTTATTTCAGTGGCAAGATAATATTATTTATTATTTATTGGTGTTTAAGGTCACATACTAATGCACAATGGCTAATCGTGACCGTGACAGTTTTACGGGTGGAGAAAGCCAGAGTACCCGGAGAGAACCACCGAGCAACGACGAGCAGCTGTCAGCTCTCCAACATCGTAACTCTGAACTCTGCACCGCAGCACAGGCAGGGTTAGATTGTTTGAAGACATGCGCACCGTCGACGTGCAGTACGCCTCAGTATACAGCGTCATCGTGCCCCCATGTAGGCAATCGGGGTGAAGTGTCTTGGCCAAGGACACAACGCGGTTGCCGCAGGTGGGATTCGAACCGAGGACCTCTCGGCTTGCAGCCTGCACCTCTACCAACTGAGCCACCGCGCCCCCCAGTGGCAAGAGAAATTCTGTCAAGTATGGGAATATCCTCCAGCAGGATGCAATGAGTTAAACTCCCGCTTTGTGACGCCCCTGTTTCGAGATGTAAAATATTGTAAGTACATCATTCAGGCGTGCCTTCGTCCAACACTTGCCTTGATGGCGTAGTTGGGGTAGTATTCAATAGAAATTAAAGTTAACCCTTTACCCAACGTAACGGCCAAAACCGGCCAGCGCTATTCACAAAAATCGCCAATTAATTTTCATTATTTTTTTTTCATTTTTGTCTCTCAAACACATAGGTTGAGCTCGTTCCAAAGAGGGCTCATAACCTATGTTTTTGAGACAAAAAATGAAAAAAATAGTTATTCAAGAATTTTGTTTGCATGTGTCATCTGCTTTTCGTGTGTTAGGTAAAGGGTTAAAAGGACTCCTCATCGGGGCTTTTTGGAAATTTATTTATGGGTAAAATAAAAGTACAATGCAGAAGTCGAGACGCAACTTATTTAATCCTTTACTCAACGTAACAGCCAAAACAGCGCTATTCACAAAAATCACCATCCAATTTTCATTATTTTTGTACTTTTTGTCTCAAAAATATAGCTTATGACCACTCATTGGAACGAGCTCAACGAGTTCGTTCCAATGAGTGGTCATAAGCAATGTTTTTGACGCAAAAAAATTGTTATTCAAGAATTTTATTTACAAGTATCGTCTTACTTTCGTGTTAGATAAAGGGTTGGTTAATTAACACATATCGCCCCCCCCCCCCCCCCAATTGGTCAGCCCAAGTCTTCACGTTAGTCTCGCAGAAAGACACACTATTACTTGCAAGAGCAAATTGATATCTAAAACTCCAGCTTGAACGAAAATGTCCTGACTGGAAAATTATTCGGGGGGGGGGGGGGGGGGGGGGGCTAACTCTTCGACGGCAACTGTAACTGGTGGATGTGTTTTAACTTGCTTGTCATTTAATTTGTTTTTTTAACTGATTTGCAGTGTAGATCACTTTTCAAGTTTTGATATGTGGCTTGCGACAAGACAATGATTTCGGAGATGTTGAATAGATTCTAATGGAGTTTTCTTATAATTTAAAGAATTAGAAGATTGTGGGTTTGTTTCCCATTTTCGTTACTGTTTTGGTTTGTGAAAAGAACAATAGAAACAGCTAGTACAATAGAATTGGCTGTTGTGATTTCAATTCACCTCGTCAGCTTACGGAGAGATTTTCAATCAGCTTGGGTTAAAGGTACATATCAGTTTATGGAGAGACTTTCAATCAGTTTGGGTTAACGGTACTTGCTCTGCGTGTGTGCGTTATTGTTATTATTCTGTCCAGCTGAAGTGACCTACGCTGCAGCCAGTAGCTTGGCTTTGATTGAAAGGTTGTCACGTTGTTTTCATTGACGAATTAACCCGAAGACTGTTGGTTGTTTTGGCTTGCTGGAGGTACAATTAACATGACAGAAGCAAGGAAATCAGCACCTGGCATGTCGTATTTACCAGTGAGAGTTCAATCAATTTTTTCACAAGAAATGAATAATAACTCTGTAACAGGAGGAGAGATAAGTGCGGGAGCCGGGGTTCGAACCGTCGACCTCTAGCACACAAAGCGACCGATTTACCACGAGACTAAGAGATCCGGACCAACCAGGCTGGTTGGTAAATGACCTTTATACCTCGACCGCTACACTACTCTCCCCTTCTTTTGAGATTCACCACATGTGAATCTCACCCAAGTTCCTCCCTCAGAGCGGTCGAAACACCCACAGTGCCACCTACAGCTGAGGATCGGACGAGCCCCCAAATGTAACAGGAGGAGAGATAAGTGCGGGAGCCGGGGTTCGAACCGTCGACCTCTAGCACACAAAGCGACCGATTTACCACGAGACTAAGAGATCCGGACCAACCAGGCTGGTTGGTAAATGGCCTTTATACCTCGACCGCTACAACTCTAAACGCCAGCGCCCAGAAGGCAGCTTTGGTAGTCAGACCTCCATGTCCCTGCACATCGAAACAACTGTATTGGAACTGTCGGAACAAATAAAATGCCTAAGTTCGAAATTGGAGACATTAGCGACAAAGGAGGATGTAACTGATATAATCGAGCGAACGGTAACTTCAAAGCTGGCGACTTTTAAAAATGAAATCTTCCATAGCTTCACTAAAACAATCGAGGGGTTAACCCTTTACCTAACATGAAAAGCAGACGACACTTGCAAAAATAATTCTTGAATAACTAATTTTTTTCATTTTTTGTCTCAAAAACATAGGTTATGACCCCTCGTTGGAACGAGCTCGACGAGCTCGTTCCAACGAGGGGTCATAACCTATGTTTTTGAGACAAAAAATGAAAAAAATAATGAAAATTAATTGGCGATTTTTGAGAATAGCGCTGGCCGGTTTTGGCCGTTACGTTGGGTAAAGGGTTAAAAGGGGAAATAGAGTCTGTGAATATAGAAAACAGTTTATTACGTGAGGAAATCGAGACATATAAAAATGAATCTGATGAACGGCATTCCGAGATTCGCAACCTCCAGAACGACGTGAGATTGCTAAAACAGTCAATGAATAAAAGTGAACAGTACTCCAGAAAATGCAATGTGCGTATCCTAGATCTGGAGGAGGCAGATGGTGAAGACTTGACCCAACTACTTTGCAAGGTGGTGAATGAAAGTCAGAAAGATTTGGTGCTATGTTCAAACGACATTCTCGCAGCTCATGGACTTCCCGCAATCGCCAATCATAAACCGAGACCATGTATTGTTAAATTTGCGCGCAACGAGAACGAAACAAACTGTTTAAACTGAAAAGGAATTTCGCTTACCTAACTCGGACAAACGAAAGCAAAACTATGTTAGTGAAAGATGATCTCACCAAAGACAATATTGCCCTGGTAAAACAACTGTACAGTCACGATAAAATAGAACTGGCGTACCACAGAAATGGTTTTGTGTGGGGAAAACTTCACAATGGTAGACGTTTGAAATTTGAAATCTTGGAAGACATAGACGACACTATCAAGAAGTTTGAACTTTCTAATTCTCGCTAGTTACGTGATGTTTGAACTCATTAGTGTTCTGTTGCGCCAATTTTTCTCAGGCGCGCTTTACTACGCGGTAAAGTGCGGCTGGGGAAAAATGGTGCTGCTTACAGGTCTAAGAAATTTACAGGGGTGAGAAATTTACAAAATTTTAAATCTTGAATTTTGAATTACGAAAATTGAAATTCGTGCTTGCCATTTTGTCTTAGGCGCACTCTAATTTACGGTAAAGTGCGCCTGGGACAAAGTGGTGCGATTTTCAGTTCTAAGAAATCAACAAAATTTTAAATCTTGAATTTCGAATTACAAACATTAAAATTCTCGCTAGCTCAACTATTTCTTTGTGCTAGCCATTTTGTCTCTACGGTAAAGTGCGCCTGCGACAAAATGGTGCGATTTATAGGTCTAAGAAACCAACAAAATTTTAAATCTTGAATTTCGAATTACAAACATTAAAATTCTCGCTAGCTCAACTAATTTTTTTTTGTGCTAGCCATTTTGTCTTAGGCGCACTCTACTCTACGGTAAAGTGCGCCTAAGACAAAATGGTGCGATTTATAGGTCTAAGAAATCAACAAAATTTGAAATCTTGAATTTTGAATTATAATCATTAAAATTCTCGCTAGCTCCACTATTTTTTGTGCTAGCCATTTTGTCTCAGGCGCACTCTACTCTACGGTAAAGTGCGTCTGCGACAAAATGGTGCGATTTATAGGTCTAAAGAAATCAACAATATTTTAAATCTAGAATTTCGAATTACAAACATTAAAATTCTCGCTAGCTCCACTATTTTTTTTTTTTTTTTTTGTGCTAATCATTTAGTCTTGGGCGCACTCCACTCTACGGTAAAGTACGCCTAAGACAAAATGGTGCGATTTATAGGTCTAAGAAATCAACAAAATTTGAAATCTTGAATTTTGAATTATAATCATTAAAATTCTCGCTAGCTCCACTATTTTTTGTGCTAGCCATTTTGTCTCAGGCGCACTCTACTCTACGGTAAAGTGCGTCTGCGACAAAATGGTGCGATTTATAGGTCTAAAGAAATCAACAGTATTTTAAATCTAGACTTTCGAATTACAAACATTAAAATTCTCGCTAGCTCCACTATTTTTTTTTTTTTTTTTGTGCTAGTCATTTAGTCTTGGGCGCACTCTACTCTACGGTAAAGTACGCCTAAGACAAAATGGTGCGATTTATAGGTCTAAGAAATCAACAAAATTTGAAATCTTGAATTTTGAATTATAATCATTAAAATTCTCGCTAGCTCCACTATTTTTTGTGCTAGCCATTTTGTCTCAGGCGCACTCTACGGTAAAGTGCGTCTGCGACAAAATGGTGCGATTTATAGGTCTAAAGAAATCAACAATATTTTAAATCTAGAATTTCGAATTACAAACATTAAAATTCTCGCTAGCTCCACTATTTTTTTTTTTTTTTTTTTTTTTGTGCTAGTCATTTAGTCTTGGGCGCACTCTACTCTACGGTAAAGTACGCCTAAGACAAAATGGTGCGATTTATAGGTCTAAGAAATCAACAAAATTTGAAATCTTGAATTTTGAATTATAATCATTAAAATTCTCGCTAGCTCCACTATTTTTTGTGCTAGCCATTTTGTCTCAGGTTCACTCTAGTCTACGGTAAAGTGCGCCTGCGACAAAATGGTGCGATTTATAGGTCTAAGAAATCAACAAAATTTGAAATCTTGAATTTTGAATTATAATCATTAAAATTCTCGCTAGCTCCACTATTTTTATGTGCTAGCCATTTTGTCTCAGGCGCATTCTACTCTACGGTAAAGTGCGCCTGCGACGAAATGGTGCGATTTATAGATCTAAGAAATCAACAAAATTTGAAATCTTGACTTATCATCATTAAAAATCTCGCTAGCTCCACTATTTTTTGTGCTAGCCATTTTGTCTCAGGCGCACTCTACTCTACGGTAGAGTGCGCTTGCGACAAAATGGTGCGATTTATAGGTCTAAGAAATCAACAAAATTTTAAATCTTGAATTTCGAATTACAAACATTAAAATTCTCGCTAGCTCAACTATTTTTTTGTGCTAGCCATTTTGTCTTGGGCGCACTCTACTCTACGGTAAAGTGCGACTAAGACAAAATGGTCAGATTTATAGGTCTAAGAATTCAACAAAATTTGGAATCTAGAATTTTGAATTATAATCATTCAAATTCTCGCTAGCTCCACTATTTTTTTTTTTGTGCTAGCCATTTTGTCTCAGGCGCGCTCAACTCTACGGTAAAGTGCGCCTGGGACAAAATGGTGTGATTTACAGGTCTAAGAAATCAACAAAATTTTAAATCTTGAATTTCGAATTATAATCATTAAAATTCTCGCTAGCTCCACTATTTTTTGTGCTAGCTATTTTGTCTTAGGCGCACTCTACTCTACGGTAGAGTGCGCCTGAGACAAAATGGTACGATTTATAGGTCTAAGAAATCAACAAAATTTTAAATCTTGAATTTCGAATTATAATCATCAAAATTCTCGCTAGCTCCACTACTTTGTTTAGGTTCATCAATGATCTGTGTCAAGCCGACCTGAGCCCTATCCCTTATGTGGAGTTTACGAAAGAATGCTCTTGAGACGGATTAGTTCAAACCCAACAAAAATGTAGACAAACAATACTTATTAAAATTAGCATATCTTGCTCTTATTCAACATGTTTTACACGCCCATAAAACAAATGCATGGCGTATAAGTAAGTTATTGTTGGCTGATAAGGGATGCAGTGTATATATATATATATATATATATATATATATATATATATATATATATATATATATATATATATATATATATATATATATATATATACTCGTTATTGTTTAATGTGTTATTTTGGTGGGTTAAGTTATCTCAGTTTTTTAAAATAATCGATACCTGGACATTTCATTGATAACTTTTCAACAGTTGCTTGTGTATCCGTCCCTTCTCTTTTTCTATCCTAGCTTTCCTTCTCCCATCCTTCCTTGGTTTCCTCTTATCATGTCTACCTCTGGGCTCGGTTTATTTATTTTATTATTTGTTCCATTCGATTAGAATTTGGTTATGCATTGTTAACAATATGCTTAGCATCTATCAGAGACTGATTTTGAAGAGTCCAAATAATTATGCGCTGCCTTTCTTATCCCTTCTCTTTCAGGACTGGGTTAATTATTCTACTATTCGATTATTATTTTGCTATGCATTGTTGACAAAACGCTTAGCATCTATTAGAGACTGATTTTGAAGTGTCCAAATAATTATTCCACGTCGTGATAAGGCCGGCGATAATTATATTGCTGATAAGACGCCCGTAAACGCTTACTATAAGTAATATTATGGCATGGAAATGTTTGTTTCTGTCACCGATAGTTGTTTTGAAAACTCTAAAAAAATAAAGCATATCCTTGCAGCTCAGATTATCGTGACCCGAAGTATACAGTGTTCTGTGTGCCTCAAGGCGTATAAAACTCTGTGGAACTCTGGTGACTATAAACACTGCACTGAGGGTTCGTAGACTCTTTTTTGTCTCGTATTTATTCTCTGACCCTGTGATATTTTAGAATTCATAAAATAACTTATTGTTCGATTAATTGTTTGACTAACTGATCGGCCAAGTTATGCTTGAATGATTAATTAATTAATTAATAGACTCACTCGTTAATTTAAACTCGTGTCCAGTTGTCAATTAAAAAAAAAATGTACTCATCTGAAAGAGAGCGACGTAAACTATTATAGGTAATTTGAGTGTACTCTTTGTTCGATTATGTACCAGCTCTAACACAAATGTTCAACATCAATTTTTGTTATTATTATTAATGAACCTAACCATACGTTGACCCCTTTCAAACAATCTCTTTTTCGATTTATTTCATCTTATTGTGCTTTTCCAATCTCTGTGGGCAAACACAAATTATCTGAGCGTACGAAAATTGTGAAAATCACTCTCCCATATCTTACACGATTTTTACAAAGTCAATCTCCCATAGTAATGAATCCATCAATTTGTTCACCCATTCAAATGTTTTTTATTTATTCGTTTTCAGAGAATTGTGAATTCGTTGACAAAACTATTAGCCACTTCATCATGCCACATAATTTTACTTTTCTATATATGTGTTTACCTAACATTTATTACACCTTCTTTTCACTTTTACTATTTGTCTGTTGTGTCCGCCCCCACTCAGTTCCAAATATCAGCCGATTTAGTCTGAGATTGATTTTGCCTTGGACAAAGTTGCAGTGTGGTAATGTAGTCACTGAGAAAGATCATGCCTTTTTTCTATTATTTTTCTCAACAGTGAGTCATGGCGACTGACATAGAAAGCTATCGTTTCTCAGTGGGCACATTCTATAACGTACTGTGCTCAAGGGCAAAACCAGCACTCAACACAAGCAAGCACGTACAACCCAGGTCTAAAAGGAATGTCATTGTACACATTTCAGTGCTTTTGGACTTGCTGTTTATTACTTTATTAATAACTCTTGGAGGTGACATTCAAATTAACCCTGGCCCTGTCCTCCCCAAAAGCCCACATTTGAAAACTTCCCCAATATCCATATTTAATTGCAATATATTGAGTATTAGAAATAAAATACAGGACCTGACCGATATAGTTGAAGATTATGATGTATTATGCTTCACCGAAACACATCTGGATCAATCATACAATAGTAGTAACTTTCTTTGGCCCGTTTAGAAGGGATAGGAATCAATATGGTGGAGGGGTAGCAGTTTACGTCAACGAAAGTATTCACTGTCAAGCAATACAAGATCTTTGCTTTGATGATGACATTTTATGGTTTGAAATTGGTTCAAAAGCGCAATTCCTATTATGTGTAACTTACAGATCGGCCAGAGAATGCATAAATGATTACTGGCTGAAACTGGATGAAAGCATAGAACAGGCCCTTAGTAGAAACCCGTCCGTAATTATTGCAGGTGACTTAAATTGTGATCTATTTCAAAGATTTGGTCCTCTACAACAGATTATTACTAAATTTAATTTGACTAATACTATTACAGAGGTTACAAGGGTAACTTGCACTAGTGAAACCCTGATTGACCCAATATTAATTAGTGATTCCATATCTGGAATAAACTCAGGAACATTAGACATAGGTACCCTGTCTGACCATAAAGCCACATTCTGCTATATCGCCCACATTAGAGCAATTAATACCCCCAACTACAAGAACAGTGTGGAATTATAACAAGGCGAACTTCCAAAAAATGAACCACATGATCTCGTCAGTGAATTGGGAAGATCTCATATGCATACCGGCCAATATTAATAACTCTCTGACTAATTTCACGTCAACAATTTTTGACATAGCCTACCAATGCATTCCAAGATACAAAATAACAATGAGGAAAAATGATAGACCGTGGTTCGATAGCACATTACGTAAAGAAATCCGCATCAGGGATCGCGCTAGGAAAAATGCTATCAATGTCAATACGCCTGAAAGATGGCAAAAGTACAAATTAATTCGAAACAAAGTCAATAATATGAAAAAATTTGCTAAAGATAAATACATGAATCAAGTTGATGAATCGCTCTCAACAAATCCAAATCCAAACCAGTTTTGGCATGTCATAAACGGCTTTCTGAATGATTTTATTCCCGCAACAAATTCCCCCTCTACACCACACATTACAAAATACATATGAAATCATTGACGACGACATTCAATTTATTTGGTAAAGCTAACTTGTTGAATAGTACCTTTATAAATAATAGCAAAATTGATAAAGAAAATCACCAACTTCCGCGTTTTGAACGCAGGTGTGAAAAAAGTTGCAACCAGATTCAATTTTCTGAAGAAGATGTTATTTCAGTCTTGAATAGTCTCCCTTTGAAAAAGTCCAGTGGGCGTGATGGTATTAGTCATAGACTATTAAAAGAAACAAAGTTTGCGATATCAAAACCACTTTCTCTGCTTTTTAACAAATCCTTGGGTACGTGTACATTCCCAGACGACTGGAAATATGCGACTGTAATCCCGCTATACAAAAAAGGTGAACGGTTTAACCCAAATAGTTATCGACCAATTTCTTTATTGTCCTGTCTGGGCAAAGTTCTGGAAAGATTTGTGTTCAAGGAATTACATAAGTACTTTTCTGAAAACAATTTGTTTTACAGATATCAATCAGGATTCCTACCACAGAACAGTACAGTATTTCAACTTATAGAAATATATCACAGTCTTTGTAACGCGGTTGACCAAAATCTCATAACATGTGGGGTCTTCTGTGATATTTCTAAAGCATTTGATAGAGTGTGGCATGACGGAATCTTACTCAAACTAAAACAATACGGAGTTTCTGGTGCCTTGTTGTCTTGGTTTCGCAGTTATCTCAGCGATCGAAAGCAGCGAGTCCAAGTAAATGGTAGTTACTCAGAATATATAGACGTCAAATATGCCGTGCCTCAAGGCTCAGTTTTAGGCCCTTTCCTATTTTTAGTATATATAAATGACATAGCTGACACGATTGAGTCAGTAACCAGGATCTTTGCAGACGACACGTGTCTCACAAACAGCCAGGAAAGAATTCGCGAACTAGAGACCAAAATTAACCTTGATATATTAAGATTAACTGCATGGACCGATAAATGGCTAGTAACCTTCAATACTCAGAAAACAAATACAATTTTGTTTACACTTAAAAAAGACTTATCCTCTCCGGATCTACAGTTTGCAGGCGAACCCCTATCATTTATCACATCCCACAAACATCTTGGTTTAAACATCCAATCAAATCTGTCATGGGACAACCATATAGAACAACTTTGTAAAAGAGCTAGTTCTAGAGTTTCGCAGTTGCGTAAACTAAAATTTGTGTTTGGTCGCAAAACTTTGGAGAAAATCTACTTTTCATATACACGCCCAATACTCGAATACGCGAGTCCTGTATGGTGCGGAGCTGCACAGTATTTATTGACACAGTTAGACGACATTCATTATGACGCTGCTCGTATTATTACTGGACTAACTAGATCTATCTCACACGACCGTTTGCTATTAGAGCTTGGATGGCAGACGCTAGGAGAAAGAAGACACATCCATAAAATGTGTACTTTTTACAAAATAGTTAATAAGATGTCCCCAGATTTTCTTGTTGGCCTATTGCCTCGTAGGTTCGAAAACGTAACTCAGTATAATTTGCGAAATTCATCAGACTTTATACAATATAAGTCAAGGACCGAATTGTTCAAACGGTCATTTTTTCCGTCATGTGTGGAGGCTTGGAATAAATTACCAATAGCAACAAGAATATTACCGTCAATCGCCGCTTTTAAAAGAATGATACCTAATGATATTGTCAGACCGCCTCCATATTTCAATAAAGGCAAACGAAAACTGAATATTTTACATTGCAGAATTAGGTGTGGCTGTAGTGATCTTAATGTCGATAAATTCCAAAATCACATTTTAGAATCACCACTCTGTCTATGTGGAGAAGGTAACGAAGATGCCGAACACTATTTTTTCCATTGCCAGTGGTTTAGCATCCCTAGGTTTCAGCTAATGCGTGACCTGGAAAGCTTTCATATTATTTCTATGGATACCCTTTTGTTTGGTAGCATGGAGTTGCCAAATGAGGCTAATGCATGCCTATTCAAGTATGTACAAAAATATATCAACGCAACTAAAAGATTTGAGTGACAGTAGGCAGTAGTGTCTTGACTTGATTTGTGTCTTTTTGTGCTGGTAAAGATGCTGATGCCGATGCTGGTGGTGCCGCATAGACATAACAGACAACACCTTTTCACAACTTCTTTTCTTTTTCTTTTTTTCCCCTTTCTTTCTGACTCTTTCTCTCTGTTTTCCTTTTCTTGTATTCAATTCCACAACTTGCTTTTCTATTACTGTTAAAACTGAATTTCACAGTTGCTGTCATGTAATTAATATGTTTTGTTGAACCATATGTGTAAAGAGAGGAGTGTTATTAAGTGGTAAGCACTTGTTCTCCAATCCTTTTTGTACTTTTTTCGACAAATAAAATATGTTTAAACTAAACTAAACGCCTGCCCCTAAACTCTCTTCGGTATGCCCCCGATCACCTGGTAATGTGACCTTTAATCTCTACTCCAATTTAGTTTTGTTGGCCTCCATGTATCCAACTGATTTAAGTAAACTCAATTCTTCGAAACGAGAGGGTTATATTTAAATCATCATTCACATTTATTTATTCTGTATTTCATATTTCAGAATACGTCTCGAGGAAGGGACAAACATAAAGATAAGGGGGTAAGTTACTTTACATATCGTTTTATTATTTTTCAGTGATCGTTTTAAGTGGGTAGGTATCTCGGTGATAAACGACAGCATGTCGATATTGGACGACTTTTGCTTGATATTTCCTGCTCAAATCGCGATTCAGCCATTTCTTTCGCCACTCTGATCTTAACAATCGATCCGTAACCGATATTCATTATTCCACTCTGATCTTAACAATCGATCCGTAACCGATATTCATTTGGCTCAATGAGTCGGGAACGGAATTGAATGTCGCTTTTGTCGATAGAAAATGTGTGAACCCTTTACCCATCACAAATGGCGGAAAGAATGCAAAACAAGTTATTGTGAAACTAAAAAACTTTCATTCTTTGCTGAAAAATCGTAGCATACCCCCCCCCCCCCCTCCCCTTATTGGCACGAGCTTAACGAGCTCGTTCCAACTAAGTGCATAAGCCATATTTTCGAGGCAAATATTAAAAACAATACTAAAATTGGGCTATTTTGTGAATAGCACTTAATGATTGGGACGTTTATTTATTTATTTATTTATTTATTTATTTATTTATTTATTTATTTATTTATTTATTTATTGAGGTTTTAACGACACTTTCAACAGGCCACATCGTGACGGACAGCTGTTACGACTGGAGGAAGCCGGAGTACCCAGAAAGAACCATCCAGCAGCGGAGAGTAACTGTCGGACACTGCAGCTCCCTAAAGCCACCCTAGAAGGGTATGCACCGGTTGAAGGCCTATGTGCCATCGACATTCTGTACACCATAGCACACCTGAGCAACTGGGACTACAGTACGTGGAGAGTGGATTGTAACTAAATCACCCGCGGAGTGGAGTTATCACCCAAGCTATAACTTTCAAATTTTTGTACATACCGACAAAAAACACAAGCAATGTTTCTGCCAATGGACCTCCGGGTTTAACCCGGAGGTCCTTTGACTGAAACTTGCTGGTGCTGGTTATGCTTTGCAACAAATTTGCAATTATTGCTCGGGTGGAATCTCCACTCTGCGGGTGATTTAGTGATAATACACTCTCCACGTACTGTAAGTGTCTTTCCGGACACAATGCAGATGACGCGGGTCAGGATGGAACCTACGACCTTTCCATTTCAAGTCCAATGCGTTAATAAATGATTCATCACGCTCCCAGAGTTCATAGGTATCGTTTCGGGTTGTGCACAAAAATAGCTTTCATTTAGGTTACTGTCGGGGGTGTTTTGGAAGGAGAGGACATGGTGACCCGCATGGTTTGCGGAGCGACCTTAAAAGTGGGTGTGTCGGGGGGGGGGGGTGACTGAAGTGTAAGCGGGGTTTCTGGGATCTTCTCCAACAAAATCACGTAAACATGGACCTTTGAAGCAAATTGGGTGATTTTAGGACACTGCACCCCTAATGTCGCCCAGACTCTGACGCGCTCTTGGTGTAGTTACCACCCCACAGCCGATCCTGGTTCTGATTATCATCGCCTCAAAAATAAGTGTTTTAGCATAAAGAACGTCAAGTAGAATAAAAAGCAATTAAGCTGATTTTGTTCACTATTTTCAAATATATTAAGCATTGTTGGCCATAAGGCTGAAAAAACCCTACCCCCCCCCCCCCCCCACACCCCTCCCACCCCCAACTCCGTCGTCCGTAGTGACTCGAGAGGTTGGGGTGCCAAAACAATCATGTTGACTGGCAAAACCAATTAACCCTTTACTTTGATCAATGGTCGAAACCCGCAAGCGCTATTCACAAGAAGCCCCCTCCCTCTGCGGGTGGGGGTGTACCTCTCACCTGACAAATGCCCATTTGTTCTTCTCAAAGAGATTTAAGGCTTTTAAAAAAATAATTAGTCGCTTATTGTTCACTTCACTTTTTTTTCACTGACTGGGGCCGTGGTTTAGGAAACACTGCCAAACATTCCAGAATTCCCACAAGGAGATTGCATTATTGCAGATACTCCATATGAACCGAAAATTGACAGTTTCCACAAAATACATAGTAATATAGTCGTGACACTATGATAACTAAAGATCTGATTGGACGGAACCTGATTTGAACAAACTTGAATTGACCCACCAAAGCTGCTGTTTACCTAACATCAAACGATTCTGACTTGTGGGTCTGAATTAAGAAGGTTTCAAGGAATTTTCCTCATATTGCACAAGTTAAAATTTGGGCTCTAATACCACCCCAAAACATAAACCCACGGAGGAACTTGATTTGAACAAACTTGCATCAAGCCCACAAGGATGCTGCACACCCAATATTAAAAGATACTGGGCTAGTGGGTCTGGATAAGAAGATTTTAAAAAGACTTTCCTTTATATTGCACTAAGTTAAAATTAGAGTTCTGATAAGGAGCGCAAATATGAACCCAAGGACTTGATTTAAATAATCTTGACCCCCACCCCCCCCCCCCCCCCCCACCCCCTCCTCCTCTCTAATTATGCCGTATACCAACATATAAAAAGATTCTGACTGGTTGATCTGAAGTGGGTTTTTAAAGAATTTTCTTTATATTGCACCAAGTAAAACTTAGGACTCTTTACCACATGAACCCAAGCACAGGAGCTTGATTTTAACAAACTTGAATCTCATTCTTTTAGGATAGGAAGAAAGCTGTTTTAAAGAAATTTCCTACTATTGCACCAATTTAAAAGTCTGGCTCCCACGTTGATTTGAACAAACTTGAATCTGGCCACCCAAGGATGCTAGATGTCAAATGTCAAAAGATTCGGACTGTTTGTTTGGAAGAAGGGGGTTTGCAAAGAATATTCTCATATTGAAGCACGTTAAAATTCGGACTCACATAGAGATCCCAAATATGATCCGAGGGACTTTGCTTGACAAACTGGAATCCTGTCTCTCCTTGGGATGTTTTGTAACAATTATCAAAAATTATCAAAAAGACTTTGATTGGTGGTACTGGAGAAGATTTTTTAAATGTTTGCAAACATGCTCAGTCGGCATTTTCCCGTTACGGACAATGTTAAAATGGGCGTTCCCATGACATTGTGGTACCCTATGACACGACCGATTGGACCATGCTATTCTACTGGTCTTATCGGGGAATTTTGGAATAATGGTAGTGTGGACATGCAGAAGAGTTTATATTAACCGCAATAAGTTTTTTGGCTCTTGAAAATGTTCAGGCGGACGATAGACGTGAAAAAAACTTCGACAAGGGTGCATTTCGTCTCATTTTAGATATCTGTTCCAAAAATGTTACTAAAAATCGCGGGTTTTACTTAATTAAAAAATGAGCTAAAGATTGTAAAATTCCCTTTTGAACAAAAAGGTCACGACTTCAAAGAACATAGCGATATATCACATAAAATATTTCTTCTCCCTCTCAACTTCAGTGATTTTGATCTCAAGTTGAACAACAATACGACAAAACAGAAAATTATCAATACTTTTCGTTTTGTCATCGTGAGTCGATCACTTATACACTGTAAAAAATATAGGTTCTCTTTAAAACCAAAACTGGTTCTAATCTTGTCCCTTAGATGGAACCAGTTCTGTTTAAACAGTATTTATTTCAAATCAAATAAATTTATCAAGATTAGCATTCAGTTTTAACAGAATATTACATGAACTGAAGTAGATTCAGCAGTAAACTTGGAGCTTATTCAACGCAATCGCCAAACATTTTGAAACAAAGAAGATCTGAACAGTTGGCATATCGAACCAGTTTTGGTTCTGTATAGAACCCAAACTGGTTCGATATGCCAACTGTTCATATCTCCTTTGCTTAATAATGATTTGAAACAACCCCGTATAAGCTCTAAACTTACGGCTGAAACCCCCTCAATTTATTTTAATTCTGTTAATATTTAATGTTAATCTTTATAAATTTATTTGATTTGAAATAAATACTGTTTAAACAGAACTGGTTCCATCTCAGGGACAAGATTAGAACCAGTTTTGGTTCTAAAGAGAACCTATATTTTTTGCAGTGCATTTTGTACTTGTTAATCTCAAATTTTCTGTTAATACTGCCTTAGATGTTGCAAGAGTTTGTTATTTACTGAGTCCCCATATTTTAATCAGAAAACTTATAGAAATGGTCATATCCTCCTTTTTTATTTTTTATTTTGCGCCAACCTTCTACTAATTTGCGATTGAATTTATTTATTTCATATGCAAGGACTTAGTTGTGGCTCGGGGTGCAAATTTTTGAAGTGCCAAAACCCGTACCCTCTCAGCTCTAGCTTCTCCGAAATTGCTTTTTTTCTATTCTTTAAGAACTACGTAGGCCCAGCTCTACGAAACAAACTAGAAAATTTCTATCTTGACACAATTGTAGTCATTATAAACTGCAATAAAAGCAGCGTACCTTCGCCATTAGGGCCTATATCATTAATCCCTTATGGCAATGCTAAAAATTTAAACTTTTTTCCAAACATTCCGTTTGCTTCTGATTGCTTTGAAATTTGAAGTGTTTATCCCTTCTTCGTGATTTGATGAATTACAATTTTTCATTGTGGAAATCGCGCATGTTTTTTGACTAACGAGCGCTTGAAATTTTGAGGTGATGGCAAAATGCAAATTTACAGCTTTTCGATTACAATGGTGCCCATTAACCCTTTGTGCTCTGTTGTCAAAATACAGACATTTCCGACTACAAATCTTCCCCATAATGTTTGGAATTTAACCACTTCACTCTTGTTTGACAAATTAGCAATTTGAAATTTTGATATTTCGCCATTGATCAGCGTGTGCAGAGTTAACTCATTTCAAAGGGAAATAACTCTCTATCGTGCTGTGCAAGACATACTGATCTCTATGGAATAATAAACTAAATGATTTGAATTGGCGAGTGTTAACATTTTCTTTTCCCCTCGTCATATCAAGCTCATTTTGGGTAAAACAGTCATCTTTGCACTTAAAAAATGAACTGGAAAAAAAAGTGATCTTTCCGTGTGTTTTCCATATTGAAGTTTTGAGATTCCCAAAATACCATTCACTTTCGCACTGAGTTGAAAAGACTCATTTTTACTTGTTCCCCGCCCTTTTTCAACTCTCACAATGTTAAAAGGACAGCCAGTGAACATATTTTAAATCTTTCCAAAACAAGACACTTTAACGTTTTTATTGAGGACTCAAAAAACAATAGATATTTCATTAATCAGCTAATCCCAGAGGAGGCGGAAGCTCCCAAAAAGTGGGGGTCACACCAAAAAGTGGGGGTCACATTTTCCTGGGTACCGTTAGGGTGTAAGATGGAAAATAATTTTTCGCCCGAGGAGAGGGAGGGGGTGGGGTGGGGGTGGGGTCCAACATTCAGAAGTAGCGATTGCAGCAAAAAACAATAACCCAAAAACTAAATTTTTGCTTCTCGTCTTCGCTTCACTGGGTCTGTAAAAACGTTAATCCTAAACTGCCTATTCGGTGAGCCAAAATAGAGAAGTGGTTGTGACAAAGTCCAAACAAAATAATTGTTCACCTCTTTTACAGCCTTCTCATTCCATATGAGCGTCTTTTGGGGCGTAAACGGAGTAGTTTTAACATTTCATGATCAAACATCAGGGACAGGTTGCAGAGTAAACAATTTAAACCCTAAGGCTAAAAAAAAAATAATGTTTTGATTCTCAGGCCCTCCCTCGTTGGATTTGAACCTCCTCATTAGACATTTTTATTATGTCATGTTTTTTAAAGAATTTGTGAAAACTTGGAATGGTCATTTTTTCACATTTCTCGACATATAATTATTTAGCTGTGTTTGCAGTAAATTGGTTTTTATTGTTACAGTTTAGAGGCACTCTCCCATAAACTGTAACAAGGCAAATTCTGATATACTGGATCATGACTTAATTATTTATTTATTTGCTGGTATTTAAGGTCATATATTTCTGCACAATGGTTAATAATGGCCGCAACACCGATATAAACTCAAGTTTAACCAATCATTAGAGCCATGTTTCCCATTTTAAGGGGACTCCTACCCCAAGCATTGGTTAGTGGGGCCTATTCTAATGAATCATGATACTTGCCAGTTCTTTACCATTAAAAACAACAATAAAGTACAAATCCTTTTAGCTGTTGTTACGGCAGTTAGTTATAAAAGGTATACTATAATTACACTAAAATACAACCTTTTCTCTTTTTCAAGTGGAAAGACAGCAAAAAGATTTACTGAGTTTACTCAACCCTTTACACGAAAAAAAAAAATAAATAAATAAAAATAAAATCCTCCCTCCCTCCCTCCCTCCCTCACTGATTTGAAAAAAAAACTGCATGAGAATCAATTTATTTTTTTTATTTGGCCCAATGTCTTCAGTTTTCTATGTGTGCACCCACTCCGACCTCCTTACAAAAGAAACAAAAAAATGATCAATAGTCCAGTGAACATTTTTCATGTTTAAACTTGCAGTCGAAAAACAAACAAAAAATTAATACGATACACACTAAAAACTAAAGTGTTAAAACTGACACTTTCAAGGTGTTAAACCCATTCTAACTCTTTGGGTTTGATTTTAACACTCAAAGTTCAATGCTTTAAGCACTTAGACATTACAATCGTCAGACATCTGAAGCTTGAATGGATGGCACTTCCCATGTGTCTAGCATTGGTGGTTCTTCCAGAATCGTCCATAATTTGATTTGCGCTTGGTGGGTACATAATTAAAAGGACACAACGCAGATGACGCGGATCAGGCTCGAGAGTTCGAGCCTGATCCGCGTCATCTGCGTTGTTTCCTTTTAAGTGTCGCGACATTACACTTGTCAAGTGGTATTATTGTAACACCTGTCAAGTTCTGTGATATCTACACTTGAACAAAGTGCTTGTTCAGCATTTCGTAAGTGTTAAATACAGCACTTCAAGTATAGCTTTTAACACTTTATTTTTTAGCATAGCGATGATGTGTCTGTAGGCCAACACACGATTTGGCATAAACCTTTTGACTAATAAAAAAACTGACGTAAAAATTTGAGGAACAGGCAGTTACATATTATTTGTTTCTGTTTTTTCTTTAATAATAATAATAATAACAACACTTTGGTCGGCCGCTGATTTGTCGCGGTTCTCGTATGAGAAGGCCTTGGTTACCCCTGTTCTACCAACTGCCTCCCTACTCCCACGCTTCTTCTCTCCTCCCAACATTCGGAGACGAACTGCTTGAAGACATCCCTTGCCCCATTCTTCCCAATCTCTCCGATTAGCATATTAACCCACTCCTTTGAGTCGCCCCCTAACCACATGTCCTTCATTCTCTCAACCCACTACTCCATTATACTTCCCATGAATCTTGTTCTTTTTGACTGGTAATTTGGGCATTTTAGAAGAAAGTGTTCCAGGGTCTCCACCACGCCCAAATTACACACCTGGCACTCCTTTTCACTGTTTTTCCCAAGTTTTCCCCTCAGCTCCAGGGACCGCGACCTCAGCTTGAACAACAGTGACCCCCCAATGGTGCTTCAAGGTACTCTTCAAAACCAGGCTTTTCTTTATCACGCAGGCCACCCAAAAATCTCTTTGATTTGACTCCCTTTCGCCAATTACGGTTACAATCCTCCATGACCCTTACTCTGACGATCTTTTTACCCTGGTTTGCCCCAAAGTCAAGGTCCGAGATCTCCAATGAGTAGTTTTCTCCTAACTCCCTCACTTGGACCATCCACCCCGTCTTGATATCTGAGTTGAAAGTTCTCAGGAACATTACTTTACACTATCGGCTATCGGAGAGATTTACCAAATAATTAAGATAACTGAGTTTCAATAGGTCTATCCTGTCCTTGATCCTCATCCACCCAAGCTCACCCCTGATTGCTTCCAGCGCTGCGGCATTACTCGACCCTGTTATCCATCGGCCTGCATCGTTCTGCAGGATTTCAAAGCTCTTAACAGCCGTCTGGTTTAGGGGTACAACTTCCGTACCGTATGTTATACTTGGCAGACCCACCATTTCCCAAATGGTTTTCCGCACGAAAACCTTATTGAAACTGTTTCTTCCTATAAGTTTCATTTGGTTGAGGATTCGCTCCCCCTTCAGAATCAATTTATTTGTGTAGTTTCGGTAGATGCCTCTTCCTGTGATGTTTATATTTACCCCCAGATAATCATAGTCACTAGTCTCCCCTACACTAAGAAGTCTGCTGCTACCTTTCGGAATGCCGAACTCCCCCACTCTCCACCTTCGAGTGGGGTCCAATTTGCGGACTACAGGTATAACTTTGCTCTTGCTTTCATTAAGTTCGAGTCTCCATTTGCCCCCATAGTTCCCAACAATTCCCAGCATCTTCGTTAGCCCCTCTTCGCTTTCTGACACTAACACCATATCGTCTGCAAAAAATAGCCCTGGGATCTTCAGGTCACCAACTGCAGCCCTCTCGTCACCATGCAGGAGTTCATCTCCTAAACCTTTGATGTACAATGCAAAAAGAATTGGCGAAAAGATACACCCGTTTTAGGCCTATCTCCATAGGCACACGTCCTGTTGTAATGTTTCCCAGGCTAAGTTCACTCTGTACATCTTTATATAATGCTTTCATAATCCCAACAAACTCGCCTCTCAAGTCCAGAGCCTCCACCTTGCGCCACATACCCTCCCTCCAGTACTGTGAATTTAGTTACTTATTCCCGCTTCCTTATTCGACATTCAAAATTCGAAAAAAATTACCGGATATTTTGGTGTTGATGGGTGGCCCCCGAGGAATAAAGAAGATTGACATCTCAACCGCCCCAATCGGACCACATTTAGGGGCCCTACTAAGGCCCCAAAAAGGGCCAGTTACAAAATATCACCAAAGCAAGTTAAAATCACGGGATATTTTGGTGTTGCTGGGTGACCCCCGAGGAATAAAGAAGATTGACACCTCAACCGCCCCAATCGGACCACATTTAGGGGCCCTACTAAGGCCCCCAAAAGGGCCAGTTACAAAATATCACCAAAGCAAGTTAAAATCACGGGATATTTTGGTGTTGATGGGTGGCCCCCGAGGAATACCGAAGATTGACACCTCAAACGCCCCAATCGGACCACATTTAGGGGCCCTAATAAGGCCCCAAAAAGGGCCAGTTACAAAATATCACCAAATCAGGTTAAAATCGCGGGATATTTTGGTGTTGATGGGTGGCCCCCGAGGAGTAAAGAAGATTGACACCTCAGCTACCCCAATCGGACCATATTTAGGGGGCCTAATAAGGTCCCAAAAAGGGCCAGTTACAAAATATCACCAAAGCAAGTTAAAATCGGTGGACATTTTGGTGTTGATGGTGGCCCCCCGGGGAATAAAGAAGATTGACACCTCAACCACCCCAATCAAACCACATTTAGGGCCCTCCTTAGGCCCCAAAAAGGGCCAGTTACAAAATATTACCAAAGCAGGTTAAAATCACGGGATATTTTGGTGTTGATAGGTGGCCCCCGAGGAATAAAGAAGATTGACATCTCAAGCCCCCCTATCGGACCACATTTAGGGGCCCTACTAAGGCCCCAAATAGGGCCAGTTACAAAATATCACCAAAGCAGGTTAAAATCGCGGGATATTTTGATGTTGGTGGATGGCCCCCGAGGAATAAAGAAGATTGACACCTCAACCGCTCCAATCGGACCATATTTAGGGGCCCTACTAAGGCCCCAAAAAGGGCCAGTTACAAAATATCACCAAAGCAAGTTAAAATCACGGGATATTTTGGTGTTGATGGGCGGCCCCCGAGGAGTAAAGAAGATTGACACCTCAACCGCCCCAATCGGACCACGTTTAGGGGTCCTACTAAGGCCCCCAAAAAGGCCAGTTATTTTGGTGTTGATGGGTGGCCCCCGAGGAATAAAGAAGATTGACACCTCAACCCTCCCCCCCCAATCGGACCACATTTAGGGGCCCTACGAAGGCCTCAAAAAGGGCCAGTTACAAAATATCACCAAAGCAGGTTAAAATCACGGGATATTTTGGTGTTGAGGGGTGGCCCCCGAGGAAAAAGAAGATTCACACCTCAACCGCCCCAATCGGACCACATTTAGGGGCACTGGTATGGCCCCAAAAAGGGCCAGTTACAAAATATCACCAAATCAGGTTAAAATCACGGGATATTTTGTGCCCTACTAAGGCCCCAAAAAGGGCCAGTTACAAAATATCACCAAAGCAGGTTAAAATCACGGGATATTTTGGTGTTGATGGGTGGCCCCCGAGGAATAAAGAAGATTGACACCTCAACCGCCCCAATCGGACCACATTTAGGGGCACTGGTATGGCCCCAAAAAGGGCCAGTTACAAAATATCACCAAAGCAGGTTAAAATCACGTTATTTTGGTGTTGTTGGGTGGTCCCCGAGGAATAAAGAAGATTGACACCTCAACCACCCCAATCGGACCACATTTAGGGGCCCTGCTAAGGCCTCCAAAAGGGCCAGTTTCAAAATTTCACCAAAGTAAGTTAAAATTTGGGAATATTTTGGTGTTGATGGGTGTCCCCCGAGGAATAAAGAAGATTCACACCTCAACCACCC
This sequence comes from Pictodentalium vernedei, assembly GCA_031216915.1. NCBI lineage: Eukaryota > Metazoa > Mollusca > Scaphopoda > Dentaliida > Dentaliidae > Pictodentalium > Pictodentalium vernedei. The sequence goes on from CM062295.1 coordinate 79,487,188, forward strand.
CAATCGGACCACAATTAGATGCCCTACTAAGGCTCCAAAAAAGGGCCAGTTACAAAATATCACCAAATCAGGTTAAAATCACGGGATATTTTGGTGTTGATGGGTGGCCCCCGAGGAATAAAGAAGATTGACACCTCCGCCGCCCAAATCGGACCATATTTAGGGCCCTACTAAGGCCCCACAAAGGGCCAGTTACAAAATATCACCAAAGCAAGTTAAAATCGGGGGATATTTTGGTGTTGATGGGTGGCCCCCGAGGAATAAAGAAGGTTGACACCTCAACCACCACAATCGGACCACATTTAGGGCCCTCCTTAGGCCCCCTAAAAGGGCCAGTTACAAAATATTACCTAAGGAGACAAACATCGCCAGAAGATTCCATGGAACGCCGTCCCTAAATATGAAAATATGAGGAATGACGAATTGTGGCTCACTAAGAATTTTCACGTGGCCCTTATGACCCTGAGGATATGTGGAATGGCAAGTTGTCCCTCATTGCAGTCGGCTTTTCATATAATGAAAAGGACATCCTGAAGGCCAGCCAAGTAACAGAAAGAGATTCCACAAGTGTATCCCTATGCAACATGGTCCGTAAATATCCCAACCCGGGGCCCAACTTCCACTCCACAATTTACTCACATTACCCTTGCTTCCTTTCCTTCCTATCTCTAAGTCTTGGCATGCCCAAGGCCCTGCCTGATGTTTGCTGCCTTCTCCAAGCATACCAATACCATCCATTTCCCTCCCACTTTCCTATTCTTTCTAAAATCTGGCATACCAACGGGCCTGTTGGTATCTGCTTGCTACGTCTTGCATGCCAGCGCTACCCATTCCGCCCAACTTCCCTATTCTTCCTAAACCCTGACATACCCAAGGGCCTACCTGATGTCTGATTGCTACGCCATTCATGCTAACACTACCCATTCCCTCCCACTCCCCCTTTCTGTTGTCTACTTACTATGCACTCTACCACCACCCATTCCCTTCTACTTGCTGTAGCCATAACTTGCCCAAGGACCTGACTGATGCCCGTCTGCGTACTAACTCCTGCAGTTGAATACTTGGGTCAGAGAGTAGTCAGAACACGCCACAAAAGTTAATTAAAGTAACAAAACACCGATCTTACTCCAAGTATGGGGCTCTTTTGTTCTACCGGGAGTACATACCTCACCAATCGAAAATACCCCTTATGGGTCATATAACACTTCGTGCGACTCTGTTTCGGTAACATAAAGTCGATGTCGGTGATTTGGGGTAACTGTCGAGCTTATTTTGGTAATTCGCAAGACTTCCGTTGAATCGAACACACCCTTAGAACAGACCCCGTCTGTTTAGAGGTCATTGGGTCAAATGGCAACAACAAGCTAACATAGAAAGCAAGATGGTAGTCTCCAATGTGCATGCTTACTAAAACCACGTATCAGTATCGGGATGAGGTCACAACATGCCCGCTCTCCTCCTATGACAACCCACGTGACACCCACAATACCCACAATACCCCGCGATATGCTGTCACTTCTGCGGTATGCTACCCCCCCCCCCCCCCCCCCCCCCCACCGAAGTCCCCCAGATGGGGCCCATTTGGCACATTTCATACTACTCAGAATAAATATAACGTGCGGCGAAATGATAATACGCGCACACGAAATAATAATCCGTGCACACGAAATAATAATCCTTGTGCCCGGATTATTATTTTGTATGTACCGATTATCAATTCGCCTTCGCGGATTATTAACTCGTGTGCTCGGATTATTATTTTATGCGCACGGATTAAAACATAAGGTGTCAGGCCCCCCACCCCCGCTGTCCCAAAAGACGGACCTGCTATATATACCTACATGCATGGGAATCCTGTTCAGTGGCGGAACCAGAATCCTTTATAGGGGGAGAATTCCAATGGAGGGGGGGAGCGATATGATTCGGGTATATCTCAAAGACCGCAGACAGGGAGGGAAGGGTGTAGTCAGGTGACTCACCCTCTCCCATTTGTGTGACCTGGCGGTGGTAGAGCCAGAAAAATATTTGCGGGGGGGGGGGGGGTGGGTGGTGGAGACTGCAAGTAGGGGACATGCTCCGTATGGAAGGGTATCCTGAGTGGAGAAGCCGACATGCCGTCCCCGGGAGTGGAGGGCGGGGAGTCGCCTCCCAGACGAGGAGGCGGGGGGGGGGGGGGTGGCAAAGACTGTGGTCGGGGGCAAATGACCTCCTGCAGCGCCGCCACCGGATTCGGGACCTCTCCCCGAATTATAAATTTTTGGAGCTCTATAAGCGACTCTGAAGCTTCCTTAGAGGAGGTAAGGCCATTGGTGGGGGCCGGTTATCCTTCCTCGGTAAATTTTTAGTTTTAACTGTGAAGCTTTGAGAGCGATTCTGGAGCCTAATGGAGGATGGCGAGGTCGTCGGTAACTTGACGGTAAGGGCCTGAGTCTCTCTGAAATATTCTCAAATTTCGAAGCTATATCAACAGTTTTGAAGTCTCCAAATGGAAGGTGAGGGAGGGGGTCGAAATCATATGTGGCAGTTTGTATTTATTATGAAGGGGGGGGGGGGGGGATGCAATGTAAATCTATTTGGGGGCGAGCTGTGTGCGTTTTCGCATGCCCCCACCACTGATCCCGACCTTCCCAGGGCCTACCAAAAATATATATAATACCGCCTAGATTAGACATGTAGCGGACAAGCATAGGCATATGTTGCCATCCCAGTCAACCTTAGGTGACGTCCCATCCCAAATTCCCCCGGCATTGTGAAGTACTTTTCGATGGCTGCTTTATAGGCCCTTTTAGACATCTGAATTTTATATCTTCGCTGACATATTTTTGCGCCCCACGCCTCAACAAGAGATCCCCCCTCTCCCGCCACGCATGCATACACCTACTTACTGCCACAGGCCCAGAGTGCAGCGATGTGAGGTCTTACGCAGACTTCGCTTCGTCCTAATTCGCCTATCGCACGTTAAAAAAGGGGAAGCATGCCTAACAAGGTTGGACCTCGGGTCATTAGGTTACCCTTCCTGACCTTCCTTTTTTGAAGATATGAGGAGGTGGTAGTGACCGAGGGCCGAAGGGTCCTAGATAACTTAGGTTCAAACAAGAACAAGTAGACCTAAGAATTGCTATTTCAGCGTTAAGATGGTGGGATGCCAGTATACCAAGGTCACAGGTTGGATGCCATTTTGACTTAATAACCTATACCATAGTTTTTATATCTTTCATTTCATGCGCACGGATTATTATTCATGTGCATGGATCAAAGGAGTGGTGCTCGTTTCTTTCGAGCAAGATCTGGTGAACCCCGCGGTGAACCCCGGAAATGACGTCATAGTCACATGACTGGGTGCCGCCATTTTGTTTTGTCATGGTAACACGCTTGGCCGGCCATGTTGTGACGTCATCCCCATGGTGAAACGTTGTATCACTGCGCATACGCGGCCCGTGTTGTTATGGTAATACGCGTTTCCGTCGTCCATTTTGTATACAGGGCGCCGCCATCTTGGTTTGTATAGTAGCACACGGCTGCTAGGTAACCCAAAGGTATATAATAAGACGGGGGTATGTTTGGAGGGTACGTTCGATGCGATGGAAGTACAACGAGTTACCCGGATGATCCCGTGAACGACTTATTTTCATCGGAAATCACCAAAATGGACCAGAATTATTTTAGAATATTGACTTTTATGGATCTTATAACCACGTAGTGTTATAAGATCCATAAAAGGTGTGTCCTTATCTAGTTCGAATTCCATAAGAATCCTCGTTCAGTAGTACATATTTTATACCTTATCTGTTCTACCTGACTTCTATCTACTCTAGTATACTGATTATCCCTGACTGTCTCTGTCTATTCTTATGCTTGTTCTACCCATGATATGATGGCATTGTCATATTGTGTATTCATGGCTCTCTCTTACCTTAGTAGATTATTTGGCTTGTTCTACCCGTGATATGACTATTATCTACACTATTTGTTGGGCTTACCAGTAGACCCAGACATAGCTACAGGTGACACTTTCCCGACGGGCCATCGGTGACCCGTTTTCTTCGTATGAGGTCATGGGGGCTATGAGGGCCATAAGGAAATTACTCATTACTCATTACCCTCATCCTCATCTCGGTATTTTGTCACCACGGTCCACAGAATCCCAATTTTGGAATCCCTTTCTAGTATCTGGATGGCCTTCAGAATCCCCTTTTCACCGTATGAGGACTATGAGGGCCATAAGGAAATGCCATTACTCTCATCCTCATCTCCACATTTCTCCCCACAGTCCACAGAATCCCAAATTTGGAATCCCTTTCTAGTATCTGGATGGCCTTCAAAATCCCCTTTTCACCTAATGAGACCATAAGGGCTATGAGGGCCACAAGGAAATGCCATTGCTCTCATCCTCGTCTCGGTATTTGGACGCCACGGTCCACAGAATTCCAATTTTGGAATACCTTTCTTGTATCTGGATGGCTTTCAGAATCAGAATCCCCTTTCATCGTATGAGGCCATGAGGGTTATGAGTGCAGTAAGGAAATGCCATTACTCTTATCCTCATCGCGGTATTTGGGTACCCTTTTTCATCGTAGGAGGCCATAAGGGCTATGAAGACCTCATAGCCATCATGGCCCTATGGCCTCATCTCGGTATTTGGGGACCCCCACCCCATGGGCAAACCATTACTGGTACCCCATTATGGAATAGGACTAGCCTTTGGCGTCCTCATAGCCCCCATGGCCTCACACGAAGAAAACGGGGCGCAGATGGCCCGTCGGGAATGTATCAACTGCAGCTATATCTAGGTCTACTGGTAAGCCAGATAATGGTAGACTAGTACAAATAATAATAATAAAAGTCATATCACGGGTAGAACAAGCCAAATATAATCTACTAAGGTAAGGGAGAGCCAGGAATGCACGGACAATGCCATATCATATCATGGGTAGACAAGGCATAAGAATCTACAAGGACAATCAGGGATAATTAGTTGACTAAAGTAGATAGACGTCAAGTAGAACAGATATGTTATAAAATATGTAGTTGTAAACGAGGATACTGATGGAATTCGAGCTAGATAAGGAGCACATCTCTTATAGATCTTATACCACTACGTGGTACTATTAGGGTCAATATTCTAAGAGACTTCGGGTCCGTTTCGGTTATTTCGGGTGAACAGCAGTCGTTCTCGGGTTCATTTGAGTAATTCGTTGTACTCCCATTGAATTGAACGTACCCCCCAAACATACCCTCATCTTATTAGATGTCTTTGGGTCACCTAGCAACCACGTGCTACCATAGAAACAAGATGGCGGTTCCCTATATACAAAATGGACGACGGAAACGCGTATTACCATAACAACACGCGCTGCACATGTGCAGTGACACCACGCGTCACCATGAGAATGACGTCACAACATAGCCGCTCACGCGGGTAACCAAAACGTCACTTCCGGGGTACACCGCGCGGTCCACCAGATCTTGCTAGAAAAGTACGTAACATACTACTGATCAATAATCCATTTGCACAGCTTATTAATTTGTGTGCACGGAATATTATTTCGTGTGCACAGATTACAATTCACGTGAATGATTTTATTAATTCGCTCGCATTGATTATTATTTTGTTGGCATGGATTATCATTTCGTGTGCGTGGATTATTAATTTACGCACACGGATTATTAATTCAAACGCACGGATTATTAATTCAAACGCACGGATTATTAATTCGTTTGCCTTGATCATTACTTCATGCACGGATTATTAATCTGTGCGTATGAATTATTAGTTTGCGTGCTTGTATTCATTTGTTCGCTCTGATTAATATTTCGTGTGCACAGATTATTAATTCGTGCGTATGGATTTTTAAAAAAAATATGTCACCTCACCGGCTCCATACATATGCTCTCCAGACCATTGTCAATTATTTTTATTTTTAATTTTATAGATTAATTATACTCGAGATTTCTTGGGTAAGACAATTAATTCCAAATGCCCATGTACAGACATGGTGGTTTTGTGTGCTAAAGTGTACTACATGTCTGTTTTTGCACCTGCATTCAACCGTAGCTAGCCCTGTTTCTGTCAGGATAGTAGGCTGGAGTGTTTGGTATTGGTTCGCCGCTGCTCGGTGGTTCTCTCCAGCTTCTGCGTCGCATAATCCACCGTAATACTGCCCGATATGACATGGCTTGGTCCATTAAAGTGTCACAAAAGCCCAGTAAAACATGAAAACAATGAATGATAAACTAACAATCAAAGAGTTGCATATTTAGTTTAAAAGCACATAAACAAAGAACAAATATTGGATAAATGAGTACTGTAAACATTATGTGCAAATGGAAGCAGAGAATCCAAAGTAAAACAATTTTAAGCAGAAGAATATATTAAAATACAGTGCATGTATGATCAATTATCTAAGAGCAATTACAGCTCTTGGATAACCGTGTGTATTTGTGCTTCCAGAGCTGAATGGAATAGTTCAAAATATTAGGCATAGCGACCAGTGTTCATGCAACATTCACGTGTAAATACCATTGCCCCTGTATCGATGTGCAACCCATCATCCAATTCGCTAAAGTGGCCGAAACAAATAGCCGCGACCGGTAAATTTTATCCCAACTCGGATATACTTTTTGCCGGTAAAAAGTCCGGTATCCGGTAATGTTTCCGGAGAGTGTATAAAACTACGTTTTAAAGTACTAAAAGTAGCCCCGAACGTGTGAAAAGTGGCAATTTAATAAAACTTACGCACTGAAATGTGTATAAATGAAGGTGAAGCAATGTTTATTTTATTGAAGGCTATCTTCAAGCGAAATTTACGGCAGCGTAGAACCGCCACACCGTAGTATATTTCCAGGGATTCCTAATCTGTTTTTACAGATTACTAATCTGTTTAAACAGACTACTAATCCATTTTTACAGATTAACTAATCTGTTTTTACAGATTACTAATCTGTTTAAACAGATTACTAATCTTTTTTTTACAGATTAACTAATCTGTATTTACAGATTAGTAATCTGTTTAAACAGATTAACTAATCTGTATTTACAGAATACTAATCTGGTTTTACAGATTAACTAGTCTGAAAAGAGTTGGAGGACTACTGTGTTGATCTGGGAATACCTTTTGTCGACCATTGGGACACGTTTTGGGGCAATGGGAGCATGTACGGGCGTGACGGGCTGCATCTTAGCAGGGTGGGGAAACAGGTATTGGGGGATAAAATTCTACGGGTAGCAGAGCCTTTTTTGGAGAGGAGCGGGGTGGGAGGTCGGAGGTCAGAGGCAAGTATAACTAGAGTGGACATAGGTGGGGTTAACAAGAGTGAGGGGGGGGGGGACAGAATAAGTTTACCAAGGCTAGAGCCAGAAAACAATGGGCCCAGTAGGCGGAAGCCAATGAACCTCGGATCCCTGAAAGTGGGTTATAGCAACATCCAGGATCCCCACCAGAAAGTAAGTGAAATTGCTACATTGATCGAGGCAGATGAGTTTGATGTCATGGGTAAGACACGAGGAACGGGCATACCAAGTAAGCGTGTGTGTGTGGATAGGTGTAGGGCGAACGGAAGGCCAGAAAAAGGGGGGAGGGGTAGGCATGTACATTAAAGATAATTTAAAACCGTCGCTGATTGCAGATCTGGAAGATGTCAGCACCTCGGCTGAGGTGTCAAAAGAAATTGGCTGGGTAAAGATCAGTCTAAGAAACAAAAGTATTGCCCTTGGGATTGTATACTGTGCGGTGGAGGGAAAGTAAACCCTAGTGGAATGACTCGATATACTCAACACTAAGGTCCAATATCCAACTCTTCAGTTAGCGCCAAAAGCCTTGAGTTCCGTTCGTCCCCACCTCCAAGGACAGGAAGGACCCCGAATACGACTACCCTTGCAGTCCTACTTAGCATTTTGCCGACTAAGCCTCTATACGACTCCGCCAAACTTACTGACCTTCTCTCCCTGATATTGTTGGTCCCCACATGGACCACAACTACCGGTTCCGGTCCTGACCCTGCCACAATGCCATCTACCCTGTCGCTGAGATCCTCCACCTTCGTCCCCGGAAAGCACAAGACTGTTCGATTGGAACTATCAGGACCACAAACCACATTGTCAATCCCACGTACAACGCTGCTGCCCGCTACAACTAATTTTCTTCTTCTGGCCCCAGTTCCTGTATCATCTGAACCTCCTCTCGTTTTGCATGCCCCTGGCCCCCTCTTTCTCTTCGCCGCCTTCCTTACCCCATCTGGCCTATCAACATCAACAACCATCTCACCCCCCCCCCCCCACAATTTCCCCCTCACTCTCGTCCCCAGGGGTATCAGAATCTAAAACACTAAACCTGTTTTCTAAACACCGCCTAGCAACCTTGGCAGCCTTACGCCGACTCTGGTTTCTGGACTCGACGCAGCCCTGTCCTGACGCCACCTTCCGAATTTTCCTACTAGAACCCCCCCCCCCCCTCCTCAGTTACACCCCCACATCAAGCATTCTTCCCCCACGTTTCCTGCTTCCCAGTTTCCTCCTTGAGTCCACAACGACCTTCCACCCACCTTCCACCTCACCATCAAAGGTAACCTTCAAATCCCCAGATACACCGGCCCTCCCCAACCTCCCTCTCAGCTCTCCAATCTCCCGCACGAATCCAACACACTTCTCTAACAACTGTAAAATATCCCTGCAATTCGAACATACCCCACTACTCTCCATTGGCCGCCACCATACCTCATATTACACTTTCTGCACGCCTCCGTATCCTCACTCTTCCCCAACTGCACCCCTCGACTCACCTCCCCCAGACCTCCCTTAATACCCATACTTACCTTCGTCTGAACACCCGTCGTGCACTTACCCTTCATGATTATAAATATTAAAAAGAATCTAATGACCGAAAACGACAAAACACCAAGGCAACAAACACACAAAAAAGGTAACTAAGGTAAACAAACAGCAAAATTGGAAAAACCTATCAACTAAACCTCCTTATTACACCCTACGATCCTCCCCAAACACACATACAAAACTAAATATATAAAAAAACTTCCCTGAAATAAAACTAATATTCAAAAAATACTTATAAACAATTCCGAGTAGAAAATTCTCTTCTCTTCGTGATAGAACCGCTTTTATTGACCACCCCGCTCACAGAAACCATTCCTGAATAGTTTCAGGCTAAATCTTAACAGACGCAAAATTAAAAATCTTATTTTTTGGCAAAAAAATAAAAATAAAATACCACTGACAAATAGACTACGATGAATATTGTCATGGACTTCTATTTAACCATTTTTATTCTTTGGGTACGAAATTACTGTTTTCATTGGGTACGAAAAGGCTTTGGGTACGAGATTACTCGGGTACGAAATGGTTTTGGGTACGAAATTACATACACTCCACATCAGAGGCGGATAAAATGTTACACATGAATAAAACTGACCAGTATACACACACGCACTGTTTCCATTTAAAACTTTTATTAACTTATATATTCCCCTATTTTTACTTGTGCTCGTTTGTGTTCGTTCTTTAGTAGAACAGCATTTAGTGACCACTCCGGTGACGGAAATCATTTGTCTGTGTCTGTATAAGTACGCCATAGAATCCCTGTGGGCTTCTATATGACGGTGGGATGGTTTATGGCTTTTTGCTTATTTCAGTTTTGAAGATGTCCAAACTTGGTGCTGTAACTGCGGTGTTGTCCAGGTGGTTCCAGTCTACATCTGTGCGCACGAAGAACACGAAATTACGCTTTTTTATTGGGTACGAAATGGTTTGGGGTACGAAATTACTCCTGTACGATGATGGTATGGGGCACGAATTACGGGAACGGGACCACTCGCCCCCGGGCCAACTCGCCCCCTTGCTGGTGGGCCAATTCGCCCTCGGTGAGTACCGCCAAAGCGTTAATCTGATGACATGTTTTTGTTCAGATTACTCATCTGTTATGTTTACATTGCAACTGTGCTGCTTGATTGGAGGTTTCAGTCATACTGTAAAATTTATTTGTGTTGGAATGTTTTAAGTCTGTGAAGCTGATGATTAAAAGGAAATCGGATATAATTTGGATTACTAATTCAGAAAACTGTAACGAACAGGAAATATAAAATAATTCAATTTAATTCAAATAAAAAAAATAAAAAAAATAACGATAATTTTCGAAGTGGGCCAACTCGCCCCCAAAATCGGGCCAACTCGCCCCCTATAACGAACAGGAAATATAAAATAATTCAATTTAATTCAAATAAAAAAATAATTAAATAACGATAATTTTCGAAGTGGGCCAACTCGCTCCCAAAATCGGGCCAACTCGCCCATAGGGGGCGAGTTGGCCCGGGGGAGAGTGGTCCCGTACCCCGAATTACATACGCCCTTGCATAGTGCGAGAGAGTTATTTCCCTTTCATCTTGTTTTATAGCAACGAAATGGCGGCGAGAAGTTCAGCAAAATTAACACCGAATAAAAGCAAACTTTCTCTTTCAGCCTCTTCGACTTCCACTAACAAATCGGAACATAAAGGAGGAAAACACAAACGCGTAACACTTGTATGTCATTTATTATAGCATATCCTTTTGTTTCATATTTCATGTTAAACATCTTCGATGATCCTTTGCCATGTTTCCAAATTCGTGATATACTAAACAACGTCTTAATTACAAGTCCATTTTTGGCATTATAGGTATCGCGGAACTAAATATTGAAATTAGATTTTACCGCCTTACAATGGGGTCCCACTAAATACCGAATCTGACCCTCCAAAATGTAATTACATGTATATGAATATGTATTTCTCACTTCATTTATATTTCGCGGCAGTTTCGCCCTTATTTACAGGCTGAAATCGATAGTAGGCATGTATTTCCTTACATTTGAGCAGAGTTTATTGATCCAAACTATGTTTTATCCTTTAATTACGGCCATTTGAAGACTCACGAGGTGTCAACGGAAATTTCGAAATTGGCAATGTTTTTGTATAAATATAAAACAGTAAAAACAATAACCCGGTAATGGCGCCGAAACGAATAGACCTTTTCATAAATGAGGAATCGGAAATTCGATCGCATTTGTGCAGAGGGGGGTTGATAATATTCCTAATTTCGAGTTTTGAGTTCCCATAAAAACTTGACGGGAACTTTTTCTATAGGATTGAATGGGAAGAATCTGAAAGTAGAGGGGTAGCCACTACGTTCGGATCGCTGAACTAGATATTCAGAATTTAATGATAAAAATATTTTAAATGAAAAAAATTTCACCAAGCCCTAATTACATATCTGGCACGCCTTTTCACTGTTTTTCCAAATTTTTCTCCTCAGCTCCAGGGACCGCAACCTCCACTTGAACAACAGTGACACCCCCCAACCCCCTCCCCCCCAAGGTGCCATCAAGGCACTCTTCAAAACCAGGCTTCTCTTTATCATGCAGGCCACCCAAATACATGTACCTCTTTGATTTGACCTCTTTCTTCTGTCTTCTCTAATTTTCTACGAAATTTCGAAAATGAACTCGAAACTGTTCAGAAAACAGTTGACAATACATTGAAGTGTAGCTGTTAACCCTTTACCCAATGAATCGGCCGCATCTGCCCGTGTAATATGAAAATTCAGCAGTTGAAAAAATATTATTTTTCAAAAAAATTTCAACAAAACCATATCATGTGACCCCTCGTTGGAACAAGCTCGTTCCAATGAGGGGTCACATGATATTGTTTTGTTGAAATTTTTTGAAAAATTAAAAAAAATTATATTTAAAATAATAAATTTTGATATCGTCTGCATTGGGTAAAGGGTTAATTGGCACTAATCTTTTCCACAATTATCGTCAAAAAATATGCTTTCACTTGATTTGATTGCTCACTGAAACAATTTGATGCAGCCCTGCAACTGAACAAACGCTAGTACTGATAATCTGATGTACCGGTATATTAAAACTAGTCACATGTCGGCGATTATCAGAGACTACTTGACCCTGCCTGATAAATTGGATAATGGAACTCAATCAACTCATTCACTTATGACACCTCACAAATGACTCAAAAACACAAAATTCGCAAAAATTTTTACCATGACTTTTTCATTTAAAATGATTTTAAAATTCACTAGATCACAGAATAGTAAGAAAGTAAGTTGAAAGTATCTTTAATTAATCATTTGGGGGGTCAGATTCGGTATTTCAAGTCAGATTCGGTATTTAGTGACTCCGTTAAAATATTGCACTCGGAAATGATACAATCTCTAAAAATAAACAGCCTTGGGAAAATATATTGTTTCAATAAACGTTTGAAACATTCTATTGACATCTTGCATTATTGTTGAATATTCCTGATAAAAAAAGAGGGGGATTTTATGACTGTTGGACCTAAAAATACAATTTACTTTTTGTGTGTTTTTGTAGGATGGACACTGAATTGAGGACTCTGACTCGGACTCAAAATACATACTGAATCTCAGACTCGGACTAAAGTTTAGTGTTCAGATTTTTTGTTGAATTACCAATGATTAACCACACGTAACAGCGATCTTGTCATTGTGATGATCAGCAAAAACCGTTTAACCATTAAACTGCCGTAACATATTCCTAATAGCCATCATACTTTGTGGAATGCCTCTATATTTTTATATAAAGACTATCATTCATTTATTTAGTTGGGATAACCTGACTTTTTGTGAACTATCGATCCACTCCCTTCCATCTCCATGGCTTCATTTAACCATTTATCTGCAACTAACTACCAAACTCGACCACGTCAATGCTCAAAATATCCGTTCAATGCTTTTCCAAACTTGGAACCAAAGGCCGTAATATTATTTTGGTGTGGAATATCCTGTGGGGCGGCGTGTGGGCCCAATAAATGCCACATGGATTTAGTGCTGAAAATGTGCTTCCAATTTAAAACGTGTATATCCTGGTGTATTCGGTACAGTATTCCGTGATCCACGGGTGGCAGATTTTCATCTTCGATAACAGTTAATGCTTTACATCTACGAAAATGTGAGAGTTGAGAACTAGAAGTATACCTCTTTTTATCATCGGGATATGATGTATTGTTCTGGTGAGGCAACATATGAATTGGCAACACATTTTCAATGCAAAATTGATATGGTGTACGTTAAAAGCAGTGGGGTTTGTCACGTTGAAAGAGAAGATATTACGATCTTTGGGTCCAAGCATTGGCGGCGCTTCATGGGTGGGGAAGATGACATTTTACCCCATTCGCGTATACTTTGCCTCCTCCCTGTCACAAATGCGCCCATCCATTCAGCCAGGTACACCCGAAACATGAACCAATTTCCTCCTCAATTACAAGGTTGGAAAGGCAGCTGACGTGTGGGACTCGAAATAGATTGGTCATAAAATTTTTCAAACTTTCCCCACAAGTGTGGGGGGGGAGTCACATTCTCCCACACCCGCCTTGACATTACGTGCCTTGATGATGCCCGCAGAATCACTTTTCGAGCAAGATCTTTCAGCACTTCACCTCCCCCTCCCCCCACCCCCTCCACCCCAAAAATGCCTCCCTACACCCTTGGATACTCCCTACCCAGAAAATTCTCTAGTTGAAGTTCGGTCATTACCTCTATTTGTAATCAAAAATTGCCCCCTACGCCTATGCCACCAGAAGACTTTATTTGAAAGCACAATTCATTTCATCCCCTCAGTGGGAAGGTGCCCCCCCCCCCCCCCCAACAACAACAATTGAATCCTCCTACACTGAAAAAAACCCTCAAGCAAATTTTCTAGAAAACAAAAATACAGGGACATTTAATTGTCTGCTCCAATCGATGGTTGACAATGAATCAAGCAGATAAAACCAAGCGCACACTTCCAAGTAACCACCTGCAGAGCAGGCCCGTGTTGTGTCTGGGTAACAAAGTATGCTCTCTTCTGTGATAAGCCAATTAATTACCGATATCTATATACATAGTATATTTCACAGTATAATTAGCTCAACTTTGACGAAGTCAAATTTGTTAGCTCAACTTTGACGAAGTCAAATTTGAGCTATTGTCATGGCCCGTCGTCCGTCTGTCCGTACGTCAACAATTGGCTATGGCTCGGGCTAGAGGTAGTATTTATGAACCGATCTTTACGAAACTTCTTGTGTACCTTTGTTATGACCCTGGGACGGGAACGAGTGTTTTTAGGTGTGGTCCGAAATTCAAGATGGCTGCCAGCGGCCATTTTGTACCGATGATGCACAAATCAGTTTTTTGTACAGAACTTCAGTATGAAAGTTCTGATTTGAATAAAGTTTTGTATAAATGTTTAGTACCATGGGATACATCACATATAATACAAGTTTTTTTCTCCTGCGTAAATTATGCAAATTAGACTGACTTTGATTTATTTAGTGTTACTTTCAGAGCTATAAGTGCCAAGCTGCTATGGCTCGGGCTAGAGGCCGTATTTTTGAACCGATCTTTACGAAACTTCTTGGGTACCTTTGTTATGACCGTGGGACGAGAACGAGTGTTTTGGGGTTTGGTCCGAAATTCAGGATGGCTGCCAGCCGCCATTTTGTACCGACGATGCAGAAATCTGTTTTTTGTACAGAACTTTCATATGAAAGCTATGATTTGAATAATTTTTTGTATGAATGTTTAGTACCATGGGATACATCACATATAATACGGGGTTTTTTTCTCGTGCGTAAATTATGCAAATTAGACCAAGTTTGATGTTTTTTGGTGTTACTTTCAGCACTGTAAGTGCAAATGCCAATATGGCTCGGGCTAGAGGCCGTATTTATGAACCGATCTTTACGAAATTCCTTGGGTACCTTTGTTATCACCGTGGGACGAGAACGAGTGTTTTGGGGTCCGGTCCGAAATTCAAGATGGTCGATGGCAGCCATTTTGTACAAAATTTGGTGCAATCAGATTTTTGCACAGAACTTCCATATGAAAGCGCTGATTTGAATAATTTTTTGTGTGAATGTTTAGTACCATGGGATACATCACATATAATACGGGTTTTTTTCTCGTGCAGAAATTATGCAAATTAGATGAACTTTGATTTTTTCAGTGCTACTTACACACAGTAAGTACACATGTCAATACGGCTTAGGCTAGAGTCTGTATTTATGAACCGATCTTCACGAAACGTCTTGGGTGCCTTTGTTATCACCTTGGGACAAGAACGAGTGTTTCTGGGTGCGGTCCAAAATTCAAGATGGCTGCCAGTGGCCATTTTGTACCGAAATGAGGTCTAATCAGTTTTTTGTACACAATTTCTATATACGGCTCAGGCTAGAGGCCGTATTTATGAACCGATCTTTACAAAACTTCTTGGGTACCTTTGTTATCACCGTGGGATGAGAACGAGTGTTTTGGGGTGTGGTCCAAAATTCAAGATGGCCACCAGCAGCTATTTTGTACCAAAATTAATGCAATCAGTCTTTTGTACAGAACTTCTGTATGAAAGTTCTGATTTGAATATATTTTTGTATGAATGTTTAGTAACATGGAATACATCACATATAGTACGGGTTTTTTTCTCGTGCAGAAATTATGCAAATTAGATGAACTTTAATTTATTCAGTGCTACTTATACACTGTAAGTGCACATGTCAATACGGCTCGGGCTAGAGGCTGTATTTATGAACCGATCTTCACAAAACTTCTTGGGTACCTTTGTTATCTCCTTGGGACGAGAACGAGTGTTTCTGGGTGCAGTCCAGAATTCAAGATGGCTGCCAGTGGCTATTTTGTATCGAAATTAGGTCCAATCAGTTTTTTGTCACAACTTCTACACAGCTCATATTTGTGAACTGATCTTCACAAAACTTCTTGGGTACCTTTGTTTTCACCTTGGGACAGGAATGAGTGTGTTTTGGGGTGCCTTTGTTATCACTTTGCTATGAGAACAAATATTTTGGGGTTCAGTCAGACCCACTCTGGGACTCAAATATTTCTTTTCTAGTTTAGCATCTGACTGTCACCCACCTTTACAATACTTTACCTATACATTTGTTACAGGCAACGGTCAGTATTTATGTACAGACCGTTACAATACTTTATATGTACCTTTGATATCAGGTCATTACCTAGATGTTTGTCATTGCTGTGTCACATACTATACACGTACATGTCTTTGTCTTGACAAGTTGAGCTACAGTGTCATTGACACTTTCATTTTTATTATGGTGAGAAGAGTTGAGTGCTAAATTAAATTTTTTTCTGGGGAGGAGTGTGCCCACGGACCTCCTAGAAGTCGCTTTTTTAACAACTGACGAGGGAATGCATAGATCTCAATGTTCAAAATTTCGAGAAACTTATTGCAGAAAGGAAACATATGCAGGAACGTTCTTTGGTAAATTCATTTTAATTCATCGGCTTCAATCTAGTTCAAACTTGGACCCGCAGCCAGTAATATTATTTTTGGGGTTGGTACGTCCTACACGACGTACCAACCCCAAAAATTATATTACGGACTGTGGGTCCAAGATTGGACTACATGTAGCTTCAGTCGGGACCGATTTGTTGTTCCCACAACCCCACTTCGTCTGAACACACTGGTGCCATTGTCATTTTCAGAGTTTTACGAACAGAAGAATGATTTGCTAAAAAAGCATGGGAAGCGACTATTAATTGACTAACCATCGATTACTGGTCACGATTAGTCGATTACAAAAAATGATAGTCGCGACAGCCCTACTGAAAACAACTTTTACTTACTATACATATAATTTTAACCCACCTTCCACTTGGTCAGTCGGAAGAATCTCTTGTGTGGAGGTATTAGTTTTGGAATTCAAGATGGTGGCAGTGGAGTCCGGGGCAACGGTATTGCTCAAGTCTAAATCTTTTCGCTCTAGGCTGCTTTTTTCCCGAAGTTTTGTCATTTCTCGTTCGTGATTTTTTTCTTAGTGCAGTCAGATTCAGCTTTTTTCTTTCTGGAAAATCTTCTATCCCAACAGTCATTTTTGCGGCCAGAATATGATAACAAGCAGATGTCGAGAAAAGTGTTTTCTGTGTCTTGCTGCATTAGTTATAGCACCTCTTGTGAATAAAATACCCTATCATCTGAAGAGGCTCCATTGTTAGACAATCAGGCACGAAAATCAGGTCGGATATGATTCCAACAGATCTAGGCTTAATTGTGTGTAGGAATTGTACACAATTGCCATATCGAATGGCATCCAAAGCATGGCAGGTTCTCCTGGTTACTCATAGTATCCGGGGGTCCATTGGCTGAAACATTGCTTGTGCACAGGCCATATGTACAGAATTTGATAGCCTTACTATGGCCATAATGTGTAGATTAACGTGCAGATCAGCGTGCTATCTGTGCGCATTTCATGACCGGACATCTAGTTTTAACTGTATGATAGGTCATTTATTTTACTGGTTCATCACTACAAATTGAAACAAGACAAATCCATACAGAAGAACTAAATTCACTTCAAAGATAATGGGAGCCACACCAATAGAATATGGAACCTTTAAGTTGTGATACTTCCTCTAAAGAATAGAGACTCCAAGCACCCAAACAGTTAACTCTTTATCCAACGTAATGGCCAAAACTGGCCAGTGCTATTTACAAATATCACCATTACATTTTCATTATTTTTTTTATATTTTGTCTCTTAAACATAACTTATAACCCCTCATTGGAACGAGTTCAATCAGGGACCGATCAGGACTATTTAAAATATGCTCTGTTATGGACTGTTATAAAAATTATAAAAATAAATTAGTGTTGAAAATCATCATTGAAGATTTTCAGCACAAATTTATTTTTATAATTCTATCTGTCACATTTCAGGTATGTATGAAATTGTTTATTCAGCAACAATCCTAATCTTTTCACAGGGATCTTATAAAAACATCTCAATCTTTAATGAGTTATGTAACTGAATGGCAATTGAAACTCAATTAAGAGCTTTTAATACTTTTAATTATGTTAGTATAACCACAATGGATTTTCCAATTCCAGAAGAGGTAAAAAGTTTTTGTCATGGTTTCAGTTTTCAAACGGGCGGTCTCAAGACAGGTCCATTATGGCATAAAAATACAAGTTGGTCCCAGGTCACAGTGGTCTCTCAAGACAGGTGGTCTCCCATAGCAGGTCCATTATAGAGTAAAACCAATTGGTGCCTGGCAGATGTGGTCTCTCAAGACAGGTGGTCTCTGAAGACAGTGGTCTTTCAAGACAGGTTTTACTGTATTGTAAAACACTCATGCGCATTCACGCCCTCGTGTTTGTAGAACGTCCCTCACCTCTGATGAATTATTTCACATAACTTGTCCAGTCAAGTGATTACTCTCTATGTGATTGTACAGCTAGCATACTAGTAACAACTGGTATGACTCTGCAAATCAGACTTCTTCAGTTTGACTCAAATACTAATCGAATCATGTGTTTAAGGTTCGATTTTGAACCAAGTTTAAATCGAATGAGACATTCAGTCGGCACTCATTTGAAACTAGAAGTCCTGTGACTATATTGTGCACTGTTTAGAAATAATAGCATGCTGGGTGAGTGCACTTTTGTCTCTGTTAAACTGAACCATTAGAGTAACTCAATTCCCATAAAAAAGCATGCCCCACTCTGTAGAATTCTATCCTAGTAAACAGAAATCATTAACAGCATTCCTAACCTCCACTGGCACACATGTACATGTAATGATGTAAATAGATATTAAAATTTGACTGCATATAAAGAGAGTGGATTACTACTTAATCGCTGCACCCTGTATTTTCCACTCGAAAAGTATAACTGTTCACAACAGCACAAGAAACCAGTGCAAACTTTCATCATATGGACCACCGGGTACCATGTGATAAAAGTTTGCAAGTGCTTCTTGCTTCTTGTATTTTGTCCTCAGAAAATGTAAATTATTATTTACATATAGTGAACAATCTATCCCACAATGATTTATTAGTAATCCTCTCTCCACATACTGCAGTCTCAATATTTTCATTCTGTTTGATCAGTTCGCTACCGACATCGCTAATAGCATATTATATTTTGCTTTGCACAGCGCAAACGCTCTTGTGCATTTCAGAGTACTTCATCCTGCGGTAATTGCGACAGGACCTCTAGTTTTAACTGCAGTGGTAGTAAGATAGTAATTATCGTGTACTAGTGCTCTTGTGCATTTCAGAGTACTTCATCCTGCGATAATTGCGACAGGACCTCTAGTTTTAACTGCAGTAGTAGTATGATAGTAATTATCGTGTAGTGATATAGATACTGACAAACATATTAGTGGTAAGTGTGAGAGACTCAAGCACAGGACACCTTGTGGTAGCCTAATGTAGTCATACAAACCAGTTAGTAGTGGCAGGAAAGAGTGGAAGCAAATCATACAGTACGTGGAGAGTGTATTATCACTAAATCACCTGCAGAGTGGAGATTCCACCTGAGCAATAATTGCAAATTTGTTGCAAAGCACACCCAGCACCAGCAAAGTTTAAGTCAATGGACC
The DNA here is from genome assembly GCA_031216915.1 of Pictodentalium vernedei. Lineage (NCBI taxonomy): Eukaryota > Metazoa > Mollusca > Scaphopoda > Dentaliida > Dentaliidae > Pictodentalium > Pictodentalium vernedei. Next base: position 79,506,603 of record CM062295.1, read on the forward strand.
TCCGGGTTAAACCCGGAGGTCCTTTGGCTGAAACATTGGTTGTGGTTTTTGTCTGTATGTAGAAAATTTGAAAGTTATAATAGCTTGGGTGATAACTCCACTCCACAGGTGATTTAGTTACAATCCACTCTCCATGTACTGTAGGACATACACTGGTGACAATAGACAAGTCAGCAGCCGTGGTCTAGATGCCGATAAGATGTGAACAGGCGCCAGGAGCCATAACAATTTTCAGATAGATATATCCACGATAAATGTCCTCTAAAAGGTATCCTCCAATAGGGCATCACTATTTCATAGGTATCTCCTAATATCCAGATGAAGAGTAATTAATTACTCGATAGCATATTTGCATGCTAAAATGTAATCTCAGCACCATATATTCCCCACTTGAAAAGTATTTATAATTTGTTCATAACATCACCAAAAACTCTTGCAAGCTTTCATCACATGGACCACCGGGTGCAACCCGGTGACCCATGTGATGAAAGTTTGCAAGTGCTTCTTGTGTTTTGTCCTCAGAAATAGTAAATAATTATGAAGTGAAAAATCTATCCCACGGCGATTTATATTAGTAGTAATCCACCCTCCACATACTGTAATCTCAGAATTTTTAGCTCAACCTTGGCGAAGCCAAATTTGAGCTTATGCCATGGCCAGTCGTCCGTCTGTCCATCTGGCCGTCTGTCAGTCAGCAATTCAATACGGCTCAGACTAGAGGCCGTGTTTATGAACCGATCTTTACAAAACTTCTTGGGTACCTTTGTTATGACCGTGGGATGAGAACGAGTGTTTTGGGGTTCGGTCCGAAATTCAAGATGGCAGCCAGCTACCATTTTGTACCGACGATGCAGAAATCTGTTTTTTGCACAGAACTTCCATATGAAAGCGCTGATTTGAATAATTTTTTGTATGAATGTTTAGTACCATGGGATACATCACATATGATACAGGTTTTTTTCTCGTACGTAAATTATGCAAATTAGACTAACTTTGATGTATTTAGTGTTACTTTCAGCACTGTCACTGTCAGTGCAAATGCCAATACGGCTCGGGCTAGAGGCCGCATTTATGAACCGATTTTTACGGAACTTCTTGGGTACCTTTGGTATCACCGTGGGACGAGAATGAGTGTTTTTGGGTGCGGTCCAAAATTCAAGATGGCCACTGGCAGCCATTTTGTTCAAAATTAGAGGCAATCGGATTTTTGCGCAGAACAGAAAGCTCTGATTTGAATAATTTTTGTGTGAATGTTTAGTACCATGGGATACATCACATATAATACGGGTTTTTTTCTCGTGCAGAAATTATGCAAATAAGATGAGCTTTGATTTTTTCAGTGCGACTTACACACATTAAGTGCACATGTCAATACAGCTCGGGCTAGAGGCTGTATTTATCAACCAGTCTTCACGAAACGTCTTGGGTACCTTTGTTATAACCTTGGGATGAGAATGAGTGTTTCTGGGTGTGGTCTGAAATTCAAGATGGCTGCCAGTGGCCATTTTGTACCGAAATTAGGTCTAATCAGTTACTTGTACACAACTTCTATACGGCTCAGGCTAGAGGCCGTATTTATGAACCGATCTTTATGAAACTTCTTGAGTACCTTTGTTATCACCGTGGGATGAGAATGAGTGTTTTTGGGTGTGCTCCGAAATTCAAGATGGCCACCAGCGGCCATTTTGTACCAAAATTAGTGCAATCAGTCTTTTGTACAGAACTTCTGTATGAAAGTTCTGATTTGAATAAATTTTTGTATGAATGTTTAGTAACATGGAATACATCACATATAGTACAGGTTTTCATCTCGTGCAGAAATTATGCAAATTAGATGAACTTTGATTTATTCAGCGCTACTTATACACTGTAAGTGCACATGTCAATACGGCTCGGGCTAGAGGCTGTATTTATCAACCGATCTTCACGAACTTCTTGGGTACCTGGGTACTACAAGTGTTTCTGAGTGCGGTCCAAAATTCAAGATGGCTGCCAGTGGCCATTTTGTACCGAAATTAGGTCCAATCAGTTTTTTGTCACAACTTCTATACAGCTCGTATTTATGATCTTCTTGAAACTTCTTGGGTACCTTTGTTTTCACCTTGGGACAGGAATGAGTGTGTTTTGGGGTGCCTTTGTTATCACTGTGCTATGAGAACAAATATTTTGGGGTTCAGTCAGACCCACTCTGGGACTCAAAGATTTCTTTTCTCGTTTAGCATCTGACCGTCACCCACCTTCACAATACTTTACCTATACATTTGTTGCAGGCTATGGTCAGTATTTATGTACAGGCTGTTACAATACTTTATATGTACCTTTGTTATCAGGTCATTACCTAGATGTTTGTCATTGCTGTGTCACATACTATACATGTACATGTCTTGACAAGTTGAGCTACAGTGTTATTGACACTTTCATTGTTCTGTTTGATGGGTTCAGTATGTGATTTCACTACCGACCTCGCTAACAGCACATAATATTTTGCATTGCACAGCACAAAATCTCTTGTGTATCTCAGTCTTCATTCTTTTGCATTAAGTAGCATGTTAACTAATGAGCATTTTCTGCACTAATTGTGACAGGACTTCTAGTTTCAACTGTATGTGGTGACCGCATAGATCACAGTTGACACATCTCTTGTGTTCCTGCCCTTTCAAGTTCACTCATTGTTGAGCCATTTGTACAACTGATACACATGCATGCTTTGTGACATGTCTGCTTGGTTGCCCCTAATGATTTTATTTGTGCCCAGCTACCGACTTTTAAAGCAACAGCCCAACAGTGCTGACTGACCAGTTATTCTTGAAATTAACCAAATTAGCGAGAAGTAATGACCACATATAATGATATTCATGAAAAGAAGGGACATAAGCTTCCGTGATCATCATCGGGATATTCAATTTCCATATTCGGAAATCAAGTATTCAAAAATCAAATCGAATTGGACAACAATTCATAATTTGAATCTAATCTGAAGATTTGCATGGCTCTAACAGCTAGTTTCATAAAAGTTTACAACATATTGAAAGTTAATTGCTAATCACAAATAAATTTAATTCTTCATTTCAGGGAGATGAACCAGAAGATAAAGAAGGACAATTAGCATTTCAGATAATAAATCAAACACAGACACAGGAGTTGTTGTCCTTGAACGTTGATGAAATTCAGATGTAAGCTTATTTTCTATCTCTCTTTTTAAAATAGTCCTCCGCCTGTTTTTCAGTTGCCAAACCAGTAATCCCTTACTCAGCATTAACCTTTTACCCAATGCACAGGTTTAGAAATTTTATTATTTTAAACATTATTTTTCAGATTTTTCAAAAAATTACAAGAAAACCACATCACGATACCTCTCATTGGATCAAGGTCATTGTGCTTCAATGAGTGGTCACATGATATGGTATGTTGAAATGCTTTTTTAAATAATTTGAAAAAAATAATATTTAAAATAATAAATTTTCAGCTCAATTTGTAAATAGAGCTGAAACGGTTAAAGGGTTTTCTTGATCAATAAATCATATGGATTAACCTTGGTTAACCCTTTACCTAACCTGAAAAGCAGACGACACTTGCAAAAAAAATTCTTGAATAACTAATTGTTTTCATTTTTTGTCTCAAAAACATAGGTTATGACCCCTCATTGGAACGAGCTTGACGTGCTCGTTCCAACGAGGGGTCATAACCTATGTTTTTGAGACAAACAATGAAAAAATTATGAAAATTAATTGACGATTTTTTAGAATAGCACTGGTCGGTTTTGGCCCTTACGTTGGGTAAAGGGTTAACGGATTAATCACTTATTTCAGTAGGTAGGTGAATTATTGCCGTACCGTTGATGATTTATAGCATTAACCCTTTACCCAAAGTAACAGGGGAAAACCGGCAAATTCTATATACAAAAATCTCCTTCAAGTTTTATTATGTTTTCAATTTTTGTCTAAAAAACATAGCTTATGGCACTTCATTGGAATGAGCCTGTTGAGCTCGTTCCAATGAGGGGTCATAAGCTATGTTTTTTGAGACAAAAATTGAAAATTTTCAGTAATTCAAGAATTTATTTTGCAAGTATCGTCTGCTGTCTGCAACAGGCAAAGAGTTAAGAATTACAATTTCCAGCTACTGATACAGTACAATTATCATGCAAGTGAACAAGTATGTCTGCACATAACTTGCAAGCTTTAACTGATAGAGTGCTAAATTATTTTTAGTTGTAGAAAATTATTTACATGTCTTTGACTTGGGCACTCTCACATAAATTGTGACAAGGCAAATCCACACAGACCAAGTAATTCCACTGAAAGTACGTAATATAAGTTTTTGGTTTGGTGCATCAATTCAAGGTGAATTCGTGTTGAGTTATTGCATCAATTCAAGGTGAATGTGTTTGAGTTATTGCTGGAAATGATCATTATCCACTTAAAAAACACTAGATTTTCTTTGAATTACACGTTTTTAGAACAAATTGATCTTTTCCAGTGATCAATTGACTCATCGTATTCACCTTGAAGTGATGCTTTGAAAACCTTGTAACAAAAAATAGTACATGTTCTGTAGCTGACTATCATTCATCTTCCATTTAAAAACTACTTTTTTCCATTTTTCCAGTTTTTCTTAACTGGTAGAGTGCTGAATTATTTTTGGCAATCAAATCTTGTACACTTGTCATTGCCTTGTTACAATTTATGGGAGAGGGCCAATGGGCACTCTCCCATAAACTGTAACAAGGCAAACCCTTACAGACTAAATAATATCACTTCAAAGATAATACAAAGCACATCCACTGAATATGAAGCTTTTATGTTGTAGTACCTGCAATTGAGAACAAAGCCCAAATATGGGCTTCCATCACTCTTCCAGTTAATTAATCTGTCTCACAATAATTGATGCAAGTCTGTGTGACAATGTTTGCCTGTTTTACAGGAAGTTTGTTCCTTTGTTAACTTACATAGTGCAGTAGTTTAAGGCAACGGTTAATAGATCAATTATTTTTTTTGATTGATCAAAACATTGATGATTCGTTAACCCTTTACCCATCGCAGACAATATCAAAATTTATTATTTTAAATATCATTTTTTTAAATATTTCAAAGAATTTCAACAAAACCATATCATGTGACCCCTCGATGGAACGAGCTTGACGAGATCGTTCCAACGAGGGGTCACATGATATGATTTTGTTGAAATTTTTTGAAAAATAATATTTTTTCAACTGCTGAATTTGCATATTACGTGGGCGGATGTGGCCGATTCGTTGGGTAAAGGGTTAATCGATTAATCGGTTAACTGTTTCAGCTCTATTTGTAAATAACACAGGCAGATGTGACCAGTTAATTTGGTAAGGGGTTAGATAACACTTGCTAAATAATTTTGAATTTCTAAAAATTTAGAATTTCAGAAATCATTTATTACTTGATTCAGCATGCTCCACTTCACTGGAAATTAGCGAGAACATCTCTATATCACATTTCCAGTTTGCTACAGAATCCAGAAAGGATGTTGATTTTATTGCAACTGGCATAGCAGAGGTTGTTACACATACAAAGAGAGGTTTTTTTTTTTCAAACACAGCATGCTGATTATGCTGTTAGCGGAGTTGTGGGAGGGTTTGGGAAGGTGCAAAGTTTAATAAAAAATTTGTTTCTACCTGTTGGCACCCTCCAATAAATACAATGGAACAATTTTACATGTATATAAACTAGTGTTGAAACGATTATCCGACTAATCCGAGTCAACGCGATTATTAAATTAGTCGATCCCAAAATCTGCTAGTCGATTAGTCGGGAAAAACCACCACCTCCATGCAATCAGGTCATCAGTGCCGTTGAACGTTATCGGGACACATGATTAATTTGTTAAAGCCTCAATGCATTGTTGCGTTGATGATTGCCACTGCCGACAGTCTGTAGGGTGATCTTGGTGACCCGAACTGAACTCAAAGTCTCAAACTTCAAAGACAAGTGTCTCCGCGGTTTCATTGTTTTATGTTGAATCGTTGATTACATACAGTGCCAACTGCGACCTTGACCTTGTTTATTTTGCTGTGATGCAATTCATCTGATTCATCTGAGTGATACAACTAACTTGTCACTGTGCCTGTGGCACGTGCCACATTTGCCTTTGATGTGAGCACAATCAATGAGGGTCAGGGACTACTTGGTAGGGTATGATAGAACCTGGGACAAATGTGATATTGACATCTTGACATGTAGCTCATGTTCCATTCAAAGGTTTCACTATAACACCACCGGTGTAGAATCTCGGTGAATAGCCTCAGTTTGAGTTTTGTGTATGCATGGTGAACAGCTGATTTTAAAAACCCATGTTATGATATGAGCCAGTAATCTGCCCGTTTATTGGTTTATAAGTGACCAAACACAACTGCTTAAGCAAAGTAAATATATGACTAACCACTTTCAGTTGTGTCGGTTTAGCATTTGAACGTTACGTTCTGACATGCAGAGTTGGTGGATACTCATAACTTATGAAAATATCAATGCCACACTGCCCATTTCATACTGTAGGCACAGAAATGGAAAATTTCAGGAGGGGTCCGACTAATCGACTAGTATTCGATTACCTCTGTTGACTAGTCGACTCCTGAAAATCCCTAACCGTTTCAACACTAAAATAAACATTTTTTCTGTTGCTGAGTAGATAAAGTAAAAACAACATATGCATGCTGTGTCTACCCACAAAAGTGGTTTTCAGCACTTTTCAATAGGCCATGATGGTGGCAATCTGGCCATCACGATCGGTCAGTTAAATCAAATAAATCAGTCTGAAAGTGTCTTTAAAATGACACTTACCATGAATTTGACTTTTACAACAGGTTTAACTCTTAACCCGCTGAGTACTATTTTCAAGATATTTTTCATCAAATCTAATCATGGCTGCTGTGAAGCAGCCATGACTAGATTTGATGACAAATTCATCTAAATTTAACTCATGAAATCATTGGAGGAAAATCCGTTTAATTTACTGGGAGAAAAGTTGATTTATGTATTTATTTATTGGTGTTTAAGGTCACATATTTATGCACAATGGCTAATCCTGACCGTGAAAATTTTACAGGTGGAGAAAGCCGGAGTTCCCGGAGAGAACCACTGACCATTGACAAACAACTGTCAGCTCCTCAACATTCTAACTCTGTTCAAGCTCTGCTCAAGCAGGATTACAGTTGCTGAAGACATGTGCACCATCGATGTGCAGTACGCCTTAGTACATGGCGTCATCGTGCCCCCATGCAGACAACCGGGATAAAGTGCCTTTCCCAAGAACACAACGTGGGTCGTCCCAGATAGCGATCAAACTCAGGACCTCTAGCATAGAAGTCCAACAGTCTACCACTGAGCCACCATGCTCCATGAAAAGTTGATTAAAGGTGCCCAAATTAACCTAATTTCATTGGCATGTGAAATCCTCTCTTTGGCGGAAATATCCACCAGCAGCATGCAAGTGGGTTAAAAGTCTGATTCAGACATTTAGTCAACTTTCTCTAGTTTATTAATTAAATCAGATGATGTACTTCATCAGAATGAGATCTGGAATAACATATGTTACTTGTTGAATTAATTGACTTTATCACATAATCACCATCACATAGGTCATTACGGAAATTATCACTCCCAACTAATACGGGAATGACGTCAGAAGTCAACATTGATTTGGGAACATTGTGAGTGAGTTGGTTTCGGAAGTAGAAATGAATTAATCTTCTCTTATTTTTCATTACCTGTCCACCTAATACAAATAGAAGACATTTGCAGAAAACATTTCCTGAATAAATAGATACAGTGGAACCCTGTTAATTGAATAGACACTTTGTCGATGAAAATTATTCAATTATGAGAGATTGTGTCACTTTCCTGTATTCTGGAGATAAACTTAGCATTTATTCTATTATATCTTGTTTGACAGAGTCCATGAGCTCTGCCAAACAAGATATAATAGATTGAATACCTGTATTATATGTACTTAGGCCAAAGAGGTCTATAAACAAAGGGGGTGGGAGAGGGGGAGTCAGGGTAATTTCTCAACAGGTTACAAGATTTTTTTTTTAATTAACAGGAGTTTACTCTATCACCTATATTCAATTGACAGGTCAAATTTGTACTGGTGGTATGGTAAATGGTTTTGTGTTGGGAAATTATATTCAATTAACAGGGTTATTCAGTTGAGAGATATCCAATAAGTGTGCTCCACTGTATTTTCATTTTCTTTCTCGAAAATATAGCTTGTTACCCCACCCCCCTATGTTGAATGACCCTGATTTATGAGCTCATTCAAATGAGGGTTCATAAGCTATGTTTTTGCAGCAAAAACTCAAAAAAAAAATACTCAAAATTATTTGCCCTAACTGTCATGATCGATTCAAGTCCCAACTGAAGAAATATTCCAACTACATCACTGAGGCATGCCTTCACAAAATAGTTTGAATATTTATCAGTGAAGACTATACCATATTTACTCTATGTATTGGGACACTCTATGATTTGGGACACACATTTTTTCCAGAAAACTATATTTTTTTTATGCTCCAAAGTTTGGGACATTCAGGAGATTTGTTTCCAGTTGGCCCGTCGCTAGTAGCAGACGACACTCATAAAAAAAAATTCTTGAGTAGCTAAAAATTTTCATTTTTTGCTTCCAAAACATAGCTTATGATCCCTCACTGGAACGAGCACAATACGCTCATTCCAATGAGGGATCATAAGCTATGTTCTGGAAGCAAAAAATGAAAATATAAAAAAAAATTGGATGGCGATTTTCGTATATAGTGATGGAAAACGAATCACACACAACTTTATTCAGTATCAAATCAAGACCAGGCTGTGTTCTTTCCCTATTTTCTAAGAATTGGGACACCTATGAAAATAATTATTTTTAGCTGTCCCAATACATAGAGTAAATACGGTAGTTAGGAACTCCACAAAACAAAGTTCCAATTTGAGCACTCATGGAACAAATATTCCAAATGGCATCGGGCTTGGACCCCTTCCCAAAGTGGGTAAAAGAATCCCTGTACTCTGAAAACCACTTGAGCACTCCTTGAATTTTATTTTTTCCCAATTGTTGAAACGTTGTCTTTAGTTTGTTTTTTGTATCTTTTCAGTAAAGTTTGTGAGATATTCCAACTGACAGATTACGAAAATGATTTGAGGACAGCTTCTTTAGTTGACTATTATACTGGTGCCATCTGGTGGGGGAAAGAACAGAAGTTTAATGAACAACAGTTATCAGGGTTCTTCACATTAGCATACAATTCACTAGAGAATGTTAAAGGTATGATAGATTGTGGGTTTGTTATCTAATATTCCAGTCTTAGTATCTAATCATTTGTAAACAAACTTTGTCATTCCTACAGTACAGCTTCTGTAGTCTGGTTGTAATCCACACCTGGGCAGTGATGTCCAAGTATGTGATTACCAGGTAATAAAAATCATCATCAGCAAAATTTTAATTAACCCTTTACCTAACATGAAGGGCAGTAGACCTGAAACGGTTAACCGATGAATCGATTAACCAATGATCAACGTTTTGATCGATCAAAAAAGTAATTGATCGATTAACCATTACTTTTGAACTATCATATTATATTGGTTAAAAAAGGAACAAACTTGCTCCAAAACAGGCCCACGTTGTCACACTGACTTACATTAATTATATGAGACAGAGTAATGCATGCAAGTTATGTGCTGACATACTTGTTCACGTGCATGTATCATTAGCTGAAAATGGTCATTCTTAACCCTTTCCTCAATGTGGTTGAAAGACGATACTTGCAAAATAAATTCTTAAATTACTAAAAAATTTTAATTTTTGTCTCAAAAACATAGCTTATGAACCCTCATTGGGACGAGCTCAATGAGCTCATCCCAATGAGGGTCATAAGCTATGTTTTTGAGACAAAAATTGAAAACATAATAAAATTTGAATGGAGACTTTTGTATATAGTGCTAGCCATTTTACCCATTATGTTGGGTAAAGAGTTAATATGCTGTAACGGTACGGCAATTATTCAGCTACCTATTAGGGTAAGTGATTAATCGGTTAACTAAGGTTAATCCATGTGATTAATCGATCAAGAAAACCCTTTAACCATTTCAGCTCCAAAAGGCAGATTACACTTGGAAACAAAATTCTTGAATAACTCGTTTGTTTTAACTTTTTGTCTCAAAAACATAGCTTATGACCAGTCATTGGAATGAGGTCAATGAGCTCGTTCCAACAAGGGGTATCAGCTTTGTTTTTAAGACGAAAAAATTAAAAAATAATGAAAATTGAATGGCGATTTATGTGAACAGCACTGACAAGTTTTGGCCTTTACATTAGTTAAGTGTTAATGAAGCACCGGTTGTAACCGGTGCTTCTTTAATTAAATTTTTATGATTATTCCCATAATTAGTGTTTAGAATCTAATATTATTGCATCCGTGGAAACGTGACCAGTGCGCGGTGGCCGTACTGTATTTATTTTCTGTACTCTGTAAAAAGTTTTATCAAGTACGTTCCAATTTGTTGGTAATAAAGTATGATGTGAATAAAAAATGCAAAAGGATAATGGAAGTTTATAGTTGTTGTTTACTGCCCTTGAAATTCACTACTGCAGTCATTAACTGGTAGAGTGCTGGAAGCCCGTATTTGGGCTTTACCCTGAAGTACAGTTACCACAACTTAAAGGCCTCAACTTCAGTGGATGTGCTTCACTTTATCTTTGAACTGAAATAATTTAGTCTGTTAGGATTTGCCTTGTTACAATTTATGGGAGAGTGCCTATTGGCACTCTCCCATAAATTGTAGCAAAGCAAATACGTGTGAACAAATTCTGATGACCAAAAATAACTTAGCACTCTACCAGTTAATGGTAATCTGTGATACTGAAGTAAAGTGCACTAGGTTAAAGGGACAGTAAATCATGAGTTTTGAAGAAAAAAATTGACCATTTAACCCTTCACCTAACATGAAAAGCAGATGACACTTGCCCAATAAATTCTTGAATAACTAATTTTTTTCATTTTTTGTCTCAAAGCATGTCTCGATGAGCTTGTTCCAACAAGGGGTCATAACCTATGTTTTTGAAACACAAAATGAAAAAAATAATGAAAATTAATTGGCGATTTGGGGGAATAGCGCTGGCCGGTTTTGGCTGTTATGTTGGGTTAAGGAAACCACAATTTATGTTATGCAAAAGTACTCTCATGTTTTATATATTTTATATATTTTATTCTGAATTTATCAGATATTTGCCACCTCATGGGCAATTCTGCAATATCAATGTTCATATTTGTCGAAATCAGCTTTCTCAGAAGGACAATGGTGAAGGTTGTGCTCATGCAGTTTTTTGGCATACACATCATCAATGAAATCTATTTAAATTGCTGTTGTCGACAAACATGCTGTGAGTTTTATTGAGTGCAGGGCACAATTTATTTCAAATAATACGAAGTTTTTGCGTCTAATTATGCCCGGTTATTGCTGAAATAATGCATAGTTGTTTTTCATGGTGGTCATTTATTCCAATAGCAGCAAAGTTTAAATTAGAAACTGCACATCTTCAGAAATTATGTCACAGGGATTTATTTACGTCTGATTGTGTCGGCTGCATATACTCCCACTTTGCATTGCACTTTTTGGTATTTTCTTCCTTTCATAAACAAGCCTAGCATTTTCAGGAGAGTGATTTATTTTCTTGCCTACTGCTTGCCTTAAAAAATTAAGGAGGGCAAAAACTGGCCCTCCTGGCCTTAGAAAATAATGATTACCACAACATTCATTTCCTAAAACCCACATCTTTTAAGATCCCTGATATGTTAGTGGCCTCTGTGAGACAGCCACTCTCCCCTCCTATACATCCAGGCCTTGCCAAGGAGGGACAGTGTAGTCATCTCATAAAGACTACCTTGATAGCATTACCAAATAAAATGTACAATGCCCACTAGGCAGAATTCATTAATAGTAAAACTTTATTTTGCCTCCTTTAGCTTTTGTAAGCTAGCAGACAGCTAATCTTCCCCCTAGGCCATGCGAGGGGCATGATTTTTAGCCCTCCTGCATTTTTAAGAATGCCAGGTCTGCATAAATGTGATTTTGTTCTTTTCAGAAAAGCAGATGTCCAAAGTTGATAACTTTATGGAAATGAAGAAAGCAATGGTGGGAATTGGAGGAAATGAAAGTCTTGACACTCCTTCTGGTGGTTTAGAATTTTTTGATTCACAGCAGGGAAAAGAGATTGTCAAATACATGTTTACAAGGTGAGGAAGGTTAACTCCTGGCACTGATATTTACTCCAGTAAATTACAACATTTTGTTCTCAGTTTTTTTTTGTTTCCAAATATTGTTTTTATTTCCAAAACATGAAAGATCTGCTTTGATCTGATGATCTTTTGGATATATTTCATCTTTTTGAGTTTCCATCAATGGCCATCTTTCAAAATGTATTTAAAGCACCTTTGTGTGACTAAAGTTTGGAAATGATTGGTTGCAATATAACAAAATTCGACAACAACTACACCTAGCTCACATCAAGAAAATATAATATCACATGCAATCCCATGTATGACCAGCAAGATGTCAGAAATCCAGTAACCCCCCCCCCCCCCCCCCCCAAATAATTACAGGCAGGGATTGTACACACAACCCATTTTAACCTTTGGGTTGAGAGTGACTGGGGTAGGTGAGGATCTCTGTGATATCTTAATCTCTGATCATCAGTTCCATTTCATTAATCCTTTCACAAGTGCATAATATCCCAGTATATTAATTAAAAGGGTATTGTTATCTTAACCTTTTAACCCTTTACCTAACTAATCGCCCACATCGTAATTTGCAAATTGAGCAGTAGAAAAAAACAAATAGTCAAGATAAGCTATTGCCATCACGCATGCAGAAGTCTGTGAGTCTGCTAGTCTGTGAATCTGTGAGTCTGTTCACATTTTCCTTTAGCACGGGCTACACCCCGCAGTTCTTGTATGATCATCACGGAATTTCATATGCAGGTTTGGGGTCATGTCCAGATGAGAATGTCCCCTTTTGGTCGCGATCGCTCAACCGGTATGGCTGCCCGAGCCCAAAACCCATTAGCACAGTCTACAGGTTGTATTTATGAAGGGATTTCATTGTAACTTGGTAGGATGCCTCTGTATAATGTCTAGATGAGAACGTCCCCTTTTGGGCATGATCTGTCAACCGTGATGGCTGCCCAAGCCCGAAACCCAAAAAACTTCTAGCACAGTCTGCAGGTCATGTTTAATATGGAGGGATTTCATTGTAACTTGGTAGGATGACTCCTTGTGATGTCCAGATGAGAATTTACCCATTTGGGAGTGATCTGCCAACCGTGACAACTGCCCGAGCCCAAAACCAGAAAACCTTTAGCACAGTCTACAGGTCATATTTAGTGAGGAATTTCATTGCAGCCTGGTGGGTTGACTTCATATAATGTCTAGATGAGAAAGTCTTCTTTTGGACGAGATTAGGCAACTGTGATGGCTGCAGGGGCCCGAAAACCTTTAGCACAGTCTACAGGTCATATTTATGAAGGGATTTCATTGTAATTTGGTAGGTTGACTTCATATAATGTCTAGATGAGAACGTCCCCTTTTGGACACGATTGGGCAACTGTGAAGGCTACAGGGGCCCGAAGCCCGAAAACCTGTAGCACAGTCTACAGGTCATATTTTTGCAAGGATTTCATTGTACCATGGTAGGATGACTCCAAATAATGTCTAGATGAGAATGTCCCATTTTGATCGCGATCATTCAGCCTTGATGGGTGCCCGAGCCCCAAAACCTTTAGCATAGGCAAAAGGTCATATTTATGGAAGGATTTCATTGTAACCTGTTAGGTTGACTCCATATAATGCCTAGATGATGACATCCCCTTTTCGTCGAGATTGGTCAACTGTGATGACTACAGATGCCTGAAGCCCAAACACCTTTAGCACAGTCTACAGGTCATATTTATGAAGGGATTTCATTGTAACTTTGTAGGATCACTCCAGATGATGCCCAGATGAGATTGTCTCCTTTGGTTGTGATCATTCAACCATGATGGCTGCCTGAGCCCAAAGCCCAAAAACCTTTAGCACAGTCTACTGGTCATATTTATGAAGGGATTTCATTGTAATTTGGTAGGTTGACTTCATATAATGTCTAGATGAGAACATCCCCTTAGGGACACGATTCGGCAACTGTGATGGCTACAGGGGCCCGAAGCCTGAAAACCTTTAGAACAGTCTACAGGTCATAATTTTGAAAGGATTTCATTGTAGCTTGGTAGGATGACTCCAAAAAATCTCTAGATGAGAACATCCACTTTTGGTCATGATCATTCAGCCCAAAGACCTTTAGCATAGTCTATAGGTTGTATTTATGGAAGGATTTCATTGTAACTTGTTAGGTTGACTCATTATAATGCCTAGATGATGACATCCCCTTTTGGGCGTGATTGGTCAACTGTGATGGTGCCCGAAGCCCGAAAATCTTGAGCACAGTCTACAGCTCATATTTATGAAGGGATTTCATTGTAACTTCGTAGGATCACTCCAGATGATGCCCAGATGAGAATGTCCCCTTTTGGTTGCGATCATTCAACCATTATGGCTTCCCGAGCCCGAAGCCTGAATATCTTTAGCAAAGTCTACAGGTCATATTTATGAAGGGATTTCATTGTAACTTGGTAGATTTGACTTCATATAATGTCTAGATGAGAACGTCCCCTTTTGGACACGATTGGGCAACTGTGACAGCTACAGGGGCCCGAAGCCCGAAAACCTTTAGAACAGTCTACAGGTCATAATTATGAAGGGATTTCATTGTAGCTTGGTAGGATGACTCCAAATAATGTATAGATGAGAACATCCCCTTTTGGTCATGATAATTCAGCCTTGATGGCTGCCGGAGCCCAAAAACCTTTAGCATAGTCTGTAGGTTGTATTTATGGAAGCATTTCATTGTAACTTGTTAGGTTGACTCCATATAATGCCTAGATGATGATGTCCCCTTTTGGTTGTGATTGGTCAACTGTGATGGCTACAGGTGCCCGAAGCCTGAAAATCTTGAGCACAGTCTACAGGTCATATTTTGAAGGGATTTCATTGTAACTTCGTAGGATCACTCCAGATGATGCCCAGATGAGAATGTCCCCTTCTGGTCGCGATCATTCAACCATGGTGGCTGCCCGAGCCCAAAGCCCAAAAACCTTTAGCACAGTCTTCAGTTCATATTTATGAAGGGATTTCATTGTAACTTGGTAGGTTGGCTTCATGTAATGTCTATATGAGAACAGCCCCTTTTGGACATCATTAGGCAACTGTGATGGCTACAGGGGCCTGAAGCCCAAAAACATTTAGCACAGTCTACAGGTGATATTTATGAAGGGGTTTCATTGTACCTTGGTAGGATGACTCCAAATAATGTCCAGATGAGAACATCCCCTTGATGGCTGCCCAAGCCCAAAACCCCAAAACCTTTAGCATAGTCTATAGGTCATATTTATGGAAGGATTTCATTGTAACCTGTTAGGTTGACTCCATATAATGCCTAGATGATGACATCCCCTTTTGGTCATGATTGGTCAACTGTGATGGCTTCAGGGGCCCAAAGCCCGAAAACCTTGATTACAGTCTACAGGTCATATGTATGAAGGGATTTCATTGTAACTTTGTAGGATCACTCCAGATGATGCTCAGATGAGAATGTCCCCTTTTGGTTGCGATCATTCAACCATGATGGCTGCCTGAGCCCAAAGCCCAAAAACCTTTAGCACAGTCTACAGGTCATATTTATGAAGCGATTTCATTGTAACTTGGTAGGTTGACTTCATATGATATTTAGATGAGAACGTCCCCTTTGGACGCAATTGGGAAACTGACGGCTACAGGGGCCCGAACCAGAAAACCTTTAGCACAGTCTACAGGCCATATTTATGAAGGGATTTCAATGTAACTTGATAGGATGACTCATTTTGGAATAATTTCATTGTAACTTGGTAACTTTCGTTGATATACATTAACTGTGAGGGCCACATACATTAACTGTGAGGTCATATTAACCCACCCCTCAGCTTTTTAGTACAGTGTACACCTCATATTATTTTTATCAAAAACATAGCATACAGGGAACAGAAATGAACATATTCCCAATTATCACAATTCTTGTCTTATTTCATAATCCTTTCATAAACATTGAACATTATCCTTTTCATCAAACACAACACACAAGTTAAGCTACAGTGTCATTGACACTTTCATTCCAAATATTTCAACAAACGTATATCATGTGACCCCTCATTGTAACGAGCTCAGTGAGCTCTTTCAAATGAGGGGTCACATGATATGGTTTTGTTGAACTTTTTTAGAAAATTTTAAAAAATAGTAATTAAAATAATAAATTTTGATATCGTCAGCATTGGGTAAAGGGTAAATCAATGCACACTTTAGCAAAATTTGTTATTTGAAATTTTTTTTTAAAAGAATTTTTCCAAAAAGTGCCACAAACCATATTGTGTAAACTCTCGTTGGAATGAGCTTGGTGTGCCCATTTCATTGAGGGGTCTCATGATACGGTTTGCCTATGCAGACAGCCAACAATGATATAAAATCATTGTTTAGGTAAATGCAGCTTACCTGTAGAGTTCTCGAGGAAGAATACACTCTGGGCAACTTTTTACGGCAATACAAAGTTTCAGTTTGTGGCAGTTTGGGGATACAGTAGAACCTGTCTTGAGAGACTGCCCTTTGGGCCACACAAAAGTGGTCTCTCAAGACAGGTGGTCTCTCATAACAGGTTTCAGGTTTTCTCAAGTCAGTGAATAACCAACCACAAAATTCAGAAATGGAGAAGAATGGATTTTTGTAATTACTTTGTAGTTGTTCTTTTTTATGAAGTTTTTGTAACAAATTGAAATGGTCTGTTATAAAAATTATAAAAATAAATTAGTGTTGAAAATCTTCATTGAAGATTTTCAACACAAATTTATTTTTATAATCCTATCTGTCACTTTTCAGGTATGTATGAAATTGTTTATTTTTATACTGTACCAATGACCCAGACTTAGCTGGTGCTAACTCTAACAAAACCAGGGCCAAACACAAATTTTGCCCCCCAATCCCCAAAATTTGCATCCAAAACAAAAAGAAATCATGTCCTAAAGGACCTCCATACTACGCCTCTACTGCGCATGTGCAGTGACGCAGACGTCCCGAAATTGGCGCCAATTATCATTCTCTGTTTGGCCCTTCATCAGTCAACATCTCACTGATCTTTGTGCTTGTAAATCTCAGTTTAAAGGATGCCAGACACGTAATTTTTGGAGAAAATGTGATTCTAAGGAGGATAGAAGGAGGAGAGGAAAAAGAAGTGACAAAAAATAATCAGGGCTGTACTTAAAATTTTTTGATGAAATTATGTTAAGTTGCCTATATTTTTATACTGTACCAATGTCCCAGACTTAGCTGGTGCTAACTCTAACAAAACCAGGGCCAAACACAAATTTTGCCCCCCAATCCCCAAAATTTGCATCCAAAACAAAAAGAAATCATGTCCTAAAGGACCTCCATACTACGCCTCTACTGCGCATGCGCAGTGACGCAGACGTCCCGAAATTGGCACCAATTATCATTCTCTGTTTGGCCCTTCATCAGTCAACATCTCACTGATCTTTGTGCTTGTAAATCTCAGTTTAAAGGATGCCAGACACGTAATTTTTGGAGAAAATGTGATTCTAAGGAGGATAGAAGGAGGAGAGGAAAAAGAAGTGACAAAAAATAATCAGGGCTGTACTTAAAATTTTTTGATGAAATTATGTTAAGTTGCCTATTTTCGAGGCATGGGCCTCTTGTTGTCATTCTTGCTATTTGTTGCACTGCTTATTCAGTGTTTCCTCTTCCCTAACCTTCTAAAGTCCCCCCTTGCAATTCTCCCATGCTTTTGGCATATTTTTGAGAAATTTCATTTCTAAAATTTCCTGGGAGAGTTGCTTGGTTACAGAATGTTTTCTGTTATTTTCCCCATAGTTACGTTTTCACCCATGGGTGTATAACGTTGTGTTCTTCATCTTCCATCTGATGTTCTACAGATTCTCCCCTGGGAGTCTCTGTTTTGCATCAGATAGAGTGTAATTGATGACTGATTCCGGGCCAGTTTTTTCAGTGCCTGGAGTCATGTTTTCTGGTGTTTTTACACTGTTTGTTTTCATTGGCAACAGCCTTTTTTGAGGGGGGCTGTTTGCCTTTGCTGTAGTTTATCTCACTATAAGATACATTTATATTATCCGAAAGTGTCTCATTAATTATTTAATATAAATTTAAAATTTTTGACCACACTTTGCCATCGGATCCATTGGGGCTCAACATTACTTTTCAGCAACTTGGGCTTCGCTGAAAAAATATTTTTTCAAAATTAATTTGTTTTGCAATTGTTTTTTCATTTATTAATGGATCATGTTATTATGTATCTTTGTGTCAGGGGTTTTTGCGAGTAACTAGGACTTATTGTTGTTCTTTCACAATGAAGGGACATTGTTCAAATTGTAATAGGAAGAAATCTTCCTCTGACTTTCATGATCATTGTATTAATTGTAGTCAGTGTTCTCGCATTAATCCCTGTCCTATATGTGAATATTGGGATGAGAAACATTGGAAACGTGTGTCACGATATGTTGTTTCTGGAGAAAGAGCGATTCCGGCTCTTTCTCCGCAAGGTCACTCTACTCTCTCAGTTTCTATTTCAGAGGAACCAGAACAGGGTGATGTTTCCATGTTATCTTCTTCAAGTGTGCGTCCGTCGTCACAAATGAATTCAGAGCTAGCGGCAAAAGTGCTCATGGAGATTAGACAAATGTCGTCCGCTAGCTCGCCCAGTGTAGCGTCCATTCACCGAATGGTTCGGCAGCCGGGTTCGTCCGATGCGGTCCAAGAGGAAATTTTGGGTGATGTGAGCACTATAAACATAATAGATGCACACCCAGTGACGGCGGATAGTAAGCGAGAACGGAGGAAGCCTTTGAGTCCGGTTCCTAGCTCGTCCAGGTCCAGCCGGGCCGCGAGCGAGAGAGGCCCCTCTCTCGTACAACAACATCTGGGACCAGATGTTATGGTACAAAATGTGTCTTTAGCGGAGCATACGTCCGTCGCTCGGGACGCTCCGTTGTATAAGCAGTCCGCAGAGTCTGTTAAGGCTTCCTCTTCTCGTCAGCGCACACGACCGCACCTTGGCTGCGTGACCGCCAATATATTACCAGCTTCGCCGATGAAGGATTCTTCGGCGACCAGGTCACACCATCCGGCAGCCAGGGATTCGAGACCGATGGACTCTGGACGTTCGCATAGGAAAAGTATGCGGGAGCCATCTGATGCGGAGCTGCCCTCGGCGAAGCAGCGAAAGACTGCGCCTCCGCAGCTCTCGACGCCGGACATTCTTGTGCAGATAGCACAGCTTATCGCAGCATCCCAGCAGCCGACAGAAACGGTGTCGGATCGTGAATTATCCGACGGCGCTGGGTCGGTACGCTCCGCCGAAGCATCGGGGGCGGACGACCGGGAACATCATGAGGTCCGACCGGATGGTGAAAGGGATACGGATGACTTGGAGCTATCCCTTTCGGAACAACATAAAGCTGCTGTGGATTTCATCCGGCACTTTCTCCCTCAAGTTGTTCCGTCGGGCCAGACTGCTGCGGTTCCGGACAAGAGAATTATAGCATCATTGGACTCTGAATTTTTTGAGCGGTTCAGGGACATCGCTCCCGAGTTTCCGTCGCAGTCCAATAATGTTGCAAGAACATTTGAATTATTGAACGACGCTATATTTAAACTTGCTTCCAGGACGGGGAAAGCAGGTTTCTTGTCCGCTAATACTCTCAACCTGCCTTTCATTAATGCAAGGAATAAATTCGATACGGCAGGACAGGGTATACCGAGAGTTCCTCTGCGTATGGACGACGAGGCGGAAGACTTAGAGCTATCATTACCGTCGTCAGCTTCTATTCCAACCGCTGTGTTGGAAACAGCTATTGCGTCTAACAGAGCCAATTTAGATGCCTTATCTTATGCAGATCACCTTACTAAGGCGTTATCACTGCGCCTTCAGGGGAAAGAGTTTCAGGATATACAATCCTCTTTAAGACTTCTTTCAAGGGCAGTAGCTTATTCCACGTGTAACTCCGCCCTTTCAGTGGCAAATCTGGAGTTGGTCAGACGTGACGCAGCCCTAGCTACATCCACACTAGTGGATTCTAAGGTGAAGAACTCTCTTAGAGTCGCTTCGGTCTCAGGAGAACTTCTCTTTGACAGCAAGCTTTCCGCTATTTATGATAAAATTAAAAAGAAAGCTAATGATTCTCTGTTGTTCAGATCTGCTCCTAAGAAGTCGGATACAGCAGACACGAATAAGACAGGCACTTCTGGGTCTAATGCGCCCAAGAGAGGTTCCTATAGAGGTTCCGGTGCGTCCTCTTGGTCTTATTCGAGAGACCGTCAGGATAGCGACTCTCGTTCGGGACGTCCTTCAGGCCGGGACAATCGGTCGGACGCCCCGAGGTCGACGAGGCGAGGTGCGGGTCGTGGAAGACGTGGTTTCTCCTACCGCAGGCCTCGCAGGTCCAGGAGGTGATGGCTTAAACCTCTATCGCGTTCCGGTTGGCGGAAGGTTGTCGAGCTTTTCACAAGAATGGGCGTCGATTACGGACGACCCTTGGGTGAGAGGAGTGACTTCGGAAGGTCTAAAGATATCCTTCAAACGAAAGCCTCCATTAACTCGAAGTCCAAAGTGGACTCATCTTCCGTCAAATCCACAGAAAAGAGACGCTCTGTTATCAGAGGTGCAGTCTCTTTTAATGAAGAACGCAGTAGAGGTCGTAGAAAACCAGGAATCTCCGGGATTCTACAGCCATCTGTTTCTGGTTCCGAAACCAGACGGCTCGTTCCGTCCAGTCATAGAATTGAGCTGGATAAACAAGCTGATCGTCGCTCCGAAGTTTTATATGGAGACGATTCGATCGATCAGAGCGAGTATTCGGGTGAACGATTATGCAACGAGCATAGATCTCAAAGATGCGTACTTTCATGTCATGGTACATCCGACATTCCGAAAGTATCTACGCTTCGCAGTCCTAGGAGTGGTGTATCAATTCCGGGCGATGTGCTTCGGATTGAATCTAGCACCCTGGGCTTTCACTCGGGTAATGAACTCGGTAATGATCTACTTCCGAGCTCATTCGTCTGCGGTAACGTCGGCCTACCTGGACGACATTCTTCAGAGGTACGGCAACGAGTTAACGCTTCAGAACGATGTTCAGAATCTTCTTCTATTGCTCCGACGTCTCGGTTTTATAGTAAACGAGGAGAAGTCGGATCTGGTGCCGTCCAAGTCATTCACTCTTCTGGGAATGAGCTTCGAGACGCACAACAATCTCGTTCGTCTGCCGTTAACCAGAGCGAAATTAGTCAGTTGTTACGCTCGCTATTGTCTGCACACTGACAAAGTCACGGCGAGAGAATTTATGAGACTGATTGGTCTGTGCGGAGCCGCCGCGGATCTCATTCCGATGGGGCGGTTACGCACACGTCCTCTTCAAATTTTCCTGACTCAGAATTGGAGTGTGAAAATTCATTCGCTCGATGTAGACGTTCTCTTGTCAGATCAAGTGAAACAAGAGATACAGACTTGGGCAAACATTCCGTGGTTAACTCAAGGAGTTCCGCTGCAGTTGCCGGATCCGAGTTTTACCGTTATGACGGATGCCAGTCAAACAGGTTGGGGTGCATCATTAATCCCAACGGATTCGAGATGCCAGGGTCTTTGGGATCCGCAATTCCTGTGCAAGCACATAAACATCAAGGAAATGATGTCAATTTGGCTTGCGTTACGTCACTGGATGGACATTATTCACGATGCTCATGTCCAAATCCTATCCGACAATACGACAGTAGTGGCGTATATACGGAATCAGGGAGGCACTCATTCAGTTCCGTTGTTCAATCTAACGGAAAGAATCCTTCTGTTTGCGTTAGAACATCACGTTCTTCTTTCGGTCCGTCACATACCGGGTCGTCTGAATGTGCTAGCAGACTCCCTTTCACGAAAGGGTCGCTTGTTGCCGTCGGAGTGGACTCTCAACAAACAAGTATTCAATCAGATTTGCTATCAATGGGAACGGCCAATGATAGACTTATTTGCGACACATCTCAACAATCAGTTGCAGACGTATGTGTCTCTGTGTCCGGATCCAAGAGCTTTTGCAGTAGACGCTCTGTCGATCCCTTGGGACGGAATGATAGGATATGCGTATCCTCCAGCGCCGTTAATTCAACAAGTATTGCTAAAGATAAAACAATCTCAATGCAAGATTCTGTTGGTAGCATCTCTGTCGCCACAGAGACCGTGGATAAATCTACTCAGGTGTCTGTTGTGGTACCTACCACGGAAGCTTCCTCCACGGGAGGATCTTCTTTCGCAGGGGAAATCGCGCCAACTCCATCACAACCCGCAAGGTCTCAACCTTCACGTTTTTCCGTTGTGCGGTCCTTCTTGCATGGCAAGCACTTTACAGGACGAGCAGTGGACGCGATTTCTAACTGTAGGAGGACCTCCTCTTCGCTGAACTATGCGGCTAAGTGGAAGGTTTTTCGTCGTTGGTGTAGGGATCATTCTGTAGATATATTCGATCCCTCTATACCAGACATTGCAAACTTTCTAGTATACTTGTTTGATGAAATCAAACTGCAGCCTGTTACTATAAAGGGTTATAGATCTATGTTATCTGATACCTATGCACATCATGATAGTTTACAAATTGGATCTAATGTCTCTTTATCGAAGTTGGTTAGAAACTTTTCGATAAATAGACCCAGAACTCTTAGATTAATTCCTAAGTGGAATTTAGCTTGGGTTCTTCTTAAATTGAAGGAAAAGCCATTTGAACCTCTTGGGACAGTAGATTTCAAATTCTTATCTTATAAGACAGCTTTTCTCTTAGCTTTCTCTTCTGCTAGAAGAGTCAGTGAGCTTCATGCACTATCGGTGGATGATTCTCATTATCGTAGTGTTGGGAACACTATCACCTTCACTACTAATGTGGGTTTTTTAGCTAAGAATCAGGCTCCTAATAAATATCCGGAGCCTATTGTTATTAAGGCTCTTCCGTCTTCAGACGGGCGTAGGCCTTTACTCTGTCCTGTTAGAGCATTACGTATCTATAAACAGAGATCTCAGTTTATCAGAAAGGGACGGAAACGTTTCTTTCTGTCTTTGATGCCTAATAGAAAGGACATTTCGGTCCATTCTATTGCTAGATGGATTCAATTAACTATCCGTACTGCTTTTGAAGATTTATCTTCTTCTCAGCAGTCTGTGCTTAAGATTTCTGCTCATGAAGTAAGAGCTCTTTCTACTTCCTGGGCTTATGCTAATAGTGTTGCTATTACAGATTTAATGAAGGCTGCTTATTGGTCTCAGCCATCCACATTTACGAATTTTTATCTCAGAAATATTGAGTCCATTTCTGGAGACCTGCATTGTTTAGGTCCGTTATCTGTTGCTCAGAATGTCGTCCACTAAACAGTTGCAACTATAGTTATGCAGGCTTTCTGTTCCGGCAGTGACTCCGTCCGGCTGCCCTCTTCGCTCTGGGCAATTTGACCCAGGGCAAGGGGAAGGGAGGGGGGGGGGCGGGTGTTCCCTTAGGTCACCTGCTTTATAGTGAAAAGCAAGGGAATGCCTCCTCCAAGTCAGTATTTCTGAGTCGCTTCCGGGATGGTTTTAAAGTGTAATATTAATGTTAAAATTCATTCATGTCTTATTTTTAAAGTGTAGCTCGGTGTGAAGCATTTGTATATGTCAAGTGTCAAACGGGCTTTAATATACAATACTCGGACACTTTTAAATGACTATAAAGAGTCTCAATTCTCTGGACTACTTTATTTATTGGCTTGCTTTAAAAAATAATTAGTATAAGGGATATACTGGATGTTAATAGAGAACATGAATGTTATTGTGCTCAATTATTAAGGGTAGTGTATCTTTCTAATTTAATATTAAATAAGAAAGATACATGTAAAGCCTAATACTCCTTTTCTCCTTAAGGGGTTACCTCTTTACTATATAGTTGAGCTTATTGGATTTTCCTCTATGTCCTAGGCCCTCCAGCCTGTTTACTATTCAGCTAAGTCTGGGTCATTGGTACAGTATAAAAATGTTAAAAAATTTATAGTAATTTATATATTTTTTATACTTACCAATGACCCAGACGGGGATGGCCCTCCCTGGAGTTGGGAACTCTTGCCTCCCCGCTGAGTACATAGCGCTGACCAGGCACTGCCAGTAAGAATGATAATTGGCGCCAATTTCGGGACGTCTGCGTCACTGCGCATGCGCAGTAGAGGCGTAGTATGGAGGTCCTTTAGGACATGATTTCTTTTTGTTTTGGATGCAAATTTTGGGGATTGGGGGGCAAAATTTGTGTTTGGCCCTGGTTTTGTTAGAGTTAGCACCAGCTAAGTCTGGGTCATTGGTAAGTATAAAAAATATATAAATTACTATAAATTTTTTAACATTCAGCAATAATCCTAATCTTTTCACAGGGGTCTTATAAAAACACCTCAATCTGTAATGCTTATGTAACTGAATAGCAATTGAAACCCAATTAAGAGCTTTTAATACACTTAATTATGTCAGTATAACCACAATGGATTTTCCAATTCCAGAACAGGTAAAAAGTTTTTGTCATGGTTTCAGTCCTCAAAGGGGCGTTCTCTCAAGACAGGTCCATTATGGCATAAAAATACAAGTTCGTACCAGGTCTCTAGAAAGAGGGGTAAAACGTGACACCCAACAGCCAAAATCAAGCTAGCAGCCAAAACCAGAAAGGGGGGCAAAATCCAGGCAGTCTCCCCAATAATAATAATAATAATAATAAAAAGAAAACCAACGGCATTAGGGAGGGCAGGGGTAACAACCCCCCCCCCCCCCAACCTCACTGCGGTACTAACTAGGGTTCATCCCGACACACCCAGTGGAGCCATAAACTTTAGCCTAAATAATTGCAAGTGGGAGAGATTCCACTCCAAAGCCACGGGCAAGGTCACATGGAAAATTAAAGTTACCTGCCCCGACAAGGAAACTAAGACAAAAATAATCAGAGATGGAATCCACATCAATGGCAGGTGGCACGCTGGGGAGGAATACAATACCTCCCCAGCGTCCATACAGTGCCACAAATGCCAAAAGTTCGGGCATATAGCCAACAAATGCAGAGGGAATTTAACCTGCATGAATTGCGGAGAATCACACCTCTCCAAATCATGCAGGCTAAAGTCCCCCTCTTGCCCCAACTGTAAAGGAAGCCATCCTAGCAGCTACCGGGGGTGTCCTCATTTTAAAAAAGTAAAAACCGCCATCCAGCTGAAAAACCTAAATCTCATCAAGCCTGACAATGCGTCATGTCCTCATACTGTCAGCTCCCTTATCGCCGGATCCCTTTACTCAGTACTAAGTAAACACGTCAAAACCAATCTGTCTGACATCTGCCAAGATGTCAACTGATCGGCGTCCAGACTTTTCAAGATGCAAATTTCGGAATCACTAATAAAAGCCGCTATCAGCTCAGACTAAAGCACCTGTCTAACCAACATCTAAAGCACTGCTACTAATCCCCGACCCTCGTCATGAATAAGCTACAAATAGCCATGTGGAACGCTAGACGATTAATAACAAAAAACTCCAAATGGGACGATACTTCGCAGATACAGACATTATCTGCATCTGCGAAAGTTGGCTTCAACCCAGCAAAAACTTCTCAGTAAGCGGGTTCAGCACTATTAGAAGAGACCGACTAATCACCACAGGTGGCGGCGTCGCTCTTCTAATAAAGCAGAACATCAAAACCATAAAAACTAATCACCTCGATGCAGAGGTGATTGCTACTGAAATCACTATTGACAATAAAAACATCGCGATTGTTTGTTATTATAACGACCCAAGCAAAATTGTTTCTGACACTGTCTTTGAATTTTTTACAAGGAAATACAAACACTGCATTTTCCTCGGCGACTTCAATGCCAAACACCTGTACTTTGGCTGTAACAAAACCACCCCTAACGGTGAAGCCCTCCTTGAAATCACAAAAAAGCATAACCTTCATGTGGTTATGAATGACAGCTCTGCAACTTATATCAGTAATAACCCATTATTCTTATCTGAAATCCTCGATCTAATTATCGCCAGTGACTCCCTGATAAATCACATCGATGACCACTGGGTCGGCGATGACGACTTAGGCAGCGATCACCTCCCGGTCCATGCCTCACTGCAGCTAGGAAATGGCCCACTCAGGTACCCCCCAACTCTCCGCAGAAATTTTAGAAAAATTAATTGGAACCTCTATCGTGACATCATCGATGTCCAACTCACAAACACCCACCCATCCAATGCAGCGGAACTCGAAACCCAATGCGAGGGCATAGAAAAAGTCATTAACTCAACTCTAAACGAAATATGCCCAAAAGAAGTACGCCTCTGGAGAAATACTCTCTTAGGCGACACACTCTCACTAATCAAAACTAAACGGAAAGCTCTTCGCGCTCATAAAATCGAAACTGACCCCGGTAAGAAAGCTGACCTCAAAAAAACATACAACCGCCTTCATGGCGAGGTCAAAAAAGCCCTCCAAGCTGAAAAAAAAGCCAACTGGGAAAAGGCAACAGCCGATCTAAACGGAGTCCAGGATGCGAAAAAATTCTGGGACTCTTTCAAAACCCTAACTGGGCAAAAAAACAAAAGCCGCAAAGCCGCAGGAAAACCTCTTAAGAAGGAAGACGGTTCCTTCACGCGCACTGACAAAGACAAGGCTGACACCTTTGCTGACCTCCTAAGAAAAACCCATCGCCCGCTTCAAGGTGCGGGCAACGATGACGCCGCCATAAATGCCATTGGTGACTACATCAATGCACACCCTGATATCTACCGTGACCCCAAATTCGATAATGATAACGAGCCAGAAGACGGGGATGACGAAGACCTCATCATCCCCATCACTAATGACGAAATCATCAACGTCATAAAAAAATGCAGAAATTCTTCCTCACCCGGCAAAGACGAAGTAAGCTACAAAATTCTAAAACAAAGCCCCTAAACTCCCTAATCGAAAAACTAAAAAAACTGTTCAACGCATGCCTCACCCATGGCTATTTTCCAAAATGTTGGAAAAAAGCCATCGGTGTCATGATTCCAAAACCGGACAAGGACCCCTCCAATCCAGCCAGCTACCGCCCAATCAGCCTACTCAGCTGCATTGGTAAGACATTCGAACGAATCCTTACCAATCGGCTCAGGGGGCACCTTGAAGACAACAATTTTTTTAATAAATGGCAAGGAGCCTATAGAAACTGCAAAGAAGGCATCGAACATGTCTACCGACTAGTTACCCAAATGAAGGCCGCTATCAACAATCAGCAAATAGGCGCGGCAGTCCTGTTAGACGTCGAAAAAGCATTTGACTGTCTGGCACAATGGAATGCGCTACAAATTATCAGAAATGAAACTCCCCAAGAAACTGCTCAGATTGCTATCCTCTTTCTTAAATGATCGCGAAATTAAAGTCAGAGTGAACAATGAATTGTCTGACAGTGTCCCCCTTGAAGCAGGCACCCCCAAGGATCCGTCCTGAGCCCCTTCCTTTACATCCTCTATGTAAATGACCTTAACTTCTCCGAAGATCGTGTACAAGTCTCCCAATTCGCAGATGACAAGGGCCTCTGGGCCTCTAACAATACGGCCAATCTACTCCAAAAACCCCTACAACGCGCTTTCGATGACCTAGAACAATGGTGTGCCAAATGGAGAATTAAGCTAAATGCCAATAAAACCCAACGAATCACCTTTACCCGCAAGAAAAATAAACGAGATTTTGACCTAAAACTTATGGATAACACCCTCCCAGAATGCAAAGAAGCGAAATTCCTGGGCATCAATTTGATCAGAAACTGTCCTTCAACAAACATACCGACGACTTGGCGAAAAAAGCTACTAAATGAATTAACTTAATGAAAATGCTCAAGGGAACTTCATGGGGGGCCAACCAGTCCACCCTACTCAAACTATACAAATCCTTTGTGCGCCCAGTACTCGAATACGGTGCAATAATACTAACTGACCTCAACCAAACTAACATGGGAAAACTCCAGAGGGTCCAAAATCACTCGTTTAGAGTTGCCCTCCACGCCCCATGGGACACACCCATAAAAACACTCCACGACAGGGCCGATATCCCCACCATTAAAGACCGCCTAGCCACCCTGGCCGCGAAAAATCATGACCGTTTAGCCGACAGCGAAGTAATCTCCGAACTTGGAGTAATTTGCGAAAGCCGACAGAAGCCCAAAAATTGCAATCAAAACTAAGACCGCTCGAAAAGTCTGCAACCAGCGAAGGGATACAACAGGAAAGAAACACCCTCGGGTGTGGTCTAGTGTGCTAGACCTGTTGCCTTCCCGCTGACAGCCTCGGAAGCTCAACCCGCATTAAACGATCGCGATCCCCGGCACCCTCAACTTCAAATAAACTTAAACTAACCTAAATAAGGCCACTTCCAGCGAAGGACACAACAGGAAAGAAACACCCTCGGGTGTGGTCTAGTGTGCTAGACCTGTTACCGTCCAGCTGCAAACTAGGAAGTTCAGCCAACTTAAAACGCTTGAGATTCCCCGCACCTTAAAACTAAATAATAAATAGGGATTGGGGTCCCAAGCACGAGAGTATGTTACTGCTCTTACGAAAGTAAAGATTCGTGCATTTCATACTCTCCCCCGTAGCGACAAGCACACATACAGCACAATACCACACGAGAGTATGTTACTGCTCTTACGAATGTAAAGATTCGTGCATTCCATTCTCTCCACACACACACAGCAGATACCACAAGGACACGCAACTAAAGAGGTGCTACTATTATCTTTACAGTTTACATATTCTAATGAAAACTAATTCTACCTTCTTCTTTTAAGCAGGTACACAGAAGATGTTTTTTGACCAGCACCCCAATAACCGCTACAGACAGTCTAACCGTTATGGAAACAGTCACCCCCACAGTTCCTGAACATCCTCCGCTCCATCCCTAAAAGTGGTCAACCACTTTAAGGGAGGCGAGCGTTGGTATTGTGTCCCGCCTCTGCCCCTTTTTGTAAGCGCAATGCGCATCTTTTGTCCCATCCCAATAGGATTACAATGCAGGCCTGCCCCCGAACCAGGGAAGTTCGGGTCTTCTTCTTGGTGGTCCCTGAAAGGGGTCGTTGTTGCTTTCCTCCAAAGAGTCAACTATAACAGAGATTGCCTGAGGCAGATTATACTTGCCAGTGATGGCCATCAATCATTATCATTCTCGAAGCGGCAGACTATACATGCCCGAAAATCCAGAACGACTGCACCCTCGGGGAGAGGTAGTACCTTTGTGAGAGGACCCAACCTGGTCCTCACCCGAGGGTTCAACCGACATCTGCCAGTGATACTACCCATCCACCACTGGACACTACCGAAGACACCTGCTGAGTACCAGATCCTTTTCCTCCTTCAACACGCCTTGACATGTGAAAGCCATCCTATACAGCCACAGAGGGTCGAAAGGGGCTTGTCCCCCATACCGTCCCTGCACGCCTTCGGCACGAGAGATCATCATTTCGGTCACAGTAGTCTCTCAAGAGAGGTGGTCTCTCAAGACAGGTGGTCTCCCATAGCAGGTCCATTATAGAGTAAAACCAATCAGTGCCTGGCAGATGTGGTCTCTCAAGAAAGGTGGTCTCTCAAGACAGTGGTCTCTCAAGACAGGTTTTACTGTATAGGGGTTAGACCTCACAAAGTAGATCTTCTGTTTCTCAGGCCATTTTTTGTAAAATTGCATGTGGGCAGGGGATTTTTATTTTATTTTTTATGTTTGTAATTGTTTCCTTGCCATAAAAAGTTCATGTTCTTGGTTTGTTTTATGCTTTAGGTCTCATAATCTACAGAATAGCATGGGTGGTGGTGCATTTCGTCCCTTGAGTGCAAGAAGTCTTTGTAAAGCATTGCAAACCCTTCTTGCACTCAAGGGACAAAGTTATCAATTTTATTTACTTGAGTAAAATGTATTTATTTTTTTAAGTTTGCATTGGTTATAAAAAAAGAGCATGTGGCAGCCAATAGGGCCATGCAGGAGGGTCTGAGAAATAGATTTTTAACTTTTGTAGTATTTTTTTCAACTGTTCAGTTTGTCGCGTATGAGCAAGCCTGAAAATAAGCACACTGTCATTTGCAGAATGAGGTCCCCAGGGGGTGAACTTGCTGATGCTATCCCATGCAGTGGGCCAATTTACCCTCTGGGTATCTCTTTCTATTTAGGTATGAGACCTGTATTCAGATTGAGACTCACAGATTTACAAATTTAGTGATGCTTCTGCTGTGCAGGGTAGCACCACCAAATTCACCCTCTGGGGACCTCAATTTGCAGATGACAGTCTGCTTATTTTCTGGCTTGCTTATGTGGTTGGTTCATTTGGTGAAGGCTTGATCAGTGACCAGTTCTGTATTCTGTTGACCACTAACCAGGCATGAGCTTTCTCAACCAGAAAGCAGGTCTGTGTTAGAAAAATGTGGTGCAGGACATGGCTTGTGGTGAGTCAGCAAGCACACCCAGGAATTAGTACAAACAAAATAAATATTAATTCAGGTCTCAAGTTATATAAACACTACCTGATGTGGAGTTGCAAATTCTTCAATTCTAAAAAACCCAGGTGCATATTCAGTTTCTCGCTGCTTTTGGGATTCAATGGGGGGTGGGGGGGGGGGGGGGTGTTGGGGGGCACTTCATCAGGAAATGGACTTGTAACCTGTTAGTCAATGCACTGATTTCCTGATGCAATATCATGCAATGATTTTATCTATAAAAAAACTTACCTCGACATTTTCTTTCGGGTTACGTCCGCCAAATTTTCAAGAAAAAGTTTGGTGCAGTTTGACTCATATTTTTACTGACTTGCTACTTATCCAATAAAACTGTATAGGCATGAACATTATTTTCAGTTTTAAATAGATTTCAAGGAGGTATTTTCCCAGCGAATTATGAAATCATAATAATATACTTTAACCTGTTCACACATAGCTGAGGTTTGTGTGAGAAAATTCCAGAATCAAAATCAAAATTCCCTGACAGTTGATGATGTTAATCTGATTGATGACAATGTCACAACATGCCTAGGGTTTGTTTCACTCATGCATAATGGATTTCGCAACTCAACTTAAACTGATAAGGGTCTGTTGACTGCGCCTCTGACACACTTTTAGGACTAATTACCAGTTAGAATTAACACAATGTTACAAATAAAACAGGAGAAAAATAAAATCGACATGCCGTTTCTTCCCACATGTTACGTTTACTGTTGAACACACATGCTGCAAGCACATTGATGCCCTCTTCAAAGCTGACAAAGGGTTTGTGATGCTTTCCGGTCAACTTACACTGTGCAATTGTCTCTCAGCAGATTTGTTAACAGTGTTCTTCAATCATTGGATGTTTTATGCATTTTGGAATGAAATTAACGTACTTGCTTCAGCAGGATTTTCAAGGTGTACTTTTGATTATTCGCTGGTTTTGAAATCTGTGTCCACCATGGTGCGCAAGTGCAAAAGCGCATCTCAAAATGGATGGAGTGGGAGTTACCACAACTAACAGTACAATTATAAAGAGGATATCTACGTTGTTTTAGTGAATATCGGGAATTATCTCATGAGTGTGGACCTGAAAGTTTTATTTTTCACAAGATTTTCTTTTTATTATTTGCTATGTGACATTTTAATGCGGAATATTCAGCCCAATTCGACATCAAACAGTTCCATGACAATAACAATTATCTACTGATCGTTCCTTCAAGTCGATGTTATGTGTGGAAGCGTAATGTCATTTAGGAAGCTACTGAAAAAATTCAGTGATGCATGGGAAAGGCGTGCGATTGCTCTCGCGCACCATCACTCATGCAAAAATTGTCCAAGGTGCACAAATAATCACTCGCCTCTATTCTTGTGTGTGTTTTCATCCTTTTGAGTTGCGTCAACAGAAACATTCAATTAAGTTTTGATGTTGGGAGATTTTTAACAATCACTCACAATTTGAAGCGTTTAAAGTACAATTGCAAACAGTTTCCTTTCCGTCATTATGAACATGACACACAGGAGTTCACTAAAACATCCACACACGACACACTTACAGTAAGAAGGTTGCACATTGACAACTCGCCCAGAGCTTGCTCCCGCCACAAAATGAACACGCATGTTCAAATAAAAAAACGGTGCCCATTCTGAGATATGAGAAACGTTTTAATACTTCCGCATTTTTCTTTTTCAAAGACATGCGTAATGTTGCCCTGTTCCTTGTTTTCTTTTATACTCGTGACACCTGTCGTTCCAATTCACTAGAGACATGAATTAATGTGCCCGATTTGGAATTTACGTATCCATTTTCCATGATTTTAATAATCTGCCATTTAAAATCCAGAACTAATTTTAGTGGGTTACTAATATTTTCACCGTCAAAATTTTCATCTGTGTTCAGTTGTATTCATGCATTCGTTTCAAAGGACGCTTGTCAGTTGAAGTTAAACATTGAAATCAACACTCAATCGAATTCACTCTCCTCACAGTTTTCACTCTCGCAAACTTTATTTAAGGTGAACGATTTTCCACTCGTCTCCATTTTGCTCCCATTCATCAATGAAAATTCATCGTGTGAACCTGAAAATATTATTTTTCACATGTGCAAATGCTCATGAAAAATAAAACTTTCAGGTCCACACTCATGAGATTATTCCCGATACTGACTAAAATAGAGTAGATTTTGTTTTTATTACATGCTACGTTTTATTGCACAATATTCTGCCCAATTTGACCTCGTATGCATACCTTTCAAAACAATAACAAAAATCAGCAGATCATTCTTTCAAGGTGACGTTATGCGCCAAAGCATGATGTCATTTAGAAAACTACTGAGGGATATTTCTCAATATCTATCGAGTTGATGGATATCAAGAAATATCTTTTAAATAATTTGCGATTATTCAAAGGCTAGCATATAATAAATATATTTATTTCTTCATTATCACTGCCTTTTTCTTTATTCTAGTTTTTATTAGATCTTTCTTCCACCAACTTTCTTTATTTTTTTATTAAAAGATTCAACCAAACTGTATAAAATGAACAATAACTTATTACTGAGTTTGGCAGTGCAGGACAGTAGAGCTGGGAGTTTTTGTGTCGCCACCCCACGAAGTGGGGAGCGACATATAGGGATTACTTTTGTCATCTTGCGTCGTCCGCGTCACACTTTCTCTTATCCACCACTCCTCTTTAACCTATGAATGGATTTTGATGAAACTTTCAGTGATTCTTTATCACATAATGGCATTGAGCACCTCCTATTTTATTTTTTGATCCGCTGTATTTTTTCCAGAGTTATGCCCCTTTTCCACTTAGAATTCTGTCTGAAACGCCAGGCGACACACGTCTTCCATGGAAGACTCACATCTAAGTTTGATTTTTCTGATTCTGTTTTGTTTTCAGGAAAAAACACGGTTTCAGTTCTATATGTTAACCATTTACCCAATGCAGATGATATCAAAATTTATTATTTTAAATATCGTTTTTTAAATTTTTTCAAAAGATTTCAACAAAACCATATCATCATTCCAAAGAGGGGTCACATGGAATGGTTTTGTTGAAATTTTTTGAAAAATAATATTTCTTCAGCTGCTGAATTTGGATATTACGTGAGCGGATGTGGCTGATTTGGTGGGTAAAGGGTTAAGAACATATAGTAAGTAACATTTCAAGCACCATAACTGGGAAAAATTCTGCGATAGTTGTACAACATCACTCACTGCAAAAAGCCCTAAGTATCTCCATTGGGTTCAGGCTTACCTCTCTTTGATCATTCCAATCGGTTCTTGGGGATCATTTCCTAAGCCTATTTAGTCAGAAAAATGCATAAATTAGGGTAACAATTGAATAAAGTTTATCTATTCTATGTTGTGTTATCATTGTCACATTTTCACCCTTAAGCCTACAAAAATTAAAAATCTGTTTCTCAGGCCCTCCCACATAGTCCTTTTGGATGCCGCATGCTCTCTTTTTATAGCCAATGTAAACTTAAAAAAAATAAAAATTAATTGGTTTATGTCTGATATTTTTTACCCAAGTTAAAAAAATAAATTGGTAAATTCGTACCTTGAGTGCAAGAAGGCTTTGCAATGCTTTAGCATTGCAAAGCCTTCTTGCTCTCAAGGGACGAAATACACCATCACACATGCTTTTCCTCCCCAAAATACTAATTCCACACATGCAGGGATGGCATTGGTTGCAGGCAAGTGAACCATCGCCATGCAGTTTGCCGAAGCACACAATGTCACCGTGCCCCCATGTAGGCAGTTGGGATTAAGTGCCTCTCCAAGGATGCATCACTGTTACCTCGGTCAGGATTGAACCATGGGCCTCTTGATTTGAAGTCTGAAACTCAGCCCTGGTAATTCACCCTCAGCAATCAGCAGTGCTGAGGAAACAAAAAATATCTGCAGCAAAAATACTGCAGAGGATGGCTTCTTCAGAAAGTCTTGTGGTGGCAGAAATTGCACAACTTCCAGGTTACACAAGGAATCAAGCCATGTGGGTTGCACTATGCTGTATTGCTAATCTTACAATATACACAACAAGTTGCAGCATAACCACTAGAAACTATGTGTGTGTTGGGCCCGAGTTCGATCCCCATCCGGGAGCAAGGCACCTTATCCTGGTTGCCTTCATGGGGGGCACAATGACACTGTGTATTAAGGCATACTGAATGTCGATGGTGCACATGTCTTCAACTGCAGTAACCCTGCTTGAGCGGAGCTTGAACTGAGTTAGAATGTTCAGGAGCAGACAGTTGCTCGTCGATGCTCGGTGGTTCTCTCTGGGTACTCTGTCTTCCTCCACCCATAAAACTCGCTGTCACGAATAGCCATTGTGCATAAGTATGTGACCTTAAACTCCAATAAATAAATAAATAAATAAATAAATAAATAAATAAATATATAAATAAATAAATAATAGAAACTATGTGTTCTGCTTCTTCTATGTTAATAACACCAGAATCTGACAACAATTTCTGGAAAGCTCTCCCAAACCTTTCCAGAAACTGATGTCAGATTCTGGTGTTATCAGCATAGAAACATTGAGATACTTAGTTTGTGGTTATGCTGCATCTTATTTTCACTCATCTTTTACATATTGAGCAAGTTGCCTGCTTACTTCCAAGATTTGTTCTCAGCATTCACATGGTTTATGATATTGCCATGATCTAATTGACTGAAAGATTCTGCACATTGATTGTGATTATATACACATGTATCTCAAACTACTTTTAAAGTTACTTGAAAGTTTTCACTTCACCGCATACTAAAAATACAAGGCAATTGAGATGATTTTTACACGATCGAACAGGCTTCACAGCAGTTGCCATAGAAGGACCAGTTTTCTACAGCAGTTTTTTTTTGCCGAGGAAACAAGGATGAATTACCAGGATTGGACACTCTAACCACTGAGTCACCACTCCCTCCCTTCTCCCCCCAAGTAAGATAGTTTGATCAGTTTATGCACAAACACAGTAAATCTGTTCAGGCATTTTTTGTGGGGTCTTGTGTTTCAGTGTTCTGGTTTGCCACAAAAAGTGGAACCATACTGGAAAACCCCCCAAAATGCCTAGGTCTACAGGAAAATGACATTGGAAAGAATCCAATGAACTGTGATGTATTTTAATATAACATTGAAATAATTCAGACTGAGACAGAGTTGCAGGCACTACTTAAAAATCAACAATTGGTGTTTGAAGATTCACATTTTCATCTCCTATTTCATTTGAGTACACCATAATTAGCTAATTGATTTACATAAAATTTGGTTAACCCCTTACCCAACGTAACATCCAAAACTGGCCAGCACTATTCACAAAATTTACCATTCAATTTTTATTATTCTTTCATTTTTTGTCACAAAAACAGCTTATGACCCCTCATTGGAATGCGCGCAATGAGCTCGTTCCAAAGCATAAGCTATGCTTTTGAGGCGAAAAAATAAAAAAAGTTAGTGCTTCAAGAATTTTCTTTGCAAGTGTCATCTACTTTTCATGTTATGTAAAGGGTTAACCAATCTATTTGAATTTTCTTGTTTTCAAATACATTTGAGTGACTCGAGTGACAGAGTAAACTCCCCTGATGTGCCAGTTGTGCAAATTTGGTTGTTGTTGCACTAAATGTTTCCATAGGCAGCCATTATAGTACTGACAACATCATTTTAATTTTTGGATTCAAATATCTTTGTCAAGTATAGCCACTCAGCCAACATTTTTTTCTGTAAATTCCCAGCCTGCATTTTTTTATGTCTAAAAGTTAATCCTTTTTCTTTCTGAATATTCAGCATTGAGGAAATTTTTTTTTAAACATTTTTCAATTACTGTATATTTTTCAAGGCTTCAAAATTAGTTTTGGAAATTACATCACTTTTGACTTCCACTTTTCAAGTCAGATAACTCCAAATGAATTATTTAGTGCAGTAAAACAATTCGGGTGACTTTAACCTTTACTGAACAAATTGGACGAATCTGCCTGCATAATTACAAATTGAGATGTTTAACTCTCTGCACTCTGATGTCAAAATGTCAAAGTTTTCAGCAGAAATACTTCCCATAATGCAGTTTGACATTTACCCAAATATACCTTGTTTGATAGAGCTCATTGAGCTCTGTCAAACAAGATATAATTGGTTAAATTCTTAGTTAAACAAGAAAAAACAGAGTGATGGAGAAAATTATGTTACACTACCAGAGTGCTAGGAGTTAAAAAAAGCTGTTTGCCAAAATTTCAACAATGCCTTATCAAGTGACCTCTCACTGGGGTGAGATCAACGTACTCATTCCATTGAGGTGTTGCATGATATTGTTTTGTTGAAATTTTTTTTTTAAATTGAAAAAAAAAATCTTAGATATCGTGTGCGTTGGGTAAAGGGTTAAGAATTTATGCTGTTATCTCCCTTGAGTAATGCGTAACAGACTTGATTATGGGGGGGTGGGGGGGGGGGGGTGGAGGATTATTTCGAGAAGTATGTCATTTATCTTTGGTTTAACCCTTTACCCAGTGCAGATGATATCATTATTTTAAATATTATTTTTTTCTGATTTTTCCAAAAAATTAAACAAAACTATATCATGTAACCCCTCATTGGAACGAGCTGAATGAGCTCGTTCCAATGAGGGGTCACATGATATGATTTTTTAGTAATGTTTTGAAATATAAATGTTTTCCAACGGCTCATTTTGTAAATTAACCATTTAGTATTTACCTATATTCCGTATTTACTCTATATATTGGGACACTCTATAATTTGGGACACACATTTTTTCCAGAAAAATATTTCTTTTTACGCTCCAATGTTTGGGACACTTGGGAGACTTGTTTCCTGTTGGCCCAGTCACCTGAAAACGGTGCAAAATGCTCAATATTAAAGCTAAGTTTGTGTTTAATTTTCCTTTTTAAACAATAAAAAATTGATAATACATACTGATTTGTGTTGTTTTTATTTAAATCTGTTCCTGAGTTTTAATATTTACAGTCCGGACTGACATGAGGAAGACTATTTAATATTACATTGTGACAGTCTTCAACCCTTTACTGAACACTAGTGGCAGATGACACTCATAAAAAGAATTCTTGTGTAACTAAAAATTTTCATTTTTTGCTTCCAAAACATAGCTTATGACCCCTCATAAGAACGAGTGCAATGTGCTCGTTCCAATGAGGGGCATAAGCTATGTTTTGGAAGCAAAAAATGAAAATCTAAAAAAAAAATTGGATGGCTATAGTATATAGTGATGGAAAACGAATCACACAACTTGATTCAGCATCAAAATAAGACCAGGTTGTGTTTTTTCCCCATTTTCTAAGATGTGGGACATCTGTGAAAATATTTATTTTTAGCTGTCCCAATACATAGAGTAAATATGGTGGCTAAGAATCGATTGCAACCACACACATAATTTACAAAAGTGAGCAATTGAAAGAACAATATTTTTCCAAATATTTCAACAAAACCATATGGAGCTTGTTCCAATAAAAGGTCACATGATTTGGTTTTGTTGAAATATTTTGATAAATTTTAAAAAACAGAAATTAAAATAATAAAATTTGATATCATGGATGTTGGGGAAAGAGTTAATGATGGAACATTCAATGTAAGGGGTAGTACAGTTGAAACTAGAAGTCCTGTCACGAACTGTGCGCTTATCTAGGCTAAACTGTACGTAGGAATTGCATGCAATTGCCATATAGAATGACGTCCAAAGCACGGCAGGTTCTCCTGATTACTCATAGCAAACATGGGCAATGTTTCTGCCAATGGACCTCCGGGTTACCCGGAGGTCCATTTGCTGAAACATTGCTTGTGTACAGGCTATATTTACAGAATTTGATAGCCTTACTATGGTCATATCGTGTAGATTAACGTGCATATCAACGTGCTATTTGTGCACATTTCAGGACAGGACTTTTAGTTTTAACTGTACTCCCTGATGTCTGAATCAGTCATAACACCAAAACAGTGAATTATATCCAGGATGAGATATATTAATTATGATGTTCTCATTTCTGATATCAACTTTTGTTTCAGTTTGTTTCAGCATTACAACTTATATCAGTTCATGTTTACCCACTCACAAGCAGAAGAAATTATAGGAACAGATGTATGTATTTTCATTATATCCTTGACCATATATTAGCATTTTACCATAACAAATTGGCATGCATCAGCAGTTGAAAAAAAATACTTTTCACAAAATCTGAACAAAACCATATCAAGTGACCTATCACTAGAATGAGCTCATTCCATAGGGTCAGGATTATTTATTTATTTACTTGTAGAGATGGGCAGTGTTGGAATTTTTCTGCCCCCGAAAATTTTTTTCGAGGGGTATATAGTGGAGGTCTTCGTCCGTCCGTCCATACAAACATTTTGTATTATAACTCGAACATCAGTTGTTGGGTTTTAATGTTCTTTGGTATGGTGATAGGGCAGCTTGGGGGAACGGATGCCCTTGTACCTAGGGTTTTGTCTGACAAATCTTACAGGAGTTATGTCCCTTATTTACTTTTTCCGTCCGTCCGTACGAACATTTTGTATTATAACTCGAACATCAGTTGTCAGATTTTAATGTTCTTTGGTATGGTGATAGGGCAGCTTGGGGGAACGGATGCCCTTGTACCTAGGGTTTCGTCCGACAAATCTTACAGGAACTTTGTCCCTTATTTACTTTTTCCACCCGTCCGTCCGTACGAACATTTTGTATTATAACACGAAAATCAGTTGTTGGATATTAATGTTCTTTGGTATGGTGATAGGGCAGCTTGGAGGAACGGATGCCCTTGTACCTAGGGTTTCGTCCGACAAATCTTACAGGAGTTATGTCCCTTGTTTACTTTGAAAATTGATGATTTTTTGGTTTCCTGCCAATTAAAATTGTTTGGCTGAACCGATGAGTTTCAAATTTTATATGCTGATTACTCATGTCAAAGTACAGGTCGGTTTCAATTTGAGGTTTGACTCGGCAATTTTTGATGCAGTTATGCTCCCTTTTTCACTTGGAAAAGATGCAAGACCAGTTCTACTTTTTCACTGGTTTGAGAATTTTTAACAAAGGTATGTACTATTCCTATTTTTGCCTCTTTCAGTTATTATTCAATATGGCACCATTCAA
This sequence comes from Pictodentalium vernedei, assembly GCA_031216915.1. Classification (NCBI taxonomy): domain Eukaryota; kingdom Metazoa; phylum Mollusca; class Scaphopoda; order Dentaliida; family Dentaliidae; genus Pictodentalium; species Pictodentalium vernedei. The sequence goes on from CM062295.1 coordinate 79,546,392, forward strand.
GTCATCTGCAATTATTTTTATAACTTTTTCTGTATTACTGACTCCTTTGTGCTGTTCTGTAATGTAGCAGCAGTGAAGCTGTTGTCTGTTGTTACAAAACACATTAACAAAATATAAGTAATAATAATTTTATTGGCACTTTGCCATTCCTTACTGTTGTTCTGCAATGTAGTGTTGTTCTGCAATGTAGCAGCAGTGAAGCTGTTGTCTGATTATCCACATGTGAGTACGACTTGGCTACCTTCGGGGGCATTAGCAGACGCATTAGCGTTGCTCTTGTTAATTTGGTATCAGTTTCGGTATTTTTAGGAGGTTATACCTTGGTATCGGTTCAGTATTCAGTACCTGACTTGACTGAGATTTGATGATAGTACCAAAGAGAAATTCACATCAGGAAAAACAGAATTAGTTGTTGTATCATTCTACCACAATGCTACAGTTAAAACTAGAAGTCCTGTCATGAAATGCGCACAAATAGCACGTTTATATGCGCGTTAATGTGCGCGTTATGGCCAAAGTAAAGCTATCAAATTCTGTACATATGGCCTGTGCACAAGCAATGTTTCAGCCAATGGACCTCCGGGTAACCCGGAGGTCCATTGGCAGAAACATTGCATGTGTTTGCTATGAGTAACCAGGAGAACCTGCCGTGCTTTGGATGCCATTCGATATGGCAATTGCGCGCAATTCCAACGTGCAATTAAGCCTAGATAAGCGCACTATTCGTGACAGGACTTCTAGTTTTAACTGTATAATACACTGCCATTGAGCTCATCAGTGTCATTCTTTTACGACCAGAAATCCTATCTGCAGTAATTTTGTGACTTGTTTTAAATGCACTTTAATGTTTAGCCCTTTACCTAACATGAAAAGTAGACCACGCTTACAAACAAAATTCTTGAATAACTAATATTTTTATACTGTACCAATGACCCAGGCTTAGCTGGTGCTAACTCTAAAAAATCCAGGGCCAAACACAAACTTTGCCCCCCAATCCCCAAAATTTGCATCTAAAACCAAAAGAAATCATGTCCTATAGGACCTCCATACTTTGCCCTTACTGCGCATGCGCAGTGTCAAGGACGTTCCGAAATTGGCGTCAATTATCATTCTCTGTTTGGCCCTTCATCAGTCAACATCTCACTGATCTTTGTGCTTGTAAATCTCAGTTTAAAGGATGCCAGACACGTAATTATTGGAGAAATGGTGATTCTAAGGAGGATATAGAAGGAGGAGAGGAAAAAGGAGTGACAAAAAATAATCAGGGCTGTACTTAAAATTTTTTATGAAATTATGTTAAGTTGCCTATTTTCGAGGCATGGGCCTCTTGTTGTCATTCTTGCTAAAAAGTTGCACTGCTTATTCAGTGTTTCCTCTCCCCTGGTCTTCTAAGTCCCCCCTTGCAATTCTCCCATGCTTTTGGCATATTTTTGAGAAAGATCATTTCTAAATTCTCTTGGGAGAGTTGCTTGGTTACAGAATGTTTTCTGTTATTTTCCCCATAGTTACGTTTTCACCCATGGGTGTATAAACGTTGTGTTCTGCATCTTCCATCTGATGTTCTGCAGATTCTCCCCTGGGAGTCTCTGTCTTGCATCAGATAGAGTGTAATTTTTATGACTGATTTCGGGCCAGTTTTGTCAGTGCCTGGAGTCATGTTTTCTGGTGTTTTTACACTGTTTGTTTACATTGGCAACAGTCTCTTTTGAGGGGGGCTGTTTGCCTTTGGAGTAGTTTATCTCACTATAGGATACATTTTTATTATCCGTAAGTGTTGCATTAATTATTTAATATAAATTTAAAAGTTTTGACCACACTTAGCCATCGGATCCATTGGGGCTCAACGTTACTTTTCAGAAACTTGGGCTTCTCTGAAAAAATATTTTTCAAAAATTATTTTGATTTTCAATTATTTTTTCATTATTAATGGATCATGTTATTATGTATCTTTGTGTCAGGGGTTTGTGTGAGTAACTAGGACTTGTTGTTGACTTTTCACAATGGAAGGATATTGTTCAAATTGTAATAGGAAGAAATCTTCCTCTGACTTTCATGATCATTGCATTAATTGTAGTCAGTGTTCTCGCACTAATCCCTGTTCTATATGTCAATATTGGGATGACAAACATTGGAAACGTGTGTCACGATATGTTGTTAGTGGAGAAAGGGCTATGCCGGCTCTTTCTCCGCAGGGTCACTCTACTCTATCAGTTTCTATTTCAGAGGAACAAGAACAGGGTGATGTTTCCATGTTATCTTCCGCAAGTGCGCTTCCGTCGTCACAAATGAATACAGAGCTAGCGGCAAAAGTGCTCATGGAGATTAAACAAATGTCGTCCGCTAGCTCGCCCGGTGTAGCGTCCATTCACAGAATGGTTCGGCAGCCGGGTTCGTCCGAGGCGGTCCAGGAGGAAATGTTGGGTGATGCGAGCACTATAAACATTCAACGTGCACACCCAGTGACGGCGGATAGTAGGCGAGATCGGAGGAAGCCTTTGAGTCCGGTTCCTAGCTCGTCCAGGTCCAGCCGGGCCGCGAGCGAGAGAGGCCCCTCTCTCGTACAACAACATCTGGGACCAGATGTTGTGGTACAAAATGTGTCGCAAGCGGAGCACACGTCCGTCGCTCGGGACGCTCCGTTGTATAGGCAGTCCGCGGAGACTGCTCAGGCTTCTTCCTCTCGTCAGCGCACACGACCGCACCTTGGCTACGTGACCGCCGATATTTTACCAGCTTTGCCGATCAGGGATTCTTCGACGACCAGGTCACACCATCCGGTAGCCAGGGACACGAGGCCGATGGACTCCGGACGTTCGCATAGGAAGAGTATGCGGGAGTCATCAGATGCGGAGCTGCCCTCGGCGAAGCAGCGAAAGACTGCGCCTCCGCAGGCCTCGATGTCGGACGTACTTGTGCAGATAGCACAACTTATCGCAGCATCCCAGCAACCGACAGAAACGGTGTCGGATGGGGAATTATCCGACGGCGCTGGGTCGGTACGCTCCGCCGAAGCATCGGGGGCGGACGACCGGGAGCATCATGAGGTCTGACCGGAAGCATCATGAGGTCCGACCGGATGGTGAAAGGGATATGGATGATTTGGAGCTATCCCTTTTGGAACAACATAAAGCTGCCGTGGACTTCATCCGGCACTTTCTCCCTCAAGTTGTTCCGTCGGGCCAGACTGCTGCGGTTCCGGACAAGAGAATTATAGCGTCATTGGACTCTGATTTCTTTGAGCGGTTCAGGGACATCGCTCCCAAGTTTCCGTCTCAGTCCAATAATGTTGCAAGAACATTTGAATTATTGAACGACGCTATATTCAAACTTGCTTCCAAATCGGGAAAAGCAGGTTTCTTGTCCGCCAATACTCTCAACCTGCCTTTCATTAATGCAAGGAATAAATTCGACACGGCAGGACAGGGTATCCCGAGAGTTCCTGTGCGTATGGACGACAAGGCGGAAGACTTAGAACTATCATTACTGTCGTCAGCGTCTATTCCAACCGAGGTGTTGGAAACAACTATTTCGTCTAACAGAGCCAGTTTAGATGCCTTATCTTACGCAGATCACCTTACTAAGGCGTTATCACTGCGCCTTCAAGGGAAAGAATTTCAGGATATACAATCCTCTTTAAGACTTCTTTCAAGGGCAGTAGCTTATTCCACGTGTAACTCCGCCCTTTCAGTGGCAAACCTGGAGTTGGTTAGACGTGACGCAGCCCTAGCTACATCCACACTCGTGGATACTAAGGTGAAGAACTCTCTCAGAGTCGCTTCGGTCTCCGGAGAACTTCTCTTTGACGGCAAGCTTTCTGCAATTTACGATAAAATTACAAAGAAAGCTTCGGATTCTCTGCTGTTCAAATCTGCTTCTAAGAAGTCGGACACGGCAGATAAGAGTAAGACAGGCACTTCTGGGTCTAATGCGCCCAAGAGAGGTTCCTATAGAGGTTCTGGTGCGTCCTCTTGGTCTTATTCAAAAGACCGTCAAGGTAGCGACTCACGTCCGGGACGTCCTTCGGGCCGGGACAACCGGTCAGATGCCCCAAGGTCGACGGGACGAGGTGCGGGTCGTGGAGGACGTGGTTTCTCCTACCGCAGGCCTCGCAGGTCCAGGAGGTGATGGCTTCAACCTCTATCGCGTACCGGTTGGCGGAAGGTTGTCGAGTTTTTCACAAGAGTGGGCGTTGATTACGGACGACCCTTGGGTGAGAGGGGTGATTTCGGAAGGTCTAAAGATATCCTTCAAACAAAAGCCTCCATTAACTCGAAGTCCAAATGGACTCAACTTCCATCAAATCCGCAGAAAAGAGACGCTCTATTATCAGAGGTGAAGTCTCTTTTAATGAAAAACGCGGTAGAGGTCGTAGAAAACCAGGAGACTCCGGGATTCTACAGCCATCTGTTTCTGGTTCCGAAACCAGACGGCTCGTTCCGTCCAGTCATAGATTTGAGCTGGATAAACAAGCTGATCATCGCTCCGAAGTTTTATATGGAGACGATTCGATCGGTCAGAGCGAGTATTCGGGTGAACGATTATGCAACGAGCATAGATCTCAAAGATGCGTACTTTCACGTCATGGTACATCCGACATTCAGAAAGTATCTACGCTTCGCAGTCCTAGGAGTGGTGTATCAATTCCGGGCGATGTGCTTCGGATTGAATCTAGCACCCTGGGCTTTCACTCGGGAAATGAACTCGGTAATGATGTATTTCCGAGCTCATTCGTCTGCGATAACGTCGGCCTACCTGGACGACATTCTTCAGAGGTACGGCAACGAGTTAACGCTTCAGAACAATGTGCAGAATCTACTTCTATTGCTCCGACGTCTAGGTTTTATAATAAACGAGGAGAAGTCGGATCTGGTGCCGTCCAAGTCATTCACACATCTGGGAATGAGCTTCGAGACGCACAACAATCTCGTTCGTCTGCCGTTAACCAGAGCGAAATTAGTCAGTTGTTACGCTCGCTATTGTCTGCACGCAGACAAAGTCACAGCGAGAGAATTTATGAGACTGATAGGTCTGTGCGGAGCCGCTGCGGATCTCATTCCGATGGGGCGGTTACGCACATGTCCTCTCCAAATTTTCTTGACTCAGAATTGGAGTGTGAAAATTCATACGCTCGACATAGACGTTCTCTTGTCAGATCAAGTGAAACGAGAGATTCAGACTTGGGCAAACATTCAGTGGTTAACTCAGGGAGTTCCGCTGCAGTTGCCGGATCCCAGTTTTACCATTATGACGGATGCCAGTCAAACAGGTTGGGGTGCATCATTGATCCCAACGGATTCGAGATGCCAGGGTCTTTGAGATCCGCAATTCCTGGGCAAGCACATAAACATCAAGGAAATGATGTCAATTTGGCTTGCGTTACGTCATTGGATGGACATTATTCACAATGCTCATGTCCAAATCCTGTCCGACAATACGACAGTAGTGGCGTATATACGGAATCAGGGAGGCATTCTTTCAGTTCCGTTGTTCAATCTAATGGAAAGAATCCTTCTGTTTGCTCTAGAACATCGGGTTCTTCTTTCGGTCCGTCATATACCGGGTCGTCTGAATGTACTAGCAGACTCCCTTTCACGAAAGGGTCGCTTGTTGCCGTCGGAGTGGACTCTCAACAAACAAGTATTCAATCAGATTTGCTACCAATGGGAATGGCCAATGATAGACTTATTTGCGACACATCTCAACAATCAGTTGCAGACGTATGTGTCTCCATGTCCGGATCCAAAAGCATTTGCAGTAGACGCTAAGTCGATCCCTTGGGACGGAATGATAGGATATGCGTATCCTCCCGCGCCGTTAATTCAGCAAGTATTGCTAAAGATAAAACAATCTCAATGCAAGATTCTGTTGGTAGCATCTCTGTCTCCACAGAGACCGTGGATAAATCTACTCAGGTGTCTGTTGTGGGACCTACCGCGAAAGCTTTCTCCACGGGAGGATCTTCTTTCGCAGGGGAAATCGCGTCAACTCCATCACAACCCGCAAGGTCTCAACCTTCACGTTTTTCCGTTGTGCGGTCCTTCTTGCATGGCAAGCACTTTACAGGACGAGCAGTGGACGTGATTTCTAACTGTAGGAGGACCTCCTCTTCGCTAAACTATGCGGCTAAGTGGAAGGTTTTTCGTCGTTGGTGTAGGGATCATTCTGTGGATATTTTTGATCCCTCTATACCAGACATTGCAAACTTTCTAGTATACTTGTTTGACGAAATCAAACTGCAGCCTGTTACTATTAAGGGTTATAGGTCTATGTTATCTGATACCTATGCACATCATGATAGTTTACAAATTGGATCTAATGTCTCTTTATCTAAGTTGGTAAGAAACTTCTCGATAAATAGACCCAGAACTCTTAGGTTAATTCCTAAATGGAATTTAGCTTGGGTTCTTCTTAAACTGAAGGAAAAGCCATTTGAACCTCTTGGGACAGTAGATTTCAAATTCTTATCTTATAAGACAGCTTTTCTCTTAGCTTTCTCTTCTGCTAGAAGAGTCAGTGAGCTTCATGCACTGTCGGTGGATGATTCTCATTATCGTAGTGTTGGGAACACTATCACCTTCACTACTAATGTGGGTTTTTTAGCTAAGAATCAGGCTCCTAATAAATATCCGGAACCTATTGTTATTAAGGCTCTTCCGTCTTCAGATGGGCATAGGCCTTTACTCTGTCCTGTTAGAGCGTTACGTATCTATAAACAGAGATCTCAGTTTATCAGAAAGGGACGAAAACGTTTCTTTCTGTCTCTGATGCCTAATAGAAAGGACATTTCGGTCCATTCTATTGCTAGATGGATTCAGTTAACTATCCGTACTGCTTATGAGAATTTATCTTCTTCTCAGCAGTCTGTGCTTAAGATTTCGGCTCATGAAGTAAGAGCTCTTGCTACTTCTTGGGCTTACGCTAATAGTATTGCTATTACAGATTTAATGAAGGCTGCTTATTGGTCTCAGCCATCCACATTCACAAATTTTTATCTCAGAAATATTGAGTCCATTTCTGGAGACCTGCATTGTTTAGGTCCGTTATCTGTTGCTCAGAATGTCGTCCACTAAACAGTTGCAACTATAGTTATGCAGGCTTTCTGTTCCAGCAGTGACTCCGTCCGGCTGCCCTCTTCGATCTGGGCTATTTGACCCAGGGCAAGGGGAGGGGGGGGGGAGGGTGTTCCCTTAGGTCACCTGCTTTATAGTGAAAAGCAAGGGAATGCCTCCTCCGAAGTCAGTATTTCTGAGTCGTTTCCGGGATGGTTTTAAAGTGTAATACTAATGTTAAAATTCATTCATGTCATATTTTTAAAGTGTAGCTCGGTGTGAAGCATTTGTATATGTCAAGTGTCAAACGGGCGTTAATATACAATCCTCGGACACTTTTAAAGAATATAAAGAGTCTCAATTCTCTGATCTAACTTTATTTATTGGCTTACTTTAAAACTAATTAGTATAAAGGGTTATACTGGATGTTAATAGAGAACATGAATGTTATTGTGCTCAATTATGAAGGGTATTGTATCTTTCTAATTTAACATAAAATAAGAAAGATACATGTAAAGCCTAATACTCCTTTTCTCCTTGAGGGGTTGCCTCTATATTATATAGTTGAGCTTATTGGATTTTCCTCTATATCCTAGGCCCTCCAGCCTTTTTACTATTCAGCTAAGTCTGGGTCATTGGTACAGTATAAAAATGTTAAAAAATTTATAGTAATTTATATATTTTTTATACTTACCAATGACCCAGACGGGGATGGCCCTCCCAGGAGTTGGGAACTCTTACCTCCCCGCTGAGTACATAGTGCTGACCAGGCACTGCCAGTAAGAATGATAATTGGCGCCAATTTCGGAACGTCCTTGACACTGCGCATGCACAGTAAGGGCAAAGTATGGAGGTCCTATAGGACATGATTTCTTTTGGTTTTAGATGCAAATTTTGGGGATTGGGGGGCGAAATTTGTGTTTGGCCCTGGATTTTTTAGAGTTAGCACCAGCTAAGCCTGGGTCATTGGTAAGTATAAAAAATATATAAATTACTATAAATTTTTTAACTTTTTTCATTTTTTGTCTCAAAAACATAGGTTATGACCTCTCATTGGAATGAGCTTGAGAAGATCGTTCCAATGAGGGGTCGTAACCAATGTTTTTGAGACAAAAAATGAAAAAAATAATAAAAATTAATTGGCGATTTTTGTCAATAGCGCTGGCCCGTTTTGGGCATTATGTTGGGTAAAGGGTTAAAGACCTATTTCGGACCTTTGTGATCTCGGAGCATTTGCCGTAACCATACCATCTTTAGGAGGTCCTGATGACAATTGACGAAACACCTGGGCAGTGATTTCTAGTCAGGCCTTTGCTGATTGAAATGCAGCCAAGACTTGACTAGAAATCACTGCTAAGCAGTTGGACATGTACAGGTTGTATCTAGTTGGAATTCAGGACAGTTGCCCAGTCCATTGAGGGTTAACAAAGCTGAAAGGAAAATCAGTCACTACTTTCATGAAAATGAACCTTTCAGCTGTTATCAAGTCTCAACAGGGACTTATAAATAGCGAATACAGTAGAATCCTCTTAATTGAATATCCATTTTGCCAGTGAAAATTATTCAATTAACAGGAGTATACAATTAACAGGGATTTGGTCAGTTTCCTGTGTTCTGGTGTAAACTGAGCATTTGTTCTATTATATCTTGTTTGACAGAGCTCATAGACCTCTGTCAAACAAGATATAATAGAATAAATGCCAGTACTGGATGTAGTGAGGCCAAAAAGGTTGATAAATAAGGGGAATTTAGTGTGTGTCACAGTAATTTTTTCAACATATTACAAAAATTTATATACAATTAACAGGAGTTTACTCTTCAACCCATATGCAATTAACAGATCAAATTTGTACTGAAGAGATGGTAAATGGTTTTGTGTTTGAAAATTATATTCAATTAACAGGGATATACAATTAAGAGATATCCAATTAAGTGGGCTCCACCGTATAGGAAAATTTGAAAATTCATGCGGTTTTGGTATTCAGCAGTTGGATCGGTTTGTTTTTTTTTGGTATGTCCATGATATCAGTATCGGTATTGGTTTGGTTTTTCAGTATATTGCCCATCTCTAATTTATTACCACACCTACTATGAAGTGTTTACTTCTGTTAGCCATCATAGTGTAGGTATGGATGGGGTTTTGTCAATATTTTACCATTTGTCTGCCAAAAATTACTTAGTTTCTAGTCATAAGAATTTCTGTTTTGCTCAGCTGTTGTATATTTTGTGAGAGTTTATGCATTGTGCATAAGCATGTGACCTTGAACACCAGTTAACAATAATAAGGCCCCACAAAGTAGATCTTCTGTTTCTCAGGCCATTATTTGTAAAACTGCATGCGGGTGAGCATTTTTTATTTTATTTCTGTAATTATTCTGCCATCAAAAGTTCATATTCTTGGTTTATGTTTTAGGCCTCATAATCTACGGAAAAGCATGGGTAGTGGTGTATTTTGTCCCTTGAGAGCAAGAAGGCTTTGCAGTGCTAAAGCATTGCAAAGCCTTTTTGCACTCAAGGGACAAATTTATCATTTTTTTTAACTTGGGTAAAATATCAGACATAAACCATTTAATTTTTATTTTTTTAAAGTTTACATTGGTTATAAAAAGAGAGCATCCGGCAGCCAAAAGGACCATGTGGGAGGGCCTGAGAAACAGATTTTCAATTTTTTTAGGCCTAATAGTAAGAGTTTATGTTTAACTCAGTTATTTTGAATCCCATACCAGCGAAGTTTTCATACTGCAGTTACAGAACAGTCGCCATGAATTGGTCATAATCCATGCATGTGCAGTGATGTCCACGGAGGCATTCACCAGGTAATAAATATCATCATCAGCAAAATTTTAATTAATGAAGAGCCAGGGTTGTACTCAGTGCTTCATTAATTAAATACTTGATGAAGTTTCCTATAATTAGTGTTTGGAGTCTAATATTATTGCATCTGTGGAAATATTGCCCATCTATGGAATGTGACCAGTCCATGGAGGCTGCACTGTATGTATTATTTCAGACTTTCCCAACACTATTTAACCCTTTAACTTATGAATCGCCCGCATCCTCCTGCAAAATTTGCAAATTGAGCAGCTGAAAAAAATAAGCTAAAAAAAAATATTTCAGCAAAACCATATCATGTGACCCCCTCGTTGCAACGAGCTTGATGAGCTTGTTCCAGTGAGGGGTCACATGATATGGTTTTGTTGAAATTTTTCGAAAAATTAGAAAAAAATAGTAATTAAAATAATAAAATTTTTATACTGTACCAATGACCCAGACTTAGCCGGTGCAAACTCATTAAATTCAGGGCCAAACCAAATTTTGCCCCCCCAGTCCCCCAAATTTGCATCAAAAACCAAAAATTAGATGTCCAGGTGGGTCCTCCATACTTTAACTGTACTGCGCATGGGCAGTGTCAAGGAGGTCTCGAAATTCCCGCCAAAATGTCATTCTTTATTTGGCCCTGTAAACAGTGTCACATCACATATTTGTGCTGTAAATCTCAGTTTTAATGATGCCAGACACATAATTATGAGAGAAATGGTGGATAGGAAGTGCATTTAGGATGAGGAGAGGAGAAAAACAGTGGTTTCCAATGTTCAGGGCTGTAACTTAAAAATTATTTATAACAAGTTAGTCATGTTGCCTATTTTCGAGGCATAGCCCTGCTGTTGTCATTCTTGTCATGAATGTTCCATTGTTTGTTCAGTGTTTCCTCTCTCCCTTTCCTTCATTCCCCCCTTGCCATTCTCCCATGCTTTTGGCTTATTTTTGTAATTTTTATTACTAAACATTGTTTTTGGAGTTTTGACTTGGAAACAGAATTTTTTCTGTTCTGTCCCCATGTTTACGTCCTCACCCTAGGGGTGTTTAGGCGTTTTAGGTCTGCATCTACCATATGATGCTCTCCAGTCTCTTCTGGGGAAGGCTCTGTTTAGCATCAGATAGTGTTTAAATTGGACACTGATTACTGGGCCATGTTTTCCAGTGCCTGATGTCAGTTTTCTGGTTTGTTTACACTGTTTGTTTATGTTGACAACGGTTACTTCTGATAAGTGATTCCTTGTCTTCTGCCTTGATTATTCATAAAAAGATACATTAATATTGTCCGTAAGTGTTGCATTAATTTTTTAAGAATGATTTAAAATTTTTGTCCACACTTAGGCTTTTTTGGGATCCATTTGGGCTCTGGGTTCCCTTTGGGAACTTGGGCTCTTCTGAAAAAATTTGTACAAAAAATTTTTTTTTCTTTTTGAATTGTTTTTGCATATTATTATAATGGATTTTTATACCATGTATCTTTGTTTGCAAGGTTTATTGCGGGTACTATGATTGATTATTTTTACAATGAAAGATTATTGTTCAAATTGTAATGGAAGGAAATCTTCCTCTGATTCTCATGATTTCTGCATTAATTGTAGTCAGTGTACCCGCACTAAGCCTTGTGCTATATGTAGCAATTGGGATGACAAACGTTGGACACGTGTGTCAAGGTATATTGTTAGTGGGGAGCAGGACATGCCGGTCCTCTCTCCGCAAGGTCACTCAAGTTTTTCACTCTCTTTTTCAGAGGAACAAGAATTGGGTGATGTTTCCGTGATGTCGTCTTCCAGTGCGCATCCGTCGTCACAATCCAGAGAAGAGCTAGTGGCAAAAGTGCTCATGGATATAAGGCAATTGCCTAAGAGGCCCCTAGTAGGGTCGACGGCGTTGGTGTCTACGTCCGCTAGCTCGCCCTGTGTCGCGTCCATTTACCGAATGGTACAGCACCCGGGTTCGTCCGTTGCGGTCCAGGAAAGAATTAAGGGTGTTGCGAGCACTATAAACATTCCCCAGGCACACCCAGTGACGACGGATCTTGGTTTAGGATGGAAGAAGCCTTTGGGTTCGGTCCCTAGCTCATCCAGCTCTGCACGGGCTGCGAGCGAGAGAGGTCTCTCTCTTCTCTCTCGTACAACAACATCACGGACCGGATGTTGTTGTACAGTACAAAACGTTCCTCAGTCGGAGCTTACGTCCACCCCTCTGGTGTATAAACAGTCCGGAGAGGCTTATCAAGGGCTTCTTCCTCCTCACGTCAGCGCACTCGACCGCACCTTGGCTATGTGACCGCCGATATCCAGCCGGCATCGCCTTCCAGAGATTCCTCGACAGCCAGGCCACGCCATCCGATAGCCAAGGATTCGAGGCCACTATCTGGACGTTTGCATAAGAGAAGTATGCAAGAGACAACATCCACTGAGCTTCCTGCGGCTAAATCACGCAAGACCATGGCTCCGCAGGCCTCGTTAATGGACGTGCTATCGCAGATAGCACAAATCATAGCAGCATCCGGCAGAAGCCCTATCAGAGCAGGAAGAATCTGATGATGCTGGGTCGGTATGTTTCGCAGCTGGATCGGGAGCGGACGACCGTGATATCCAGGAGGTCCGTCAGGATAGCGAAAGGGATATGGATGAATTGGAGTTCTCCCTTTCGGAACAACACAAAATCGCCGTCGAGTTAATCCGGCATTTTCTTCCTGATGTTGTTTCAGCGGACCAGGATGCTGCTCAGCCTGATAGGAGGCTTATAGCGCCACTGGACACCAAATTTTTTAATCGGTTTAAGGACACCGCCCCAGAGTTTCACGGACATTTGAACTTTTGAATGACGCTATCAATAAACTTGCTGGTAAATCCGGCAAGTCAGCCTTCCTATCGGCTAATGCTCTTAATCTGCCTTTCATTAATGCTAGGAATGGATTTGAAACGGCAGGACAGGGCGTTCAGAGAGTTCCTCTGTGTCTAGACGACCAGGCTGAAGACCTTGAATTATCCATGCCATCGTCTATGTCTATTCATAGCTCTACCTTGAAAACTACAATATCTTCGAATAGAGCATATTTAGACGCACTCTCGTACGCAGATCACCTTACCAGAGCATTGTCGTTACGCCTTGAAGGGCAAGAATTTCAGGACGTTCAAACGTCTCTGAGAGTTCTGTCAAGGGCTATTGCCTATTCTACATACAACTCCGCCCTTTCAGTGGCTAATCTGGAGTTGGTTAGACGTGACGGAACCCTAGCTACATCCACGAGAGTGGATAGTAAGGTGAAAAACTCTCTTAGAGTCGCTCCGGTCTCCGGAGAGCTTCTCTTTGACGGCAAGCTTTCTGCTATTTACGATAAGTTAACTAAGAAAGCTTCAGACTCTTTGCTTTTTAAGTCCGCTTCTAATAAGTCGGAACCAGCAGAAAAAAAGTAGGCCTGGATCTTCTGGGATGAGCACGTCCAGGGGAAGTTCCTTTAGAGGTGCGTACGCACCCTCTAGGCCTTATTTGCGAGACCGTCAAGGCAGCGACTCTAGCAGGGGCCATAACGCTGGCCGTAATAATAGGTCAGATGCCCCTAGGTCGACGATGCGAGGTGCGGGTCAGGGAGGATGTGGTTTCTCCTTCTGCAAGCCTCGCAGGTCCAGGAAGTGATGGTGTAGACCTCTGTCACGTTCCTATGGGCGGAAGGTTGTCGAGTTATTTACTAAATTGGGAATTGATTACGGAGGACCCTTGGGTTCGAAGGGTAATTGCGGAAGGACTGAAACTGTTCTTCAAAGGAAAGCCTCCATTAACTCGAAATCCAAGATGGACTCAACTTCCGTCGAATATTCTAAAAAGAGACGCTCTTCTTTCAGAAGTTCAGTCTCTTTTACTGAAGAACGCGATAGAGGTCGTAGAAAACCAGGAATCTACAGGTTTCTACAGCCATCTGTTTCTGGTTCCCAAACCAGACGGCTCGTTCCGACCAGTAATAGATTTAAGCTGGATAAACAAGCTGATTGTGGCTCAAAAATTTTATATGGAGACCATTCGATCGGTCAGAACGAGCATTCGAGTGAACGACTATGCTGCGAGCATAGATCTCAAGGATGCATACTTTCTCGCAGTGACCAGCCGTGAGGGCAACTAGGGCGATTATGTCGCCCTTCTAAGCCCAAAGTCGCCTAGAAAAATAGTCGGGGCGATTACAAGTCGCCCTCTAAAAATTGGCCAAAATGAGGAAAGGCTGAACTGAGTGATGCAAGCTTTGCATGAAAACGATTATTTTCAAAAATCGAATGTGCTCGAGTGTGATAAATGGGCATTTTAATTCGTCAAATAAACGTCCATTTAATGAAATCACATGACAATCAATTGTCCATTGTCTCTTTTGGCGGATTTTTTTATTTCTATTTTGTTGCGTTTCAGTCGGAGCTTCAAATGTCGAAACGAAAATAGGTGACTTACGCGACTCAAGAAAATAACTGAGTTTGAAAGTAGGTTACGTCGCTTAGGATGCCGAAAATGTATACACAACGGATGTATTTTATAACACAGTATTTTTATTTCGTTTTGCTGACGACTGTTAACTGTTGGGCCATCTATTCCCACAAAAACACGAATGGAATTGAAACACATGAAAAAAGCTTTAGTGATGACAAGAAAAGCTTTGTACAGGACACAAGAGTGCATGTGGACGATCTTGAAAAAGGGTCCTCCTAAACATCGGAATGACACGAAATGATGCGGAATGACACCAGAATGCCATAAAAATGATGTGGAATGACATTTCTTTTACAAAATACTCGACCCCAGAATGTATTTTGTTTATTAACTAACAAAGTAGCTCCCAAGCAATCTTCTTACATCTGGTCCTGTTCACACTTTCAGACTTAGGAAATTATTAGCTTAGTAGACTTTGGTGAAAGACAACCACAGGAGGGTGCTGGGGGATTGGCATGAAGAAGAGGGGAGGGGGTCATGAAGGAGAGGGTAGCAGTGGGGGATTTTCAGTCAATAATTACTTTGTGATTTTTTAACCTGGCATAGATGCCTCATAGACAACTGGACCTGGATTATTGGGACATTAATGGAATATGAAGGGGCAGCGGGGGTGGTACATGAATATTCTTAATATTTTTATACTGTACCAATGACCCAGACTTAGCTGGTGCTAACTCTAACAAAACCAGGGCCAAACACAAATTTTGCCCCCCAATCCCCAAAATTTGCATCCAAAACCAAAAGAAATCATGTCCTATAGGACCTCCATACTTCGCCCCCACTGCGCATGCGCAGTGTCAAGGACGTTCCAAAATTGGCGCCAATTATCATTCTCTGTTTGGCCCTTCATCAGTCAGTCAACATCTCACTGATCTTTGTGCTTGTAAATCTCAGTTTAAAGGATGCCAGACACGTAATTATTGGAGAAATGGTGATTCTAAGGAGGATATAGAAGGAGGAGAGGAAAAAGGAGTGACAAAAAATAATCAGGGCTGTACTTAAAATTTTTTATGAAATTATGTTAAGTTGCCTATATTTTTATACTGTACCAATGACCCAGACTTAGCTGGTGCTAACTCTAACAAAACCAGGGCCAAACACAAATTTTGCCCCCCAATCCCCAAAATTTGCATCCAAAACAAAAAGAAATCATGTCCTAAAGGACCTCCATACTACGCCTCTACTGCGCATGCGCAGTGACGCAGACGTCCCGAAATTGGCGCCAATTATCATTCTCTGTTTGGCCCTTCATCAGTCAACATCTCACTGATCTTTGTGCTTGTAAATCTCAGTTTAAAGGATGCCAGACACGTAATTTTTGGAGAAAATGTGATTCTAAGGAGGATAGAAGGAGGAGAGGAAAAAGAAGTGACAAAAAATAATCAGGGCTGTACTTAAAATTTTTTGATGAAATTATGTTAAGTTGCCTATTTTCGAGGCATGGGCCTCTTGTTGTCATTCTTGCTAAATGTTGCACTGCTTATTCAGTGCTTCCTCTCCCCTAGCCTTCTAAAGTCCCCCCTTGCAATTCTCCCATGCTTTTGGCATATTTTTGAGAAATTTCATTTCTAAAATTTCCTGGGAGAGTTGCTTGGTTACAGAATGTTTTCTGTTATTTTCCCCATAGTTACGTTTTCACCCATGGGTGTATAACGTTTGTGTTCTGCATCTTCCATCTGATGTTCTGCAGATTCTCCCCTGGGAGTCTCTGTTTTGCATCAGATAGAGTGTAATTTGATGACTGATTCCGGGCCAGTTTTTTCAGTGCCTGGAGTCATGTTTTCTGGTGTTTTTACACTGTTTGTTTACATTGGCAACAGCCTTTTTTGAGGGGGGCTGTTTGCCTTTGCTGTAGTTTATCTTACTATAAGATACATTTATATTATCCGTAAGTGTCTCATTAATTATTTAATATAAATTTAAAATTTTTGACCACACTTTGCCATCGGATCCATCGGGGCTCAACGTTACTTTTCAGCAACTTGGGCTTCGCTGAAAAAATATTTTTTCAAAATTATTTTGATTTGCAATTGTTTTTTCATTTATTAATGGATCATGTTATTATGTATCTTTGTGTCAGGGGTTTTTGCGAGTAACTAGGACTTATTGTTGTTCTTTCACAATGAATGGACGTTGTTCAAATTGTAATAGGAAGAAATCTTCCTCTGACTTTCATGATCATTGTATTAATTGTAGTCAGTGTTCTCGCATTAATCCCTGTCCTATATGTGAATATTGAGATGAGAAACATTGGAAACGTGTGTCACGATATGTTGTTTCTGGAGAAAGGGCGATGCCGGCTCTTTCTCCGCAAGGTCACTCTACTCTCTCAGTTTCTATTTCAGAGGAACCAGAACAGGGTGATGTTTCCATGTTATCTTCTACAAGTGTGCGTCCGTCGTCACAAATGAATTCAGAGCTAGCGGCAAAAGTGCTCATGGAGATTAGACAAATGTCGTCCGCTAGCTCGCCCGGTGTAGCGTCCATTCACTGAATGGTTCGGCAGCCGGGTTCGTCCGATGCGGTCCAAGAGGAAGTTTTGGGTGATGCGAGCACTATAAACATAATAGATGCACACCCAGTGACGGCGGATAGTAAGCGAGAACGGAGGAAGCCTTTGAGTCCGGTTCCTAGCTCGTCCAGGTCCAGCCGGGCCGCGAGCGAGAGAGGCCCCTCTCTCGTACAACAACATCTGGGACCAGATGTTGTGGTACAAAATGTGTCTTTAGCGGAGCATACGTCCGTCGCTCGGGACGCTCCGTTGTATAAGCAGTCCGCAGAGACTGTTAAGGCTTCCTCTTCACGTCAGCGCACACGACCGCACCTTGGCTGCGTGACCGCCGATATATTACCAGCTTCGCCGATCAAGGATTCTTCGGCGACCAGGTCACACCATCCGGCAGCCAGGGATTCGAGACCGATGGACTCAGGACGTTCGCATAGGAAAAGTATGCGGGAGCCATCTGATGCGGAGCTGCCCTCGGCGAAGCAGCGAAAGACTGCGCCTCCGCAGGTCTCGACGCCGGACATTCTTGTGCAGATAGCACAGCTTATCGCAGCATCCCAGCAGCCGACAGAAACGGTGTCAGATCGAGAATTATCCGACGGCGATGGGTCAGTACGCTCCGCCGAAGCATCGGGGGCAGACGACCGGGAACATCATGAGGTCCGACCGGATGGTGAAAGGGATACGGATGACTTGGAGCTATCCCTTTCGGAACAACATAAAGCTGCCGTGGACTTCATTCGGCACTTTCTCCCTCAAGTTGTTCCGTCGGGCCAGACTGCTGCGGTTCCGGACAAGAGAATTATAGC
The DNA here is from genome assembly GCA_031216915.1 of Pictodentalium vernedei. Taxonomy (NCBI): domain Eukaryota; kingdom Metazoa; phylum Mollusca; class Scaphopoda; order Dentaliida; family Dentaliidae; genus Pictodentalium; species Pictodentalium vernedei. The sequence continues at coordinate 79,564,049 of CM062295.1, forward strand.
GTCATTGGACTCTGAATTTTTTGAGCGGTTCAGGGACATCGCTCCCGAGTTTCCGTCGCAGTCCAATAATGTTGCAAGAACATTTGAATAATTGAACGATGCTATATTTAAACTTGCTTCCAGGATGGGGAAAGCAGGTTTCTTGTCCTCTAATACTCTCAACCTGCCTTTCATTAATGCAAGGAATAAATTCGATACGGCAGGACAGGGTATCGAGAGTTCCTCTGCGTATGGACGACGAGGCGGAAGACTTGTAGCTATCATTTCCGTCGTCAGCTTCTATTCCAACCGCGGTGTTGGAAACAGCTATTGCGTCATCATCTTACTAAGGCGTTATCACTGCGCCTTCAGGGGAAAGAGTTTCAGGATATACAATCCTCTTTAAGACTTCTTTCAAGGGCAGTAGCTTATTCCACGTGTAACTCCGCCCTTTCAGTGGCAAATCTGGAGTTGGTTAGACGTGACGCAGCCCTAGCTACATCCACACTAGTGGATTCTAAGGTGAAGAACTCTCTTAGAGTCGCTTCGGTCTCAGGAGAACTTCTCTTTGACGGCAAGCTTTCCGCTATTTATGATAAAATTACAAAGAAAGCTAAGGATTCTCTGTTGTTCAAATCTGCTCCTAAGAAGTCGGATACAGCAGACACGAATAAGACAGGCACTTCTGGGTCTAATGCGCCCAAGAGAGGTTCCTATAGAGGTTCCGGTGCGTCCTCTTGGTCTTATTCGAGAGACCGTCAGGATAGCGACTCTCGTTCGGGACGTCCTTCAGGCCGGGGCAATCGGTCGGACGCCCCGAGGTTGACGGGGCGAGGTGCGGGCCGTGGAAGACGTGGTTTCTCCTACCGCAGGCCTCGCAGGTCCAGGAGGTGATGGCTTAAACTCTATCGCGTTCCGGTTGGCGGAAGGTTGTCGAGCTTTTCACAAGAATGGGCGTCGATTACGGACGACCCTTGGGTGAGAGGAGTGACTTTGGAAGGTCTAAAGATATCCTTCAAACGAAAGCCTCCATTAACTCGAAGTCCAAAGTGGACTCATCTTCCGTCAAATCCGCAGAAAAGAGACATCATGATAGTTTACAAATTGGATCTAATGTATCAGAGGTGCAGTCTCTTTTAATGAAGAACGCGGTAGAGGTCGTAGAAAACCAGGAATCTCCGGGATTCTACAGCCATCTGTTTCTGGTTCCGAAACCAGACGGCTCGTTCCGTCCAGTCATAGATTTGAGCTGGATAAACAAGCTGATCGTCGCTCCGAAGTTTTATATGGAGATGATTCGATCGGTCAGAGCGAGTATTCGGGTGAACGATAGATCTCAAAGATGCGTACTTTCACATCATGGTACATCCGACATTCCGAAAGTATCTACGCTTCGCAGTCCTAGGAGTGGTGTATCAATTCCGGGCGATGTGCTTCGGATTGAATCTAGCACCCTGGGCTTTCACTCGGGTAATGAACTCGGTAATGATCTACTTCCGAGCTCATTCGTCTGCGGTAACGCCGGCCTACCTGGACGACATTCTTCAGAGGTACGGCAACGAGTTAACGCTTCAGAACGATGTTCAGAATCTTCTTCTATTGCTCCGACGTCTCGGTTTTATAGTAAACGAGGAGAAGTCGGATCTGGTGCCGTCCAAGTCATTCACTCATCTGGGAATGAGCTTCGAGACGCACAACAATCTCGTTCGTCTGCCGTTAACCAGAGCGAAATTAGTCAGTTGTTACGCTCGCTATTGTCTGCATGCAGACAAAGTCACGGTGAGAGAATTTATGAGACTGATAGGTCTGTGCGGAGCCGCCGCGGATCTCATTCCGATGGGGCGGTTACGCACACGTCCTCTTCAAATTTTCTTGACTCAGAATTGGAGTGTGAAAATTCATTCGCTCGATGTAGTCGTTCTCTTGTCAGATCAAGTGAAACAAGAGATTCAGACTTGGGCAAACATTCAGTGGTTAACTCAGGGAGTTCCGCTGCAGTTGCCAGATCCGAGTTTTACCGTTATGACAGATGCCAGTCAAACAGGTTGGGGTGCATCATTAATCCCAACGGATTCAAGATGCCAGGGTCTTTGGGATCCGCAATTCCTGTGCAAGCACATAAACATCAAGGAAATGATGTCAATTTGGCTTGCGTTACGTCACTGGATGGACATTATTCACGATGCTCATGTCCAAATCCTATCCGACAATACGACAGTAGTGGCGTATATACGGAATCAGGGAGGCACTCATTCAGTTCCGTTGTTCAATCTAACGGAAAGAATCCTTCTGTTTGCGCTAGAACATCAGGTTCTTCTTTCGGTCCGTCACATACCGGGTCGTCTGAATGTGCTAGCAGACTCCCTTTCACGAAAGGGTCGCTTGTTGCCGTCGGAGTGGACTCTCAACAAACAAGTATTCAATCAGATTTGCTACCAATGGGAACGGCCAATGATAGACTTATTTGCGATACATCTCAACAATCAGTTGCAGACGTATGTGTCTCCGTGTCCAGATCCAAGAGCATTTGCAGTAGACGCTCTGTCGATCCCTTGGGACGGAATGATAGGATATGCGTATCCTCCAGCGCCGTTAATTCAGCAAGTATTGCTAAAGATAAAACAATCTCAATGCAAGATTCTGTTGGTAGCATCTCTGTCTCCACAGAGACCGTGGATAAATCTACTCAGGTGTCTGTTGTGGGACCTACCGCGAAAGCTTCCTCCACGGGAGGATCTTCTTTCGCAGGGGAAATCGCGTCAACTCCATCACAACCCGCAAGGTCTCAACCTTCACGTTTTTCCGTTGTGCGGTCCTTCTTGCATGGCAAGCACTTTACAGGACGAGCAGTGGACGCGATTTCTAACTGTAGGAGGACCTCCTCTTCGCTAAACTATGCGGCTAAGTGGAAGGTTTTTCGTCGTTGGTGTAGGGATCATTCTGTAGATATTTTCGATCCCTCTATACCAGACATTGCGAACTTTCTAGTATACTTGTTTGACGAAATCAAACTGCAGCCTGTTACTATTAAGGGTTATAGGTCTATGTTATCTGATACCTATGCACATCATGATAGTTTACAAATTGGATCTAATGTCTCTTTATCTAAGTTGGTTAGAAACTTCTCGATAAATAGACCCAGAACTCTTAGGTTAATTCCTAAATGGAATTTATCTTGGGTTCTTAAATTGAAGGAAAAGCCATTTGAACCTCTTGGGACAGTAGATTTCAAATTCTTATCTTATAAGACAGCTTTTCTCTTAGCTTTCTCTTCTGCTAGAAGAGTCAGTGAGCTTCATGCACTGTCGGTGGATGATTCTCACTATCGTAGTGTCGGGAACAGTATCACCTTCACTACTAATGTGGGTTTTTTAGCTAAGAATCAGGCTCCTAATAAATATCCGGAACCTATTGTTATTAAGGCTCTTCCGTCTTCAGACGGGCGTAGGCCTTTACTCTGTCCTGTTAGAGCATTACGTATCTATAAACAGAGATCTCAGTTTATCAGAAAGGGATGGAAACGTTTCTTTCTGTCTTTGATGCCTAATAGAAGGGACATTTCGGTCCATTCTATTGCTAGATGGATTCAATTAACTATCCGTACTGCTTATGAGAGTTTATCTTCTTCTCAGCAGTCTGTGCTTAAGATTTCCGCTCATGAAGTAAGAGCTCTTGCTACTTCTTGGGCTTATGCTAATAGTATTGCTATTACAGATTTAATGATGGCTGCTTATTGGTCTCAGCCATCCACATTCACGAATTTTTATCTCAGAAATATTGAGTCCATTTCTGGAGACCTGCATTGTTTAGGTCCGTTATCTGTTGCTCAGAATGTCGTCCACTAAACAGTTGCAACTATAGTTATGCAGGCTTTCTGTTCCGGCAGTGACTCCATCCGGCTGCCCTCTTCGCTCTGGGCTATTTGACCCAGGGCAAGGGGAAGGGGGGGAGGGGGGAGGGTGTTCCCTTAGGTCACCTGCTTTACAGTGAAAAGCAAGGGAATGCCTCCTCCAAAGTCAGTATTTCTGAGTCGTTTCCGGGATGGTTTTAAAGTGTAATATTAATGTTAAAATTCATTCATGTCATATTTTTAAAGTGTAGCTCGGTGTGAAGCATTTGTATATGTCAAGTGTCAAACGGGCTTTAATATACAATCCTCGGACACTTTTAAAAGATTATAAAGAGTCTCAATTCTCTGGACTAACTTTATTTATTGGCTTACTTTAAAAATAATTAGTATAAGGGTTATACTGGATGTTAATAGAGAACATGAATGTTATTGTGCTCAATTATAAAGGGTATTGTATCTTTCTAATTTAATATTAAATAAGAAAGATACATGTAAAGCCTAATACTCCTTTTCTCCTTAAGGGGTTGCCTCTATATTATATAGTTGAGCTTATTGGATTTTCCTCTATGTCCTAGGCCCTCCAGCCTTTTTACTATTCAGCTAAGTCTGGGTCATTGGTACAGTATAAAAATGTTAAAAAATTTATAGTAATTTATATATTTTTTATACTTACCAATGACCCAGACGGGGATGGCCCTCCCAGGAGTTGGGAACTCTTGCCTCCCCGCTGAGTACATAGCGCTGACCAGGCACTGCCAGTAAGAATGATAATTGGCGCCAATTTCGGAACGTCCTTGACACTGCGCATGCGCAGTAGGGGCAAAGTATGGAGGTCCTATAGGACATGATTTCTTATCAACCTACCTCAATTGTTTACAACAGGCTTGCACTACAGTGGAAGAACCTAACTCAGATAAAATACTCTCTATTTTAATCTTTCCCAAGATTTGGGAAAGAAAAGTGGTGTAAAAAACACCACGAAAAAATAAGCCAAAACTGGGCCGAGCGCCATTGGCGCACACCCAGTATGGGACGCTCTTCCATAGTACAAACCCATGACTTCCGTCACAGCGCGCAATGCATTAATTCGTCATTCTTTTTCTATCCGCGGCACGAGCAGGATGTGTTTCCGCCATATGCATTATGAAACAGTGATAATTCAACTCGTGGATAATGGTTTTCCTGTGACTGGAATTATGGATCTGAAGATCGTATAATAACAGGACTGTGTTTTATATATTCTCGTTTATATTTTCAACCACATTCTCATTGTTTATTAATTACTTTTCCGTTTTCGCGAATGTTTTGCGACATCGTGTCATCGCGATTCGACAATGAATTTTTTCGGTTGATAAAAAAATTTATTGGAGTCGGTGTCGGCCTTCTGGGTTCTGCCACCTTCTTTCGTAGCTGAGGGTGTTCTTCTACTTTCTGTTTCTGTTGAATTCACCTTTTTCTTCTACTGCTCTCACCTCTGTTCTTTCCAGTTCGGTTCCTTTAGGGCAATTCCTTTTGCCCTCGCCATCGGTGCGTTCTCATGTCCGTTTCGTCCGCACACGCGGGTGGTGTGGAATGCAGTCGTTTCGGGAGCCTCCCGACTCGACCACGTCTGATGTGAGTTTACCCCCTCCGTGGGGGATGTGCAGCTCCTCCCGCACCCGTGGGGGGGAGGGGGGGGCACTGTCGTTTCGGGGCCCCCCGACTCGACCACGTCTGGTGTGAGTTTGACCCCCTCCGTGGGGATGTGCAGCTCCTCCCGCTCCCGCGGGGGGTGGTGAACACTTTTGTTTCGGGTCGCCCGATTCGACCACGTCTGATGAGAATTGCTCCTCCTCCGTGGGGGATGTGCAGCTCCTCCCGCACCAGCGGGGGGTGGGGACCGCTTTCGTTTCGGGGCTTCCCGATTCGACCATGTCTGGTGAGAGTTATTCCCCTTCAGTGGGGAATGTGCAGTTTTTTACCGTGGTGGATACTGCGGGAGCTGTTTGTTTTCTGGTGTAGAGATGCCTGGTTCCGGGACTATGCGCCCTCTCCAGTCGACATCTGAGGCTGTCACTAGGGTTGTGACTCCTCCTTTGGAGGCCGAGCTTGGTGGCTCTCTCCGCTTTTCCGCCAGTTCCAACAGCTCCCGTCGTATCTGCTGCTACTGCTGTTCCGTCTACAACGTCATTGGGCACCGTTTTTAGCCAGCCTCGGCTTCTCCCTGCCAGGGTCTGCAGGGATGTCTGTAGTTTGGTTGTGGGGTTTCGGCCTCAGCCTTCCAAGACTTCCACGAAGTCAAATGGGGCTGCCGAGTGAACCCCATACTGTGTCCTCTGAGCACAGTAGTTTTATACCTGCAGTGGTCTGCTGCGGTGTCTGGTTGTGTAGACGTGGGGGTATCGGCCTCAGCCTTCCCTGACTTCAACTCGGCGAAGTTGGAAGTGGCTGCCGGCCGGACCCTCTCCTGTGGTCTCTGCGCCGTCGAGCACCACAGTTGTCTTTGGATTCGGTTGTTCTTAGTGGGACACTATGAACTACGTGGCGTTTCCGTCCCTCCTTCTGGCCACACGACCAGTTTTGGGGGTCCAACGTCTTTTGTGCAGCCTGGACCTTCTGCCCTGCAGAGGTCAGCGGTGACTCTGAGTTCCTGCTATGTTGATCCTCGGGGTGTGTCACACCCCTATACACGTCTGGCTTCAGACATTTTCGGCTGTCTCCCGTCGTCCCATGTCGGGTCTTTTGGAGGATCGTGACCCTTCGCTGGTCCAGAGGGTCAGTGGTGAAACCACTTTGCCGGTTCGTTCCCCTGTCGAACCGGCCAGTACGGGCAGTGAGCTTAGGGAGGCCCTCTCCTTACTCACTCAGGTTCTGTCAACGAGCCTTCCTGTTGCTTCCAGCGAGGCAGCGAGTGGTTTCCAGGCACCTCCTATGGCGCCGCCTCCCGGGATTGGAAACAGGCAGCTTTCTGATCCCCTGGTGTTCCGACACCATGGGAGGCGTCGGCTGGTTTGCCCACGATGGGCTATGTGTCTTCCGGGAAGAGTCAGACATGCTTGATGTCGAGAGCCAGCAGTCTTCGGACTTGGGGGCAGCTCTTGATTTCGTGTTTGGGTTCTTTCTGGATCTCAAACCATCTAACCAGTCGACAGTGTCAGCCAGGCCGCGATCATCGGTCGCGTGCCAACAGTCTATGGAGCAACCTGCTTCTGGGCGTCTTCGACCGTGCCCTTCGGTACAGTTGGTTGAAGCATTTTCAGCCTTGGACTCCAAGCTACGTTCCAAGGCTATGAAGGCTCTGTTCTTCACCAGGGTTGACACCTTTTTGCCTCCGGCGAGTTATCGTTCCTACGATTCCGCCAATCCGTCGGTCTACCGGACTTTGACGGTTTTGGATCAGGACTCCAATTCCCTCGGGCTTTCCAAGTCCAAGTCTGCCGTCATTCCGATGACGACTCTGGAGTCCACATTGGGCTTATCGAGAGGGATGCATGGTATGCTTTCTCTCTCCGATCACGTTGTCTCAGCTTTTGCTGCTTATCTGCCTTCAGATAAGATTGACGAGGTACAGGCTTCTTTGCGTGTGCTGTCCAAGGCGCTCATGCATCTTACTCACACGCATGCCTGTAACACGGCTAATCTGGAATTAGTTCGAAGGGACTCTGTGCGGGACACAAGCTGATCCCTTCCTGAGGAGCAGTACGCTGCTCTTCGATCTGCTTTTTTGACAGGTCTGCAACTTTTCCATGATTCTGTGTTGACGGTCCGGGATGACGTCCTACATCATTCCAACGATCAGCTGCTGTTTCTTCAGCTTGATCAGCCTTCTAGGGTAGGCACGGACCGTTCCAAGCCTAACAAGTACCCTCTGCTTCCTCTGCGATGCAAAAGGGGCTGATCCTTCTGCCACCGCTTCTACTTCTTACTCAAGGGGTAAGGGTAAGTGTCGGCAGTCTTGAGGGAACTCCCAGGATTCTTCATTCAGTAGAGGTGTTTTCTCCTCTCGCGAGCCTCGTCAGGGTTCTCAATGAAGGTCCTCACCTCGACTCGTCCCAGGTTGGAGGAAGGATAGCAGAGTTTGCAGACCGTGGGCCACCGTCACATCCGATCCTTGGATGTTCGATGTTGTTTGGTCCGGGCTGCGAATATCCGTCTGACGGCACTCCACTCTGTCTGGGGTGCCTTTTCCAACCACAGTTCCTTCAGACATTTTACGTCTGGAACTTTTGTCCACGGAGATAGACAATCTCCTGACATAGGGGGCGATTGAGGTCATCAAGAACATTAGGTCACTGGGTTTCTATTCCCGCCTGTTCTTGTTGCCGAAGAAGGATGGCCGACTCCGACCGGTTCTCGATCTGAGTTTCCTGAACCAGTCTATCATTGCTCCCAAGTTCAGCATGGAGACTTTCAGGTCGGTCCTCCGTTCAATTCACCAGGGAGATTTCGCTTCCAGCTTTGACCTGCGAGACGCTTACTTTCACGTTCCGATTCATTGGGCGTTACGGAAGTATCTCAGGTTCTTTATTCTGGGGCGAGTTTACCAGTTCAAGGCCATACCTTTCGGCCTCAACCTGGTTCCTTGGTCTTTCACCAGACTGATGTCGCATGTGATAGCTTTCCATCGCATACAGTCCAGGGTGACTACTTCGGCATATCTGGACGATATCCTCCAGGGGCATTCCAATGCTGCCTTCCTGGAGTCGGATGTCGCCACTCTGTTGAGCTTGCTCACGTCACTATGTTTCAGAGTCAACGAGAAGAAGTCGGACCTGGTCCCTTCTCAGTCGTTTTATCATCTGGGGATGGCTTTCCGCACACAATTCAATTTGGTGGCAGTTCCCCAGGCCAAGGCTGTGATTCTCTCAGCTTTTGCTCCGACTCTGTCCCAGTCCACATCCGCGACGGCTCGGAGTTTTCTCCGGCTAATCGGTCTCTGCTGTTTGGTGACGGATCTCATTCCTCTAGGTCGGCTGCGTGTCAGACCTCTCCAACACTTTCTGCTCAGTCGTTGGAGGCCGAATGTAGATTTTCTGGATCTGGTGCTTCAGTTTCCAGACTATCTTTATCCTCACCTTCTCCTCTGGACGAATGTCCAGTGGCTTTCGCAGGGTGTTCCGTTGGACTTCCCCATGTCCGATCGCGTTCTGACGGCAGATGCCAGTGATCTCGGATGGGGTGCGACGTTGGATCCTCTAGGTCTTTCCATTCACGGGATGGTGGACCAGGATCATGCAGCTCTACACATCAACCAGAAGGAGCTTCTTGCTCTTCTTCTGCGTTTCAGGCAGTGGATCCCTCACCTATTGAATCGCCTGGTCCTTCTGTTGTCCGACCATTCGACGGTGTTTGCTTACATTCGGAACCAGGGCGGCACGCACTCTGTTCCAATGTACGATTGGCTTGGGATCTTATACTGCTCGCTCAGGATGTCCGCGCCGGGGTGGCTGTTCGTCACATTCCCGGTCGCCTGAACGTCCTAGCCAACTCCCTGTCCCGTTGGGGCAGGGTCATTTCCACCAGGTGGATGCTCCACATGGCGGGTTCCATCGATCTCTTGTGACTAGTTGGAACCATCAGGTGGACACTTTCGTGTCCCCGTGTCCAGATGCTCTGGCTTTTGCCGTGGACGCTCTGGCCCTCCTTTGGGATGGTCTTGTCGGCTACACCTTCCTACCGGTTCCGATTCTGCCTCAGGTTCTCACCCAGATATGAACCTGCAGTCGTTGAATCCTTTCGATCACACCCGTCGCTTCGGTGGGTGTGGATTATTCTGCTCCGCTCTCTGTTAGCGGGGGTTCCGGCATGTCTCCCTCTACCTCGCGACTTTCTTTGCCAAAGTCGCCCGGGAGGTTTTCAAGTTGACCTGACTTCATTGTGCCTTCGCACGTCTTTTATCGGGTCCTGTCTCCTCCGTAGTGGTTTTTCGAGACACGCAGTGGAGTTGCTTTTCTTCAAGAAGGCACTCACTCCACTGGTTTAGCCTCTGTGGCTAAGTGGAAGGTTCTTCTGTCGATGGTGTGTGATCACTCTGTTGATTCTGTCACTCCTTCGATCACACTGCTTGCGGAGTTTTCTGGTATATGTTTGTTTCTGGGGATCTCCAGCTATGTGTACTTGTCCATGCTTCGGAGACATTTTTTCCTATGTGATACCGCATTGTTTCGACACTCATCCTTGCCTCTCCAAGCTTGTTCAGCTCTTTTCCTTGAAAAGGCCTAGGACTTTGCAGTTTACTCCAAGATGGTCACTTTTGGGCGCTGCTTTGCTTGGGGGTGGGGGCGTTCACGCCTTTATCCTGGATGAATATGCGTTTTCCCACATGCCAGATCTCTCCTGCATCCATTTCTTGATTGCCTTGTCTTGCTATTCGTGCAGCTTCCGCTCGTCTAGCTACTGGTGATTGTATTACCTATTGTTTTTTCTGCCAGGAGGTGCGTGCATTGTCTTCCTCTTTTAATAACTCAGTCATGTTGTCGGTTGACTGATGTTATACTGGCAGCCTTCTGGGGTAATGCTACATTCTCCTTTTCTCTGTGACAGTTGCAGGAGCCGACAGAGACCCTTGGGGCCCTCTTTTTTCGGCTCAGGATGTTGTCTAACCAAGCTTTTCAGCTTTTTTCAAGGTCGGTTCCAGCTTTGTGCTGTTACTGCCCTTTCTGTCTGTGCGTCGCACTTCACCATATGCCTCATCTTTCACTGGCTTTTCTACTGTTTGTGATGCTATGGTTTGATAGGCCTAGGGATCTCTTCCTCTGTCCATGGTCCCAGTGCTATTGAGTTATGTGTGGGTTGGTTATGTGATTCCCTCCAGCCTTTTGTCTATTCAGCCTGTTGTAAACAATTGAGGTAGGTTGATAAGAAGTATAAATTTTATAGTAAATTTCCTTTCTTATTATACCTACCGAAATTGTTTACATGGAGGCCCTCCCGTCTTCTTATTCGGGTAAGAATCCTTCCTCCCCGCTGATCACATAACTCCTGTGTTGTTCGGAATCAAAAGAATGACGAATTAATGCATTGCGCGCTGTGACGGAAGTCATGGATTTGTACTATGGAAGAGCGTCCCATACTGGGTGTGCGCCGATGGCGCTCGGCCCAGTTTTGGCTTATTTTTTCGTGGTGTTTTTTACACCACTTTTCTTTCCCAAATCTTGGGAAAGATTAAAATAGAGAGTATTTTATCCGAGTTAGGTTCTTCCACTGTAGTGCAAGCCTGTTGTAAACAATTTCGGTAGGTATAATAAGAAAGGAAATTTACTATAAAATTTATACTTCTTTTGGTTTTGGATGCAAATTTTGGGGATTGGGGGGCAAAATTTGTGTTTGGCCCTGGTTTTGTTAGAGTTAGCACCAGCTAAGTCTGGGTCATTGGTAAGTATAAAAAATATTTAAATTACTATAAATTTTTTAACTTTCCCCACTTGCCTATGAAGTCTCCCTACATGACTCTGCAGTCTCCCTATTTTTTCTGGAGGAAGACATGGAATCTCCCTAAAATTTCCCCCCAGGCTGGTCCCTGCTTTCTCATCATGGTACATCGGGCATTCAGAAAGTATCTTCGGTTCGCTGTCCTAGGGGTTGTATATCAGTTCCGTGCGATGTGCTTCGGTCTGAATCTAGCGCCCTGGGCTTTCACTCGGATAATGAAATCGGTCATGACTTACTTCCGAGCTCATTCGTCTGCGGTAACGTCGGCCTACCTGGACGATATTCTTCAGAGGTACGGCAACGAGTTAACACTTCAGAACGATGTGCAGAATCTTCTACTATTGCTCCGACGTCTCGGTTTTATAGTAAACGAACAGAAGTCGGATCTGGTGCCGTCCAAGTCATTCACCCACCTGGGGATGAGCTTCGAGACACACAACAATCTCGTTCATCTGCTGTTAACCAGAGTGAAATTATTCAGTTGTTATGCTCGCTATTGTCTAAACTCAGAGAAGGCTACAGCGAGAGAATTCATGAGATTGATAGGTCTGTGCGGAGCTGCCGCAGATCTCATTCCAATAGGGCGGCTACGCACTCGTCCTCTCCAAATCTTTCTGACTCAGAATTGGAAAGTGAAGACTCATTCGCTCAATGTGTACATCCTCTTGCAGACCAAGTGAATCAAGAGATTCAGAATTGGGCAGACATTCAGTGGTTAACTCAGGGAGTTCCACTGCACTTGCCGGATCCGAGTTTTACTATCATGATGGATGCCAGTCAAACAGGTTGGGGCGTGACACTATGCCCGTCGGTTTCGAGGTGCCAGGGTCTTTGGGATCCTCAATTCTTAGGCAAGCACATAAATATCAAAGAGATGATCGATGTCAATTTGGCTTGCGTTGCATCATTGGATGGACGTTATTCAGAACACACACGTTCAAATTTTGTCTGACAATACGATGTAGTAGCGTATATTCGGAATCAGGGAGGCACTCATTCCATTCCGTTGTTCAAGTTAATGGAAAGAATCCTTCTGTTTGTACTGGAACATCAGGTTCTACTATCGGTCCGTCATATTCTGGGTGGTCGGAATGTGTTAGCAGACTCCCTTTCACGGAAGGGTCACCTGTTGCCGTCGGAATGGACTCTCAACAAACAGGTTTTCAATCAGATTTGCTACCAATGGGAGCGACCAATGATAGATTTGTTTGCGACGTACCTCAACAATCAGTTGCAGACTTACGTGTCCCCATGTCCGGATCCTCGAGTGTTTGCAGTAGACGCTCTATCGATCCCGTGGGATGGGATAATAGGATATGCGTATCCTCCAGCGCCGCTGATTCAGCAGATATTGCTCAAGATAAAGCAATCCCACTGCAAGATTCTGTTGGTAGTATCTCTGTCACCACAGAGACCGTAGATAAATCTACTCAGGTGTCTGTTGTGGGACATGCCGTGGAAGCTTCTGTCGCAGGGGAAATTGCGCACGCTTCACCACAATCCGCAAGGTCTCAACCTTCACGTTTTTCTGTTGTGTGGTCCTTCTTGCACAGTAAGCGTTCTACAGGACGAGCAGTGGGTGCAATTTCTAACTGCAGGAGGACCTCCTCTTCGCTAAATTATGCTGCTAAGTGGAAGGTCTTTCACCAGTGGTGTAGGGATCACTCGGTTGACTTATATGAGCCCTCCATCACTGACATTGCTAATTTCCTGGTCTATTTGTTTGACGAGATCAAACTGCAGCCTGTTACTATCAAGGGTTATAGGTCTATGTTATCTGATACCTACGCTCACCATGATACATTGATGATTGGTTCTAATGTATGTCTCTTTATTTAAATTAGTTAGAAATTTTTCGATAAATAGAGACCTAGAACTCTTAGATTAATTCCAAAATGGAATTTAGCATGGGTTCTTCTTAAGCTAAAAGAAGCACCTTTTGAGCCTCTTGATACAGTGGATTTCAAATTCTTAACATATAAAACAGCTTTTCTCTTGGCCTTCTCTTCTTCTAGAAGAGTTAGTGAGCTTCATGCTTTATCGGTAGATGATTCTCACTATCGTAGTGTTGGTAATACTATTACTTTTACTATCAATGTTGTATTTTTGGCTAAGAATCAGGCTCCTAATAAGTATCCTGAACCTATTGTTGTTAGGGCCCTTCCGTCTTTAGACGGGCATAGGCCTTTACTCTGTCAGAGCTATGTTAGAGCTATGTTTAACTCTATGTTAGAGCTATACTTATTTATAAACGTAGGTCTGAGTTTATTAGAAAGGGATGTAAGCATTTCTTTTTGTCTTTGATGCCTAATAGAAAGGACATTATGGTTCATTCTATTGCTAGATGGATTCAATTAACTGTACGTACTGCTTATGAAAAGTTATCTTCTCAGCAGTCTGCTCTCAAGATTTCGGCTCATGAAGTACAAGCTCTATCAACATCGTGTGCCTATGCTAATAGTGTTGCTATTACAGATTTAATAAAGGCTGCATATTGGTCTCAGCCTTCCACTTTCACTAATTTTTATCTTAGAAACATTGAGTCCATTTTTGGAGATCTACATTGTTTAGGTCCGTTATCTTTTGCTCAGAATATCATCCACTAAACAGTTGCAACTATAGTTATGTAGGCTTCTGTTCCGGCAGTGACTCTGTCCTGCTGCCCTCTTTGCTCTGGGGTATTTGACCCAGGGCAAGGGGAAGGGGGGGGGGGGAGGGTGTTCCCTTAGGTCACCTGCTTTATAGTGAAAAGCAAGGGAATACCTCCCCCAGAGTCAGTAATTCCGAGTCAGTACCGGGATGGTTTTAAAGTGTAAAGCTAATGTTTACTCATGTCATGTAATATTTTTAAAGTGTAGCTCGGTGTGAAGCATTTGTATATGTCACGTGTCAAACGGGCGTTAATATACAATCCTCGGACACTTTTAATGAGTAAAGAGAGTCTCATTTCACTGGACTGTCTTTATTTATTGGCTTACCTTTAAAAATAATTAGTATAAAGGGTTATACTGGATATTAATAGAGATCATTGATGTATTTGTGCTCAATTACGGAATGGTTTTGTGTCTTTCTCTTTTGATAAAATAAGAAAGATACATATAAATCCTATCTCTCCTTTTCTCCTTGAGGGGATAATTCTGTTATATGTAATTGAGCCTATTGGATTTTCCTTTATGTCCTGGTCCCTCCAGCCTGTTTACTATTCAGCTAAGTCTGGGTCATTGGTACAGTATAAAAATGTTAAAAAAATTATAGTAACTCTTGCCTCCCCGCTGCGTGCATAACACTTACCAGGCACTGGTCGAAAGAATGACATTTTGGCGGGAATTTCGAGACCTCCTTGACACTGCGCATGCGCAGTACAGTAAAAGTATGGAGGACCTACCAGGACATCTAATTTGTGGTTTTTGATGCAAATTTTGGGGATTGGGAGGGCAAAATTTGGTTTTGCCCTGAATTTAATGAATTTGCACCAGCTAAGTCTGGGTCATTGGTAAGTATAAAAAATATATAAATTACTCTAAATTTTTTAACTTTTGATATTCTCTGAGTTGGGTAAAGGGTTAACCTGTACTCTGTGTATTTTGATTTTTTTTTCAGAGTAAATCTTAGTCATTTTAAGTGGTCAGAAAATTTGCGTTCAGGTCGACATTGTAACTTCAGGTCCTTCTGTTGCATGGAAGTTAATTATTTTTATATTATAAACCAATGGCCCAGACTAGCTGGTGCAAACTGAAAGTTATCAAGGGCCAAATACAAATTTTGAACCCCCAATCCCCAAAATTTGCTTTCAAAACCGAAAAATTAAAAGTCCTATCTGGCTCTCCATACTTTTACTCTCTGCGCATGTGCAGCCATCAGGAATTGACCGGAATTGGTGCCAGCATCATTTTTTGTTTGGCCTTTAAGTCAACAACAATGAACTGACATCTGTGCTTTAAAATCTCCTTTTTTGAGGATGCCAGACACAAATCAATGCAAGAATTCGTGGATCCAAGGCTGTAATTGGATGTTGGATGTGTTCAACGGTGGTTTTTGATGTTCAGCGCTGTAACTTTATAATAATTATAAAATTATTTTACTTTTCCCAGTTTCGGGACATACGCCTGACGTCATCATTTTTGATAATGATTATTCCTCTGTTTGTTAAGTATTCCTTCCCTATCCTTCCATGAACCCTTCCTGTTAAACTCTTAAGCTTTTTGGCTATTTTTTATTGAAATTTTTTATTAAATGTTTTGGGAGTTTAACATTTATTACAGAATATTATTCTGTTTCTTCCCCATGGTTACATCCACACCCTAGGGGTGTTAGGTCATTTAGTCTTGCATCTTCTATCCGATGTGTCGTTTCTTCTTCTTATGAAGATCTAACTTTGCATCTGGTAGCATTAAATTGTTTTTTGACTTTGGGCCTTTTTGTGTGCCTGATGTCTTGTTCACATTGACGTTGTTTACATTTACATTGTTTACATTGACAACGTCCTCATATATAGGTAGTTTTTTATATTCTATTACTGTAGAATTACTGTAGGATACATGGATTACTATTCTGGTAGTGTAGCTCAAAAAATTCGAATTTTGTCCACACTTAGGCTCTTTTGGGATACCTTTTAATGTTCCCTTTGGGAACTTCAGCGTTTTTTCAAAAAAAAAAATTCCCAAAAATATTTTGAATTGATTTTTGATTGCTATTATTCATGTATCTTAATTATATATATTTTGTTGTGGAGTTTGGAGGTCTGATATCGACTTTAGTCGATGCACTCCTGCGGACTCTTGTCATTCTTGTGTTCACTGGAATGACTAATGTTGGAGACGGGTGTCGCGGTACGTTGTTGGCGGTGAGGCTCTGAGGGCAGTCCTCTCACTGCTTTATAATTCATTTTGTTATATATTATATAACCAGTTTTCGACCTATCTGCATATGCTGACTCGGTATACGTTACAAGCGGGCGATACTAATTACTGGGATAGCCACTATAGCCTTAGCTTCTGAAGTGGCATTAAGCACCAATTTATTAATAATAATTAATATCTGGGTGTCTATTCTACTTATTCCAGAGGGCTCCCCTCTTCTTTTTGAAGATTCCTTCAAAAAGGGGGGGGGGGGGGATTTTTACCTCTCCTCCGGCTTGATAAGTATGTAACTATGAGTGAAGCTGTTTTGTCTGTATATTATATCCTGGATACAGCTTATGTTTATTGTATATGGCATATGTTTGCGGGGATAGCCTCTCATTCTCAAATACGTCATCTTAATTTTTGGGGCTTAGTCTGGACTAGCCTTAAAAAATTGGGAACTTGTTACATCAAATTAGCATAGTCATCATGCTAAGAATATGGAATTACTTGAATGTGGCTCCTTATTGATGATATGTCTTCTCTATTACTGTATAGAGAGACATACATGTAATTCCTTTTAAATTTAATTTCCTTTCACCTTGGATTACAGGCTATGGAACTATGTTGGTCTACTAATTCTGAAGTCCTAGGCCCTCTGCCTTTTTACAGTTCGGCTAAGTCTGGGCCATTGGGTTATAGTATAAAAATATTATAAATTTTAAGTATTATTTTGTATATTTTGTATACTTACCGATGACCCAGACGGGTATGGCCCTCCCATGAGTGGGCACTCATACCTCCCCACTGAATTTTTATGTAGTACCCTCTTCTACAAAGAATGATGTTGGCACCAATTCCGGTCACTTCCTGACATCTGCACATGCGCGGAGAGTAAATGTATGGAGGGCCAGGAAGGAGTCTTAATTTTCGGTTTTGCAAGCAAATTTTGGGGATTGGGGGGTTCAAAATATGTGTTTGGCCCGTAATAACTTTGAGTTAACCACCAGCTAGGCTGGGCCATTGGTAAGTATAAAAATATACAAATTACTTTAAATTTATAATTTTCCTGATTGCATTCGACTCATCCTCATAAATTTTCTGTTTTTTCTTCTTATCAACGACCCACTTTGTTAGTTTTTATTTTAACTCTTTACCTAACATGAAAAGCAGATGACACTTGCAAAATAAATTATTGAATAAGTAATTTTTTGTCTCAAAAACAAAGGTTATGACCCCCTCATTGGAAAGAGCTTGACAAGCTCGTTCCAAAGAGGGGTCATAACCTATGTTTTTGAGACAAAAAATGAAAATATAATGAAAATTAATCGGTGATTTTTTAGAAGAGTGCTGGTCGTTACGTTGGGTAAAGGGTTAAACAAATGCCCAAATAACTATCAAAATAGATACAAGTGAGTGATGGGTTGTGTACATCTTTCTTATTATTTGTTTTTGTAGCTTGAAGTAGAAATTGCCTTGCCTGTTGAAACTCCATTTCCACCACCTTTGGATGAGGGGTGTACCAGAAGAGACTTTCCAGATGTATATAGTAACACCCCCACCTTCTCCAACACCTGAGGTTTGTATTGTTTCATATATCAAACAGGGTTGGGTAATTTCGTCAGTTTTGCTCACTTTTGCTAGCTAATTTATGCACAAAATACTGAAATTTTGTTTTCTATAAATTAACATGAAAATAGTATTGCAGACCATTTTCATGTTACAATGAAAGTGTCAGTGACACTGTAGCTTAACTCGACTGTGTGTTGTGTTTGATGAAAAGGATAATGTTCAATGTTTATGAAAGGATTATGCAATACGACAAGAAATGTGATAATTGAGAATATGTTAATTTCTGTTCCCTGTTTGCTACGTTTTCAATAAAAAATAATCTGAGGCATGGACTGTACTAAAGAATTGAAGGGTGGGTTATTGTGGCCCTCACAGTTAATGTAAAGTTACCAAGTTACAGTGAAATTATTCCGAGTCATCCTATCAAGTTAAAAGAAATCACTTCATAAATATGGTCTGTAGACTGTGCTAAAGGTTTTCGGGCATCGGGCCTGTGTAGCCATCATGACTGACCCATCGCAACCAAAAGGGGACGTCCTAGACATTATACTGAGTCATCCTACAAAGTTACAATGAAATCCCTTCATAAATACGACAGGTAGGGCCACACAAAGTAGATCTGTTTCTCGGGCCATTCTTTGTAAAATTTCATGCGAGCGTGCGTTTTTTTTATTTTATTTTTATTTCTGCAATTATTTCTTTTCCACAAAAAGTTCATGCTCTTGGTTTATGTTTTAGCCCTCAGAATCTATGTAATAGCGTGGGTGGTGGTGTATTTCGTCCCTTGAGTGCAAGAAGGCTTTGCAATGCTTAAGCATTGCAAAGCCTTCTTGCTCTCAAGGAACAAGTTTATCATTTTTTTTTTAACTTGGGTAAAATATCAGACATAAACCATTTAATTTTTATTTTTTTTAAGTTTACATTGGTTATAAAAAGAGAGCATACGGCAGCCAAAAGGGCCATGCGGGAGGGCCTGAGAAACAGATTTTTATTTTTTTTATGCCTAGTCTGTGCTAAAGATTTTCGGGTTTTGGGCTCAGGCAGCCATCAGGGTTGAACGATCACGACCAAAAGGAGACATTCTCATCTAGACATTATCTGGAGTCATCCTACCAAGTTATTATGAAATCCCTATCCCTTCATAAATACAACCTGTAGAGTGTGCTAAAGGATTTCGGGCTTCGGGCCCCTGTAGCCATCACAGTTGACCAATTGTGACCAAAATGAATGTTATCATCTAGACATTGTATGCAGTCATCCTACCAATTCAAGTTACAATGAAATCCCTCCATAAATATGACCTGTAGACTGTTCTAAAGATTTTCACGTTTTGGTCTTGGGGAGTCATCATGGCTGACTGATTGCGACCAAATGGGGAAGTTCTCATCTAGACATTATATGGAGTCATCCTACCAAGTAACAATGAAATTCCTCCATATTAAATTTGACTTGTAGACTCTGCTAAAAGTTTTTTGGTTTCGGGCATGGGCAGCCATCATGCTTGACAGATCATGACCAAAAGGGGACGTTCTCATCTAGATATTATACAGATTCATCCTACCAAGTTACAGTGAAATCCTTCATAAAAACGACCTGTAGACTGTGCTAAAGGTTTTGGGGGTTTTGGGCTTGGGCAGCCATCACGGTTGACCGATCATGACCAAAAGGGGACATTCTCATCTAGACATGACCTCAAACCTGCATATGAAATTTTGCGACAATCTGACAAGAACTACAGGGTGTAGCCTGTTCTAAAGGAAAATGTGAACAGACTCACAGGCTTCCACATGCATGATGGCAATAGCTTATCTTGACTTTGTCAAGTTAAGCTAAAGATTGCCATTTAAATTTTTATTATTTTTGGTCTCAAATCCTTAGCTTATGACCTCTCGTTGAGCTCATTCCAATGAGGGATCAGAAGTTATGTTACTGGTGCAAAAAAAAAAAAGATTTTAGTCATTAACCGTTTACCTAATGAATCACCCACATCTGCTCATTTAATATACAAATTAAGCATTTAAAAAAAAAAAAAATTTCTAAAACATATCACATAACCCCTCTTTAGAGCAAGCTCTTTGAACTCATTCCAATGAGGGACTTACACGATATGGTTTTGTTGACATAATTGGAAAAATTATAAACAATAAAATTCGAGGCAATTTTTTTTATTGGGGTTTATCCCTTTACCCAACACAGACGATATCAAAATTTATTATTTTAAATATCATTTTTTCAATTTTTAAAAAAAATTTCAACAAAACCATATCATGTGACCCCTCATTGGAATGAGCTCGACGATCTCGTTCCAACGAGGGGTCACATGATATGGTTTTGTTGAAATTGTTTGAAAAATAATATTTTTTCAACTGCTGAATTAGCATATTACGCGGGCAGATGCGGGCGATTCGTTGGGTAAAGGGTTAACAACACTTTCAACAGCTAGTGTCACCTTATGCTAGACAGTTTTACTGGTGGTGGAAGCTGGAGTACCTGCGGAGAACATATAGGTATTGGCAAGTAACTGTCAGATTCCACAATATACTAACTCTGTACTTGCAGGGTTAGCATTGGTTTAGACATGCGCATGATTGATGTGCAGTTCACCTTATACTTAGCACCACTGTGCCCCCACATGGGCAAACAGGATTAAGTGCCTTTCTCAAGGATGTAATGCAATTACCCCCTGGTGGGGATAAAACCTTGCAGTTTGAAGTCCAGTGCTGTAACCACTGCTCCCATTTAAAATAATAAACTTTGATAAGGCCACACAAAGTAGATCTTCTGTTTCTCAGGCCATTATTTGTGAAATTGCATGTGGGCGAGCGGTTTTTTATTTTATATTTTATTTCAGTAATTACTTCTTTGCCATCAAAAGTTCATGTCCTTGGTTCAAGTTTTAGGCTCCATAATCTACAGAATAGCATGGGTGGTGGTGTATTTCATCCCTTGAGTGCAAGAAGGCTTTGCAATGCTAATGCATTGCAAAGCCTTCTTGCACTCAAGGGACAAATTCATCAAGTTTTTGTAATTTGGGTAAAATATCAGACATAAACCATTTAATTTTAATTTTTTTTAAGTTTAAATTGGTTATAAAAAGAGAGCATGCGGCAGCCAAAAGGACCATGCGGGAGAGCCTGAGAAACAGATTTTTAATTTTTTTAGGCCTAAAGGGTTAAAGTAATTTTTGAACAAGTTGCATCTACTATTTGGGTTAGGTAAAGGGTTATTTACATTATTGGGTGTTTTAAGTAACTTTATATACATTTATTACTTTCCAAAGTGTGATTTATGGGGATTTCTGGGTTTGATTATAAACGATAACTTAACAACTGAATTATGCAATCAACAATTGTGTCATGTATCCGTGCATGCAAATGAAGACGCTTTGCTGTTGGTGTAATGCGGACTTCATTGTTTTTGGGTGTTTTTTTTAACTCTTTACCTAACACGAAAAGCAGACGACACATGCAAACAAAACTCTTGAACAACTATTATTTTCATTTTTTGTCTCAAAAACATAGGTTATGACCCCTCATTGGAACGAGCTCGTTCCAATGAGGGGTCATAACCTATGTTTTAGAGACAAAAAATAATGAAAATTAATTGGCGATTTTTGAGAATAGCGCTGGCCAGTTTTGGCCATTATGTTTATAAAGGGTTAAATAATATAATTATCGTTAATAATGAAAAGTAATAAACAGAGTAAATGCTTGACTGGACTGGTTACGTGAAATAATTCATTCGTCCTTCACCTCTCATGAATTATTTCACGTAACCAGTCCAGTCAAGCGATTACTCTGTATATAGTATGGCGCTCTCCATAATATGCATACTCTGTTTGAAACATGGACTCGACTGAATGAAAACTGACAGTTCAAACTAGAAGTCCTGTCATTGTATTGTGCATTATTTTTGAGTACTGAGTAAGTGCACTTTTTGTCCTTATCAAACTCAAACTTCCCCATTATCATAATTCAATTCCTGTAGAAATCTGTAGAAAAAAAACAGTGTGCCCAACAATTCTATACTAGTAAATAGAGATCATTAACATCATTTCTAACCTCTGCTGGGATACATGTACATGTTTATTATACCCCTAACAGCTAATTATAATAGGAAGTGCTAAAAAATAAATTGCGTTCTCCCCTCACTAGTGAGATCAAACACCTCGGTGATTAACATTTCGTGTGAACTTGAAATTTACAAATAAATTTTCACAAGCACAAAACAAAAGTTGTTCTCGCTCCACTAGTGAGTATAACAAGATGTGGAAGATCACGATGGAATACCAAAATGTATTAATGCGCAATCAAAATTTTTTGGATCGAAGCTCTGATAGAGTTATCTTAAATAAAAGAATTATTATTGATTTGAAAATGAAGTAGAAATTTCATTTTACTGAATTTGAAAATTACGTCATTTCACCAACAATCCCGAAAACTATTTTGTGTGGATGTACTCAACATCCAATGTGATCTGTGTCAGCAGAAACAGCGATCAGCTGTGTAAACAGATTTCTTGCGTGGTTTGGGCATTGGTTTGGATCGTTTCAGTTGAAGCTTCAAATGAAAGGGGAATAATAAAAAGAAAATCTAATGTTTTCTTTGAATACCGGGATTATATAAATCTCATTCGTCAGTGAGAGAATTTGTATTTTCACTCGCAGCAGGCTGCTCGTGAAAATACGAATTCTCTCACTCACTCATGAGATAAATCCCGGTATTCTCAAGAAAACATTAGATATGCTCTATATATGTAATGAGAAAAATAGATATTAAAATTCAACGGCATATATCAAATGAAGAGAGGGGTTTACTACTTAATTGCTGTGCCATAAATTCTCCCCTCAAAAAATATTTATAATTATACCCACCCACCTTTTTTCAAAAAGTGGAGTCTACTGGATTGTGCCTGCCTGTATGTCCATCCATCTGTATGTTTGTCCATCTGCACTCAGATGTCTGTTCGCATTATAACTTCAACATTACTGCTCAGATTTTGATGAAATTTCATACAGATGTTCACTATCATGAGATCTTTAAGGAGCATCAGCCGTTTTGCTGTTGGAATATTTTTTGTGTGAATTATGACCCTTTGAATATACAAAAATAGCTTGTTTTTTGTCTGTTCGCCTTGTATCTCAGGTTTGGGTTTTCAGATCTCAATGAAATTTGGAATGAAGATTCTTTATGGGAAAGGCTTTCAAATGAGTCTCTAATAATATTTCTTACTTTTCACTTTTTAGACCTATCCCCCTGTTTAACTTGAAATTCGCTATTTGCCTCATAAAATAGCCAATTTTTTGTCTGTTTGCTTCAAATTTCAAGTTTGGGTTATGAGGTTTCAACGAAATGTGGAATGAAAATTGTTTATGGGAAAGGCTTTCAAATGAGTCATGTCCATGCAGTACAACATAGAAAATACATGCAAATCACCTCCCCACATGTGGCATTATGTTTTTGTTCTCTTTGTCTTATGTGGATGGTACAATCGTCACTAGACTTCAGTAACAGGTGCTTCCTACCTTCACAATTACCTGGGGGGGGGGGGGGGGGGGGGGGGTGATAAATTAATTTGTTGCTGTAAGACAAAGAGACAATAATTTTGTTGTTTTCCTTGTAAAATAGCCAATTTTTAGTCTGTTCATCTCATATCTCTGGTTTGGGTTATCGGACCTCAGTGAAATTTGGAATGAAGATTGTTTATGGGAACAGCTTTCCTAGTATCATGCTTCACTCTTGTTTTTCATAACACCATGATAAACACTTGCAAATTTTCATCGCATGGGCCACTAGGTGCAAACTTACACTTCTGTTTCGGGGACAATAAGCTAAGATTTAAAAAAAAATAAGTTGACAATTTAACAAAACCACATTTTCTGTTATGCAAAAACATCCTCACTACATTTTCATCCCCCACTCACCCGAAAAAATTGGGGGGGGGGGGGGGATGTAGCAGTGGCACTGTCCATTTGTCTGTCCATCTGTAGATGGAGTTGGTTTCCACTAACTAAAATTCTGCTGCTGACTGATGAAACAAAACTTGGCATGCGGGTTAGGTATGATGAGAAGAAGAACCCTATTCATTTTGGGTTTATTCTGCCAACGGTCAGTGTGACAGAAGAGAGGAAGACCCCTATATATTTTGAGGTTGTTGTGCCAAAGGTCAAGGTCAAGTGACCTTGAAGTTAAACATTTACCAGAGTTGGCTTCTCTAATTGTAATTTTGATTGCCCAATCAAAACTAAAATGGGCTTATGGTTTGGTTTCCGCTAGGGTAAAAACGTTTAGGCCGGTAATTTTGGAGAAAATGGGTCAACCAAAAGTCGACTGGAAAATGTTTAATTCTGAGGTCCCAAAACCCCCATTTCGTTACCTCTGAGGGATATTTTGAGATTTTCACAGTGATATTTAAGTAGGTTTTCACATTCTGAGAGCCGGTAATTACGAAAGAATAAGGACCAATGAGGAGAAATTCAGGTGAAAAATCATTCATACAGATTACAGTACTTACTGACAATACTGATCCATGGTGACATGGATGATAGAGATTGGCGGTTGTGATTTTTTCACTTCAGTTTCAGTTTTTAGCTTAACTTGACAAAGTCAAGATAAGCTATTGCCATCACGCCTGCAGAAGTCTTAGTCTGCGAGTCTGTAAGTCTGTGAGTCTGTTCACATTTTCCTTTAATATGGGCTACACCCGCAGTTCTTGTCTGATCGTCACGAAATTTCATATGCAGGTTTGGGGTCATGTCTAGATCAGAACGTCCCCTTTTGGTCGCGGTCGGTCAACCGGTATGGCTGCCCAAGCCCAAAACCCGAAAACCATTAGCACAGTCTACAGGTCGTATTTATGAAGGGATTTCGTTGTAACTTGGTAGGATGCCTCTATATAATGTCTAGATGAGAACATCCCTTTTTGATTGCGGTCATCCAGCCTTGGTGGCTGTCCGAGCCCAAAAACATTTAGCGTAGTCTATAGGTTGTATTTATGGAAGGATTTCATTGTAACTTGTTAGGTTGACTCCATGTAATGCCTAGATGATGACATCCCCTTTTGGTCATGATTGATCAACTGTGATGGCTACAGGTGCCCGAAGCCCGGAAATCTTGAGCACAGTCTACAGGTCATATTTATGAATAGATTTCATTGTAACTTCATAGGATCACTCCAGATGATACCCAGTTGAGAATGTCCCCTTTTGGTTGCGATCATTCAACCATGATGGCTGCCCGAGCCCAAAGCCCGAAAACCTTTAGCAGTCTTCAGTTCATATTTATGAAGGGATTTCATTGTAACTTGGTAGGTTGACTTCATATAATGTCTAGATCAGAACGTCCCCTTTTGGTCGCGGTCGGTCAACCGGTATGGCTGCCCAAGCCCAAAACCCGAAAACCATTAGCACAGTCTACAGGTCGTATTTATGAAGGGATTTCGTTGTAACTTGGTAGGATGCCTCTATATAATGTCTAGATGAGAACATCCCTTTTTGATTGCGATCATCCAGCCTTGGTGGCTGTCCGAGCCCAAAAACATTTAGCGTAGTCTATAGGTTGTATTTATGGAAGGATTTCATTGTAACTTGTTAGGTTGACTCCATGTAATGCCTAGATGATGACATCCCCTTTTGGTCATGATTGATCAACTGTGATGGCTACAGGTGCCCGAAGCCCGGAAATCTTGAGCACAGTCTACAGGTCATATTTATGAATAGATTTCATTGTAACTTCATAGGATCACTCCAGATGATACCCAGTTGAGAATGTCCCCTTTTGGTTGCGATCATTCAACCATGATGGCTGCCCGAGCCCAAAGCCCGAAAACCTTTAGCAGTCTTCAGTTCATATTTATGAAGGGATTTCATTGTAACTTGGTAGGTTGACTTCATATAATGTCTAGATGAGAACAGCCCCTTTTGGACACCATTAGGCAACTGTGACGGCTACAGGTGCCTGAAGCCCGAACACCTTTAGCACAGTCTACAGGTGATATTTATGAAGGGATTTCATTGTACCTTGGTAGGATGCCTCTGTATAATGCCTAGATGAGAACGTCTCCTTTTGGGCATGATCTGTCAACCGTGATGGCTGCCCAAGCCTGAAACCCAAAAACTTTGAGCACTGTCTGCAGGTCATGTTTAATATGGAGGGATTTCATTGTAACTCGGTAGGATGACTCCTTATGATGTCTAGATGAGAATTTCCCAATTTGGGCATGATCTGCCAACCATGACGACTGTCTGAGCCCAAAACCCCAAAACCTTTAGCAAAGTCTATATGTCATATTTATGGAAGGATTTCATTGTAACCTGTTAGTTTGACTCCATATAATGCCTAGATGATGGCATCCCCTTTTGGTCGTGATTGGTCAACTGTGACGGCTTCAGGGACCCGCTGCCTGAGCCCAAAAACCTTTAGCACAGTCTACAGGTCATATTTATGAAGGGATTTCATTGTAACCTGGTAGGTTGACTTCATATAATGTCTAGATGAGAACGTCCCCTTTAGACGCAATTGGGAAACTGACAGCTACAGGGGCCCGAAGCCTGAAAACCTTTAGCACAGTCTACAGGCCATATTTATGAAGGGATTTCAATGTAACTTGATAGGATGACTCGTTTTGGAATAATTTCACTCTAACTTGGTAACTTTCGTTGATATACATTAACTGTGAGGGCCACATACATTAACTGTGAGGTCATATTAACCCCCACCCCCCTCCCCTCAGCTCTTTAGTACAGTGTACAGCTCATATTATTTTTATCAAAAACATAGCATATAGGGAACAGAAATGAACATATTCCCAATTATCACAATTCTTGTCTTATTTCATAATCCTATCATAAACATTAAACATTATCTTTTTCATCAAACACAACACACAAGTTAAGCTACAGTGTCATTGACACTTTCATTTGGGGAGTGAAGACCCGAGTTTTGGTTTCCCTTACATTTTTTTTCTACTTTATGCATTCTCAACTAATTTGGGGAATTTGGAAGTGAAGTTCCAGTGAACTCATGTTCAAGTATGAATTGATAAATCTCAGAACGTTTTTTTCCATGTGAACTTGAATTCATTGGTTGTTCAAAATTCAAAATTGTTATTGCAGGGTATCAGAAAATCAAATGTAAGCACTTTTAGGACTCTGACCATGATTTTCAAGGACTGTTATAAGCTTGATAAGATTCGGAGACCGGAAAAGTTTAACACTGTCACCAATGCAAATCATTTAGAGTATTATAACCATTACTTCATAGGTGTCTATAGAAAAAGAAAATTATTTCCCTTCAATCAGTGCGTATACAAAATGTATCTCCATGTGCTTTTGTGCTGTAAATAAATATATACATGCAATGTATGACAAGGGGTTCGGAGATAATTTTAGCATAGAATATTGCATTAAAACTCTTGTATATTTCATATAACTATCTTACCACTAGCACATCTGGGTTTATAGGTTGAGTGTGCATACATTCGGGTGAACATTAATTTAGTACTTAATGCAGATGGTCGTTTTCGACGATTTCTTGCAGACGATCTCTCATCCAGTAACTTTTTAAACTTCGGGTAAATTTCTTTATGCTTAGACTCTATATGTCGAATTAGGTTGCTCGTATTTACGTGTTCAGAAGCTATTTCTCTTTTGCAAATATTGATTTTGGGTCATTTCGATTATAGCATTCAGATCTTTAGTCACCATTTTAACTCAAGAAAACAACTCTCACGTTCGGTTGGTTACCAAGTTCTACTTTCGTTTCTGTAATCAGTCGATATCCATTCATGGCACTTGGTGCCTTGACCCCGACCCCCACACCCCTGCCCAATCGTGGATGATTTGGGTTAGTTCTAAGAAATAACACCTGCGTTTTCAAATTAGCTCGACCGTTGTTCCAGGATGCATAGATTATGTGTTGTATTAATAAAAAAAACTGTAACATCAATGGTATGACTATAAGGTGCAACTTGCGTTTTTTTTTTCACAACCGAAACCGAGTTGTGTCCTCGGTTACCCGCCAGTCTCTTACGGATGATCCAGTTAAACAAAGATTGTGTGTTTGGGTGTGTCAACAACCATTATATGTCACAAAAGTTTGCTCAGAAGCAATCACATGGAAATCAAAAAGCATGCAGTTGTGACATCTTGTCACTGATTATGAAGTTTGCCAATGATCTCATACACTGTTGCAAGACCCGCATATGGTCTTTGTGAACTCAGACAGTGTCATTGATTGATCTCTGACTGACAATCGTGTATAATTTTACAATGCGTTTCCTGCCCCTGTTTGGTGTAACCCATGATTATTACATGTACCGTCGAATGCATTGTGTTGGTATCATGAGAGTTTTATTTCAAGTTTTCTCCGATGTCAAACTTCTTGTAGCAATTTATGTCAACTATGGAATGTGCGGTTAGAAAGGGGGAATGGGCCCATTCAGGGGATCCTAGGTCACCCTGGCTCATGGTTTTGGGTTGAGCATGATGAAAGGAAGAACCCTATTTATTTTAGAGTTACTGTGTCAAAGGTAAAGATCACAATGACCTTGAATTTAAAGTTTTATCAGAGTTTGTTTTTCACTCTCTAATTAAAATTTTGTATGCCTGATCAAAACCAAACTTGGCATGTGGATTAGGCATAATGAGGACAACCCCAATGTATTTTTTAATTCATAATGCCAAAGGTCAAGGTCACTGTGACCTTGAAATTTAAATTGTATTGGTTGGAGCTGATTTCAGTTCTCTTAATTATTAAAATTATGCATTCTCGATTGAAACCTAATTTGGCATTTGGGTTGAGCATGATTAGAGGAAGAACCCTACATATTTTAGCAGTCCCAATCGAAAACAAACTTGACATGTCTTCAAATACAGGTAATCTTACCTGTGTAATCTGAGTAAATACTACCAACAGTGGCTGTGTTTATTTAATGAAATGTATTATCAAGGTTACTGTATCAGGGTGATTTTTTGGGGGGACTGGCCACCCCTGGTGGCTACCTCTAGTTTATATATCACTCATATGAAAGCATCCAATTCATTTGAATAAATTAACTTAAAGGCGATAATTTATTGTATATTTGAAAAAGGTAGGCAGCATTTTTCATCCCAAACTGGTAAGCTGATTACTTTCTGAAAATTCCATAGTACAAACTGAAGTATCATTATCAAATGTTATTTGCTCCATTTATAGCATAGCGTTTATAGCATATACAGCACATAGAGAGTGTATTATCACTAAATCACCCACAGAGTGGAGATTCCACCCAAGCAATAATTGCAAATTTGTTGCAAAACAACAAGCACAAGCAAAGTTTCAGCCAATGAACCTCCGGGTTAAACCCGAAGGTCCATTGGCTGAAACATTGCTTGTGTTTTTTGTCGATATGCACAAAATTTGAAAGTTATAGTTCGGGTGATAACTCCACTCTCAATTAGGTTGCTCGTATTTATGTGTTCAGAAGCTATTTCTCTTTTGCAAATATTGATTTCAAGTCATTTCGATTATAGCATTCCCACACGGGACTCAGATTTTTAGTCACCATTTTAACTCAAGAAGCAACATGTAACTCTGTGGGTGATTTAGTTACAATCCACTCTTCACATACTGTAGTATTTGTGGCAAATGCCTTTCATGCAGTATGATCCAGATTGTCATTGTCGTTAAATATGTTTTGAAATTTATTGAAATCATTAGTATGCATTCTTATTAATAATAACAAAGTTATTGATCTAATGATCTTAATTAGTTCTAAAATGATGCACAGTTGTTGTTCTTGGCAGTAAAATTAGAAACTCTGTGTATTCAGAAATCATATTACATTTACTTCCCATGACATTTGGGCAACTTCATTTATTTCTTTGCAATGTTGTATATTATGAAAATATGTCTGTATTAAAGGTTATTAATTGCAGATTTAAGTTTTTAGGTCACCTGACTGAACTGAAAGGCAGGGTTAGCTATAGTGATCACTCACCGTGCATCGCCCCTCTGTCGTCTGTGAACATGGTGTTTGCACCTTCTCCAAACACGCTGAACCGATTTCCCTATTTATTTAAACACACACATAAAGCGACTGGTGTTCAGACGAACTATGGTAACGATTAACTGGTAGAGTGCAGGAAGCCCATATTTGGGCTTTATTCTGATGTGTTGGTGCTCCAACTTAAAGGCATCATATTCTGTGGGTGAGCTTTATATCACCTTTGAAGTGATTTTTTTTCTTCTGTCTGGATTTGTCTTGTTACAATTTATGGGAGAGTGCCTTTAGGCACTCTCCCATAAACTGTAACAAGGCATAAACATGTGAACAAATTCTGATTACTGAAAATAATTTAGCACTCTACCAGTTAATGAATAACACTGAATTGCTTTGAAATTTATGTGTAGTCTCGAAAGAAAAATGATCAGTTTCATCAATGTTTGGGAGTTTCTTTCTTGTAAATTGTCATTATCAATGGTCTCTTAACTTTGTGTACACAACAAACGTTCTGGGAGTTTTTAAAATCAGGGGAACCATGTTCGTCATTTTTCTTGAAAACATTTTCCCAATGTCGGGACTCAGAAAGAGCGTGCCTCACTTTAAATGGCAGTGGCAGTTCCATTTTCAAAATCGAAAGGCTGGTTCTGAATATAACTGGGTACATTTGTATTATTTTGCATTTACAGCCTGAAGAAGTCAAAGATGGTGATGTTGATGAAGCACTTCAAGAACTTGAGAGTGACATGAATAAAGACATTTTCTCAGAATTAACAGGGGACGACATCAGGGAAGTGATAGAAAGTGCAACAAAGGATGTATTTGAGGGTCTCCAGGTTGGTACTTTTACACATTTGCAAGAGTTTTTGTTTTCTCTGTGTGTTTGTGTATACACTTAAAACTAGAAGTCCTGTCATGAAATGCGCACAAATAGCACGTAATCTGCGTGTTAATCTACGTGTTGTGGCCATAGTAAGGCTATCAAATTCTGTACATATGGCCTGCGCACAAGCAATGTTTCAGCCAAGGCAGAAATTTTGCCTGTGTTTGCAATGAGTAACCAGGAGAACCTGCCGTGCTTTGGATGCCATTCGATATGGCAGTTGCATGCAATTCCTACGTACAGTTAACCCTTTACCCAACGAATCGACCGCATCCGCCCGCGTAATATGCAAATTCAGCAGTTGAAAAAATATTATTTTTCAAAATACAAAACCATATCATGTGACCTGAATCGTCCGCATCCGCCCGCGTAATATGCAAATTCAGCAGTTGAAAAAATATTATTTTTCAAAATAATGTCAACAAAACCATATCATGTGACCCCTCATTGGAACGATCTCATTCCAACGAGGGATCACATGATATGGCTTTGTTGAAATTTTTTGAAATATTTCAAAAAATGATATTTAAAATACTAGATTTTGATATCGCCTGTGTTGGGTAAAGGATTAAGCCAAGATAAGTGCACAGTTCATGACAGGACTTCTAGTTTTAACAGTAATTTATGGATTTTTTCTGTCAAAAAAAAGTATAACATTTCAGATGAGGTACAGATGAAAGAATGATAGTACAAATATAGGTGTGCATATAAAATTCCTCCTCGGTAAAATCTCAGTGGAGGAGATCAGCATTTCCCATCTTGCCCCCTCACCAACTGGCCTTTGTCACCAAAAGAAATCACATATAGAAGGTTGTCAGTGCACAAACTCTGTCAGAAAAATGGCCGATGTGAACTCAACTGAAAAGTTAAATAAATTTATGTTGGTATTTCATGGGCGTGACCATTTGTGTTAAAATTAACTTTTCCATTTAGTATAAGTTGTAATATTAATAATATGGTAAATCTGAGTTTAAAATAAAACTTTTGATAAAGAACACATAGAAGTGTCACTACATATAATCGGAATCAAGGTTGCAAATTTTCATTGCTTGCTTTGCAAAACAAAACTATAAAGTACCATTACAAAAGTCTAACATTGTAAATGCATTGATTTAAATAAAGTATTGTCACTGCCACTAATTTAGGAGTTTACACGGTTGAGTTATCGTTAGGAAGTATATACCCCTGTTGCCCATTTTAGAAGACTTCCACCCCAGGCATTGGTGACAGGGTCTTATTTTATCAGTAAAACAGAGCTGGTTTACATTAAACAAGCACTGCTCCACTTCCCATGGGGTTTTGTAAATGAAGGTCATGTGGGGTGGGGTGGGGTGGGGTGGGATGAGATGGGGTATGGGGAGACAACTTACATCATTAATGTGGGCAATGCTGATAAAGTCTATAGTGTTTGGATTAAGTTTGGGTGGCAATCACTGTAACAAAAACAAGAGATTGTCACTCGGAAATGACTATGCCCCCGACGTGGCAGTGACCTTGACCTCTATCAAACAAAAAACACTTGTGAGCAACACGCAAGCAACATGTATGCCAAGTTTAAAAAAAATCCAACTAAGCATCTGTGTTATGGAGCGGACACGAAAATCTTCCCGAAGGACAGTTATCCTTGATTTGTGACCTTGACCTCCATCGAACAAAGAAAAATTGTGTGCTACACATCGTCTCCCCAGAAGCAACATGTAAGTCAAGTTTCAACAAAATCCAACGAAGCATCTCAGAGTTTGGAGTGGACACGAAAATCTTCCTGACAGACTTTTTTTGACCTT
Organism: Pictodentalium vernedei; assembly: GCA_031216915.1. Lineage (NCBI taxonomy): Eukaryota > Metazoa > Mollusca > Scaphopoda > Dentaliida > Dentaliidae > Pictodentalium > Pictodentalium vernedei. The sequence continues at coordinate 79,596,347 of CM062295.1, forward strand.
GATCAATATTAAACCCTCCAAAAAATGTGTGCGACACATCGCCTTCCCATTAGCAACATGTATGCCAAGTTTCAACAAAATCAAACAAAGCGTCTTAGAGTTATGGAGCGGACACAAAAAATCTGCCTGATGGACAGATGTAAATAACAAACACTATATGGTATCAGGGGCATAAAAACAAAATCCGACCATATTCAACTCTTAGTCTAGCTTGCACACAGTCTCACCCACATTGTATCCATTTATTCATCTTCACACCATACAAACTCAAAGCAGCTGGTCCACACTACAATAGTTAACACGCTTTGTAAACTCATATGTCAGAGAATGGTATACAGTACATGGAGAGTGTATTATCACTAAATCACCGGCAGGGTGGAGATTCCACCCAAGCAATAATTCCAAATTTGTTGCAAAGCATAACCAGCACAAGCAAAGTTTCAGCCAATGGACCTCCGGGTTAAACCCAGAGGTCCATTGGCTGAAACATTGCTTGTTTTTTTTGCCGATATGTACAAAATTTGAAAGTTATAGCTTGGGTGATAACTCCACTCTGTGGTTGATTTAGTTACAATCCGCTCTCCATGTACTGTACAAAAGACATTACTGTACTGACCCAGGAGGAAGCCCATAATCAAAAATAAGCTCATCTACCAACTTTTCAGATTTCAGTTTCAGAGTCCCCTCCTTGGAAATAAGCCCAGTCCCTGACTTTGTAACGACAACATCTATGACAGCTATGCTGATACATGTAAGTTGTTACAATGAAAACAACCTCCTCCAGTGCACATGGTATCAAAATTTGGTATTTCAATTACAGTGAAGCCCAATTAATTGGATATCTCTTAATTGTATATCCCTCTTAATTGAATATAATTTCCCAACACAAAACCGTTTACCATACCTCCAGTACAAATATGACCTGTTAATTGAATATAGGTTATAGAGTAAACTCCTGTTAATTGAATAAAAAATCTTGTAACATGTTGAGAAATTACCCTGACTCTCCCCAGTTTTCCTTTGTTTATAGACCTATTTGGCCTTAGTACATCCAATACAGGCATTTAATCTATTATATCTTGTTTGACAGAGTTCATGGAGCTCTGTCAAACAAGATATAATGGAATAAATGCTAAGTTTATCTCTAAAATACAGGAAAGTGACAATCCCTGTTAAATGAATACTTCTGTTAATTGAATAATTTTCATTGGGAAAGTAGCTATTCAATTAACAGGGTTCTACTGTATTTCCTTTTTAATTGTTTAAAACAATTTCAAGAAAACTTTATCATGTGTACTCAATGAAACGACCTCGATGAGCTCGTTCCAATGAGGGGGTCACATGATATAGTTCTGTTGAAATTGTTTCACTTTTTTTTTCGTCTGTTCTGTTTGTAATTTATGCAGCTGATCATTAGGTAATGGGATAACCCTTCACCCAACACAGACGATATCAAAATTTATTATTTTGAATATCATTTTTTCAAATTTTTAAAAAAATTTCAACAAAACCATATCATGTGATCCCTCATTGGAACAAGCTCTTTGAAAAATAATATTTTTTCAACTGCTGAATTTGCATATTACGCGGGCGGATGCGGCCGCTTCGTTGGGTAAAGGGTTAATGTATAAAGCTTTGTTATGGGATTGAACAAGTCACCTAACTTTGTGCAAACTTTGTGTCCAAATTCTCCTGCAGGCTTGACCTCTCAAAAATGAGCCCACCCATATACTTTTGCCCTCTGTTACTTCACACCCAACCTGGGCTTATTCCTGGGTCAGTATGTCATGTTAAACTCACAACGCGTCTAATAATTACTACTTTGTTTTACATCTTATTGTAGATATTGCAATCATTGTGCATTTCACTTAATCATCAGCCTCTCGAGACTTTTGATTATAACAGTATTTATCAATGCAACCCAATATTGATGAAATAATGCTGTTTCATTGCAACCGCTTGAAAAATTTTGATGATGTCATATGCATACACATTGTGTTTATACTCTGATCTAGAGAGCACGGTGGTTTACGACATTGAATTTTACATCAAGAGGTCCACAGTTCGATCCGCACCAGGGGTAACTGCATTGTGTCTTTGGATTAACCCTTTACCCAACGAATCGGCCGCATCCGCCCACGTAATATGCAAATTCAGCGGTTGAAAAAATATTATATTTTTATACTGTACCAATGACCCAGACATAGCTGGTGCTAACTCTTAAAAATATAGGGCCAAACACAAATTTTGCCCCCCAATCCCCAAAATTTGCATCTAAAACCAAAGAAAACATGTCCTGAATGGCCCTCCATATTTCACCTCTACTGCGCATGCGCAGTGTCAAGGACGTCCCGAAATTGGCGCCATTAATCATTCTTTGTTTGGCCCTTCATCAGATAACATCTGACTGATCTTTGTGCTTGTAAATCTCAGTTTAAATGATGCCAGACACATAAATATTAGTGAAATGGTGATTCTAAGGAGGATATAGAATGAGGAGAGGAAAAATGAGTGACAGAAAATAATCAGGGCTGTAACTTAAAATTTTTTGATGAAATTATGTTAAGTTACCTATATTTTTATACTGTACCAATGACCCAGACTTAGCTGGTGCTAACTCTAACAAAACCAGGGCCAAACACAAATTTTGCCCCCCAATCCCCAAAATTTGCATCCAAAACAAAAAGAAATCATGTCCTAAAGGACCTCCATACTACGCCCCCACTGCGCATGCGCAGTGTCAAGGACGTCCCGAAATTGGCGCCAATTATCATTCTCTGTTTGGCCCTTCATCAGTCAACATCTCACTGATCTTTGTGCTTGTAAATCTCAGTTTAAAGGATGCCAGACACGTAATTTTTGGAGAAATGGTGATTCTAAGGAGGATATAGAAGGAGGAGAGGAAAAAGAAGCGACAAAAAATAATCAGGGCGGTACTTAAAATGTTTTGATGAAATTATGTTAAGTTACCTATTTTCGAGGCATGGGGCCTCTTGTTGTCATTCTTGCTAAATGTTGCACTGCTTATTCAGTATTTCCTCTCCCCTAGCCTTCTAAAGTCCCCCCTTGCAATTCTCCCATGCTTTTGGCATATTTTTGAGAAAGTTCATTTCTAAAATTTTCCTGGGAGAGTTGCTTGGATACAGAATGTTTTCTGTTATTTTCCCCATAGTTACGTTTTCACCCATGGGTGTATAAACGTTGTGTTCTGCATCTTCCATCTGATGTTCTGCAGATTCTCCCCTGGGAGTCTCTGTCTTGCATCAGATAGAGTGTAATTTTGATGACTGATTTCGGGCCAGTTTTTTCAGTGCCTGGAGTCATGTTTTTTGGTGTTTTACACTGTTTGTTTACATTGGCAACAGCCTTTTTTGAGGGGGGCTGTTTGCCTTTGGTGTAGTTTATCTCACTATAAGATACATTTATATTATCCGTAAGTGTCTCATTAATTATTTAATATAAATTTAAAATTTTTGACCACACTTTGCCATCGGATCCATCGGGGCTCAACGTTACTTTTCAGCAACTTGGGCTTCGCTGAAAAAATATTTTTTCAAAATTATTTTGATTTGCAATTGTTTTTTCATTTATTAATAGATCATGTTTATTATGTATCTTTGTGTCAGGGGTTTGTGCGAGTAACTAGGACTTGTTGACTTTTCACAATGAAAGGATATTGTTCAAATTGTAATGGGAAGAAATCTTCCTCTGACTTTCATGATCATTGTATTAATTGTAGTCAGTGTTCTCGCACTAATCCCTGTTCTATATGTCAATATTGGGATGACAAACATTGGAAACGTGTGTCACGGTATGTTGTTTCTGGAGAAAGGGCTATGCCGGCTCTTTCTCCGCAAGGTCACTCTACTCTCTCAGTTTCTATTTCAGAGGAACAAGAACAGGGTGATGTTTCCATGTTATCTTCTACAAGTGCGCTTCCGTCGTCACAAATGAATTAGAGCTAGTGGCAAAAGTGCTCATGGAGATTAGACAAATGTCGTCCGCTAGTTCGCCCGGTGTAGCGTCCATTCACCGAATGGTTCGGCAGCCGGGTTCGTCTGATGCGGTCCAGGAGGAAATTTTGGGTGATGCGAGCACTATAAACATACAATGTGCACACCCAGTGACGGCGGATAGTAAGCGAGAACGGAGGAAGCCTTTGAGTCCGGTTCCTAGCTCGTCCAGGTCCAGCCGGGCCGCGAGCGAGAGAGGCCCCTCTCTCGTACAACAACATCTGGGACCAGATGTTGTGGTACAAAATGTGTCGCAAGCGGAGCATACATCCGTCGCTCGGGACGCTCCGTTGTATAGGCAGTCCTTGGAGACTGCTAAGGCTTCTTCTCGTCAGCGCACACGACCGCACCTTGGCTGCGTGACCGCCGATATCTTACCAGCTTCGCCGATCAAGGATTCTACGGCGACCAGGTCACACCATCCGGCAGCCAGGGATTCGAGACCGATGGACTCAGGACGTTTGCATAGAAAAAGTATGCGGGAGCCATCTGATGCGGAGCTGCCCTCGGCGAAGCAGCGAAAGACTGCGCCTCCGCAGGTCTCGACGCCGGACATTCTTGTGCAGATAGCACAGCTTATCGCAGCATCCCAGCAGCCGACAGAAACGGTGTCGGATCGAGAATTATCCGACGGCGCTGGGTCGGTACGCTCCGCCGAAGCATCGGGGGCGGACGACCGGGAGCATCATGAGGTCCGACCGGATGGTGAAAGGGATACGGATGATTTGGAGCTATCCCTTTCGGAACAACATAAAGCTGCCGTGGACTTCATCCGGCACTTTCTCCCTCAAGTTGTTCCGTCGGGCCAGACTGCTGCGGTTCCGGACAAGAGGATTATAGCGTCATCGGACTCTGAATTTTTTGAGCGTTTCAGGGACATCGCTCCCGAGTTTCCGTCGCAGTCCAATAATGTTGCAAGAACATTTGAATTATTGAACGACGATATATTTAAACTTGCTTCCAAGACGGGGAAAGCAGGTTTCTTGTCCGCCAATACTCTCAACCTGCCTTTCATTAATGCAAGGAATAAATTCGACACGGCAGGACAGGGTATCCCGAGAGTTCCTCTGCGTATGGACGACGAGGCGGAAGACTTAGAGCTATCATTACCGTCGTCGGCTTCTATTCCAACCGCGGTGTTGGAAACAGCTATTTCGTCTAACAGAGCCAATTTAGATGCCTTATCTTATGCAGATCACCTTACTAAGGCGTTATCACTGCGCCTTCAAGGGAAAGAGTTTCAGGATATACAATCCTCTTTAAGACTTCTTTCAAGGGCAGTAGCTTATTCCATGTGTAACTCCGCCCTTTCAGTGGCAAACCTGGAGTTGGTTAGACGTGACGCAGCCCTAGCTACATCCACACTCGTGGATACCAAGGTGAAGAACTCTCTTAGAGTCACTTCGGTCTCCGGAGAACTTCTCTTTGACGGCAAGCTTTCTGCTATTTATGATAAAATTACAAAGAAAGCTTTGGATTCTCTGTTGTTCAAATCTGCTTCCAAGAAGTCGGATACAGCAGACAAGAATAAGACAGGCACTTCTGGGTCTAATGCGCCCAAGAGAGGTTCCTATAGAGGTTCCGGTGCGTCCTCTTGGTCTTATTCAAGAGACCATCAGGGTAGCGACTCGTTCGGGATGTCCTTCGGGCCGGGACAACCGGTCGGACGCCCCGAGGTCGACGGGGCGTGGTGCGGGTCGTGGAGGACGTGGTTTCTCCTACCGCAGGCCTCGCAGGTCCAGGAGGTGATGGCTTAAACCTCTATCGCGTACCGGTTGGCGGAAGGTTGTCGAGCTTTTCACAAGAATGGGCGTCGATTACGGACGACCCTTGGGTGAGAGGAGTGACTTCGGAAGGTCTAAAGATATCCTTCAAACGAAAGCCTCCATTAACTCGAAGTCCAAAGTGGACTCAACTTCCGTCAAATCCGCAGAAAAGAGACGCTCTGTTATCAGAGGTGCAGTCTCTTTTAATGAAGAACGCGGTAGAGGTCGTAGAAAACCAGGAGACTCCGGGATTCTACAGCCATCTGTTTCTGGTTCCGAAACCAGACGGCTCGTTCCGTCCAGTCATAGATTTGAGCTGGATAAACAAGCTGATCGTCGCTCCGAAATTTTATATGGAGACGATTCGGTCGGTCAGAGCGAGTATATGGGTGAACGATTATGCAACAAGCATAGATCTCAAAGATGCGTACTTTCACGTCATGGTACATCCGACATTCCGAAAGTATCTACGCTTCGCAGTCCTAGGAGTGGTGTATCAATTCCGGGCGATGTGCTTCGGATTGAATCTAGCACCCTGGGCTTTCACTCGGGTAATGAACTCGGTAATGATCTATTTCCGAGCTCATTCGTCTGCGGTAAAGACGGCCTACCTGGACGACGTTCTTCAGAGGTATGGCAACGAGTTAACGCTTCAGAACGATGTTCAGAATCTACTTCTATTGCTCCGACGTCTCGGTTTTATAGTAAACGAGGAGAAGTCGGATCTGGTGCCGTCCAAGTCATTCACTCATCTGGGAATGAGCTTCGAGACGCACAACAATCTCGTTCGTCTGCCGTTAACCAGAGCGAAATTAGTCAGTTGTTACGCTCGCTATTGTCTGCACGCAGACAAAGTCACAGCGAGAGAATTTATGAGACTGATAGGTCTGTGCGGAGCCGCTGCGGATCTCATTCCGATGGGGCAGTTACGCACACGTCCTCTCCAAATTTTCTTGACTCAGAATTGGAGTGTGAAAATTCATTCGCTCGACGTAGACGTTCTCTTGTCAGATCAAGTGAAACAAGAGATTCAGACTTGGGCAAACATTCAGTGGTTAACTCAGGGAGTTCCGCTGCAGTTGCCGGATCCGAGTTTTACCATTATGACGGATGCCAGTCAAACAGGTTGGGGTGCATCATTAATCCCAACGGATTCGAGATGCCAGGGTCTTTGGGATCCGCAATTCCTGTGCAAGCACATAAACATCAAGGAAATGATGTCAATTTGGCTTGCGTTATGTCATTGGATGGACATTATTCACAATGCTCATGTCCAAATCCTATCCGACAATACGACAGTAGTGGCGTATATACGGAATCAGGGAGGTACTCATTCAGTTCCGTTGTTCAATCTAACGGAAAGAATCCTTCTGTTTGCGCTAGAACATCACGTTCTTCTTTCGGTCCGTCACATACCGGGTCGTCTGAATGTGCTAGCAGACTCCCTTTCACGAAAGGGTCGCTTGTTGCCGTCGGAGTGGACTCTCAACAAACAAGTATTCAATCAGATTTGCTACCAATGGGAACGGCCAATGATAGACTTATTTGCGACACATCTCAACAATCAGTTGCAGACGTATGTGTCTCCGTGTCCGGATCCAAGAGCATTTGCAGTAGACGCTCTGTCGATCCCTTGGGACGGAATGATAGGATATGCGTATCCTCCAGCGCCGTTAATTCAACAAGTATTGCTAAAGATAAAACAATCTCAATGCAAGATTCTGTTGGTAGCATCTCTGTCGCCACAGAGACTGTGGATAAATCTACTCAGGTGTCTGTTGTGGGACCTACCGCGAAAGCTTCCTCCACGGGAGGATCTTCTTTCGCAGGGGAAATCGCGTCAACTCCATCACAACCCGCAAGGTCTCAACCTTCACGTTTTTCCGTTGTGCGGTCCTTCTTGCATGGCAAGCACTTTACAGGACGAGCAGTGGACGCGATTTCTAACTGTAGGAGGCCCTCCTCTTCGCTAAACTATGCGGCTAAGTGGAAGGTTTTTCGTCATTGGTGTAGGGATCATTCTGTAGATATATTCGATCCCTCTATACCAGACATTGCAAACTTTCTAGTATACTTGTTTGACGAAATCAAACAGCAGCCTGTTACTATTAAGGGTTATAGGTCTATGTTATCTGATACCTATGCAAATCATGATAGTTTACAAATTGGATCTAATGTCTCTTTATCTAAGTTGGTTAGAAACTTCTCGATAAATAGACCCAGAACTCTTAGATTAATTCCTAAATGGAATTTAGCTTGGGTTCTTCTTAAATTGAAGGAAAAGCCATTTGAACCTCTTGGGACAGTAGATTTCAAATTCTTATCTTATAAGACAGCTTTTCTCTTAGCTTTCTCTTCTGCTAGAAGAGTCAGTGAGCTTCATGCACTGTCGGTGGATGATTCTCACTATCGTAGTGTCGGGAACACTATCACCTTCACTACTAATGTGGGTTTTTTAGCTAAGAATCAGGCTCCTGATAAATATCCGGAACCTATTGTTATTAAGGCTCTTCCGTCTTCAGACGGGCGTAGGCCTTTACTCTGTCCTGTTAGAGCGTTACGTATCTATAAACAGAGATCTCAGTTTATCAGAAAGGGACGAAAACATTTCTTTCTGTCCTTGATGCCTAATAGAAAGGACATTTCGGTCCGTTCTATTGCTAGATGGATTCAATTAACTATCCGTACTGCTTATGAGAGTTTATCTTCTTCTCAGCAGTCTGTGCTTAAGATTTCCGCTCATGAAGTAAGAGCTCTTGCTACTTCTTGGGCTTATGCTAATAGTGTTGCTATTACAGATTTAATGAAGGCTGCTTATTGGTCTCAGCCATCCACATTCACAAATTTTTATCTCAGAAATATTGAGTCCATTTCTGGAGACCTGCATTGTTTAGGTCCGTTATCTGTTGCTCAGAATGTCGTCCACTAAACAGTTACAACTATAGTTATGCAGGCTTTCTGTTCCGGCAGTGACTCCGTCCGGCTGCCCTCTTTGCTCTGGGCTATTTGACCCAGGGCAAGGGGAAAGGGTGGGGGGGGGGGGGGGGGGCAGGTGTTCCCTTAGGTCACCTGCTTTATAGTGAAAAGCAAGGGAATGCCTCCTCCAAGTCAGTATTTCTGAGTCGCTTCCGGGATGGTTTTAAAGTGTAATATTAATGTTAAAATTCATTCATGTCTTATTTTTAAAGTATAGCTCGGTGTGAAGCATTTGTATATGTCAAGTGTCAAACGGGCTTTAATATACAATACTCGGACACTTTTAAATGACTATAAAGAGTCTCAATTCTCTGGACTACTTTATTTATTGGCTTACTTTAAAAATAGTTAGTATAAGGGTTATACTGGATGTTAATAGAGAACATGAATGTTATTGTGCTCAATTATTAAGGGTATTGTATCTTTCTAATTTAATATTAAATAAGAAAGATACATGTAAAGCCAAATACTCCTTTTCTCCTTAAAGGGTTACCTCTTTATTATATAGTTGAGCTTATTGGATTTTCCTCTATGTCCTAGGCCCTCCAGCCTGTTTACTATTCAGCTAAGTCTGGGGCATTGGTACAGTATAAAAATGTTAAAAAATTTATAGTAATTTATATATTTTTTATACTTACCAATGACCCAGACGGGGATGGCCCTCCCAGGAGTTGGGAACTCTTGCCTCCCCGCTGAGTACATAGCGCTGACCAGGCACTGCCAGTAAGAATGATAATTGGCGCCAATTTCGGGACGTCCTTGACACTGCGCATGCGCAGTGGGGGCGTAGTATGGAGGTCCTTTAGGACATGATTTCTTTTTGTTTTGGATGCAAATTTTGGGGATTGGGGGGCAAAATTTGTGTTTGGCCCTGGTTTTGTTAGAGTTAGCTAGCTAAGTCTGGGTCATTGGTAAGTATAAAAAATATATAAATTACTATAAATTTTTTAACTTTCGAGGCAACAGCCTGTTGTGGTCATTCTTGTTATCAAGATTACACTGCTTATTCAGTGTTTTCCTCTCTCCCTTTCCTTTAAGTTCCCTCTTGCTATTCTCCCATGCTTTTGGCATATTTTCTGTAATATTATTACTAAAATTTCTTGGGAGTTTTAGCTGGATAACAGAATGAATTCTGTTCTTTTCCCCATGTTTACGTCTTCACCTTTGGGTGGTTAGGCGTAGTGTTCTGCATCTACCATCTGATGTTCTGCAGTTTCTTCCCTGGAAGTCTCTGTTTTGCATCAGATAGTGTATTATTGGTAACTGATTTCGGGCCAGGGTGCCTGGAGTCTTGATCTAGTGTTTTTACACTTATTGTTTACATTTCCAACAGCCCTCTGTGTGAGGGGGGATTTCTTGAAGATAATATCTTGATGTTAATTTAATCATAACTAGATACATTATTATTGTTCGTAAGTGTTGCATAAATTGTTTAAAATATTTTTAGAATTTTTGTCCATACTTAAGCTTGGGATCCATTGGGGCTCAACGTTACTTTTCAGAAACTTGCGCTGTTCTGAAAAAATATTTTTTCAAAAGTTTTTGATTCAATTATTTTTTCTATGTTAATGGATCTTGTTATTATGTATTTTGATTGTCAGGGGTTGGTGCGAGTACTAGGACTTTGTTTTCTTTTCACAATGAAAGGATATTGTTCAGTTGTAATAAGAGGAAATCTTCCTCTGACTTTCATAATCATTGTATAATGTAGTCAGTGTACTCGCACTAACTCCTGTTCTGTATGTGTTGATTACGATGACAACATGGGAAGCGTGTGTCACGGTATGTTAGTGGGGAATTGGCCATTCCGGTCCTTTCCCCACAGGGTCACTCTACTTTATCAATCTCTATTTCAGACGATCATGATCAGGGTGATGTCTTCCAAAAGTGTGCCTCCGTCGTCACAATTAATGAAGAGCTAGCGGAAAAGTGCTCATGTAATACGTCAATTGCCTAAGAGGACCCTAGTAGGTTCGACGGCCTTTGACGTCTGCTAGCTCGCCCGGTGTAGCGTCCATTCATCGAATGGTTCGACAGCCGGGTTCGTCCGTTGCGGTCTAGAAAGGAGTTTTGGGTGATGCGAGCACTATAAAATATCCATGTGCACACTCAGTGACGGCGGATTAGAGGGGAGAACGGAGGAAGCCTTTTAGTCCAGTTCATAGCTCGTCCAGGCCCATCCGGGCTGCGAGCGAGGCCCCTCTCTCGTACATCAACATCTGGCCCCAGATGTTGTGGTACAAAATGTCTCGCATTCGGAGCATATGTCCGCCGCTCGGGACGCTCCGTTATATAGACAGTCCGGAGAGACTGTCAATAAGGCTTCCTCATTCTCATGGCAGCGCACACGACCGCACCTTGGCTATGTGACCTCCGATATCCAGTCAACTTCGCCAATCAGAGAATCCTCGGCGACCAGGTCACGCCATCCGATAGCCAGGGACACGAGGCCTGGAGACTCCGGACGTTCGCATAAGAAAGTATGCGGGAGTCAACATACACGGAGCTTCCAGCGGCAAAGCATCGTAAGACTGCTTCTGCACAGGCCTCGGTGACGGACGTGCTATCCCAAATAGCACAACTTATCGCAGCATCGCAGCAGCGACAGAATCTCTGTCGCATAATATAATATCCGACGACGCTGGGTCGGGACGCTCCGCGGAAGCATCAGGTGCGGACGTCCGAAAATTTCATACGGTCCGACGGGATGCCGAAAGGGATTCGGATGTTTTCGAGCTTTCCCTTTCGGAACAACATAAGCTGCTGTATATGTCATCTGACTTCATCTTCTAGAGGTTCTTCGTCGGACCAGAATGCTGCGATACCGGATAAGAAACTGATAGCGTCAGTGGACTTAAAAATTTTTGGTTCGGTTCAGGGACATCGTCCCTCAGTTCCGACACAGTCCAATAATGTCTCAGATACGTTCGATTTATTGAACGACGCTATATATTTTTTTTTATATGCTTGCTATGTACAAGCATATCTGGTTTCTTGTTCGCAAAATTACTGAGATGTCTTTCAAAAGTGTGCCTCTGTCGTCATAGTTAATGAAGAGCTAGCGGCAATTAGTGCTCATGGATTACGTCAAACGCCTAAGAGGTCCCTAGTAGGATCGACGGAGTTGACATTCGCTAGCTCACCCGGTGTAGCGTCCATTCATCGAATGGTTCGGCAGTCGGGTTCGTCCGTTGCGGTCTAGGAAGGAGATTTGGGTGATGCGAGCACTATAATAGACTTTAGTACACACCAAGTGACGACGGATTAGAGGAGAGATCGGAGGAAGCCTGTTAGTCCGGTTCCTAGCTCGTCCGGTCCGTCCGGGTAGCGAGCAAGAGAGGTCCCTCTCTCGTGCAACAACATATGGGACCGGATGTTGTGGTACAGACATTTCACCTTCGGAGCGTATGTCTGCCACTCGGGACGCTCCGTTATATAGACAGTCCGAGTGACTGTCGATAATGCTTCCTCATCCTCACAGCAGCGCACACGGCCGCACATTGGCTACGTGACCTTGAATATCCGGCCAGCTTCGGCATTCAGTGATTCCATGGCGAACAGGTCATGCCATCCGGTAGCCAAGGGACACGAGGCCTGCACACTCTGGTCGCTCGCATAATAGAAGTATGCACGGGGTAACGAACACGGAGCTTCCAGCGGCAATGCATCGTAAGACCACTTCTCCACAGGCCTCAGTGACGGACGTGCTATCCAAAATAGCACAGCTTATCGTAGTATCCCAGCAATCGACAGATTCTCGGTCGGATCAGGAATAATCCGACAGCACTGGGTCGGTGCGCTCCGCTGTTGCATCAGGTACGGACGACCGAATATTTCATAGGGTCCGACAGGATGGCGAAAGGGATTCAGATGATTTCGAGCTTTCCCTTTCGGAACAACAGAAGCTGCCATACATTTCTTCCGGCATTATCTTCCAGAGTTTGTTCCGTCGGACTACATTGCTGCGATGCTGGATAAGAGACTAATAGCGTCATTGGACACGGAGTTTTGGATCGGTTCAGGGACATTGTCCCTGAGTTGCCGACGCAGTCCAATAATGTCTTTAGAACATTCGAATTATTGAACGACGCTATATATATAAGCTTGCTATCAACATGCTAGTCTAGTTTCTTGTCCGCAATGCTCTATTCTGCCTTTCGTGAATTCTAGGAAATAATTGTTTATTGGCAGAACTGGGCTTACCGAGAGTTCCTTTGCGTCTAAGACGGCGAGACTGAAGACTGCAAATTATCTTTTTCGCCATCTATGTCAATTCCAACCACGATGTTGGAAACGACAATGATGTATAATAGACTTAACTTAGACACTTTATCATACGTACACCACCTTACTGAGACGTTTATCATTACGTCTTCAAGAGAAAGAATTCCAGGATATGATCCTCAATGAGATTTCTTTCAGGGGCAGTAGTTTTTCCACGTATATCTCCGCCCTTCAGTGGCAACCTGGAGTTGGTTAGACGTGACGCAGCCCTAGCTACATCCACGCGCGTGGATAGTAAGGTGAAGAACTCTCTCAGAGTCGCTTCGGTCTCCGAGAAGCTTCTCTTCGACGGCAACCTTTCAGCAATCTTGAATTGCTCGATATACACGTTCTCTTGTCTATCAAGTTTAACAAGAGATTCAGACGTGGGCAAACATTCGGTGGTTGACTCAGAGAGTTCCACTGTAGTTGCCGGATCCGAGTTTTTCGATTATGACAGATGCCAGTCAAACAGGTTGGGACACAATTTTGATCCCAACGGATTCGAAGTGCCAGGGTCTTTGGGTTCCGCAGTTTTTAGGCAAGCTCCTTACTTCCAAGGAAGAATATTATGTTGGCTTGCATTACGTCATTGGATGAATTTTATTCAGAAACGCATGTTCAATCCTGTCCGATAATACAACAGTAGTTGCGTATATCCGGAACCAGGGAGGCACTCATTCGGTTCTGTTATTGATTTTAACGGAAAGAATCCTTCTGTTTGTTATAGAACACCAAGTTCTGTTTTGATTCGTCATATTCTCGGTCGTCGGATCGTATTAGCAGACTCCCTTTCACGTAAGGGTCGTTTGTTGCCGTCGGAATGGACTATCAACAAACAAGTATTCAATCAGATTTGCTATCAATGGGAGCGCCCAGTGATAAATTTATTTGCGACACAACTCTCCAATCAATTGTTGACGTATGTGTCACCGTGTCCGGATCCCTGAGCATATGTAGTTAACGCTCTATCGATCTAGTAGGACGCGATGATAGGATATGCGTATCCTCCAGCGCTGTTGATTCAGTAAGTATTGCTAGGATTATTCAGTCACAATACAATTCTGTTGGTAGCATCTCTGTCTCCACAGAGACGGTGGATAAATTTACTTGATGTCTACTGTGGGACTTACCGCGGAAACTTCCTCCACGAGAGGATCTTTTTTCCGCTGGGGAAATCGTGTCAACTCTATCACAATCCGCAAGGTCTCAACCTTCACGTATTCCGTTGTGCGGTCCTTCTTGCATGGCAAGCATTGTACAGGACGAGCAGTGGACGCGATTCCTAACTATAGAAGGACCTCCTCTTCGCTATATTATGCGGCTAAAGTGGAGGGTCTTCCGTCGTTGGTGTAGGGATCTTTATGTTGATATTTTTGATCCCTCCATACCAGACATTGCAAACTTTCTAGTATACTTGTTTAACGAGATCATCTGCAGCCAGTTACTTTTAAAGGTTATAGGTCTATGTTATCTGATACCTATGCACACCATGATAGTTTACAATGGAGCCTAATGTCTCTTTATCTAAGTTAGTTTGAAACTTTTCGATAAGAGACCTAGAATCGTTAGATTAATTCCTATTCGGAATTTAGCTTGGGTTCTTATTAATTAAAGCAACCATTTGAACCCCTTGAGACAGCAGTTTCAAAATTCTGGCCTTTTAAGGCAGCGATTCTCTTAGTCTTCTCTTCTGCTGAAGAGTCAGTGAGCTTCATGCACTATCGGTGGACGATTCTCACTTTCGTAGTATCGGGAACTCTATTACCTTTACTACTAATGTTGTATTTTTGGTTAAGAATCCGGCTCCTAATGATATCCGGAACCTATTGTTTTTAAGGTCCTTCCGTCTTCGAGCGGGCATAGGCCTTTACTCTGTCCGGATAGACCTTTATGTATTTATTAACAGATCTCAGTTTATCAGTAGGACGTAAAGCTTCTTCTGGCTCTGATGCCTAATAGAAAGGTTATTACGGTCCATTCTATTACTTAATGCATTCAGTTAACTATCGGTACTGCTTAGGATAATCTATCCTTAACTCAGCAGTCTGTGCTTAAGATTTCGGCTCATGAAGTAAGAGCTCTTCTACATCTTGGGCTGACGTATAGTTTTGCTATTATAGATCAAGTAGGCTGCATATTGGTCTCAGCCATCCACATTCACGAATTTTTATCTCAGAAATATTGTATCCATTTCTGGAGACCTGCATTATTTAGGTCCATTATCAGCTGCCCAGAAAGTCAATCACTTAACAATTGCAACTATAGCTATGTAGGCTTTATGTTCCGGCAGTGACTCCGTCCTGCTGCCCTCTTCGCTCTGGGCTATTTGACCCAGGGCAAGAAAAAGGGGGGGGGGGGGGAGGGTGTTCCCTTGGGTCTCCTGTTTTATTATGAAAACAAGGGGATACCTCCTCCGGAGTTAGTAATTCTGAGCTGTTACTGGGATGGTTTCTTAAGTGAAAGTTATGTTTTTAAATTCATTCATGTCATAGTTTTAAAGTATAGCATTTGAATATGTCATGTGTCAAACGGATGTTATTATTACTATCCTCAGACACTTTTAAATGAGTATAAAGAGTCTCAATTCTTTGGACTAACTTTATTTATTGGCTTACTTTAAAAATAATTAGTATAAGAATTATACTGGATATTAATAGAGAACATGGATGTTATGATGCTCAATTATTGAAGGTATTGTGTCTTTCTAATTTGTCATAAATTAGAAAGATTCATGTGAAGCCTATTTCTCTTTTTCTCCTCCAGGAGATGACTCTATTTTATATAATTGAGCTTATTGGATTTTCCTCTATGTCCTGGGCCCTCCAGCCTTTTTACTATTCAGCTATGTCTGGGTCATTGGTACAGTATAAAAATCTTTAAAAATTTATAGTAATTTATATATTTTTTATACTTACCAATGACCCAGACGGGGATGGCCCTCCCAGGAGTTGGGCACTCATACCTCCCCGCTGAGGACATAGCGCTTACCAGGCACTGTTGGTAAGAATGATTAATGGCGCCAATTTCGGGACGTCCTTGACACTGCGCATGCGCAGTAGAGGTGAAGTATGGAGGGCCATTCAGGACATGTTTTCTTTGGTTTTAGATGCAAATTTTGGGGATTGGGGGGCAAAATTTGTGTTTGGCCCTATATTTTTAAGAGTTAGCACCAGCTATGTCTGGGTCATTGGTAAGTATAAAAGATATATAAATTACTATAAATTTTAAGTTTTCAAAAAATTTAAACAAAACCATATCATGTGACCCTGAGGGGTCACATGATATGGCTTTGTTTAAATTTTTTGAAAAATTTGAAAAAATGATATTTAAAATAATAAATTTGGTATCGTCTGCGTTGGGTAAAGGGTTAATCCTGATTGCTCATATGGGGGCATGGTGTACTAAGGTGTAATGCACGTAGATGGTGTATCTGTCTTCAACCAATGCTAAACCTGCTTGTGTGGAGTTAGTATGTTGGGGAGTCTGACAGTTGCTTGCCATTGCAAGGTGGTTCTCTCTGGGTACTCCGGCTTCCTCCACCCATAAAACTGTCTGACACTAGGTGACCCTGGCTGTCAAAAGTATCGTTAAACTCCAATAAATAAATACATTGATCTGACTACAAACAAAAAATTGATTAACATGTGAACCCTAAGTTTGGCCTTGAAATAATTTTTTGGTTCCATGCAATACCACACCAAACAATTTTATGACCTTGGGGGTCTCAAGTATCATGATCAGCAGCTTTTTGTTATTGTCTTGAAACTGTTTGCAGTCAAATTTGGCTGAATATTGTGCAGTAAAATATCATGTAGCATATAATAAAAAGAAAATCTATGCTGTTTTAATGAATATCGGTAATTATCTCATGAGTGTGGACCAGAAAGTTTTATTTTTCACGAGCACTTGCGCAAGTGAAAAATAATACTTTCAGGTGCACACTCATGAGATAGAGTTAAAACTAGAAGTCCTGTCATGAACTGTGCGCTTATCTAGGCTTAATTGCGCGTAGGAATTGCGCGCAATTCTCATATCGAATGGAATCCAAAGCATGGCAGGTTCTCCTTGTTACCCATAGCAAACACAAGCAATGTTCCTGCCAGTGGACCTCCGGGTTACCCGGAGGTCCATTGGCTGAAACTTTGCTTGTGCTCAGGCCATATGTGCAGAATTTGATAGCCTTACCATTGTCATAACGCGTAGATTAACGTGCAAATCAATGTGCTATTTGTGCGCATTTCAGGACAGGACTTCTAGTTTTAACTGTAATTACTGATATTCACTAAAGCAGTGTAGATATCCTCTATGAATTTAATGGAAGCGCCGCTATGACATAAATGTTTCTGTATTTAACTGGTGATGTACAAGCTGAAATTTTTTCCCAGCACCGTTTAGACTAGTTCCTTTCCCGAGTCCGACGAGTCATTAGTTACGCTTTGAAAAGTTTCCAAATTTCTTTATACAATTATCTACTGTCTGTCGCGTAGTGTGAAAAAGAATGTCCAAAGCAAAATAAAGTCGGTTCCCCAAAAAAATAAGTTAACCAAAAATGAGATGATATTAAAAAATGGCTAGGCGTGAATGGACACCAGCCGAAGAGAAACAGCGATACAAATTTCAACAAACACACCCAATAGAAAAGGTAACAAATGTAATTTAGACTCAGGCTTCCTAAATGTTGTTTTGATTTTTTATGGATCCATTCGATCAGTACCGCTTAAAAGAAAAATAACACACTCTTCACCTTTGGGTTTAAACACTGGAATTAAAATTTGTTAATTTAAATGAATTCTAATGCATGGGGATGCGCAATAAACACAGAACTTTAATGTATGGGGATGTGCAATAAACACAGAACTCATTGGAATGGCATGGTCATATTTTGCTTGAGCCTACAGATCTCGCGAAATATGACTATGCCATTCCAACTCGTTATGTTAAACATCCACCGATTCAAACACAAACAAGTCAATGGGCACAACTTTCTGGGCATTCAGACCAGTACAGCACCATCCCACCACCACCCCTCATAAACTTCCAATTCTAAGAAATCCAAAATAGGCTACCACTGCTCTAAAATGAAAATAGGTAAGTTGTTGCACTGTAAACAATGACAGAGGACGGCCATGGCAATTAAGTTGAAAATCACACTCTAATCCAAACTCTCTTCATAAAATGTAAATAAATAAATAATAAATAAAAAAAACAAATATAAAATGTAACTGTTAATAAAAAAAATAAAAAACACCTGTGACTTCGAGCGTTCAATTTTTGCTAATGGTGTATTGTGTCTCTCACCATAAGCTGTTAACAGACAACTACACAGTCAAATAATGTTGCCCATTGTTGGGACAGCAAAACCAATTGCCTGAACACACATCACAGAGACATACAATGTCACAGTTACACACACACAGACAGTCACACACATAAACATTCACAAGTGGTTGGGGTGACCTGGTCACCTGATGGGGAGAAGCTTATAAGGGGTGGGGGGGAGTACTAGTGGGAAGGAGAGGGATATATTCTATTATGGCCATTTGTGGTGTGGGAGTCAGGAAGTTTGCATTATAGGTCCAATTTTCCAAGTGTCATGTGACATCAATTAATAATAAACTTAGAGATCCCTACTCCCAAGAATGTCCAAAATGTACTTTTCAGCAAAGGTGTATGTACTGGTGGCAGTATCACATTATCAATCAAGAAGGGAATATTTTAAGCCAAAATTAAAGGTGAGTGATGTATTACAAACGGAAAGGCAGACACACAGACTCACCCCCCCCCCCCCCCCCCACACATATACAGACTATAGTCAGCCATATGTGAACTGATTTCAAATGAAATGAATCAAAGAAGGTCTATGGTGATAGATTTGGTCTTTTAAAACTTGTTTAGTATCCTATGAACACAGTGGGTGATTGTTCATACCAAATTAAACAGGTTCAAAGGAACCAGTGTGACATTCTGGTCTATTAGAAATACATTGATATGGATACTGAATACCATACCGATACCTAGGTATCTGGTAGAAAAAAATACCGATACTGATACCGAACCAAAAATTTCAATACCGCCCATCTCTACTCGAACACTTGGTAACAAACCATATATGAAACGTAAGAGTACTTTTGCGTAACAAAAATTATGGTTTTGTCAAATGGTCAACTTATTTTTTTCAATTTTTGGCTATTGTCCCTCTATGAAAGGTTTTTTTTTTGAAGATTTTTGTTATCCACAACATTCATTCAACTGCTAACATTTTTTCTGCAGAATTTAATTTTTAATTATAACTTATTATTGAGATTTTCTACTTTCAGACGGAAGTTGCTTCAAAATTGAAAGAAAAAGAGAATCATATTATTGGAAGACTAAATAAAATACATAAAACAGCAGAGTGATGTCTTAAAGAAATGGAACGATAATATTGTCTGTGATAATTTCACCCTCATCCGTCTCATTTCTTACATTATATTAAATCTCTTCCTAGCATAATTAGAAGACAACACTTTAAGAAAAAAAAAATATTGAATAACTATAAGTTTTCATTTATTGCCCTCAGAACATAACTTATAACCCCTCTTTGAAACAAGCTCGATAAGCTGGTTCTACAGAGAAGTAATAGGTTATGCTTTGGAGGCAAAAAATTAATTCTTTGAACCTTGGTGGTATCTTCCATGTCACTTCAATGGAGCAATTGGAAGAGTCTGTATTCATTATTTGGGGGGATAGATCAATTAATATTTTTAATGTGCAACCTTGGGGCTGCACATTGAAAATATTGCTTGCTCTAGGCTATACATTTACTTAGCAGCCAACCTATTTAATAAAAACATGAAGTATCATGTTCCTGGTAAAAAGAAAACAGCCTCTTGGGTTCAAAGGTTAAAGAAAAAATGGTGATTTTTGCAAATAATGCTGGCATATATGACCATTTTGTTAGGTCAAGACGGGATATGCAAAGTATTTCCTTAAATTGTTCATAAAATCAATGCAGTCATGGCTGCTGAAAAGTCGCCATGACTTGATTTGATTGAAATTCAATAGAAACTGACAAAGAAATCGTTCATGGGGCGCAGGGGGGGGGGGGGGGGGGGGAGGTTGGGTTGTGTTCATATTTTGTTAACCCTTAACCTGACGAATCGGCCACATCCCCCACGTAATTTACAATTTAAGCAGTTGAAAAAAAAATTTTCTCCAAAAATTTCAACAAAACCAAATGATATGTAACCTCACTGAAATGAGCTTGTCATGTTCATTCCAATGGGGGCAGGGGGGGGGGGGGGGAGGGAGGGTGAGGGAGTTCACATGATATTGTTTTGTTCAAATTGTTTTAATAATATGAAAAAACGGTAATTACAATAATAAATTTTGATATCCTGTGTTTTGGGTAAGGGGTAACAAGAGCCAGCATTATCTATTTGATAACAGACTAATTTTTATATGCCCGTTTGAAAAACGGACGTATTATGTTATGGCGCTGTCCGTCTGTCCGTCCAGGGACAGTTGTATTCCGTGCTCTACAGAGCGTGATTTCAATCGGATTTAAAAAATATTTGATATACTGCACAACCAGAATAAGATCTCGCTCAAGTTCGAATTTGGGTCATGTTCGACAGTTTTCCTAGTAGTTATTCCCCCTTTAATACTTAGAAATCGAGCAAATTATGCTTTCCGTGCTCTACAGACCGTCAACTTAATCAGATTCTTTTGAAATTTAATACGCAGCTTCATGGGCATAATATCTCGGACAAGTTCATATTTGGGTCGTGTTCGGTTGTTTTCTTAGGAGTTATTGCCCTTTTCATACTTAGAAATCAGTCAAATTATGCTTTCTGTGCTCTACAGTCTGTGAACTTAATCAGATTCTTTTGAAATTTAATATGCGGCTTCATGAGCATGGTATCTCACACAAGTGCAAATTTGGGTCATGTTTGTCGATTTCCGTAGGAGTTATTGCCCTTTTCATACTTAGAAATCGGTCAAATTATGCTTTCCGTGCTCTACAGACTGTGAACTTAATCAGATTCTTTTGAAATTTAATATGAGCATGGTATCTCGCACAAGTGCAATTTTGGATCATGTTTGTCCATTTCTGTGGGAGTTATTCCCCTTTTCATACTTAGAAATTGGTCGAATTATGCTTTCCGTGCACTGCAGTCCAGGAAGTTATTCCAAGGTTTTGTTTTCCAGTACTAGCCCTTTTAACCCTAAATATACAGTGGTATATTCCGTTTCGATTGATAATAACTTCACAAAAATACACCTCCTCTCAAAAAAAAATCAAACGGGCGTATAATGACCCGCTAGGCGTTGCTCTTGTTATTTTTGTGCTGATACAGAAAAATTTGTTGACAGGTCTCAAAATAGCTACATGGTTCCTAGCCAATCAATGTAATGATAATCACATGAAATGTGTGAATATTATGCCCAAGGTGGTGATTACTTCTATTTCAAGTTGTTTTTTGGTCAGGAAAACCTTTCTAATAATTTATTGAGTGCCTGAAAGCCAGTTAATTGTGAAAAAAAGGTTTTTGCATGGACGCATTCATTCAAGAACTCTTTTCAGTTAAAATTTTTGTGTGTTTTATTGCAGATTGGCACCAAACATACAGGATATAATGGGGAAAATATGAGATTGAACAGGGCAAATATGAGTTAATCTTCAGCTTAGGGATACGCCAATTCTCCATTCACCTTACTGGTAAAATTTTCCCCTGAGCTTCGACCAAAAGCTCATAAACAAATTTTATTTTTCAACTTAATCTTTCTAAACAGAAGCAAGTGACCTTTCGTGACAAAGAACTTGTTAGGATGGGAGGTCATCAGACAAGTTAAGGGGAGGAAAATGAAATTTAAAAAAAAATATTTTAGTGACAGACTTCACACCTCACATTAAACCTTACTCATTGGGCACAAGCAAAGCTTTAATTTGGATGGTATCGAAAGATGGCATGTGTACCATCAACCAACCTTTTAACCCTTTACCTAACGAATTGCCTGCATCCGCCCACGTAATTTGCAAACTGATCAGTTGAAAAAAAAACAATTTCTTAAAAATATTTCAACAAATTAAAGCCATATCATGTGATCCCTCATTGGAATGTGCTCATCGAGCTGATTCCAATGAGGGGTCACATGATATGGTTTTGTTGATTTTTTTTGAAAAATTAAAAAGAAAAAAGTAATTAAAATAATAAATTTTGATATTCTCTGCATTGGGTTAAGGTGAAGCCCTTTACTTAACAAATCAGCTGCATTTGCCCACGTAATATACACATTCAGCAGTCAGGACACTTCACCAAAACCTTATCATATGACCCCTTATTGGAACAGGTTCATTGCACATGTTCCATGAATGGTCACATGATATGGTGTTTGGTGAAATATTTTGAAAATTAAAAAAAAAACAATATAATAAATTTTCATATCCTGTGTGTTGTTTAAAGGGTTAACAAAATAGCGATGGACCGATTGTCAAAACTTGCTATGAACCGATTATCTCACCAAATATTCTGCTGATTCCGGTGGTTGGGATTATTGTCTATTATACCACTGAATTTCATTTCATTTGACAAATAACCAATTACGAGTGTTTAATAGCTTGTTAAGTTCCAAGACTATGCACGTTTAGTTTAGTTTTGTTTGATTTTAGTCAAAACAATATTCATTTTTTTAAATTTTTTTGGAAAGAAGATTGTGATTAAGGGGGGTGTGTGGGGGGGGGGGGGGGGGGGGTGTGTTGCGATAACCGGTTCTCATCAAATCACCGAAGGTAAGCAACGTCGAGCACGGTTAGTCCTTGGATGGGTGACCGTCTGAGCTATCGATTCAGACTCCTGTATTGAGTCAATGGGCAAGGCACACTTAACCCTGATTGTCCACATGGGGGCATGATGACGCTGTGTACTAAGGCATACTGCACATCGATGGTGTGCATGTCTTCAACCAATCTAACCCTGCCTTTGCTGCAGTGCAGAGATACGATGTTGGGGAGCTGCTCGTCGTTGCTCTCCGGGTACTCAGGCTTCCTCCACCCGTAAAACTGTCAGACACGATATGACCTTGGCTGTTAAAGTGTTGTTAAACCTTAATAAGTAAATAAAGATATAATAAGATTCTTTCGAAGGTTGTGTTCTTTTCGGTAAATACCCAGTAGTGTCAATACAGTTTAGTGTATGAATACAACACACTGAACTGTATTAACCAGAAATATACTGAGCACATTTACTTCATGTCTCAGTTTAATTACTTTGATGTAAATTGTGTACTGTGTCCATGCATGTTTCACAGATAGATAGGAACAGGACAGATTGAATTTTTTCTCAATTTTATTCTCCTGTTATGTTGTAATGTCTGCATCATTAAATACTGCAGACTAGCAACTAAACACACTGTATTTATTCTTTAATGTTATGTACGCAATGAGACATTACGTCATGGTCGAAGGTCACAGGCGTCCGTCAACTGGGAAATGGTGCTGATTTCATACCAAATGCAGGCTGCAAATCCCATAATATCTTGTCTCTACAGATTCTTATATGCACTACATACATTTTTAATGGGCAAACTTCATTGAAATGGCTAGATTTTTAACTGCTTGTGGTCTTAATCAGCCAATGCCTCGTAACCAGCTGGTTCTGATTTCTTATTCTGATTATCAGTTCATCACTATAACAAAACGTACAACCATCATCCCACTTGAGGAAGTGATGTATATCTTTTTGGAGAGGAATTTTATGTACGATAACAGATTTCAATTCATATTTTGATCACATTTTTTGCTACAGAACATAGTCTTTCGGTTAACTCACAAGTTACATTCTAAGCATCTTGGTAGTTGCTTTTAGGCAGCCAAGTCTTACCAAAAAACAGTCTTAACATCATTATTATTATTATTTATTGGTGTTTAAGGTCACATACTTATGCACAATGGCTAAACATGACCGCAACAGTTTTACGGGTAGAGGAAGCCGGAGCACCCGGAGAGAACCACCGAGCAACGACGAGCAGCTGCCAGCTCCCCAACATCGTAACTCTGCACTGCAGCACAGGCAGGGTTAGATTGGTTGAAGACATGTGCACCATCGATGTGCAGCACGCCGCAGTACACAGCGTCATCGTGCCCCCATGCGGGCAATGGAAAGTCTTACCAAAAAACAGCAGCAAAGCCACAGGATGTACTAGTAAACTGTCAATGTGTAGCAAAAATATGTAAAAATCTCAAGGTCCTTAACTCTTTACCCAACAAAATTGGTCACATCCACCCGGGTAATATGCAAATTCAGCAGCTGACAAAAATGTTATTTTTAAAAAAATTTCAACAAAACCCTATCATGTGACCCTTCTTTGGAGTCACATGATATGTTTTTATTTAAATTGTTGGAAAAACTTTAAAAAATGATATTTAAAATAATAAATTTTGATATCGTCTGCATTGGGTAAAAGGGTTAAGGGTAATCCATTTTCCATGTTCTACATGATGTCAAATCCTCCAACACATTTTGTGTTTGTTAGTAATCATTTATTGTTTGTGTCCTGTCCGTCTTCATGTTGAGTTATTTATTTAATGTTCTTGTAAATATTTGAATATTGAATACATGATCTGTGATAATATATTGTATAAATAAATTGTGAAAAACTCCAGTTCTCTCAAATATCTTCACATTTGTGATAGTTATTCTCTTTATATTATGACAACTCAAGCCTAAAAAATTCAACAGTATGTAGCTCCTCATTGGCACTTGCCCAATGAAAGTGTCAAGGATAGTGTTACTTAACTTGACTGTGTGTTGTGTTTGATGAAAAGGATAATGTTCAATGTTTATGAAAGGATTATGAAATAAGACCAGAATTGTGATAATTGAGAATATGTTAATTTCTGTTCCCTGTATGCTATGTTTTCAATAAAAATAATTTGAGGTGTAAACTGTACTAAAGAATTGATGGGTGGGTTAATGTGGCCCTCACAGTTAATGTATGTCATCCAAAGTTACCAAGTTACAGTGAAATTATTCCAAAATGGGTCATCCTATCAGGTTACAATGAAATCCTTTCATAAATACAGCCTGTGGACTGTGCTAAAGATTTTCAGGCTTCGGGCCTGTGTAGCCATCACGGTTGACCGATCGCATCCAAAAGGGGATGTCCTCATCAGGACATTTTACAGTGGAACCCTGTTAATTGAATAGCCCCTTTGCCAGTGAAAATTATTCAATTAACAGGAGCATTCAATTAACAGGGATAGTGTCACTTTCCTGTATTCTAGAGACAAACTTACCATTTATTCTATTATATCTTCTTTGATTGAGCTCCATGAGCTCTGTCAAACAAGATATAATACATTAAATGCCTGTATTGGATGTACTGAGGCCAAATAGGTCTATAAACAAAAGAAAACTGGGGAGAGTTGGGGAAATTGGTGTAGCTTGTGCTAACGGAAAATGTGAACAGACTCACAGACTCCAACTAACAGACTTCCACACAGGTGATGGCAATAGCTTATCTTGACTTTGTCAAGTTAAGCTAAAAACGTGAGGCAGAAGAAAGGAAATTATTTTTTGAAAATATTTTTATTATTATCATTATGGATGTGAAAATAAAGAAAATAGGTTCATGGAAATAAATGCAACACCTTTTGCTTTATTTATTTATAGGTGTTGAAGGTCACTGCCCGTGACCATATCATGACAGTGTTAGAGGTATTAAGTCAAGTTTAGCCAATCATGTTTAGTTATGTTGGGTATTTTGGAGAATTTCCACCCCAGGCGTCGATTACTAAGTCCAATTTTACCAGCACTGCTTAACTTTATGGTTCCCAGTGGGGACCTTTTGCATTCAGTCACTCAGTAATAGCGTTGTATGGTTTTATTTTGTATTTTTAAACAAACTTTTGGGAGGTGGTATTCAAGCTTTTGAAGCAAAATATTGAGAGCATGTTCAGCAGGTAAAATGCTCATTGAAAGATTTCCATCTGTGCTTGGATGTACTTGGAACATCACAAATGAGCCAGTATGAACAGATGAAGAAAACAAACTGCAAATCTTGCAGACACCACAGGATGAACTTCTGTTGAATCAATTTTGAATGTTTAATTGGCAGTACTTTCTATGGCAAACCAGAAAACCCAATCGGAAGACCCAGCAAATACTGGCAGAGCTGTTTTACTGTTTGTGCAGGCTTGGCAATTTCAGGAGAGCGATTTTTTAGCTCTCCTTACTGCCCTCCTGAAAGAATTAAGGAGAGCGAAAAATTGCCCTCCTAAATATTTTGGTCTGGGATGATTGAGATTACATGTATTATGCTCACATTAAATTTTTGTTGTAAAGCAAAAATGTAATTTAACTTCGAAGTCACATAACATCACATAATTTCATTTTGAAAGTGGTTCAGTGGTAAAAGGTAATGGGTGCACCCATACCCAAACACAGTTGCAATCATTTGAAGCAAAATGGGTCACAGCAATATATTTTTTCTGTCAGTTTCAAGTTCAACAACTGACATCACAGTTTGAGGGGTAATTATTCAAGGAATATTGACACTATAATATACTACCATTACTACTATCATGTCACTTGAAGCACTTGCACCAGGATGTGACTGTAGATTCAAGCAGACCTGTTGTCCAAGAAAGTCATATGCCTACCACTACCACCTTCAACCCCCAAGGGGGGTTGAAGGTGGTAGTGGTAGGCGTATGACTTTCTTGGACAACAGGTCTGGGTACACACACAGGTCTTGTCAAGTGTGTGTTCGGTTGTTGAGTGAGACATCTAGATGTCTAAGAGATTTCGCTTTACCTTAGTAAAGTTAATAAAATCACTGATGTAGTCTGTTGGTTTCAGTTTCAATGAGTTCGTTCAACTGGATACTTAAAATGCTGTGTAAAGCTAA
This sequence comes from Pictodentalium vernedei, assembly GCA_031216915.1. NCBI lineage: Eukaryota > Metazoa > Mollusca > Scaphopoda > Dentaliida > Dentaliidae > Pictodentalium > Pictodentalium vernedei. The sequence continues at coordinate 79,623,258 of CM062295.1, forward strand.
TTGCTCTCCTAAGCTGATTGAGGAGAGCGATTTTTTGCCCTCCTGCATTTTTCAGAATGCCAGACCTGTTTGTGCATAAACTAATCAAAACTACCTTACTGAGGTGGGGCTGGACTAGTGCCCCCAACAGACTCTTTACTTAGTTTTAGAAAGCAAATCGATTTTCTTCCATTTCCATCAAAAAATGTTGCTGAGAGCAGTTTTAGAAAGCAAATCGATTTTCTTCCATTTCCGTCAAAAAATGTTGCTGTGAGCAACAACCTTTGAAAGTAGTGCATTTGGGCATCTATATATTTATGATTGGATCACTTTGAAAGTTGGTATGCTTATTTGGGGTGACCTCTAGATTTGAGTTATCAAATGATATGAGTGGGCCGTATTAAGGTATGGCAATGTTCATCCCTTCATCCGTCAATTAACTTTTGTTTATCCACACGATAACTTGAAAACAGTACATCCATCAAAGACTGTTTCTTTATGGTTGATTAGTCATGACTAGAAAATGGTTCCTTTCGAAAACCAGCATTCTGGCATATCCAATATGGCCACCACAGTCGTAGATTGATCCACCGCCTGGCGGTGCACTTGTTTCCTATTTCTGTCAAAAAATGTTGGCATTAGAAACAATCTTTCAACTTAGTGCATCAATATTTTCCTTTGGCACACTGCACAGATCGCATTTATGATCAGATCACTTTGAAACTTGGCATGTTTGTTCAGGGTAAACTCTAGATGGGAGCTATTGATTTTCTTCTAGTAACGACCTTTGGACATAGTGCATTTGTGAATCAATTTATTCCTTTGGCAGGCACATTTATGAATGGATTGCTTTGAAACTTGGTATGCTTGTTTGGGGTGATCACTAGATGTTATCTATCGATTTTCATTCATTTCTGTCAAAAAAACATCATTGGCAACGATGCTTCAACTTATACGTGTTTTTACGTCAACAATTTCCTTTGGCACACTGCTCAGGTCACATTTATCATCAGATCACTTTGAAACTTGTTCAGGGTGACCTCTAGATGAGAGCTATTAATTTTCTTTCATTGCTAACAAAATCTGTTGCCGTTAGCAATGACCTTTGTGCATCAATTTTCCCTTTGGCATGCCATGCAGGGTGCATTCATGAATGGATTGCTTTGAAACTTGGTATGCTTGATTGATGTGACCTCTAGATAGGAGCTATCAATTTTCTTTCATTTCCATTGAAAATGTTGCTGTTATCTTGACCTTTGAAACTTTGTGGATCTGTGCATCAATAGTTTACTTTGGTACACCCTGCAGGGTGCATTCATGAATGGATTGCTTTGAAACTAAGTATGCTTGTTTGGGTTGACTTCTAGATGGAAACTTGCGTTTTTTTTCCATTTCCATTGAGAAACATTGCCATTAGCAACAACATTCAACTTATCCGCTTAGATGCAGACAGTTTTCTTTGGCACACTGCACAGGTCGCATTTATCATTGAATCGCTTTGAAACTTGATATGCTTATTTGGGGAGACCTCTAGATGGGTGCTATTGATTTTCTTCCATTTTCATCAAAAAAGTCACCATTAGCTACACCTTCAAACTTAGTGCATTTGTGCATCTGCATTTTCCTTTGGCATGCTCAACAAGGTACATTTGTGAATGGATCGCTTTGAAACTTGGTATGTTTTTTCATGTTAACCTGATGGGAGATTTTTTCGTTCCTGTCAATAAAGTTTCTTTAGCAATGACTTCCTTTTGTACATCGACAACTTCCTTTGGCACACCGCACAGGTCACATTTATGATTAGATTGCTTTGAAAATTGGCGTGCTGGTTTGGAGCAACTTTTAGAAGCAAGCTATTGATTTTCTTCCATTTCAAGAAACATTGCTGTTGGCAATGATCTTTGAACTTTGCTGTTTTTTTGCATTAACATTTTTCTTTGCCATGCTCTGCAGGGTGCTTTATTGAATGAATCGGTTCAAAACTTTAATACTTGGTATACTTGTTTGGGTGACTTCTAGATGAGAGCTAAAGATTTTTTTCTATTTCTGTCAGAAAATGTTGCCATTAGCAACAACCTTCAGCTCTGTCTTTTTGTCTGCCGACAATTTCCTTTGGAACACTGCACAGTTCATGTTTATGCTTCGATCACTTTGAAACATGGTGTGCTTGCTTAGAGCACCCTCCAGGTGGGAGCTTTTGATTTTTTCATTTCATTACTCTCGAAAAATGTTGCCGAATGTTGCCATTAGCAGTGGCATTTGAACTCGTTGCATTTGTGTATCAACATTTTCCATTGGCAAGGGTGAATTTATGAATGGATCAGTTTGAAACGTGGTATGCATGTTTGGGGTAACCTCACGATGTGAGCTTTTGATTTTCCATTTCTGTAAAAAAAATCATTGCCATAATAATGGCCTTTGAGGAATCAATATATTCATTTGGTACCCCCATATAGGGCACAATTATAAATAGATTGCTTTGAAACTTAGTATGTGTGTTCAGGGTAGCCTCCAAATAGGAGCTATTGATGTCTTTCATTTCCATCAGAAAACGTTGTTAGCACCAACCTTTGGACTCAATGCATTTGTGCAGCAACTTATCCCTTTTGCACTCCCTACAGGGCATATTTATGAATTACCATTAGCAACGACCTTCAAACTAAGTGCATTAAATTGTCCATTGGTATGTCTCAGAGGCGCATGTATTATCAGGTTGTTTTGAAATGTTACGCTCATTCAGGGTGTCCTACATAGGAGCTATCAATTTCAAGTTTGCCATTCCACTTACAACTTACCAAGTTCAAGTTTGTCAAGCTGAGCTACAGTCAGTGTCATTGACACTTTCATTTCTGAATGTGACACTGGGAACACAACATAAATTAGATGAACCTTATTCACTTGTTTCCCGCATTAAGTATTTTTTCTGAATCAATAGGCTTTGCATCTGATCCCCTAAGGATCATCAAAGGGAAGTTGGATTGGACCCAATGGATATACTTACGGTGCTTTTTTGTGGTGTCCGGTGCTGTACACACTATTGCAGATTTTTTTCCAAGTTAAGTGTTATTTACTATATGTTCTTAACATATAGAAGAACTAAACTGAGGTATTTTCCTGAAACTGAACCAGCTCTGAAAAATCAAAACCTCCCTGCTGTAGTTTGGACAACTGACAATGAAAATCTAAGACTTTCAAGGACATTTCTGGGGAATTTTCCAACTCATTTCAAGGCCGTTGGTGAATATTTTTTAATTGTCTTCCTCCAATATTTGTGTACATACATACCAATTACCATACATGTACCCAACACTGACTGTAGACTGTAGGTCTCTCAGATAGGACTAACAGAAGGACTCGTGTCAGGTGCAAATACAGTCAGGAGCCCACTTGGAGGCGCGGTGGCTCAGCAGGTAGAGGTGCAGGCTGCAAGCCGAGAGGTCCTCGGTTCGAATTCCACCTGCGGCAACTGCCTTGTGTCCTTGGGCAAGACACTTCACCCCCATTGCCCACGTGGGGGCACGGTGGCGTTGTGTACTAAGACATACTGCACGTCGATGGTGCACTTGTCTTCAACCAATGCTAACCCTGCTTGTGTGGAGTTAGTATGTTGGGGAGCTGAAAGTTGCTCACCATTGCTTGGTGGTTCTCTCTGGGTACTCTGGCTTCCTCCACCTGTAAAACTGGCATGGTCATGATTAGCCGTTGTGCAGAAATCTGTGATCTTAAACACCAATAAATAAATAAATAAATAAGTGGAGCCCACTTGACTAGTATAGTGGTAAATTATTTTTGGTCATTAAACTTTGTTCACATATCTTTGCCTTGTTACAATTTATGGTAGAGTGCCAATAGGCACTCCCCAATAAATTCTGACAAGGCAAATCCCAAAAGACAAAATAATTTCACTTCAAATATGGGCTTCAGGCTAGGGCTGCACGATATTCAAAACTGAATACCAGTATCGATATTCAAAATAATACCGCGGTATACCGGTATATCGAAAACTGTTCAGATATATGAACAGAAGTACCACAATCGAGACTTGGGGCATCACATTCTGAACGATTTAGCATGCCTTGATGATGTGGTTCGAAATACCTTTACCCAACGCAGATGATATCAAAATTTATTATTTTCAAAATTAGTTTATCAGATTTTCCCCAAAGATTTGAACAAAACTATATCATGTGACCCCACATTGGAACGAGCTCGTTCCAATGAGGGGTCACATGATATAGTTTTGTTGAAATTTTTGAAAATTATTTCTTTCAACTGCTGAATTTGTATATTACGAGGACACAAGCGGACAATTCCTTGGATAATGTTATTCATTCGGGGCAACAGTTAAAAAACTCAAGACATCTTGAAAATTAAATTGTGGGCAAATAAATAATGACGATAAACCGATATTTTTTGTAATTACACCGGTATTCAATCGATATTGGTTTGAATACCAGTATATATCGGTTTATCGATATACCGTGCAGACCTACTTCCGGCACTCTACAAGTTAACCCTCTGCACACTGATGTCAAAATACCAAAGTTTTCAGCAGCGAATTTCTTCCCACAATGCAAATGAGAATTAAAAAAATTATATCTTGTTTGACAGAGCTCATTGAGCTCTGTCAAACAAGATGTAATTTGTTAAATGTTTCATTCTTTATGGGCAATATGTATTCAATGATGACAATTTTGAAATACTACCAGAGTGCAAGGAGTTAATTGGATATCTCTTAAAACAAGCTATTAATTGAAAATAGAAAATGTTTTCATTTTTGGAATTCAGGTTAAAAAAAACAAAACAATCCAAAATACATTCCAAAGAGGGGTTGTAAGTTGAATTTATATGCTTTTTGAGAATATTACTGGTTGGTTTTGACCATCACATTGAGTAAAGAATTCATAAAGATGAGATTTACACTAAGGCTGTACAGTGCACAGGGCTAGTTACTAAGTTAATGGGGCTAACCCAAAATTAATCTTTTGATTCTCTGGCAATGGCGCATTCGTTTTTTCGGCCTTCATTCGTCATTTATTTTGGAGACAAAATTAAAAATGTGTAAAATCATCTCTGGGTGTGAATTTAGCGGTATCACATCATGATTTAATCTGTTGTGAACATTGATACAGTAGTGTACAAAACAATTACGAAAAACAATCACAAAGTGATTTTTATGTGTACCCATACCATGAATGGTACACATAATGCCGGCATCTGGGGTGGCCCTCCATCGTTCGTCCATCCTTTGTCTGTCTGTCTGTATCCATTTCTTTGGCATTCAATAACTTGAAAACTTTTTCTAAGATTGTCATGATACTTTATATTTGTGTTCAGATTACTAATGTGCCAAACTGTATAGTTTTTGGTGTAAATCTGATTATTCAATACTGAGATATTAACCCTTTACCCATCCAATTAAGCATTAGTCCAATCCATTTCTTTGGTATGCGATAACTAAAAAAATATCAATCCTACTGTCATGTTACTTGGTAGATATGTTCAGGTAACTGATGTTCTGAGCTTTCTAGTTTTTGATGTAAATCTGACGATTCGATCCTAAGATACTAACCCTTTATCCATCAAATTAACTCCCACCCATTTCTTTGGCATGCGGTAACCTAAAAAATATTGATTAAGTTGCCTTATTACTTCATATGTGTGGTCAGGTTTCTGATGTGCCAAGTTGTATAGATTTTGGTGTAAATCTGGTAGTTTGATCCTGAGATTGTTAATCCTCTTCTGAAGAAACAAGGTGCAGAACTTGTGTTTAAAAACTTCCAACCAGTGAGTAACTTACCGTTCGTCTCTAAGCTGTGTGAAAAAGCTGCAATTGGCCAACTAATGTTACATAGTGATATGCATGCTCCATTACCAGCCAACACATCTGGTTTCAGAAAATTTCAGTCAACTGAAATGGCATTACTCCAGGTTCAGAATGACATCCTCCTTAATATGGAGTCTGGAAGGTTAACATTGCGTGTTCTTTTGGACCTTAGTGCTGCTTTTGACACGGTTTGTCATAAAATTCTGCTAGAGACAATGAATTCTGATTTTGGTCTCAATGGTATTGCTGCTTGCTGGCTACCATACCTCAAGAATAGACCGCAGCGTGTATCAATAAATGGTAATCTGTCAAAAGACTTCCATCTTGAATGTGGAGTCCCACAGGGCAGTTGCCTTGGTCCTGTTCTGTTTCTATTCTATATTTCAAAAATGTTCATCGTCATTGAATCTCACCTGCCTGATGTCCATGGTTATGCTGATGACACACAGGTCTATTTCTCTTTTCGGCCATCAATCAAGGATCAAACTAAAGCTCCAGAAACTATTGAATCCTGTATTTTGGACATTCGCACATGGATGGTTTCAAACAAATTAATGATGAATGATGATAAGACTGAATTCCTAATCACTGGTTCACGACAACAACTCACTAAAGTTGACATCAATTCAGTGAAGGCAGGAGATTCCGCCTTCAGTGCAAGTAACAGGGTACTTAATCTTGGTGCCTTCTTTGACTCTACCATGTCTATGGACAGACATGTTACAAATATGTGCAATAAGGCTTTCAGAGGTCTCTAAAAAGTTAAACAGATAAGACAGTTCCTCACCAAAGACTCAACAAAAACCCTAGTTCATGCCTTTGTAACTTCACATTTGGATTATTGTAATGCCTCACTGTTCAACCTTCCACAATATCAGTACTCTCGCCTGCAGAGGGTACTAAATGCATCAGCCCGAGTGGTATGTAGGGTATCATGATCTCAACACATAACTCCTGTTCTGAGGGATATGCACTGGCTGCCAGTCAAGTACAGAATAATTTTCAAAACTTTATTATTAGTTTTTAAGACACAAAACAACATGTCACCAGCCTACTTGGAACTCCTTAAGACCAAGAATATGTGTCAATACAACCTGAAGTCCGATGGTAAAATGCTGCAACATGTTCCAAAACATAGGTGTAAGACATTTGGAGATAGGTCATTCTCATTTACTGGCTGTCACTTGTGGAATAAATTACCAGAACACCTAAAAAGACTGTCAAATGTCAACCTTTTCAAGAAAAATCTCAAAACATACCTGTTTCAAAAAGCCTCTAAGTGATGTTCTTGACTGTAAGATACTGTATATATTCCGTTTGTATAGTTGCATGAGCTCAGGAACATGTACAGCGCCTTAAAATATGGTTCTATATCTTCTGAATTATAATTGTGGCACTATATAAATGTGTATATTATTATTATTAAATTGTGCATTTTTTCAATCTATTTCTTTGACATGCGATAATTCAAAGAATATCAATCTGTTTGTCTTGTTACTTCATACAGATGTTCAGGTTACTGATTTGCCGAGCTGTATAGTTTTTTATATAAATCTGATCATTTGATCCTGAGGTATTAACCCTTGATCCACTTAATTAATAAACAATTGTCAATCTATTTCTTTGACATGCAATACCTCAAATAATATTGTGGGCGTGGCAACTTTATTTGAACACATTTGAATTGACAAATGATAGGGAACATGCACATCAAGATTCATTCAATTGGGTCCAGAGGTTTATGAAGAGAAGTCAATAAAGTAAAGTTAGTAAAGTTCACGCCAGATGGACGACTTTCCGTCAGGTGAGACAAAAAAAAAAAACACATGAGGTATGTTAGGGTAAGAAATAACAAAAGTATCCACTTTATTTGATAAATCATAGAGAAGGCTTTATTTTGTTCTCTGATATATAAGGCCTCATAAAGTAGATTTTTCTGTTTCTCTGGCCATTTTTTGTAAAATTGCATGCGGTTTTTATTTTATTTTTTATTTTTTGTAATTATTTCTTTGCCATCAAAAGTTCATGTTCTTGGTTGTTTTGTCTTAGGCCTCATAATCTACAGTCCAGAACAACACGGGTGGTGGTGTATTTCATCCTTTGAGTGCAAGAAGGCTTTGCAATGCTAAAGCATCGCAAAGCTTTGTTGCACTCAAGGGAGAAATTTATCAATTTTATTAACTTGGGTAAAATATCAGACATAAACCATTTAATTTTTATTTTTGGAAGTTTGCATTGGTTATAAAAAGAGAATATGTGATAGCCAAAAGGACCATGCAGGAGGGCCAGAGAAACAGATTTTCAACTTTTTTAGGCCTAATTCAAAATTTCTTTGGTTTCCTACAAGCTTCAATACACATAACTGAACCAGTCTCTAGAGCTGGGTAGTATTCAGATATCAAGTTTGGTATTGGTATTTTAGGGTTATTTACCTTCGTATCAATATGGTATTGAGTTATTAACAACATATGGACAACAATAGCGAACACTATTTTCTGTAAATGACTCAGCTGCAGAAGGAAGAGACTCAACAAGCTCATGTTCAACAATAGAGTTATGAGGATGATAAAACAATGCAGTTTTACTGAACACGCAATTTTTTATTTGTCCATAGGCAGGAAATAACACGGTCACTCATCTCAGGTCATTTGACGAAATACAAAGCTGAGAGAAAATACTCCTCATGGGTATTTTCTCTCTGCTTTTACCTTACATCTGATGACCTGTCATTTGTTGAAAAAACAAAACTGAGAAAAATACTCCACATGGGTATTTTCTCTCCACTTTTTTCTTTTGTAATATCAAATGATTTGTGATGAGTGCCTGTGAAAATGAACAGGCTTTACTTGTTGGGCATTTTGAGTTAATATTCTGTTGTCCAATTTTTGTATTAGCAAATGAGATATTTTTGAATACTAAAACTTTGATATTCAGAGTTTCTTTCAGTACAATAAACTGATACTAACATGATACCGATACTGCATGGTACATACAGTACAGTCGCCGAGGACTGGTCATATTCCATGCATGGGCAGTGATATCTACGCATGCATTTACCAGTTAATAAAAATCATCATCAGCAAAATTTTAATTCATGATTATTCCTATATTTAGTTTTTCGAATCTAATATTGCATCCGTGGAAATATTGCCCACCCATGGAAAATGACCAGCCCATGTCACCTGTACTGTACACATACAGAATATTGCCCAGCTTCTACCAAAGCTGGGTGCAAGATTAGGTAGCCTTGTTGGACCACAGTGAAATAAAGACATTCTCAAACTGTCTGTGATGCCAGCATTAATTCTTCTTGACAGATAAAAAGTTAGTTTACATCTTCACAGCTCTAAGCAAGCTTTAAAACACCATCAACCATTTTTCCAATTCCATCATATATTTCATGCAGTGCAGTTTCACACATGAAGGCAGGTGCTGTTACTATTTTGTTTTTCACATCAGTATGAGCTTCCTGATATCTAGTTAAGGAAAATGTATCTTACAACAAGAAATGTTTTTACCCTAATATGAGTAGAAATTATAAATTTATAGGAAGGCCATAAAAAAAGAACCTCTGTTTCTCAGGCCCGCGTACATGGTTTTTTGGTGCGCATGACACCAAAAAATCTTTTAAAAACATTTGAGATATTGTGCTCATTTCGGTAAATCGATATCGATGCGTTCGCAAATTTTAAATTAACACACTTCAAGCTTTTTCTACATCATAGTTTAATAAAGTGGGTGGGTTTTAGCAATATTCACGACAGAAAGTGTTTTATTCTGTAAAAGGTAAGTCATAATGACAGCAAGAAGGAAGGTGTCTTTCAGTCTGACAACAAACAGTCACAAAGGGGAATGGTCGATTCGCACCAACCCTCAGAAAGTCTGCAAAGTCAGGTGCCATGTTGAATGGAACACAGTCTCCTGGCATTTATTTTTAGTAACATTTGTATTGTAAATGGCCGTCATTGAGAATCTTTGTACTGTTATTTGAATCCGTTACGAGTTTCCCAGTTAATTTAAATAAATGCATTTGAGATGCAGGATAATTGGAAAACTAATAGTAACCATTGCTTGATATAAAAGTAACAGTCATAGTTGAAAATAAATCGCATACAGGCAGGTATGTGCAGTCGAATTGGTTAATAAAAACACGCAAACATTCGTTTTGTATTTCATTTTCAGATTTCCGAAAAATATGATTTATGGATGAACTGCCCGTTCAAATGGGTTGTGATAATTCTGAATATAATGGGGAAAAATTGCGATTCATGATTTTATTAGGCAGGTTGTGAAAAGATTTTTTTTTTTGGTAAAATAAATCTGTGAAAGTTGGCACTTTGACATTTGATTTGTCCCAGAGACGTTTCAACCCGAGACGTTTCACCTATGAGGAGTTTCGTCCTGTGTCATAATTTTCACGTTTCACTGAAAAAACAAACATTCAAACCACACTTCATTTATGACCCAACACCCCTACGGTGAATAACCAATATATTTGCGAAATTTTGCGTGGTCCACCAGGCGTTTGGTGGGGGTCGAATTACCACAAACAACCTCTCAGGGAGAAAATAAAAAGAAAAAAAAAAGACCGCCCGCCTGCATGCTTTTGGGGAAAATATGGCCTGAGAAACAGACAATCAACTTTGTATGGCCTAATTTCTATATTTTTATACTTACCAATGGCCCAGACATAGCTGGTGCTAACTCTAAAATATTTAGAGCCAAACACAAATTTTGCACCCCCCCCCCCACTCCCAATCCCCCAAATTTGCATGCAAAACCAAAAATTAGAGAAGTCCTATCTGGTCCTCCATACATTTACTCTCTGCGCATGCTCAGATGTCAGGAAGTGACCTGAATTGGTGCCAACATCATTCTTTGTACAAGAGAGTATTACATAATAATTCAGCGAGGAGGTATGAGTGCCCACTCATGGGAGGGCCCTTCCCGTCTGGGCCATTGGTAAGTATAAAAATATAGAAATTACTATAAATTTATAATATTTTTACACAGTATACCAATGGCCCAGACCTAGCTGAATCGTAAAAAGATGGAGGGCCTAGGACTTCTGAAATAACTCCAATCCTGCAATCCATGATGAAAGGAACCTAGAATAATTAGGAATTACATGTATGTCTCTCTATACAGTAATAGAGGAGACATATTCTAAACAAGAGGCCCCAAGGGGCCTGAGGGTGCTCACCTGGCATGGTAGCCTAAAGATCAACCCAGAGAATTGATTTCAACAAGTTGCATCTGCTCCTCCTAAGAAAAGCTTATACCAAATATCCAAAGATTCTGACCAGTGGATCTAAAAAAAAAGATTTTTAAAGAATATTCCTCATATTGGACTAAGTTATAATTCGGGCTCCCACAGGGACTTGGCTTTAACAAACTTGATCCTCACCACCCTAAGGATGCTGCACACCAAATATCAAAACATTCCGACTGCTGGATCTGAAGAAGAAGATTTTTAAAGAAAATTCCTCATTTTGAACTAAGTTACAATTCAAGCTCCTACAGTGAGTCCAAATATGGACATAGAGACTTGGCTTGAACAAACTTGAATCTCACATGGGTACATACCCAATATCAAAAGATTCTGCCTACTGGATCTTGAGAAGATTTTCAAAGAAATTTGCCTGAAATGCACTAAGTTCGAATTCGAGCTTCTATAGTGAGCCCAAATATGAATCTTGGGAGCCGATTTGAACAAACTTGAATCAGATCCACCCCACAATGTTGCATACCAAATATCAAAAGATTCTGCCTGCTGAATCTGGAGAAGAAGATTTTTTAAGAAATTTGCCTGAAATGCACTAAGTTCGAATTTGGGCTTCTATAGTGAGCCCAAATATGAATCCAGGGGGCCGATTTGAAGAAACTTGAATCAGATCCACCCCACAATGTTGTATACCAAATATCAAAAGATTCTGCCTGCTGGATCTGGAGAAGATTTTTTAAGAAATTTGCCTGAAATGCACTAAGTTCGAATCAGAGCTTCTATAGTGAGCCCAAATATGAATCCAGGGGTCCGATTTGAACAAACTTGAATCAGATCCACCCCCTCAATGTTGCATACCAAATGTCAAAAGATTCTGTCTGCTGGATCTGGAGAATAAGATTTTTTAAGAAATTTGCCTGAAATGCACTAAGTTTGAATTCGAGCTTCTATAGTGAGCCCAAATATGAATCTTGGGAGCCGATTTGAACAAACTTGAATCAGATCCACCCCACAATGTTGCATACCAAATATCAAAAGATTCTGCCTGCTGAATCTGGAGAAGAAGATTTTTTAAGAAATTTGCCTGAAATGCACTAAGTTCGAATTCGGGCTTCTATAGTGAGCCCAAATATGAATCCAGGGGGCCGATTTGAAGAAACTTGAATCAGATCCACCCCACAATGTTGTATACCAAATATCAAAAGATTCTGCCTGCTGGATCTGGAGATGATTTTTTAAGAAATTTGCCTGAAATGCACTAAGTTCGAATTCGAGCTTCTATAGTGAGCCCAAATATGAATCCAGGGGGCCGATTTGAACAAACTTGAATCAGATCCACCCCCTCAATGTTGCATACCAAATGTCAAAAGATTCTGCCTGCTGGATCTGGAGAAGAAGATTTTTTAAGAAATTTGCCTGAAATGCACTAAGTTCGAATTTGGGCTTCTATAGTGAGCCCAAATATGAATCCTGGGGGCCGATTTGAACAAACTTGAATCAGATCCACCCCACAATGTTGCATACCAAATATCAAAAGATTTTGCCTGCTGGATCTGGAGAAGATTTTTTAAGAAATTTGCCTGAAATGCACGAAGTTCGAATTCGGGCTTCTATAGTGAGCCCAAATATGAATCCAAGGGGTCGATTTGAACAAAGTTGAATCAGATCCACCCCACAATGTTGCATACCAAATATCAAAAGATTCTGCCTGCTGGATCTGGAGAAGAAGATTTTTTAAGAAATTTGCCTGAAATGCACTAAGTTCGAATTCGAGCTTCTATATTGAGCCCAAATATAAACCCAGGGGGCCAATTTGAACAAACTTGAATCAGATCCACCCCACAATGCTGCATACCAAATATCAAAAGATTCTGCCTGCTGGATCTGGAGAAGAAGATTTTTGAAGAAATTTGCCTGAAATGCACTAAGGTCGAATTCGAGCTTCTATAGTGAGCCCAAATATGAATCCAGGGGGCCGATTTGAACAAACTTGAATCAGATCCACCCCTCAATGTTGCATACCAAATATCAAAAGATTCTGCCTGCTGAATCTGGAGAAGATTTTTTAAGAAATTTGCCTGAAATGCACTAAGTTCGAATTCGAGCTTCTATACTGAGCCCAAATATAAACCCAGGGGGCCGATCTGAACAAACTTGAATCAGATACACCCCACAATGTAGCATACCAAATATCAATTCTTACAAGCAGTGCCTGGTCAGCGCTATGTACTCAGCGGGGAGGTACAAGTTCCCAACTCATGGGAGGGCCATCCCCGTCTGGGTCATTGGTAAGTATAAAAAATATATAAATTACTATAAATTTTTTAACATTTTTATACTGTACCAATGACCCAGACATAGCTGAATAGAATAAAAGGCTGGAAGGCCTAGGACATAGAGGAAAACCCAATAAGCTCAACTATATATAATAGAGTTATCTCCTCGAGGAGTAAAGGAGGATTAGGCTTTACATCTATCTTTCTTATTTATGACAAATTAGAAAGACACAACACCATTCTGTGACGTGACATATACAAATGCTTCACACCGAGCTACACTTTAAAAATATGACATGAATGAATTTAAACATTAGCTTTACACTTTAAAACCATCCCGGTACCGACTCAGAATTACTGACTCCGGAGGAGGTATCCCCTTGCTTTTCACTATAAAGCAGGTGACTTAAGGGAACACCCCCTCCCCCCCCCCCCCCCTTCCCCTTGCCCTGGGTCAAATAGCCCAGAGCGAAGAGGACAGCAGGACAGAGTCACTGCCGGAACAGAAAGCCTGCATAACTATAGTTGCAACTGTTTAGTGGACGAGATTCTGAGCAACAGATAACGGACCTAAACAATGCAGGTCTCCAGAAATGGACTCAATATTTCTGAGATAAAAATTTGTGAATGTGGATGGCTGAGACCAATATGCAGCCTTCATTAAATCTGTAATAGCAACACTATTTGCATAAGCCCAAGATGTAGAAAGAGCTCTTACTTCATGAGCCGAAATCTTAAGCACAGACTGCTGAGTTGAAGATATAAGCAGTACGGATAGTTAATTGAATCCATCTAGCAATAGAATGGACTGTAATGTCCTTTCTATTAGGCATCAGAGACTGAAAGAAGCGTTTTCGTCCCTTTCTGATAAACTGAGATCTTCGTTTATAAATACGTAAAGCTCTAACCGGACAGAGTAAAGGCCTATGCCCGTCTGAAGATGGAAGGGCCTAAATAACAATAGGTTCGGATATTTATTAGGAGCCTGATTCTTAGCCAAAAATCCAACATTAGTAGTAAAGGTAATAGTGTTCCCAACACTACGATAGTGAGAATCGTCCACAGATAGTGCATGAAGCTCACTGACTCTTCTAGCAGAAGAGAAAGCTAAGAGAAATGCTGTCTTATAAGATAAGAATTTGAAGTCCACTGTCTCAAGAGGCTCAAATGGCTTTTCTTTTAGTTTAAGAAGAACCCAAGCAGAAGCTAAATTCCATTTAGGAATTAATCTAAGGGTTCTAGGTCTATTTATCGAGAAGTTTCTAACTAATTTAGGTAAAGAGACATTAGATCCAATTTGTAAACTATCATGGTGTGCATAGGTATCAGATAACATAGACCTATAACCTTTAATAGTAACAGGCTGCAGTTTGATCATCAAACAAGTATACTAGGAAGTTTGCAATGTCTGGAATGGAGGGATCAAAAATATCAACAGAATGATCCCTACACCAATGACAAAAGACCTTCCACTTAGCCGCACAGTTTAGCGAAGAGGAGGTCCTCCTACAGTTAGAAATTGCATCCACTGCTTGTCCTGTAAAATGCTTGCCGTGCAAGAAGGACCGCACAATGGAAATACGTGAAGGTTGAGACCTTGCGGGTTGTGATGTAGTTGACGCGATTTCCCCTGCGAAAGAAGATCCTCTCATGGAGGAAGCTTCTGCGGTATGTCCCACAGCAGACACCTGAGTAGATTTATCCACGGTCTCTGCGGAGACAGTGATGCTACCAACAGAATTTTACATAGAGATAGTTTTATCTTTAGCAATATCTGCTGAATCAACGGCGCTGGAGGATACGCATATCCTATCATTCTGTCCCACGAGATCGATAGAGCGTCTACTGCACATGCTCGAGGAACCGGACATGGTGACACATACGTCTGCAACTGATTGTTGAGCTGTCGCAAATAAGTCTATCATTGGCCGCTCCCATTGGTAGCAAATCTGATTGAATACCTGTTTGTTGAGAGTCCATTCTGATGGCAACAAGCGACCCTTCCGTGAAAGGGAGTCTGCTAATACATTCAGACAACCCGGAATATGACAGACCGAAAGTAGAACTTGGTGTTCTAGTACAAACAGAAGGATTCTTTCCGTTAAATTGAATAACGGAATGGAATGAGTGCCTCCCTGGTTCCGAATATACCCTACTACTGTCGTATTGTCGGACAGGATTTGGACATGTGCTTTCTGAATAACGTTTATCCAATGACATAGCGCAAGCCAAATTGACATCATTTCTTTGATGTTTATGTGCTTGCCTAGAAACTGCGGATCCCAAAGACCCTGGCACTTCGAATCCGTTGGGATCAATGTTGCACCCCAACCTGTTTGACTGGCATCCGTCATAATAGTAAAACTTGGATCCGGCAACTGCAGTGGAACTCCCTGAGTTAACCACTGAATGTTTGCCCAAGTCTGAATCTCTTGTTTCACTTGATTTGACAAGAGAACGTCTATATCGAGCGAATGAATCTTTACTCTCCAATTCTGAGTCAAGAAAATTTGGAGAGGACCGCCCCATCGGAATGAGATCCGCAGCGGCTCCGCACAGACCTATCAGTCTCATGAATTCTCTTGCTGTGACTTTGTCTGAGTGAAGACAATAGCGAGTGTAACAACTGATTAATTTCGCTCTGGTTAACGGCAGATGAACAAGATTGTTGTGCGTCTCAAAGCTCATTCCCAAGTGGGTGAATGACTTGGACGGCACCAGATCCGACTTCTCGTTTATTATAAAACCGAGACGTCGGAGTAAAAAAAGCAGATTCTGCACATAGTTCTGAAGCGTTAACTCGTTGCCGTACCTCTGAAGAATGTTGTCCAGGTAGGCCAACGTTACCGCAGACGAATGAGCTCGGAAATGCATCATTACCAAGTTCATTATTCGAGTGAAAGCCCAGGGCGCTAGGTTCAAACCGAAGCAGATCGCTCGGAACTGATATACAACACCTAGGACTGCGAAGCGTAGATACTTTCTGAATGTCGGACGTACCATGACGTGAAAGTACGCATCCTTGAGATCTATGCTTGTAGCATAGTCGTTCACCCGAATAGTCGCTCTGACTGATCGAATTGTCTCCACATAGAACTTCGGAGCGACGATCAGCTTGTTTATCCAGCTCAGATCTATGACTGGACGGAACGGGCCGTCTGGTTTCGGAACCAGAAACAGATGGCTGTAGAAACCGGGTGATTCCTGGTCTTCTTCGACCTCTACCGCGTTCTTCTCCAGAAGAGACTGTACTTCTGATAAAAGAGCGTCTCTTTTCTGCGGATTTGACGGAAGCTGAGTCCATTTTGGACTTCGAGTTAATGGAGGCTTTCGTTTGAAGGATATTCTTATTCCTTCCGAAATTACCCCTCGAACCCAGGGGTCATCCATAACTGACGCCCAATTGTTTACAAAACTCGACAATCTTCCGCCTACCGGAACACGATAGAGGTTCATACCATCACCTCCTGGACCTGCGAGGCTTGCGGAAGGAGAAACTACGTCCTCCACGACCCGCACCTCGCCCCATCGACCTAGGGACGTCTGACCAGTTATCTTGGCCCGTATAACGTCCCCTATGTGAGTCGCTGCCTTGCCGGTCTCTAGAATAAGACCTAGAGGATGCATAGGAACCTCTATAGGAACTTCCCTTGGGCGTACTTGTCCCAGAAGTGCCTGTCTTACTCTTTTCTGCTGTATCCGACTTTTTAGAAGCGGATTTGAATAGAGAATCCGAAGCTTTCTTAGTTATCTGATCAAAGATTGCTGAAAGCTTGCCATCGAAGAGAAGCTCTCCGGAGTCCGGAGCGACTTTGAGAGAGTTTTTCACCTTACTTTCCATGCGCGTGGATATAGCTAGGGCCGCGTCACGTCTAACCAACTCCAGGTTTGCCACTGAAAGAACGGAGTTATACGTGGAATAAGCTATGGCCCTCGAAAGAACTCTTAAGGAGGACTGTATATCCTGGAATTCTTTCCCTTCAAGACGTTATGATAACGCTTTAGTAAGGTGATCTGCATATGATAAAGCGTCTAAGTTAACTCTATCAGACATTATTGTCGTTTCCAACGTCGTGGTTGGAATTGACATAGACGACGGTATAGACAATTCTAGGTCTTCAGCCTGGTCGTCTAGTCGCAGAGGAACTCTCGGTATGCCCTGTCCTGCCATTTCAAATTTATTCCTTGAATTGATGAAAGGCAGATGTAGAGCATTTGCAGACAAGAAACCATACTTGCCCGTTTGGGTAGCAAGCTTGTATATAGCATCATTCAATAGTTCAAATGTTCTTGTGACATTATTGGACTGTGTCGGAAACACAGGGACGATGTCCCTAAACCGATCAAAAAATTCTGTGTCCAGTCTCTTACCCGGCATCGCAGCATTCTGGTCCGACGGAACAACCTCTGGAAGATAATGCCGGATAAAATCTACGGCAGCTTTATGTTGTTCCGAAAGGGAAAACTCCAGATCTTCTGAATCCCTTTCGCCATCCTGTCGGACCATTTGAAGTTCTCGGTTGTCCGTACCTGATGCTTCAGCGGAGTGTACCGACCCAGCGTCGTCGGATAATTCCTGATCCGACAGAGATTCTGTCGTCTGCTGGGATGCTGCGATAAGTTGTGCTATTTGTGATAGCACGTCCGTCACTGAGGCCTGTGGAGCTGCGGTCTTACGTTGCTTTGCTGCTGGAAGCTCCCTGGACGTTTACTCCTGCATATTTCTTTTATGCGAACGTCCGGAGTCTACAGGCCTCGTGTCCCTGGCTACCGGATGACGTGACCTGGTCGCCGTGGAATCCCTGATCGGCGAAGCTGGCTGGATATCCGTGGTCACGTAGCCAAGGTTCGGTCGTGTGCATTGCCGTGAGGATGAAGAAGCCATATTGACAGTCTCTCCGGACTGTTCATATAACGGAGTGTCCCGAGTGGCGGTCCCAGATGTTGTTGTACGAGAGAGGGACCTCTCTCTCGCAGCCCGGATGGACCTGGACGAGCTAGGAACCGGACTAATAGGCTTCCTCCGTTCCATCCTCTGATCCGTCGTCATTGGGTGTGCACTTTGTGTTATTATAGTGCTCGCATCACCCAAATCTCCTTCCTGGACCACAACGGACGAACCCGGCTGCCAAGCCATTCGATGAATGGTCGCTACACCGGGCGAGCTAGCAGATGCCAATGCCGTCGATCCAACTAGGGACCTCTTAGGCAATTGACGTATTTCCATGAGCACTTTTGCCGCTAGCTCTTCATTTAACTGTGACGACGGAGACACACTTTTGGAAGACATCACGGAAACATCACCCTGTTCTTGTTCCTCTGAAAAAGAGATTGAAAAACTAGAGTGACCCTGCAGAGAAAGGACCGGCATGGACCTATCCCCGCTAACAACATACCGTGACACACGTTTCCAATGTTTGTCATCCCAACTGACACACACTGAGCAGGAGTTAGTGCGAGTACACTGACTACAATTAATACAATGATTATGAACGTCAGAGGAAGATTTCCTCTTATTACAATTTGATCAATATCCTTTCATTGTGAAAAGAACACAAACAGTCCTAGTACTCGCACCAACCCCTGAAAACAAAGATACATAATAACATGATCCATTAACATATAGAAAAAATAAATGAAATCAAAAAAAATTTTTGAAAAAATATGTTTTCAGAAAAGCCCAAGTTTCTGAAAGTAACGTTGAGCCCCAATGGATCCCAAAAAAGCCTAAGTGTGGACAAAATTTTTTAAAATATTTCAAAAAAATTAATGCAACACTTACGTATAATAATAATGTATCTTGTTATGATTAAACTAATACAAAGACAAGAAATCACTCTCAACAGAAACCGTTGTCAATGTGAACAAGAAGTGTATAAAAACCGGAAACATGACTCCAGGCACTGATAAACATGGCTCGAAATCAGTTACCAATTAAAACACTATCTGATGCAAAACAGAGACTTCCAGGGAAGAAACTGCAGAACATCAGATGGTAGATGCAGAACACAATGCCTAAACACCCATGGGTGAGGACGTAAACATGGGGAAAAAAACAGAATTCATTCTGTTACCAAGCCAAAACTCCCAAGAAATTTTAGTAATAATATTACAGAAAATATGCCAAAAGCATGGGAGAATAGCAAGAGGGGACTAAAGGAAAGGGAGAGAGGAAACACTGATCAAGCAGTGTAACTTTATAGCAAGAATGACAACAACAGGCCCTCCCTTGAAATTAGGGAACATAACATAATTTCATAAACAAATTTTAAGTTACAGCCCTGATTATTTCCTGCCACTAATTTTTCCTCTCCTTCTATTTCCTCCTTAGATCCACCATTTCTCTAATATTTATGTGTCTGGCATCATTTAAACTGAGATTTACAATCACAAATATCAGTCAGATGTGAACTGATGAAGGGCCAAACAAAGAATGATAATTGGCACCAGTTTCGAGACCTCCTTGACACTGCGCATGCGCAGTGGAGGAAAAGTATGGAGGACCATTTAGGACATGTTTTTTTCGGTTTTTGATGCAAATTTTGGGGATTGGGGGGCGAAATTTGTGTTTGGCCCTAGATTTTTGAGAATTAGCACCAGCTATGTCTGGGTCATTGGTACAGTATAAAAATATTGGTTTCCGTTCATTTAAAGCCAAACGCCTTGACACCAAATTTTTCAGATGTTGATTTTATACACCCGTTTGAAAAACGGGACATATTATGTGAATGGTCTCTCCACCCGTCTGTCTGTCTGTCCGTCCATGGACACATTTCGTTTCCGGACGATAACTTTAGTTGTAATGGATTGAGCTGAATTAAATTTGGCATGTGGATTTAGTATGACAAAATACAGGATGGGTTCGATTTCCGTTTCTAGCGGCCCATTTGCAGTAGAGTTATGGCCCTTTATTTCTGGGAATTTAGCCCAACTTTTCGTTTCCGGACGATAACTTTAGTTTGCCTTGACCGATTTATTTCAAATTTTCAGTTTTTTGTTTTTAACCACAAAATACAGCTCAAGTTCACTTTTGACTACAATCGCATATACCTTTCCAGAGTTATTCCCCTTGAATGATTGCAAATTTGTGGTTTCCGGATGATAACTTTAGTTTGCCTTGACCGATGTTTTTCAAATTCTCAGATTTTGTTTTTGACCACAAAGCACAGCTCAAGTTCACCTTTGGCCATAATCGCATGTACCGTTCCATAGTTATTCCCCTTGAATGATATCAAATTTGTGAATTATGTGGTTTCCGGATGATAACTTTAGTTTGCCTTGACTAATTTGTTTCAAATTCTCATATTTTGTTTATGACCAAAAAGCACAGCTCAGGTTCACTTTCGGCCAAAATCGCATGTACCTTTCCAGAGTTATTCCTCTTGAATTTGTGCATTTTGTGTTTTCCGGATTATAACTTTAGTATGGCCTAACTGTTGGACATAGAATGCATCAAATATTTGGTTTCCGGATGATAACTTTTATTATTTGTTTTCCGATTGGTTCCAAACTTGGTATGTTGTTTAATCACAACAAAATACAGGTCAAGTTCGAATACGGGGTTGGTCCAAACAATTTTCACCCTCACCCCCATCCTTACCCCAACCCTTCAAAAATACAAAATGGGCATATATTGTCCCGCTACGTGGTGCTCTTGTTATTTTATTTTTTATTTCTGTAATTATTTCTTTGCCATCAAAAGTTCATATCTTGGCTTATGTTTTAGGCCTCATAATCTACAAATAGCATGGGAGGTGGTGTATTTTGTCCCTTGAGAGCAAGAAGGCTTTGCAATGCTTTAGCATTGTGAAAGCCATCTTGCACTCAAGGGCCACATTTATCAATTTTTTTAACTTTGGAAAATATCAGACATAAACCATTTAATTTTGATTTTTTTAAAGTTTCCATTGATAATAAAAAGAGAGCATGCGGCAGCCAAAAGGACCATACGAGAGGGCCTGAGAAACAGATTTTTATTTTTTTAGGCCTTATTTAGATGTAAAAATACAGATACAAATACAGAACTCATGGATTTAGATAGAAGTCACGTGGACCGAACATGTATTGTGATGAATTCACTTGATACCTGCCCTAATAACTGATTATTGAGCGAAATGAAGACAAAGGTTTTCCAATAAATCTTTAATTTATCATCTCACAATCATCTATCAGCTTTCCTGAAAACCTATAGTACGTTTAGCAGAGTTGTGATTGCATTAGCAGCAGTTAGAACTGCTTTAGTTTTTAGTTTATGTTTCATTTTAGTGTCTGTTCCAACTTTAGAAAAGATTAGTTTATTTTATTATTGATTCCTGTTCTGGTGTAAATAGATTAACAAAAGGAAGTGGTCATTGAATGCTTTTATCATAAAGACACATTGTTATTCGAGAGACCCTTTATTTAAAGCACATCGTGAGCTTCCCAGAATAGTCATAGCCTACAGTTAAAACTAGAAGTCCTGTCACGAATAGTGCGTTTATCTAGGCTTAATTGCGCGTTGGAATTAAACGCAATTGCCATATCGAATGGCATCCAAAGCGCGGCAGGTTCTCTTGGTTACTCATAGCAAATACATGCAATGTTTCTGCCAATGGACCTCTGGGTTACCCGGAGGTCCATTGGCTGAAACATTGCTTGTGCACAGGCCATATGGACAGAATTTGATAGCTTTACTTGGGCCATAACGCGTACATTAACGCGCATATCAACGTGCTATTTGGCGCATTTCATGACAGGACTTCTAGTTTTAACTGTATATTCATCAGTGGAATGAATTTTCAATTTTGAATCGACCATTTTTGGTTGCCTCTAATTTCAAGTGATGGGAAACGCGTGAGACGTCCATCAGCTACTAAATGACTACAGGTACAATTTCAAAATATCAATAAAAACATCGAACACGGGTCATTTTTTTCAATGTGTCGATGCCTGAGAATCAATTGCATTTTTTTTTCAGCCTAATGATGATAATCTCAGACTAAAAAGGATACAGTGACATCTTTTTTAACATGTTTAGCACCCATTGTCTCAATAGCACCAGCTGTTCCAGCATGTGGCCATCGACCTCCTTCTTCTTCATTAGACCCAACAGTTAATTCACAGTCTTTTATCACATTGGCTGCCAACACTGGCGCAATGCAACATAGCCTGAAAACATAAATGGTAGTTAAAAGTCAAAATGCTGTGAAGGCTAAAGGGAGATAATTTCCATCATGAATTTTCCTTGATGAACAGTATCAGATCTTAAAAAGCACTTTTTAAACCTCTCACAAGATTCGCTAAATAGTTTATGTAAATTAGAAATTACAGAAAACTAATGTACCTTGCTATGAACTAGACTAAGCAGAAGACAAGTAATCACTATCAGAAGTGACCGTTGTCAACCTAAACAAAAAGTGTAAACAAACCGGAAACATGACTCCAGGCACTGGTAAACATGGCCCGAAATCAGTTACCAATTTAAACACTATCTGATGCAAAACAGAGGCTTCCAGAGAAGAAACTGTAGAACATCAGAGGGTAGATGCAGACCAAAATTCCTAAACACCCAAGGGTGAGGACGTAAACTTGGGGAAAAAACAGAAAATAATTCTGTTACCAAGCCAAAACTCCTAAGAAATTTTAGTAATAAACATTACAAAAAATAAGCCAAAAGCATGAGAGAATAGCTAGGGGGGAATAAAGGAAAGGGAGAGAGGAAACACTGATCAAACAATGGAACATTCATAGCAAGAATGACAACAACAGGGCCATGCCTCGAAAATAGGCAACATGAAATAATTTCGTAAAATAATTATAAGTTACAGCCCTGAACATTTCCTTCCACTGTTTTTCATGCTCCTCCTTCTACTTCCTTCTTATATCCACCATTTCTCTCATAATTATGTGTCTGGCATCATTTAAACTGAGATTTACAAGCACAAATATCAGTCAGTTGTAACTGAATTGAGGGCCAAACAAAGAATGACATTTGGCGCCAATTTTGAGACCTCCTTGACATTGCGCATGCACAGTGGAGTAAAAGTATGGAGGACCATATAGGACATCTAATCTCCAGTTTTTGATGCAAATTTTGGGGATTTGGGGGGGGGGGGGGGGGGAAATTTGTGTTTGGCCCTGAATAATTTAGAGTTAGCACCAGCTAAGTCAGGGTCATTGGTACAGTATAAAAATCTAAATATTTTAAACCTGTAAAACTTATCCTGCCTGCATACTGACAGACAAATAAAATCAAGCCTTTTTCTGGAGTATTTTTCATCATCTTCAAGGACTCCTGTCTTATAATTATATAATTATCTTAATCCTTTGCACAGTCGAAATATCAAAATTTGAAGATGCAAATTTTCCCCATAATGCAACTACATGTATAGGACATCAACAAATTTAATCTTCTTTGATACAGCTCTAAGTGTAAAGTTGGTTAATATACTAAAAAACCGAACAGATACCAATATCATGGGGATACCAAAAAAAAAAAAAAAGACAAACCAAACCAATCATTGAATACCGAAACCGTATGAATTTTGAAATTTTCCAACATTCACTATTTGTAGGGCCTTGTTGAGGCTTGATAGCAGTTGAACGGTTCATTTTTATGAAAGAAGTGGCTGATTTTATTTTCATTTTATTAACCCTCAGGGGTATGGGTAATTGTCCTGAATTCTCACTAGAGTACAGCCTGTACAGGTCAAGCTGCTAAACAGTGATTTCTAGCCAAGTCCTGGCTGCCTTAACCCTTTACCTAACGTGAATTGCAGACGACACTTCCCAAAAAAATTCTCGAGTAACTAATTTTTTTCATTTTTTGTCTCAAAAACATAGGTTATGACCCCTCGTTGGAACGAGCTCGTTCCAACGAGGGGTCATAACCTATGTTTTTGAGACAAAAAATGAAAAAATAATGAAAATTAATTGGCGATTTTTGAGAATAGCGCTGGCCGGTTTTGGCCGTTACGTTGGGGAAAGGGTTAACAGGTAGAGTTCTGGAAGCCCATATTTGGGCTCTATTCTGAAGTGCAGGTACTGCAACTTAAAGGCTTCAAACTCAGTGGCTATCCTTCATATTACCTTTGAAGTGACAATATTTAGCCTGTTAGAATTTGCTTTGTTACAATTTATGGGAGAGTGCCAACAGGCACTCTTCCATGAAATGTAACAAGGCAAAGACAAATGAACAAATCTTGATGGTCAAAAATAATTTAGCACTCTACCAGTTAACAGGTAGCCAAGACTTGACTGGTAATCACTGCCCAGGTGATTTGTCTATTGTCAGCAGGACCTCCTGAAGGTGGCTTGGTCAGGCCACATGATCCGAGATTGCAAACACCTCAAATAGGCCTTAAAAGGTTTAGAAGAAGTCACAAAATTACTGTAGATATGATTTGTGTTCATAAAAGAATGCCACTGTTGAGCTCATTGGCAGTGACATTTCTGGAGCTGTGGTAGAATGATACAAGAACAACTTATTCTGTATTTTCCTGATGTGAATTCCCCTTTGGTACTATCAGCAAATCTCAGTCAAGTCAGATACTGAATACTGAACCGACATCAAGGTATACCCCTCCGTTTTAACTGGGTGGAGGGAAGGGTGGGGGGGGGGGGGGGATAACTCCAACAATTTTTACTGGATAATGGTGGTCATTGAACTTGAGTTATATACCAAAAACAATTGATATTTGGTTACTAATGTTTAAGTTATTCCATAAACAAGCATTACAGGCTATTTTTTAACAAAGGGCAGTAACTCTCATAATTTTTATAACATATTATAAATTCAAAGTAATTTGTGTATTTTTTATACTTACCAATGGCCCAGACTAGCTGGTGCTAACTCAAAAATTAATCCAGAACCAAAACACAAATCTTGCCCCCCAAAATTTGCATGCAATAGTGAAAATATTATGTCCTATCTGATCCTCCATACTTTTGCAAACTGCAAATGCACAGTATCCAGGAAGGCACCGAAATTGGTGCCAACCAGCATTCTTTCTAAAAGTTAAAAAATTTATAGTGATTTATATATTTTTTATACTTACCAATGACCCAGACTTAGCTGGTGCTAACTCTTAAATATTTAGGACCAAACACAAATTTTACCTCCCAATCCCCAAAATTTGCATCAAAAACCGAAAATTACATGTCCTAAATGGTCCTTCATACCTTTATTCCACTGCGCATGCGCAGTGTCAAGGAGGTCTCGAAATTGGCATAATTATCATTCTTACAACCAGTGCCTGGTAAGCGTTATGTACTCAGCGGGGAGGTAGGAGTTCCCAACTCATGGGAGGGCCATCCCCATCTGGGTCATTCGTAAGTATAAAAAATATATAAATTACTATAAATTTTTTAACATTTTTATACTGTACCAATGACCCAGATTTAGCTGAATAGTAAAAAGGTTGGAGGGCCTAGGACATAAGGAAAATCCAATAGGCTCAACTACATATAACAGAATTATCCCCTCGAGGAGAAAGGAGAAATAGGGTTTACATGTATCTTTCTTATTTGCATCAAAAAGAGAAAGACACAACACCATTCTGTAATTGAGCACAATAACATCAATGATCTCTATTAACATCCAGTATAACCCGTTATGCTAATTATTTTTAAAGGAAAGCCAATAAATAAAGCAAGTCCAGAGAAATAAGACTCTTAATACTCATTAAAAGTGTCCGAGGATTGTATATTAACGCCTGTATGACTCGTGACATATACAAATGTTTCACACCGAGCTACACTTTAAAAATATTACATGGATGAGTAAACATTAGCTTTACACTTTAAAATCATCCCGGTACCGACTCGGAATTACTGACTCCAGGAGAGGTATTCCCTTGCTTTTCACTATAAAGCAGGTGACCTAAGGGAACACCCTCCCCCACCCCCCCCCCCCCCCCCTTCCCCTTGCACTGGATCAAATACTCCAGAGCAAAGAGGGCAGCAGGACAGAGTCACTGCCGGAACAGAAAGCCTACATAACTATAGTTGCAACTGTTTAGTGGACAACATTCTGAGCAACAGATAACGGACCTAAACAATGCAGATCTCCAAAAATGGACTCAATATTTCTAAGATAAAAATTCATGAAAGTGGAAAGCTGAGACCAATATGCAGCCCTCATTAGATCTGTAATAGCAACACTATTAGCGTGAGCCCAAGATGTAGATAGAACTCTTACTTCATGAGCTGAAATCTTAAGCACAGACTTCTGAGTTGAAGATAATTTATCATAAGCAGTACGGATAGTTAATTGAATCCATCTAGCAATAGAATGGACTGAAATGTGGAGGAAGCTTCCACGGCATGTCCCACAACAGACACCTGAGTAGATTAATCCATGGTCTTTGGGGAGACAGAGATGCTACCAACAGAATTTTGCATTGAGATTGTTTTAACTTGAGCAATCTCTGCTGAATCAAAGGCGCTGGAGGATACGCATATCCTATCATTCTGTCTCACGAGATCGATAGAGCGTCTACTGCAAACGCTCGAGGATCCGTACATGGTGACCCATACATCTGCAACTGATTGTTGATATGTGTCGCAAATAAGTCCATCATTGGCCGCTCTCATTGGTAGCAAATCTGATTGAATACTCGTTTGTTGAGAGTCCATTCTGATGGCAACAAGCGACCCCTCCGTGAAAGGGAGTCCGCTAAGACGTTCAGACGACCCGGAATATGACGGACCGATAGGAGAACGAGATGTTCTAGTACAAACAGAAGGATTCATTCCGTTAACTTGAATAACAGAATGGAATGAGTGCCTCCCTGGTTCTGAATATACGCTATTACCGTCGTATTGTCGGACAGAATTTGCATGTGAGCATTCTGAATAAAGTTCATCCAATGACGTAGCGCAAGCCAAATTGACATCAATTCTTTGATGTTTATGTGCTTGATTAGGAACAGCGGATCCCAAAGACCCTGGCACTTCAAATCCGCTGGGCTCAATGTTGTGTCCCAACCTGTTTGACTGGCATCCGTCAAAACTGTAAAACTCGGATCCGGCAATTGCAGTGGAACTCCCTGAGTTAACCACTGAATATCTGCTCAAGACTGAATCTCTTGTTTCACTTGATTTGACAAGAGGATGTCCGTATCGAGCGAATAAATCTTCACCCTCCAATTCTGGGTCAGAAAAAATTTGGAGAGGACGAGTGCGTAGCCGCCCCATCGGAATAAAATCCGCGGCAGCTCCGCACAAACCTATCAGTCTCATGAATTCTCTCGCTGTAACTTTGAGTGACGACAATAGCGAGCGTAACAACTGATTAATTTCGCTCTGGTTAACGACAGACGAACGAGATTGTTGTGCGTCTCGAAGCTCATCCCCAGGTGGGTGAATGACTTGGACGACACCAGATTCGACTTCTCCTTGTTTACTTATGAAAACCGAGACATCGGAGCAATAGAAGCAGATTCTGCAAATCGTTCTGAAGCGTTAACTCGTTGCGGTACCTCTGAAGAATGTCATCCAGGTAGGCCAACGTTACCGCAGATCAATGAGCTCGGAAATGAGTCATTACCGAGTTCTTTATTCAAGTGAAAGCCCAGGGCACTAGATTCAGACCGAAGCACATTGCTCGGAGCTGATACACGACTCCTATGACGGCAAAGCGAAGATACTTTCTGAACGCCGGATGTACAATGACGTGAAAGTACGCATCCTTGAGATCTATGCATGTAGCATAGTCGTTCACCCATATACTCGCTCTGACCGATCGGATGGTCTCCATATAGAATTTTGGAGCCACGATCAGCTTGTTTATCCAGCTCAGATTATGAAAGGACGGAACGAGCCGTCTGGTTTCGGAACCAGAAAAAGATGGTTGTAGAAAACTGGAGATTCCTGGATTTCTATGCTCTCTATCGCGATCTTCTGAAGAGATTGGACTTCTGATAGAAGCGAGCCTCTTTCTGCGGACTTGACGGAAGCTGAGTCCATCTTGGACTTCGAGTTAACAGAGGTTTTCCTTTGAAGGACAATTTTAGTCCTTCCGAAATCACCCCTCGAACCCAAGGGTCGTCCGTTATCGACTCCCAATTGGTTGAGAAACTCGACAGTCTTCCGCCCACTGGAACATGATAGAGGTTAATACCATCACCTCCTGGTCCTGCAAGGTTTGCGGAAGGAGAAACCCTGTCCTCCATGGCCCGCACCTCGCCCCGTCGACCTAGGGGCGTCTGACCAGTTGTCTCGGCCAGTATTACGGCCCCTACATGAGTCGCTACCCTGACGGTCTCTAGAGTAAGACCTAGAGGACGCATAGGAACCTCTATAGGAACTTCCTTTGGACGTATTCACCCCAGAAGTGCCTGTCCTACTCTTCTCCGCTGAATCTGACTTTTTGGAAGCGGATTGAATAGCAGAGAGTCTGAAGCTTTCTTAGTTATCTGATCATAGATTGCGGAAAGCTTGCCGTCGAAGAGAAGCTCTCTGGAGACCGGAGCGACTCTGAGAGAGTTTTTCACCTTACTATCCACACGCGTGGATGTAGCCAGGGCCGCATCACGTCTAACTAACTCCATATTTGCCACTAAAAGGGCGTAGTTATACGTGGAGAATGCTGAGGCCCTTGAAAGAACTCTTAAGGAGGTTGTACATCCTGGAATTCTTTTTCTTCGAGACGTAATGATAATGCTCTGGTAAGGTGATCTGCGTATGATAATGCGTCTAAGCTAGCCCTGTTAGACGATATTGTCATTTCCAACGTCGTGTTTGGAATTGACATAGACGACGGTATAGACAATACTAGGTCTTCGGCCTGGTCGTTTAAACGCAGAGGAACTCTCGGAATGCTCTGTCCTGTCGTTTTGAATTATTCCATGAATTGATGAAAGGCAGATGTAGAGCATTTGCCGATAAGAAATTGGACCTGCCCGTTTTGGTAGCAAGTTATATATAGAGTCATTCAATAGTTCAAATGTCCATGAGACATTTCTGGACTGTGTCGGAAACTCAGGGACAATGTCCCTAAACCGATTAAAGAATTCTGTGTCCAGTAGCGCTATCAGTCTCTTATCCGGCAACACAGCATTTTGGTCCGGAGGAACAACGTCAGATGATAATGCCGGATGCACTCTACGGCAATTTATGTTGTTTCGAAAGGGAAAATTACAACTCCTCCGTATCCCTTTCGCCATCCTGTCGGACCATTTGTAATTCTTGGGTCGTCCCTGCCTGAACCTGCAGCGGAAGGTGCCGTCCCAGCTTCCTCGGATAATTCCTGAACAGACAGAGTTTCTGTCGATTGCTGGGATGCTGGGATAATTTGTGCTATCTGCGATAGCATGTCCGTAACGGAGGCCTGTGGAGCTGCAGTCTTACAGAATTTAGCTGCTGGAAGCTCCTTGGACGTTGACTCCTGCATACTTCTTATATGCTCATGTCCGTAGTATGAAGGCCTCGTATCCTTGGCTACCGGATGGCGTGACCTGGTCGACGTGGAATCCCTGGTCGGCGAGGTTGGCTGGATATCACTGGTCACGTAGCCAAGGTGCGGTCGTGTGTGCTGCCGTGAGGATGAGGAAGCCCATAGAGCAGTCTCTCCGGACTGTCTATATAATGGAGCGTCTCGAGCGGTGGACGTATGCTCCGACTGAGGAACGTTTTGTACCACAACATCTGGACCCAGATGTTGTTGTACGAGAGAGGGACCTCTCTCGCTCGCAGCCCGGATGGACATGGACGAGCTAGGAACCAGACTAATAGGCTTCCTCCGTACCATCCTTGTATCTGTCGTCACTGAGTGTGCACATTGTATTTTTATATTGCTCGCATCACCCAAAATCTCCTTCCCGGACTGCAATGGACGAACCCGGCTGCTGAGCCATTTGATGAATGGTCACTACACCGGGCGAGCTAGCGGACAACCAAAGGGGTCGATCCTACTTGGGACCTCTTAGGCAATTGACGTATTTGCATGAGTACTTTTACCGCTAGCTCTTCATTTGACTGTGATGACGGAAGCACACTTTTCGAAGACATCACGGTAACATCACCCTGTTTTAAGCTGCTGGAAGCTCCAGGGACATTCATTCCTGCATTTATATAATATGCGAACGTCCCAACTGGAAAGACCTTGTGTCCTTGGCTAGCGGATGGAGTGACCTAGTCAACGTGTATTCCCTGGTCGGCAAAGCAGGAGCACCAGGGACATTCATTCCGGCATTTATATAATATGCGAACGTCCCCTGGAAATCTGTGGTCACATAACCAAGGTGTGGTCATGTGTGCTGACGTGAGGATGAGGAAGCCAATAGAACAGCAGCGTCGGACTGTCTATGCCACGGAGCGTCCCAAGCATAGCCCGGACTGTGCACAGAAGAGGTTGTCCATAGACGGCAGAGCCTTAATGGTAAAAGGCTCAGGCCGTTTATCTGGGGCCTGATTCTTAGCAAAAAATCCCACTTCTGTAGTTAAAGTAATGATAATACCCACACTATGGTAGTGAGATTCGTCAACAGATAAAGCATGAAGTTCACTAACTCTTCTTACGGATGCAAAGGCTAAGAGAAATGCCATTTTATAGGTCAAGAATTTGAACTCTACAACGTCCAACGGCTCAAGCGGAGCTTGTTTAAGCTTCAACAGAACCCAAGCCAATTCCACCTCGGAATTAATCTGAGGGTTCTAGGTCTATTGATAGAAAAATTTCTAACAAGTTTGGATAATGAACCTTTAGATCCAATCGCCAACTTATGATGAGTGTAAAGTGTCTGATGATAACATAGACCTATAGCCCTTAATAGTGACGGGCTGCAGTTTGAGATCGTCAAACAAGTAGACCAGAAAGTTTGCAGTATCCGGTATGGACAGATCGTATATGTCTATCAACTGATTCTTACATCAACAGAAGAAGACCTTCCACTTCGCTGCATAATTCAACGAAGAGAAGGACCTCCTGCAGTTAGAAATTGCGTCCACTGCTCGTCCTGTAAATTGCTTGCTGTGCAAGAAGAACCGCACAACAGAAATATGTGAAGGTTGAGACCTTCCAGGTTGTATGCAGTGCACGTGACTTCCCCTGATAAAGATGGTCATCTTGCGGAGGAAGCTTCCAGGGAGCGTCCAATAACAGACACCAGAGAAGATTGATCCATGGATTCTGTGATGACAGAGGTGCAGTAGAAGAATGTCGAGAACTGTCGAGTTGTCCGACAATATCTGAACATGAGTGTCCGTTAAAATGTGAATCCAATGTTGTAGCACTAACCATATTGACATCATCTCCTTGATGTTTATGTGTTTTTCTATGAACCAAGGGTCCGAAAGACCCTGACACTTCAAGTCCGTCGGGCTCAGGGTCACGTCCCAACCTGTTTGACTCGCATCCATCATAATCGTAAAAGCCGGATCCGGCAGTTGCAGCGGAACTCCCTGAGTTAACCATTGAATATCTGCCCAAATCTGGACCTTTTGTTTTATTAGGTCCGTTAAGACAATACTGGTCTCGAGCGAATGCGTCTTCACACTCCAGTTCTGGGTAAAGAATATCTGGAGGGGATGTGTATGCAAGCGGCCCATCGGAATAAGATTCGCAGCCACTCCGCACAACCCCATCAGTCGCATGAATTCCCTTGCTGTTAATGTGTCTGAGTGTAGACAAAAGCGAGCACAACAACTGACTAATTTCATTCTGGGTAACGGCAGACAAACCAGATTGTTGTGAGTCTCGAAGCTCATTCCCAAGTAAATGAATGACTTGGACGGAGCTAGATCCAACTTATTCTCGTTTACGATGAAACCGAGACATCGGAGTAATAGAAGCAGACTCTGAACATCATTCTGAAGATTAATTTTGTTGCCATATCTCTGAAGAAAGTCGTCCATGTAAGCCGACATTACCGCAGACGAATGAATACGGAAGTGTGACATTACCAAGTTCATTATTCGAGTGAAAGCCCAGGGAGCCAGGTTCAGGCTGAAGCACATCGCTCGGAACTGAAACACTTTCCCTGGTACTGCGAACCGCAAGTGCTTTCTGAATGCCGGATGTACCATGACATGAAAGCACGCATCCTTTATATCTATGCTTGCCACATAATCGTTCACTCGAAGGCTCGTTCTTACCCACCGAATGGTCTCCATATAGAACTTCGGAGCCACGATAAGCATGTTTATCTAGATCAAGTCTATTACCAGTCGGAATGAGCCGTCTGGCTTCGGTACGAGAAACAGGTGACTGTAGAAACCCTGAGAATTTTGATTCTCGACGACCTCTATTGATTCCTTTGATAAGAGAGCCTGTACCTTTGCAAGGATTTCACTGAAGATTTGTCCGACGCGGACAACTTGTTAGTGGTGGTTTTGCTCGGAATGTTAGCTGTAGGCCGTCCGAGATTGCATTTCTTACTCACTGGTCTTCCATAATTCTTATCCAGTTTTTCATGAAGCTTGATAACTCTCTGCCAACTGGCAAGCAATACAGGTCATGACCATCACCTGTACGACCTGCGAGGCTTACGGGAGAAGAAACCACGTTCTCCTTGTGAAGAGCCTCGACCTGTTGGCTTCGGGGCATCTGACTGGTAGTCTCGATCAGACCTATGCCCCTTTCCTGAGTCACTGTACTGACAACCATATGAGGGTTTCCTATACCCTCGCGATTTCTGTCTGGGACATCCTCCTTTACTCTTTTCTGCTGAGCGGGTCGATGAGACGCCGACTTTAGAAGCAGAGTATTAGACGCTTGCTTAGTAGCCTGGTCATAAACCAGAGAAAGCTTGTCAAATATAGTGTGTCTGGAAACTGGAGCAACTCGGAGAGAGTTTTTCACCTTGTCATCTATCAAAGATGACGACGCATGGGCACCATCACATCTCATTAACTCCAAATTAGCCACTGTTAAGGCGGAGTTATACGTGGTAACCATAATTGTCCTGGAAAGAACTCTTAAAGAGTTAAGGACATCCTCAAATTTCTTCCCATTGAGACGTTGCGCCATAGCTCTAGTAAGCTGATCTGTGTAAGACATAACGTCCAAATTCACTCTATTTGAAGAAATTACCATCTCAATTGTGTCCGAGCGAATTGTGAATGACCTAGGCAAGGATACCTCCAGATACCTCCAGATCCTCAGCCTGTTCATCCAAATGCAGAGGAACTCTCTGTACATCTTCCCCGACCGTTTTAAATGAACATGGTCCAAGAAAGATGATGATAAGAAACTGCTTTTCTTCTTCCCACTCGAGAGTTTAAATATGGCGTCGTCTAAAAGGCCGAAGGCTTGCGACACCTGTCTAGATTGAACCGGAAAAGATAGGACCTCCTCCTTTGTCCGGAAAAATTCTGCATCTAACGAGTTTCTTTTTCACCATCGCAGCATTTTGATTTGCCAGAACAAATTCAGGGTAGTATTGATGAATTAAATCCATTGCAACCATGAGTTGTTCCAAAAGGTAAGGGAAGGGTAATCTTCTTCCATATCCCTTTCACCATCCATAAGAATCAGTTGAGAATCTCGGTCAGCTGCATCTGAATGGGCAGATGACTGGACAGACCCAGTACCGTCCGTCAGCTCAGGTTCTGAGACTGCCATAGGCTGCTCTTGCCCTTGCTGGGATGCTGCAATCAGCTGCGCAATCTGCAACAGCAAGTCCATTTCTTCGCCACTTGCTGCTCCTGAAACGGTGTGTCCAAGATGGCTCTTTTCTCCGGACGTCCTGATGAACAAGGCCTTGTCTCCCTAGCTACCAGATTGTCCAACTTCGCAGATGATGAGTGATCCCTTCTTGGCAATGCAGGAGGCTGGATATCCAATGTCGATAAGCTAGGGTGCGGTCATGTGTGCTTGGTAGATGACGTTGTAGAAGCCGGCTGCGATCTATGTGGTGCGTCCCGAATAAAAGGTATGGATGTATGCTCCGACTCTCGCAAGTTTTTAATCACAACATCTGGGCCAAGATGCTGCTGGGAAAGAGAGGGGCCTCTCTCGCTCGCGGTCCTGTCAGACCTCGCCGGGCTTCCTACGGTACTTGTTGGCTTCTTCCTCTGTTCCGTCATCGCTGGGTGAGCATGTTTATGTTTTAAGATGCTCGCTCTACCCATGGCCAATCCACTCCTCTCGACCGCAACGGACACACCCGGTGTCACGGTACCCACAGATGGAGTAACCGCTTCACCGGTCGAGCTAGCTGCAGACAAGGGACTAAAACCACCAGCTAGTGGCTTTATCCCCTGTCTAATATTCATGAGCACCTTGGCAGCTAGCTCTGGTTGCTCATCTGAGTGCGACGACGGTAGCACACTTTCTCTAGGCGTCACGTAACCATCACCATGCTCTTGTTCTCTGAAAAAGAAACTGAGAAACTTGATTGACTTTGCAGCAAGAGAACCAGCATTGGCCTCTCTCCGCGTACAACGTACCGATACACCCATGTCCAATGTTTGTCATCCCATCCAACACATGTAGGACAAGAATTAGTGGGAGTACATCGACTACAAGCAAGGCACATTCAAAATAAAAATCAAAAAATTAATTTCGAAAAATTTTTCGAAAAAATTTTGACAGAAGCCCAAGTTCCCAAAGGAACAGATGAGCCCAAGGGTATTCCGATAGAGCCTAAGTGTGGTAAAATTCCAAACATTATTGCTACACTACCTGAATAACATAATATGTATCTTACAACAATCCTACAGTAATATAAACAAGAAACTACATATATTTATGAGACATTGCCAATGTAAACAACATCAGTAGAAAAACGGGAAACAAGACTCCAGGCACTGAATAAACAAGGCCCGAAGTCAATAACAAATTTTTGACTATCCGATGTAAAGCAAGATCTTCAGATGAAGAGAAAATGATACATCGGATATATGATGCATGACCCAAACGCCTAGGGTGAGGACGTAACCATGGGGAAATACAGAATAAAAATTCTGTATAACACGTCAAACTCCCAAGAAATTTGATAAAAAAATTTTGATAAAATAAGCCAAAAAGCTTGGGAGTTTGACAGGAGGGCTTCAAGGAAGGATAGGGAAGGAACACTTAACAAACAGTGGAAAAATCATTAGCAAGAATGAGGACGTCTGGCGTATGTCCCGAAATTGGGAAACATGAAACAATTTTGATAAAAATTATAAAGTTACAACCCTGAACGTTTCCAACCACCGTTGTTCACTTCCATCATCCAATTATGTCCTTGGATCCACCAATTCTACAATTGATTTGTCTGGCATCATCAAAACTGAGATTTGAAAGCACAGATGTCAGTTTGTTGTTACTGACTGAAGGGCCAAACAAAGAATGATGGTTGGCGCCAATTTCGGTGGCTTCCTGGATACTGTGCATGCACAGTTCGCAAAAGTATGGAGGACCAGATAGGACATAAAATTTTCGGTTTTGCATGCACATTTTGGGGATTGGGGGGCAAAATTTGTGTTTGGCCCTGGATTAATTTTTGAGTTAGCACCAGCTAGTCTGGGCCATTGGTTGTTGTATAAAAATATCGCTGGTCTTCAAACATAATATAGACTTTTCTGCTATAGAGACATATACCAAAAAGAAATGAAATCCGTTTTTTATTGTTCAAGTTATGCCATAAACAAGCATTACACTATATTTTCAACAAAGGGTAGTAACTGCAATAATTTTCATCAGATATCACTGGTCATCGAACTTGACATAGATATTGTTACAATAGAGATATTTTACTGAAAAGAATTGAAATTTATTGACTATTGTTGAAGTTATACCATAAACAAGCATTACACAATTTTTTTTATTAAACAAAGGGCAATAACTCACATAATTTTCATCGGATATTGCTGGTCATCAAACTTGATGTAGACATTGATGCTATAGAGACATATGACATGTACCAAAAACAATTGAAATCTGTTAACTATTGTTCAAGTTATGTCATAAACAAAGTCTGGATGGATGGACAGAAGGATGTACAGACAGATGGACGGACAGACAGCTCTACACTATATCCCTCCCTTGTGGGAGATAATAAATATTAGGAGCTTCATTCTTAGGTTTATTGGCAACACACCATCCAATAGTGGGATTACTATTATCCCTGATAAGTGAGGGTGTGAGGTGTGGGAAATCTCACCCGAGGGCAAGATATTTGGGTCAGATACGAGGCTTGCCGAGTGTCTGGACCAAATATCTTGTCCCGAGGGTGAGATTCTCCACCTCACACCCATCCCCATCAGGGATTGATTACAGTGCAGTTGCCATGGACTGGTTGTAATCCACGCATTGTCAATGATGTCTACACATGCATTTACCGGGTAATAAAAATCATCATCAGCACAATTTTAATTAATAAAGCATCGGGTTGTACCCAGTACTTCATTAATTAAAATTTTGATGATCATTCCTATAATTCGTGTTTGGAATCTAATATTGTTGCATTCGTGTAAATATTGCCCATCCATGGAAATTGACCAGTCCACAGCAGCCATACTACGATTTGACGAAAACAGTGGAGAAATCTGACATCAAATCATGACTCAATAGAGATGCTCTAAAAATGTATGTCCTAATTCCCAAGGTGAAGACTTTTGCTTCTCACCAAATTTTTGCTTCATCAATTGTCATCATGCAGTGGAGTAGGCCTGTAAATAAAAGTTTACATTGTAACCTGTTAGCAGGTTATGCCATACAACATGGTGGTAAGGTCTAAACAAAAAGATAAAAATCTATTTCTCAGGCCCTCCTGCATGACCCTTTTGACTACCGCATGCTCTCTTTTTATAACCTATGCAAACTTCAAAAATAAAAATTAAATGGTTTAGGTCTGATATAATAACAAAGTTAATAAAATTGATAAATTTTTCCCTTGAGTGCAAGAAGGCTTTGCAATGCTTCAGCATGCATACAATTTTACAAAAAATGGCCTGAGAAACAGAAAATCTATTTTGTGAGGCCTAATCTATAGGAAACAAAAGTGTTGTAATGCTTTTCTGCTTTCTCTGTTTTCACCATGCAAGTCTTGTTGTTTACATCTTGACAGAATTTCCATCAAAATATATAGCAACAACTAACACACAATATCCCTTTGGTAACCGATCGCCCTTTGGCATGCGATCAGTGAGATCATGCATAAGTTGTTGCTATTTATTTTGACGGGAATTCTGTTAAGATGTGACCAGCATGCAACTCTGGTACTATGTGGATTCAATGCACAACCTTTGAGTCGAGTTTGTTTTGAAAGACTGTCATACTTGAGTGGCAAAACATGTAGGATGGGGAAGTGAATTTTTAGTATTGTTTTATCATAACCTGTACTGCATTTACGTATTTTACAACTGACAAATTTTTTTTGCAAGTGTCGTCTGCTTTTCATGTTAGGTAAAGGGTTAAAAAAAGAAAAAAACAATGAAGTCCCCATTACATCCACTGCAAAGCATCTTCGTTTGCGCGCACGGATACATGACACAATTGTTGATTACATAATTCACTTGTGAAGTTATCGTTTATAATCAAACACGGAAATCCCAGTAAATCACACTTTGGAGAGTAATAAAATAAAATATTCAAAGTAATAAAAATAAAAAATATCTTGTGTTCACTGTTATTCAATTTTGACTGCTTCCATTATTGCAAGTACATTCGGTGATCAGGATGTACAGAATCGAAACAATCCTTGCATAAATATTGTCCACAGGCTTTGCTTCCATAATAACTCTCTCTTGGTCTCTTCACTGGAAAACTCATCTTATGCTTTTCCTTTGCACATTCCATACGTTTTTGGAATTCCTGAACTCTGCCAGGTAACTTTTTTCATGTTTGTGCAAAAGTTTCTGAGCCCCTCCTGGAAGGAATAACTATCCTATTTTGCGCTTTCTGCTCGAATAATTACTGAGTGAAAAACCTATATCAAAGCGATTTAGTAGAAAGCCACCCTTTACATACTGTACAGTACAAGTCAAAATAAGTTGTAGGATAACCACTATAAACTATGTACCTTTTTCTTCCTACTCTGATAAGAACAGAAGCTGACATCATTTTCTGGAAAGCTCTCACTGAGAGCTTTCCAGAAAATGATGTCAGAATCTGATCTTATCAGTGCTGGAGCAGCAGTATACGTAGTTTGTTGTGGTGATGCTACAACTTATTTTGTTCTGTAGTCTCAATATTTCCTTCCTGTTTGATCGGTTCAGTTCGTGCTTTCACTACCGACCTTGCTAATAACACATTATATTTTGCATTGCACAGCGCAAACGCTCTTGTGTATTTCAGGCTATTTCATTCTTCTGCAGTGAGGAGCACATTAACTAACAAACATTTTCTGCGCTATTTGTGATGGGACTTCTAGTTTCAACTGTAAGACACCTTCTCGAGTACACTTTAGCTCAAGGAGGAGAATGATTTATAATGATAAAGACCTTTTACAAGAGGCTGTAAATTAGAACTAGAAACTGTTTTAGCACACTAAAACATATGTCTCCCCTTACTTTCTATTTAATGCACTGCAAATTATATATACATGAATAATATTGACAATCATACCAAATATCTAAGGTCTAGCTTAAATGACAAAAAAGTTATGCCCCGGACAAAGTTTCCCTTAAAAAGCACATAAATCTGACCTTCAGGTCAAAGGTCCAGGTCACATGAAGGTCACTATGGTACGCGACACACCGGCTCATGGTGATACATCCACATGCCACATATCTAGGGTCTAGGTCAAAACACAAAAAAGTTATGCCCCGGACAAAGTTTGTATGAGAAGAAGAAGAAGAGAAGAAGAAGAAGAAGAAGAAGAAAGAAGAAGAAGAAGAAGAAGAATATGCACTAAAACAATATGTCTCCCTTCTGGGAAGGGGAGACATAATTCTAAGGGGGAAAAAAACTCATAAGTATATTCTCTCTTATTTTGCCACATTACGGTACATCTCAATACAGTGTCCAAATTAGACTAAAGAACTGTACTGGTCCAAGCCTGAATATAAGTAACCTGTCATTTGCAAAATGAGGCTTCCAGAGGGTGAATTTGCTGATGCTATCCCATACAGTGGGCCATTTTATCCTCTAGGTACATCTTTTTGTTTTGGCTTGAGACCTGGATTCAGACTGAGGTTCACAGAGGGTAAATTTTGTGATGCTACCCTGCTGTGCAGAGTAGCATCACCAAATTCACCCTCTGGGGACCTCATTTTGCAGATGTAGTCTGCTTATATTCAGGCTTGTACTGGTTCATACTTGGACATCCATAAGGTTTTTTCTCCTAGGCCTTACCCAATAGGTTTTTTTGAAGTATGGAAATCTTTTAAAACTCTTTCAACATCAGGATCTACTTTCATACCGGCACCATCTACAGCAAATGTTGATCTGGAACAAAAAATGTCAATAATGCATGATGTCATCACTACTGTGATCCTGTCTTTTAGGTGTGAGGTGCACTATCACACTTGTGCACCGGTGCTCCTGCATTTATGTTTTTTGAGTCAAGAACAGTGCCAGTTAGCTCAACCAAGTAAGCGATAAAGATATGCTTCTTAAAGGGATTAAATATTAGGCCTCATCAAGTAGATTTTCTGTTTCTCGGGCCATTTTTTGTAAAATTGCATGCGAGCAGGCGTTTTTTAATTTTATTTTTTATTTCTGTAACTATTTATTTGCCATCAAAAGTTCATGTTCTTGGTTTATGGTTTGGGCCTCATAATCTTTGGAATTACATGGGTGGTGGTGCATTTCGTCCCTTGAGTGCAAGAAGGCTTTCGCATTGCAAAGCGTTGTTGCCCTCAAGGGACAAATTTATCAATTTTATTAACTTGGGTACAATATCAAACATAAAACATTTAATTTTTATTTTTTTAAGTTTACATTGGTTATAAAAAGAGAGCATGTGGTAGCCAAAATGACCATGCAAGAGGGCTGAGAAGCAGATCTTTAACTTCTTTAGACCTTAAATACAATATGTGACACAGTCTCACCTATTCTTGCTTTTGATTGGTTGACAATGATTTTCGATTTTTATTTACTGTTTGTGCAAGTCGAATATTTTAGAGTATCCTCACTTAATGTGCAGACCAAATTTTCCCAATGTCGGCGACTCAAGATAGTGCTGAAACGATTGTTTAACTAGTCGACCCAGGGACCGACCTGGGCATGCGCCAGTGCGTATTTGGTTCTGAAACATCAGGACCTGGCTCTTAAATCTCCGAAATAGGCTTCTCAGTTGGCGCGTAACTTCTCAGATCATATTTTGATATTCTTTCGCTGGATAATCGAGAGAGACACTCTTACATGTATTATATATATGATTATCATTTATCATTGTTGTAGAGTGCTTAAGTTAATACTTCAAGTCTTAATTACCAAGCATTAATCTTCACTGTGGTTTCTGATCAAGTCTTGGCTGCCTAAATAGGCAGCC
Source organism: Pictodentalium vernedei (assembly GCA_031216915.1). NCBI lineage: Eukaryota > Metazoa > Mollusca > Scaphopoda > Dentaliida > Dentaliidae > Pictodentalium > Pictodentalium vernedei. The sequence goes on from CM062295.1 coordinate 79,663,908, forward strand.
AAGACTTGATCAGAAACCACAGTGAAGATTAATGTTTGCTATAGTGTACTAAATGAAAATGATGAGAGCTATTAAATACTTGCAGTGTGTGTTACAAACAGCAGTGGGACTCCGTAAATTGAAATCTGGCGCTTGAATTGAAATAATAGGCTCCGAGGCTAGAGCGTATTTTAAATAGTCCTGATCGGCCCCTGCGACCTCGACTCGATTACTAAAAGAGTTGACACTGAAATTTGCCAGTCGACTAGTCGGCATCTTCATTATGGAGATCATTGTTAGGTATAAGCGTCAGACATACTATACTCTGATTGGCCACAACTGACAGTAAAGTCGGCAGAACCCTATTTTTTGGAAAACTGAGGCAAAAGTTTCTGACTTGCTTCTGACATTTTTTATGGGCACAATGAGGAGGAGAGTAATAACTAATTCATCAGTAAAGGAGCGATAAAAATCCATAATCACTGACTTGGAAATTATAGTCAATTACGGGTGTTTCCTATGATTAGACAACTTCTTGATTAATCATGACAGGCCTAAATTCCAGGACCTCAGAAATGCTTGGAAGAAGCTGACATACAGTTAAAACTAAAAGTCATGTCCTGAAATGCGCACAAATAGCACGTCGATATGCACGTTAATCTACGCGATATGACCATAGTAAGGCTATCAAATTCTGTAATTATGGCCTGTGCACAAGCAATGTTTCAGCCAATGGACCTCCGGGTAACCCGGAGGTCCATTGGCAGAAACATTGCCCGTATTTGCTATGAGTAACCAGGAGAACCTGCCGTGCTTTGGATGCCATTCGATATGGCAACTGCGTGCAATTCATACGCGCAATTAAGCCTAGATAAGCGCACATATCGTGACAGGACTTCTAGTTTTAACTGTATGCACACTCCCAAATTGTTTGGTACAAATATTTTTCATCTGGATCCAGACATGTTAACCTCCAGAATAATTTTTCAGAGAACCTGAGGGTGATTTTCAGGAAAATGGGATGGATTTCAGGAAAAGTTCGCGCGGGGGCAAAATAAAAGAAAAAACTTGTGAATTTTCAGCTCATGGACCACTATTAACACCAGGTTATATCCAGAACTAGTTGTCAACTATGCTGATGCATTTATGCTATGTTAAAAGATCATAAAATAACTGTTGATTTGACCCCCCCCCCCCCCCAGGATTGAGCCCCCTCCCCCACTTCCCACCATTACCCACCCACATTGTCCCACAGAGTACCTCCACCTGTGGTCTGCCTCTTATCAAAGTCTACTTAGCTAATAATTTCCCAAGTCTGAAAATGTTAACAGGAAAAGATGTCCTAATGTTCAGTTACTTCAAGAACATTAGTACTTAAAAAGTATCTTGATCAAACTTCATGCATGTGGGACGTTTGTGCCCTACACAAAACTTTTCTTTTCATCACTGAAGCATTTTTTTTTAATTCCATTCAAAATTTTCTGGGTACAGATGGCCAACAGTTAACAGTTCTATAGTCAGCACAACAGAATAAATGTCATGTTAGAAAATAAGTCCATTGTGTTTAAATATGAAGTCATAATTTTTTGGCATCCTAAGCGACTTTAACCTACTTTTAAACTGTGCTAAATAGTTGTTGTTTACGTTTTGATTTTGGAAAAGGGGTGAGAATTAAAGCTATTCTATGAAGGAATAAATAAATATATATTATTTAATTCCTTTTCATATATTTTAATTTCCAAAAACTTCATTTAAATGAAGGTGGAGTTTTCAATTTTTTGAAAGTAAGTCACCTATTTTCACTTTGACACTCGCACATTGATCACGAATCTCCAAAGAAAAAAACAGAAATAAACATGAACACAGTTGAAATATATATCATAAAATACCCTTTTCTTAAATAAATTTAACTTAAATCCATATTTTACTGCTTTGTGAGTTTTTACCAGAGTTTGAAATGCATGTGATTTGACTCCGAACGTTTTTCATAAGTTACAATGGGAACGAAATATTTGACTATTGTTTTCCGAGATTTTTGGTCCAAAACTGACTCCCGTCTGGGAGGCTGGGAACTACACTGAAATTCCAGGATTTTCCCGGGCATTCCGGGAGAGTTAACAAGTCTGTCTGGATCTCCTCCTCAACTTAACTTTCTAATATACTTATTTATGCCATTGGATTTTCTTTCCTAGAATTACCCATTGTTAGACTGGGCAGATATGACTTCAAACTTGGCTGATATAATGCCAGTCTCTGCTAAGCTAGAGTTGGCCCCCTTGATACATTACTAGGTGCAACACATTCTTTACATAGAAATAAATAGCACCTGATTTTCTACCATGTCCCTTGAACAATACTTCAGTTTAGTTTACCCATAGCCTATGAGACAAGAGTTTAACGACAACACACACCACAATATCATCCCTTGAAAGCATCACGGTGCTAACTGCAATGCTTCAGCATAGCTGTTGGTACTTGTAGGCTTTCAAGGGACGATATATACTATCTCTTAAATTTGGTCAGGATTACTTAAAGCTATAAGTATTGAAAAAGGATGAAAAATAATTTTGTGAACAAGAACATTTGAACAATAATAAAGCCCTTTAACCCTTTACCCAATGCAGACGATATCAACATTTATTATTTTAAATATCATTTTTTACATTTTTTCACAAAATTTCAACAAAACCATATCATGTGACCCCTCTTTGGTACGAGCTCAAAGAGCTCGTTCCAAAGAGGGGTCACATGATATGGTTTTGTTGAAATGTTTTGAAAAATAATATTTTTTCAGCTGCTGAATTTGCATATTTCACAGGTGGATGCGGGCGATTCGTTGGGTAAAGGATTAAAATTCTTTTTAATTTTTCTTGTCTCTCCAAACAATACTTTGGAAACTACAAAGACAAATGAAAGAGTCAATGACTCAGTAGCTCAACTTGGATATGACAGGAATTAGTACTTGCTGTGACCAAGACAACTGAATAATGAATATGACAGGAATTAGTATTTGTTTTGGCCCAGTCAACAATAATAAAAGAATTACAAGGTGACTGTAATGGACTACAGATTAAGACCAATCATTGTAGATTATTATTTTTGTGTGGAAATTTTCAGTCCCAAACAAAATATTTTCAGACTAAAATTTTTTCTTCTTCTTCTTAAACTTGACCAAAATGCATCAAAACACAAAAAACTAATTTCCGGATTTTGGTCCAAAATTTTCTAAGTCCCACCCGGACCCCTAATTTGCATAATTTATTCACGAGAAAAACTCTGTATTATATGTAATGTATCCCATGGTACTAAACATTCATACAAAAATTTATTCAAATCAGATCTTTCATTTGGAAGTTCTGCTCAAAAATCTGATTGCACTTAATTTCGAACAAAATGGCTGCTAGCGGCCATCTTGAATTTCAGACTGGACCCAAAAACACTCCTTCTCGTCCCACAGTGATAACAAAGGTACCCAAGAAGTTTCGTGAAGATCGGTTCATAAATACGGCCTCTAGCCCGAGCCGTATTGGGATTTGCACTCACAGTGCTGAAAGTAACACTAAATAAATCAAAGTTAGCCTAATTTGCATAATTTACGCACAAGAAAAAAACCTGTAATATATGTAATGTATCCCATGGTACTAAACATTCATACAAAAAATTATTCAAATCAGAGCTTTCATATGGAAGTTCTGTACAAAAAACAGATTTCGGCATCGTCGGTACAAAATGGCTGCTGGCAGCCATCTGGAATTTGGAACTGCACCCAAAAACACCCGTTCTCGTCCCACGGTCATAACAAAGGTACCCAAGAAGTTTCGTAAAGATTGGTTCATAAATACGGCCTCTAGCCCGAGCCATAGCAGCTTGGCACTTACAGCTCTGAAAGTAACACTAAATAAATCAAAGTTAGTCTAATTTGCAGAATTTATGCACGAGAGAAAAACCCGTATTATATGTGATGTATCCCATTGTACTATACATTTATACAAAACTTTATTCAAATCAGAACTTTCATACAGAAGTTCTGTACAAAAAACTGATTTTTGCATCATCAGTACAAAATGGCCACTGGCAGCCATCTTGAATTTTGGACCACACCCAAAAACACTCGTTCCCATCCCAGGGTCATAACAAAGGTACCCAAGAAGTTTCATAAAGATTGGTTCATAAATACGGCCTCTAGCCTGAGCCATAGCAGCTTGGCACTTACAGCTCTGAAAGTAACACTAAATAAATCAAAGTTAGTCTAATTTGCAGAATTTATGCACGAGAAAAAAACCCGTATTATATGTGATGTATCCCATTGTACTATACATTTATACAAAACTTTATTCAAATCAGAACTTTCATACAGAAGTTCTGTACAAAAAACTGATTTTTGCATCATCAGTACAAAATGGCCGCTGGCAGCCATCTTGAATTTCGGACCACACCTAAAAACACTCGTTCCCGTCCCAGGGTCATAACAAAGGTACACAAGAAGTTTCGTAAAGATCGGTTCATAAATACGACCTCTAGCCCGAGCCATAGCCAATTGTTGACGTACGGACAGACGGACAGATGGCCAGACGGACAGACGGACGGACAGACGGACGGACAGACGGACAACGGGCCATGACAATAGCTCAAATTTGACTTCGTCAAAGTTGAGCTAAAAATTAATGTCCAAAACTTTCCAGCATTATCCCTAAAAGTCCTGAAAGTTTTTATACATTTTTGGGGGGTATTTGTGCTACACTTTGACTACATCTATGATCTTGTGGCTTTGCAGTTGTTTCTTGACAAGTCTTGGCTGTTGTGTTGAAACGATTTTTTGACTAGTCGATGCCGACGCGATTAGTACTAAACAAATCTATTAACCCTTTACATGATGAATCGCCTGCATCCACCTGCGCAATATGCAAATTCAGCAGCTGAAAAAATATATTTCGAAAAATCATCAAGCTCGTTCCAAAGAGGGGTCACATGATATGGTTTCGATGAAATTTTTTGAAAAAAATTTAAATAAACAGCTGCGCCATGAGCGCATGATACGCCCATTATTAATTACAAGAGGGAACCACACAATATGAGTATACATGTGTACTTGTCAGGTTACATATACTTGCCACCAAAAAATCATGAAAATTGCTCAAAGTCCAACATGTGGAAAATTGCCTATATTTTGATGAATAAAGTCCCATAACTCTGGAATGACAAATCGGACAGCAACACAAATTGAAAGGGAGATTCCTTCTATCAACATATACTTGCAACCAAAAAATCATGAAAATTATCGTGAAAATCTCTCGAAGCGTTCTCGAGTTATCGTACGACGTGTAAAAAATCAACAATTTTCTAAGTAATAAAGTCCCATAACTCTGGAATGACTAATCGAACGGCGACACTAAACGAAAGGGAGCTTCCCTCCATCGATATACACCACCTACCCGAAAATCTCTCCAAGCGTTCTCAAGTTATCGTATGACGTGTAAAAATCAACAATTTTCTAAGTAATAAAGTCCCATAACTCTGGAATGCCTAACTGAACGGTGACACTAAACGAAAGGGAGCTTCCCTCCATCGATATGCACCACCTACCCAAAAATCACGAAAATCTCTCAAAGCGTTCTTGAGTTATCGTACGACGTGTGACCGGACAGACTGACAGCAGTATACCATAATACCACCCGTTTTTTCAAAACGAGCGTATAAAAATAATAGATTTTGAAATTGTCTGTGTTGGGTAAAGGGTTAACCAATTAGTGAATCGCTTGTCGGTTAGTCGCCTGAGTGCATTTATTAAAGCCTTGAAATTTCCACTTTGTGTTCCTTTAAGACATTAGTGCTGTTGATTTGAATAGCGCTATTGTACTCGCACTTCATGCTTTTAAATTGGAAACAAACAAGAAGCTCTCTTTTTCGTGCTTCTCCAATTTTCAAGAAAATAGATTAAATTACCGGGCAAAGATTCAAGATTCCATTACACTGATTAAAACACAAATGAGGCGTGAACAGTATGTGTCATTTTAATTAACGCCAACTGCAGAAGTACATCTACAGAAGTTAATGACTTTTCAACACATTCTTGTTTAGGGTAACTGTTTTAGTAATAAGATTGGTCAGAAAGTTAAACAAGAGCACCGCTGGGCATTGCATCATACGCCCGTGAACTGTTCAAATTGTACCATTTTAACACATTTGCAATTTTTTTAGAGTGCGAGAAATTTCTACTGGCATATATATATATGTTACGGTCATTTGAGAAAAAGACTAACACGTTTGAAGCCAATCGAAAAACAAATACTAAAGTTATCATCCAGAAACCAAATATTTGACGAAGAATTCTAAGTCCAACAGGGGCCATAATTCAGGCAAAAATTATTCAGACCGACCCCATATTCGAACTTGACCTGTATTTTGTTGTGATTAAACCACATACCAAGTTTGGAGCTGATTGGAAAACAAATACTAAAGTTATCATCCGGAAACCAAATATTTGACGAATTCTAAGTCCAACAGGGGCCATAATTCAGGCAAAAATTGTTCAGACCGACCCCATATTCGAACTTGACCTGTATTTTGTTGTGATTAAACCACATACCAAATTTGGAGCCGATCGGAAAACAAATACTAAAGTTATCATCCGGAAACCAAATATTTGACGAATTCTAAGTCCAACAGGGGCCATAATTCAGGCGAAAAATGTTCGGACCGACCCCATATTCGAACATGATCTGTATTTTGTTGTGATTAAACCACATACCACATTTGGAGCCGCTCGGAAAACAAATACTAAAGTTATTGTTCGGAAACCAAACGGACGGACGGACGGACGGACAGACAGACGGACAGACGGACGGACAACGCCATAACATAATACGTCCCGTTTTTTCAAACGGGCGTATAAAAATTTATAGTAATTTCTATATTTTTTATACTTACCAATGACCCAGACATAGCTGGTGCTAACTCTTAAAATATAGGGCCAAACACAAATTTTGCCCCCCAATCCCCAAAATTTGCATCTAAAACCAAAGAAAACATGTCCTGAAAGGCCCTCCACACTTCGCCTCTACTGCGCATGCGCAGTGTCAAGGACGTTCCGAAATTGGCGCCATTAATCATTCTAATAACCAGTGCCTGTTAAGCGCTATGTACTCAGCGGGGAGGCAAGAGTTCCCAACTCCTGGGAGGGCCATCCCCGTCTGGGTCATTGGTAAGTATAAAAAATATAGAAATTACTATAAATTTTTTAACATTTTTATACTGTACCAATGACCCAGACATAGCTGAATAGTAAAAAGGTTGGAGGGCCAAGGACATAGAGCAAAATGGAATACGCTCAATAATATAAAATAGAGTCATCCCCTGTAGGGAAAAAGAAGTAATAGGCCTTACATGTATCTTTCTTATTTATGATAAATTAGAAAGATACAACACCTTCCAAATTGAGCTTCATACATCCATGTACTCTATTAATATCCAATATAATCCTTATACTAATAATTTTTAAAGTAAGCCAATAAATAAAGTAAGTCTAGAGAATAGAGACTCTTATACTCCTAAAAGTGTCTGAGGATTGCATAATCATGTCCGTTGACATATGCAATATTCAAAAGCTATACTTTAAAAACTAAGACTTGAATGAATTTTAAAAACATAAACTTCTCACTAAACAACCATCCCAATAACAGCTCAGAATTACTAACTCCGGAGGAGGTATCCCCTTGTTTTCATAGTAAAACAGGTGACCCAAGGGAACACCCTCCCCCCCCCCCCCCCCTTTTTCTTGCCCTGGGTCAAATAGCCCAGAGCGAAGAGGGCAGCAGAACGGAGACACTGCCGAAACAGACAGCCTACCTAGCTATAGTAACAACTGTTAAGTGAATGACATTCTGAGCAGTAGATAATAGACCTAACAATAGAGGTCTCCAGAAATGGACTCGATATTTCTGAGATAAAAATTCATGAATGTGGATGGCTGAGCGCAATGAGCAGCCTTCAAAAATCTATAATAGCGACTATTAATGTAAGCCCAAGATGTAGAAGAACTCTTACCGCCAAAATCTTAAGCACAACTGCTAAGTCAATGATATACCATAAGCAGTACCGATAGTTAATAGAATCCATTAACAATAGAATGGAGAGTAACGTCCTTCTACTAGGCATCAAAGACAGAAGAAGCTTACGCCCATAGTAATAAACAGATATCTGTTTATAAATACATAAACTCTACCCGGAAAGAGTAAAGGCCTATGCCCGTACGAAGACGGAAGGACCTTAATAACAATAGGTTCCGGATACTAGGAGCCTAACTCTTATGCAAAAATCCAACCCAAATAGTAACGGAAGTAGTGATTCCGAAACTATGAAAGTGAAAATCATCCATCGATAGTGCATGAGACTCACTGACTCTTCAGTAAAAGAGAAACCAACAGAATTACTGTCTAAAAGGTCAGAATTTGAAAACTACTGTTTCCAGAGGCTCAAATGATTACTTAGCTAAATAAGAACCGAAGTTAAATTCCACATAGGAATTTAATCTAAAGATTCTAAGTCTATTTATCAACTTGCCTAGAAACGACATCCAAAGTATTGAGACTGCAACTTAGAAATCTACATAGAGGCTCCAGATTAGGGCACCTATTCTATTGTCAGAAAAGTGATTGCTCGGAAGTAGGCTTTTAAGTGTTAACAACTGAATATGCCAAGATTTTTATACCCCTGCAATGAGTTGTGGGAGATATACTGGAATCCCCTTGTCCATCTGTCTGTCCATCCATCATACAGTCTGTCCATCCATCCGCCTGTCTGTCCATCAACATAATTTTGTTCAGAGATTTTCTCAGACGTATATGGACCATTGTCATCAAAATTTGGTATGAATGTTCACCACCATGGGAACCTGCACATCTGTGATTATAGTTGCGGTGGAATATTTTTGCCAGAGTTATGCCCCTTTTTCACATGTCTTAGAATGCTAGAATTTTGACTACAGATTTTCTCAGATGTTTATGGGTCGATTCCGGTGCGGTGGCATTGCAGTAACCGGTTCTCATTAGATCAACGAAGTTTACCAACATCAAGGCTGGTTAGTCCTTGGATGGGATACAGTCTCTTGGATGGGATACAGTCTGAGTGATCGATTCAGACTTCCACGTTGTGAACTTGGGCAAGCCTCTTAACCCTGATTTTCCACTTGGGGGCACGATGTCGTCGTGTACTAAGGCGTACCGCAGGTCGATGGTTCGCATGTCTTCAACCAATCTAACCCTTCTGTGCTGCAGTGCAGGGTTACGATGTTGTGGAGCTGGCAACTGCTTGTTGTTGCATGGTGGCTCTCTCCGGGTACTCTTGACTTTCTCCACCCTTAAAATTGTCACCGACACGATATGACTATGGGTGTTAAAGTGGCGTTAAACCTTAATAAGTAAATAAATAAATAAATGGGTTGATTTCTTTGAAAATTTCTATGGGTATTCACTACCATGGTAACCTGTACAACAGCAATTATAGTTATGATCAGATTTTTTTGCCAGAGTTATGCCCCTTTTTCACATGTCTTAGAATGCTAGAATTTTGTCAAGAGATTTTCTCAGATGTTTATGGATTGATTCCTTTGAAAATTGTTACAGGTATTCACTAGCATGGGAAACTGTGCACCAGCGATTATAGTTTTGATCAGATTTTTTTCCAAGAGTTATGTCCCTTTTTGTCTTAGAATAATTAATTTTGTCCGGAGATTTTCTCTGATGTTTATGGGTAGATTCCTTTGATGTTTGTTTGTTTGTTGGTGGTTAATGTCACATATTTATGCACCATGGCTAATCGTGACACAACATGGAGATGAAGTCAAGTTTAGTCAATCGTTGATCTACATGTTGCCCATTTTAGAGGACTTTCACCCCAAGCATTGGTGACTGGGTCCTATTTTACTAGTAAAGCGGAACTGGTTTACCACAGTAAACAAGTGTTGCTTACTTCCCGGGGTTCCCACGGGGAGTAGATTCCTTTGAAACTTGGATGTTCACTACCATGGGAACCTGCACACCAGTGAGTATAGTTTTGATCGGAATATTTTTGCCAGAGTTATGACCCTTTTCATCTTAGAATGCCTGAATTTTGTCCGCAGATTTTCTCTGGTGTTCATTGTTTGATTCCATTGAAACTTGGTATGAATGTTTACTACCATGAGAATCTGTGCACCAGCGATTATAGTTTTGATTGGACTTTTTTTGTCTGCCCCTTTTCGTATTAGAATAATTAATTTTGTCCGGAGATTTTCTCGGTTGTTTGTGGGTCAATTCCTTTGAAACTTGATATGGATGTTCACTATCATAGGAACCTGTGCACCAGCTATTACAATTTTGATTGGACTTTTTTGCCAGAATCATGCCCCTTTTCATCTATGAATTCCTGAAATTTGTCCGGAGATTTTCTCGGATGTTTATGTGTCGATTCCTTTGAAACTTGGTATGGATGTGCACTACCATGGGAACCTGTGCACCTCTGATTCTAGTTTTGATCAGACTTTTTTTTACCAGAGTTGTGCCCCTCTTTGTCTTAGAATAATCATAGCAGTGGCAAGCCAGAAAATAAGCAGACTGCCATCTGCAGAATGAGGTCCCCAGAGGGTGAATTTGGTGATGCTACCCTGCATAGTACGTATCATCACTAAATTTACCCTCTGTGAGCCTCAATCTGATTCAAGGTTTCAAGCCTAAACAAGAAGAGTTACCCAGAGGATTAATGGTATAGCATCAGAAACTTCACCATCTGGGGAACTCACAGATTGCTTATTTTCAGGCTAGTGCCTGCAGGCCTAAAGAATGTCTGGCCTGAGGAACTAATGACTAAATAGATATACAGTTGTTTTGTAGAGGTCTTAGGGAATGATTAGGGTTGGCATTAATTTGTTATTCATCTTAAAAAGCTGATCATGAAATTTTATGATCACAAATTAATTAAATTTTAAGCTCTCAATAGAAGGTGAGGACTTTGAACAAGAACACAGTCTCATGATGCAATTTTCAGCATGCTTTTCCATAACCATGGGAACAAATGAAACATGTTTAACTGGAAAATTGTTTACAACAATGCATGAAGATTTTAAATTATCTATCAATATCAGAAAAAAAGTCTGAAAACTTACAAATTCTTTGCAGCTCCAAACCCTCCAGGAAAGATAACTCCATCGAATTTATGAGCTGTTAAATCTGAAAGTGGTGATATTTTTCCTCTAGCAATTCTTGCAGACTCAAGTAATACATTCCTGTGGTAAAAAAGATGTTATCATTTTGAACCATAGTATCATAACCCTTGAAATTGGAGAACATTAGAGCTGTAGGTTAACCGAAACCAAACCAAGGTTTTTAGTTTTTTTTAAAAACCGAAACCGAAACCGCCGACATCCCGTAATCTAAGGTTTTTCGTTTTTTATTAAATACTCTTTTGCTGCAGAAATTCACAGAATGTAGCCATTCCAGAGTAGTGAGAGTACACAGACACTGCCAATGGCAGTGTCTGGGTACTCTCACTACTCTGGGAAGGCTACATTCTGTGAATTTCCCACATTTCAGTTTAGTTGTGTTTGCAGCTTTCCTCAAGTTGCGTGTAGGTGTCAGACCTCAAAAAATGGCCAAGCACAATAAAAGTTCTGTATATTTAGGTAATTATTATATTGGCCTTCCTGATTCTTCATGTATTATAGCTTATTTTGGGCATTCATTGAGTTTCACTCAATTTCACTGCCATTCAGTTACGACTCCGGACATAAGATTGAGTTTTATTGAATTTTATTTGGCCTCATGAACAAACCAAAAACCGAACAGAACCGAGGTTTTACTCCACCTGAAAAACTGAAACCGAAACCGAACAAGAAATTTAAAAACCTACAGCTCTAGAGAACATTTGTTACAGCTTTAAAATGCTGTGAGGATTTGGGCTGTATAACCTCAAAACACTTGCTTTGAAAATCATCTATAGTACATGGAGAGTGAATTACCATTAAAACACTCATGGAGCAGTGTGCAATATTTAAAAAATGACCCTAACGGACTGACCATTCATGTGGTTTAGAGATGGCTAACCGAATGTTCGGCTACATAACAATTCCTGGGAATCTGCCTTTTTATCATTAACAAGTTTTCATCTTTTGTGTGGATTTGAAATATATATAGCCTTTTAAGGCAAAATCTAGAAATCTATCAAGACACAAGAAAGGCTGGTTAACTGGTTAAGCCCATATTTTGGCTTTATTCTGAACTGCAGGTACCTAAAGTTAAAGGCTTCATATTCTGTGGATGTTTTTTATATTATCTTGGAAGTAAAATTACTTCATCTGCATTGATTTGCATTGTTACAATTTATGGGAGAGTGCCTGCACTCTCCCATTCATTTAACATGAGAAAATTGTGTGAACAAATCTGGAAACTGAGAAAATATTTAGCACTCTTCCAGTTAAGTTACTCAGACTTTACCATTCAAGATGCAACTTTTGGCTAACCGGTCATCCGTTCGCGTAGACTTAAATTTGCGTATCCACCATGCAAATGAAACGAGCGTTCTCGTCAAATTTTGCACATTGATGGAGCGAAGTTTCCACCCAGACAATAACAGTCGCTTCCTGTGGTAATGCATGAAAAGGACAAGCACAGTTTTAACCAAGGAACCTCCGGGTTCTACCCAGAGGTCCCATGGCAGAAACTTTGCTCGTCTTTCCAATGCTTTTTCCCAAACAAAGAATTTTTGTCTGAGTGGCGACATCACCCTTTGAGTGATTTGGTAACAATCCACTATCCATGTACTGATAAGTACCATGAAAGAGAACATGCACAATAAACACTTAACCTTTTACCCAAAGCACTTGGTATAAAAATTGTTATTTTTTTTCAACTTTAAACAAGAGCAATGTGTAGCGTGGCATAGGCCCCTGACAGTGTCACAACACCATGGTGGCCATATACTGATTTGACGAGCTAAACCAAACTCAAAAGGAAGCATTGGGTGGCAGGCTTGGGGCGAATACTTTGTAAATGTATTCGAATACGAATACAAATACTTTGAAATTTCATGAATACGAATACAAATACACAAATTTTCAAATTTTTTGAATACGAATACAAATACATTACAACTTGGATACTTCATCCTGGAAACCAATTAGTTCAGGTGTTCCCCAGGGATCAATGCTTTTCCTTATATACATTAATGATATCACTTCTAATCTAATAAGTAGCATACGGTTATTTGCGGATGATACAACCCTGTACCTTATAGTTGATCACCCCGATAGGGCTTCTACTGTCTTAAACAACGACCTAGCCAAAATCGAACAATGGGCACAGACATGGCTTGTGGAATTTAATCCTTTGAAAACCGAATCTATGATCATATCTAGAAAAACTGAACCTGTTAGGTATCCACCGTTAATACTGGTAAACACCCCCATCAAGGAAGTCAACACGCATAAACACCTTGGTGTCTTTCTTAACTCGCGATGCACGTGGGAACAGCATGTCGATCATATCTGCGGAAAGGCTTGGTCACGTTTGGACCTCAATAGGAAGTACAAATTTATACTTGATCGTAAAACACTGAAGAAGATCTACTTTGCTTTCATCCGCCCCCTACTTGAATATGCTGACACCGTTTGGGACAACTGTACTGAACATGACGCTATGAAACTCGAAAGTATTCGAATCGCTGCTGTACGAATTGTAACAGGTGCCACACTAAGCGCTAGTATAGCTTCCATTAATGTCGAAACAGGGTGGGAACGGCTTGCAGCAAGATGAGATAAGCACAAACTGGTGCAGTTTTTTAAAATGTTCCATAACATGGTCCCCCCTTATATATCTAATAGAATTTCTCCTTCTATATCCAGTAATCAAATCCATGATTTACGCACAGCTAGTAACCGGCGTCTCCCGTTCTGTCGAACCAAAAACTATCAAACGTCCTTTATTCCTGCAACAACTAAATTATGGAACGATTTACCTGTTAGTGTCAGAGATAATTGCTCCTTGGCTGAGTTTAAAACTTATCTAAACCTAAATGTCAGGTGGCCACCCAAGTTTTTCTCACATTCGAAATCTCGCAAAGCTCAAATTTATCACTGTAGATTACGTCTTCGGTGTAGCAATCTGAATGAGCATCTTTATGTAAACCACCTCGTGGACTCGCCTTACTGCCTCTGTGGACAGATGGAGACTACGGAGCACTTCCTACTAAATTGTCCCATGTATGTTAATATACGTAATGAGACTTTAGGCCATCTCCCACACATAATTGATACAAATATATTGCTGTTTGGGTGCGAATTTTATAATAGTACAGACAATCGAATAATATTTGAAGCTGTTCACAAGTTTATTCTCAAATCAGAAAGGTTTCCATGAGACCTGAGTCCCAATTAAAGTTACTTTAGGTGTTTACGTGCCACTTTTTCAGCTGGGGCACCGTCGCCGGAGGCTGGGGTCAGGGGTCTGCCACAACTACCAAATCAACGTCATTCCAAAGGACAAGTTTACCTATTCCACTTAATCCTCTTCTCAGACAAAGTGTTTTGTCTTTAACCCTATACTCAATCCGAATGACAGGAGACTTTCTCAGCATTCTGGAATGACTATACATGCTTCTTTTGTCCCGTAAGCGTAGTCTCTCTCTCCCTCTCTTTCTCTCTCTCTCTCTCTTTCTCTCTCTCTCTCTCTCTATCTCTCTCTTTCTCTCTCTCTCTCTCTCTCTCTCTATCTATCTATCTATCTACATCTCAAGATTACTGTGATCATTCCAGTCAAATTGTGGCAGTTCTGAACCAACACTTATAATGTTGTCTGTGAAGGTCTCTCATTTTAGAAATTGGGGCCTGCCGCATTTCTTCAGCAGGAAATTCGGCCCAGCGACCTCCCTCTGCACAATCATAAATCAGAAAAAGGTGGAAGATTGGAAAATGTTTTGAAAGTACTAGCCGTAGAAACGACTCCGTTGTTGGTCCGATTTCCGGTTGGGGTAATGCGGAGGGCTTGCTAAGTCCATAAGTTTCTCTGTTTACCCATTCTTCTTTCTCTTATATTTTGAGCTCCATTCACATAATTCTGTTTTCAACTTATGCTTATACTCAGCTGTTTATTGATAATTTATTGAACTCAACAATGTGTACATATGTTAAAAGTTTGAATCGAAATTTTGGATTGTCACAGCTGTATGACTGTCATCTCGTATCTATTTATGTGTAATTGCAATGCGAGTGGAAACGACCTTGTATAAGCTATCAGCTTTTTGTCGAATCCACATACATCATTATACTGTTTCATGTATATTCTGAAAGTTGGAAATAAATATTGTTTAAACTAAATACATTACAATGTATTCATGAATACATTTTTGAATACTTGAATACTTTTTAAATTAGAAGAATTTATAGCAAGGCTTTTAAGTTTTTTGTTTGTTGGGTTAAAAGTCATTTTTAAACTGATGGTCCTTTTGCTGAAGCTTTAATTGTGCTTACCATGCTTTGTTGGAAAACTAAAGTAATTACCTGATGGGAAATCCACTCTATGGGTGTCATAGTAATTAGACCACTCTCCATGGACAACACATCACAAAATGTGAGTGGATTACCTCTAAAAAATCACAGACTGGTGTTTCCTCCTGAACGTTAAGTATCAATTGCAATGACACCACATACGAAGGACTAGTAAAGTTGTAGCCAATGCACTTCATGGTTAAACCTGGAGGTCGGTTAGCTGAAAGTTTGCTAACAGCAGTAGTATTTTCTTTATAATATTTACGTGCTTTTACAGATTATAATTAGACATACAAAGCTGTACAAAGGTGACCTTAAACAGGAAGAAATAAATATGTGTTTTCACTGTGAAATAATGGATAAATAGAAAAACTTTAAATAAATCCACAAATTTTAGAATATAATATCATTGAATAACTGAGTTGTGTCCAATAACACAAGTTTTTTTGTTTTATTTTTATTGCCCATGTTTTCAACAATTTAAAAAGCCATGGGGATATGTGGCCATTGTTACATAAATATGTTGTATTGTGACAAGTTAATTGATAATTAAGTCTATTGTCTGCTTTTAATGCATAAATTTCAGACTAGGTGTTTGGTGGTATATAAATAATATCAGGGATTATTAAGTCTTTAATATTGATATGAGGTGTGAATTTGTTGTCTGGAGTCCATGGGCCTGATCTGTGAAAACCTTTTATTCAGTATATGGTTCTTTAATTCCAAAATATAGAAAGTATTCAAAATGTATTCATGAATACAGCTCAAATTTTAATGTATTTGAATACGAATACGAATACACGTATTCATAACATTCAGTGAATACTAAATACATGTGAATACTTGATAAACTGTATTCGAATAAGACTGAATATGAATACTGAATACGAATACCCCAACCCTGTTGTGTGGTCATCCACAAGCAACCCCTAAAATAATGATTTGATCAAATAAGTGTTCTTTAGTTATTGGACGGAAATAAAAGGTTAATGGACAGATGACGCATGATGAACCGAAGGACATAGTGAAAACATAATGCCCCAAGAGGGTCAGGGGCATACAAATTTTTCATGTGACACCCACACTGAAACATGCTCAACAAGTTCATTCCAAAGAGGGGATCATATGTTAACATTTTGCTGAAAAGTTTTGAAAAACCAGTATATAGCAATATCAAGTGATGGGGGATCTGAAGGAGAAGATTTTTGGAGAATATTCCTCATACTACACAAATTTAAAAAGAGAGCCCAAATAAATGAAACCATGGACTTAATTTGAACAAACTTGAATTGGATCATCCTTAAAATGTTGTATACCAAATATCAAAAGATTCTAATTGGTAGTTCTGCAGAATATTGTTTTCATTTTTAAAAGTGCTCACTCAGCATTTTTCCATTACACGGTGGCTCAGTGGTTACACCATTGGACTTCAAACCAAAAGGACCATGGTTTGATCTCCTGAAAGGTAACGGCACTGTGTCCTTGGGCAAAGCATTAAATTCTGATTGCCCACGTGGGGGCACAATGGCACTGTGTATTGAGGCGTACTGAATGTCAGTGGTGCACTGTCTTCAACCAATGCGAGCCCTGCTAGTGGGGAGTTATTATGTTGAGAGCCTGACAGTTGCTTACCATTGATCAGTAGTTCTCTGCAGGCACTCAGCCTTCCTTCACCCGTAAAACTGTCAGACATGAGATGACCCTGACTTTCAAAAGTGTCATTAAACCACAATAATTTTTTTTTCTTAAAACAATAACCAAAATCGTACCCCATGACACAACCATCTTTTCGGCCCATTTGATTCTACTGGTCCTAAGGATGTTCCAGACCAAATAACAATTCTCTGTTCCATGCGCCGTATAGCAAATAGGGACATTTGAATTTTTTTCTACATTTAGCTCCTGGGATATGTTTATTTATGTCTTAACCCTTCACCCAACATAATGGCCAAAACTGGCCAGCGCTATTCTAAAAAATTGCCAATTAATTTTCATTATTTTTTCATTTTCTGCCTTAAAACCAAAAGTTATGACCCCCTCATTGGAACGAGCTCATCGAGCTCGTTCCAATGAGGGGTCATAACCTATGTTTTTGAGACAAAAAATGAAAAATAAGTTAAAAAATTTATAGTAATTTATATATTTTTTATACTTACCAATGACCCAGACATAGCTGGTGCTAACTCTTACTCTTAAAAATCTAGGGCCAAACACAAATTTTGCCCCCCAATCCCCAAAATTTGCATCTAAAACCAAAGAAATCATGTCCTGAATGGCCCTCCATACTTCGCCTCTACTGCGCATGCGCAGTGTCAAGGAGGTTCCGAAATTGGCGCCATTTATCATTCTTACAATCAGTGCCTGGTCAGCGCTATGTACTTAGCGGGGAGGTATGAGTTCCCAACTCCTGGGAGGGCCATCCCCCTCTG
This sequence comes from Pictodentalium vernedei, assembly GCA_031216915.1. Classification (NCBI taxonomy): domain Eukaryota; kingdom Metazoa; phylum Mollusca; class Scaphopoda; order Dentaliida; family Dentaliidae; genus Pictodentalium; species Pictodentalium vernedei. The sequence goes on from CM062295.1 coordinate 79,681,827, forward strand.
GGTCATTGGTAAGTATAAAAAATATATAAATTACTATAAATTTTTTAACATTTTTATTCTGTACCAATGACCCAGACATAGCTGAATAGTAAAAAGGCTGGAGGGCCTAGGACATAGAGGAAAATCCAATAAGCTCAACTATATAAAATAGAGTCATCCCCTCGAGGAGAAAAGGAGTATTAGGCTTTACATGTATCTTTCTTATTTATGATAAATTAGAAAGACACAACATCCTCCATAATTGAGCATCATAACATTCATGTTCTCTATTAACATCCAGTATAAACCTTATACTAATTATTTTTAAAGTAAGCCAATAAATAAAGTTAGTCCACAGAATTGAGACTCTTTATACTCTTTTAAAAGTGTCCGAGGATAGTATATTAATGCCCGTTTGACACATGACATATTCAAATGCTACACTTTAAAAATATGACATGAATGAATTTTTTAAACATTAACTTTTCACTTTAAAACCATCCCAGTAACAGCTCAGAATTACTGACTCCGGAGGAGGTATCCCCTTGTTTTCATTATAAAACAGGTGACCCAAGCGAACACCCTCCGCCCCCCCCCCCCCTTCCCCTTGCCCTGGGTCAAATAGCCCAGAGCGAAGAGGGCAACAAGACAGAGTCACTGCCGGAACAGAAAGCCTACATAACTATAGTTGCAACTGTTTAGTGAACGACATTCTGAGCAGCAGATAATGGACCTAAACAATGCAGGTCTCCAGAAATGGACTCAATATTTCTGAGATAAAAATTTGTGAATGTGGATGGCTGAGACCAATATGCAGCCTTCATTAAATCTGTAATAGCAAAACTATTTTCAGAAGCCCAAGATGTAGAAAGAGCTATTACTTCATGAGCCGAAATCTTAAGCACAGACTGCTGAGTTAAAGATAGATTATCATAAGCAGTACAGATAGTTAATTGAATCCATCTAGCAATAGAATGGACCGTAATGTCCTTTCTATTAGGCATCAGAGACAGAAGAAGCTTTTACGTCCTTTCTGATAAACTGAGATCTTGTTTATAAATACATAAAGCTCTAACCAGACAGAGTAAAGGCCTATGCCCGTCTGAAGACGGAAGGGCCTTAGTAACAATAGGTTCCGGATATTTATTACGAGCCTGATTCTTAGCCAAAAATCCAACATTATTAGTAAATGTAATAGTGTTCCCGATACTACGAAAGTGAGAATCGTCCACCAATAGTGCATGAAGCTCACTGACTCTTCAGCAGAAGAGAAAGCTAAGAGAAATGCTGTCTTATAAGACCAGAATTTGAAATCTACTGTCTCAAGAGGCTCAAATGGTTTTCTTTTAGTTTAAGAAGAACCCAAGCTAAATTTCATTTAGGAATTAATCTAAGGGTTCTAGGTCTATTTATCGAAAAGTTTCTAACTAATTTAGATAAAGAGACATTAGATCCAATTGTAAACTATCATGGTGTGCATAGGTATCAGATAACATAGACCTATAACCTTTAATAGTAACAGGCTGCAGTTGATCTCGTCAAACAAGTATACTAGAAAGTTTGCAATGTCTGGTATGGAGGGATCAAAAATATCAACATAATGATCCCTACACCAACGACGAAAGACCTTCCACTTTAGCCGCATAGTATAGCGAAGAGGAGGTCCTCCTACAGTTAGAAATCGCATCCACTGCTCATCCTGTACAATGCTTGCCGTGCAAGAAGGACCGCACAACGGAATACGTGAAGATTGAGACCTTGCGGGTTGTGATGAAGTTGACACGATTTCCCCAGCGAAAGAAGATCCTCTTGTGGAGAAAGTTTTCACGGTAAGTCCCACAGCAGACACCTGAGTAAATTTATCCACGGTCTGTGTGGAGACAGAGATGCTACCAACAGAATTGTATTGTGATTGTTTTATCTTAGCAATATTTGCTGAATCAACGGCGCTGGAGGATACACATATCATTCCATCCCACGAAATCTATAGAGCGTTTACTGCATATGCTCGGGGATCCGGACATGGTGACACATACGTCTGCAATTGATTGTTGAGTTGTGTCGCAAATAAGTCTATCATTGGCCGCTCCCATTGGTAGCAAATCTGATTGAATACCTGTTTGTTGAGAGTCCATTCTGATGGCAACAAGCGACCCTTCCGTGAAAGGGAGTCTGCTAATACATTCAGACGACCCGGAATATGACGGACCGAAGCAGAACTTGGTGTTCTAGAACAAACAGAAGGATTCTTTCCATTAAATTGAATAACGGAACGGAATGCGTGCCTCCCTGGTTCCGGATATATGCAACTACTGTCGTATTGTCGGACAGGATTTGGACATGCGCTTTCTGAATAATGTTCATCCAATGACGTAGTGCAAGCCAAATTGACATCATTTCTTGGATGTTTATGTGCTTGCCTAGAAACTGCGGAACCCAAAGACCCTGGCACTTCGAATCCGTTGGGATCAATGTTGTACCCCAACCTGTTTGACTGGCATCCGTCATAATCGTAAAACTCGGATCCGGCAACTGCAGTGGAACTCCCTGAGTCAACCACTGAATGTTTGCCCAAGTCTGAATCTCTTGTTACACTTGATTGACAAGAGAACGTCTATATCGAGCAATTCATAGATTGCTGAAAGGTGGCCGTCGAAGAGAAGCTTCTCCGAGACCGAAGCGACTCTGAGAGAGTTCTTCACCTTACTATCCACGCGCGTGGATGTAGCTAGGGCTGCGTCACGTCTAACCAACTCCAGGTTTGCCACTGAAGGGCGGAGTTATACGTGGAAAAGCTACTGCCCTTGAAAGAAATCTCATTGAGGATCATATCCTGAAATTCTTTCCCTTGAAGATGTAATGATAATGCCCTAGTAAGGTGGTCTGCGTATGATAAAGCGTCTAAGTTAAGTCTGTTAGACATTATTGTCGTTTCCAACGTCGTGGATTGGAATTGAAATAGACGGCGATATAGACAATTCCCAGTCTTCAGCCTCGTCGTCTAGACGCAGAGGAACTCTCGGTATGCCCTGTCCTGCCATTTCAAATTTATTCCTTGAATTGATGAAAGGTAGATTTAGAGCATTTGCGGACAAGAAACTAGACTTGCCTGTTTTGGTAGCAAGCTTATATATAGCGTCGTTCAATAATTCGAATATTCTTGTGACATTATTGGACTGTGTCGGCAACTCAGGGACGATGTCCCTGAACCGATCAAAAACTCTGTGTCCAATGACGCTATTAGTCTCTTATCCAGCATCGCAGCATTCTAGTCCGACGGAACAAACTCTGGAAGATAATGCCGGAAGAAATCTATGGCAGCTTCTGTTGTTCCAAAAGGGAAAGCTCGAAATCCTCCGAATCCCTTTCGCCATCCTGTCGGACCCTATGAAGTGCTCGGTCGTCCGTACCTGATGCTTCAGCGTCATCAGATTATTCCTGATCCGACAGAGATTCTGTCGATTGCTGGGATGCTGCGATAAGTTGTGCTATTTTGGATAGCACGTCCGTCACTGAGGCCTGTGGAGAAGCGGTCTTACGTTGCTTTGCCGCTGGAAGCTCCGTGTATGTTGCCCCGTGCATACTTCTATTATGCGAGCGGCCGGAGTCTACAGGCCTCGTGTCCCTTGCCTACCGGATGGCGTGACCTGTTCGCCGTGGAATCCCTGATTGGCGAAACTGGCAGGATATTCGAGGTCACGTAGCCAAGGTGCGGTCGTGTGCGCTGCCGTGAGGATGAGGAAGCCTTATCGACAGTCTCTCGGACTGTCTATATAACGGAGTGTCCCGAGCGGCGGACATATGCTCGGAATGCGAAAGGTTTGTACCACAACATCTGGTCCCAGATGTTGTACAAGAGAGGGACCTCTCTTGCTCGCAGCCCGGATGGACCTGGACGAGCTAGGAACCGGACTAATAGGCTTGCTCCGATCTCTCCTCTGATCCATCGTCACTGGGTGTGTACTTTTGACTTATTATAGTGCTCGCATCACCCAAATCTCCTTCCTGGACCGCAACGGACGAACCCGGCTGGCGAGCCATTCAATGAATGGACGCTACACTGGGCGAGCTAGCGGATGTCAACGCCGTCGATCCTACTAGGGACCTCTTAGGCGATTGACGTATTTCCATTGCCATTTCTTTATTTAACTATGACGACAGAGGCACACTTTTGGAAGACATCACGGTAACTTTTGCGAACAAGAAACCAGACTTGCTTGTTTAATAGCAAGCATATATATAGCGTCGTTGAATAATTCGAAAGTTCCTGTGACATTATTGGACTGTGTCGGAAACTCAGGGACGATGTCCCTGAACCGATCAAAAAATTCTTGTGTCCACAGACGCTATCAGTCTCTTATCTGGCATCGCAGCATTCTGGTCCGACAAAACAACCTCTAGAAGATAAAGCCGGATGAAATGTACAGCAGCTTATGTTGTTCCAAAAGGGAAAGCTCGAAATCCTCCGAATCCCTTTCGCCATGCTGACGGACCGTATGAAGTTTTCGGACGTCCGTACCTGATGCTTCAGCGGAGCGTACCGACCCAGCGTCGTCGGATATTACCTGATCCGACAGAGATTCTGTCATTGCTGGGATGCTGCGATAAGTTGTGCTATTTGGGATAGCACGTCCGTCACTGAAGCCTGTGGAGTAGCGGTCTTACGATGCTTTGCCGCTGGAAGCTCCGTGTACGTTGACTCCTGAATACTTTTCTTATGCGAACGTCCGGAGTCTACAGGCCTCGTGTCCCTGGCTACCGGATGGCATGACCTGGTCGCCGTGGATTCTCTGATTGGCGAAGCTGGCTGGATATCCGAGGTCACGTAGCCAAGGTGCGGTCGTGTGCGCTGCCGTGAGGATGAGGAAGCCTTATTGACAGTCTCTCCGGACTGTCTATATAACGGAGCGTCCCGAGCGGCGGGCGTATGCTCCGAATGCGAAACATTTTGTACCACAACATCTGGTCCCAGATGTTGTTGTATGAGAGAGGGGCCTCTCTCGCTCGCAGCCCGGATGGACCTGGACGAGCTAGGAACCGGACTAATAGGCTTCCTCCGTTCTCTCCTCTGATACGCCGTCACTGGGTGTGCACTTAGTTGATTTATAGTGCTTGCATCACCCAAAACTCCTTTCTGGACCGCAACGGACGAACCCGGCTGCCGAACCATTCGATGAATGGACGCTACGCCGGGCGAGCTAGCGGACGTCAAAGGCCGTCGATCCTACTAGGGACCTCTTAGGCAATTGACGTATTTCCATGAGCACTTTGCCGCTAGCTCTTCATTTAATTGTGACGACGGAGGCACACTTTTGGAAGACATCACGGATACATCACCCTGTTCTTGTTCGTCTGAAATAGAGATTGATAAACTAGAGTGACCCTGCGGAGAAAGGGCCGGCATGGCCATTTCCCCACTAACATACCGTGACACACGCTTCCCATGTTGTCATCCCAATTGACACATACTGAACAGGAGTTAGTGCGAGTACACTGACTACAAATAATACAATGATTATGAAAGTCAGAGGAAGATTTCCTCTTATTACAATTGAACAATATCCTTTCATTGTGAAAAGAATACAAAAAGTCCTAGTACTCGCACCAACCCCTGAAAACAAAGATACATAATAACATGATCCATTAACATAGAAAAAATAATTGAAATCAAAAAAAATTTTTGAAAAAATATTTTTTCAGAAAAGCCCAAGTTTCTGAAAAGTAACGTTGAGCCCCAATGGATCCCAAGCCTAAGTGTGGACAAAAATTTTAAAACTATTTTTAAAAATTAATGCAACACTTACGAATAATAATAATGTATCTTGTTATGATTAAACTAACACAAAGACAAGAAATCCCCCTCCACAGAGACTGTTGTCAATGTAAACAAGAAGTGTAAAAACACCAGAAACATGACTCCAGGCACTGATAACCATGGCCCGAAATCAGTTACCAATAATACACTATCTGATGCAAAACAGAGACTTCCAGGGAAGAAACTGCAGAACATCAGATGGTAGATGCAGAACACTACGCCTAAACACCCATGGGTGAGGACGTAAACATGGGGAAAAGAACAGAATTCATTCTGTTACCCAGCTAAAACTCCCAAGAAATTTTAGTAATAATATTACAGAAAATATGCCAAAAGCATGGGAGAATAGCAAGGGGGGACTTAAAGGAAAGGCAGAGAGGAAAACACTGAACAAGCAGTGTAACTTTATAGCAAGAATGACCACAACAGGCCCATGCCTCGAAAATAGGTAACTTAACATAATTTCATTAAAAAAATTTAAGTTACAGCCCTGATTATTTTCTGTCACTCATTTTTCCTCTCCTACTTCTATTTCCTCTTTAGATCCACCATTTCTCTAATATTTATGTGTCTGGCATCATTTAAACTGAGATTTACAAGCACAAAGATCAGTCAGATGTGAACTGATGAAGGGCCAAACAAAGAATGATAAATGGCGCCAATTTCGGGACCTCCTTGACACTGCGCATGCGCAGTTGAGGCGAAGTATGGAGGGCCATTCAGGACATGATTTCTTTGGTTTTAGATGCAAATTTTGGGGATTGGGGGGAAAAATTTGTGTTTGGCCCTAGATTTTTAAGAGTTAGCACCAGCTATGTCTGGGTCATTGGTACAGTATAAAAATATTAGTTATTCAAGAATTTTATTTGAAAGTGTATTCTTCTTTTCATGTTAGATGAAGGGTTAACTCATTACAGTACTTTCTTTTTTTTCAAGTTAAATTCCCATCATTCCCTGCTGACTGCTGTGCCATGATGACAATGGACTTGTTCTTCTGCAGTTTACCTAACATAGCAGCAGAAAAACAACCATTACAAGGTTAACATGATCTGAAACATCCCGACACTTTGTCAATAAAATTGAACAGATATGGCTCTCTTTGGAACCCGCTCAATCAGCCAGATCCAATGGCATCAATATTTGTAATGACAAATATTGTTTATTTTTTTTAAAATTCAGTTTATATTTTAAAAATTAAAAAGATGTGGAGAGTAAGAGGATAACAAGTGTTATCAGTATAGAACAGGAGTTCAAACATGGTGGCCTAATGGGATCCCGGGGCAATCATACCAGGTATGGATTCTGGCAACCATTTTTGCAAGAATTCAAATGGATTCTCCCAAATTTAAATAAAATATAAGCCCTGATACATGCTTTTATTACATGCCTGTTCTAGGCAATCCTCATCTACAGCAACAAAAAAAAGTTCGGAAATAAAAATCTGTTCCGCACATATGTACGGAATGGAAGTCGTTGACGGACTACTTTGAAATAGAAGTGAAATTTGACTGGAATTTTCTACAAATTGTGCAACGCAATTACAATTTGAATCGATAGCAATAGCAAAAAATCATCCCCTGAGGTTCAATGTGTTCTATGTGCCAGTAGGCACTTAGAACACATTGGAACTCAGGGGATGAAACAGTAACACAGGTTCCCCTTGTAAACCTGGTTTGCGATAACATGTGTTCTTTTTGTTGATAGATGTAAAAAGAATAGCTAAAAGTACCTATAATTGTTTTTTCATAGACGTGAAGGTGTGTAATAAACACAGAATGACACTTGTGTGTGAATGGGTTAACTGATATGACACTTGTGACATTGCGGAAGGATAAAACTCTGGGCCTGCGACCTCTTGTTTTATCCTTCCACTCTGATACTTGCTCCATATCGATTAACCCATTCACACGCGTGTGTTATTCTGTGTATCTGGTGGTGATTCTAATGGAGTAGCAACACCCTGACAGCAGTTTCTAGTGAAGTCTTGGTTGCCTATGTAAGCGGCCAAGACTTCACGAGACACTACTGCTAAGATAAACTGATAAAGTGTTTCTTTATAATAAGGGAGCAAACAATACATGTGTAAGTTGAATTAACCAGGTCTTTACAACCAGGCCTGAAAATAAGCAATCTGACATTTGTAGAATGAGGTCCCCAGAGAGTGAATTTGATGATGCTATCCCATACAGTGGGCCAATTTAGCATCTGGGTACCTCTTTCTGTTTAGTTTTGGGACCCTGATTCAGATTGAGGTTTACAGAGGGTTTACTGCTATGCAGGGTAGCATCACTAAATTCACCCTCTGGGGATCTCATTTTTCAGATGACAGTCTGCTTATTTTCTGGCTTGTTTACGACACTTTCAGACTCTATTCACGACAAGAACCAAATGAAGTTGATTCTCATTGTTTCCCTTTCAAGAATCCATTCTGAATAGCCCCATTGTTAAGACACATTGCAAATTAGAGAAAGAGCTTACTAGTACCTGTTGGGTTCCATTTCTTCTCCTTTGGTGTGGTTAATAACATGCATTTGTTCTTTATCTGGTGCAAACATTGAAACTTCAGCACCTCCCCTACTCAAGTGTACTAGTATTCTGAAAATATTAAATGTGTAAATGAGATTAAAATGGAAAATATGCCAGCATTCCAATTATCCGTTCAAACTGAATGTATATCATAAAGTGAGCATGGCTTATTATTAACCCTTCCACCAACATGGTGGCCAAAAACTGCCCAGTGCTGGTCACAAGAGTAGGGAGTGTGGCGGATCAGTGGTTACAGCAATGAACTTCAAACCTAAAGGTTCACAGTTCGATCCCGACCGACATTGTGTCATTGGTCAAGGCACGTAATCCCGATTGCCCAAATGGGAGCATATTAGCACTGTGTCCTAAGACAAACTGTGCATCGATGGTGAACTTGTCTTCAACCAATGTGAACCCTTCTCACGTGGTATTTTTTTTTAATTTTTTTTTTTATTTGGGTTTAACGACACATTAACAGCCAGGGTCATATCATGTCGGTGACAGTTTTACGGGTGGAGGAAGCCGGAGTACCCGGAGAGAACCACCGAGCAATGATGAGCAGCTGTCAGCTCCCCAACATCGTAACTCTGAACTCTGCACCGTGGCACAGGCAGGGTTAGATTGGTTGAAGACATGCGCACCATCGACGTGCAGTACGCCTTAGTACACAGCGTCATCGTGCTCCCATGTAGGCAAGCGGGGTGAAGTGTCTTGCCCAAGGACACAACGTGGTTGCCGCAGGTGGGATTCGAACCGAGGACCCCTTGGCTTGCAGCCTGCACCTCTACCTACTGAGCCACCGTGCCCCCTCTCACGTGGTATTAGAGCAGTGGGTAACCTGACAGTTGCTCCCCACTGTTCAATAGCTTTCTTGGGTATTTCGAATTCCTCCACTTTTAAAAGTGTCCAGTACGAGGTGACACTGTCTGCTGAAAGTGTCATTAAACCTCAATAAACAAAACAGTCACCAGAATCATGGTCAAAAATTTTATTATTTTTTTCAGTTTTTGAGAATGATCCAATAAGGGGTCATAAGCTATATTTTTGCTGTAAATGACAAAAAATTTAATTTTTTAATTATTCAAAATATATTTAAGAAAGTCCCATCTTCTATTCGGGGGCACTGTGGTTCAGTAGGTAGAGGTGCAAGCTGTAAACAGTGCAGTGGCGTTGCATTAACTGGTTCTCATCAGATCACTGAAGTTAAGCAAAGTTGAGCTCGGTTAGTCCTTAGATGGATGACGTGCAGGGGTACTGCATGTCGATAGTGCGTGTGTCTTCAACCAATCTAACCCTGTCTGTTCTGCAGTGCGGGGTTAACCGTTATGATGTTGGGGAGCTGGCAGCTGCTCATCGTTGCTTGGTGATTCTCTCCAGGTACTCCAGCATCCTCCACCTCCAAAACTGTCATGATTATGATTAGCCACTGTGCAGAATATGAGACCTTAAACACCAATAAATAAATAATCTTAAAATCAAAGCTGGGATGATTCGTCCCGCAAATCTGATTGATTCGCCTTAAGTTATCGGCATCTGGCAGTGAGCACAGTGCACTGGCCTGTACGGTCGTCATGTGATATACTACTCAAAGTTTGCTACGCACCAAGTACATCTAACTACTCATTTTATGTTTTAGTTGAAATACTGTAATGAAAAGTGTATATATTTTTTATTTAATTATATCTTTAATGATTTAAGTATAGAAATTAAGATTTTATTTGTGTTTGACATTATTTTTTAGCTTTTGAATATGATAACCATGGAAAGTTAAAAAATTTATAGTAATTTATATATTTTTTATACTTACCAATGACCCAGACTTAGCTGGTGCTAACTCCAACAAAACCAGGGCCAAACACAAATTTTGCCCCCCAATCCCCAAAATTTGCATCCAAAACAAAAAGAAATCATGTCCTAAAGGACCTCCATAGTACGCCTCTACTGCGCATGCGCAGTGACGTAGTCGTCCCGAAATTGGCGCCAATTATCATTCTTACTGGCAGTGCCTGGTCAGCGCTATGTACTCAGCGGGGAGGCAAGAGTTCCCAACTCCAGGGAGGGCCATCCCCGTCTGGGTCATTGGTAAGTATAAAAAATATATAAATTACTATAAATTTTTTAACATTTTTATACTGTACCAATGACCCAGACTTAGCTGAATAGTAAACAGGCTGGAGGGCCTAGGACATAGAGGAAAATCCAATAAGCTCAACTATATAGTAAAGAGGTAACCCCTTAAGGAGAAAAGGAGTATTAGGCTTTACATGTATCTTTCTTATTTAATATTAAATTAGAAAGATACACTACCCTTAATAATTGAGCACAATAACATTCATGTTCTCTATTAACATCCAGTATAACCCTTATACTAATTATTTTTAAAACAAGCCAATAAATAAAGTAGTCCAGAGAATTGAGACTCTTTATAATCATTTAAAAGTGTCCGAGTATTGTATATTAAAGCCCGTTTGACACTTGACATATACAAATGCTTCACACCGAGCTACACTTTAAAAATAAGACATGAATGAAATTAAACATTAATATTACACTTTAAAACCATCCCGGAAGCGACTCAGAAATACTGACTTGGAGGAGGCATTCCCTTGCTTTTCACTATAAAGCAGGTGACCTAAGGGAACACCCGCCCCCCCCCCCCCCCCCCCCCTTCCCCTTGCCCTGGGTCAAATAGCCCAGAGCGAAGAGGGCAGCCGGACGGAGTCACTGCCGGAACAGAAAGCCTGCATAACTATAGTTGCAACTGTTTAGTGGACGACATTCTGAGCAACAGATAACGGACCTAAACAATGCAGGTCTCCAGAAATGGACTCAATATTTCTGAGATAAAAATTCGTAAATGTGGATGGCTGAGACCAATAAGCAGCCTTCATTAAATCTGTAATAGCAACACTATTAGCATAAGCCCAGGAAGTAGAAAGAGCTCTTACTTCATGAGCAGAAATCTTAAGCACAGACTGCTGAGAAGCAGATAAATCTTCATAAGCAGTACGGATAGTTAACTGAATCCATCTAGCAATAGAATGGACTGAAATGTCCTTTCTATTAGGCATCAAAGACAGAAAGAAACGTTTCCGTCCCTTTCTGATGAACTGAGATCTCTGTTTATAGATACGTAGTGCTCTAACAGGACAGAGTAAAGGCCTACGCCCTTCTGAAGACGGAAGAGCCTTAATAACAATAGGTTCCGGATATTTATTAGGAGCCTGATTCTTAGCTAAAAAACCCACATTAGTAGTGAAGGTGATAGTGTTCCCAACACTACGATAATGAGAATCATCCACCGATAGTGCATGAAGCTCACTGACTCTTCTGGCAGAAGAGAAAGCTAAGAGAAAAGCTGTCTTATAAGATAAGAATTTGAAATCTACTGTCCCAAGAGGTTCAAATGGCTTTTCCTTCAATTTAAGGAGAACCCAAGCTAAATTCCACTTAGGAATTAATCTAAGAGTTCTGGGTCTATTTATCGAAAAGTTTCTAACCAATTTCGATAAAGAGACATTAGATCCAATTTGTAAACTATCATGATGTGCATAGGTATCAGATAACATAGACCTATAACCCTTTATAGTAACAGGCTGCAGTTTGATTTCGTCAAACAAGTATACTAGAAAGTTTGCAATGTCTGGAATAGAGGGATCAAAAATATCTACAGAATGATCCCTACACCAACGACGAAAAACCTTCCACTTAGCCGCATAGTTTAGCGAAGAGGAGGTCCTCCTACAGTTAGAAATCGCGTCCACTGCTCGTCCTGTAAAGTGCTTGCCATGCAAGAAGGACCGCACAACGGAAAAACGTGAAGGTTGAGACCTTGCGGGTTGTGATGGAGTTGGCGCGATTTCCCCTGCGAAAGAAGATCCTCTCGTGGAGGAAGCTTCCGCGGTAGGTCCCACAACAGACACCTGAGTAGATTTATCCACGGTCTCTGTGGCGACAGAGATGCTACCAACAGAATCTTGCATTGAGATTGTTTTATCTTTAGCAATACTTGTTGAATTAACGGCGCTGGAGGATACGCATATCCTATCATTCCGTCCCAAGGGATCGACAGAGCGTCTACTGCAAATGCTCTTGGATCCGGACACGGGGACACATACGTCTGCAACTGATTGATGAGATGTGTCGCAAATAAGTCTATCATTGGCCGTTCCCATTGGTAGCAAATCTGATTGAATACTTGTTTGTTGAGAGTCCACTCCGACGGCAACAAGCGACCCTTTCGTGAAAGGGAGTCTGCTAGCACATTCAGACGACCCGGTATGTGACGGACCGAAAGAAGAACGTGATGTTCTAACGCAAACAGAAGGATTCTTTCCGTTAGATTGAACAACGGAACTGAATGAGTGCCTCCCTGATTCCGTATATACGCCACTACTGTCATATTGTCGGATAGGATTTGGACATGAGCATCGTGAATAATGTCCATCCAGTGACGTAACGCCAGCCAAATTGACATCATTTCCTTGATGTTTATGTGCTTGCACAGGAATTGCGGATCCCAAAGACCCTGGCATCTCGAATCCGTTGGGATTAATGATGCACCCCAACCTGTTTGACTGGCATCCGTCATAATGGTAAAACTCGGATCCGGCAACTGCAGCGGAACTCCTTGAGTTAACCACTGAATGTCTGCCCAAGTCTGAATCTCTTGTTTCACTTGATCTGACAAGAGAACGTCTACATCGAGCGAATGAATTTTCACACTCCAATTCTGAGTCAGGAAAATTTGAAGAGGACGTGTGCGTAGCCGCCCCATCGGAATGAGATCCGCGGCGGCTCCGCACAGACCTATCAGTCTCATAAATTCTCTCGCCGTGACTTTGTCTGCGTGCAGACAATAGCGAGCGTAACAACTGACTAATTTCGCTCTGGTTAACGGCAGACGAACGAGATTGTTGTGCGTCTTGAAGCTCATTCCCAGATGAGTGAATGACTTGGACGGCACCAGATCCGACTTCTCCTCGTTTACTATGAAACCGAGACGTCGGAGCAATAGAAGAAGATTCTGAACATCGTTCTGAAGCGTTAACTCGTTGCCGTACCTCTGAAGAATGTCGTCCAGGTAGGCCGACGTTACCGCAGACGAATGAGCTCGGAAGTAGATCATTACCGAGTTCATTACCCGAGTGAAAGCCCAGGGTGCTAGATTCAATCCGAAGCACATGGCCCGGAACTGATACACCACTCCTAGGACTGCGAAGCGTAGATACTTTCGGAATGTCGGATGTACCATGACGTGAAAGTACGCATCTTTGAGATCTATGCTCGTTGCATAATCGTTCACCCGAATACTCGCTCTGACCGATCGAATCGTCTCCATATAAAACTTCGGAGCGACGATCAGCTTGTTTATCCAGCTCAAATCTATGACTGGACGGAACGAGCCGTCTGGTTTCGGAACCAGAAACAGATGGCTGTAGAATCCCAGAGATTCCTGGTTTTCTACGACCTCTACCGCGTTCTTCATTAAAAGAGACTGCACCTCTGATAACAGAGCGTCTCTTTTCTGTGGATTTGACGGAAGATGAGTCCACTTTGGACTTCGAGTTAATGGAGGCTTTCGTTTGAAGGATATCTTTAGACCTTCCGAAGTCACTCCTCTCACCCACGGGTCGTCCGTAATCGACGCCCACTCTTGTGAAAAACTCGACAACCTTCCGCCAACCGGAACGCGATAGAGGTTTAAGCCATCACCTCCTGGACCTGCGAGGCCTGCGGTAGGAGAAACCACGTCTTCCACGACCCGCACCTCGCCTCGTCGACCTCGGGGCGTCCGACGATTGTCCCGGCCTGAAGGACGTCCCGAACGAGAGTCGCTATCCTGACGGTCTCTCGAATAAGACCAAGAGGACGCACCGGAACCTCTATAGGAACCTCTCTTGGGCGCATTAGACCCAGAAGTGCCTGTCTTATTCGTGTCTGCTGTATCCGACCTTTTAGGAGCGGATCTGAACAACAGAGAATCATTAGCTTTCTTTTTAATTTTATCATAAATAGCGGAAAGCTTGCCGTCAAAGAGAAGTTCTCCTGAGACCGAAGCGACTCTAAGAGAGTTCTTCACCTTAGAATCCACTAGTGTGGATGTAGCTAGGGCTGCGTCACGTCTAACCAACTCCAGATTTGCCACTGAAAGGGCGGAGTTACACGTGGAATAAGCTACTGCCCTTGAAAGAAGTCTTAAAGAGGATTGTATATCCTGAAACTCTTCCCCTTGAAGGCGCAGTGATAACGCCTTAGTAAGGTGATCTGCGTAAGATAAGGCATCTAAATTGGCTCTGTTAGACGCAATAGCTGTTTCCAACACCGCGGTTGGAATAGAAGCTGACGACGGTAATGATAGCTCTAAGTCTTCCGCCTCGTCGTCCATACGCAGAGGAACTCTCGGTATACCCTGTCCTGCCGTGTCGAATTTATTCCTTGCATTAATGAAAGGCAGGTTAAGAGTATTAGCGGACAAGAAACCTGCTTTCCCCGTCCTGGAAGCAAGTTTAAATATAGCGTTGTTCAATAATTCAAATGTTCTTGCAACATTATTGGACTGCGACGGAAACTCGGGAGCGATGTCCCTGAACCGCTCAAAAAATTCAGAGTCCAATGACGCTATAATTCTCTTGTCCGGAAGCGCAGCAGTCTGGCCCGACGGAACAACTTGAGGGAGAAAGTGCCGGATGAAGTCCACGGCAGCTTTATGTTGTTCCGAAAGGGATAGTTCCAATTCATCCGTATCCCTTTCACCATCCGGTCGGACCTCCCGATGTTCCCGGTCGTCCGCCCCCGATGCTTCGGCGGAGCGTACCGACCCAGCTCCGTCGGATAATTCTCGATCCGACACCGTTTCTGTCGGCTGCTGGGATGCTGCGATAAGCTGTGCTATCTGCACAAGAATGTCCGACGTCGAGACCTGCGGAGGCGTAGTCTTTCGCTGCTTCGCCGAGGGCAGCTCCGCATCACATGGCTCCCGCATACTTTTCCTATGCGAACGTCCGGAGTCCATCGGTCTCGAATCCCTGGCTGCCAGATGGTGTGACCTGGTCGCCGAAGAATCCTTCATCGGCGAAGCTGGCAAAATATCGAAGGTCACGCAGCCAAGGTGCGGTCGTGTGCGCTGACGAGAAGAGGAAGCCTTAACAGTCTCTGCGGACTGCTTATACAACGGAGCGTCCCGAGCGACGGACGTATGCTCCGCTAAAGACACATTTTGTACCACAACATCTGGTCCCAGATGTTGTTGTACGAGAGAGGGACCTCTCTCGCTCGCGGCCCGGCTGGACCTGGACGAGCTAGGAACCGGACTAAAAGGCTTCCTCCGTTCTCGTTTACTATCCGCCGTCACTGGGTGTGCATCTATTATGTTTATAGTGCTCGCATCACCCAAAATTTCCTCTTGGACCGCATCGGACGAACCCGGCTGCCGAACCATTCGGTGAATGGACGCTACACCGGGCGAGCTAGCGGATGACATTTGTCTAATCTCCATGAGCACTTTTGCCGCTAGCTCTGAATTCATTTGTGACGACGGACGCACACTTGAAGAAGATAACATGGAAACATCACCCTGTTCTGGTTCCTCTGAAATAGAAACTGAGAGAGTAGAGTGACCTTGTGGAGAAAGAGCCGGCATCGCTCTTTCTCCAGAAACAACATATCGTGACACACGTTTCCAATGTTTCTCATCCCAATGTTCACATATAGGACAGGGATTAATGCGAGAACACTGACTACAATTAATACAATGATCATGAAAGTCAGAGGAAGATTTCTTCCTATTACAATTTGAACAATGTCCCTTCATTGTGAAAGAACAACAATAAGTCCTAGTTACTCGCAAAAACCCCTGACACAAAGATACATAATAACATGATCCATTAATAAATGAAAAAACAATTGCAAAACAAAATAATTTTGAAAAAATATTTTTTCAGAGAAGCCCAAGTTGCTGAAAAGTAACGTTGAGCCCCGATGGATCCGATGGCAAAGTGTGGTCAAAAATTTTAAATTTATATAAAATAATTAATGAGACACTTTCGGATAATATAAATGTATCTTATAATGAGATAAACTACCACAAAGGCGAACAGCCCCCATCAAAAAAGGCTGTTGCCAATGAAAACAAACAGTGTAAACACACTAGAAAACATGACTCCAGGCACTGAAAAAACTGGCCCGGAATCAGTCATCAATTACACTCTATCTGATGCAAAACAGAGACTCCCAGGGGAGAATCTGTAGAACATCAGATGGAAGATGCAGAACACACACGTTATACACCCATGGGTGAAAACGTAACTATGGGGAAAATAACAGAAAACATTCTGTAACCAAGCAACTCTCCCAGGAAATTTTAGAAATGAAACTTCTCAAAAATATGCCAAAAGCATGGGAGAATTGCCAGGGGGGACTTTAGAAGGCTAGGGGAGAGGAAACACTGAATAAGCAGTGCAACAATTAGCAAGAATGACAACAAGAGGCCCATGCCTCGAAAATAGGCAACTTAACATAATTTCATCAAAAAATTTTAAGTACAGCCCTGATTATTTTTTGCCACTTCTTTTTCCTCTCCTCCTTCTATCCTCCTTAGAATCACATTTTCTCCAAAAATTACGTGTCTGGCATCCTTTAAACTGAGATTTACAAGCACAAAGATCAGTGAGATGTTGACTGATGAAGGGCCAAACAGAGAATGATAATTGGCGCCAATTTCGGGACGACTACGTCACTGCGCATGCGCAGTAGAGGCGTACTATGGAGGTCCTTTAGGACATGATTTTTTTTTGTTTTGGATGCAAATTTTGGGGATTGGGGGGCAAAATTTGTGTTTGGCCCTGGTTTTGTTGGAGTTAGCACCAGCTAAGTCTGGGTCATTGGTACAGTATAAAAATATGGATGTTATTGGTAAAAGAGCAAATTTTTCAATTTGCCAAAAAGTTGACGGAGTGAACTGGTATGGGTTCAATATCAAGTATGAGATCCATTACTGTTAATTACAGTTTGACAACACCTTCTCATGCTCTCAATCAGCTTCCTGGTGGCCCTTTGTGGAATGTTGTTCCATTCTAGGACCAGCATGGTACCCCCTTTACACAAACCATGTGCAGTACGTGGAGAGTGCATTATCACTAAATCACAGAGTGGAGATTCCACCCAAGCAATAATTGCAAATTTGTTGCAAAGCATAACAGGCACAGGCAAAGTTTCAACCAATGGACCTCCGGGTTAAACCCGGAGGTCCATTGGCTGAAACATTGCTTGTGTTTTTTGTCCATGTGAAAAAAAATTTGAAAGTTATAGTTTGAGTTGTAACTTCACTCCGTGGGTGATTTAGTTACAATCCACTCTCCACCTACTGTACCTTAAAATGATATTAGTTGTCTATCCAGCAGGCTGAAACAAAATGGTCCCCGCAAACCATAAATGGCTCTCCTGGGGTCATTTTAGGCGAACTCAAAATGGCCCTCCCCAGGTGATTTGAGGTGAACCTAATGGCCCTCCTGCAATTTTCAAAATGGCAAGCCTGAATGAATCTGATGATAATGGATGATTATCATTGATAATAGTTAAGAATTTTCCAACCAGTTTGTAAATTGTAATTAGACATACATGTAGTTAACTGTATTAGCAAAGAACCTCTTAACTCAAGTGGCTTGAATTTGATGTGATCATAGGGTGAATATGTACTCCAAATGTTTTGTTTTGAGTATCTTTTTCTGTTCACTTCTAGCTTACTAAGACAAATGTCACAAACAGTTCCACGTAACCATGTTTACATTTACCTATTCAACACAATTTAATTTCTGGCAGGAATATGTTGCGAGTCATCAAAGGGCTGTGGTAAGAAATTATTATATGCCTTTTTGACCAAGAGCCCCTCACTGTCTGAGAAAATTTGACCATTAAAAAACGAAATTTTAATATGCAAGATTTTAATTAAATTAGCTTTTTTATTTATGACATGCATTTATACTTTTAAACAGTTCAGCAAAATCAAAACATGGTTTTTCTTAAACGCGATGGTACAGTACCAAACAGTCAATTTACTTTGGAAGTACCATCACCCATATTGAGGGATTTTTTCAGCATTATAGTCTGCAATTCACAGCACCTCATCAAAGAGAAGAATGTCAAATTTGTCTCTAGAAGACTATGTTATATTAACAGGCACATGCTCACTGCTGCCCACGCAGAAAACAACCTGCAGTACACTCAACTGTTGACAGTTTGTTACAAACATTTATCCATGATATGACAGCCCAAGTGACCAAAATAACCGTTCATTCAACATTCCAACATCTTAACTATTTCATGTTACATCAAGTACACATCACTGTAAATCGACAAATGTTTGGCAGCTTTGACAATGTTTGCATAAGCAAATGAATTTGAACGTCTCATGGTTGAGTACTAATTATTTTCCCGACACTATCCATTAAATTATAGGTATAGCGGTTATCCGGTTTACAGGTTTTCCAACCGGTAACACCAATAGCCTGTTGCAAACTGGTTATCCGGCTAACCGTTTCAGCACTATTGATGACATGATATTAACCTACCTGGATGACATGATATTACCCTGGATTAATAAAATGATATTATCTTGGCTTGATGACATAATATTACTCTGGCTTGATGACATAATATTACCCTGGCTTGGTGATATAATATTACTCTGGCTTGATGAAATGATATTTCCCTGGCTCGATGACATAATATTACTCTGGTTTAATGACATGATATTACCCTGGCTTGATGACATAATATTATCCTGGCTCGATGACATAATATTACTCTGGTTTGATGACATGATACTACCCTGGCTTGATGACATAATATTACTCTGGCTTGATGACATAATATTATCCTGGCTTGATGACATGATATTACCCTGGCTTGATGACATAATATTACTCTGGCTTGATGACATGATATTATCCTGGCTTGATGACAGGATATTACCCTGGCTTGATGACATAATATTACTCTGGCTTGAAAACATGATAATACCCAGGCTTGATGACATGATATTACCCTGGCTTGATGACATAATATTACTCTGGCTTGATGACATGATATTACCCTGGCTTCATGACATCATATTACCCTGGCTTGATGACACAATATAGCTCTGGCTTGATGACATGATATTATCTTGGCTTGATGACAGAATATTTTCCTGGCTTGAGGACATAAAATTACTCTGGCTTGATGACATGATATTATCCTAGCTTGATGACATGATATTACCCTGGCTTGATGACATAATATTACTCTGGTTTGATGACCTAATATTACTCTGGCTTGATGAAATGATACTTCCCTGGCTTGATGACATAATATTACTCTGGCTTGATGACATAATATTACTCTGGCTTGATGACATAATATTACTCTGGCTTGATGACAGGATATTTCCCTGGCTTGAGGACATAAAATTACTCTTGCTTGATGACATGATATTATCCTAGCTTGATGACATGATATTACCCTGGCTTGATGACATAATATTACTCTGGCTTGATGACCTAATATTACTCTGGCTTGATGACATGATACTTCCCTGGCTTGATGACATAATATTACTCTGGCTTGATGACATAATATTACTCTGGCTTGATGACATGATATTTTCCTGGCTTGATGACATAATATTACTCTGGCTTGATGACACAATATTACTCTGGCTTGATGACATGATATTATCCTGGCTTGATGACATGATATTACCCTGGCTAAGGCTGGTTTGATAACATGATAATACCCTGGCTTGATGACATAATATTACTCTGGCTTGATGACATGATATTACCCTGGCTTGATGACATGATCAATATTATCCTGTCTTGATGACATAATATTACTCTGGCTTGATGACATGGTATTTCCCTGGCTTGATGACATAATATTACTCTGGCTTGATGACATATTATCCTGGATTGATGACATGTTATTATCCTGGCTTGATGACTTGATATTATCCTGGCTTGTTGACATGATATTACTCTGGCTTGATGACATGATATTATCCTGGCTTGATGACATAATGTTACTCTGGCTTGATGACATGATATCATAGTGGCTTGAGGACATGATATTATCCTGGCTTGATGACATGATATTACCCTGGCTTGATGACATAATATTACTCTGGCTTGATGACATGATATTACCCTGGCTTGATGACATGATCAATATTATCCTGTCTTGATGACATAATATTACTCTGGCTTGATGACATGGTATTTCCCTGGCTTGATGACATAATATAACTCTGGCTTGATGACATATTATCCTGGCTTGATGACATGTTATTATCCTGGCTTGATGACTTGATATTATCCTGGCTTGTTGACATATTACCCTGGCTTGATGACATGATAATACCATGGCTTGATAACATATTGATGACATAATATCCTGGCTTGATAACATGATATTATCCTGGCTTGATGACATGATATTATCCTGGCGTGATGACATAATATTACTCTGGCTTGATGACACGATATTACACTGGCTTGATAACATATTGATGACATGATATTACCCTGGCTTGATGACATGATAATACCCTGGCTTGATAACATATAGATGACATGATATTATCCTGGCCTGATGACATGATATTATCCTGGCTTGATGACATGATATTATCCTGTCTTGATGACATGATATTACCCTGGCTTGATGACATAATATTACTCTGGCGTGATGACATGATATTACTCTGGCTTGATGACATTATCCAGGCTTGATGACATATTACCCCGGCCGGATTACATGATATTATCCTGGCTTGATGACATGATATTATCCTGGCTTGATGACATATTACTCTGGCTTGATGACATGATATCACACTGGCTTGATGACATGATATTATCCTGGCTTGATGACATGATATTACCCTGGCTTGATGACATGATATTACTCTGGCTTGATGGCATGATATTACCCTGGCTTGATGACATAATATTATCCTGGCTTGATGACATGATATTATCCTGGCTTGATGACATAATATTACTCTGGCGTGATGACATGATATTATCCTGGCTTGATGACATAATATTACTCTGGCTTGATGACATGATATTATCCTGGCTTGATAACATAATGTTACTCTGGCTTGATGACATGATATCATACTGGCTTGAGGACATGATATTATCCTGGCTTGGTGACATGATATTACCCTGGCTTGATGACATGATATTACCCTGGCCTGATGATATGATATTACCCTGGCTTGATGACATGATATTACCCTGGCTTGATGACATATTACTCTGGTGTGATAACATGATATTATTCTGGCTTGATGACATAATATTACTCTGGCTCGATGACATAATATTACTCTGGCTTGATGACATGATATCACACTGGCTTGATGACATAATATTATCCTGGCTCGATGACATAATATTACTCTGGTTTGATGACATGATATTACCCTGGCTTGATGACATAATATTACTCTGGCTTGATGACATAATATTACTCTGGCTCGATGACATGATATCACACTGGGTTGATGACATAATATTATCCTGGCTCGATGACATAATATTACTCTGGTTTGACGACATGATATTACCCTGGCCTGATGACTTAATATTACTCTGGCTTGATGACACAATATTATCCTGGCTTGATGACATAATATTACTCTGGCTTGATGATATGATATTATCCTGGCTTGATGACAGGACATTACCCTGGCTTGATGACATAATATTACTCTGGCTTGATAACATGATAATACCCTGGCTTGATGACATATTACTCTGGCTTGATGACATGATATTACCCTGACTTGATGACATGATATTACCCTGGCTTGATGACATAATATTACTCTGGCTTGATGGCATATTATCCTGGCTTGATGACATGATATTTCCCTGGCTTGATGGCATAATATTACTCTGGCTTGATATTATCCTAGCTTGATGACATGATATTACCTTGGCTTGATGACATAATATTACTCTGGCTTGATGACATGATATTTCCCTGGCTTGATGACATAATATTACTCCGGCTTGATGACATAATATTACTCTGGCTTAATGACATAATATTACTCTGGCTTGATGACATGATATTTCTCTGGCTTGATGACATAATATTACTCTGGCTTGATGACACAATATTACTCTGGCTTGATGACATGATATTATCCTGGCTTGATGACATGATATTACCCTGACTTGATAACATGATAATACCCTGAATTGATGACATAATATTACTCTGGCTTGATGAAATGATATTACCCTGGCTTGATGACATGATATTATCCTGGCTTGATGACATAATATTACTCTGGCGTGATGACATGATATTATCCTGGCTTGATGACATAATATTACTCTGGCTTGATGACATGATATTATCCTGGCTTGATAACATAATGTTACTCTGGCTTGATGACATGATATCGTACTGGCTTGAGGACATGATATTATCCTGGCTTGATGACATGATATTACCCTGGCTTGATGACATGATATTACCCTGGCCTGATGATATGATATTACCCTGGCTTGATGACATATTACTCTGGTGTGATAACATGATATTATTCTGGCTTGATGACATAATATTACTCTGGCTTGATGACATAATATTACTCTGGCTTGATGACATGATATCACACTGGCTTGATGACATAATATTATCCAGGCTCGATGACATAATATTACTCTGGTTTGATGACATGATATTACCCTGGCTTGATGACATAATATTACTCTGGCTTGATGACATAATATTACTCTGGCTCGATGACATGATATCACACTGGTTTGATGACATAATATTATCCTGGCTCGATGACATAATATTACTCTGGTTTGACGACATGATATTACCCTGGCCTGATGACTTAATATTACTCTGGCTTGATGACACAATATTATCCTGGCTTGATGACATAATATTACTCTGGCTTGATGATATGATATTATCCTGGCTTGATGACAGGACATTACCCTGGCTTGATGACATAATATTACTCTGGCTTGATAACATGATAATACCCTGGCTTGATGACATATTACTCTGGCTTGATGACATGATATTACCCTGACTTGATGACATGATATTACCCTGGCTTGATGACATAATATTACTCTGGCTTGATGACATATTATCCTGGCTTGATGACATGATATTTCCCTGGCTTGATGGCATAATATTACTCTGGCTTGATAACATGATATTATCCTAGCTTGATGACATGATATTACCTTGGCTTGATGACATAATATTACTCTGGCTTGATGACATGATATTTCCCTGGCTTGATGACATAATATTACTCCGGCTTGATGACATAATATTACTCTGGCTTAATGACATAATATTACTCTGGCTTGATGACATGATATTTCCCTGGCTTGATGACATAATATTACTCTGGCTTGATGACACAATATTACTCTGGCTTGATGACATGATATTATCCTGGCTTGATGACGTGATATTACCCTGACTTGATAACATGATAATACCCTGAATTGATGACATAATATTACTCTGGCTTGATGAAATGATATTACCCTGGCTTGATGACATGATATTATCCTGGCTTGATGACATAATATTACTCTGGCTTGATGGCATGATATTTCCCTGGCTTGATGACATAATATTACTCTGGCTTGATGACATGATATTATCCTGGCTTGATGACATAATGGTACTCTGGCTTGATGACATGATATTATCCTGGCTTGATGATATAATGTTACTCTGGCTTGATGACATATTATCCTGGCTTGATGACATAATATTACTCTGGCGTGATGACATGATATCACACTTAGGGCTGTCGCAACTATCATTTTTTGTAATCGACTAATCGTGACCAGTAATCGACGGTTAGTCGATTAATTGTCGCTTCCCATGATTTTTTAGCAAATCATTCTTCTGTTCGTAATACTCTGAAAATGACAATGGCACCGGTGTGTTCAGACGAAGTGGGGTTGTGGGAACAACAAATCGGTCCCGACTGAAGCTACATGTAGTCCAATCTTGGACCCACAGTCCGTAATATAATTTTGGGGGTTGGTACGTCCTGTAGGACGTACCAACCCCAAAAATAATATTACTGACTGCGGGTCCAAGTTTGAACTAGATTGAAGCCGATGAATTAAAATGAATTTACCAAAAAACGTTCCTGCATATGTTTCCTTTCTGCAATAAGTTTCTCGAAATTTTGAACATTGAGATCTATGCATTCCCTCGTCAGACTCAGTTGTTAAAATTGGATCTTAGTCTGAAGTTCCGAACTTTGAGAAGTGATCTGACGTTCTGACTTTCGTCATAATTTTGTCACTTCCGCGCTTTGGGTTTTCCAATGGGTGCATTCGTGTGTACAAGACTGGAGAAATTCAGAAGAATCTATTCTTCTCGAGGAACTGTGAGTGTTCTTTCTTACACAGTCAGTGACAGTCATACAGTCTTCCGGATATGAATGTTAACTATGGTTAGATATTTCAAGTTATTCACCTTCATTGATCATTCACCTCACAAAACAATGCAATTTAGCCCCGACGTGTAGTAGACGTGTACCACCTTGAAAATGAACGACGATCGACTAAAAATAAAAAAACGTTGACTATTTCAATAGTCGACGGTTAGTCGACTAATCGAATAATCGCGACAGCCCTAATCACACTGGCTTCATGACATGATATTATCCTGGCCTGATGACATGATATTTCTCTGGCTTGATGACATATTTCCCTGGCTTGATGACATAATATTACTCTGGCTTGATGACATGATATTATCCTGGCTTGATGACATGATATTATCCTGGCTCGATGACTTGATATTATCCTGGCTTGTTGATATATTATCCTGGCTTAATGTCATGATATTATCCTGGCTTGTTGACATAATATTACTCTGGCTTGATGACATATTATCCTGGCTTGATGACATAATATTGCTCTGGCTTGATGACATATTATCCTGGCTTGATGACATGACATTATCCTGGCTTGATGACATAATATTACTCTGGCTTGATGACATGATATTACTCTGGCTTGATGACATGATATCACACTGGCTTGATGTCATACTATCCTGGCTTGATGACATGATATTACTCTGGCTTGATTACATGATATTATCCTGGCTTGATGACATGATATTATCCTGGCTTGATAACATATTACTCTGGCTTGATGACATGATATCATACTGGCTTGATGACATAATATTATCCTGGCTCGATGACTTAATATTATCCTGGCTTGTTGACAAGATATTATCCTGGCTTGATGACATTTTACCTTGGACTGATGAAATAATGTTACCCTGGCTTGAAGACGTATTACTGTGGTTTGATGACATGATATTACCCTGGCTTGATGACATATTACCCTGGCTTCAGCTTGATAACATATTGATGACATGATATTATCCTGGCTTGATGACATGATATTATCCTGGCTTGATGACATAATATTACCTTGGCTTGATGACATGATATTACCCTGGCTTGATGATATGATATTACTCTGGCTTGATGACTTGATATTACTCTGGCTTGATGACATGATATTACCTTGGCTTGGTGACTTGATATTACTCTGGCTTGATGACTTGATATTACTCTGGCTTCATGACATGATATTACCCTGGCTTGACGACATGATATTACTCTTGCTTGATGACTTGATATTACCCTGGCTCGATGAGTTGATATTACCCTGGCTTGATGGCATGATATTATCCTGGCTTGATGACATGATATTACCCTGGCTTGATGGCATGATATTATCCTGGTTTGATGGCATGATATTACCTTGGCTTGATGACTTGATATTACTCTGGCTCGATGACTTGATATTACTCTGGCTTGATGACATGATATTACCCAGGCTTGATGACATGATATTACTCTGGCTTGATGACTTGATATTACTCTGGCTCGATGACTTGATATTACTCTGGCTTGATGACATGATATTACCCAGGCTTGATGACATGATATTACTCTGGCTTGATGACGTATTACTCAGACTTGATGACATGATATTACCCTGGCTTGATGACATGATATTAACCTGGCTTGATAACATATTGATGACATGATATTACCCTGGCTTGATGACATGATATTACCCTGGTTCGATGACATATTACTGTGGCTTAATGACATGATATTACCCTGGCTTGATGACATGATATTACCATGGTAAATTAATATCCAAGTAAACAAATGATAGCCAAGGAAAAGTAATCAAAACTGAGTAAAAATAATCATATAACAGTAAAATTAATCAATGCCAAGCGAAACTATTCAAACCCAAGTAAAACAAATCAAATCAACTACATTGTTTTTTTAATATTATCTCATTTTTGGTTAACTAACTTTTTTGAGAACCGATTTTATTTTGCTTTGGATGTTTTCATTTCCACACTACACGGCAGATGATTGATAATTGTAAAATGAAATTTGGAAACTTTTCAAAGCGTAACTAATGACTTGACAGGAAAGAAACTAGTATAAACAGTGCTGTGAAAGACGTTCTGGCTTGTACATCACCAGCTGAATACAGAAACATTTCTGTCATAGCAGCGATTACATTAAATACAAGCATTTATAGTTTAATGGATGTGTAATAAAAAATGTTCTTCAGCTGAAAACTTATGACACTTTTTGATATGGTTTTTACTGGATAATACATTTCCAATATTTCAAGACGGAGGAAGGTACTGAAAGTTCATAAAAAAATACATCAAAGTGACATTATTCTGGATAAGGAGTTAAATTTGAAACTGTAATTTGTGTATTAATTGTAATAGAGCTGAAAATCAGAGTTTTCATGAGAAATGTGCAAAAAAATCGTTAAATTTGAAGTGACATAAAAGGGTAAAATATGGCGATACATCAAAACAAAAAAACCCATATAGCTTCTATTTTTACAGCTATGAAACATGCTAAAATTGTATGAAAATAGACGGACATTTAATTTTTTGACGTCAAAGTCACCTGAAAATGCATCCAGATCCCTTCTAAATTTCCCATGTATCAGTACCACATTTTTAGAAAGGATTTTTGTTGGAGATCATATTTCCCAAATTTGAAAGACAAGAGGCTGGAGTCCATACCAGAAAATAAGTGGTCAGACAATGTCAGATGCAAAAAGGCCAATGTCAGACTGAGGTTTAAAATCATCAGTCAAAATGTCTGATGCCAAAATTATCAAGGAAGTTCAGTGATCAGAACATCATGCATGCTGAAAATCATGTAAATAACTAGCAAGCCTAAAATTAATGATTATTGTGATTTCTGGCCCTGGCATGTTGGGAAGTGTGAAGAAAGTGACTGTACAGCTCATCAGTATTAACAGCATGTGAAGGAATATGATTTGATATAGCCATACATGTATCTAAAGTATGTCTGAAGGGTAATTCAGTTCTAATTCAGAATGAAACCAATCATACCAGATTTGGCAGGGCTCATAGAGCCCTGCCAACCATGGTATGGTTGGATGAATTCTGAGCAATTTTAAGATGAAGCTATAAGTACACCCTAAACACATTATTTCGAACACTCAAACTCCATTTTGTAACATGTCAGATATCATTCTTAAATGAGAGGCATGATTTATTTGGTGTCTGACATTTTGTCTGGAAGCGCAGTGAAAATTATTTTCAGGCTTGCTGGAGCCTGATACAGGAGTTGATATTAAAATTGTATAAGAGAAAATCTTAAATTGTGAATTGTTTTGGATATATGTTGAAAATCAACAATCGGGATATACTTCATTTCAATCCTGATTGTCATTAATATTTGTGCCAAATTTGGTGAGTGTACAGTGTAGCTTTAAAACTGTAGAAATGAGAGGCTGAATAAGAATAATGAAAAAAAAAGACAAACGATCACAATAAGTCATTCCAATTTCGTTGGATGACTTACAGTACGACAGTCGTGGACTGGTCACTTACGACGGGGTGGGCAGTATTTCCATGGTTGCAGTAGTATTAAATTGCAAACACTAATTATAGGAATAATCAGCAAAAACTCAATTAATGGATACAACCCGGTGCTTCATTATTTAATATTTTGCTACTGCTGATTTTTTATTACCTAGTAAACGCATATGTGGACATCACACTGGATTTCAATTGGGGGGAGGGCATGAGAGAAGGGGGTGAGGGAGGGACTAAGTAAGATACAGGGCAGGGGGTCTAAGGTTGAGATGCCAAAGGCATCTCCTGAATGCTGCAGGCCTGAGCTAGAGGAAGATTGGGGAGGAGGCAGTTCAGCGATCTGAACATAGAGGCTAGCCCCCCCTGCAAGGGGTAGCCTCTATATTCAGACTGCTGATCAAGAAATTTGAGAAACAGAAAATCTACTTTATGAGGCCTAACCAAACTAAAGCAAACTGGTCAAACTTATTTAAACTAGTCAAATGCAAGTACACTGAATCAACCCTAGTAAAACTAATGAAACCCTAGTAAAACTAATGAAACCAATGTAAATTAATCAAATCCAACTACAACTAATCAAAGTAAAGCTAATCAAACACAAGTAAAACTAAAATCCAAGTGAAACTAATCAAACACAAGTAAAACTAAAATCCAAGTGAAACTAATCAAACTCAAGTGAAACTAATCAAACTCAAGTAAAACTAAAATCCAAGTGAAACTAATCAAACACAAGTAAAACTAAAATCCAAGTGAAACTAATCAAACTCAAGTAAAACTAATCAAACTCAAGTAAAACTACAATCCAAGTGAAACTAATCAAACACAAGTAAAACTAATCAAACACAAGTAAAACTAAAATCCAAGTGAAACTAATCAAACTCAAGTAAAACTAAAATCCAAGTGAAACTAATCAAACACAAGTAAAACTAAAATCCAAGTAAAACTAATCAAACTCAAGTAAAACTAAAATCCAAGTAAAACTAATCAAACTCAAGTAAAACTAATCAAACACAAGTAAAACTAAAATCCAAGTGAAACTAATCAAACACAAGTAAAACTAAAATCCAAGTAAAACTAATCAAACACAAGTAAAACTAAAATCCAAGTAAAACTAATCAAACTCAAGTAAAACTAAAATCCAAGTGAAACTAATCAAACACAAGTAAAACTAAAATCCAAGTGAAACTAATCAAACTCAAGTAAAACTAATCAAACTCAAGTAAAACTAAAATCCAAGTGAAACTAATCAAACTCAAGTAAAACTAATCAAACACAAGTAAAACTAATCAAACACAAGTAAAACTAATCAAACACAAGTAAAACTAAAATCCAAGTGAAACTAATCAATCTCAAGTAAAACTAATCAAACACAAGTAAAACTAAAATCCAAGTGAAACTAATCAAACTCAAGTAAAACTAATCAAACTCAAGTAAAACTAAAATCCAAGTAAAACTAATCAAACACAAGTAAAACTAAAATCCAAGTAAAACTAATCAAACTCAAGTAAAACTAATCAAACACAAGTAAAACTAATCAAACACAAGTAAAACTAATCAAACACAAGTAAAACTAAAATCCAAGTGAAACTAATCAAACTCAAGTAAAACTAATCAAACTCAAGTAAAACTAAAATCCAAGTGAAACTAATCAAACACAAGTAAAACTAATCAAACACAAGTAAAACTAAAATCCAAGTGAAACTAATCAAACTCAAGTAAAACTAAAATCCAAGTGAAACTAATCAAACTCAAGTAAAACTAAAATCCAAGTGAAACTAATCAAACACAAGTAAAACTAAAATCCAAGTGAAACTAATCAAACACAAGTAAAACTAAAATCCAAGTGAAACTAATCAAACTCAAGTAAAACTAAAATCCAAGTGAAACTAATCAAACTCAAGTAAAACTAAAATCCAAGTGAAACTAATCAAACACAAGTAAAACTAAAATCCAAGTGAAACTAATCAAACACAAGTAAAACTAAAATCCAAGTGAAACTAATCAAACTCAAGTAAAACTAAAATCCAAGTGAAACTAATCAAACACAAGTAAAACTAAAATCCAAGTGAAACTAATCAAACACAAGTAAAACTAAAATCCAAGTGAAACTAATCAAACTCAAGTAAAACTAAAATCCAAGTGAAACTAATCAAACACAAGTAAAACTAATCAAACACAAGTAAAACTAAAATCCAAGTGAAACTAATCAAACTCAAGTAAAACTAAAATCCAAGTGAAACTAATCAAACTCAAGTAAAACTAAAATCCAAGTGAAACTAATCAAACACAAGTAAAACTAAAATCCAAGTGAAACTAATCAAACTCAAGTAAAACTAAAATCCAAGTGAAACTAATCAAACTCAAGTAAAACTAATGAAATCAAAGTAAAAATAATGAAACCAAAGTAAATCTAATGAAACCAAAGTAAAACTAATGAAACCAATGTAAACTCATCAAATCCAAGTGCACTGAATCAAACCAAAGTAAAACTAATGAAACCAATGTAAATCTAATGAAACCAAAGTAAATCTAATGAAACCAAAGTAAAACTAATGAAACCAAAGTAAAACTAATGAAACCAAAGTAAATCTAATGAAACCAAAGTAAAACTAATGAAACCAAAGTAAATCTAATGAAACCAAAGTAAAACTAATGAAACCAAAGTAAAACTAATGAAACCAATGTAAACTAATCAAATCCAAGTGCACTGAATCAAACCAAAGTAAAACAAATGGAACCAATGTAAATCTAATGAAACCAAAGTAAATCTAATGAAACCAAAGTAAATCTAATGAAACCAAAGTAAAACTAATGAAACCAAAGTAAAACTAATGAAACCAATGTAAATCTAATGAAACCAAAGTAAAACTAATGAAACCAAAGTAAAACTAATGAAACCAAAGTAAAACTAATGAAACCAATGTAAACTAATCAAATCCAAGTGCACTGAATCAAATCAAACCAAAGTAAAACTAATGGAACCAATGTAAATCTAATGAAACCAAAGTAAATCTATTGAAACCAAAGTAAAACTAATGAAACCAAAGTAAAACTAATGAAACCAATGTAAATCTAATGAAACCAAAGTAAATCTAATGAAACCAAAGTAAATCTAATGAAACCAAAGTAAAACTAATGAAACCAAAGTAAATCTAATGAAACCAAAGTAAATCTAATGAAACCAAAGTAAAACTAATGAAACCAAAGTAAAACTAATGAAACCAAAGTAAATCTAATGAAACCAAAGTAAAACCAAAGTAAATCTAATGAAACCAAAGTAAAACTAATGAAACCAAAGTAAATCTAATGAAACCAAAGTAAAACTAATGAAACCAAAGTAAATCTAATGAAACCAAAGTAAATCTAATGAAACCAAAGTAAAACTAAAGAAACCAAAGTAAAACTAATGAAACCAATGTAAATCTAATGAAACCAAAGTAAATCTAATGAAACCAAAGTAAAACTAATGAAACCAAAGTAAAACTAATGAAACCAATGTAAATCTAATGAAACCAAAGTAAATCTAATGAAACCAAAGTAAATCTAATGAAACCAAAGTAAAACTAATGAAACCAAAGTAAATCTTATGAAACCAAAGTAAAACTAATGAAACCAAAGTAAAACTAATGAAACCAATGTAAATCTAATGAAACCAAAGTAAATCTAATGAAACCAAAGTAAATCTAATGAAACCAAAGTAAAACTAATGAAACCAAAGTAAAACTAATGAAACCAATGTAAATCTAATGAAACCAAAGTAAAACTAATGAAACCAAAGTAAATCTAATGAAACCAAAGTAAAACTAATGAAACCAAAGTAAAACTAATGAAACCAATGTAAACTAATAATCAAATCCAAGTGCACTGAATCAAACCAAAGTAAAACTAATGAAACCAATGTAAATCTAATGAAACCAAAGTAAATCTAATGAAACCAAAGTAAATCTAATGAAACCAAAGTAAAACTAATGAAACCAAAGTAAATCTAATGAAACCAAAGTAAAACTAATGAAACCAAAGTAAAACTAATGAAACCAAAGTAAATCTAATGAAACCAAAGTAAAACTAATGAAACCAAAGTAAAACTAATGAAACCAATGTAAATCTAATGAAACCAAAGTAAATCTAATGAAACCAAAGTAAAACTAATGAAACCAAAGTAAATCTAATGAAACCAAAGTAAATCTAATGAAACCAAAGTAAAACTAATGAAACCAAAGTAAAACTAATGAAACCAATGTAAATCTAATGAAACCAAAGTAAATCTAATGAAACCAAAGTAAATCTAATGAAACCAAAGTAAAACTAATGAAACCAAAGTAAAGCTAATGAAACCAAAGTAAAACTAGTGAAACCAATGTAAATCTAATGAAACCAAAGTAAAACTAATGAAACCAAAGTAAATCTAATGAAACCAAAGTAAAACTAATGAAACCAAAGTAAAACTAATGAAACCAATGTAAACTAATCAAATCCAAGTGCACTGAATCAAACCAAAGTAAAACTAATGAAACCAATGTAAATCTAATGAAACCAAAGTAAATCTAATGAAACCAAAGTAAATCTAATGAAACCAAAGTAAATCTAATGAAACCAAAGTAAAACTAATGAAACCAAAGTAAAACTAATGAAACCAAAGTAAATCTAATGAAACCAAAGTAAAACTAATGAAACCAAAGTAAAACTAATGAAACCAAAGTAAATCTAATGAAACCAAAGTAAAACTAATGAAACCAAAGTAAATCTAATGAAACCAAAGTAAAACTAATGAAACCAAAGTAAAACTAATGAAACCAAAGTAAATCTAATGAAACCAAAGTAAAACTAATGAAACCAAAGTAAAACTAATGAAACCAAAGTATTTGTTGGTGGTGGTTAATGTCACATATTTATGCACCAAGGCTAATCGTGACACAACATGGAGATGAAGTCAAGTTTAGTCAATCGTTGATCCACATGTTGCCCATTTTAGAGGACTTTCACCCCAAGCATTTGAAACCAAAGTAAATCTAATGAGTAAATCTAATGAAACCAAAGTAAATCTAATGAAACCAAAGTAAAACTAATGAAACCAAAGTAAAACTAATGAAACCAAAGTAAAAATAATGAAACCAATGTAAATTAATCAAATCCAAGTACAGTGGAGCCCACTTAATTGGATTCTCTTAATTGTATATCCCTGTTAATTGTATATAATTTCCCAACACAAAACCATTTACCATACCTCCAGTACAAATTTGACCTGTTAATTGAATATAGGTTATAGAGTAAACTCCTGTTAATTGAATAAAAAATCTTGAAACATGTCAAGAAATTACACTCATTCTCCCCAGTTTTCCTTTGTTTATAGACCTATTGGGCCTCAATACATGCAATATAGGCATTTAGTCTATTATATCTTGTTTGACAGAGCTCGTGGAGCTCTGTCAAACAAGATATAATAGAAGACATGATAAGTTTACTCTAGAATACAGGAAAGTAACACAATCCCTGTCAAATGAATACTCCTGTTAATTGAATAATTTTCACTGACAAAGTGGCTATTCAATTAACCAGGTTCCACTGTACAACATATCAAACCAAAGCAAAACTAATCAAATAAAAGTAAAATTGAACAAATCCAATCAAACTCAAGTAAACAACCAAACTAAAGAAATCTGATCAAACAAAGGTAAACTCATCAAACACAAATAAAGTACCGTATTTACTCTATGTATTGGGACACTCTATGATTTGGGACATACATTTTTTCCAGAAAACTATATTTTTTTTATGCTCCAAAGTTTGGGACATTCAGGAGATTTATTTCCAGTTGGCCCGTCGCTAGTAGAAGACAACACTCATAAAAAAATTCTTGAGTAACTAAAAATTTTCATTTTTTGCTTCCAAAACATAGCTTATGATCCCTCATTGGATCGAGCGCAATGCGCTCGTTCCAATGAGGGATCATAAGCTATGTTTTGGAAGCAAAAAATGAAAATATAAAAAAAATTGGATGGTCTTTTTCGTATACAGTGATGGAAAACGAATCACACACAACTTTATTCAGCATCAAATCAAGACCAGGCTGTGTTCTTTCCCCATTTTCTAACAATTGGGACACCTGTGAAAATAATTATTTTTAGCTGTCCCAATACATAGAGTAAATACGGTACACTGAATCAAACCAAAGCACAACTAATCAAATCCAAGGTAAAACTAATGAAACCAAAGTAAAAATAATGAAACCAATGTAAATTAATCAAATCCAAGTACAACAAATCAAACCAAATCAAAACAAATCAAACACAAGTAAAATTGAACAAATCCGGAGAGAACCACCGAGCAACGGCGAGCAACTGTCAGCTCCCCAACATACCAACTCCACACAAGCAGGGTTAGCATTGGTTGAAGACAGGTGCACCATCGACGTGCAGTACGCCTTAGTACACAGCGTCACCATGCCCCCACGTGGGCAATGGGGTGAAGTGTCTTGCCCAAGGACACAACGCGGTTGCCGCAGGTGGGATTCGAACCGAGGACCTCTCGGCTTGCAGCCTGCACCTCTACCAACTCAGCCACCGCGCCCCCAATCAAACTCAAGTCAACAACCAAACTAAAGAAATCTAATCAAACAAAGGTAAACTCATCAAACACAAATAAAGTAATCAAACCAAAGGAAGACTAATTAAATCCACCAATTCTTAATGAAACGTAAGTACTGTAATAAACTCAAATTGAATTCATTTGCATTAAAATCTCAAGCCAAATCATTAGCGCTGTAGGTTAACCGAAACCAAACCAAGGTTTTTAGGTTTTTTTTAAAAACCGAAACCGTCAACATCCCGTAATCTACAGTTAAAACTAAAAGTCCTGTCCTGAAATGTGCACAAATAGCACGTCGATATGCACGTTAATCTACGCGTTATGACCATAGTAAGGCTATCAAATTCTGTACATATCGACTGTGCACAAGGAATGTTTCAGCCAATGGACCTCCGGGTAACCCGGAGGTCCATTGGCTGAAACATTGCCCGTGTTTGCTATAAGTAACCATGAGAATCTGCCGTGCTTTGGATGCTATTCGATATGGCAATTGCGCGCAATTCCTACGCGCAATTAAGCCAAGATAAGCGCACAATTCGTGACAGGACTTCTAGTTTTAACTGTAAGGTTTTTCGTTTTTTATTAAATACTCTCTTGCTGCGGAAATTCACAGAATGTAACCATCCCAGAGTAGTGAGAGTACCCAGACACTGCCAATGGTAGTGTCTGGGTACCTCACTACTCTGGGAAGGCTACATTCTGTGAATTTCTGACATTTCAGTTTAGTTGTGTTTGCAGCTTTCCTCAAGTTGCATATAGGTGTCAGACCTCGAAAAATGGCCAAGCACAATAAAAGTTCTGTATATTTAGGTAATTATTATATTGGCCTTCCTGATTCTTCATGTATTATAGCTTATTTCGGGCATTCATTGAGTTTCACTCAATTTCACTGCCATTCAGTTATGACTCTGGACATAAGACTGAGTTTTATTGAATTTTATTTGGCCTCATGAACAAACCAAAAACCAAACCGAACCCAACCGAGGTTTTACTCCACCTGAAAAACTGAAACCGAACAAGAAATTTAAACACCTACACCTCTACAAATCATCAGACATTATCAATTTCGCACAAATCTAGGCATTTAAAAGTAATTTATACATACGCTGAAGCTTCATGTATTTCACTTCCATCATAAACACCACATCCAGACAAAACCTGTCAACATAAAAAGGGGAGTTAACTAAGAAGCATATTTCTTTTTATTGAATATTCATATTGATAAAAGACTCTCTTAATTATATGGTGAGTGTAAGTTTCATTTTTTTCAGTTTGGAAAAACAATCTGGTCTTCATTTTCATTTCCATCATTTAAAGTAAACATTTTAAAAATTTACCCAACCTACACAGCAGTTGATGACCCCTCACTGGAACGAGCTGAAAAGGCTTGTTCCGATGAGAAATCATAAGCTAGAGTACAGTAGCCATGGACTGGTCATAATCCAGGCATGGGCAGTGATGTCAACGCATCCATTTACCAGGTAATAAAAATCCTCATTAGCAAAATTTTAATTAATGCTGATGATGATTTTTATTACTTGGTGGTCATTAAATTTTTTATTATTATTCCTAAAATTAGTGCTTGGAATCTAATATTATTGCATCCGTGGAAATTTTGCCCACCCATGAAAATGACAGTCCACGGCCACCGAACTGTCAGGTTGATCACATATAATGCAAACAAAAGTCTCAGGTTCTTAAAGTAGAATATTAAAACCAGGAACAGTAAAATTCGTAAAACTTCAAATATAGCCAAAACAAACAGAAATTAGAACATGCAGCATCAATGTTGTTTCCGTACATGACAACCACTTCTGATATTCCATAAATTCAAATCAAATATACAGTACAGCCAACGTGGACCGGTCGTAATCCACTTATGGGTAGTTATGTCCACGCATGCGTTTACCAGGTACAGTACAGCCACCGTGGACTGGCCACTTTCCACGGATGGACAATATTTCCACAGATGCAATAATATTAGACTCCGAACACTAATAACAGGAATAATCATCAAAAATTTAATTAATGAAGCACCGGGTACAACCCTTGTGCTTCATTAATTAAAATTTTGCTAGTGATCATTTTTTATTACCTGGTAAACACATGCATGGACATCACTGCCCACATGTGGATTACAACCAATCCACAGCGACTGTACTGTACTAAAATCATCATCAGCAAATTGTTAATCAATGAAGCAACGGGTTGTACCTGGTGCTTCATAAATTAAATTTTTTATGATTATTCCTGTTTGGAATCCAACATTATTGCAACCGTGGAAAAATTACCCATCCGTGGAAAGTGACTGGTCCATGGCGACCATACTGTACACAAATTATGCATCAAAATAAAGGTTGTGTACAGAACACAAAAAATATACGCAGTCAACTCACAGAGTTGACACTACATATAAATGGTTCCTGGAAGTCTGCTACCGTATTCATATCAAAACTGATAATAAAATAATATTCCACTGGAACAACTTGTGGCTAAATGTGAACAGATATCCAAGAAAAACTCTAGGCACTCCAAACACTTGATGATGCAGCCACAGGACTGCATTTGGGGAAAGAACAACACTGTCTGCATTTTTTATTGAAGAAGGGTTCCATGGTAGATGGATGAGTATGTAATACGATACAAATTTTCATTGAAAAAAGAATCGCGTAATTCCAAGAAATTCAAGCAAAGTGAAAGTTGAAACCTTGAAAGTTATATGACAAATGTTCAGTCTCCATATAATAATAGTGTGTATTGTAAAGGCGATCTGCCTCATTATTTGTTTTTAGACAGCATTGTATATTGATGTTTTTTTTGGCTGCAGTGACCTTGACTGAAATGTATACAAACAGAACACAAAAAGAGGCGAATAGTTTTGGAATTTACCCAAAAGCAGCTTTGTAGCTAGATTGTGAAAAATTTAGATTTCCTTGCTTCGTTCTTGGATATCTGAAATATATTTGGCCACAAGTTGTTACCATTAAGTATTATTTGATTATCAGTTCTGGCAGACTTGGGAATTTCAAAGTAAACCAATTTTCCTTACTTATCAGGGCTTTAAATTACTCCTAAACCGAGGCGATAAATGACGTGCCCAAAAAATAAAAATGTGCCCAAATTACAGGACTTGCTGGCACATATCTATCCACACGCCCATTCCGGCTTAAATTTTCTGCTTTCAGGAGTGGTGAACGCCTCATAGAAAAATAAATCTTCGGTTCCAAATGGAAGAGCAGAGTCACAAAACACTTGAGTTACCAGACAAACTATATTTAATCTCTGTAACACTCCTTATCACCTCAGGCCTACCTGGGCTCTTAGCCCAGGTAGGCCCGAGGTGGTAAGGAGTCTTACAGAGAATGAAATATACTATTACTGGTATAAATCCATCAGTGACAAAGGGATGCGGTCAAGTGTACCTCACTTGGATTTATATGTCTTGGGATAATTTGTATTGCTTCCTCAAATTAAGTGGATGGATACAAAATACGAATAATAAACATGTTGACCCGAATAAAGAATGTGTGGGGTGGAATTTGATGATGGCATTTTATTAATAAACATGCATGTTTGAGTTGGAAATCTGGACATGAGTATAGCCATTTTGAGACACTACTGAAGTCCAGAGAATGGAAGAAATGATATGGCTGGTTGTCGAATTCTTTTCTAGTGTAGACTCAGTGGTTCTGCGATATGCCCAAATTAGACCAATCTAAATGTCTGTTACTTATATAGCGCCTTAAGATAAATATCCTATTTTAGGGGATTTTAGTTGATTCTATAGACTAAGACTATACAGATTTTATATTGTTGTAGGCTGCACAACTACAGGAGAGTTACAATGATTTCGGACATCTGCATCTCTGGCCTTTATATTACATTACTTCAAATTCAAGCCGGTAAAGGGTGTCACCAAATTAGGAGATGGCTACCAACCGCTTATTGTAACATTCCAAAATGAAGGTATTTACGGTATGTGGAGAGTGTATTATCACTAAATCACCCACAGAGTGGAGATTCCACCCGAGCAATAATTGCAAATTTGTTGCAAAGCACAACCAGCACCAGCAAAGTTTCACCCAATGGACCTCCAGGTTAAACCCGGAGGTCCATTGGCTGAAACACTGCTTGTGTTTTTTGTTGATATGTACAAAATTTGAAAGTTATAGCTTGAGTGACAACTCCACTCCATAGGTGATTTAAGTACAATCCACTCTCCATGTACTATATTAAGAAATACTTTTGCGCCGTGCAAAATAGGTCTTAGCCCTGTATTATATTCAATTTGTATGTAAATTGAAAAAATAATGTAGTTTCTTATATTCTGGGGACATTTCGACTTGAATCCAGTGTCCCCAAATAGAACAATCTAAAGCCCTGGCAACTTTGGACAAAGTAATCAGCCTATTTTAGTGACTTTGAACCCAAAATCTGTTGGTGACTTCGGATCCCTAAGTTATTTCAGACCAAATAATTTTAATTTTCAAAAAGTGATTAGGTTGTTTCAATTATAATTTTGAAAACTCCAAAAATTACTAAACTATAATTATTAAAAGTCACACTTGTACGAACTAGTTACCGTACTATATTGTTATATAGTGTTGATGAATACTGCAGAAAACTTAATTCTTGAGTACCTATTAACACATTCACAATTTTGTTGTTAGAAAAACAAAGCCATCATCAAAAGAATGGCTAGCAGGATAGATTAATAAGCAACACTGTAAAGCAGATTCTCTTCCCAACATAAATTTACTATTTTCAAGTTGAGGAAAAACATAACTGTCAGCAAACTTTCTGTTCATGGACATTGTTTCTATTTCAATTGATATGTATATTTACTCAGGAATAAACTGATTTAAATGTAGATTAAGACTTGTTGGTTGTCATTATAATATTCTATAATGGGGGTAGTCTTTGTAAGACTGTGACCCGGGGCCCTCCTGGCCCTCACAGTCTTTGAGAGACCCGTTCAAATCTAGTCTGACCAAAAATGAAAGAAACTGGCCGCATTTGGGTCGACTCAGTTCACGCTTCATATCGAAGACACAAATCACATAATCAACATTCTACTTGTCGTACTCGGCCCAAATATAATTTATTTATGTGTCTGCATCATTTTTTAACGCAAACACAGCATCAAATTCAAGAAATGTTGAAAAATTTCCGACTTCACGACGTCAAAACACACCGATTTCAAAGATATACAAATTGTACTACACATGCGCACAGTATCTGTGCGCATGCGTAGTGCAATTTGTTTATCTTTGAAACATGATGTTATTTTACGTGTTGAAGTCGGATATTTTTCAACATTTCTTGAATTTGATGCTGTGTTTGCGTTAAAAAATGATGCAGACACATAAATAAATTATATTTGGGCTGAGTACGACAAGTAGAATGTTGATTATGTGATTTGTGTCTTCGATATGAAGCGTGAACTGAGTCGACCCAAATGCGGTCAGTTTCTTTCATTTTTAGTCAGACTAGATTTGAACGGGTCTCTCAAAGACTGTGAGGGCCAGGAGGGCCCCGGGTCACAGTCTTACAAAGACTATAATGGGGGTACCCTAATGAGTTGGTGGGGGGAGGCAAAGAATTAAGATGATATTGAAGGGCTGTCGTGTCGGGTTTCAGGGGCCTCCCTTACCCCTCACTCGGGCCCACTGATCATTTCCTCCACATCTCTTCAGTGTTTCTTCTTAGGACTAGCCCCCCCCCACAAACACACACAAGAAGATTTTGCAAAATTTAATGTTCTAAGAGCGAATCTGAGGCATTTAGGACTCTATGCTGTGTTAAAGTAGCATTCAGTCAATGTTTTGACAGACAGCGAAAAATTTATTGGGGGTGGGAAGACTCCCAGGTATCCCTGTTGCGACTCGACTGCCGTGATTATGAATTCATGTACTCAGGGGGCAGAAATAACCATCATTATGCATGAATCAATTGGCAAAATGTGGTTTGAATTCACTCGGGAATGTTAATTTCAATAGGTCCGAAGTCACTTGGTCCGAAGTTACTTTTTGTAGTCCGAACTGCCCAAACTGGTCCGAAGTCACTTTGGTCCGAAGTTGCAGTGGCCCAAATTCACCTAATCCCCTTCAGAGATTCACCTGGATTTATATTTCTATCAATCTCAGGACAAACACCCTAGCATACAATTGCAAACTGTCCAATTTTCAAAGGCCCAGGAAGCTGTACACGGCATTTTGGATCACTTTGTTGGGGCGGTTTGGCTTCGGCAATATCGGGACAGGAGAAACTATTCACGAACTTCGGAGATTTTTTACGTTAAAGATGCAGCTACTAAAACTATCAGTGAAACGTACAACAGCTATTTTAGAATTAACCATGCCAGTTGTGTGAATCAGTCTATTATAAATGAGGTGACAGTTGCTTGTTTTTGATAGAAATCGGAAAATACTCCCGGTTGCCCTTGACATGACGTGCGTTGAAGCCGGCACTTGCAAGCGGTTCCCATAAAAGTCAAATTTTAAGTAAAATACCCGGACATTTCTGACATAACGTGCGTTGAAGCCGGCCCTTGCAAGCGGTTCCCCTAAAAGTCAAATTTACAGTAAAATACCCGGATATTTCTATTTTAAACCGGAAATATCCTAATGTCCTGTTTCATACTACGAGTCCATTTAAAATCGCTGAAACATGTTCCCAAGATATACTTAAGGATGCCTCCTATCAAATACTGAAAATGTCCATAGGTATAGGCCTAATAAAGATCCAATTACAACTCCTCCGATACAAATCCCACAAAGTCCTTAGGCGTTTCTGTCTGGGACGTTTTGTGCCTGGAGCCCTGGACGTTTGGCCCAAATTGAGGGTGGGGTGGGGGTGGTATCCAAATCGCTAGTCGTTTTCAAAGCGCAATGTAACTTGAGTTGTCAAAAAGACTTGTAATATATCAGTAGCAGACATAGGAATCATATGCGGTTCTCAAAAATACAAGACCCCCCCCCCCCCCCCCCACACACACAAGAACTGCTTGGAAACTTTCATCTAAATCGCCTTCGCGGTTCTGGGAGGTGGGGATTAGTACATGTATTTATTTCTAAATACCAGAATCCCACAGAACCTCTCAGATTTCCCCGAGAATCTCATCGCACACTGTTTTGGGGGAAACATTTCATTTCCAGCTTGTTTTAGCAGAAAACTAAAATTTGTCTTATTCTCAAATTCGTTACCTTTTCGTCTCAACAACGAAATTTAATATTTAGTCAAGGGAGTAACCTCGAAGTTGACAGTTGTTTGCCTCTGCATGATAGTTCTTTCCGGATTGCTCCAACTGTCGTTAAATAAATGAAAAACTACAATTCTATAATAGCAGGCCAAGCCCCCCTTATCAACAACAGTACTTTCATCCCCCTCATTTTAATAGTTGAAAAACGCTGTTACTCGATCAAAAAAAATATGTAAAAGGATATGCGACTTTGTATTAGCCACCCAAATTTGCGAGACTTGGGAAAATATAACCCACCTAGAGCTGCACCAAAGCTACGTACACTATTCGAACTCCCACATTATGTCCTTGGGCAAGTTAATTTACCCCGATTATCCCCATGGGAGCGCGATGACGGCGTGTAATAAGGTGTACTGCACGTCGGTGATACTTATATTTTAGAACAATCTAACCCTGCTTGTGAGGATTTCCGACGTTGGTGAGATGACAGTTACTCGTCGTTGCTCTGTGGTTCTCTTTGGATATTCCGGAGTCTACCCGTAAAATTGTCACGTTTAATTATAACTTGAACTTGATGTCCGGGTGTAATGAAATAGCGTATTTTCTGCAGACATTCTAAATAAACGAAGCTGATTTACAGACCTGTATATATTTTTTTTTCAATTGAGTAAAAATATATGAGAGTTACTGATGTAACACGCTGATTAGTATGTTTAATGAATCTAACTACGCCAGTCCGACCGACCCTTTGCCCACCATGATCACAACAAACGTTTCAATTCTCTCTCTTTCTCTCTCTCTCTCTCTCTCTCTCTCTCTCTCTCTCCGATACAGTACGGGTGGAAACTAATTGCATTCAAGCTATTGTTTTTTTCTAGGTTTTACCACCCCCCTTACAGAG
Source organism: Pictodentalium vernedei (assembly GCA_031216915.1). Lineage (NCBI taxonomy): Eukaryota > Metazoa > Mollusca > Scaphopoda > Dentaliida > Dentaliidae > Pictodentalium > Pictodentalium vernedei. Next base: position 79,724,811 of record CM062295.1, read on the forward strand.
CAAATCGAAATGAAATCTGATTCATTGAACCATACTACAGTGCATGTCAAAATTAATTTTTGATCGCCATTTTTTCTATGTGCCACTATCAGCAGCTATGACCATAGCGTAACTTTGTGGTAAAATGCTTATTTTTGTACAAAACTCAAGACCTTTCTCTGACAAATGCCTATATAAAACAAGATAATACGCGAGAATGCGTTGTGTACCTGCATTTTGTTGATAAAATATGGCATGACCACATTGCCGGATATTATTAATGTACCCGCTTAATAACAGCCAAATTTTTATCGGATCACAGTTTTTGATTTGAATAATTGCCGAATTTTTTATTAAATCACATTCAGTAATTTATGTAGATTTCCTGAACTGGGCGAAGGTCAAGAAAGGCACTCTGTAGTTTAGGAGACTCCACATATAAAAACAAAATAAAAAATCTTAGATATATTGCATTTTTTTAATTATCCATATTAACCAGAAATCAAAACTAGTCAAATTAATTAGAATTAAATTACAAATGGATATGAAATTTGCAGTAAAATGAACACTGGTATATGCTGCTGGTCGCATTTTTAGTTGTCTGTAATGGCTGTTGTTCAGAATGTTACGCTATTGGGGTGAGTTTTCGCTTTTTCGTCCAGTTTCAGGAGAGCTTCCACGAAGTCTGTTCCACATTCGCAATCTTTTCCAGGGGCCATTCTTCAAAGGCTGGTCCATCGCAGCTTTGCAGAGATATTGTTTTCTGGATGACAATGTTCAATGCATTCTGGGTTTCCGATCAGACCCCTTGGGATATTTTGATCTTTAAGGATGTTTGCCAAAATTTTCCACCCTGTCGGTTGAAAATCTTTTCTTTTTCGCAGCAGATCATTTATTAGATCACACATATTGGAGCCCGAAATTGTAATGCCGTTATACACGAGTCGATCTTTCTCATCCCAGGATAAATTGGGTATATTCTTTATTATCTGGAGTAATAAAAGCGCCTTCTGCTGCATGGAATCTGGTATAACGGCTAACCAGTCCGGATGATTTTCCACTGAAAAACTAGTCATTAAGGAGTGTGGTTTGGTGGTTTCTTTGCGTAAATGTGATTGGCGCTGAAAGATTGTCTGGTTCAGCAGCCCTTTCTCTTCAGAACCCGATGTTGAAGATTCAGGAATTGGTCTCATACCCTGGTCTATGGGCGGGACAGTTACAGCATTCAGGGGTGTGCGTATTTCCTGCAACTGTTCACTCCCCCATGGTTCAATACACTGAATTCTGCTTGAGGGTAGGCTGGTTGAGTCATCTAAATAAATAAGCTAGAGCCAGTAAAATCGCTAGTGATGGGGGAATAACTGAGGAAAAAACCTATAGATGACTCAACCAACCTACCCTCAAGCAGAATTCAGTGTATTGAACCATGGGGGAGTGAACAGTTGCAGGAAATATGCACACCCCTGAATGCTGTAGCTGTCCCGCCCATAGACCAGGGTATGAGACCAATTCCTGAATCTTCAACATCGGGTTCTGAAGAGAAAGGGCTGCTGAACCAGACAATCTTTCAGCGCCAATCAAATTTACGCAAAGAAACCACCAAACCACACTCCTTAACGACTAGTTTTTCAGTGGAAAATCATCCGGACTAGGTAGCCATTATACCAGATTCCATGCAGCAGAAGGCGCTTTTGTTACTCCAGATAATAAAGAATATACCCAATTTATCCTGGGATGAGAAAGATCGATTCGTGTATAACGGCATTACAATTTCGGGCTCCAATATGTGTGATCCAATAAATGATCTGCTGCAAAAAAGAAAAGATTTTCAACCGACAGGGTGGAAAATTTTGGCAAACATCCTTAAAGATCAAAATATCCCAAGGGGTCTGATCGGAAACCCAGAATGCATTGAACATTGTCATCCAGAAAACAATATCTCTGCAAAGCTGCGATGGACCAGTCTTTGAAGAATGGCCCCTGGAAAAGATTGCGAATGTGGAACGGACTTCGTGGAAGCTCTCATGAAACTGGACGAAAAAGCGAAAACTTACCCCAATAGGGTGACATTCTGAACAACAGCCATTACAGACAACTAAAAATGCGGCCAGCAGCATATACCAGTGTTCATTTTACTGCAAATTTCATATCCATTTGTAATTTAATTCTAATTAATTTGACTAGTTTTGATTTTTGGTTAATATGGATAATTAAAAAAATGCAATATATCTAAGATTTTTTATTTTGTTTTTATATGTGGAGTCTCCTAAACCACAGAGTGCCTTTCTTGACCTTCGCCCAGTTCAGGAAATCTACATAAATTACTGAATGTGATTTAATAAAAAATTCGGCAATTATTCAAATCAAAAACTGTGATCCGATAAAAATTTGGCTGTTATTAAGCGGGTACATTAATAACCGGGAATGTGGTCATGCCATATTTTATCTACAAAATGCAGGTTCACAATGCATTCTCGCGTATTATCTTGTTTCATATAGGCATTTGTCAGAGAAAGGTCTTGAATTTTGTACAAAAATAAGCATTTTACCACAAAGTTACGCTATGGTCATAGCTGCTGATAGTGGCACATAGAAAAAATGGCGTTAAAAAATTAATTGTGACATGCACTGTAGTATGGTTCAATGAATCAGATTTCATTTCTATTTGCTCTGTAAGGGGGGGGGGGGGGGGGTGGTAAAACCTAGAAAAAAAACAACAGCTTGAACGCAATTAGTTTCCACCCGTACTGTATCGGTGAGAGAGAGAGAGAGAGAGAGAGTTGAAACGTTTGTTGTGATCATGGTGGGAAAAGGGTCGGTCGGACTGGCGTAGTTAGATTCATTAAACATACTAATCGGTGTGTTACATCAGTAACTATCATATATTTTTACTCAATTGAAAAAAAAATATATACAGGTCTGTAAACCAGCTGCGTTTATTGAGAATGTCTGCAGAAAATACGCTATTTCATTACACCCGGACATCAAGTTCAAGTTATAATTAAACGTGACAATTTTATGGGTAGACTCCGGAATATCCAAAGAGAACCACAGAGCAACGACGAGTAACTGTCATCTCACCAACGTCGGAAATCCTCACAAGCAGGGTTAGATTGTTCTAAAATATGCGTATCACCGACGTGCAGTACACCTTATTACACACCGTCATCGCGCTCCCATGTGGATAATCGGGGTAAATTAACTTGCCCAAGGACATAATGCGGGAGTTCGAATAGTGTACGTAGCTTTGGTGCAGCTCTAGGTTGGTTATATTTTCCCAAGTCTCGCAAATTTGGGTGGCTAATACAGAGTCGCATATCCTTTTACCATTTTTTTGATCGAGTAACAGCGCTTTTCAACTATTAAAATGAGGGGGATAAAAGTACTGTTGTTGATAAGGGGGGCTTGGCCTGTTATTATAGAATTGTAGTTTTTTCATTTATTTAACGACAGTTGGAGCAATCTGGAAAGAACTATCGTGCAGAGGCAAACAACTGTCAAAGTTCTACACAGGGTTATCATTGGTGGAAGGTAGTACGCCCTAGTTCACAACGTTATCGACCACCCCACCCCCACATAGGTAATTAGATAATATTAGCTCTTTCATACTTTCACTAAGATGGGTGGGTTATTCTTCAGTGAACAATCAAAAATAAATCATACGGGTTACTAATAGCGCGGGTGTGATTTTTCTATGACTAAACACAGTCCGTAGTGCTATCACCCAAATTTTTTCATTTTTAAACGCACTGGTCCACAATTAACTGTTAAACACTTAAGGGCTGTTTTGATAACCGACTATTTATTTATATTTATTTATTGGTGTTTAAGGTCTGCACAATAACTAATCATGACCACGACAGTTTTATGGGTGGGGAAAGCCGGAGAGAGCCACTGAGCAATGGCAAGCAACTGTCAAGATTCTACACAGGGTCTGCATTGGTTGAAGACAGGTGCTCCATCGACGTGCAGTACGCCTTAGTGCACAGCATCACCATGCCCCCACATGGTCAATAGGAATGAAGTGTCTTGCCCAAGGACACAACTGACAGACATTCCTGAATAAATCGACACGCGTATTTCTGTCAAACTAATCCACCATTTTGTTTTTTCGACAAGTGTCTTGTGGAATGAATTATTTAACAAAAATTATTAATATATTATATTAAATGAACATACGCTATTTATTAGGGGAAAAATCTCATAGTAAATACGGGTTAAGAGTGTGGTAAGTTATGAGAGGAGACTAATCGCGGTAATTTGATCACTTAAAATTGTGGGGAAGGCGTATTCGGGGGCCTGACATGTCCATTACATTTAGAGAACTGAACTGGGGTTCGAGATAATTTAGCTATTGTGAGGGCTGGGGGGAGGGGGGAGAGAGGTTTCCAAAAGTTTTTTAGTATTGGATGACCTGGGGGAGGGGAGTTCAGGAAAGTTTTAGGTACTGTGAGGGGATACAGGGGTGTGACGGTGAGGGTGTGGGATAATGGAGGTGTCTGATTGGTTAAAAAAAGTGTGTGCTTGTGACAAAGCAACCCTTTTTAAGATTATGGTGGGGCAGGGAGAGCGGTTTCCAAAAGTTTTTTAGTATTAGATGACCTGGAGGAGGGGAGTTCATGAAAGTTTTAGGTACTGTGAGGGGATACAGGGGTGTGACGGTGAGGGTGTGGGATAATGGAGGTGTCTGATTGGTTGAAAAAGTGTGTGTTTGTGACAAAGCAACTCTTTTTAAGATTATGGAGGCCCTGAAAAGGGCCGTTTTTTTCGCTTTCCATAGAAAGCTATTTTTTTTCCTCCCATCTCCGCCTCGGTGAAAAAATCCTTTTCCCAATCTTCGTTAACTGTTGGTGGCCCTACTAGTGCTTCCTCCTGCATGTGTACAGGAAGATCGAACCAGTGTTTGGGGCGATTTCTGTGCTGTATCTCCCCGAAAGGACGTCTGGCAGCCTCAACAAACGGGTAGTCTTTTAGTCTCTTTTCTTGTTCCTTCGTGGGGAGCGTCGCTGCCCACCACTTTTTTAATGCTAATGCAAATTCTTCGTTGGCTCGCTGCTTCTTGGTTCGCTCATAGCTGTTTAGGGAAGTTTAGTCGATGCTTGTCATCTTGGCTTTTCTGACACAGTTTCTAATGAGAGTGAGGTTCGAATCGTCAGACTTTATAGGGGAAAAAACAAACACACCCGCTTTTCAAAAAACGAAATGTTATTTGTTCATGTGGTCATCGGATTAAAAAATTACTTTATCGCGTGAGGCGTAAAATCAGAATACCTTGGTCTATGAGAGTTTTTCGACAGCCATAGAAACGAGAAGAATAAACTTGCATTATTAATATGTAAGAATCACGCCAAGTTATTAAATCCAACTAGACTTTATGATTCTGGAGAATCATGGCTTTTCCCGATTAGATTCCATGATTTTTATTGACCCCACAGTGTCTGATGAATTGTTTTTAACTGTATCACTAAAGTTCCTTCATTGATATTATGAGAAAGGTGAGTATAGTAGTCTCAAATGACTCGGTTTGGGTTTGATAAAAAAATGTTTAGGTAAAACCCATCATTAATGGTAGAATGGGTTAATATCAATATCAATGTTTACCTATCAGTTTTGCATCCGGTAAAAGAAGTTACGTTTCTCTGTGGCATTTCCATTTGATGTTGTTGGTGTCCAAAAACAGACTATTTCCTCAATTTTTTTACATTTAGCAGCCCATGAAGGGTTAACAAATGTCTACCAGAATAATTGATCCATGCAACTGGTCATATGACACCAAGACCTATCAACGGCCATTTTCTCTTGAAAACCCCACAAAATGTTTGTAGAAATCCAGGGAAAACGATTTTTTAAGCTTTTGATGGGTATCCCTGTTAACCTCCCCAACAGGGGTTAACGCTTGGCTTTTTGAATACCTTTATTACTTACAAAAATGGTCCTCTGTGAATTCCACTTCAAACAAAGGAGATTATGTTTATCTCTCGTGTATACATTAGGTGCTGTGCGTGTCTGAAAACAGTCCCATGTTAACAACATTACGATGCTTGGTAGTTTGTAGATGGTTAAAAAACGCTCACCGGAGTATTTTGTCCATGCAACTTGTAATGTCACATAAAAACCTACGAATAGTCAATTTGTCTTGAAACCCTACAAGTTACCATTAGGGAAATTCACAGAAAATGGGAATTTAAAGCTTTCAAGGGATATCTCTCTTTAGCCTTCTCAAAATGGGTTAAGACGTCGACTTTTGAATACCCTTACTACTTACAAAAATGTTTCCGTATAAATTGTACGCGCGATAAAAGAAGGCACTTTTCTTTGTGGTGTACCCTTTGGGTGCTGTTGGTGTGCAAAAATAGCCCATTTTATCGCAATTTTGACCTTCAGCAGCCCGGGGAGGGTTAACTAATGCTGACCGGAATATTTTGTTCATGCGACTTGTAATGTCACACTAAGACCTGCAAATAGCCGATTTTTCTTGAAAACCTACAAGATGTTGTTGGAGAAATCAACAGAAAATGGGTATTTTAAGATTTTAATGGGTATCTCTCTTTAACCAGCCCAAAATGGGTTAAGACGTCAAATTTTGAATACCCTTACCACTTTCAAAAATATTTTCCGATCAATTTTGCGTCCGATAAATGAAGGCCCCTTTCACTGTGGTATATCATTTGGGTGCTGTTGGTGTCTAAAAACAGCCCATTTTATCACAATTTTTACATTTAGCAGCTCGGGGAGAGTTAACTAATGCTGACCGGAATATTTTATCCATGCAACTTGTAATGTCACACCAAGACCTGAGAGTGACCAATTTTTCTTGAAAATCTACAAGACTCGTTTAGAGAAATCCACGGAAAACATGAAGTTTTGAGCTTTTTTTGGGGTATTGCTGTTTAACCAGCCCAAAACGGATTAACACTTGGTTTTCTGAACACCCTTATTACTTACAGAAATGATCCTCGGTGAATTCCACTTCCAATAAAGGAAGTTATGTTTACCTCTCGGGTATCGTTTTGGTGCTGTGGGGGTCTGAAACCGGCCCATTTCATCAAAATTTTGATGTTTGGCAGCCTGTGGAGGGTTACCATATGCATCGCCTAATATGTCGTGTGTATCAAAGGTTGTGTCATAGGGAGGTCTAGTAATTATGAATATTTAAAAAAAATCCTAAAGACGTGTTTCGAGAAAGTGCCGATAAACCCCAATTTTGGCAGTTTTTTGCCAATTCTGGCGAAATAAGGGTTAAATCGAAAATTCCGCTTTGGTACATTTTTAGATTTTTTGCCACTCTATGCGTGTGCCAAATTGTGTGAAAATCGGTTCGAAAATGGCTTCTGAATCGTACGGACAAAAATGTGTGGAAAAAAAAAAAAATAATAATCCGTAGAAAAACAATAGTCTTTTCCAGAGGGAAAAGCCTAATTACACCTATAAAAATAGCCACAATGGAGTCGTTCACAGTCTTCAGTTAAAAGCAAGACACATCTTGTCACGTGATGTCATCATTGATTTTTAAATACATGATAGCATGGCCAGTCTAACGATATTTATGACCGGTTGTTAAAGTGTGACAATAGATTTAATTGCTTCAACATCTGTCAATAGATGGCGTTTGAAAAGAAAAAATCAATTTAATTACACCCAGACACGTGATGTTTACCTTTGCAGGTCAGTCAGTCGATAGCATTCATATATATGTCCAGTACGTCAATATTAATTCATTTATTAATATACTAATTATTATAATCAACCCTAATTACACTCATTAATTACATTAATTACATTAATTATGCAACAGTCATTAATTACATTAATTATTAAAGTGATTAAAAAAAAATCATTAAGTAACATTAATTACCTTACGTAACATTTTAATTATGATGACGTCATCCACCCTGCTCCCCCCCCCCTGCTCCCCCACCCTGCTCCCCCAGAACCGGGTCGAAAACCACATTCGCAACTACTCATGCCTTTTCCCCCCTCCCGACATATGGGGCCCTAGACGTCCGCACAGTCTGCCCATTCCTAAATCCGACCCGACCGCTGGTCGAGGCGTCCCCGGCGCCCCTGCACTCTGATGAGACGGTACTCCAAACTTGGAAGTCCGTAAAATAATTTGGGCATTTCAAAATACAATTTTTTTTTTAGTTGGCGATTAACTTGTAAAACATTTGGGAATGCAGAGAAGTCAAACTATTGCGAACTTGGTGCCAGAGAAGTCGATCCAAACGAGAAATCGGCCTTGGAAACAATTTGGGGAGCGTGGTGGCTCAGTAGGTAGAGGTGCAGGCTGCAAGCCGAGAGGTCCTCGGTTCGAATCCCACCTGTGGCAATCGAGTTGTGTCCTTGGGCAAGACACTTCATCTCCATTGCCCGCGTGGGGGCACGATGACGCCGTGTACTAAGGCGTACTGCACGTCGATGGTACGCATGTCTTCAACCAATCTAACCCTGCCTGTGCTGCAGTATGGAGTTACGATGTTGGGGAGCTGGCAGCTGCTCGTCGTTGCTCGGTGGTTCTCTCCGGGTACTCCGGCTTCCTCCACCCGTAAATATAAAACTGTCATGGTCATGATTAGCCATTGTGCATAAATATGTGACCTTAAATATCAATAAATAAATAAATTGGAAACAATTTGGGAGAAGTCGGCTCCAAAAGCTGCAAGAGAATACAGTCCCACAGGCGAAATCGGCCCCCAAACTGTACAGGAATATTAAAAAAAACAAAAAAAAAAAAACACTAAAAGTTAACTGATTTTATTACGAACAGTAACATTCAACGATAATGGCATCATATTTATTTTAATAGACTATATATATACCTGGTATACCATATAATAAAATAATCTAAAATAATCTTCGACATGTTGCAAAATTGTTTATACAATTAAGAGGAGTTTACTCTATAACGTATATGCAATTAACAGGTCAAATTTGTGTTGAAGGTATGGTAAATGGTTTGGTGTTTGGAAATTATATTCAATTAACAGGGAAATACAATATATAAAGAGATATCCAATTAAGCGGGTTCCACTGTACAACCAAACAAATGCCTTTTGCCAGTCGTTTATGCTTATGTTGTCCGCATACTGAGCTATGTAATTCCTAAATATTCTTGAAATCCACAGGCAAAGATAGATGACCCGTACATATGTATTGTAACAAAAAATGCTCACTCAGTTTTATCATATGCCAATTTCATAAAAGCGAGTTAGAAACTCAGAATTATATTGGGTTATTTTAGAAAGAAAAAAGAAAAGAAAAAAACAAGCATTCATGTTCAAAAGTTTATTATGGTTTTTAACATCGTCGTTTACAGTCAGTTGAGCTTTTCACTGCGCGTTTTCTTTTTCTCTGACATGGCTTTTTTCCTCCGTTTTTTGACATCAACATCGTTGCACCCCGTTCAGTCGTCTGTATGGTCGCGCTCTTTACAGGTTTAACGTGCCTCAAAAATCGCCTGAATATGGCGTACGAACAGGTTCGAAAATAATTATTGAGGTACATACTATATTATTTGAGGTTCATCCTATATTATTTCAGGTTCATCCTATATTATTTGAGGTTCATCCTGTATTATTTCAGGTTCATCCTATATTATTTCAGGTTCATCCTAAAATAATATTTATGACCCTCTCGTACGCGATCAATAATTTGTCCGACCCTGGATGGACTATAATTATTGTTTCATGTTGAACCAGGTTCGACAAAAATATTTCAGGTTCATCCTATATTAATTTAGGATGAACCTAAAATAATTTGTTCGACCCTGGATCGACCATAATTATTGTTTCATGTTGACCCAGGTTCGACATCAATATTTGAGGTTCATCCTATATTAATTGAGGGTGAACCTGAAATAATTTGTCCGATCCTGGATGGACCATAATTATTGTTTCATGTTGAACCAGGTTCGACATAAATATTTCAGGTTCATCCTATATTAATTGAGGATGAACCTAAAATAATTTGTCCGACCCTGGATCGACCATAATTATTCAGGAATCGTTACAAACGCGAACAATGGGACATAACGGGGAGGGGGGGGGGGGGGGCAAGATAAACTTGATGCAGGCACACAGCTTCAGACAAAGAATCCCACTGAGAGATTGTTTTGTATGCGCTTCACACGATTTTCTTTTTCGACCCTTTGTAATCACGCAAAATAAATAAGATTTTTTCCCACGAAAATGTCAGATGGGCAGTGTTGATTGTTTACTGTACTGTTACAAACAAGTTGTGTTTTAATATTGAAATATGACTCGCTAACCAATAGTGTTGCGGACCGGACCGCAAACAAACGGTCCGGTACCGGTCCAGGGGTGGTCCGCGGTACGGTCCGATGAGGACCGGGCCGCCCCTGCTATACCGGTACACAGGCACGCTGGACAGGTCCGGGGCGGTCAGTAGTATGTCATGTTCCCCTACAGGTCCATTCTGGATGACCTCGGTGGATGACCTCGGAAGTGACGTCATGTCACGTGACCTAGTGGCGCCATGTTGTGTTGTCATGGTAACCCGCGTGAGCGGCCATGTTGTGACGTCATCCTCATAGTGATACGTGGTGTTAGTGCGCATGCGCAGCGCGTGTTGTTAGGGTGATACGTGTTTCCGTCGTCCATTTTGTATACTGGTAGCCGCCTCTTGGTTTCTATGGTAGCACGTGATTGCTATGTTACCAATGGCTTCTAACAAGACAGGGGTATGTTCGGAAGGTGTGTTCCTTTGTAGAAGAGTATTTTCTGGAACGACTTCCCTGGATGATTACCACAAACAACCCGACAATCCTTCCAAATCACCAAAATCCACCCGAAATCACCGAAATTGATTTTATTTCCCCAATTTATCGGCTTAGCACGTAGTGTTATAGTACTAAGGGGGCACCGGGGGATTGAACAGGAGTAATGTTCTGGCTTAGAATTCTCCCAGAATCCCTTTTTGGATCCCTATCCCATGACGTTTTTCCCATTAAAATATACGTTCCTTTGGTCATTACCCAGAATTCTCTGCTTCTATCTTTATATGTAATAGTTATCGTTTATCTGGCCATGTTCTTTTATTCTAGAGTATACTCCAGTAGTGTAGAAAAACCTATTAGTTGGAACAGTTTACCTTATTATTGCTATATTTAGCAATTCTGGTCTATTCTTGTTAGTTCTGACCCTATTCCAAGTACTCTTGTTGTTTCATTTATATAACTAACCAATCAGATTGCTTGATTTCCCATAATCTGTATGCAGGGTTATCTCCCTTGTGTATAACAAAATCCTATATCCAATGGCACCCCAATTTTAGCACCCCTTTTTTGAAAACACCTGTGGCTATGGAATCCCTTTTTTGTCATATGTGCTTATGTGAAAAGGCACAACGTGACACAATATGTCCTATCACATAGGCACATGCTTTATGTACCGATATGTGCTTATGTGACAAGGCACAATGTGACACAAAATGCCCTATCACATAGGCACATACGGGTATTTGAGGATACCTATGGCCTGGTATTGTATTATTTGAGGATACCTATCGAGGATACCTACTGGAGTATCCCTTTTTGTCAAATGTGCTTATGTGAAAAGTCACAATGTGACACAATATGCCCTATCACATAGACACATACGGGTATTTGAGGATACCTATGGCCTGGTATTGTATTATTTGAGGATACCTATTGAAGATACCTATCGAGGATACCTTTATAGGATACTTATCTGAGGATACTATATAGACTGTACATATCCCTATAGGTCTCTTGGTGGCCCTTAGTACTATTAATCCACCTGATGCATTATGTTGTCCTATGACTGGTATAGGTAGTATGCAATGCTAGGCATAGGGGTACTGCCTGGTAGTTTACTACGGTGCTATAGTATGGCGGTATATACACCTATAGGCCCCTGTTAGTGCTTGGTACTATTAACCAACCGATTGCTTTGTTTTATTATATGGCTGGTATATGTAGTACGTTATGGTAGACCTAGTGATTTTGTGGGGGTGGTGGTAATGCTTGGTAGTTTAGAACGGTAGTATAGCATAGGCTGTACATATCCCTGTAGGTCTCTTGCTGGCCCTTGGTACTACTGATCCACCAGATGCTTCATATTATTGGACGGTATTCTGGGGTGGGGTCAATGCCTGGTAATACAGAATGGCAGCAGAGTATGCTTGGTATATTCCCCTATAGATCCCATCCTAACCGTTGATAGTATTAACCTACCAAATGCTTCGTATCATCCTGTTACTGGTAAGGTGGCACGTAATACCAGTAGTTCCTACCTTATTCCGAGTACTCTTGTTGTTTCATTTATCTAGATCATTTATATAAATTATAATTAACCAATTAGATTGCTTGATTTCCCATAATCTGTATGCAGGGTTATCTCCCTTCTGTATAATAAAAACCTATATCAATGGCAATTTCCCCGGCACCCCAATTTCGGCACCCCTTTTTTGAAAAAACATATGACTTTCGGCACCCCTTTTTCTGAAATGAGGATAAGAGTCGTATTAAAAATCCCGCAATGAGGGATTTTTAATACGACTCTTATCCTCATTTCAGAAAAAAGGGGTGCCAAAGGCCATATGTTTTTCAAAAAAGGGGTGCCAAAATTGGGGTGCCTTCTGGAGAATCCCATTTTTCTGAAATCCCTCAATGAGGTCTAATTTACTCATTTCAGAAAAAAGGGATTCTCCAGAAGGCACCCCAATTTTGGCACCCCGTTTTTGAAAAACATATGGCCTTCGGCACCCCTTTTTTCTGAAATGAGGATACTAGTCGTATCAAAAATCCTTCAATGAGGTCTAATTTACTACGACTCTTATCCTCATTTCAGAAAAAAGGGATTCTCCAGAAGGCACCCCGATTTTGGCACCCCTTTTTTGAAAAACATATGGCCTTCGGCACCCCTTTTTTATAAAATGAGGATAAGAGTCATATTAAAAATCCCTCATTGAGGGATTTTTAATACGACTCTTATCCTCATTTCAGAAAAAAGGGGTGCCGAAGGTCATATGTTTTTTAAAAAAAGGGGTGCCGAAATTGGGGTGCCGGGGAAATTGCCATTGATATAGGTTTTTATTATACAGAAGGGAGATAACCCTGCATACAGATTATGGGAAATCAAGCAATCTAATTGGTTAATTATAATTTATATAAATGATCTAGATAAATGAAACAACAAGAATACTCGGAATAAGGTAGGAACTACTGGTATTACGTACCACCTTACCAGTAACAGGATGATACAAAGCATTTGGTAGGTTAATACTATCAACGGTTAGGATGGGATCTATAGGGGAATATACCAAGCATACTCTGCTGCCATTCTGTATTACCAGGTGGATCAGTAGTACCAAGGGCCAGCAAGAGACCTACAGGGATATGTACAGCCTATGCTATACTACCGTTCTAAACTACCAAGCATTACCACCACCCCACAAAATCACTAGGTCTACCATAACGTACTACATATACCAGCCATATAATAAAACAAAGCAATCGATTGGTTAATACTACCAAGCACTAACAGGGGCCTATAGGTATATATACCGCCATACTATAGCACCGTTGTAAACTACCAGGCAGTACCCCTATGCCTAGCATTGCATACTACCTATACCAGTCATAGGACAACATAATGCATCAGGTGGATTAATAGTACTAAGGACCAGCAAGAGACCTATAGGGATATGTACAGCCTATATTGTATCCTCAGATAAGTATCCTATAAAGGTATCCTCGATAGGTATCCTCAATAGGTATCCTCAAATAATACAATGCCAGGCCATAGGTATCCTCAAATACCCGTATGTGTCTATGTGATAGGGCATATTGTGTCACATTGTGACTTTTCACATAAGCACATATGACAAAAAGGGATTCTCCAGTAGGTATCCTCGATAGGTATCCTCAAATAATACAATACCAGGCCATAGGTATCCTCAAATACCCGTATGTGCCTATGTGATAGGGCATTTTGTGTCACATTGTGCCTTGTCACATAAGCACATATCGGCACATAAAGCATGTGCCTATGTGATAGGGCATATTGTGTCACATTGTGCCTTTTCACATAAGCACATATGACAAAAAAGGGATTCCATAGCCACAGGTGTTTTCAAAAAAGGGGTGCTAAAATTGGGGTGCCATTGGATACAGGATTTTGTTATACACAAGGGAGATAACCCTGCATACAGATTATGGGAAATCAAGCAATCTGATTGGTTAGTTATATAAATGAAACAACAAGAGTACTTGGAATAGGGTCAGAACTAACAAGAATAGACCAGAATTGCTAAATATAGCAATAATAAGGTAAACTGTTCCAACTAATAGGCTCTTCTACACTACTGGAGTATACTCTAGAATAAAAGAACATGGCCAGATAAACGATAACTATTACATATATAGATAGAAGCAGAGAATTCTGGGTAATGACCAAAGGAACGTATCTTTTAATGGGAAAAACGTCATGGGATAGGGATCCAAAAAGGGATTCTGGGAGAATTCTAAGCCAGAACATTACTCCTGTTCAATCGAACGCACCGCGGTACCCCCTTAGTACTATAACACTACGTGCTAAGCCGATAAATTGGGGAAATAAAATCAATTTCGGTGATTTCGGGTGGATTTTGGTGATTTGGAAGGATTGTCGGGTTGTTTGTGGTAATCATCCAGGGAAGTCGTTCCAGAAAATACTCTTCTACAAAGGAACACACCTTCCGAACATACCCCTGTCTTGTTAGAAGCCATTGGTAACATAGCAATCACGTGCTACCATAGAAACCAAGATGGCGGCCTCCAGTATACAAAATGGACGACGGAAACACGTATCACCCTAACAACACGCGCTGCGCATGCGCACTAACACCACGTATCACTATGAGGATGACGTCACAAAATGGCCGCTCACGCGGGTTACCATGACAACACAACATGGCGCCACTAGGTCACGTGACATGACGTCACTTCTGAGGTCATCCACCGAGGTCATCCAGAATGGACCTGTAGGGGAACATGACATACTACTGCGGTCCAAGGGACCGGTCCAGGGAGACGCAAAGGGAAGTTTTGCACTCTCCTAATTGATACACAAACTGATAATTTCATCTTGATAGACGGTGAATACAATGAAGTCGAGTAAGTTTGAAGTAACTGTCAACTATATTGAGCCAATCTGTCACCAATCAACCACCTGCATCCCGTGATTCCTGTCACGGGTGTCGGGTGAAGGAATCAGCGATGAGCGGTTCTACAAAAAGTTCCCAAAATAGCGAACGCTCAAATTCAGTAACAAGAAGCTGTCATTCAATTCCTTTGTCGGCAAAGAATTTCAATGTGTATTGTGTATCTATTTCTATAAACCCCGATCTGGATTATGTGCACATGGAAACTATTTAGTTGGTAGTAACTTGGTCCCTGTATTTCAACTGGTAGGTTTGGTGTGGTGACCCTATTAAATTGGACCATGGGCGCAGATCATGGGGGGGGGGGGGGGACGAGGGGGCGTGTGCCCCACACAGTTTTTCGGGGGGGGGGGGGGGCATTACATGTTATGTCCCCCGCGCTCCTCCCACATATATAGGTCCGATACCAGCTGATATTGTTCGAGCAATGCTGCAATAGGCGAAAATCGCGTATTTTCAGCTTGCTTTTTCAAAATTTCCTCCCGCAGGGCCAAACCATGCTTGGTCCTGCGCGTTGTGTGTCCGAGCAATGCTACAATAGGCGGAAATCGTCTATATTCAGCTTACATTTTCAAATTTTCCGCCCGCAGGACCAAAACATGGTTGGCCCTGCACATTGTGTAGCCCCCCCCCCCCCCCCCACACACACACACATACATACTCCGAAGAGAGATACCTGTGACCCTGAATTGCACCGCCTTGGACCGGTCCATCTAGAAAAAAATGGACCGCCTGCCCGAATATCGGACCGCTATTTCTTGGACCGGACCGGACCGGACCGGAACACCATTGGCGGTCCGGTACGGTTCGCATCACTGCTAACCAACATACCGAGAAAAGGTCTCGTGAAGTTAAAAAATTTAATGGAGCAGTTCAAAAAAGTGCCTCTGTGGGGTAGGGTGGGGAAGGGCAAAATGATGGATTTCGTATGTATGTTTGTCTGTGTGTCTGCTGTAGAAATAAATATGGGGGCCATCCATAGTGCCCAAAATTGGCCTACTTTATGGCGGAGGTCATTGTCAGGTTTAAAAAAGTGCAGGGGTGGGATTGGAGAGGGGCACCAAAAGCGATGACCAATTTGTTTTTTTACTGATATAGGTCCTCAAAGGGGTCTACTAGTGGTGACTTCTTATCAGGAATCTTGAAGGTTTCAAAAAATTGCCGGTGGTGGTGTTGGGGAGGGGCAAAACTTGTGGATTTTGTGTGTATGTCTGTATGACCACTATAAAAAGGCATACGGAGCCACCCACAGTGCACAAGCTGGTTCTGCTATAGGGTATTTTTTCTACACCGGGAGTCATGCATTGAAAAAGTCAGGATTGAAAAAGTGCCGGGGTTGGGAGAGTCACCCCATGTCATGACAATTTTTCTTTTCACCTCTATAGATCTTCAAAGGGGTCTACCTGAGGTAACTTTTTACCGGGAATATTATGGTTCGGTTAAGGCCGCAGGCCTGCCCAAGTTACTCTTTTGAAGTCAGGGCTGTGGTTTTATGAACTGTTTTTTCTTAGAAATTTACCGTACAACATCGGGTAACCCTGCTAGTATTTGTTAAAACCTGTTTTCACTCATCATTTTCACACAGGTAACAATGTTGGGAAGTAGTTTAGTATGCCAGAATGCTCGAAATGCACCCCCACCCCCTCTTCCCCCCCACAGAATTTCAAATTGCTCTGCGGCTCCTGGGTCACAATGCGCAGGGCCAACCATGTTTTGGTCCTGCGGGCGGAATATTTGAAAATGTAAGCTGAAAATACACGATTTCCGCCTATTGCAGCATTGTTCGGACACACAACGCGCAGGGCCAAGCATGGTTTGGCCCTGCGGGAGGAAATTTTGAAAAAGCAAGCTGAAAATACGCGATTTTCGCCTATTGCAGCATTGCTCGAACAATATCAGCTGCTATCGGACCTATATATGTGGGAGGAGCGCGGGGGACATAACATGTAATGCCCCTCCGAAAAACTTTGTGGGGCACACGCACCCTCGTCCCCCCCCCCCCCCCCCCCATGATCTGCGAACATGGTCCAAGTTAATAGGGTCACCACACCAAACCTACCAGATGAGATAAGGGACCAAGTTACTACCAACTAAATAGTTTCCATGTGCACATGATCCAGATCGGGGTTTATAGAAATAGATACACAATACACATTGAAATTCTTTGCCGACAAAGGAATTGAATGACAGCTTCTTGTCACCGAATAGGGAGCGCTTTGGCTCAGTAGGTAGAGGTGCAGGCTGCAAGCCGAGAGGTCCTCGGTTCGAATCCCACCTGTGGCAACCGCGTTGTGTCCTTGGGCAAGACACTTCATCCCCATTGCCCGTGTGGGGGCACAATGACGCCGTGTACTAAGGCGTACTGCACGTCGATGACCAGTACGCATGTCTTCAACCAATCTAACCATGCCTGTTCCGCAGTGCGGAGTTACGATGTTGGGGAGCTGGCAGCTGCTCGTCGTTGCTCGGTGGTTCTCTCCGGGTACTCCGGCTTCCTCCACCCGTCAAACTGTCACGGTCATGATTAGCCATTGTGCATAAATATGTGACCTTAAACATCAATAAATAAATAAATAAAATTGTCACCGAATCTGTGCGTTCGCTATTTTGGGAACTTTTTTGTAGAACCGCTCAGCTGATACCTTCACCCGACACCCGTGGCAGGAATCACAGGATGCAGGTGGTTGATTGGTGACAGACTGACTCAGTATAGTTGACAGTTACTTCAAACTTACTCGACTTCAATGTATTCACCGTCTATCAAGATGAAATTATCAGTTTGTGTATCAATTGGGAGAGTGCAAAACTTCCCTTTGCGTCTCCCTGGACCGGTCCCTTGGACCGCCCCGGATCGGTCCAGCGTGCCTGTGTACCGGTACAGCAGGGTCGGCCCGGTCCTCATCGGACCGTACCGCGCACCACGCCTGGACCGGTACGGGACCGTTTGTTTGAGGCCCGGTCCGTAACACTATTGGTTAGCGAGTCATATTTCAATATTAAAACACAACTTGTTTGTAACAGTACAGTAAACAATCAACAATGCCCATTTGACATTTTCATGGAAAAAAAAATCTTATTTATTTTGCGCGATTACAAAGGGTCGAAAAAAAAATGGTGTGAAGCGCATACAAAACAGTCTCTCAGCGGGATTCTTTGTCTGAAGCTGTGTGCCTGCATCAAGTTTATCTTGCTTTTTTCCCCCAGTTATGTCCAATTGTTCAGAAAGCACGCACACATCGCGTTTGTATCGACTCAACTGATTGGCTCGTGGAGCGTATTGCATCGTGGGATTTTAGCATCATCCTGAATAATTATGGTCGATCCAGGGTCGGACAAATTATTTTAGGTTCATCCTCAATTAATATAGGATGAACCTGAAATATTTATGTCGAACCTGGTTCAACATGAAGCAATAATTATGGTCCATCCAGGGTCGGACAAATTATTTCAGGTTCATCCTCAATTAATATAGGATGAACCTGAAATATTGATGTCGAATCTGGTTCAACATGAAACAATAATTATGGTCCATCTAGGGTCGGACAAATTATTTCAGGTTCATCCTCAATTAATATAGGATGAACCTGAAATATTGATGTCGAACCTGGTTCAACATGAAACAATAATTATGGTCCATCCAGGGTCGGACAAATTATTTCAGGTTCATCCTCAATTAATATAGGATGAACCTGAAATATTTATGTCGAACCTGGTTCAACATGAAACAATAATTATAGTCCATCCAGGGTCGTACGAGAGGGTCATAAATATTATTTTAGGATGAACCTGAAATAATATTGGACGAACCTGAAATAATATAGGATGAACCTCAAATAATATAGGATGAGCCTCAAATAATATAGTATGTACCTCAATAATTATTTTCGAACCTGTTCGTACGCCATATTATGACACAATTTGGATTTGCAACAGTACGTGACGTCATTTGAAACAACACATGATCTCTGCACGACTATGACGTTCAAGGACCCTGACGACACTGAACAAACTGGTTGAACTGTCATCGACAGACCGAAAATTTGAAGTCGTCTTGAAGGTAAATTAACTTTCGGTAAGGTCTGATGTCGTATTCCCACACATGAGTTATGAGCGTGACACACCCAATGCCCAAAGAACCTGGAAAATACAAATGCCGAGTACCGGTGACTGTGTATCAGTCTGCCAAAAATGCAGCGAGATCAGAAAATTAATTTACAGTCATTTTACCGATATCGAACCACTTTCAGACCATATCCGATTTCGTTTTGAAAATGTTCTCCACCAATAACTTTTCTATGCTGTTTCATTTTAGAAAAGTATCCCAAATCATGTGATAAAAAATTGAAATTATTCTGAATGTTATATTTTATGGATAAGGAAATCGTTGGACCTACCCATTTTACCATTTTCGAGCCAATTTATGATAATCGAATCACCACAAATCTTTTCGTAAATTTAACTTAATTGCTGGAATTTTTTGTTTTAAATGCCATAGTTTGAAACACGGTTATGTTCTTTCACATACTGAGTGAAATCGTTGGCCAGTTTTCTCTTCCGTGCGTTGGATAACATGGATTTCAACTTGGGGGGGGGGGGGGGAGGGGTGTTTTAAAACGAAATTAGGCGACAACAATGAGCGTTACTGACGTTCCAAGGACTAAATATTCGTGTAACCAGTACTAACCACTGGGAACGGATTAGCACATTAAATATTTCGTTTCTGGTGCAACAGGAGACACATCTGCTTGCTTATTCTGAATATTTTGTGTCGATGAGCCCCGGTGACCCGTGTGGGGGCGGGGGGGGGGGGGGCAGGTGTATCCTCAACTTTCATCCATGATTATCTAGTTGAAATAATAAGTAACAAGTAAATAAACATTTACAAATACCGTTCACACTTTAGCTATGAAGAAATATATCTAATACTGTAATACTGCTACAAATTCCTGGAGAATGCCACAAGGCATTCTGCAGGAATTTGGACCAATATAGGCATTCTGTTAATCAATAAAAGGCTCTTCCAAGTCGAATAGGCTTCTACGACCTGCTGGTCCAACTTGGCAATGGGAACATTTGCATGGGTTGCGCTAGGAAGGATGAATTTGGTTTACCCATGCATAGACATGGTGCGTGTAAAAGAAAATTTGGGCCTCTGATCAGCTTGACATGCCTTCCAGGGGCGTAGGAAGCGTATTGGACTTGGGAGGGCATTAGCACATACCAATACAGCTGGAATTCACCACAATAGTGGTTTTTCCCTCCAATACTACATACGTTATACGTGGTTAAAACCCACAACTTTGTTCATAAATATTATATTATTACAATTATAATAATAATCTTTTATGAACAAAATATTTTGCATGAAATCTATCCTTAGTACATATTTATTCATATTACCCATACATATACCCATGGAGGAAAGTTGGAGGGGCACGTGTGCCCCCCACCCCCCTCCCCTGGTCCCTAGCTCCTGATGCCTTCTATCTCTGAACACCTGTATACACAGGGTGGTGGTATCAACGAGCCACGCATATGTTGAGGCATGCTTCAAACTCCACATATGGTGACAAATCAACCAATATTTTTCTAGATTGTGATAGCAAAGGGATGAGTAATTTAAAATTCGAAATCTGCTGCTGCGTGGTAGCAGATTTCAAATTTTAATTAGCTCACCCCTTTTCACATCTTAGGAACTTTCCATAACAGTAATTTTGTATGTGGATGGAATAAACCCCTCAAAATCTCCAGGAGTGAAACTGTTAACTCTTTACACCTATATCACTCCACCCCACCCTATCCAACCACCCCAGTCAGTGGCCCCACCCATCCTTCTGTAGGCTCACTTTCTGATTTCTTGTTCCATGTAAATAATTTTCCCCAAGTTTCATTGTTTCTCAAGTTTATTGTCAAATTATGTCATGGCTGCTGCTAAGCAGCCATGGCATAATTTGAAGTGAACTCACAAGAAATGTAGATGTGCCATAATTACTGGTACTTGACTTCAAGCAAACTTTTGTTCCCCTCACTGTTTTCACCTCCAGCACTTTCAGCAATCCCTGATCATGAATCACAAGACTGATGATTCTTTCCCAACACAGGGGAGATGATCCTGCATAAAAAGTGAGAATTATCGACATCAGAGTGCAGTGAAACATTTTAATGTAATTATGTCTCCTTGATGCCTCACTTAACTCCTTGGAGCCTCAGCTAAGGCGAGGGGCGGGGGGGTGGGGGGGGGGGGGGGGGGCACTACAAGTACATTTTTGAAATCCTAAAGCTCAAAATTATCTATACAGCTGTAGACTGGTTGGCATTGGTTTCTACATCATTGCTGGCTGCCCTGAACAGGCAGGCACCAAAGATGTAGAACCATTGCCAACTCATCTACAGCAGTGTGAACAAATAAAATGATGCAGTAAATTGAATTTAGGGGAAAGATGCCCTAAAAGGCCCCCCCCCCCCCCTGCCCCGCTGATGGAATCCCTGGGTCAGGGAGACATATTATTTAATTTTTGTACCATGGCCGGTCTCCCATAACTCTCTCTCTCTCTCTCTCTCTCTCTCTTTCCTCTGTGGAAGGGGGGGGGGGGGGGGCAAAATTGCAGGAAACAATGTTATTCCTCCAGACACCACCCAAAAAGAAAAAAATGACAAAAAGTCCCCACAAACTGCTTCCACCACCCTAACGGCAGTGATCTGGATGACTTAAGAGCATCCCAGTCTGGCGTGTGTGTGTGTGGGGGGGGGGGGGGGGGGGGGGGTGGAGGGTATGTGTGTGTGATGCCCAGGTCACGCTACCACTAATTTTAAATGTCACCATATAATATTGACCAAGATAACTGGCGTTTTGGCTATGACCTCCCCAACTCTTCCCTTGATCACAAGTGGAGAGGTGGTGGCACAGGTAATAGCAGGGTAACTTGATCATATTCAAAAAAGTTTGGGGTTGTGCGGCCTGGGAATCACTCAAATCCCCACCCTATCCTCTCACTCCACCATTTACACAATTATTCTTCACCTTATGGAATTCTGCCATTCCAACCCCCACCCCACCCCACCCCAAGTAATTTGTCAGTTTGACAGAGATGTTGCAAACACTGACACAACATACTCCACAGACAGAGTCCACCCAAATACAGTTCATGTCTCTTTGATTTACGCAGTTGTTCTAGTTGACCGAGAAAAGTTCGGAAAAAAACAATCAGTCTCGAGTTATTTCTTATTGGTCAAGTGTGGATTTTGCCGATTCGAAATAGGTAAAAATACACGCAAGCAAAACTAAATTCATCGTGAAAAATAGAATGCAGATAAATATGTACTTTTCCTCCTGCTAAAAGGTGAATGAAATGGCGATGCTTTCGGCCGAAAAGTAAGTCTCGGTCCGATGGAATGACCCTGTCGTCGAAGAGTGAAAAAAATAGAACGGGGAATTCCCATACACGAAATTTGGAAACTAGACAGGGTGCTAATGATTTCCAACTAAATAACATAATATGCAGATGCCAGATAACACTGTAACTTTATCATTTAAAGAGTAAAATATTAATGAAACTTTTGGTTACTTTGTGTTACCTTTCGATTTTTGCGACGTGATTAAAGTTGAAGTGCCCCGCATTTGGTAAAGATTCGATATCGGTAAAATGACTGTACGTGGTATTCGACACAGGGACACGTGCCCCCACCCCCCACACTTTTTTTCACCAATTATGGGTACCCTAACAGGACATATTCTGACATAACGTACACAACCCCTATGGCCATATTGACTGTGGAAGATAGTAAAAAAGTTCTATCAAAATTAGCAACATAATACTATCGGTGTCACTGTCAATTTTATATATTGAGAGATTACACATCGCAAGTTCGCAACTAGCCATAATACAGGGGCGGATCCAGGATTTTATAAGGGGGGTGCTATTGTTGGTGGGCAAGCGCCGAAGGCGCGCAGCGTGACGGCGCTGTGCGCCGTCCTTGCGAGCGCCGAAGGCGCGAAGCAATTAGCGGGGGGTCTGGGGGGTCCTCCCCCAGAAAAAAATTTGAATTAGGAACCCATCAGATGCTATCTGAGACGTATCCTGGTCATATATTTGTCTTTTCTCTTAAACCTATTTTCTGCCGATTTGGCTTGAAATTTGGTAAAAACAATCATGGTACTGACACTGCCCAATGAAAAACAAAATAATCATTCGAAATTGTTACCTACCCAGAAACAAATATAATCACCCCTGGATTTTGCATCGAATTGACTGAAATGCGGGGATTGCCTGGAAGAAACATAATAATTTTCACCATGACATATCTGTTGTACGCAGGGGCGACAGAAGTTCCAAGAAGTATGAGTGTGTGTAGGTGGGTGAATGTGTGGATGGATGGGTGCCACTGAGTGAGTGGCCGAGGGGGAGGGGGTCACATTTTTTCTGGTCAACTTTGAGATGCATATACTATTTAAATGTTAAACACCCCAAAGGCAGATTTAGGACGGGGGCGCACATGGCGTGCGCCCCTCTATTTTCTCAGAAATCATTTCTGAGAAAGTAGAGAGGCGCACGCCGCGTGCGTCCCCGTCTATTAATCAGATATAAAAAGTATATGTCGTTGAAAATTATTTTGTTAGAATTGACTGGAGCGTGCCAAAGGCAAAGGCACGCCCCAGTCAATTCTAATAAAATAATTAAAGCCAGTGCGTACTATAAATTAATAGCATGTGCACACTTGCATCACAACAGTTTGTGACCATATAAATATAGAGGGGCGACGTCCCTCTATTTCAAAATCCTGGATCCGCTTCTGAAACACCCAAGTCCTGTCTCAGTTTGTGCGCTTCTACCGTGCTATGTGAACGCACAAACTTGTACACTGCGTAAATACATTGTCCCATCAACTGATCTTAACTGGTAAATAGCTTAATTATTTTATTCATGTTATCGAAGAAATAAGTCTGGATACAAGATGTCCTGTTGCTCTGTAACATTAAATTGTTTCAGTTTACTAGAGAATGCCTGTAGGCATTATCCAGCAAGTTCAACTGCTCTGTAACATTAAATTGTTTCAGTTTACTAGAGAATGCCTGTAGGCATTAACCAGCAAGTTCAACTGTTGCGACAATTTAATATTTAACAAAGAGCATTTAACATTGGTGAATCATTCACCAATGTTAAATGCTCTTTGTTAAATATTAAATTGTCCCATTCAATCATCTGTCATAGTGTAAAAATTCTGCTGAAGGCGAACGTCACTATAGCATCACTGATTCAGCTGAACAAAGATATATTTACGAACAGAGCTGATATACGTGGAAACTTTGTCCATAAGACCGTAAATATGTGGATGACATTGGAATCAGCTCGTCAACTGATTCAAATGCCATCCGTATTTGTATGGATATTGGCATATTTTAAATTTTTTTTTTAAGAAATTCACAATTTTGGGAAAAGCTGTGATTGGTAACTGGTTAAATTCCAGGCACGTTCTTATAACAATTACATTTTATTGAAATTAAATCTTCAAGATTATTGGAGGCTGGATCGGAAATACAGTAATCGCGTATGCTTATTACAGTAACACTCGTGATTGGGATGAAGTTCTCACTCTTTCAGAATGTCTGCAAATTCAAGTTTTCTTGGATGACTGTGAGTAGTGAGTAGGCGCGTCTGGGGGCGGGGGGGGGGGGGGGGGGGGGTGCTCGAGCACCCCCCCCTGGATCCGCCCCTGTTAATAAGCACAGACTACATGTATAGTAATAGTAAAACCAGCCCAAACTTGGACCCAAAGTCCGTAATGTAATTTTTTGGTTTGGTACGTCTTTTGGACGCACCAAACCAAAAATTACATTACGGGCTTTGAGTCCCAGTTTGCACTATGGTAAAACGTGCGCATGATGTGTACACCCCTGCAGTTACCCAGACAAAAATGTGCCCCCCCCCCCCCCAACTTTTTTGGAGCTTCCGCCGCCCCTGCGGTCACACATAGAATCCACTGCGGGAAATACAAAAGAGTTCTACTCTATACTCTTATCACTCACAGTGGTTCTAGACTGACCTTAAACCGAAAGGTGACCAGCTGTAACTGCTGTGTGTACTTGGGGAAGACTCTTAACCCCGATTGTCCACGTATACGGACACAGTGGCGCTGGGTACTGAGGCACACTGCACACTGGTTGTACATTTGCCTTCAACCGCTGGTAACTCAGCTCGTGAAGAAGTTGGAGAGTATGACAGTTGCTCGTCGCTGCGCGATGGTTCTTCCAGCTTTCTCCAACATTAAACTCTCCTGGCGCTGTGGAAAGTGTCATTAACCCCACATAAACAAACTCTTATAACGCAAGTGATCTTAGCCACCCCGATCACTCATGTTTCGGGAATCGAATGCGTACCACAAACACCCCATTCACCAACACAGCAATTTACAAAATAGACCTCTGGACATGTTTCAAACCTCCCGATTAGATCTACGTCGCACGAATCGCATTCTAAAATTTGAGAACGATCTTACCACTCATGGGCATGAACTACGGACGATATCACACAAGTATCCCCTTCGTTGAAATGGTAGCCGTTCACGGAAAAGGGGCTTTTTTAAGTCCTGGAAACGTGCGCTGAAAGACCTGCCAACACCATTTCTCAGGGGAAGATGTCAGACCTCATCTGCATGTAAAAAGCTTGAACAAAATATACAACACATTTACAAAAAAAAAAAAAACCCATGGAGCAAAATGAACTGTCGTGAGTGACGACTCGCAAAAAACTGATTAATTCAGATCGCTTTCCCCAGTGGCGTAGATAAAGGGAGGGGCATGGAGGCCCCCCACCAGAAGTTTTGTCGGAAAGTTTTTGGGACCATTTTTAGGCGAATTTATGCATAATAACATTAAAATGCTGGCTTTGGGGATAAAAACATGCCATTTTGGGTAAATTTTGGGTAAAAAAGACCAATTTTCAGTACATTTGCAGTAAACAACAGATTTTTTCTGTTTGTTTGGGTTTTTGTTGTTGTTACACTGTCGGAAAATTTTCGGTCTGTCGGAAAATTTTGGGCTTGCCCCTCCGCCAGCGAAAAGCTATCTACGCCACTGGCTTTCCCTTGACTGAACACAACAAAATAACCAAGTGACCGCCACTTTAACCCTTCTCGATTTTAATTTTGATATACTGACAAGACAATGGTTTCTTGCTATAATACGAACCTCAAGAAACCAAGCTAGAAAATAAGCAGACTGACATCTGCAAAATGAGGTCCCCAGAGGGTAAATTTAGTGATGCTACCCTGCACAGCAGGGTAGCATCACTAAATGTACCCTCTGTGAACCTCAATCTGCACCAGAGTCTCTCTCATAACTAAACAGAAAGAGGTTCCCAGAGGATAAATTGGCCTCCTGTATGGTATAGCATCATCAAATGCAAATGTCAGACTGCTTATTTTCAGGCTTGCAAGAAACTCGAATTTTTAGGGGTCTTCAGAAATACCATCGAACCATTCTCCTGTACTGATCTAACGAAATACAAATTGACCAATAATAAACACTACAAGCGGGGGGGGGGGGGGGGGGGGGGGGGGGGGGGTCTTAAAAAAAATTGCTGTACACGATGGTGGCTGACAATGTCTGGGTGGGTAGGTGGTCAAACGGCTCAGAAACACATTTTTTCCGTCCCCTTGCAAATTTTTTCCTTGTGCCATTTTATGCCAAACACTTTAAAATGATTTAGACTTATAAACACACATTACAGCTCTATTAGGGGGTTGTATTGATGGGTATGTTGAGCTAGCTGACCCATCTGGGCCCATGATGTTTTGATCCAGCAGTCTGTTCGGCCTTGAATGTCCTGATTACTATAATTGCATATCCTATCTGTGTATTTAAACATTTCTTATAATCACAGATAATCAAAGGTCTTTTAGGTTTCTCGTGGCTCTTAAGAAATGAAGACTTTAAGTATATGTAAATTATTTTTAACATACATCAAGAATTAAAATGCAAGTAACAGTAAAACAAATGGTTCATATAACAATTGCACCACCGGTGTTAAAATGAAAAAATAAAATTAACAAAAAATTAAAACAAAGCTCTCATGTCCCATTTGGATAAAATAGTCACAACTTAAAGGCCTACGCAGGTTCATGTGTCAAAAAGTGGGTTCTATAAAACCAATGGCATGACATTCACTGTGTCAAAATACCTCTGAAAAATCTCGGGGTCAGATAGGATATCGTCGCCTGAGTGCTAGAATGTTCTATGTCCCTGAGGGAACATAGAACATTCTAGCACTCAGACGACGATATGCCCAGAAATGCTGGAAAATTTTTACCACATGATTATATTTTAGCCTCAAATAGTTATTTGTTGCCACACGAAAAACTAACTGAGGTTATTTATGTGGTAAACAGGCGTTGCTTTATGTCACTTCAGCAACTTGGCTATACCATGACATGCCAGTTTTAACGCCGCAGCAAAGACCTAGGATGTGGTTAGTTTACTCTTAAAATCAGGAATAATGCCTAATAATACAGGATATTACCAGCTAAATACATCACAATTTATGTATTATATTACCACATACATGTATTGACAATGGTAGAAAAGTCCAGAAAAGTGCTAAAAAATTGATATAACATAACATAACGTAGCATTTATTAGCATAAAACATCCTCTACAGTATGCGAGAATCTACAAGTAACAAGAACAAAAGTAGTACTCAAAACATTACAATTTCATCCACAAATTTTCCATTGTCAAAGTACTATATTTTTATTAATTTGATACGCGAAAGAACGTGGAGTAGTGGACTAGAATTTCTCATACACATCACGAAACATATCATAAACGTCTGGCGAAAATATCCCGGATCAAGCTGCAGATTTTTTGGCATAAACTGTGAGTTCTATTTTCAAATATTAATTTGAATTTCTCAAATTTACTCAGATTATTAAAATCGTCGATCTCACTGTTGATCAGAATGATTAGTTTTGCTCGAAGCTCTGAATGATATGTACATTCCATTAGAAAATGGAATTCGTTTTCTATTTTCCCAGAGTTAGCTTCACAGTGAGTACATATCCTGTCGATAACAGGCTTCGGCGGTTGATAATGTCGCCCTTTCTCAATAGCTAACTTACGATTGTTGATACGAAGCTTAGTGAAAATTTCCCGGTCTTCCGCCGAGTTCATTTCCACTAAGTATGTTTCCATTGAATAGTCATTTTAAACAACCTTTAAGTTCTCAGTTTATTATCTCCATTCTTTTTCAGTCCTCAAATATTGACTTTTTGAACGTGTTTACATGCTGCAAGAGAAAATTAAACCTGAGCTTACCTATAACATTAGTGTTAGTGATAATTGGATGTTGAGGGACATATACTCTCCCAAAAAGAAAGTTTGCATGCTAAAAAATAACACTAAAAAAAGATATATATCATTTTCATTCATGGAAGTTTTATTCAATCACAGATGAATCAATTTGTGATCAACACAAGAAATTTCATTACGCTACGACGAATACTCTTGGTGCCATGGAGAGTCAAAGACACTAAGGGTCAAACACAAAAGTCACACACTCAATATCTGGTATGACCTCCGTCTGCATCGACTACTGCTGTGCATCTACGCCTCATGGTAGTGAACAAGTTAGCATAGAAGTGGGTTGGGATAGGGTTAGGTTAGGGTTAGGGTAGGGTTAGGGTTAGGTTAGGCTAACCCTAACCCTACTCTACACCACTGCAGTCGAGCACGACAATGACGTAACGTCAATATCGGACGAATTGTAGGTCTTCGAGGACGTAAGCCGTATTCTCTCAGGCGGTTGATTAATGTTTGAGGATGTATCCGTCTCAAGTTAGGGATGTTCCTGGCTGTCGTGGTTGCCGTTTGTTGCCGGTTCCGGAGATGGACGACACGGATATACCGATCTTGTGCAGGGGTGGTAACTCGGGGTCTCCTGGAGCGGGGTCGGTCTCGAACGTCATCATGTTGTGCATGTCGATGGACTAGCCTGTCTACAGTGTTACGGTGGCAGTTCAAATGCTGGGCAACATCTCTGTGTGTTCTGCTAGCTCTAATCATACCCAGGGCAAGGAGACGTTGACTCATTGTCAATCTTGGCATGCTAATGTGGAGTCGTTTTAACAGCAGCGCAAGTTTGAATGTGAACGATAGGAAGGCCTTACTTTAGTGTTTAAATACCCAAAGATTCACACTGCTGCATGAATTTTAAGACTCTCTGCGTGCAAAACATGCCTTTTCACAAACGTGCAGCACGTCATTTAACGTTAATGCAATTTTAACGGGGAAAGCTGTTTTTGTGTTCAATATAACTTATTCATGAACAGGTTAACACTCTTTACACCTACGAAATTATTTTTTTGGAGTTTGATCAATTTCTGCAATGCACACTTTCTTTTTTGGGCGAATATATCTTTCCAGTAATTTGAAAGGGGATTCCGGTTTGCCTTTACGATTTCTCTGTTCAACTACCACATTCCACATCAGGTCATTGTGAATTGCGAAAGAAGTCATCCTACTTCCCGCCTCAATATATCGATGATATCGACCAGGTTCTGCGCGAACCGCGGGATTGGTGGAAAATTTCCCAACGCCCAAGACTTTTTTACAAAATGAAGTGTTTAATTTTTCACAGGGTATGTTGTAACGCTTGCCGTACGTTATTTTTGACACCCAGACTTCACACCCACATAAGATTATAGGTTGAATTAATTAATCAAACATCTTTGACATTCTCTTTATGGGAACGCGTGAAGTTTCATTAAATGTACGAAAAAGTGAGTATAAAGCTTTTTTGCTTTTTGGGCTTTAACAACCAAATCATTTTGGGCTTTAGAGAATGTACCATCTTTTGAGGATTTTATTGCTAGATATAAAAATTCGTCAGCCATATCAATAGGCTTGCCGCCGAAAATATTATTGATTGCTTTTGTGTGCCATTAACTGATGCAGAACCAAATGTTAAACATTTTGTTTTTCCAACGTTTATTTGCAACATATTGGTTTCAGTATAATTGTGGGGCTTATTGAGACACTGTTGAAGCCCTTTCTAGCTATCAGATATTATTACGACATCATCTGCAAAAATAAGATGATTTAGTTTGCAACCACGATTCCACACAGGATCACACAAATATCGAAAATATCTTTTATGTCTTCAATAAAAATTTTAAATAGAGCGGGAGATAAAATGCACCCATGACGGACACCTACAGAAGAGAGGAAGGCTGGTCCCAATCCACTAGACGTTTTAGTCAAATAAAAGCTTGATTCATACATAGATTTGATTACGTTGAATACTTCACCACTCACACTTATATGTTGAAAGTTCAGCATGAGCAATTCCCTGTTCACCGCTCAAGTGCTTACCGAAAATCAGTATATATACTATTCAAAAAGAAGTAGGGGATATTTGCTAAAAGTAAGATATATGAAGAAATATATTTATATTTTCATCAAAAGACAGTTGAGGCATTACACTGCGTCATTTGGTGAATGATTTCAGCGATAGTTTGGTGCCTGACAAGCACACATTCCACGCACTGAGCTGTAGAAGACATGGACGGTCATTCAGAGAATTTACCACATTCAGTCCAAAACCTCAGTACCTTGTAAATCTTCGATTCGTGAGACAAGCGCGGATCCGACGTGGCATACTCCTCACAAAACGTCGAATATCAGCTTGACTGATGTTAATCCATTCTTCCTGTAGTGCAGCGGCGAGTTCTTGGACATTGGTAGGGAGCTGTTGGCGTTGTCGTAGGCGCCTGCCAAGCATATCCCAGATCCCAGACGTGCTAGATTGGTGAAAGGTCTGAACTGGCCAAGTGCTGGCCAAGGCAGTGTAGTGATCTAGAGGAACTCTGTGTGCTCTTGCATTGTCATCTTGGAAAATGAATCGACGGCCGTGACGCCGCGCAAATGGCACCACACGAGCTGCTAACATGTTGTAATGGTAGTACTGTCCTGTGATACGCACTTGGATGACATGTAATGCTTTTCTGTTTGTCATGGTTATGCCTCCCCACACCATAACCGACCCACCACCAAAACGATCGTGCTGCCTAACGGTTACATCATGGTATGGTTCGTTCCGCCGCCGCCACACCCTGTTTCGCCTGTCGTGGAAGTCGAGAGTGAAACTCGATTCATTGGAAAACATGACGTTGCTCCATCGACGATTGTCCCAGCACTGTCGTGCTCCACACCAATTACGCCTTGCTGCGATGTGACGTTCAGTTAAACGTGGAATTATTCGAGGTCGTCGAGCGTACAAATTCCAGTTTAGCGATTTCGGATAGTCTGACCACTGACTCGCACGTCTGCACATCTGTCACTCGGTGCAGCTGCAGTCCAATTTCTGAAGCAATTTGATGGCGGTTATGTAATGCTGTGGTTCAGATGAAACGATACTTGCTAGCAGTTGTCGCCCTTGGGCGATCTGACCAACTTCTGTCATCAACATTGCCTGTCTGACGGTAGCGTGACCACAACCTGCTAATCACCGATTGAGTAACGTTGAGAATTTGAGCCACTGCAGTCTGTCTGTTGCCAGCTTCTAACATGCCAACGACACGTAAACGTTCGTCACGTCTCGGTCCTCGCATACCTGAAAAGTTACGCTTCGACCAGAAACTATTGATGAACGAGTTAATACAAAGAAAAGAATGACGAGACCTCCGTAAAAGCCCGCCCAGTACAAATGAAAATTGCAAAACGTACCCTGCAGACATTAACGCGGCGCTCGTGCGAAAAAACCTGCACGAAGTTTTCGTGGGCCAGTGACATTGATGATCCACACTAAACTTGGTAACATATTGATGTATCCAATCACGCGTATCCAATACCATTTTCTGAAAATATCAACATCAGTTTGGATATCCTCTTCTTTTATAATATACTAATATAATATATTATATATACTGAATAGTATACATGATGATGAGAGAGGTAGTAGTCCAAAAATTGTTTGTAAATTTTTTTTGCAGGATATGGGGTGGGTGTTCAAAATGTCTGGAAAAAATATGCGGAAAAGAAGAAATATTTTGCAATTTAGGGGTGAGTGGAAAAAACGGCATCGTGTACCAGCGTGTACTGGAATTTTTTTCCGACCCCTCCCCCCACCCCCTTCACAAGGAGACTATGGCTAAACAGGTTAACATGATGTGAGTCCACAATTGAGGTCTGACCACAATGATTTCCTCTCCAAATACGCCTCACATTCATCAGGGGGATACGATTTATTTACTGAGTGACACACCATCTAACCAACGAGAGAAATGTCTAGGGCTGTAACGATATACTTCTCCAAGGATACGATGTGTATCACAATTCAATCTGCACGATACGATATGTATCAGATACACATGATCTGTCATGGCTTGCGACTACAGCTATCAAATACTTTGAACAACATGAATTCATTTCCAGTAGCTGACTTCACTTTTATTACAAATTTTTGAATACACGATTTAAACAATATGTAACTTCTCAATGTGATTACCACTGACATTCAGTAATTTAAGATTTTGAATTTACAGCTCGTTTACCAGTGCTTTTGTTCTCTCAGAAAATATGAATATGTTAAAACCATTTAATCCCTTATATCTTGTTTAACAGATCTCTGTGAGCTCCGTGAAACAAGATATAATGGATTAATCAAATACAAATTTAGCAAATAAGATAAAATTCACCAACTTTTGGTTAACTGAATAATTCTGTAATTCTGTTAATGACATATTTATCACAGTCAGTCCTAGTATGCAAAAACGGTTAGTAGGAGAGGGATGGATCGCCCCCCCCCCCCCCCCCAATCGGCCGGACTCCAGCCCGAAAACACAGAAATGACGAAATGACGTGTTTAGTTGTCGTCAGTCGTCAAGGTAGTCTGCGTGGGCGCCCATCTTGCGGCGTAATCGCCATAGTGATACGTGGTCTTAGTGCGCATGCCCAGTGCGTTACGTTAGGGTGATACGTGTCGGGGATTTTTTTTTTTGTTTTCTGGAGGCTGCCATCTTGGTTTCTATGGTAGCACGTGGATGCTATGTGACCCAAAGGTCTACAATAGGACTGGGGTATGTTATGAAAATGTGTTCGGTTGAATAGGAATACATCTATTAATTTAATTACCCAAACAAACCCGACAATCCCCCAAAATCACTCAAAAAGTCCCCCCCAGAATGGTCTTTCTTCCCTGTAACAGGGCTGTTCCTTTGTATAAAAGTAGTTTTACTTCGTAGAAATACTCAAAATTCGCCGAAACGAACTTTCGGAAGCCCGAGATCGGGCTTATAATAATAGCACGTAGTGCTGTTGGGTACGTTCCTTTCTAAAGGAGTATTGTCTAGTACAGTAAAAGTAAAAAAGCCTACCGGTTGGAACAGTTTTGTTACTATATTTAGCTTTTCTTGTCTGTTCGGGCTTTTTCTATTCCAAGTCCAGGCAATTCTGTTCTTGCTTCGTTTATTCAGATCATCCAAGAAGTTCACTTTATTGCAGCTAACTAACCAATCAGAATGCTTGATTTTCCATATTATGTGGCTAACCATACAGAGTTATCTCCGTTTGTACCAAGAATACCTTTATGATTCTCAAACCCGAAAGACAATCGAGCATTTACTGAAGAGTCATTCCTCGAACGACTAGAATCCCATCGAGCAAATGAGCTTTAGAGCAAATGCACGTTTGAATGACTCCACATACGACTCTTATGCTCATTTCGGAAAAAGGGGCGCCGAAAGCCAGAAGGTTTTTCAAAAAGGGGGCGCTGGAAGTGGGATATTTAGAAACAGGGTTGATGATTTCGCATAATAAGCTAACAAGCAGTTACTGAAAAGTCATTGCTTGAACGACTCGAATCCCATTGAGCAAATGAGCTATAGAGCAATTACTCGATCGAGTGACTCCACATACTGCTCTACGACTCATTTAGGAAAAGGGGATTCTCTAACCACCGACGTTTCCCAAAAAGGGATTCCATATGTGGGATTCCATCAGTGGGATTCCAGGCTCCTACACAGCTCTTATATAGCTCCTGTACTGGTAGTCTGACATCGGCTTCCTCCATGTCCTGTGTTATCTGTCACATGATCAGTTTCCACTGTATTCAACTAATACTATAGTCTTATGAACCCCTTACAGCTTTGTAAGATTACAACTGACTTGTATCATAACTACAGGCTTGCGAACTATCTCAGATTGTTCGAACGCCTCGAATCCCATCGAGCAAATGAGCCATCAGCAATTGCTCGAACGAGTGACTCCAGATACGACTCTTCGACTCATTTCAGAAGAAAGGGATTCCATAGCAACAGACACATCCTTAAAAGGGATTCCGTAGTTGGGATTCCTATCCGCCTCCGTTAACCCTTTACCTAAAATGGAAAGCACGAACTCGTTCCAGTGAGGGATCATAACCTATGTTTTGGAGATAAAAAATGAAAAAAATAATGAAAATTAATTGGCGATATTTGAGAATAGCGCTGGCCAGCTTTGGCCGTTACGTTGGGTAAATGGTTAAATGGGATTCCTCAAATGGGCGCTCAACCAAACATGACGTCACTAGGTTACGTGACTATGACGTCATTTCCGGTGTGCGGGCCGAGGTCCAGCTGATGGGGCATCATGGGGACGATCCATACCTCTCCTACTTCATGTACTAGGGTTTCACTGCACCAGCTTTCAAAATGCAAAAAAGTTATTTTGCCTTATAATATTTATGTTTATTGTATCACGATACATAGTGAACAACGATACATTTGTACTTTTTGAATCGTAAGCAATGAATCACAGGTCAAGGATTCAAGCGTATCACGATTAATCGTTGCAGCTTTAAAAATGTCATCCGAAATTCATCAATCAGGCGAGAACCAGATGCACACAATTCCGAGCGTTCCAAAACGGCAGACACCTGGGATAACTACCATCTCTCACCCTCGAGTATCATCTCAGGGCAATGGCGACACGGGTGACAGGCGAAACCAGCAAAATATCCAAATGTTACAATTTAAATAGCGTAGGTACACCACTGCTTAGACAGCATAATGACTCCCTACTACAATAACCCAAAGCCACCACAGCTTCGCCTACCTGTACTTCTTTGACACCTGGCACATATTTGACTCCATTCACGGAACCCGGAGCATTCCATAGACCACAGTGCATCCACCGCCTCCCGCAAGCCATTTACCCTGGTCACAGATCACCGTACCGGTGGAATTCCGGTCCGTTCATTCTGACCCCGAACACATCGTTTCGAACAACGATACAAATTATGCCCAACATCTGTTATAATATCTAAACGACAGCAAAAATGTTACCACCCACTACTCGTAAGGACGCTTTGAACAATCATGTCCAACGATGGCCTACCTCCCAACATATCTATTCTTCTGAAAGCATTTGACTCGCTTATGTCACTTCCTGTAACCAAGAAACATCTTTCTGTCTCATTCTCTGCTTCACATGCATCGCATGTGGCTGCACTACGGGAGCCATTATCCTGCCAATTCTCGGGAAAACATTCGGTTGTCATATGTCACACCCAGTGTTCGGGAAACTTTGTCCACTCAACCCGGAACCCATTCCACTAATATCACACTCGCATCGCCCCCACCCACATCACAATCTTTGTCAGATAGTGTCGATATCCACTCGTCCATACGACTGAGCATCGTAGGCGTAGACCTGCACCAACATCCCCGATTTTCGGGGGAACCCGTGTCAAACACCAACTACCGCCAATGTCAATGCTGCGTTCTCTCTTAACCTCATAAGAGAAAACATTCTCAATAGCTGGATGAATTCACTCTAAAGATAAGAAGCATGACTAGATCGGCCGGGTCCCGAGAGTGATACAGAATCGCACATAGTCTACCAATCACCCAACGATAGTTATCGTAAAACTAGTCGGCTGGAATTTCGCCACACCAAACGCTTCCAAAGGTAGCGCACACAAAGGCAAATGGAACCACAATCACATGGGCTGTTAATGCGAACAAGCATATTACCAACCTCTCTATGTGTAAAGTATGTACGAAAAAATTTACTGGGCGAGGGTTTGCGATTCACATCAACTTCTCCCAAACCAACAAGATCCTCGTTTAATGAAGATATCCAATTATACTCTAAAAACTATGAGTACTCTGTGATATCAAATGTGGAACTCAACTTGTCCTTATGGTACTCCAGGAAACCAAAACATTGTTAGTATTCCAAGAAACCAAACTAATGGTACTTTGAGAAACCAAAAGTTTGGTACTTTATTGTGGTTCTCCAGAGAATTCAACTCAAATAACTATGGACTTTGGTGCTCCAAGAAACCGAAAGTTTTGTACTTAGTTAGTCCTCCTCCCCCATCCCTTTCATATACACAGCCTATACATGGGAGGGGTAGGCTCAAATATTGCTCCATTGGGGGATCAAAAGAACCCGAGCCAAGTCAGAAAAGCTGCTGAAGTACCAGCCTCTCTCCGAGATACATTTATTGTGCAAATAACACCACAAATCATGCCAGTAGTAGTCACCTGACTCTGTGGCGCCATGTTGTGTTGTCATGGTAACCCGGGTGGGTGGCCATATTGTGACGTCATAGTGATACGTGGTGTTAGTGCGAATGCGCTGCACATGTTGTTAGGGTGATGTGTGTTTCCGTCGTCCATTTTGTATACTGGAGGCTGCCATCTTGGTTTCAATTGTAGCACGTGGTTGTTATGTTACCCAAAGGCCTACAACAGAATGTGGGTATGTTCGGAGAGTATGTTCAATTGGAAAGGAGTAGTTTTCCGGTTCATAGAATTACCACAAACAACCCGGCAAGTTGTACTAGTTCGAATTCTTTCAGAAACCCCTGCTTCTATCTATCTATGCTACAGTTTTTGCCTACCCGATCCTGGTAATTTGTTCTGGTGTATACTCTAGTAGGGTAGAAGAGCCTATCAGTTGGAACAGTTTTGTTACTATATTTAGCTGTTCAGGTTAGTTCTGACCCTATTCCGAGTACTCTTGTTCTTGGTTCATTTATCAAAAGCAATACCCTTTGCCGCAAAAGCATTACCCTTTCTCGGAAAGACTCTCGGCGTGGGAGCTCTCTTGGGACTCGCTAGTTCGGCAGTTGAGAAATTAATGGGTGGCAGCGGACTGTTTTTGAAGAAGGGAGGAGCTGTGTGTCGCATCCACGTAGACAACAGCGGTGAAGGATTGTATCTAGAACCCATTAGAGGTGGCAACTCTTTGAGTGGAAACAGTCTCTATCTGAAGAGTGGACGGAATGTTGAGCGACTCGGTAAGGGTTTGTTGTTTGGTGAGAATTTGCCGTTTAAGAATATACCGATTTTGAGTATGTTATTATAATGTAAAAATTATATAATTATATAAAATATAAACCATAGAAAGTATAAAAAATAATATAAAATGGATAAAAAGGTGGAAAAACAATTAGACGATAATGATGAATAGCGTGAGATAGAGTGCGAAAAAGATGTGGACAGACGATTAGACGCTAATGATGGATATCTTAGGAAAGAACTGATAAAAGAGTTAAATAAAGATTGGGATAGATGGTTGAAATTTAAAAGAATGAAACGTTTTCCACCGTCACCACTACCTTCTGAAGAGAATGGTAATGATGCGAGTGTTACTGAGAGATGCACAACATTTGTTCATAATTATGATTCGGATAAACAAATGTGTTCTTATAAAAAAAACGTAACATATCACAAAAAAAAAAAAAGAAGAATCGACACTGAAATTTGAGAAAAAAGGAAATGTTATTATAATATATGGGCAATAGTGAAGAAGGAAAACAAAAAAAAAACAAAAAAATAGGGAATGAGATCTAGAGATGATCAACCTCTCTAGATCTCATTACTTTTTTTTCCTTCTTCTTCGCTAAAAAATCAATCTCCCTATTGTTTATATTTCCAAGTCTGTTATTAGCATGTTGACACTCATGTATTCTCCTTTTTTGAAAATGTGTTGAATGTTTATCTTTACTTTTTAAAGTTTTTTTACATCGGTGAATGTGCTCTCACCACCCGATTTGTCCACGAGTTCGAGTGAGATTTTTGGATATATGTAACTTCCATAGGACAACGACAAATCGTCCTTGTCGAATTCTCTATTTTTAGCGATGACGATTTTCTGTAGATCGCTTTGGTAGTCGTAAAACAAATCGAGCATGGCTTCATCCAATTTCAAAGGCATGTTATATTTGTCGTATTTGCACTCTAAGCCCTTTGTCTCAACCTCGTTCAATTCGATGGAATCGTGTTGTTGTAATCTATAGATTTTAAAACCAAATTTCTTACATATTTCGACTCGTTTCAATTTCAATTCGCATTTTTTAGGTGTTATTGTCATGATCGATTATTTGTTTTTTTTGTTTTATGAATTCTTGCAAATAATATATAATATAAATTTTGTATTTAAATAATAATTTATTAAAAAAGTTTGTTTTTTTTTACTCTTTATATATATGTAAAAAAAAAAAAAAAAGTTTTTTTAATTTTAATTTTCTTTAATGTGAAAATTTTTTTTTTTGTAAAAGTGTTTTTCTCTTTATATAAATAAAAGTTTAAATTTAACGTCCTTTTTTCTCATATTAATTCAGTTTTTTCATGTTAAGAAACATAAAAAAATTGATTAATTTTATCCACAAAAATTTTTTTTTTGAAGGAATTAAAACATATATATATATAAACAATTTAAAACTTTTAACAAATTATTATTAAATACAAAATTCGAAAACAAAAAAAATATTCTTACAAATGGAGCAAACAAATAAAAGAATGTAAAATTTAAATGAGAAAACCGTACCTCAGTTAAACGAGATTTGTAAACTATTAAAAATTCCACATTTCAGAAATCATAGAACTAAATAAAAAAAAATTGAAGTCATACAGGAATATCATTTGCGAAAACGATGGAAAGGCAAACGAAATATCGATAGCAATGACGTCAAAAAATGCATCGGTTGTGAAAAATGAGAAGAAGAAAAAGATAGTAAAAGGAATCGAAATGCCGACATCGAAAAAAACTAAAAACGTTTCGATTGTGAAAAATAAGAAGATGACTAAATGAAAAGCCGTTGAAGAACTTCAAGTTTCAAAAGAAAAGAAAAAAAAAACTAAAACGAAAACGAGTGATGCACTTCAGAATCTAGACAAACGAGATATATCGAGCGAAATTCGATGAGCAATCGACGAAGGGAAAGGAGAAGAATATGTAGCACGACTCGTCATGGAACTATTCCAATCAAAGCCTGTAGAATGGGAGAGTGCGATCAAAGGCATTTTTAAAACTTTCGTTGTGGTTCCCTCGCTCAAGAAAATTGATCCTAAATTGTTCATGGAACGGGTGAAGAAAAAAGTATTGGATTTGTTTCGCAAAGACATGAACGTGGGACTAAAAATTAAGATGATACTCCATTGCGTGATGAATAAAATCGACGTGAAGTCTGGCGAGAGCATCGTGACAAATGCATTTTTCAGATCTAACGTCGAACCTGTATTTCGAGGTTCAGATTTATCAGACGTTTTCAAAAAGATGAAAGACAAGATGTTGACGTCTCTCGTGAATTATCAACATGAAGGTAGTAATTGGACGTTCGATGAGGTGTTGAAACTCGAAATTCATATAACTGAAAACAATTCATTGAAAGGGTCTTCCTACGTAGAATTACCATATTTCTTAGCTAAAAAAATGCTGTGATCAACGTGAGAAATAAAGATGATCAGTGTTTTAAATGGGCAGTCACCTCCGCTTTATACCCTGTCAAAATGCACTCCGATAGAGTTTCTCGTTACAAGGAGACTTCTAAAAATCTTGATTGGACCGGAATGACTTTTCCAATGCAGTTAAAACATATCGAACATTTCAAGGCTCAAAATCCCACCGTAGCGGTGAACGTCTTGGGATATGATGATGAAAAACAAACGATCTATCCTCTCAGACAGACTTCGTATCTCGAAAGAGAAAAGATGATTATTTTATTATTGATTTCGAATGGTGACAATCGTCATTATTGTTGGGTTAAAAATCCAAGCCGATTACTGTCAAGACAAAATAATAAACATGAACATAAGATATGTTCATGTTGCAACTGCATGAACATGTTTCAGAGCGAAAAATCGTTGGCGAAACATCAGGAATATTGCAATGAAAATCAAGGTGTCGCCATCGAAATGCCCAAACCCAACACCATCGTGAAGTTTGAAAATCGCAATAGAAGGCTAAAAGTACCATTCATCATGTACGCCAATTTCGAATGCTTCACCGTGAAAATGAGTTCCTGCCAACCTGACGCTCTTCGAAGTTACGTCGAAAGATATCAAAAACACATGCCTTCAGGTTATTGCATTTACGTGAAATGTGCTTTCGACTTGCAACACGACATGGGTCCCTTCATCTATACGAAACAGTGCGAAGATGACGATGTGGCTCAAAGGTTCGTGGAAGAGTTAGAATCGAAAATTCAAATGTTATACCATAAATTCAAAACTCCGGCGAAAATGATCATCATGCAAGAGCAGCAGGACGAAAATAACAGAGCCACCGAATGTCACATATGCAGACAATCGTTCAACGAGAATTCGGAGGAAAATAAGAAGGTTTGAGACCACGTTCATTACACTGGTCTGTATCATGGTCCGGCTCACAGCAAGTGTAATTTAAAACATCGAGATGCCGTTTTCTATCCGGTGATATTTCACAATCTCTCAGGTTATGACAGTCATTTGTTTATGAAAAATCTCGGCACCTCCCTCGAAGAATTAAATTGCATCACGGACAATGAAGAAAGATACATTTCCATTACGAAATGGAAGGTCATGGGGAAGAAAAGAGTAATCAACGGAGAGATGTTGAAAGAAAAAACGAAATTCATTCTTAGAGGCATACGTTTCATCGACAGTTTTAAATTGATGTCGACCGCTCTGGAAAAATTAGTCGATAACATGAGCAAGGATAAATTTAAAATCACGAGCGAACATTTCGGAGAATGAGTAAACGTTATGTTGAGGAAAGGAGTCTATCCTTACGATTACATGAACGATCTAAAGAGATTCGATGACACCGCACTACCTTCGAAAGAAGATTTTTATTCAAAATTATACGAATCCGACATTTCCAACGAGAATTACAAACACGCCAAAAACGTGTGGAAATCATTCGATATGAAAACCATGAGAGATTATCATGATCTCTATCTGAAGACTGACGTTCTGCTCTTGGCAGACGTGTTCGAAAA
Source organism: Pictodentalium vernedei (assembly GCA_031216915.1). Taxonomy (NCBI): domain Eukaryota; kingdom Metazoa; phylum Mollusca; class Scaphopoda; order Dentaliida; family Dentaliidae; genus Pictodentalium; species Pictodentalium vernedei. The sequence goes on from CM062295.1 coordinate 79,766,213, forward strand.
TTTTCGAGACGTTTGTCGTCGAAATTACTATCTGGATCCTGCTTGGTATTTCACCACACACGGTCTGGCGTGGGACGCTCTGTTGAAGACCGAAGTCCAATTGGAATTATTATCCAACGTGGACATGTTGCTCATGTTCAAAAGGGCTACGAGAGGTGGCGTCTTGATGATCTCCCACAGATATTCTGAAGCTAACAATCTCTACATGAAAAAAGGTTTTGATTCGAAACGGTCGAATAAATACATACAGTATTGGGACGCTAATAATCTGTACGGTTGGGCTATGAGTCATCCTTTACCAATTGGAAATTTCGAATGGGTAACGGAACCGGAAGAGATGCAAAAATGGAGAGACTATCCTTGCATTTTAGAAGTCGATTTGAACTATCCGGAAGAATTACACGATCTACACAACAATTATCCGCTGGCTCCTGAATGAATGGAAGCAAACGAAGGAGACGAGGAAAAACTCATTCCCAATTTATTTAACAAACGTAACTACGTCATCTACAGTGAGAATTTGAAAGAATGCGTCGATTAAGGGATGAAATTAGTCAACATACATCACATCATTCGATTCAACGAAGAGCCTTGGATGAAAAAATACATCGATCTCAACACGAATCTCAGAATTCGAGCCAAGAACGATTTCGAAAAAGATTTCTTCAAACTCATGAACAACTGCGTGTATGGTAAATCGATGGAAAACATCAGGAAGAGAACCGACGTTCGACTCGTCACGTCTGAGAAAAGAGCAAAAAAATTAGTGGCGAAACCCAATTACAAACACCGAACCATATTCGACGAAAATCTAGTGGCCATTCACATACAAAAGACGCAGCTGAAGTTCGACAAACAGTATTATCTCAGACCGATCATCTTTGGTGATAAAGCCAAACTACTGTTCACCGACACGGACAGTTTAGTTTATGAGATAGAGACAAAAGATGTCTACCAAGATATATCTCTGCACGTGGCCGCGTGGTTCGACACAAGCAATTATCCCATCAATCACCCGTCCAACATTCAATCGAACGACAACAAGAAGGTGTTAGGTAAATTTAAGGACTACAGCGGCGGTAAACAAATCCTCGAATTCGTGGGCTTGAGGCCTAAACTGTATGCTTATCGTCTAGAAGATGAAGAGATCAAGAAGTGCAAAGGGGTTAAAGCGTGCGTGGTGAAGAAAAACATCTCTTTCCAAGAGTATAAAGATTGTCTGTTAGGAAGTGGTCCGGTGTATAAGACCATGAAATTGATTCGAAGTGAAAATCACGACTTGTATACCGAAATAGTCAACAAGATTTTGCTGACGGCCGACGACGATAAGAGATTCATGTTAGACGATAAAATAAGCACTTGGCACTCGGACATAGGACTTTGAATCTAATTTTAGATGATAGGATTTCAGATATGATTGAGGATGATAAGATTCCAGATATGATTAAGGATGATAGGATTCCAGAAAATCAAGAGGAATTAAATGGATTCAAGATTATGGAAGTCGAGGAATTAGACAGATTCAAGATTATGGAAGTCGATAGAGTTAGTTTAAAAAGAAAAAGAAAAAAATAAAAAAAAATGCCTCATTTTAGTGAATTATAATAAAATAAATAAGTTAAAAAAAAAATATACGCATTTATGAATAAGAAAATAGAGATATCTGTAGAAGGTGTCGTCTTACCTAATGAACCCCTATCCAACATCGATCTGTCGAATGTGGCCAAGGATTTGAAAATCAAAGATTTTCTAGGTGTGTTTTCCAAAGATGCCTTGCCGAAGAGAAGACCTCGACAATCGGAATGCGGAATTTTAAATCTAGACGATTGATCGGGTGAAGGCACTCACTGGGTGGCGTGGTTCAAGAACGGGAAAAAGAAGAATTATTATTTCGACAGCAACGGAATCTCACCGCCGAAAGAAATAAAGAAATACTTCAACAAATCGATGGTTTGTTACAACACGGAACGAGTGCAATCGCCAGATCAAGTGTTTTGCGGTCACCTGTGTCTCTATGTTCTCAAAAGATGGTCTGAAGGAATCAGTTTCAAGACATTCTCAATGATTTACATTAGAGAGAGATTTTTTTTATAGTATATAAAGGTAAAAAAATTATTTAAAAAATTTTAATCGAATAAAAACGAAAAATAAAATAAGTAAAATAAATTCATTTTTAATAAACTGCATTTGAAATATATTTTTAAAACAAAAATCTCAAAACAGCATGCCAGTCGATAAATTTGGTAGAAGTGACGACAAAAGTCAACCTAAAAAGAAGAGGAAGACGCTCGAAGTCAGCGATGGTTACGACGTTGCTAACTTGGACGAACGTTACCTTCGGAGATACGAACCTCGAGAGGAACCTTTGAACATGAATGACAAGAAGCTCTACAATCTTCCCCAGCTGATAGATCTCGCAGATGCTGCGACTAAAAAATACGTCGAACGAATCATGCTAGATAATTATGTGGATAAGGCCATGACTGACGATCTCGATCTGAAATCCAAACGTTTGGTGAACGTCGCAAATCCCATAGATCCCACCAATGCCGCGACCAAGAAATACGCGGATGACTCTCAAGTGCGATACGAATGTGGCCACTCCCACGAATCTCAAGGACGTGGCGACCAAACACTATATAGATCTGGAACAGAGAAAGTCTGACGGACGAGAAATGAAATCGGATCTGAATGCGGGATTCAACAAGATATTGAATCTGTCGGTCGATGACACGGATGCGGACTCAACCGCAGTCAACAAGGGCTACGTAGATTCTGCAGTGATACGATCACAAGAATACGTAGAATCGCAAGTGGACGATCTCTACCTGAACAAACAATCTGGCAGAACCATGGAGGGTGGTATCAACATGAACGGTGAGAATTTATTCGGACCCAATCACGATACCGAATTCAATTCCAGTGCAGTCAGCAGGAGGTACGTGGATGACAACTCGGTCTGGAGAAAGGGTGACATCATGGAAGGTAAACTAGACATGGGTGGACACGCGCTCACAAATCTACCAGATCCCGTAAATATGATGGATGCCTGCACCCTGCTTTCGGTGGTGGAGAAAGTCAAATATGCTAGACAATTGATCACCGTGTGGGCCGAGGAGGCCGTCACCTTAGAGGAGGGAAAAGCTGAGTGGTCTTTCGGAAATGGAGGTAGTTGATCGAAACATGGTCAGGTGGGATATCCCGTGCCGTTGGGAGGTGAAATCATTCGAATGACTCTGGCTTCCTCGGATTTGAATAACAGAGCAGTCATCAATCTCATGGTGAATGGAGTAGAGAGCAATAAGAGATACAGCATTGAAAAGACTGAGAACCAACACGCGAATGTTAGCACGTTCGGCACACCTCTCAAAGAGAACGCCGGAGACAGGATTAATTTTGTTATGAAAACCAATAATCCCGAAGCCGCCACTTCCATGGTGAGTCTACTGATCGAACTAGATCCTTTGAACAAACAGTGAATGCGTGGAAATAATTAATTAAAAAAAAAATAATGTGTGATTATTAAAACAAAAAAAAAAGTAATGAGATTTAGAAAGATGTTCAATCTCTCTAGATCTCATTACTTTTATTTATTTTTGTTTTTTTGTTTTTAATAATTACTTATTACTTTTTTTTATTTTGTTTTTTATTTTTTTTCACACACGTCTCGCATCGAATGATCGACATCTTATTTCCATCCAATTCGAATTGTTATTCTCTGTCCGACAGGACCAGTGCGAAGGCTTCGGTTTTTCTCGGCACGTTCCTATCGAATTGCATCTTGATCTGAATGTCTAAGACGCTACTCTTGAGTCGTTCACTCTGTTTACTGACGTCGAATACGAACATGGGATACATTGACTTGTATTCACCGGGAGATATATTAGGGTTGCTCATCAATTCGTCTAGACCGTGATACTTCTTTCTAAAATCAGCGGTGTCGCCATACAGTCTGCAGAAATCGTTCTTGTCGAACGACGCATTGTAATCGATTGCTGGATATCCCGTGGCGTTCAGAAACACTTGCATGTTTCTCAAATGGCAGTGATCGAACAGCGACGCATTCTTTTCCTGAGACCCGTCCCTATCAGTCTCAAATGCAACCACATTGAAACACGGTCTCTCAGAAGTGGATTTCACCGTCAATCTCCAATCGAAGTGATTCGTGGAGAGTGGAATGCTAGCCGTGTCGCACTGTCTCATTCTAAATCCCACAGGTAATTTACTCTTGGATTCTACGATCTTGTAGAGACGTACTTTTTCCACGATCGAAGGCTCCACATGCGAAACGAGCCACGATATCTTGTGTAGAGTTAACTTACCCGCATCGTTCGCAGGGAGTCTCACTATTGCATCTTTGTTTCCTTTTCGAATCAACATCAGATTGTGTTTGAATCCATACATGATCTTGTTGTAATCATCCACAAATCTGAAGATGTGTTTCAAAGGTATCCTAAACGAAAACGTTCCTTTAGGTCTGGATGTCTTGACGACATAGTCGAATATCGCGGCGGCGCCGGCATTAGCAGGGCCGATGGTGTCTTTCACCCACAACTGATTAAGTCCTCTGGATTTCGAAAAATCATCCGGATACGTCAAGAGTCCGAACATCGTGCAGGCCTGACCGGGATGAAACACAGATTCTATCTCTTGTCCGGATAGCATGTATTTTATATTACTGAATAGATGCATGATGCCATTATTGGCTAGAGTAACCATGTCGTCGTCGGCGTAGTCGCTCCCATCTTCCTTGGTGAGACGTCCCTGCACCACTATGTAACTCTCGCTAGGATGGAAGAATAGATCTTGAGTTTCGACGTTGATTCTTATCTCTCCCGCATTGTTCAAACTCATTCCAGTTACTGGTTTGTATTTGTGAACCTCATATTCTTGAATACTTTCATCTTTCACTATGCTTTGTGCTATATCTAGTTATTTGCCATTTTTTAAAGGGTTTTTGATTTTTTTGTTTATTAATTAGCTTGCTTTTTTTATCTAAAAATAGTTTTAATTATTTTTATTATTTTTTTTCTCTCCTATATATATATGTGTAAACAAGAAAATGTTAAAGAAAGTAAATAAAAAAAATTGTTTTCGTTATCAAAACTTTGTCTTCTGTAATTGTTGTTCATAAAACTTTCCGATGATCTCTTCTCCATCCAAAGCTTCGATTTCGTAAGTCACCGGATCGGTGTGAAATATTTTGATTATCACGAAGATTTCCGAGGTCCCTCGAGGAGTATAACCCTTTTCGAAGTGCTTCTTATAAGCGTAGATTCTCACTCGATCACCGACCGCAAATTTCGGCGTTCTAGACTTCTTCCTGATCTTAGATCTCTCAGGATATAGATTCGCGTAAACCCGTTTTTCGTTTTGGGGATCGCTAGCTTCAACGGGAGTCATCTTGATCGATCTGTATCGTGTGTTGCTGTAATCTTTGACCAGCCCATTCAGAGCGTTTATGTATTTCTTGGTCGAATTTGCCGTGAAGTATCTATGCATCTTTTCCTTCATCGTTCGATTCCAACGTTCCACCACGCTGGCTTTCTCTTCGTTTTCGATCGAGTAGAGGTCGACCAATCAATGAACATGCTTGTTGTAGAATTCCTTTCCCTTATCCACCCACAATTTATTTGGTTTTCGAGAAGACGAGTCAAACATGCTCTTCAGAGCCTCGGCTACGCAAGGTCCCGATTTATTCTTCAAAGCTCTGATCCAACCGTATTTGGAAAACACGTCGATGACCGTCAATAGATATTTGACACCCTCGTTCCACTTCGAAAATGATCTCATGTCGACCAAGTCTGCAGACCAAATATCATCCAAACCCTTCACGAACACCCTTCTCTTTCGAAATTTATGCACGATGGGTTTGTGTAACTCCTCGGCCAATTCGCTCATCAATAATCGTTTCTTCTTCTTTTCAGATGAGCTTTTTTTTTTGGAACGCCCCATCTGAATCGACGTTTCGCACCGATCAGATTACCGACCAGCGAACGTTCTATCTTCTCTCTCCTGGTCGGATTCGATATACCTCTCAATTTCGCCAACATGTTTTTATCACAGACATCGTTGCGAGCCTTGGTGTCGGGATGGCTGGCGTAGCATAGATCGTGATCATACGTGCCCGCGTCCACCCTATTCACAGGTTTGCTCCAAGATTTAGGAGTCAGATCAGCGTCGAGTCTCTTGTTCAATTTCGTTTCAGGTCCCGTGAAACTGGTACCAGGCAGATGCATTTCGAAAGGTACATTATTGATTATTTTATTCACGATTCCTTTACCTTTGCTCGCATTCTTTTTTTTGACGAATCAAGTCTTGATAGAACCACACACGTCGCAAAGCATCTGTCTGTCGTTTTTAGTTCGTACTTCTTGAGAAATACTCGTCTCGGTAACTCTCTTACACTTTACGCAATACATTTTTTGAGAGTTATTTAAATTAATTTCGTTTTTATTTTATATATAAATTTAATATTTCTTTTTTTAAAAATTCTGTTCTTTTTATATATATATTTTTTTTTCAATCGTTGCTCTTGAGTTCTATCATCTTACTGAATTTCTCCCTAGCCTCATTCCTCCCCTTCTCCACGAGAGAATCCTTCATCTCTTCCTTGATGATCTGACGAGTCTTGATTCTCACAGCTTCTTTCATGGCTTCATATTTCATTTTCTCATCCAATATCGTGAAGTATTATTTATTTATTTATTGATGTTTAAGGTCACATACTTATGCACAATGGCTAATCGTGACCGTGACAGTTTTACGGGTGGAGGAAGCCGGAGTACCCGGAGAGAACCACCGAGCAACGACGAGCAGCTGTCAGCTCCCCAACATCGTAACTCTGAACTCTGCACCGCAGCACAGGCAGGGTTAGATTGGTTGAAGACATGCGCACCATCGACGTGCAGTACGCCTTAGTACACAGCGTCATTGTGCCCCCATGTAGGCAATCGGGGTGAAGTGTCATGCCCAAGGACATAACGCGGTTTCCACAGGTGGGATTCGAACGAAGACCTCTCGGCTTGCAGCCTGCACCTCTACCAACTGAGCCACCACGCCCCCATCGTGAAGTATTCTTCGTCTGATATCCTACCATCTTTCAATGCCATCGAGATCATTTTGGATATCGTGTCGATCTTGGAGTCGGCCAAGACGCGAATCTTGTCGTGTTTCCTCGCCTTCAGATATAATTTCCTACTCAAAAAGTTTCCGAGCATGCTAAACAATCCAGCAGGGAGAGCCACTCCTTCTATGGTTAACACGATCGGAATACTGACCGCAGTCAACAACAATCCGATGCCGGCTGCATGTAAACCCATGGAAATCGTGATGAGTGTCGTGTCAATCGCGTTGACGAATTTCACGAAACGCGAATACTTCTTCTTCAGAGAACGACGAGAATCTCTCTCTCGAGTTAGATACGATTGGATTCTACTGATTTGATCAATGCGATACCTCTTTCCTCTTTCTTTTTCTTCTAGCGACGGTGCCGTCGGCAAAACGCCGTTCGGCTTCTCATCCTCGTCGTCATCTAACGTCGGATACAATTTATTTCTGGTTCTCATTTTTGTGTTTTTTTTTTCTTTCTAATATTAGATAAAAAATTTGTATGTGTATTTATTTTTATTTTCTATTCGCCCTTATTTATATCAACGAGAAAACTTAGACGTATGCTTCATTGAACAATAATTTCATGATGCATCCCTTGTCTCCTAAAGTCAGACTTCTACGCGCCATTTTCAGTTCTTCCGAAACAGTGGGCTTGTCTCGATCCTTACAGAAGAGTAATCTCTTCCAAAATGCGATCACTTCATCGATTTGAACGCGTTCAAACGCCGGTTCGAAATACTTGACGACCATATCTTCCGTTTCCATCATCAGACACGAATGATTCTCATGATCGAAGTCTAGGTGATCCCGACATCCGATGCATCGTTCTAACAAGAGGCGACCTAGTTGTTCGTTCACGCAGAATGCGTAGGCTCTCATCAGCATTTTTAAAAGAAACCTTGCTCTAATAGTCTGGGAAGCGTTCATGATTTACGTATTTTTTTTATTATCTATTCGATTTTATAGATTTATTTTTTTAAATAACTATTTATTTATATTTTTTTTTCCCTCCTATATATATCAATCACTTTTTTATTTCCTCACTATTTTTATTTGAATGAAACAAATTCTACAAAGTGTTTTTATTAAGATTTATTTTCACAAAATTCGCAGTGACAAAACATAAACAAACGATTTTTCCCATCGATTTTCTAATTTTCTAAAAACTCAATTTTTTGAAGAGCCTCAAAAACAATAGCCGATTCTGGACCACTGGTCCAGAATCGGCAAACCGTTTTTTTATGCTGGTCTGGAATCGGCAAAGCGTACATTCGACACGTTCGCCAACGGGAATTTGAACGTGAAATGTGCGATCTGTGAACCCTAAAAAAACAATAGCCGATTCTGGCCCACCATGAAAAAACGACATTTTTGTGAACGTGCACGCGATTTGACACTGAATCCGACGATGGTAAACGCACCATGTACGTGTACGTGTACGGTACATGTACCAAGTGGCCTGTAATCGGCCATTTATACCTACTGCTGCAGTCTTCCATCACTCTTGCAGACTTGTTCCATTACTACTGACTTGTTTCGCTACTTCCAAGCTAAACCTATCTCTGTCTCGACTGTACCCTCGATCAGATTGTTTCATTTTCCCCATTATGTGCCATTTTATACAGCGTTCAATGTAAAAATCTATAGACAGGCTATATTAGGGATTCCGTAAGCTGGATTCCTAACCGACTCCGTAAAATTGGATTCCGTGCTTTTCATAAATTCTCGATAAATTGTGTCTCCACTTCGAACTGCGAGTGCAAGGCGCTCAAGCACGATTGATGGTGTACACTATCCGTAAAACCATCCGACACCACGTTATCTTGGCTGTCGGACGCGTTATTAAACCCCAATGACTTCTTTATCTCCTGGATGGCTATCATGGTCACCTCTCAATCGGCTGAGAGAACACTTCTACAAATTCAGTTTTTCCTTAGCCCCTCTTGCTAACGAAAGTGTTGTTAAATAAACAAATGCGTGATGCTCACCACCCAAGTATATTGGCAGGCCTACGAATATCACTGCCTTTTCATAGTTCTCTCTTAGGTCAAAAGAGGGTGATGCATATGGCATGGGAGACCGGTTAGTCTTTCCATACTGAGTGGAAAGGGAAATCATTCATACGTAACCAAACTAAGAACATTTTCTCTGGGCTGAAAAAGTAATCCGAACACCATTGTGTTGACCTGAATACTTTTGAATGTGGGCAATGGGTCTCTCTTTATATTATTCAATTGGACCTAAAAAGGGCCTTAGGGAGGATCTGCGAGTTTTTGGGCAAGTCATGAGTAGTTGGACATTCCATCTATCTGGATTTTAGAGCTTAATTGGCGATGTTGATGTCTCCTTTACTTCCCAAAATTCCAACTTTGTTTCAAATCGGCAAAAATTCTAACTCTTACTATTTACAACTACAGTGTACGCAATATCGAGCTTGATAAGTATGTATGATGTCAACTGGTACGAAATTTCTATAGTACGTTTACTTATCGTAAACAAAATCCTCGAAATGCACTTCAAGAAAATCGGCTAAATCACATCATGTAAAATCGTTATCCCGAGTTAACTCCATCATTCACAGTTACAAAATGACGAAACATCGAAAATTGACCATTCCTGCATAAGATCCGATTTAATGTTAGGACAGTGTGAATTGTTCAAAGTTCCTAGCTTGAACATTTGTTCAGCACATATTCAATTCCCAGAAGAATACCAAATAATAATAACCTGATAATTCTATCATAAATGTGTTGGCATTTCAGTTACTAGTATCCATTTTATGCCCCTTTTCATGGCTTCATTTTCAATATCTTTCTAGGTAGTTAATTTCCAACTGGGGGAGAGACCGGGAGGGGGTTTCCCCCTGCGGTCCTCCCCTAGTTGGAAATTCACGACCCTACTCCCCAATCGGAAACCCCTAGCCACGTTCCTGTCAGTCCCTCCAACCGCTAAATAAGTCTTTCTTAACCTCTTGGTGGTTCATTTGAACCACCATTCGGTAGATCTTGTCTTCAATCTCCAAGGGCAAGTTATCTATGTTGATAATGGTAGCCCGACGAACGCTTCAAGCGTAATGTTATAACCCCTTACCCACCGAATCGTCCGCATCCGTCCGCATAATATGCAAATTCAGCAGTTGAAAAAAAATATTTTTCAAAAAATTTCAACAAAACCATATCATGTGACCCCTCTTTGGAACGAGCTCGACGAGCTCGTTCCATCGAGGGGTCACATGATATGGTTTTGCTGATGTTTGTTTTTGAAAAATTTAAAAATTGATATTTAAAATAATAAATTTTGATGTCGTCTGCGTTGGGTAAAGGGTTAAACTACTTACGGAGGCGGGTCCGTCGTTTCACCCAATTACAGTACACTTAATTACCAATTATTGTCCAATTACACCCAGTTACCACCCAATTACACCCAATTAGAGCACACCTAATTAACAATTATTGTTTGTTTGTTTGGAGGGAGAGGTGATAGAGACGGAGGTGGGGTTAGCAAATTCTAAGAACAAGCAAGATCGATATATGTCAATCGAACAAGATCCATTACAGTTAGTTTATGAGACATCGTATCAGTGTATTTGAGAAACAAAAACAATTTGAAAAACGGGTTTTATATTAAAACCTGAGCACAAAATCGGGGCGCGGTGGCTCAGTTGGTAGAGGTGCAAGCTGCAAGCCGAGAGGTCCTCGGTTCGAATCCCACCTGCGGCAACCGCATTGTATTCTTGGGCAAGACACTTCACCCCCATTGCCCACGTGGGGGCGCGGTGACGTTGTGTACTAAGGCGTACAGTACTGCACGCCGATGCAGCACCTGCCTTCAACCAATGCTAACCCTGCTTGTGTGGAGTTAATATGTCGGGGAGCTGGCAGTTGCTCGCCGTTGCTCGGTGTTTCTCTCCGGGTACTCCGGCTTCCGCCAACTGTAAAACTGTCGTGGTCATGATTAGCCATTGTCTTGAAATATGTGACCTTAAAACACCAATAAACAATAAATACCTGAGCACAACTTACAACATTGACTAATTGATTCATTCGACACAACGTGACGGTTTGTTACGTGTTGTAAATTAATATTGTAAATATCACTTTTAACTGACGACTCATTCTTAATTCAGGTAAAGAAACAATATTTCCACCAGTAACGAAAATCTTCAACTCGTTCACAGTTTATAGTGAAATTTACGAAATGCGTCAAGTAAATTAGGTCTGGATCTCGCCAAAGACTCGGACCAAACCTATAGTATTTTCCGAAACATACTTGGCGAAAGACTGTATCGCGTATCTCCTGTTCTGTTTGTTATTCAATTATAATCAACCACTCAAATTAAAGAATAGATGAAGGAGACAATTTTCGCATTACTACCTTATCGGTGGATCTTCATTTTCCCTTGATTTCACTCAAAAGCTCACCGTTGTTGTCATTTTACGCCAGCAGCCGACATGTTTGTTTACCAATGACGTAACGGATAGCATAATCTATTTTTACCTGAGGGTTTCGAGGTTGTTGCAAGGAGTTGTGTTTTGATGGATTTGGATACAGATCAAAACATAAATCTGAACCGTTCCACAACATCGGTACGTTTGTTGCGAAATTCGGGCCCAAGTGAAACTTACGATCACAAAGTGATGACCGTTTCTGTAAAATAAATAAAATACGTCGGAAAATAACTGTTGATGCTTTCTAAATAAAATTTTGAAGTTCACCCTGATAAATTTTGTAACAGCTTTAGAAACATTGTGCACGAAAGCAGACTTGTGATTTAATAATGTTTTTCTGCCGAAAATTCCTTTTCGATGAAAATTCTTTAGTAGAGTCGAAGTTTATCGCCGATTGGGGTGGGGATAAACCCCATATTTTTCAATATATGGGATTTATCCCCACCCCATTCGGCGATAAAACACCGATTTCAACAGGTTTCTGATTGAAGACCAAAACACTGATTTCAACAGATTTCTGATTGAAGAACCAAATTATGTACCGTTTTTTAGTTAGTTAGTTATTGGTGTTTAAAGCCACATATTTATGCACAATGGCTAATCATGACCACGACATTTTTACGGACAGAGGAAGCCGGATTACCCGAAGAGAACCATCGAACAATGGCAAGCAACTCTCAGCTCCACAACATGGTAACTCCACACAAGCAGGGTTATAACATTGGTTGAAGACAGGTGCTCCATCCACGAGGAGCAGTAGGCCTTAGTACACAACGCCACCATGCACCAACGTGGGCAATGGGGTGAAGTGTCTTGCCCAAGGACACAATCCGGTTGCCGCAGGTGGGGTTCGAAAGAAGTACCTCTCGGCTTGCAGCCTGCACCCTACCAACTGAGCCACCGCGCCCAGATGTAACGTTTTTTGCATCCAACGCGGATTACTTATCGAAAAATCCAGCTCTAAAGTATGTTGCTGTCAGAATACCGGCTTTTACTTCCATTTCGCCAAATTTACCAACATGACACCTAAAACAACCCCCCCCCCCCCCCCCACACACACACACACACACCTCCACCACCTGAAGTCCACTCCGGCACTGTCCTGCCCTTGAACTGCGTAGAATATAATTAAGTCAAGCGAATCGCATTGAAATCAAGTTTGGGGAAATGGGCTAACCATCTTTGGTTTATCGCATATATGTGTCTTGCAGAGAAACAGATTCAAGACAGTATGGGGTTGAGATAGCTGGCGGCAGATCCTCGATCTGGCATCACTGACTGTGTACAGTACACGGTTCTCACAAAAAATGCACTCCACCTCTCCAAGTGACATATAGACACACGTTCCAATTTTTCTCTGCCAGTGAATTTATAGCCCATACTCTTTGAAGTCTGGGCAGAGCATATAACTTGGAACTAACTTTTAAAAGATTAACATGGCTATTCAGGACGTGTCATGTTTCGCCCCCCCCCCCCCCCCCCACCCGTCCGAACCAGTTCAATAACATTGAACTTGGACTTCGCCAAAGTAATTCGCGTTCGTTTTTTACATATGTTTTGGGTCGTCGGCCTTTAATACCATTCAAATAATCGTTAGAAAAAAAAATTGTAACATACTTCGCGAGGGTAGGTTAATTTTAGGCTTGTAAAACTTACCGTACGTAGTTTTCAGTGTGCGTGGATTATCTCTCTTCCACGTTACTAAGAGGAAAAGTTACAACGTCTCAGTTATAGCTCAAAGTTTTAACTTTACAAACAAAATCTTCAAATATGAAGAAATAAAGAATATATAAATCGAATGCAAAGTCACAGGGCGGAGGCATGCAGGGGGTGAGATATTCCGTCATGGCCTGCGTGTATCTTTTCATCTTCCACCAGTCTTGGGAGCCAGAAATAAGCTTTTTAAAAGCAAATGTTTTTTTTATATTTAGAGAGGGGAAACACACGAGATTTTATCCTATCGGGTGGGGGTGAAATGTAGGGAGAAAGTTAAACGGCTACACCAGAACTGACACATATCATTAATTAACGGGAGGTCATTTGAATTTGTTCCAAGAACCATGCGCGCATGAGACGATGTGGGGGGGGGGGGGGGGGCGGTTGCCACCCCTCTTGGTCACAGGGAATTCAGCTATAATCATTGTTACATGTATGTTGTAAAAACGTTACGTTTCTCGATGACGTGCGCGTTCGTTGTCGCGGGAATGGGGCTCCCCCCCTCCCCCCCCCCCAAAAAAAATAAAATCAACGTCTAGAAATTTCGAATCACTATTTGACTAACAGCTGGAACCTTCACATACTATGGTAGAAATCGTGAAATACCCCTTGGACTGCAACGCAAACAGACAAAATTACATCCTGTGCAGGAGGTGGGAAGTAAATTCAAGAGGGGCAAAGTTTGGATCGGAGGTAGGGGTTGTCTAAAACAACTGGTTTTTTTCAGCCTAGTATCTATATTTTTTATTTTCAACCCCGCCCCCTTCTCTAGTCTAAGTTGAGTTTTAAAAGTTATTTCAAATTGAGCACCAGTCTTTCTCAAATTTGTTCAATCTGCCTGAATCTGCGCCAAATTTCATCCACTATGCCTGAAACGAGCAGATGAGGAGGCAAATATTCTAATCTATTTTACTAGTGTACCATCAACTCACAGTGGATAAGTCGTCATAAGTGGAAATTACAGAAACCGAAAGTTGGAACTCGCGAGGCGAAGAATATTTTGCTCCACCCAAATGGGAGTGGTCTGTTTGAGTGGGTTCAGGGGGCGGCTAGAGGCGCCCCCCCCCCCAAAAAAAAAAAAAATACGCGAAACGGTAAAACAATTGAGAGAAGAAAAGGAAGTATGCCAAAAAGAAGGCGGACTGTTTTTATATGGGCCTACGAGCCTCATCGTTCGGACGCCGAACACCGACATTTTCAGTCCGATGCCGATTGGATTCGCGGCAGCAAATTCAGTTTCGTACGCAACCGCACACATGTGCCGATGTCAATGAGTTCCGAAATCAGTTTTCTCTCTGACAAACGCTTCCGGTAAAAATAACACATCGGACCCCAGATCTATTGCCGCAACTGCAAACATGTGCGCTTAGCTTCACTTACAAGCCACACGGAACGCGCTGCGTGACGCAGACCAATATGCCCAGGTTTTGAATTTGAATTCGAGAGTGAAACAAAGTTACAGGTATCACGGAACAAAATATTTTCCCACATGCGACAATCGTAACGTTCAGGCGAAAAAATATGATCGCACCACTTCAATTTTGCCATTCAAATATCTTTGTCAAGTATAGCCCTTCAGACAATTTTTTCTCACCCGAGAACAGGGGTCATGCAACAAATAAGAGAGAAAAACTGACACGAAAGGAAGTACAGGTCACGTGCATTTTTCAGGCAATTCCCTACAAAAACACACAAAAAGTAAATTGTATTTTTTAGGTCTGAGAGTCATCAAATCACCCTCTTTTTATCAGGCATATTCAACAATAGTGCAAGATGTCAATAGAATGTTTCAAACCTTTATTGAAAAAATATATTTTCCAAAGGCTGTTTATTTTTAGCGATTGTGTTGCGAAGTTGGCCCACAGAAGTTAAGCAAGCTCGAAAGAAGAGCTATAGTTCTTCCATGGAAATTATAGAAATAACAGGACAGTTTTCTATTTGTTTGAATGGGACTCATATTATTGCTGTTAATTTTCCTCAGAGCCGATATTCGTAGAATTGGATAAACTAATAAGAAATACTCCGACTAACACTCGACCGACTGACCTACACTCAGTGGAAGAGCTGATCAGAGATAACGCCGGTAGTCGAGTTTTAGTTGATAAATATCACGGGCGGAAATCCCCGAATTGGTACTATTTGAACTGTCATAGCTGTCATCAACCCATAAATCACACTCCCAGAACAAACGGGCATCACATAATGCTAAAGTTGCAGAACTGTAAATTCTATCACACAATTCCCCCGGTCAACAGAACCCCGACGGAATGTGTTTGTGGAACAACCACTCGATAGATTGCATGCAGATTGCCGACAGTCTGCATGGCAGTACAAGCGTCTAACAATGGTGACTGCCACGTCACGGGAACTTTCCCTAACTATTCCGCTGACTGGTAGTCGAGTGATCAGGTTTGGCATAAAAAATCTAGTGGATATAAGCACTGATTCCTGGATGTTTGGGAAGTTGTCTCTGGGCTCCCGACGAGCAAGTACCTACCTACAAGAAGTAAGATGGATGCCGCCACTGTTGCTATAAGGTATGAACTTTGACTGAACATTGTGAATTTTACTTTATACCAGAGAAAAAGATTGGCAGTTGAGTTTTATTTGTTAATACAAATCGTAGATAACTGGTAAACTGGTCTTCGTTGTGCTGAACACGACTCGCCCGTGAGGTAACCAGCCTGAACCCAGAATCTGGAGCCTGTGTCTGGTATCGTCTGGTAAGGAATCACAAAACGCCCCGGGCTGATGGGACTTCGCGGTTGGTGGGGCTCCGTAGTTCTCTCAGTAATCACAACGCTTGGAGTCAGAATTTAGGATCGCAGATCGACAGACTTTTTACTAAATTCCGTAACAATTGCATCATTTCCGAGTGCAACCTTTCCAGGCGGATAACTCTAATTCAAGGTGGGTAACTATAATTCAAATTTTTAGTTCCCTGATACCTGTTGAGAGTATCTATATTTAATAATAGAGGTTCCTCATTCTTATAAAAACCGATGCCAGATCCACTGTGTGCCGCGACAGATTAGGCGGCCGCGCGATGACAGCTATTGAGTCATCGGGAATTAAATGACTTGACGTGGACACTGTAGACTGAAGATTTTGCAGCGCTAAAGGCAAGGAAGATATCACACAAAAAGTCAATCATCAATGACTGATCATGTTCAGTCTTTTCGCCGGCCATCAAATCTGTCGTAATTTTTACGATACACATTACAATAATTTTGATGATACAATCAGCGTGATGGTATTACAACGTAAAACTCTACTCACAGTTGTGACAATTGGTTCTGTTGTATTGGCCAATATATGTTTAACAAGTATCATATGATAATAGAATTAATAGTGAAGTGTCATTTGGCATCTAGTTTGGGTTTCGGGATTTGTTGCATCACTGATGTTTCATGCTATGACAGCGAATGCATGTCTGATGGGATCGTATCCAGAAAATTTACCATATTATCAGTGTGCGCGCTTAAGCTTCAGGCGCCCCGTGGGAAAAAATTATCAAATTTATAATTAAGTGTTGGGAAGGTGGAGGACTGTCGTTCCACGTGTAATAGAAGTGATTGATATCTTGGGTGTTCGGTCACTTCGTCTTTATCAACAATTATAAAAAAATATAAACTTCATCACGCAGGACGCTAATGTTAACTGTATTTCTGAAAGTCTACCTTTATGTAACATCATCAGTACTAGATGTAGTGGTCGTGCCACATGAGGGGGGGGGGGGGTAGGGGGGCTTAATGGGAAACCTAGGAAGGACGTCATATTCACGTGACCCAGTTACGCCAAGTTAGTCACGTGACCCAATTACGTCAAGTTTGGTTGATGTGCTAGCCCGCGTGAGCGGTCATCTTGTGGCGTCATTTCATAGTGATACGTGGTCTTAGTGCGCATGCGCAACTCGTGTTGTTAGGGTGATACGCTGTTCCGTCGGGCATTTTGTATACTGGCTTTCCTCAAATACCTAAATGAGTCGAAGAAAGTATATTCGAGTCACTCGAACGAACAATTGTTTTATAGCTCATTTCGATGGGATTCGAGTCGCTTGAGCAATGACTTTTCAGTAACTCTTCGATGGATTGGTGGCTATAAGAATCATATAGGCTTTCGTTATACACACTGAAGATAACTCTGCATACATGTTATGGGAAACCAAGCACTGGTGATTATAAGACTTGGACGAGGGAACGAACTAGAGCTAGTTTGGGCTAGACATACTGCTAGTGTTAGAGTAGTATCTGTAATAGGTACAAAAATAGGGTTCTTGGAAAATCTGGACCAGTACTTTAGTGTAACAGAACATACTCTCGATCCTATAGCAGTACGTGCTACTACTAAAAACCCTAGATGGGGAGTACAAGTCCGTTACGGTTGTTTTGGGCGCATTTTGGTGATTTGGAGGGATTGTCGGCTTGTTTGTGGTAATTCTACAAAGTACAACTACTCTTATACAAAGGAACGTACCTGTTATTGAAAAAAGAAGGATTCGTGAGGAATCCATATCAAATAGTCGTTTTGAGTGGTTTGGATGGATTGATGGGTCTTTCTGGGCAATCAGATTTACTCCTATTCAAACGAACAAACCCTCCGCACATACCCCCGTCTTGGTGTAGGCCATTCAGGCTCATAGCAACCACATGCTACCTTAGAAACCAAGATGGCGGCCTCCATCAGACAAAAATGTCCGACAGAAGTACTATCACCCTAACAACACGCGCTGCGCATGCGCACTAAGACCACGTGTCACTATGGAGATGACGTCACAAGACGGCCGCTTCCGCGGGCTAACATGAGTTAAATTGGGTCACATTACTGTGCCATCACTTCTTAGGTCCCCTCACTAGGTCCCCACAATGTGGCAAATAAGGCCAAGTGGCCGAAAGCTCCAGTTACTGATTGATTTTATTATATAAAATGTCACACTTTCTACCTACCCACTGAAAAATGTTGCAGGCTGAATGGGAACATAGTTTATTTAGTGGCCAAAAAGCCCTTGGGGATTGAAATCTTTTTTCCAATTTTCCCGGGGATACTCCCCGCCGCCATCTATAATTCTATTAGCATCCCACCTTAGGTCTTGGGCATATATGACGCCCCTTGCTAAAGTTTTTCCAGAGGGGAGGCACCTTTGAGCCGCCACTGGACCCAGTGGAAGTAACACAGGTATGTAGAAATATTATACAGTCGAGGTAATAATTCATAGCTTAGGGTTTTTAAAAATTTCGTTATAATTAACTGCAGTAATGGTAGAAGTTTGTAGGGATTTATCCAAACGATGTATCGAACTCAGAAATAGAGACAACCAAAGGTAAAAAAAATCGTTAGAGAAAGAGTCATGGGGATTGTAACCAAAATTGGCGAGAGTAGGTCAAAAGAATGAGGTCTTTGTGTGGCCTGCGTGACAAAGAGAAGACAGGTTTTGAAGAGTACCTTGACAATGGCACCATTGTAAGGGGAGGAGTGGTCACTGTTGTTCAAGCTGAGGTCGCGATCACTGGAGATTAGGGGGAATTGGGAAAGACGGTGGAAAAGGAGAGCCAAATGTGTAACTTGGGCGTAGTGGTGACCTTGGAATACGTTTTATTAGGAAGTCCAAAATCTCAATCTTCTAGATCAAAATTTACTGGGAGTAGTATAATGAGGACGTGGGATGGGAGAATAAAGGACGTGGTTAGTGGTTGACACAAATGCGATGGTTAGTATGCTCATTGGAGGGATTGTGAAGAATGGGTGTACAGAGTGTCTTCAAGCAGTTCGTCTCAGTATTGGGAGGAAAGATGCGTGGGAATCGGGAGGCAGTTGGAAGCACATGAGTAACCAAAACCTTCTTAACTGAGAACCTCGGCAAATCAGCGGCCAGCCAAACTGTTATATACCGACCCACGTGAATAGTGTTAAAGCCTCATCCATCTGTAGGGTTCGATCTTCTAATGCTATGGGCACACAGGCCTTACATTACACGTATTTACTCCAGCTGAATCCCGAGAAGCATATAATGTTTTATTGCGGTTGACTGATACCAGACGAGACCGCTCGAACACATTCAGTCAGGCACCTCTACAAAAGCGATCGTCTTTTCTTCCAATTACAAGGTTCGAAAGGTAGTCTGGGTTCTCTAGAAACCCTCAAGCGGATCAGATTTTTAAAAATGTTCCCGGGGAGGGTTCCCTTGATCCCACCAGTAGGAGAAGACACGCTCACGAACATCACACCACGGCTACGCACGTAGTTACTTTTCGGGCAAAATCTTCCAGCACCCCCCCCCCCCCCCCCTCCCATGGAAAAAAAGTTGGCCCGTTGGTCTATATTATATACGCTTGTGCTGGGTATAATCAGTGGAGTCGAAATATGATTAATATTATATAAATTCTCTGATCAACTTTGCCTAGTGATTTCTCCCTCAGAAGATTTATCAGGTGCTTGCTGAGAAATGGCGCGGGGGGGGGGGGGGGGGGGGGGGGGGGGCAGCGTGATCACGAAGTGGCGTACGTGACGCCCCCCCCCCCCTCTCCCCTACAATTTTCCAATAAGCTTTCTAGTGATTATACGTATTCGTAAGGGTTGTAGCCAAAAATGCCAAGTCTCTCATGCTATTAGTTATATACTTTCTTAAAAGAAAATTGGTTAGGCCTACTTGGACTTGTGTCGGGTTATACCGAAAGCGGCACCGTGTGAAAACGGCACCTGGAGTAAACGGCACCGAGTGAGCGAAAACGGCACCAACTGATTGTGGCGAGAACGGCACCAGTTCCGATGGCGAAATTAATTCATTTAAATTCTGCTTTTTTCTGTGTTTCGTTTTGAAACCGAGTCTTTAGCCTATGGTTCTCTAATAAATTTGTGGAAAACAGCAGTTAAAAATGAGAGGATACATCTCCCCTCTCAACTATCTCATGATTTTCTTGTTGTTTAGCAGTGACTTCTAAACATTAAAAGCAATAACACCACTCCCCCAACCCCACCCTTTCCTCGGCCCTGGAATCTATCCAACCTGGATTCACGATACACCTCCTTCTTTATTATTTGACGCAGAAATCAGAATCTTGTGTATGTGTGTGTGTGGGGAGGGGGGGGGGGGCGAATTCAAAGGACGTGCCAAGGTAAAAAATTAAAACAAGGTCTTTTAGGCCATATTTGGATGGGGGCAGTCCAAACCCAAGAAATCCGGACTCCTGTACCAAACCGAAAGTAACGATCCCGGATTTCACACGCTGTGTACCCGTGTCACTGTCACACAAACAATCAAAGCCTAAATGGAGGTTTGTAGCAACATAGGCTACTGAGGGCAGTTGTCGGCAAGATATGACAAAATTGGAAAACTGGTGCGGCACTATTAATAAAATAATTTACGTCACGACTACAATACATGTATATTTTATTTATTCACTAATTCACTAACGTGTTTTGAACAAGACTTGAGTTTTATTTTGAACCATCATCACGACGAACTGATATTCCAACTTCGTCAAAACACGCCTTCTGAAAAGGCAAGCCGTGAAAATTCAAATTTACCTGTTCTCAAATGGACGGTCCCAATTACGTCACTTGTGCATTGTTGCAAAATGGACGCTCTTCCGAAAATACACACAAATTCCCATAGAGAATTAAAAAAATCGTTCATATAATTTTCGAGCGAGCTAAAATCACAGAAACGTAACGACGGCGAAGTTAAATATATTACACGTAACCGGGAGCTGAAAACTAAAAGATATTTTCTTGATTTTGTATTATTCCAGAGTTTATTTACCATTGGGGGGTTATGGAAAGGACAATAATTTACTGGACTCACTCTGAAAATTTTTCTATAAACTGGGAAATCATTGGAGATATTTAACTTATAACCCTACTGCCACAGTTTGCATTACGGTACCATAATAAAACGTGTTTTCCAAACATTTGGATATTTATTGAGTGATAGGATAGTAATTGGGTAGTAATTGGGTGGTAATTGTGTGTAAATGGGTGAAACGACGGACCGCCTAACGGACGTCTCAGAAAGACTTTGTTTATTTAACGATATCGAAGAGGAAATTTCTTTCGGTTCCAGGCAATTGTGTTTCACCATTGACACAAAATTTATTGGCAATTTTGTATTTCATTATTTGTTAATGCTTTTTAATAAATACTATATCAAAATAATCGGCAAAGATCACTCTTGTCATCAATATTACTATTGTGTTACTAACCATATTTCTACGTCAGTTACATGCAATTATTGTAGACGTTAACCCTTTACCTAACGTAACGGCCAAAACCGGCCAGCGCTATTCTCAAAAATCGCCAATTACTTTTCATTATTTTTTCATTTTTTGTCTCAAAAACATAGGTTATGACCCCTCGTTGGAACGAGTTCGTCGAGCTCGTTCCAACGAGGGGTCATAACCTATGTTTTTGAGTCAAAAAATGAAAAAAATTAGTTATTCAAGAATTATTTTTGCAAGTGTCGTCTGCTTTTCTGGTTAGGTAAAGGGTTAAATGCGTTGGAAACACCAATTGTCACTTCAAGAGCTCTCAGCCATTTCTTGTGTGCAACCAGCTGCATTATCTTGTAATGGTATGGACGAGCAATCATTATAGCAGATTTTAACATACAATATTCACACACAAATCCACAAATCATTGTATACGTGAAACATTTGCAACGGATGTGGGGAAACAGACACAATTTTTCAACGTTATACTTCTCTGCCAGACGCCGACTATGCTAGATATAGAAACAAAACTGTTCCAACTGATAGGCTCTTCTTCTCTTCTGGAGTATACTCCACAACAAATTAACAGGGTCGGACAGACAAAAACTATAGCATAGTTGGACAGAAGCAGATGATCCTGAAAGAATTCGAACTAGTACAACTTGTCGGGTTGTTTGTGGTAATTCTACGAAACGAGAAACTACTCCTTTCCAATCGAACATACCATCCGAACATACCCCTATCATGTCGTAGGCCTTTGGATAACATAACAACCACATGCTGCCGTCGAAACCAAGATGGCGGCCTCCTCTATACAAAATGGACGACGGAAACAGAAACACGAATCACCCTAACAACACGCGCTGCCACCACGTATGACTATGGGGATAACGTCACAATTTTGCCGCTCACGCGGGTCACCATAAGACAGCATGGCGCCACTGAGTCACGTTACTATGACGTCACATGAGATCATGCATGAGATCCTGTAAATGGGCCCTAAGGCCACATTACATACCACTCATGTCGCTATGAAAACAATGAAAGAAGAAACATTGAGTTATGCAGTTCCTTTAATAACCTTCAAGCGATATTAAAGACATACACTGCAACTCACATTAATCAAATACAGTTTGAACCAAGTCATCCAACCTGCTCCATATATACGAGCCCTTCGGGCACGTTTTCAAAGTCTCAGGCTTCGACCGAAACCGCCATTGTTGATACAGACGACGCGCTCGCTTGGGGGCCAAGTTGTTCACGTGGTGGACATGCAGGGGATGTAACTCCTGTTTATCGATAGTTGGGTTTTCCACAACATCAAGTTGGTATTACACCAGCAAAATATTGGGGAGGCTATCCATATTCGGTGCTTTAGGTATCTCATATTCTGGTGTCCTGGAATACCAAAATGTATTGCTTTTTTAAGAGTGTAGATTTGATAAAAACATTCATCTCAATTTAACTCAAGAAAACATTGGTGAAAAATTTCATTCAGCTTACTGGAGTAAAAGTTGACTAAATGTACCAAAATTATACTTATTTCAGTGTCAAGTTAAATCCTGCCCTGGGCAGCAATATCCACCAGTAGCGTGCAAGGAGTTTAATGGGTGAATGAAATCATAATCGCATGCAGCGCATGCCATGGTGCCAGTTCAGAAAAAAAAAAAACGATCGCGTTTTCACATTAGGGCGAAAATGATTCGAGAAGTCATATTTTTGAAAAGTTCTACCTAACTATTGAAAATTGGAAAATATTTGTGAATATCTTAATTTACAGGGGAATGCTCCGCAAATATGTTTTTGGGGTGTTAAAACTATGATCCTGCGAATCTCGAGCCGAATCACCTTCGTGGTATCGAATCGAGCCGAATTTCGAACCTTTATACCGGTAAAACAAGCACGTTCTGAACTGTTAGTGTTATTATTAGACGAATCACCTAAGCTTACCGAGTCAGCTTCGTTCATAAAGAAACGCCTGTTGTAAGTAATGTATTACACCAATCGCGCAGTGTAATGTTGAGAATCTCGCTCATCAATGCAGCATACACCTCACAACATTCAAAGCTTGTAACCCGATTAACAACCGTGATACATCGTTTTGTTCTTTCTGCAAAACGAGTCACTCGGGGTCATCTGAGCAGTCACAGGTAGTTTTTCCCAAGCAGATGAGATTGATGAGTCGCAGTACTTGTTAAGAGAAATGCAACAGGGCGAGCGGCCTGTGAACTTTGTGTGAAGTAAAAAGACTGTAGCACGAATTAATGGAAAGAAGGGTGCTACCGCACGGTAAGCAAGTTGCCACTAAGCGCTTCCGGAGCTACTGAAGCCAGTTTGTCAACGTTATTCAAGTTGAATTTAGTCTATTTCGTCTTCGGATATGAGCGTATAATCTTATGCTACTCCGCGTTCGCTTTTTGTTGTGTGAAAATAACTTATTGATTGGATTAAACATATTTTATTTGTTTATAATCAACAAAAAGGATTGGACAACAAGTGCCCAGCACTTAGATTATCTCCTTTCCTTGAAATACTTTTACAATTACAAATTATGACATGTTTACAAGTAGTTACTCTATTTTATATGTAATGGCGAAACAAAACGTATGTATATATTGAAACAATTTTGTGTATGTACAAAGTTAGAGAAGAAAGCTGATGGGTACTCAACTTTGCAAGAGACAGAACAGAGAAGTGAGGTGGGGGGGGGGGGGGGGGGGCAGGGGGGAGAAAAATGAACTGCCACACTGCAACACTGCTGGCTTGGGTCAACAAGCCTATGGACCACATAGGACAGACAGGACAAACAAGCGAATAGAAGTGAGCCATGTGCGAGGTAAACAGAGATGACCACTGACTTTAAAGATCAACAGAATAGGAAAAGGATGATTTTAGACTCCTCTGCTCATCTAGTCTTAAAACCGCTTCGTGACTTTTATGAAATTTTGTACACTGCGAAAAAGGTGAATATTGACGGAATCCGGTACGTTTGGGATACCATAAAGAAGATCATTGGCCGTTCTTATTGGCAGATGCACAAGACTTCTCTGTAGGATAAGTCTTTCATCGGAGTAATTACTGCAAGTGAAGAAGTAATGGTTCGCGTCTTCGGTCTCATAACCACATGAACAGCTACGTGTATTTTGAATATAGTTTAGGTCGATACAGGAATTTCGCAGCTTGCAGTGTATTATTTTAACCGCCCTATCGCCATTGTTGAAGTACTTAGGTGGTCTACAGAAGCCTGTATTGAAATATTTAACAAAGTTTTTCAGTGAATCAGACTGTCTAACTTCTAGAGGTAGTACATTCCATTCGGAAATGCAAGAGGGAATAAATGACCGCTTAAATACTTCCGTGTGTGTAAGTGGTAGTTGGAAATTGGAATGGAACCGGGTGCTATACGGGGAAATGTCCTCAAATGTTCGGGGTAATAAGTCCTATAGATATCTGGGGGGCCTGGTTATTTACAATTTTGAAAAAATGTAATCATTTTGTGGAGATGGCGTCTATATCTAAGGGTGTCCCAGCCAAGTTCTGCAAGTAGAGTAGATACTGTTGCAGATCTCGTTAGACCGGATATCTCGTTAGACCGGATATTATTCTAGCTGCAGCGACCTGGATTCTATCCAATTTTGAAAGTTGGTAATCCGGTGCACCAGCCCATACCACATCCGCGTATTCTAAAATAGGGAGTATAAATGATATATATCAAAATTCAAGGCTTTTTCTACCAAAGAAATTACTCAAGTTTTCTTAGCTGGGATAGCCTGGCATTGGCCTTTTTACATAATCTATTAATTTGGCTATGCCAGTTTAGGTCCCCGTGTAAGGTCAGGCCGAGGTGGGTGTGTGACATTGCGAGTTCAAGTGACGTCTCACCAAACATTACAGCATTACTTAGTTTAACCTGTTTGTTGGAGAATAGAACAATTTCAGTTTTTGAAGGGTTAAACGTAACTAACCATGTATTTGCCCATTCGGGGAATGACTTTGAGGTTTTCATTGGACTTTGTAGCAATGCCACCCGGTTCGTGCCCACTTTCTGTTAAGCTTGTATCATCCGCAAATAATCGACACACGTCCGATGAATCTAGATTTTCAGAAATGTCATTGATGTATATCAAAAAAAGGATTGGACCCAAGACAGAACCGTGTCGAACGTCACAATTGACAGGTATGTCCTCGGAGGAAATTGAGTTACAAGCTACCCTTTGTTTACGATCAGACAAATAGCTGCTGGTCCACTCGATGAGTGGTCCAGATATACCGTTTTGTCTCGGTTTATAAATTAGTCCTTTGTGCCAAACTCTATCAAATGCTTTTGATATATCACAGAATGCTCCAAGAGAAAACTGGTTCCTATCAAAGGCCAAGCAGAGATTATGATATATTTCGATGAGTTGGTAAACGGTGCTATGCTGGGGCAGGAAACCGGACTGATATTTAAAAAATAAATTATTAGCACAACAATGTTCGTACATTTGGTTAAAAACAATCCTCTCCATAACTTTACTGACACGGCTAAGAAGAGAGAATGGTCTGTAGTTATTAGGATCATGGGCATCTCCCTTTTTAAACACCGGCACGACTGTTGCCAGCTTCCATTCTGATGGGTAGACACTTAAAGAGAATAAGAGCCTAAGTAATTGAACCAATGGCTTGCATATTGTGGTTTTGGTTTCTTCTAGCATACGGTTGCTAATACCTTCGTGTCCAGTTGCTTTTTTTTGGTATCTAAATTGCTAAGAATCCGGATCACTTCGTCTTCGGAAAAGTCAATTTCAGACAGGCTCTCAGAACATTTTGGTCTGAAATCAGGTAAGCTATGTCCGTCATCATTTATTTTACTATTTGATCGAAATGTTTTATTGAGCAGATTGGCCCTGTCTTGTTATCTGTTATCATAAATGTGCTGCCGGCATCATTTTTGTGGTTTAGAAAGGGGACTGAAGGCTTACTCGCAAAATTATTCATTAACTATCTGACAGTGTGCCAAAAGACTTCAGGGTGTCTACTCACTGCAAGTGAAGTATCTAGATTTGAAAAATAAATAGATTTAGCCTTCTTTTTCATATTACATACTTTGTTACGGACATTTTTATATTTTTCAATTATTAATAGGTTTCGGTCTTACAAAGATCGTTTCCGAAGGCGATCTATCGGACGAATTTCATGGCGAAGAGCCGAGTCAAACCAGGGTTTATCATTAGGACGGATGACTACCCTGTGAGATGGAATACATTCTGTGACAATATCAAAAAAAAAAATGTTGAAAATTTGTGGTAGGACGCATCAAGTGTAGCAATGTCGGAAATAAAAGACCAATCTGTTTTGGATATCAGAGTGTTCATTTTGGGGAAATCAGCCCTGTTGTAATTCAGATCTGTCGAATTTTCGTTTCGCTCTGTGTTATGCCAGTCTCTATAGCTGCTGATACAGCCTTACGGTTGGAGACACCAAGTTCGTGGACTTCTGAGTTTAAAACCACAACACCATCACTTACTATTATAGGGTCCACAAAAGTACTTGCGGTTGGTGTTACACGAGTCAGTTCTTTGATGACGTCATGGAGGTTGTAATAATTTATAATTTCATTTAAACGACTAGAAGGATTAAGAAGGTCGCTGTTCAAATCTCCTGTGATTATCAGGGACGGGTTTATATTGAGTGAGTCTTCAATGGCGCCTTCCAGCTTCTCCCAGTATTCGTTACTAGAGAACTGAACCGATCGATATGCTAAACAGAGCAAGAACTTGCGTTTTGAGGTAATCTCAAACCATAAGACCGACTGGTCAAATTCTAATTCCGGTACACGTTTGGCATACATTCCATTTGAGAAATAAACCACGACACCGCCACCGTGTTGGTTCCTGTCCTTTCTGTCTGGTGGGAGGTAACCCTGGATTAGCACATTGTCGGAATTAAAACTGGGATCGAGGTGTGTTTCAGTGAAGCAGATTATATTAAAATCGTCTATATCATCTGTAATATGATCGAGCCTATTTCTGATGCTTCTGATAATATAATTGAGTATAGAAGTACTGGTTATACTTAATGATTCAGTTCTGGATGGCCCAGGCTATACTTCAATGTCCCCAGAAGGAGAATGATACCAAGGATGACACACAGAGCCAATGAGAGACGGAGTTTAACGGTGCGGATCTTCACAGAGTGCTGAGTTCCAATCAGTTGTCTGGTCACACAGTACCAACACACGAGAAAATTATAATGCAGTGCGATTGTCGACCTGTGCTGTTCTATGTTAATACTCATGTTTAGGGGCTAACTGACAGGTGGAGAGAGGGTGTCAGTGCACCGTGGAGTGCGGTTAGTGTTTTTATTATAGAATGTTTGTGTGGCAGTAAGAGTGTGTTCTAGTGTCTTAAGAGGGTGAAAGGAAAAACAGGAATTATAAGAGTACAAGTATATACAGTTTGTAACAAAATAAGGTATATTATACACATGTTATACTGGATAGGTTGTGAGGTGGTATCGGCTTTTAATTCAGAGAGCTAAAGTGTTTCTCAACCCTTCACCTAAAGCCATTTACATACATTGAACAGTAC
The DNA here is from genome assembly GCA_031216915.1 of Pictodentalium vernedei. NCBI lineage: Eukaryota > Metazoa > Mollusca > Scaphopoda > Dentaliida > Dentaliidae > Pictodentalium > Pictodentalium vernedei. The sequence continues at coordinate 79,794,263 of CM062295.1, forward strand.
CAATTAATCTTCCAAAACACAGTCTCTTTCTGTCACCCTTCCACAAACCACAGCCCACGGTCCCCATCGAAACAAGCTCAATGAGCTCGTTTCGATCAGGACCACAAGCTCTGTCTTGCGCGGAAGAGGCAGAAACAATAAAGTTTAAATGGCGATTTTTGTATATCACATGGCCTGACTTAGTCAACTCGTTACGCAAAGGGTTGAAGAAAAATTATAGTGGCAAATTTATATTACTTCCACTGCCCTGTTCCCACACTCTTCAAAATAAGATATATTACACACGTGTCATACTGGATAGGTTGAGAGGTGGTATCGGCTTTTAATTCAGAGAGCTGAAGTATTTATCAATCCTTCACCTAAAGCAATTTACATACATTGAACAGTACCAATTAATCTTCAAAAACGCAGTCTCTTTTTGTCACCCTTCCACAAACCACAGCCCACGGTCCCCATCGGAACAAGCTCAATGAGCTCGTTTCGATCAGGACCACAAGCTCTGTCTTACAAGGAAGAGGCAAAAAACAATAAAGTTTAAATGGCGATTTTTGTATATCACATGGGCTGACTTAGTCAACTCGTTACGCAAAGTGTTGAAGAAAATTATAGTGGGAAATTTATATTACTTCCTCTGCCCTTTTCCCACACTCTTCAAAAGGGCAACCTACAAAAAGTAGATTTTAAGTACGGACAATCAAGAAAACTGGCCTTCACGCCGAATTTTATAGGATGTATTTTGGGCATATGAGCTAATAGCTGAATGTTAAGTAGGGTAGTGTTTCGAAATAAGGAAATGTATCAAAATCACATATCAGACTCTTGAATAAGTATTTGTCCGTTCAAATCACTGAAGTCATGAATGACCTGATTCCTCTAAATTTATATGAGAGATGTCTATGTAGTAGCCACCCTCATATACATGCAAATAAATAATGTTAGGTAATAATATATTAAAAAACACTAGGATCTGGAAGACAGATAAAAATTAAACTTTAGAGCAGAAAACAGTGAGTTCACGAAGTCCATTAAAGGGTTAACTTATTGATATTTTCTTTTTTAAGGACTCTCCACACACACACGGATTCGAAAATCTCGAATCCATTCAAAGGTTACAGTCAAGCCGACCCTTGGCGGTGGTTTCGAATCGAGTCGAATCTCAAACGGTTCCCAGTGCCCTAGTTAAAACATATTTACACTGACAGATAGCTTTGTTTTCGCTGTCAATGGTAACAAAATCGTGACTTCACGTCGATTCTGACGGTGTTTGTGGATCGGTTGTTATTTTCTCACAAATCTTGCTGCTGTTTTATCTACTCTTTATCTAACGCAAGTATCCAGCCTCCAGTAATGAACCGCCACTAGGGGGCGCGGTGGCTCAGTTGGTAGAGGTGCAGGCTGCAAGCCGAGAGGACCTCGGTTCGAATCCCACCCGCGGCAACCGCGTTGTGTCCTTGGGCAAGACACTTCACCCCGATTGCCTACATGGGGGCACGATGACGCTGTGCATTGAGGCGTACTGCACGTCAATGGTGCGCATGTCTTCAACCAATCTAACCCTGCCTGTGCTGCGGTGCAGAGTTCAGAGTTACGATGTTGGAGAGCTGACAGCTGCTCGTCGTTGCTCGGTGGTTCTCTCCGGGTACTCCGGCTTCCTCCACCCGTAAAACTGTCACGGTCACGATTAGCCATTGTGCATAAGTATGTGACCTTAAACACCAATAAATAATAATAATAATAATAACCGCCACTAACCGTCAGTAACAAACCTATGGTAATTGTATGCTCGCGTCTTTCACATGTTATCGTAATTTGTAATTTTTATAAACTATTTAAAGCCAGCAAGTGAACAGAAAAGAATCTTGTTCATATTTGCCCATTGTCATTATCCCTTGCCCCGCCAACTAAAAGAATATTTTATGATTTTCCCCCGAGAAGCGATAAAATATCGTGTAGAATGCATTAAAACAGCAGAAGTCATTTTATCGCTTGTCGGGACCAGTCCGTTATTTTAACAACTTAACCCTTATCTAACATAGTAGTTTTAAAAAATAAACTGAATTTCATATTTTTCGAGAACAAATTTCACAATTTTTCAATAAAACCATACAAATATGGATATCATTAGATGGGCTGGTTCTAATGATATCCATATTTGTATAGTTTTATTGAGAGACGTCCGAGATATTTTAGGCTGGGGTAGGTTTATCCTGGTTATCCTGGTTTAAGCACCCCCTGTTTTTTCGCAGTAGTAATTGAAACTCATTACATTCATGCTACATGTATCTTTCAGATGGCCCAAAGTGATTGTTTGCGGAAAGAATGGTCTGTTGACAAATGAAAGACAACACAATGATGACAATATATTGTATTTTAATGGCGCTAATTACACATATCTCTCACTAATGTTTTTGTTGGTAAAATGTTCTCCCGACAAGTATGGTGCTGGAACGGTCCATGGTGAAACAATGCCGGTAATTACTGACAAAAAATCTAACTTGTGATCTTCTGAACACAACAGCAGTATCTGACGTCAGTAGCGAGTGTATCCACCACGTGCCCGGATGACAGCCTGAACCCTCCTAATGCTACTAGTGAGTCCTCTGATACGGCCAAGAGGCAACTGTAGCCACTCCTCATACAAGGCAGTTTCCAGATCGACCAAATACTGTTCAGGTGGATCCCTTGCTTGCACACGACGTCCAGGAAAGTCCCAGATGTGTTCTAGGGGACTCAAATCGGGGCTCATTACCGGCCAAGGCAGTGTTGTAATAGCGTTGTTCTGAAGGAAGGCTCTCACAGCATTTGAACGATCTGGCCTTGCATTGTCGTCCACAAATACAGGGCGAGTCGCCAACAGGTGGTGGTTAAAATGCGGCACGGCAACCGAATTGAGAATCTCCCGGATGTAGTGATGATCATTGAGATTCCTCCTTACAGTCACCATATGAAGTTTGCAATCATGATAGAGACACCCCCAGATCATTACTAATTCTACACAATACGGAACAGTATGTCTGATGTTCCTGGGCACGTAAGCAGTATTTCAATGCCCCCCCCCCCCCCCCCCCCCCCCACACACACACTCTCATGCGACCATCTGTGACGTGAAGCAAGAACCTATTGTCGTCTGATCAATGGACTCTCCTCCACGTCCCGAGACTCCAATGTTGTCGTGCCATGCACCACTCCAAACGTCGTCTGTGATGCTGATCGGACGGAGCTGGGCGCTTGATGACCCTTCTGGACCTCATACCCAGTGCTTGGAGACGGTTTCGGACAGTTTTGTTGGACAAATGTTTGTTGGGGAGCCAAAAGTGTTTCAAAACCCCACTTGAAGCAAAGGGCTCACGCCTAACGAGACGAGGCGTGTACGACTCCGATCTTCCCAAGGAGAGGTATTTTGGCGTTGTCCAGGCCTTGGTCGGTCCTTAACATCGTTGGTTTATTGATGTTTTCGGACAAGCCTGCTGATGACAGAATGACTATAGCCAGGCTGCCTTCCAATAGCTTTGAATGGCATGCCTGTTGCATGCATGCCAACGATTTGCCACCTTAGTGCCTCTGACAGTCTCCTCTTGCCATGTCAACATTTATTGATAAAAGAAGTGACAAATTGTCTTGTTTTATACCCAGATATTGCATTGTGGATGATAGTGTTTTTTGTGACATTCGTGGGAAGCATGCTTCACGTAGACGAGGAGGTGTGTTTGAAATATAATCTGGCAGCCAAACCCACTTTTTTATCGTGCGTGTTTTGGTGTCTAAAGATTTTTTTCTCGGTGGTTTCCGACAGCTTAGACATTCCACATCAATAGTCCGTCAGTCGTGTACTAACCGCTATAGTAATACAACCACTATTGCAATAAATTTATTACAACAGCTGTTGATGCAAACCTTTTCATCAACCGCTAATGTAATAAATTTTTTACAATGGCGGTTGATGCAAACTTTTTCACCGACAGCTATTGTAATAAACTTCTTAAAATAGTCGAGTGTCAGTTGTACTACGTTTTCCATTAATTTGAAAATAAGCTAACTAGGGATGTCTGAAACTGACGAACCAGTTTCATTCAAGATTTAATCTCTCTATACCAATCACAGCGACAAAAAAAGCCAGAAATGGACGAAATGACCAGTATAAGATAGGCAATATCTTGATCCAGGCATTGTTCGATAAAACCACAAAAATAGGGATGTCAGTGGCATCAGCTATTTTAGTTCTTAATTATTTTTTTATGTATACTATTCAAAAAAAATTGGGGATATCCAAACTGATGTTGATATTTTCAGAAAATGGTATTGGATACGCGTGATTGGACACATCAATATGTTACCAAGTTTAGTGTGGATCATGAATGTCGCTGGCCCACGAAAACTTCGTGCAGGTTTTTCGCATGAGCGCCGCGTTAATGTCTATGGGTACTTTTTGAAATATTCTTTTGTGCTGGACAGGTTTTTTCGAAGGTCTCATCGTTCTTTTTTTTTTGCTATAAACTCGTTTATCAATAGTTTCTGGTCGAAACGTAACTTTTGAGGTATGCGAGAACGGACACGTGACGAACGTTTATGTTCCGTTGGCTTGTTGGAAGCTGGCAATATACTTATCTTCATGAGGTTCTGAGACGCGATCATTGACTCACGTACCCCAAATTGCTGGGCGACGAGACATTGTGATTGGCTCTGCATAATTAGAGCAATAGCCCTACCCCTGTCCCCTTCGGCCATTTGCGGCATTTTGCTTTTCAATTGAGTTGAAATGAAATGTACAATCGATGTGTACTGTTCAAAACTTCAATTTCATACGGTTTGCAAGCCCACAGCACGTGAGAGTGTCCCGGATACACGCTTTGTCGAAAACCTGCGGAAAGCATGCAGCGTCGCACGTGGTTGACTGAATTTTAACCAAAGATTCTCCAGACAGTACACTGATGTATCAATGTGTCAAATTTTCCAACATTTGATAACAAAATTATATCACCAAAACTGAACTTGTGTTTTGTTTTTCTGACAGTATATATACACTGATGTTAAAAGGGAGACCGATCAGATTATTCTAAATTAGAATATTCTGGAAAGAGCATCTTTTAAAATATTATCTCTTGCCAATATATGCCTCATGTCTAAACTATATTCTTTGATTTTTGTGTTTAATTTTATTGATGAATGTCAGGAAATTGTGATCAATGTAAACTGTAATTGGGAACCGAGCGGTTCTTCTGAGATATACATCAAAATGTGTTAATGCCAAAATTAAAGCCAAAGTTCTTTTTCAACTGTAGAGTAGTTCCTTTGATGTGTGAGAAATTTTCCGGAGAAATAACACACATGGCGATAAATACCACGAACGTACCTTGGAAATCTTCCTGGACAATATGTATCATTTGAAGGACTTTTCATAATCGGGACTGGCCACGATATGGGAATTCTTTAATAATGTTATTCTGTCAAAGGATTTCTGGCACTCTTCGGTCATAACAAAGTTAACCCTTTTGTTCAATAATCTCGTCATAGGAAAGACAACATCTGAGAAATTAAAAAAATATATATAATATCCACCCATGCCTAAGAATCCCATGAGCTTTTTTTGAGAGCTTGGATTTGGAGCATTTACAATGGCATCAACGTTTGTCTCAATCAGCCTCGCTTGCTGCTGTCCCACAACATGACCTGACTAATTTACAGTTACTCTACCAAATCCAAATTTTACCAAGTTAGTTTGGTTGGCTTGGGTCACTTTAACAAAACATTATAGATGTACTTTAGATGAGCACCCTAATTTGTATGTGTGTGTGGAATAACATTGTCTATCTAAGCTTCACTGTGATCTAGGTCAGTGATGAAGTGATTAACTATTCGCTGGAATGTTACTGGAGAATTTTTCATTTTGAAAGGGGTTACGTTTTTATTCATACAGCCCAAAAGGAGTAACAACGGTAGATATTTCTCTTGCTTTTTCAGTTAACTTGCCAATAACCATTCAACAAATCAAGATTTAGCATGGCCAAGTTTATCAACGCAGTCATCAATTCGGAGGCTGTTCACTTTCTGGTAACCTGTACAGAATGTGTGACTCCTGTTAGGCGTCGGAACAAGTTTTTGCTGGGTGAACGCCAGTTGCTACGGCTAGGTTCAGTGTTATCATTGTCCAGCATATACTGTATTTCCGTTCGCATAATCTCAGTTTTGAAAGGATTTATTCAATATGGGAGCTGTTAGATGGCGTTTTCCTCTTCCACATCAAACTTTTGAAAAATAACAGATGTCCTACTGGGAAATAAGTGTTCATATTTTAAAATTAAATTAACCAAATTGAATCAATTAAATCTTTTCTTTGGTCAGGCAGTGAATAATCCATTTTATTATACGCTAAATGATAGATTATCGAAGAAAAATTGCGGAAAGATAGAATTCGTATCCCCCACTGTGAAGATAGAGAAGGTTTCATTTTCACGGTATCAATCAAAATGGCTGCTTTCAAAGCATCACTTGAAGGTGAATATGAGTCAAATTATCACTGGAAATGATCAATTTGTTCTAAAAATGATATAATGAAAAGTAAATTTAGATTATTTGAGTGGATACGGATCATTTCCAGCAATAATTCAACACGTATTCACCTTTAACCCTTTACCCAACGTACCGTCAAAACCGGCCAGCGCTATTCTCAAAAATCGCCAATTAATTTTCATTATTTTTTCAATTTTGTCTCAAAAACATAGGTTATGACTCCTCATTGGAACGAGCTCGTTCCAATGAGGGGTCATAACCTATGTTTTTGAGACAAAAAATGAAAAAAATTAGTTATTCAAGAATTATTTTTGCAAGTGTCGTCAGCTTTTCATGTTAGGTAAAGGGTTAAGTGATGTATGAAACCCTCTAGTCCAGACATGGCCTGGACGTCCGTAATATAAGTTTTTGGTATTGTACGTCCTTTTGAAGGACGTACCAAACCAAAAACTAAAATTACAGACTTTCAGGCCACGTTTGCACCAGAAACCCACCAGCTGAATTAGATTGCAAGACACTATTTGTTCCACGTATCAATCAGATCACTTCCTTGTTTCAATGATTCAATGCGCTGTTTTCTGTCATGCATCAGTTCAAGATTGGAACGAGTGGAATTTTCAGATTCTTATAACAAGCGGTACAATAAAAAAAAATCTAGTGTTTTTGAGTGCATACCAAAAAATTATCTCACTTGTGACCGAGACAAATGGTTATTTCCGCTCGAGCAAGCACTCACGAAAAATAAACATTTGTCTCGGTCACTCATGAGATAATTTTCGGTATCCACTCAAAAGCACTAGGTATCCTCTATTTCTTTCTGCAAGCTCAGTGGTATATTTTTTGCCTCTTTCATTAATATCCTTCACGGGATTTTCTGCCTCCTCCACGCTAGTGACTGTTGAGAATGATAGAGAGTTCGGTCCTCTTTCTGAATGTTTTAACATATTTATACGGGACAACCAAGTACTTTTAAGTCTTATCAGGCGTCTCAACAACATAATTAGTATCACTGATCTTGTGCTTACCAATATAAGGGCCTGAATATCTTGGCTGTAAAGCATTGCCCTTTACAGAAAATAACACAAGCACCTTGTTCCCAGGTTTAAAGATGCGAAATCGTGCCGTTTTATCATACCTGGTCTTCATGTGTATGTGGGCTTTCTGTAAATGCTTATTTGCCATTTCCCAGGTCCTATTCAATTTTTCTTTAAAAGTGGACATAGTCCAGAAGAGACATTTCGTCGACCAATTTCTTTTTTAAAACACAGCGAGTGAACCCCTTACTGAACGTCCAAACACTACTTAAAAGGGGCTATACTCTAGAGATTCCTGTACAGTCACTTGGGCTGCAAACAAAGGAAGATGTACTCCTTCATCCCAATCCTCCTCATCATCCTCCCCATGGGCCTTTATCTGTGGTCTTCAATGTTTGATGGAAACGTTCTAGTGCTCCTTGCCTTTCGGGATGTTAGGCACTTGATGTGTACTGTTTTGAGCTCATACATTACCTGATGGAAAATGTTTGACATAAAATTTGAGCCTTATTGCACTGACCTGGGTAAACCGAACGTCATGAAAAATTTTATCAAGTCCTTAACTATAGTCTCAGTTTTCTTAGAGGAATAGCCTCAAGACATCGTGCAAAAGCACACGTGATGGAAAGCACATTTTCATTTTCAGATCTTGTTCTGGGCAATAGGTCAACACAATCAATAATAATTCTACTAAATGGCTCCCCAAAAGCGGGGATTGGTTGAAGGGGTGCAGGAAGAATCTTGTGGTTGGGTTTCCCTACAATTTGACAGGTGTGCAGGTTTTACAAAATTTGTCAACATCCTGTCGAACCTTGGGTCAGTAAAAATACTGCTGAACACGTGCGTGGCTCTTCCTATCTCCCAAATGTCTAGCTATGGAATTTTCCTGAGCCAAGCTTATTTCATTCCGGTATTTAGTGACGACAACTAGTTGATAAATGACCTGCCATTCACTGTTTGAAAGTACTTCTGGTGATCATCATTTCCTCATGAGAACACCATATTGTTTTTTAAATATAACAGACAGGAGAGTTTTTGGCTTCATCCTCTGTTACAGCCTGTCCATGTGTCTCGGCAAGGTCAGGATCCTTTTCCCTGTCCTCAATTAAAGAAGTCCTGGAATAACATTTAAGGAGGCCCACCCTATCACCCTTGTGTGTAATAGCGCCTTTACAATATTTAGAGGAGTCATCTCATTGACTCAAAAATGTCTGAGACATTTAGTGTCTTCAGAATCAATAATCCTCTGATTGTTTTAGCTTTACTGTTCAAATCAACACAACTGGGGATGTTTTCGACGTCAGCTTTCTTTGGCATGGGCCGAGTCACAGCACATGCCGGAAAGGCAAGAAGAAAACGTTCCCTCAACTTACTACTATTTTTATCTGTGCTCGGCTCCTCCACCACTTGAGGTTCCACAATGATGTTCTCACCAGCTAAGCCATTTCCTTATAATATAAAATGTATTTTACAGCTCGAATATGATATAGAATAGGTCGGGCTGATGCCTACGGCCACAGTTCCATTTACTAAACTATTTCTCAAATTTATTTTATGAAATGAGACATTTACCGAGCCTGACTCGATGCCAGAAACTAGGACTTGTATTCCTGAAGCACTTTCTTCTTTCTAACATTAAAGACTGAGTAAATCCTCCATTCGAAGTAATTGTCCAAGTGTGCAGTGGCTAGATGTGGCATTTCTATGCATACAAATGTTAAGTGCTGCGAATAGTGTGGAGGTGTGGCGCGCAGTATGGAAGCATCTGGAAATTTACCGTATTTGGTGCCCAGGAAAGGTAAGTTGAAACGACTGAAATATTTTTCGATTCTACATGGCACATGTTTAGGAAGTAGAGCGGTTGGTGGTATAGCTACAGGGGTGGGGTGGGGTGATCCCAAGTAGCCACCTCCTCCTCCAAACTCATGAATTCTAAGATCTGCATAGAGTGGCATGCGCGAGTCCGGTGCGCGAGTCAATGAGAGAGAAAATATGACAATCAGAACACGACGTATTCGCCCTTTCGCCGGATGGACAAAGTAACGAGAGTCGAAAGTAGTCACTAGACCAGTTCCCTCTCAGAACGATAGTTTGATCAGTTTATGTACGTTCAGCCGGTTTCTGTTGGGTCTTGTGGTTCGGTTTTCAGGTTTTCCGCAAAAACCGGAACTGAACCGAAAAATTGCTCAACTCTTGTCTATAGGTTTTTTAATGTAAAGTCTAGTAATACCGCAGATATCTTAAGATTTATATACATATATATCGGCATGAACTGTACTAAAAGTAACTGGATCTAATTCACTTGCGCAATGTTCCGAATGAGGATTGATGAAATCATGTTCAAATACATTTCGATACGTGGACGCTCGTGTTGAGCTGAAACGGTTAAACTTTCAAAGGGTTTTCTTGATCGATCAGTCGCATGGATAAACCTTGGTTAATCGATTAATCACTTGCCCTTATAGGTAGCTGAATACCTGCCGTACCGTTGATGATTTATAGCATTAACCCTTTACCCAACGTAAAGGACAAAATCGGCCAGCTCTATATACAAAAATCTCCATTCAGATTTTATCATGTTTTCAATTTTTGTCTCAAACACACAGCTTATGGTCCATCATTGGAACGAGCTCGTAACGAGCTCGTTACAATGAGGGATCATAAGCTATGTTTTTGAGACAAAAAATAATTTTTTTTAGTAATTCAAGAATCTATTTTGCAAGTGTCGTCTGCTACCCGCATTGGGTAAAGGTTAACTTAAGAATGACCAGTTTCAGCTACTGACACAGTATAATGATCATGCAAGTGAACAAGTATGTCATCACGTAACATGCATGCTTTACTCTGTCTCATATAATTGATGTGAGTCAGTGTGACAATGTTTACCTGTTTGGAGCACGTTTGTTACTTTGTTAATCCCGAAAATACAGTAGTTCAAAAGTAACGCTTAATCGATCAATTACTTTTTTGATCGATCAAGACGTTGGTCATTGGTTAATCGATTAATCGGTTAACCGTTTCAAATCTACGCTCGTGCACCTTTCTTCTTGCCTGAAATAAAAAAAAAACAAAAAAAAAAAACTAAGTCGTTACGGCCCTCAGGCGCACATCCAGGCATCTTTCTTTTGGGACTCGGGTATCTTGTTTTTTTTTTTAGATGGTTTCGTGTTGGGGTGGGGGAGGGGGCAACCACAGGTCCGAAGTTACAAATCCCCGTTATCCTTCGAACGTAGTACTTCTGACGAGTCATTGAGGGGTTTAAAGGACTTTAGGTCCACTTCAGTTCAGATCGCAATGGCTGCAGACACACCGTGCCTAAGCCCTTCGACTTCATTTAAAGCAACTGACTTCAAGACCGACTCAGGCCTGGCATTTTCATGAGAGCGATTCATCCGCTCGCCTGCTGCTCGCCTTAAAAAAATTAAGGAGGACGAAAACTAGACCTTCTGGGCTTAGAAAATAATGATTACAATAATAGCCTATTCCTAAAACCCTTATCTTTTCATGATCTATGTTATATCAATGGTCGTTGTAAGACGGCCACACTGCCCCTCCCTCATCTCCGGGCCTTGCCGATGCCCGGAAGTGTTGGAGGGGCAGTGTAGCCGTCTCACAGAGACTACCTTGCTAGCAGCACCACATAAAATGTGCAAAGCCCACCAGTCAGAATTCATTAATAGTAAATCTTCATTTTGCCACATTTAGCCTGAGGAGAGATAATAGCTCACCAAGGCCATGCGAGGGGAGCGATTTTTACCTCTCCTGCATTTTTGTCTCCTTCTTTATCTTCTGCATATTGCGAAGGTTGAAGGCCCGGGTGAGAGGGTGGTATGAGAACGACAGATGTTCCCCTCTTATTTGTGGGCCCGTGAAAACCAACCTCGGCAAAATTTTAAAATATCTTCCCGTGCCAAACAATAGAACTATCGAGAGGCATTTTGTAACTCCACGCAGATGGTAAGTTTACACTAAAACAGATTATTTATTTATTTATTAGGGTTTCACGACACTCAGTTAACAGCCAAGGTCATACTGTGTCTGTGATAGTTTTACGGGTGGAGGAAGCAGGAGTACCCGGAGAGAACCTCCGAGCAACAACGAGCAGCTGTCAGCTCCCCAACATCGTAACTCCGCACTGCACACCCAGAGTGAGATTGGTTGAAGACATTCGCACCATCGACGTGCCGTACGCCTGAATACACGGCGTCATCGTGTCCGCATGTGAACAATCGGGGTGAAGTGCCTTGCCTAAGGACACAACGCAGGAGTCCGAATCGATCGCTCAGACGGTCACCCATCCGAGGACTAACCGGGCTCGATGTTGCTTAACCTCGGTGATCTGACGAGAACCGGTTATCGTAACGCCACCGCGCCCCTATATAAAGGTTCAAGAGCGAGGTTAATGGTTTGAGCTCTTCAGTGCTAACAAATACCCTGAGCAATGTGAATTCAGACTTCTGAAATACCGATTTCAAAGGAAAACTACATATAATGGATGCGAATTTTTGAAGTGCCATTAACAAAAAATTCATGAAATTTTGGGTCCACGTGTATCGTGATACATTGCAAGCAAATCGAGATATATATCGTCAGAGAATGAATCGCGATACATTCGTTTCACGATTAATCGTTGCAGCCCTAGCCAAAACCGTTTTTTTTTTGTCTTGAAACCGAGCCGAAACCGAAACCTAATCTGAAAAATCAAAACTTTTTTGATGTTTTTGTCTGGAGATCGAACACATTTTCTTACGCGAGAGTTCAAAAACAAAACTCTGTTCAATTCTCACAACGTACCTTATGCAACTTCAGGTGAGAAAGGGATAACAATATGTAAACCAGATGAGCGAAGCGTTCAAGGGTACAAGTAAGTCAAATAATAATCATTCTGGTAAATATTCACTTAAATGTAATTTCGCCGAATGTGTGTTGAAAATGCAGCACTCTTTTCGTGTGATTGGTTTTTACAGTCTGTTTTCAGAACAAACGCACGCATTCATGTGGCGAAGACAAACCAGTGTGGATAAAATTACTGCAGGCTAGCTAGCTAATAGCGGCTACTTTCGCTTAAGGTTTTTTATTACTTTCCAAAGTGTGATTTACTATGACGTAGTAATCATAAATCGTAGGATCATAAATCAGTGAATTAAGCATGATGCTAAAATAATAGAGTATGATACTCAGTTAATATAGTATGATACTCAAATAATATAGTATGATACTGAATTAATTCAGTATCATACTCAAATAATTGAGTATCATACTTAATTATTTATGCAGCATTTATGAAATCCTACCAAATAATATAGCATCATACCAAATTATTAGAGTATCATACTAAAAAAACAATTATGACCCTCCCGTACTTGAACGTGATTTCAGTATCATGCTATTTTATTTATGCTGCATTCATGAAATCGTGCACAATAATATAGTATGATTCTAAATTAATTGAGTATCTTATTAAAATAATTAAGTATCATACACAAATAATATAGTATGATTCTAAATTAATTGAGTATCATTCTAAAATAATTAAGTATCATACACAAATAATATAGTGTGATGCTAAATTAATTGAGTAAAAACTGAATTAATTCAGTATCATACACAAATAATATAGTATGATGCTAAATTAATTGAGTATCATACTAAATTAATTCAGTATCATACACAAATAATATAGTATGATGCTAAATTAATTGAGTATCATACTGAATTAATTCAGTATCATACTCAAATAATATAGTATGATGCTTAATTAATTGAGTATCTACTGAAAACCTGTCAATCAACACATTCCGTTAACCAATCAGTAGCGCCGATACATAAGCGCTAGGCGTCTGGTCGGATGGGAACAGTGGAGCATGCCCTAGAAACAAGAAAATGTTGATGCACACACCAAGCCGCAGAGTTAAAATCTTCCAGAAGAATCTTTCGTATTCATACCATTTCGAGGGTAGTCAATGGAAAGAAACCTTGTCGGTTTTCCATTGTCCTCTTAGAACCTCGATAAGTAGGCCTAAAACACTGCTAGTTCGCTTAGTAAAGTAGCAATGTTTTACTGGTAAAAATAGGACCCGACAACTAACGTTTGGGTTGGATCTTTTTTTAAAGTGGGCAAATGGGTTTAAATGATTGGTTAATATCTACGTTGTATACTTGTAATCGTTTTATCGCCAGGATATAGCATTAGCTGCTGATGTGACGTTAAGAACCAACAAATAAATAAAATAGCCGACCACCCAATTTACCCATACCAATCTATAACGTTGACAAACTATAACCAAACAATCTCGAATTTCAGAAAAAGCTGGAACCTTGTCTCGTCAAACATTTATCCGCTCCGACGCCCAGGGTACTCTATTTGCCCCATTCACTGAGACAAAATTATCCAAAATGAGTAATGAGTTTTCAGGACCCATTTCATCGGTAACGTGCTGCTGAAACATGTTTCAGCTCGAAAATCAAACGTACCTTCGATGCTGATAATCTACAAAAAGCTATGCCTGGTTCTCAAAATAGTCAAAGGCACGCGACAGTGGCGTATTGGCCGTATTGACAAGTGCGTAACGCCCACTCAACTTTTGTAGCAATATCGTCCCTTTTTCTAACTCAACTTTTGTAGCAATATCGTCCCTTTTTCTAACAATTTTGTAATAAACATCACCCACTTTTCTAAAAACAAACAAGGTCTCCCCTTTTGTAAATAGTCGCACATGTTTTTAACAATTTCGAATTGTTACAAAATTTTTGCTATTTATTACAAAAGTGGTCAGTTATTACAAAAGCGGGAAGAGTGAGTTCTCATGAGAGTACAGTATCGTCTTATGAGGAGCTTCTCTATGGACCGGGAGGGGGGGGGGGGGGGCATTAATATGGGGGTGGTGTCCATCTTCGGATTTCCTATAGCACCCCGAACCAAAGCCCCCAACTCTAGGAAAGACCATTGCACACCCTTGGGTTAGAATCTTTCAACTGCCAGCGTAAGTTTTCTGTTCGCAAATTCCAACCATACATATACTGCCGCCCCATTATATGTTCGGAATTTTCCAACTGGGCGCCTTGTGTGACTAAAATGATATAGAAAGTAGAATAGCATTCAACTCTAGTTTTGGAAACATATACATTATACTACATATTGATTGGGAAATTCTAATAACGGGATACTTTCAATCTGTTTTTGAGGCTAGATTTTCGGTGTTACGGGCATGCAGTTTCTAGATGTTGAAACGTTTAGCCAAGTTTGGGCGCGAGACAACCAAGCCACCCCTCCGTAGTCCGTATCCGAGTCTTTTAAAGTTTTAAGAGTGTGGCCCACAGTCCTTCCATAGATGATAGGAGAGCCAGAAGAGATTGTATGACACCGGGGTATTAAATTATCGAAGAAATAAACGCGAATGTTTTATTTGTATTAGCCAGATGACGTTTGGTACCCAGAGGTACTTTTTGGCAGTGTCTATTTTTATCCCGAAAGAAAACAACGCCATAGGTTTACCCTCGCCAATTTGCGCAAGGTGGTACGCTAATCGCACACAAGTATGGCACGAATATGGCATGCATATGCCATCCGGCATGCCGGATCTATGCACACGATACAGATTATGTATTACATATCAACACTGCACCGAAATGCTGTGATATGGTGATGTGTTAGACAACTTGTGTCTTGTCTTTGTGTGATTGCGTGGTAGAATGGGTCAACAGGCCTGTAATTGAGAGCGTGTGCCTTGTGTCTAAAAAAACAGAAATGTTGAGAGGACTATCCATGCAACATATTTCTCCGAACGACCTACTAGATCTCGAGATCTGTGTAATGTACCCCATCTCCCACTTGTCGTAATTGGTACGAAATCGGTTAAATCACGTCCAAAACTTCTGGACTCGGAATCAGGCTTTGTCTAAACCACAAATATGGGAGACAAATACAAAATGCTCTCGATTCTCGTTTTGGTGCCAATTGTTGCATTGGAAATGGAAACCTTATCTGTGAAGGCCCTTTCCCGGTTTGTTTACAACGTTCGTGTAAAATACAATACACCTCTAAAATGTGACCTCATTGATGTCGGTTTATTATTGTTAAGTTGTTTTTTTCTAAGGTATCACAGAATAGAGGCCAAAGCAAATTTCGTTAGATTTTGCAGGAGATTTTATTCTAGAAATCAATTACTCGCCCTGTAGATCTCTAAACGACAGAGTTCCCAAAATTAATATTCCTGTTCTTGTGCGGAGAACCCTAATTTACATGTCTCAATTCACATCATGCCAGTTTGATCAAATGGCTCCATTCACATAAATCTCTCAAAGGTAAGTCAGTACAGGGTAATAGGGTAATCTTCCTTGACCAAAGGAAATGAGTGAGCCAAAGAGACGCTCGAGCAGTTGCTCAATCGAGTGTCATGTGATACGACGCCCTGGGAACAAGCAATTCCATAGACAGATACCAGAATAGTCGAAAACTGAAAACAGTTAGAGATACGTTCGAGAAGTAGGTCAGTCTAGTGACTTCTCATACTACCCATCTGGGAAAGGCGTTCCCATAGACAGATTCTAAAGAAGGGTGACTTAGTCGATTAGAATACGCCAATGAGTTAAGCTGCCCATAATACTCGAACTGATCGAATGGCTCATTTCAAAGAAGGAAAATGGTGAATATTAGCATTGCTCAGATGAGTGACTCGCCGTACGACTCGAAGACTCATCTGGAAAAATAGGGGTGCTATAGCCACAGACATGTCCCAGACATGGTCGCCGGAAGGGCAGTGACAAAAGTACGATTCCGTAATTGGGATTCTGCAAGCTGCTATTTAACGAGTAACGTCTTGTACACCTCTTCTATTTCCCTTGACAATCGGATGTTTATCAACTTTGTGATGTACTATCAGAAGATGATAAGAACAAGATGATCGCAAAATACCATTTATACAAATACTGAGAAGAGATGAAGTGACGATGGGGAAATATCTCGGTCCGAGTGAGATAATGAAAAAAGCGAGAAGTCACTCGGTTGGAGGGACCTCTCGAAAGACCCGACGACCCATCTGAGAAATTAGGAGTACCATACCCACAGATATTTCTTGGGTTGGGGTGCCAAAAGTGCGGGGGTAGAGGAGGGAGTGGAGTAAGATTACGTTTGAAAGGTTCCATAAGTTGGTATTCTGTAAGCCTGGGATTCCGTGGTGTCCTCACTGGATTTGGCAGCATCACTGGAAGTAATGTCATTTGTGGAGTTATTCTCATGAGAAATTATCAATCACGTGGCTATTGGCGACGTGTTGGTTGTCATGGTAACATACACGAGACAGTGGCGTAATTACTGACATCATCATAGAATAACCACACGTGGAATGTCCTGTTACGAGCATTTGTATGTATGAGTCTTACGGTTATTTTCGTTGCTAAAAGGCGCATCTCAGCCTTCGACCATGTCACTCTTCTCCAGTATGTTTCTGCCGAATTACCTTTCCACCAGATGAGTCGGCAAGGAAGACACTAGGCAGATCGACTTCTTGAACATCTACAGTCGACACTTATTAACCCGAAGATTACGAGACTGGCCGTTACTTCGACTTGCCCCGGTCTTCGAGATACGAACTTCGGACGTATTTTTTAAATATGGACGCCTTGAGCACGGGGACACATGGGCTTCGAATTAGGACCTAGAATGTACACCGTCATTTACAAAATGAACGGCGCGGTCTATATTTAACTGGATGGGTGAAGGAATTATTCTAATACCCGATTGCTGGGACCAGTTGCCGCCAGTAGTATGTAATGTGGTTTTGGGGCCTAGGTTGCAGGACCCCGTTGCAGGACCCCAGAAGTGACGTCATGCCACGTGACCTAGTGGCGGCATGTTGTGTTGTCATGGTAACCCGCGTGAGCGGCCATGTTGTGACGTCATCTCCATAGTGATACGTGGTGTTAGTGCGCATGCGCAGCGCATGTTGTTAGGGTGATACGTGTTTCCGTCGTCCATTTTGTTTACTGGGGGCCGCCATCTTAGTTTCTATAGTAGCACGTGATTGCTATGTTACCCAATTTTTCTGCAATAAGACGGGGTATGTTCGGAGGGTGTGTTCGATTGTAGAAGAGTAAATCTAATTACCACAAACAACCCGACAATCCCTCCAAATCACCGAAATTTATCCCAACTTTTACTATTTCGAATTCTTTCAGAATTCTCTTCTTCTATCTATATATGCAATAGTTTTCGTCTATCTGGCCATGTTTCTTTGTTCTGGAGTATACTTCAGTAACGTAGAAGAGCCTATTAGTTGGAACAGCTTTGCTTATTATTACTATATTTAGCAATTTCTGGTCTATTCTTGTTAGTTCTGACCCTGTTCCAAGTACTCTTGTTGTTTCATATATCTAGATCATTTATAACCAATCAGATTGCTTGATTTCCCATAACCTGTATACAGAGTTATCTCCCTTCTGTATAATAAAAGACTATATCCAATGGCCATATCCCATGGAATCCCATTTTTTGCAAAACACCTGTGGCTATGGAATCCTTTTTTTGTCGTATGAGGCCATGAGGGCTATGTAAAAGCCCTCAATGAGTCCTCATTTATTATCCCTCATAGCCTTATTGAATTTTGAGGTTATGAGGACCATTACAAATCCCTCAATGAGGTATAATTTACTACGACTCTTAGCCTCATTTCAGTATTTGAGGATACCTATGGCCTAGTATTGTATTATTCGAGGATACCTATCGAGGATACCTTTAGGAGAATCCCTTTTTTGTCGTATGAGGCCATGAGGGCTATGTAAAAGCCCTCAATGAGTCCTCATTTATTATCCCTCATAGCCTCATTGAATTTTGAGGTTATGAGGACCATTAAAAATCCCTCAATGAGGTATAATTTACTACGACTCTTAGCCTCATTTCAGTATTTGAGGACACCTTTGGCCTGGTATAGTATTATTCGACGATACCTATCGAGGATACCTTTAGGAGAATCCCTTTTTTGTCGTATGAGGCCATGAGGGCTATGTAAAAGGCCTCAATGAGTCCTCATTTATTATCCCTCATAGCCTTATTGGATTTTGAGGTTATGAGGACCATTACAAATCCCTCAATGAGGTATAATTTACTACGACTCTTAGCCTCATTTCAGTATTTGAGGATACCTTTGGCCTGGTATTGTATTATTTGAGGATACCTATTGAGGATACCTAGCGAGGATACCTTTTGGAGAATCCCTTTTTTGTCGCATTAGGCTATGTAAAAACCCTCAATGGGTCTAATGTAGTCTTACCAACCGCTTCCAACTTGTCTCCAAAGATCCAAGGCCATTACAGGTCTATGGCCTATCTGTCCTATCATTAGCTTCTACAACAGTCTTGTTCCATTGCGGCCTTGTACCAGTACTATTGGCTTCTGTTATTCTGCCCCATATCTCATCCATTACCTCCTAGCTATACCTATCTCAGTCTCGACTATAACATTGATCAAGGTTGAATCAGATTTCCCCTGTATACATATAAAGGCATTCCGTTATTGAGATTCCTAGCCGAGTCCGTAAAATTTGGATTCCGTGTTTTAACACAGAGGACCTGGGCACGGGGACACGAAACTGTCCACCTGATGGTTCCAACGACTCGCAAAGAGATCGATATGGGGATGACCCCAGAGATCGCAAAGCGACTGGAACACCGCCCTGTGGAGCATCCACTCGTTGGAAATGACCCTGCCCCTTTCCGGACAGGGAGTCGGCTAGGACGTTCAGATGACCGGGAATGTGACGAACCACCACACCGGCGTTGACATCCTGGGTGAGCAGTAGAAGATCCCGAGCCAATTCGTACATGGAAACCGAGTGCGTGCCGCCCTGGTTCCGAATGTAAACAACCACTGTTGAATTGTCGGACAACATAAGAACCTGGCGATTCGAAAGGTGGGGGATCCACTGCCGGAAACTCAGAAGAAGAGCAAGAAGCTCCTTCTGATTGATGTGAAGAGCTGCTCGATCCTGGTCCCATGACCTGTAAAGGGAAAGACCTAGAGGATCCAATGTCGCAACCCACCCGAGATCGCTGGCGTCTGCCGTCAGAACACGATCGGGCGTGGGTAAGTCCAACGGAACTCCCTGCATAATCCACTGTACATCTGTCCAGGGGAGAAGGTGACGAAGAAACGACTCCGGTAATTGAAGCACCAGATCCAGTGGATCGACATTCGGCCTCCAACGACTGAGCAGAAAGTGTTGGAGAAGTCTGACATACAGCCGACCTAGAGAAATGAGATCCGTCACCGAACCGCAGAAACCGAGCAGACGGAGAAGACCCCGAGTTGTCGCTGACATGGACTGGGCCAGAGTCAGGACAAAAGCTGAGAGAATCACAGCCCTTGCACGGGGAACCACTACCGTTTTCAGCTGAGCACGAAAGTTCATCCCCAGATGACAAAACGACTGAGTAGGGACCAGGTCCGACTTCTCTTCGTTGACTCTGAACCCTAGCGACGCGAGCAGTCTCAATAGTGTGTCGACATCTTACTCCAGAAAGGCGGCATTGGAATGTCTCTGGAGGATACCGTCTAGATCTGCCGAAGTAGTCACCCTGGACTGTGTGCGATATAAGGCTAACACGTGCGACATCAGTAGGGTGAAGGCCCAGCCAGGTCGAGGCCAAAGGGCATGGCCTTGAACTGGTAAACTTGCCCCAGAAAAGCGAATCTGAGATACTTTCACGATGTCCGATGAATCGGAACGTGAAAGTAAGCGTCTCGCAGGTCGATGCTAGAAGCGAAAACTCTCTGGTAAATGGAGAGGCGGACCCACCTGTAAGTCTCCATGCTGAACTTAGGAGCAACGATAAACTGGTTCAGGATACTCAGATCGATAACCGGTCGGAGTCGGCCGTCCTTCTTCGGCACCAAGTACAGGCGGGAATAAAATCCCATTGAATGAATGTTCTTGACGACCTCGATCACCCCCCTTTGACAGGAGATTGTCTATCTCCGTGATCAAAAGTTCCCAACGTGTAACGTCTAAAGGAATTTGTGTTGGAAGAGGCACTGTCGACAGAGGTGGATGCCCCCGGAAGGATATCCGCCGCCCGGACCGAACAACATCTAACACCCAAGGATCGGATGTGATTGTGGCCCAATGGTCTGCAAATTCTGATATCCTTCCTCCAGCCTGGGACGAATCGAGATGAGGATCTTCATTTCTAGCCTCGGCGAGGCCCGCGAGAGGAGAAACCACCTCCTCTACTATATGAAGAATCCTCCATCTAGCCTGCCGACGCTTACCTTACCATATGCGTAAGTAGAAGCGGTGGCAGGAGGATCAGACCTTCGCTTCGCAGAGGAAGCAGAAGGGTGCTTGTTAGGCTTTGGGCGACCCCTGTCTCCAACAGAAGGCTGAACAAGCTGACGAAGCAGCAGCTGATCTATGGAATGACGTAGGACGTCATCCAGGACCATCTCCACGGAACCATGGAATAGACAATAGGATGGAGGGACCCGCCAAAGAAGTAGATCGAAGAGCAGCGCGCTGCCCCCTCCCCTTCCCCCGGAAGGGAACGGCTTGTGTCCAACACAGCGTCCCTGCGAACTAATTACAAGTTAGCCGTATTACAGGCATGCGTGTGCACGAGCGCCTTGGAAAGCACACGCAAAGGAGCCTGTACGTCGTCAAACCTATCTGGAGGCAGATAAGCAGCTAAAGCAGAAACGACGTGATCTGAAAAAGAAAGCATGGCCAGCGTTTCTCTCGATAGGCCCAACAGGGACTCCAGAGTGGCCATAGGAATAATGACCGACTTGGGCTTGGAAAGGCCGTGGGAGGCCGAGTCCTGATCCAAGATCGTGAAAGTCTGGCAGACTGACGGATTGGTAGAATCGTAGGAACGATAACGCACTGGAGGCAAAAAAAGGTGTCAACCCTGGTGAAGAACGAAGTCTTCATATCCTTGGGAACGCAGCCTAGAGTCCAAAACTGTAAACGCTTCAACCACCTGTACCGACTAGCACGGTCGAAGGTGCCCAGAAGCGGGTTGTTCTACAGGCTGTAGGCGAGTGACCAATGATCGCGGCCTGTCTAACATTGTCGGCTGGTTCGATGGTTTGAGATCTGGAACGAACCCAAACACAAAGTCAAGAGCTGCCCCCAAGTCAAAAGGCTGTTGGCTCTCGACGTTAGGTATGTCTGACTCATCCTCTCAGTCGGACGACACATAGCCCATCATGGGCAAACCAGCCGATGCCTCCCATGGTGTAGGCACACCTGAGGGATCAGAAAGCGGCCTGCTTCTAATCCCGGGAGGTGGCACCGCAGAGGGCGCCTAGAAACCACTAGCACCCTCACTGGAAGCAACAGAGAAGGCTCTTAGAAAGAACCTGAGTGAGCGAGGAGAGGGCCTCCCAAAGCTCAAGGCCCGTGTCGGCCGGTTCGACGTAGGAATGAAGCGGCAACATGGCTTCACGTCTTATCCTTTTAACCCGCGAAGGGTCACGATCCTCAAATACACCCGACGCGGGGCGACTGAGAGACTACAGAAGAGGACTGAGAGACTATAGCAGAAGGTTCGGCCGGCAGCACCTCCCGACTTCGCCGAGTTGAAGTCAGGGAAGGCTGAGTCCGATACCCCACGTCCACACTACTAGACATCCGTTCAGACCCCTGGAGGGATAAAACTGCTGTGCTCGACGGCTGAGAGGCCACAACAGAGTGTTCGGTCGGCAGCCCCTTCCGACATCGCCGAGTTGAAGTCAGGCAAGGCTGAGACCGACACCCCTTGTCCACACAACCAGAGAAGCATCTCTGCAGACCCCTGCAGGGATAAGCCGGGCCGGCTGAAACGGTGACCGATGACGTTGCAGACGGAACAGCAGTAGCAGCAGATACGACGGGAGCTGTTGAAACTGGTGGAAAAGCGGAGAGACCAACCGAGCTAGGCTCCAAAGGAGGAGTCACAACCCTAGTGACAGTCTCAGATGTCGACTCTCAACAAAAGTGTCGGGAGGCCCCGAACAACAGCGTTCCTCCTCCCCCCCCCCCCCACCCCCACCCCCGTGGGTGAACGGCCACGATAACGCACCACAAGCTTGGTTAAAAGAGATTGCCCTCAAGGAACAGTCCTGGGCATAACAGAGGTGAGAGCAGTAGAAGAAAAAAGGTGAACTCAACAAAATGTAGAAAGTAGAAGAACACCCCCAACTACGAGAGATGGGTGCCAGAAAATAAAGGACCTGCGGGAACACAACTGAAACCAGACGGCCGACAGAGACCCAAAAAACAGAAATTCTGCCCTCAACAGAGAGGAGAAATAATAATAATAATAATAATAATAATAATAATAATAATAATAATAATATCCAAAAGGATAACATAAATTCATCAACCGAAAAAAATTATGTCCGAACCGCACGGTACGCGAAAATCGCGTGCGAACGCGGAAAATATATAAAATACAATGAAAATGTGGTTGAAAATAATAACGAGAATATATAAAACACAGTCCTGTTATTATACGATCCTCAGATCCATAATTCCAGTCACAGGTTAGTTACTACCTGCGCACTGGTTGCCGGAAGCCGCGGATTTCCACTAAATGAAGAGCGTCCCCTACTGGGTGTGCGCCGGTAGCAATCGACACAGTTTTGGCTTATTTTTTCTTGGTGACCACTTTTCTTTCCCAAATCGCATGGGAAAGATCAAGACAGAGAGAATATTTTCCGAGTTAGAGACTTCCACTGTAGTGCAAGCCCGTAGTAAACAATTGTAAGGTAGATTGATAAGAAATCCGTTTCCGTCGACTATTGTACTGGATGCTACCCTTTTGTTTTCTGTGGTGGAACGTGGTTGTTATGATACCAAAAGGTTTGTAACCTCTACTGGGATATAATCGTTGAGGTGTGTTCCTTTGTTCAAACGTGTACTCCATGTCAGAATAGTTATCTACTATTTCGAACTTATTTTGTTACTACTTTAGCTTTGTGAACCGATTCTACTGATTCCAAACCCAGTCTGTCTACTCCTGTTCTATTTATCAAAAATCCTACATCGAAGAAGCAAATCGTTCCACATTAAAGAAACTGACCAATCAGATCGCTCTATTCACTTACGTCCAGCCCACTATCAGTCCATTGGCTTATGAAACGAGGTGTGGTATCTGTCGATGGAATGTTGCGAGATGTGCTTGTGTCGATGTTGCAGAATGTGTAACATTATCAAAACATGAAGGATTTGCCACGCAAAGGCACAGGTCAGGGGTGTTGACACGTGCATGTGTGCAATAGTACACTGTGCCTTTAAACATACGTCACATGGGCACATGAGGATTTTGAATCCCAAATCATCCACTGAATTCGTGGTTCCTAGCTCCTGTGACAGAACGTAGCAACCTAGTTTTCACAGATGTGCTTGTCAAAGTGCACAAGGTTACCATTTTTAGCTTTTTATTCTATTCTGCCAAATCCTATTAAACCTTATTTCGTCTACTACTTTTCTTGGGTTGACTCTTTCTGTATTGTAATTCTTCATCTGACCAAACCAGTCTCTCCCTTTCGACCAAATTGCCTAGGGGGGTTTGATCATCCCCTACTAGGCGGGTCCTCAGGTGGCGGATAGAGGACGGCCTGCTCAATTGGGCAAGTTTGCTAATTTCTAATTGGCAGGTTTGCTCAATTGAGTTGGTTCGCTGCGAAATACACAAATACGCAGCCCCGGACCAAAATGATCAACCCTGCTAACACCATCTGACAGGCACCTTGTTCTCCCGTGAGGTGCATTCCGAAGGCCCCGGAAGAAGGAATCCTGGCAGTTGAGGACTCGGGCCCCGGTTAGGGCAGTCTCCAAGGATGGGGATCAGGTCGTAAACTCTGTTTGGCCCTGGTCTCCATTTTTTCAGATAATGTCCAAGACACTGCTTTGGTCCCAATTTCGGGAGTAGAAGGATGGTCGGATGGCCCGTTCTGGCCAATCGGGAGCCCCCACCCCAAAAGAACTGGGTGTCACGTCGGGGGACATTTGGTAGTCATTCAGCCAGTCACTTCTTTTAATCACGCCATAATTGCCATTGTGTACTGTTTTTTAACGTTATATTTTTAATGAATACTTTTGCTGCACTGTCTGCTTCAGTTTTACATGGCAAATTTAATTACAGTGTTTTGTATAGTGATTGGTTGGATGATTGCCATCTGAAGACCTGGCACTTCCACACACGGGTCAATCAGTCAGTGGTATGCCTCGGCATCAACACTGGCTGAGTATACTGCTCCATACCAGGTATGTGGGAATACCGGCAGCCCGGTGGGTTCACTGCATAGCAGTAACTCTACCCCTTGTTGGACTCCATGGTGGGTGGGAGCCGGAGCAATGAACGATTAATACTAAAACATGGAAAAAATACCACAAAAAAAAAACAAAAACGAGGTAATGAAGTGAAATTAACTCTATCAGACTCTGACTCAGATCAAGAAAGTACCACCATTGAAAAGAAATGGCCAAAATTTATTATTATTTATGCGGAAGAAGAAGGTAAAAATGTATCAACGGTCAATCCATTTGCTATTGAGAAAACTATAAAAGGAATTGCAGGCTCAGTAAAGGAAGTTAAAAAATTGAGATCGGGCGGGTTATTAGTAGAATGTAGGACGGAATTTCAAGCAATAAATTTATTAAAAATTGATAAGATTTTAGACATGAAAGTTGTGGCATTTCCACATAAGACTTTGAACACTAGTAAAGGCGTAATGAGAACTAGAGAACTTTCTGGCATGGATGTATTGGAAATAAAGGAAGAACTTAAATCTCAGAATATCACTGATGTAAAAAGAATAGAAATTAAAAAGGATGGTAACACAGTGAAAACCAATACATATATTTTAACTTTTGGCTCCTCGCGACCACCAAAGTCAATTAAAGTAGGTTACATGAACGTTGGAGTGGACTTGTATATTCCAAAATTCCAAATCCACTCCGATGCTTCAAATGTCAGAAGTATGGTCACGGGCAAAATAACTGTCGAGGATAGGAAATATGTTTCAAATGCGGCCAACAACACCAATAATACCATAAAGTGCTGTAACTGTCAGGGCAATCATGTAGCTTCATCCAAGGATTGCCCTGTCTGGAAACGGGAGAAAGAAATTCAGAAAGTCAAATGTGAGAGACAGATTTCTTTTAAAGAAGCCAGAGAGATAGTAATTTCAAGGCCTGGAATGAATTTTTCATCACCATCGTATGCAACAACGTTGAAACAACAGATACAAACCAAATCAGTAGAATGTCAAACACCATGGACATGGCTTAACAACAACACAATTTCGTCCTTAATTCAAGCGTTTACAATTGAGCAAATCACAGAAACTGAACCAAAGTCAACTCAAACACAACAGTATACTACAGAACCACTGAAAGACAAAACAGATCACACTCAGAGAAAAGATACATCTAAACCTGAAAAGAAATTCGAACAAAAATCTACAACTAATAAGAAAAATGATCAAAACAAACCACATCCTAAAGCACAGCAAGAACAAAGATCTCAACAATCAAATCTGAGTCAGAATCAGAGAAAGAAACAAGATAGGCAAAAGCAATTATCTGAAAGAACGCCAAAAAGTTTACAACATCCTGTTACCCGTAACAGGTTCGAGGGATTAGAAGAGATGGAAGTCGGTGAGTGTATTGAAGAAACATTCTGGCAACTACGCCCCAACTCCTCTCAGAATAAGTCGCCGAGGAAGAAATCACCCAAGAAAACAACTAGGTCTATTTCTCCAATACGTCCACCCTCTCAGTCGTAAACCAAATATGGCTACTACAAACAAAATAACATAATACAGTGGAATTGTCGAGGTTTTAGAGCCAATTTTAATGAACTTGGTCTTCTCAGCCAAAAATATAAACCTGCTGCTTTTTGCCTGCAGGAAACTCTTTTAAAGAAACCCGAGGCTCAAGATCATTCAGCATTTGGGCATTATACTTCGTATAATGCCTGGGCTGATGATACAGACCTTCACATTCGTGGAACATCTGTTTTGGTTAGAGACGATATCATACACAGTTCTGTACCTTTGAATACAAATTTACAGGCTGTGGCGGTACGCCTAACTTTAGACAAAACAGTCACACTTTGTTCGATTTACGTTTCACCCAGTAAAGCACTACATCTCAATGATCTTGAGCAACTCGTCCAACAGCTCCCAACTCCATACATTTTGTTGGGTGATTTTAACGCTCATAACCCCCTTTGGGGTAATTCCTGCAGTCAAGAAGATGTGAAAGGGAAAGCTGTAGAAGAGTTTATTACCAAATATGACTTGTGCTTGTTCAATGATGGGCCAGATACTTATCTGCACCCCGCATCTGGTTCTTACACCTCAGTTGGTCTTTCAGTTGCAAGCCCTTCCTTCTTTCTTGATTATTCTTGGAAGGTGGAAGGTGACTTGTGCGGGAGTGATCACTTTCCGGTCGTGTTGGAGAGTGTAATTCCGGGAGACGATCTGAGGGTGCCCCAGTGGAGCTTTGAAAAGGCTGACTGGGAGACCTTCATCCTGCTCTGTTCTGAATGCCTCACACTGGAGAAATTTAGTGAAAGTGCTGACCAGATTGAACATTTTACAACAGAGTTACTTGACATTGCAAGCCAAGTCATTCCTAAAACCTCGACAAATCCTAAACGTTTCACCAAACCACGGTTTGATAACGAATGTAAACAGGCTATAAAGGATCGCAAGAAAACTGAACGGGAATTCAACAAATCACCATCCACAATTAATTTAGATAAATTACGTATAAATCAGGCAAAAACAAGACGACTAATTAAACAAAAAAAAGAAAAGTTCATGGGAAACTTATGTTTCTAAACTTAACCAAAACACCCCCATCAACAAAATTTGGAAAATGATTAAAAAAATTAAAGGCAAAGAAACCAAATCAACTGTACAACATCTGAAAGACAACAACACGCTTAAGAAATTTCAAACAAATTGGCCTCCACATTTTCGAAACATTCGTCGTCTGAAAACTGTAATCCAGAATTTCTCAAAATTAAAAAACAGCAGGAAAAACAAAAGCTCAAATTTACCTCCAACAATTTAGAAGATTATAATGAACCTTTCTCTATGGAAGAGTTAAATAACTCTTTGCATAGAGCAAATGATACTGCCACCGGACCCGATGAAATACATTACAAAATTTTAAAGCATCTGCCACAACCATCACTTGAACTTTTACTGTCAGTTTTCAATGACATATGGGTGACTGGCCAGTTTCCACCGTCTTGGCATAATGCTACTGTAATTCCCATTCCAAAGCCTGATAAAGATCACAGCAACCCAAGTAATTTTAGGCCTATCGCTTTAACAAGTTGTCTGTGTAAAACCATGGAAAGGATGATCAATGATCGACTTGTCTGGTTTCTGGAATCGAACAATCTACTTGCGAATGTTCAGTGTGGTTTCAGAAACCAGAGAAGTACTGTGGATCATTTGGTTAGACTAGAAACGTTTATAAGAAATGCCTTCGCCAGAAAAGAACATGTGGTCGCCATCTTCTTTGACCTGGAAAAGGCATATGACACAACGTGGACGTATGGGATTTTAAAAGATCTTTTTAACATGGGGTTGAGAGGGCGTATGCCTCTTTTTATTGAAAACTTTTTAAAGGACCGCCAGTTTCAGGTTCGTGTTGGGTCAACGTTATCTGATCCCCACGAGCAGGAATGGGGGTCCCTCAGGGTAGTAGTTTATCCGTTACCCTCTTTTCAATTAAAATTAATAGTATCATCGACGCAATTGAGAATATGGTAGATTCCTCATTGTATGTCGATGACTTTTTGATCTGCTATAGCAGCAAAAAGATGAAGGCTATAGAGCGCAAACTTCAGCTGTGTTTAAATAAGATTAAAAAATGGGCTATTGAAAATGGTTTTAAATTTTCAAAGACAAAAACGAATTGCGTTCATTTTTGCAAACTCCGGAAACATCACTTTGATCCGGAGCTGAAAATTGATGGCAGTCCTATTAAAGTTGTTGAGGAAGTGAAATTCTTAGGTTTGTTGTTCGACAATAAACTGAATTTCACTTCCCACATAAAACAATTAAAAGTTAAATGTAAGAGAGCACTGAACCTACTGAAGGTTGTTGGTAGCACTGATTGGGGTGCTGACCAAAAAACTTTGCTCCATCTGTATAGATCTCTTGTTCGATCAAAGTTAGATTACGGTTGTATAGTTTATGGTTCTGCAAGGAAATCATATCTCAAACCACTTGATGTAATTCATAATAGTGGTATTAGAATTAGTATAGGGTCCTTTCGAACATCTCCAATAGACTCGATGCTTGTTGAAGCAGAGGAGCCTTCTCTTGAGAAGCGTAGAATTAAATTATCTCTACAATATGTGTCTAAACTTTTGGCCTATCCTTCAAATCCTGCTTATAATTGTGTTTCAGACCCTCAAAATGCTGAATTTTATAACCGCCACCAGAAACACATTCCTCCATTGGGAATTAGAATTAAACCCCATATGGGGTCTGCCAAAATTGATTCTGATTCTATAAAAGAAAACCGTAAATCACATATTCATCCTTGGCATCTTAAAAAACCTACAATTATTTTGGACCTTGCTTCTTCCAAAAATTCTGATACCAATTCCTTGCAATTCAAACAAAAATATGCCGAAATAAAGTCCAGGTATAGTGCATATACAAGGATCTATACGGATGGATCTAAAGATGGTGACAGGGTATCATCAGCTGCTGTTGCTGGGGATCATGTCGCCTCAATCCGAATACCGAATCAGAGTTCTATTTTCACAGCTGAAGTTAAAGCTATTCAACTCGCACTTGCGCACATCGAGAATGCACAGGAAAGAAAGTCGATCATCTTCTCCAACTCTCTTTCCTCTTTACTTGCTTTACTCAACCCCAGGTTGAAGAACCCTCTCATTTTGGAACTTCGTGAGAAGTTAACAACTCTCATGTCTGACCAATATGATATCGTGTTTTTCTGGTTACCCGGACATGTAGGTATCGCTGGTAACACCAGGGCAGACAGTGCAGCAAAACAGGCTTTATCCAAGCCTCTCACTGATTTTAAGATTCCGTTTAGTGACTTCAAACCACATATCAGTAGTCACATCAAATCCATGTGGCAGGCGGAATGGGATGGAGCGACAAATAACAAGCTCCATCGCTTCCGACCCACTATTTCTGATCGCTACCCATCTGGTGACCTTTGTAGAAAGGATCATGTTATTCTGACACGATGTCATATTGGACACACACGACTTACACATTGCTTTTTGTTAGAGGGTAATATGCGACCAGAGTGTGTTCCTTGTCAGCAAGTGTTGTCAGTGGAATACATTCTTTTACATTGTACAGATTTTAATCATGTTAGAGGGCAATATTTCACAGTCAGATCTCTAAGATATTTATTTTATTACACAAGCCCGCGTAAAATTCTCTCATTTTTGAAAGAAATCAACCTTTTTAATAAATTTTAAAATTGTTTTTATTCTTTTAAAATTCAAGTCTATCCATAGCTATATCACAGGTTGATTTACATAGCATTGTTTGTACAACACTGACATTGCGTTTCACACTCCTTAGTTTTATACCTCACATTTCATATTTCATCGACTCTGTTTTTAATTATTTCATGGTGGATAATGGTCTTTTTTTAATTACATTCTTTTATCGCCACGATATATCCTTGGCTGCTGATGTGGCGTAAAGCACCAATAAATAAATAAATAAATCGACCAAATTGACAAATCAGATAGCTCCATTCTCATAAGCAACACCCAATTCTAGTACATACAAAGTTATCTCACTCGTTTGCTCGTTTGATAATAGACATGGGTGATTCGTGTTTAGTCAAGGGAGACAAATAGTCGTTTGTGGTGTCACCCGTACGACTCGACGACTCATCTGGATAGGGCCTTCCCATATGGCGATTGGGACCTACATGCTGATCATGACATCCTTCCACTTCCACTCCGACTGAATTGTACCATTATTACCACTACCCACCACGTGATCATCATCCGCTACTGCTGTTTTTGTCCAGTATCTTTTTCAACATCCACATGCCTCCGCTAGTGCAGTGTTTACCTTGTACTTTGTCAACTATCATATCAAACTTCCATTACTTTCCCGCTGATCCTATTTATTTATTTATTGGTGTTTAAGGTCACATTCTTGTGCACAGTGGCTAATCATGACCGTGACAGTTTTACGGGTGCAGGAAGCCGGAGTACACGGAGGGAATCACCGCGCATCGACGAGCAGCTGCCAGCTTTCCAACATCGTAACTCCACACTGCAGCACAGGCAGGGTTAGATTGGTTGAAGACATGCGCACCGTTGACGTGCAGTACGCCTTAGTACTCGGCGTCATCGTACCCCCATGGGGACAATCGGGGTTAAGCGCCTTGCCCATGGGTACAACGCTGAAGCGCTGATACTAAAAGATATTTCCATCACTACCTCCTAGTGGTGCTCTCAATGGATTCTACCATTGGGCCAGTACTACTGGCTTGTACCGCTAAAACGACTATCTGTCCCATAACAGCATCCATCACTACTGTCTCCGCCTCGTTTTGATTACTTCCATTGGCTTCCACCACTACTGCACACATCATCGGTCACTATCCCACCGATACTAAAAGTTATTCCCATCACTGCTCACTGTAGTATCACCAGTGGATTTCAACATTGTGGCCCTTCTAGTGGCGTACACTATGACTAACTTTTATTATTATTGTCGCCTGCCACCACCCAATTCGCTACAACTACTAAGGTTCTACTGTACAAATTCGTAGGCCAATCATTTCATGGCTTGCACCATACCTGAACACTGAGAAGAGCCAAATAGTCGTTAAAAAAGCCACTCGGATGGTGTGACTACCCGTCCGACTCGACAACTCTTCTGGGGAACTCTATAGTCAGATGGAAAATAAGGATGCAGCTAATGGGATACCACGCAACCTGGACTATGTTTTCTTGGAAAGATGCAAAGAGACTTCTCGTCCGACTCGACGACCTTTCTGAAAAGAGTCGTGGAGTTGTTCAAGAAGTCACTCGAATCGACGCGGCGACTTTACTGGAACAAAATGAGATATCAGAGCCACAGACATGTCATTAAAAGGATTCCGTAAGTGGGATTCCGTAAGACCACATACATTTCAAACCACTACCTCCGATAATGATCCCCAGATAGTCTACAGAGGTCTACACCAGTCGCCAAGCAATAGTTCACTCCACACCAGTCAACATGGGCCCATAAAATAGTCTACACATGTCAATGCAAGTCCACGTAAGTCCATGTCATAGTCCATATATTAGTTCACGAGATAGACGATTCGGATACAAACATTGCTATACAAGAGTCCGGCATACTCCTATTCCATCGAACACATCCCATAATCACGTGATCAGGTTTATAGCACTATGCGCTATCTGAATCATTCCAGAATTACCTAAAAAAATCCAAGATGACGCCCTCAAAATAGCCCAGGAATACTCAGTATAGGTTTCAACAAAGCCCTAAAAGGAGAGTTCAAATAAAATTCGAACCCGTAAAATACTCACGTGAAATCAAACATACCCTCGGAACATACCCCACACGATTATAAGCCTTTCTTTTCCGTAACAACTACGTACATGCGTATATCATCGAGTTCAGTGGTAAAACTCAGCCAAGAATCAATTTCCTTTTAAAATGGGCAACATTTCCAACCAGGGTGTTGCCCATGGACTGACACAAAGAAGACGGAATGAATCAGAATAAAGGTTTAGCACAATAAGCGGGCATTTTATGAGAAAACGCTTTTACTATCATTCGCGAAGTCTTTGAAGCACAAAAAATGTTTGATATTATATTATTAAACGAGCGTGATGGGTTGTTTACCACATCAATAGAGTGGAAGTGGAAAGGGGGTTGCTGCTTCGCATGAACTCCATCACACCCACTGGGCACTACATCATGCTGTCTGGTAAAGGACGTCATATGATTTTATTTTTTTGTATTATCTCGATCAATTGACTTATTATCTCGATTGATCGACTTTGTATCTCGATCAATCGATTTATTATCTTATGTATATTTGGTAAGTTAGAATGGGGACTTCAGGGGTTTATACCACTGCCGTTCTAAACTACCAGGCATTACCCCCATCCCATAATACAGTCTAGACTAGCATCATGTACTGCCTAAGCCTTTCATAGGATAATATGAAGCAGTGGGTGGATTAGTAATGCCAAGTGCTAACGACGGGCATATAACGCTCTTGCCATACTACCAAACTAGACAACCATGCACTATCCCATCCCACAACACTGCCTGACCAAGCATTATGTACTACCTATACCAGTCATAGAACAATACAAAGCAATCTGTTGATCAATAGCACCAAGATTTAATCGACTGCATCTATTGGTAGTACGAAATAATGACTATTGTCGGACTGATGTTAGCATTTGTGACGGTTTGGGATTTAAGGTCTGGTTGGGAGTGGGGTGATGGTTGTTAGGGTGCTAGATGGAACTTTTGTAGACTAAACATTGGGCTGGTTGGGGACTTTTGGGTGGGGTAATGCATGGTCGTCTAGTCCGGTATTACGAGACAGTCCTTGGATGTTTACGTTGGTAGTATAGTGTGGCCTTTATATACCCCTGTAGATCCCAGTTTAATCCTTGTATTAACCCACTGATTCCTTTGTACTATCCTATGACTGGTATAGGTAGTATGTAATTCTGGGCAAGGAGGTATTGCGAGGAGAATGGGGTAATACATGGTCGCCTAGTGTGATAGTATATGATTACGCTCTGTATCCCTGTGGGCCTCCTGTACCACTTAGTACTATTTGTCCATCCAATGCTTTGTATTATTCGGTGACTGCTATAGGTAGTACGTGACGCTAGTCTAGGCAGTATTATGGCGTGGGGGTAATGCCCTGGTAGTGTAAAAGGGTAGTAGAGTATGGACGGTATATGGCGGTATATACACCTGCGGGGCCATCTTAACCGTTGGTACTATTGATCAGCCGATTGCTTTGTGTTATTCCATGACTAGTATAGGGAGTACATAATGATAGGCCAAGCAGTGTTGTGGGTGTGGGGTAGTGATAATGGATGATTGTCTACTGTGGTAGTACTCCTATATTTCTGTTGTGAGCCCTTGGTACTACTAATCCACCTGACGCTTCATACTATCCTGTGACTGGTATAGGTAGTACGTAATGCTCGACAACCCGTGAGTCATCATCGAGATGCTTCCGGTAAAAAAACCGACGA
Source organism: Pictodentalium vernedei (assembly GCA_031216915.1). NCBI lineage: Eukaryota > Metazoa > Mollusca > Scaphopoda > Dentaliida > Dentaliidae > Pictodentalium > Pictodentalium vernedei. Next base: position 79,828,066 of record CM062295.1, read on the forward strand.
CGTTTGACCATGTTTGTCACAGAGTGTTACAAAAACGACCTGCCAGAAATAACAAAACGGGGCCGATAACGGAAGCGCACGAGAAAGTGGGTACTGCGAATATCCTTCCATACACATATCGCGACAACTGGAAAGATTGTAACGTCAATTGATTTGCGAGTGTTTCAAGAGAATATGACTTAATTAATTGCACACTAAAGTGAAGTCATTAATTTTGTTGACTAAAATTCAAATTTTGTTGGCATAAGTAACTTTGTCACTTCGCTAAACAAGCAGCATTTGCAATCAAAAGTAGCGAGGCGCTCTGAGCAGAACCGACATAACACAAACGGCTACAGATAATTTATTTCGTTAATATGAATTATTATTTCGTCATTACGAAATATTATTTCGTTATTACAAAATCTTTATTTCGTTATTACGAATTATTTTGACGAATTAATAACTAAACTGGATGTGGCTCTAATACGTTTCCGTACTCTCTGGTCATTGTCAGTAATACTTTTATTTGCGATAATAGGAGCCAGAGAGAAGCATGGCTGGAAATGAGTCGTGAGCTCCTCCCCTTGGTGGTGTTAGTTTTAAGTTGTAAAAAAGCGGCCCCATGAACCTCGTGTTGACGATGTTTTGATCCAGGGGGAGGGGGGGGGGCAGGGGGGGGGGGGGGTCATAAATACGTTTTGAATTGTGGGCCCGAAAAATACCCCCTCAAAGAGGCCCCATGAACCTCGTGTTGACGATGGTTTGATCCGGGGGGGGGGGGGGGGTGGATAAATTAAAGTTTTGAATTGTGGGCCCGAAAAAATACCCCCTCGACATCAAAGGCCATATTATTGAGGACAAACTATTATTTCAGGGAAAACGTTTAAAAGTTTCCAGTTATTCTCTAGGCTACACGGTTTCTACGTCCTTGACACCACTGATAAATTGGCCAGCTATCAACCCCTATATATTTATTGATTGGTGTTTATTCTCACTTTCATTATATATGGCTGTATAATACCACAAGGAGTATAAATTCAAGACTAACCAATCGCTTTACCCGTCACCTATTTATGTCGACTTAAACCCCATTTGTTGGTTAACCACAGATACCAAGCACTACTTCGCTTACCGGGTTTCGCAAGGGGAGCTATCACCATTACCGTTACCATCTTTGAACTACAGCCTAATTTTTCGGTTCAAAATCATATAACAGTATACTATACCATGAAATCTTACTGTATACATTCATATTACATTGGATGGAGTGGACATTTCAGCTCGATTAAGGTTTGGACGGGAGTGCAGTGGTTCAGTGGTGACCGTAATGAACTTCAAACCGACAGGTTCACGATTCGATCCCGCCAGAGGTAACAGCGTTGTGTCCTTGGGCACTGCAGTTAAGCCCGTGGGGAAACGGCGACGCTGTGTGCTAAGGCCCACAGCACGTCGATGGAGCATTTTTCTTCAACCAATGCTAACCCTGCTTGTGCGGACTTAGCACCAACGGGAGTTCGACAGTTGCTCGCTGTTGTTCGGTGGTTCTCTCCAGGAACTCCGGCTTCCTACACCTGTAAAACTGTCCGACAAGAGGTGAGGTTATCCCAATAAATAAATAAATTTCAAGTTTGCACACATGTTTTGTATAGAAATTTACCACCAGAGCTGCATCGACCCTTCAAACAAAAGACACAATTATTACTTAACACACAACTCACAAAATATAAAACAGTCCAATCTCTGCAATGAATGGATTTTCGTCACCAAGTGTCACTCGTAACCTCCGAATTACTATTACCATACCACATCGGTTCGAGGCAGTTTCGCATTGTAAACTAAGAAAATGTACGTTGGAATGTAAGTGTGCATGTGTGGCGGAGGATGGGGGTGGGGGTGGGGGGTAGAACACGTGTGTGGATAGGGGGTGTATGTGTATGTATGTATAAGGAGATATCTGTAAGTTAATGGGTACGTCAAAGATAGTGAAGTATGTGCATGTGTGTGCAGTTATGCGTGTAGTTGCGATGGTACGAAAGTCAGGCTTCCACCTCTGCGAGTACCACCAATCCACTCAAAATTACTAATTTTGATTTCGAAAAGAATTCCTGAGTTGAATTGTTTGCACACCTCGGTGTTTTGTTTTTCAGCAAATGCATTGTTAATTTAACAAGTGTATCAGGGGACGCGATGGCTCAGTAGGTAGAGGGGGAAGGCTGCAAGACGAGGGATCCTTGATTCGAATTCCACCTGCGCCCTGTCGCAGCCGCGTTGTGTCCTTGGGCAAAACACTTCACCCCCACTGTTCACATGGGAGCACGGTGGCGTTGTGTACTAAGGCGTACTGCGCATCGATGGTGCATCTGTCTTCAATCAATGCCAATCCTGCTTGTGTGGAGTTTGATTGTTTGAGAGCTGACAGTTACTTGTCGTTGATCGGTGGTTCTCTCCGCCAATCTCTTCCACCCGTAAAACTGTCATGGTCACGATTAGCCATTGTGCAGAAATATTTTACCTTAAACACCAATAAATAAATAAATAAATAAATAAATAAATAAATAAATAAATAAATAAATAAATAAATAAATAACCCATCGTTGAATCTTCGTCTGGTTGTGGCTGCAGGGTGTTTGGTGGGTCTTCGGTGGAGAATATTGTCATCTTCAAACTTTTAAACAGCACCCCCCCCCCCCCCCTCCAACCCAAGCCAGACAAAATTTCCAACCGATTGGAGATGAATTTGCGTTAAGCGCACCCACTCCCAATCTTTGGGATATAATTTTTCGATTGATATTTCAAGTGTTCTAAGTGTTGCAAAATTTCAACCGCACGAAATTTTCAGGGAACTTTTTCAGGCTAAGTTTTTACTGAAAGAAGGAAAATTAAAACAAGTGTTTGACATTAATTACTCTGACAGCTACTTACTTTGCAGGGTGAAGTTTCAGCTATTTGGCATGTCCCGCGGGACCTTCTAACCGCTCAAAACCTGTGTCCGGATTTTGTGTAGCCCCCCCCCCCTCCCGTCGTAACATCCATGTTCTTTGTAGCCCATTGCCTTGTTTCAAACAATGTACACATTACACCGCCACCAACCACCCACTCCTCCACCACCCCCTTCAAGGTGTCGCGTCTTGCCTTATTTTGATCGACGAGATCGTTTCAATTTTCCAAAACGTGGTGTTTTCGAAGATTTATTCTTAGCTTTTCATTTCTTCAACAATCTGCACCACCCCTCTTAATACTGGCAACAGGGCTGAACATTCCGGGAACCTCGCAACCATTCTATTCACATTTCTTGCTAAAGCTTCCAGTCTCATACTTGCTGTTGAAACAGATGCTTCGTTGATCGAGGACTGTAAAGTACGGGTTACCGTAGACACGATACCGTGCGCGCCTTCAAGAAAACCTTCCAGGTTCATTTTTATGTCGGTCTTTTATTTGCTTATCGTATTATTCAAATGTGGCGCCAGAAAATCTAGCGTGTATGTATCGGTGCCTCAACAGCTAATGCTATATCCTGGCGATAAAACGATTACAAGTATACAACGTAGATATTAACCAATCATTTAAACCCATTTGCCCACTTTAAAAAAAGATCCAACCCAAACGTTAATTGTCGGTTCCTATTTTTACCAGTAAAACATTGGTAATTTACTAAGTGAACTAGCAGTGCTTTAGGCCTACTCATCGATGTTCTAATGATGACAATGGAAAACCGACAATGTTTCTTTCTATTGACTAAACCTCGAAATGGTATGAATACGAAAGATTCTTCTGGAAGATTTTAACTCTGCGGCTTGGTGTATGCATCAACATTTTCTTGTTTCTAGGGCATGCTCCACTGTTCCAATCCGACCAGACGCCTAGCGCGTATGTATCGGCGCTACTGATTGGTTAGCGGAATGTGTTGATTGACAGGTTTTCAGTATGATACTCAATTAATTTAGCATCATACTATATTATTTGAGTATGATACTGAATTAATTCAGTATGATACTCAATTAAATTAGCATCATACTATATTATTTGTGTGTGATACTGAATTAATTCAGTATGATTATTGATAGTCAATTAATTTAGCATCATACTATATTATTTGTGTATGATACTGAATTAATTCAGTATGATACTCAATTAATTTAGCATCATACTATATTATTTGTGTATGATACTTAATTATTTTAGTATGATACTCAATTAATTTAGAATCATACTGTATTATTTGTGTATGATACTTAATTATTTTAGTATGATACTCAATTAATTTAGAATTATACTATATTATTGTGCACGATTTCATGAATGCAGCATAAATAAAGTAGCATGATACTGAAATCAGGTTCACGTACGGGAGGGTCATAATTGTTTTTTTTAGTATGACACTCTAATAATTTGGTATGATGCTATATTATTTGGTATGATTTCATAAATGCTGCATAAATAATTAAGTATGATACTTAATTATTTGAGTATGATACTGAATTAATTCAGTATCGTACTATATTATTTGGGTATCATATTATATTAATTGTGTATCATACTCTATTATTTAGCATCATGCTTAATTCACTGATTTATGATCCTGTTCGTACGTCATAATTTACTGGGATTTCCGGGTTTGATTATAAACATAACTTCACAAGTGAATTATGCAATCAACAATTGGGTCACGCATCCGTGCGCACAAATGAAGACACTTTGCCATTCGCGCACTCGTGTTTGTACAACGTCCCTCACCTCTCATGAATTATTTCACGTAACCAGTCCAGTAAAGCGATAACTCTCTGTATCTTTCCTTTTATTTTTAGTGGTGAATACATTGTCTGTTTGAAGATGTTCAGGTTGAGACCATCTGAAATCGGATATTCGCAAGACTCAATTAAAGATTCTTTCAATGACGGACGGAAACTTGAGAAAACTTTAGGGGCTTTGAAAGGAGGCGATATAACAGTTGATGAAATACCAATAATACGCGTATGTATGAAGAATGGGAAATGGTACACCGCAGATAACAGGCGATTGTGGGTTTTCAAAGAGCTTGAACGCTGTGGTAAATGTGACGAGATACCCGTCTTGAGAAATGACTCGTGGTTACGTTACAAGAAATTTTCTACGAAAAATGAAGGCGAAACTGTGAGGGTTCGCGGGGATGCAGAGAGTGAAAGGGATTCAACTCTTAAGACAGGGAGACTTATGTGCGCAGAACGTTGGGCTGCAGTCAGTGACGAAAGTGAAGAAGAGATTCCGGACGTTGGTGCAGAATGCTATGCTACCAAATCGGGCCCGAAAACGAACCTACAATCCCACAAAAAGGAAAAGGAAACAACGTTTCCATGGATGAAAATTGGAGTTGCAGCAGTTGCGGTGGCCACAGGCCTTTGGGCTTGGTCAGAGTGGAGCTCGACTAACAAAGCGAAGAAAGATGAAATGCCGATCAAGAAATCTAGGAAAGGTGAGAAATAAAACGCGAGAAGGAGGTATCACGGTGAAGAAATCAAACATTCTATCACAAACTGGAATCACTGAGCTTTATTTTATAAACTAAAATAGAATGTTTAGCGTAGACGATTGTTTTAACCCTCTACCCAACGCAGACGATATCAAAATTTATTATTTTAAATATCATTTTTTCAAATTTTTCAAAAAATTTCAACAAAACCATATCATGTGACCCCTCATTGGAACGAGCTCGTTCCGACGAGGGGTCACATGATATAGTTTTGTTGAAATTTTTTGAAAAAATAATATTTTTTTAACTGCTGAATTTGCATATTACGCGGGCGGATGCGAGCGATACGTTAGTTAAAGGGCTAAACACCAGCCAATAAGAAAAGTTTGCACCAAAGGAGCAGCTCACCTTTCTGTCATAATTGGGGTCAGTGTATTTTTTACAATCATTAACAGTTAGGCCTGAAATAGTCGACGAATTTTTGACGCGTCGAACCTAATTGTATCAAATCCGCCGTGGAAAGGCTGAGCACTGAGGAATACCCCCCCCCCCCCCCCCCCCGCGCCTCCCCCCAGAGAAAAACGTAAAATTGACGGCTTTTGATTCATGTTTAGTTAACAACGCAAAACTGCCGAAAAGGGGTGTGGCATGTCAATGATACACAGCATGCCATCAACGGCATACTAACCCCGGGTAGCACGTTGATGTGTTCGGTAGTTACTCGCTGATGACTCGGTGGTTCTCTCTGGCTCCAAACCCTCACACACATAAAACTACCTGATACGACATGACACTGGCAACTGAAACTCTCGTATAACCCTATTAAACAAATAACTGAATTCGATGTGAGCTTCAGCAAACCGAGGGCCCGAATCCGGTTTAAAAAATCACCCATGAGACGGGAACACCTTAAAGCCAGAGAGAGAGAGAGAGAGAGAGAGAGAGAGAGAGAGAGAGAGAGAGAGAGAGGCTAGACTTTTCTGAACGAGAGTATTTTGCCAACTTACCTTGCCTGTAGCAACAACAATACCTCGGACGTGCTGTTTGCTTAAAACTGATTTTCGCACTCATCTATCAATTTCTTATTCAGCCATTTTGAAAAATCTCGAATCAAGTCTTCGATCGATCAACACTGAAATGACGTAAGATGGGTATTTTCAGCGACTGACATGTGCTTTCCTCATTACCATATATTTGCATTCGGCTGATTGGTAGCGCTCCTTTGTTTCCGCACTTTGTATTTGATTCGATGCGTCAAAAATCCGTCGACGATTTCAAACACGTATTTCACCGATGGAGATTCGTCTCAGTTGGACGAAGATTCGTCGGTGATGCGTCTTACTCCCATCTAATTGAAATAGTCGACGCATCACCGACGAATTTAATTCATTTTTGCGCTGGTATGAGATTCGACGCGTCAAAAATCCGTCGACTATTTCAGGCCTCAGGGATGTAACTTTGTTTAGATATTGGGCTGTATGCAGGATATAGAAAAAGGTATTCGATTCGACAATCGGCGCCGAATATCTATCGAACATTTTCAACATTTTCTTCAATGTTATTTTCTCGTCGGAATGCTGCGAACGAGATAAATCTATGTTTAACTAGTTGAGTGCTAGAAGCCACTCACATGGCTTTCAGAAAATGAGAGTCCAGAGCAAAAGCCAACATTTGCCGCGTTCGTGATTCACTCTCAAATAATTTGTAATGTGTAATATGTGCCTATGCGCACTCTCCAATAATTTGTAACAAAACAAATTCGGAATTCAGTCCACCCAAAATAATCTAGCCTTCAACCAGTTAAATCACCAATACAGAGCTGTTTCCCATCTAGTGTCTCGAAGAGACTAGATTCATACCAAAATGCAATGGGATATCGTTCATTTCTCATTATGGAATTTGAATCGATAACCGATGAATGCTGTGTGTAATAATTATGTTGACATTTCACTATCGTCAATGTATTTAACCTTTTACCTAACATGAAAAGCAGACGACACATACAAAACAAAATCTTGAATAACTAATTTTTTTCATTCTTTGTCTCAAAAACATAGGTTATGACCCCTCATTGGAACGAGCTCGACGAGCTCGTTCCAATGAGGGGTCATAACCTATGTTTTTGAGACAAAAAAAAATGAAAACTAATTGGCGATTTTTGAGAACGGCACTGGCCGGTTTTGGCCGTTAGGTTGGGTAAAAGGGATATAGGCCCTACGTGGCATTTCTCAGCAACAGCAAATCTAAATAGAGGCCTACTTAAGATCGCGAACAAATCTCCAGATACCACTCAACGATACACGGCCAACGCCTATTTTTATCACTTCAAGGAGAAGGTGTCGAGATCATGTGTGACCTAATTTCATTTTTTATACAATGCAATTTCATTTTAATGTTTTCCAACCCTTGGCCCGGTGTAACATGATTATTATTTATTTATTGATGTTTAAGGTCACATATTTATGCACAATGGCTAACCATGACCGTGACAGTTTACGGGTGGAGGAAGCCGGAGTACCCGGAGAGAACCACCGAGCAACGACGAGCAGCTGCCAGCTCCACAACATCGTAACTCCGCACTGCAGCACAGGCAGGGTTAGATTGGTTGAAGACATGCGTACCATCGACATGCAGTACGCCTTAGTACACGGCGTCATCGTGCCCCCACGTGGGCAGTGGAGATGAAGTGTCTTGCCCAAGGACACAACGCGGTTGCCGCAGGTGGGATTCGAACCGAGGACCTCTCGGTTTGCAGCCTGCACCTCTACCTACTGAGCCACCGCGCTCCCGTGTAACATGATAATATTGAATATATTCTATAAATCTGAGCACGAATGTGATGGTGAATAAATTCATGTATTCCTTTGGATATATGTATGATGTGAAAGCCGAAACTCTAGTTTTATTCCTTCAGAAGGATGAGCCTAAAATGGGATTAAAAACTAAAAATATTAAGAAGAAAAAGTAAAGTTCACATCTCTCGGATCGCGTATCAAACGTGAAAGAAGGAAATACATTGTTGATAATTTCAAATGATAAAAAAAACAAAAAGCGGGGTGTTAATTTTTCAAGTTTATAACTGCGGAGGTTTCTCAGTAATAAAATTAGACATTTTAATGAAAACTCCAATGTGGCCGAAAACATGAAGAAATACGACAAGTGGTATTTCCGCCATATCTCCGGAACATGAAGTAGGATTTTAAACACGTTTTCTTCTTTGTATTTGAAATTATACGTTCAAAAATGATATTTAACTAAGATGAACTTAAGTGTCTTTTGACTCCAACCTTTTCCATTGAAATTTAGTTTTTCGTTTTGCGACTCTGATCGCATTTAACGCTATAGCATCATCAAATGTTTCATATCACTGGAGACCAAGTATGCATTGTACATCATTTTAAGTATTAGATGAGCTGTCTGTGAAACATGGTAGCGGTATCGAGAACGGAGGGCTTTTAATTAACTGGTGAAGTGCTGGAAGCCCATATTTGGGCTTTGTTCTGAAGAGCAGGTGCCACAACTTAATGACTTCATATTCTGTGGGTGTGCTTCGTATTATTTTTGAATTGAAATTATTTAGTCTGTGAGGATTTGCCTTGTTACAATTTATGGGAGAGTGCCATTAGGCACTCTCCCATAAATTGTAACAAAGCAAAGAGTCGTGGACAAATTTAGATGACCAAAAATAATTTAGCACTCTACCAGTTAAGAAAAGCTAAACTTCAAGGTGAAGTAAAAACGTCAAAATGGAATTAAACCGAAAAACAAGAACAAAACAAAACAAAACAAGAAATTATAGCAAAGCTATGCAAAAAAAAAGGACGATGAAAAAATCCAGAGCTGCGAGTAACTGCCTGAGGATATTTTTTTATATTTTAAAATTTTAATCTCAAATGGAAAAGATAATCTTCCAAGTCATGTTTACAGAGTGCCAGTTCAAGGTTCAGGGTGCCACTATACACTGCTAAAACTGTATTTCTCAAAATTCCTGCTGTAAAATTTAGCGTTATAGATGAGAGTGAGACCATATCGAATGAGTAATGTTACAGTAGCCACAGAAATCCTATCCCTAAAACCAGTGAATGGGACATCCATTGGGGTATTGAAAATGTGAAAACGTTGCGATTGAAAGCAGTATTTGGTATTTTTTTAATCATTACTGATGATCGGACACGATCTGACAATCGCCTTTCCAAAAATGACGATGTCAGATGATTTTCGAAAAACATGTTTCAAAACTGTCACTAACATGCCACCACATAAATTAGTTTGGCACAATATATCGCTCGATACTAGGGAGGCACGTTGGTTGCTAGGGTAACCAACTAACATCATAGCCGACTCCTTGGTTTAGATCCCTGGTGTATTATAGGTACATTTATTGAATTTAGTAAAAATTTTCCTAATAGATATCCCATCGCTAGGGAGGCACGTTGGTTGCTATGGACACCAACTGACTTCACTACAGACTCCTTTTAGATCCTAAGTGTATATATTTGCCCATATATCAGACATGGCCAGAATTGGCCCAATAGACCATCCGTTGCTAGGGAGGCATGTTGGTTGCCAAGGAAACCAACGGACGTCATTGCCAACCCGTTGGTTTGGGTGTCTAGTGCATTATGGTTCATATATCAATATGTCAAATTTTGTCAAAATTCACCCAGTTATCGACTCCATGGTTTAGATCCCTAGTGCATGGTGGGTCCAGAGACTGAATTTGGTCAAAATTGACCCAATAGGCCGCCCGTTGCTAGGGAGGCACGTTGGTTGCTAGGGAAACAAACGGACATCATTACCGACTCATTGGTTTGAATCCCTGATGCATTATGGCTCCACATATCAAATTTAGTCAAAATTGGCCCAGTAGGTCGCACGTTGATAGGAAGGCACGTTGGTTGTTTGAGAAACCAACTGACACCATTTTCGATTTTTTGGTTTGGATCTCTAGTGCATTGTGATTCTATATATCATATTTGGTCGAAATTGGCAAAAGAGGCCGCTCGTTGCTAGGGAGGCACGTTGGTTGCTAGGGAAACAAACTGGCATAATTTTCGACTCCTTGGTTTCATTTCCTAGTGCATTATGGGTTCATATATCAAATTTGGTCAAAACTTGCCCAATAGGTCGCCCGTTGCTAGGGAGGCACGTTGGTTGCTAGGGAAACAAACTGACATCATTACCGACTCCTCGGTTTGAATCCCTGGTGCATTAAGGGTCCACGTATCAAATTTAGTTAAAATTGGCCTAGTAGGTCGCCCGTTGCTAGGGAGGCACGTTGGTTGTTAGGGAAACCAACTGACACCATTTTCGATTCTTTTGTTTGGATGCCTAGTGCATTGAGGATCCATATATCAAATTTGGTCGAAATTGACTCAAGAGTTCGCCCGTTGCTATGGAGGCACGAAGGTTGCTAGGGAAACCAACTGACATAATTTTTGACTCCTTGGTTTGGATTCCTAGTGCATTATGGGTTCATATATCAAATCTGGTCCAATTGGCCTAATAGGTCGTTTGTTGCTAGGGAGACACGTTGGTTGCTAGGGAAACAAACTGGCATCATTACCTATTCCTTGGATTGAATCCCTGATGCATTATGGGTCCACAAGTGAAGGCACGTTGGTTGTTAGGGAAACCAACTGTCACCATTTTCGATTCTTTGGTTTGTATCCGTAGTGCATTGTGGATCCATATATCAAATTTGCTCGAAATTGGCCGTCCGTTGCTAGGGAGGCACGTTCGTTGCCAGGGAAACAAACTGACATCATTACCGACTCCTTGGTTTGGACCCCTATTGCATTATGGGTCCATATATCAATTTTGGTCAAAATCGGTCCAGTAGATCGCCTTTGCTACGGGTGTTGCGTGTTGCTAGGAACGTCACATGATGTAGTAAATTGTAAATTAGTCTGACTCCCAGTGTATTATGAGAGAATATCTCAATAGCACGCCCCCCTCCCCCACGCCCCTACCCTGTTACTTCCCTCGACTGATGGTTCACTCACTTTACCCAGAAGGTATCCGAATGTTCCTTTGAAAACAATTATATTGTCCCTTTTTGTTCTTGGGAAGATTCCTCGAATAAGAGCCATTCTCGTAAAGTCTCTTCTTGGGCGTTCCTTCCGGTAAATAAAAAAAGTGTTTATAATATAAAGGACTCTCGAGTTCAGACGCCTCCGGCGTATGAACTCGTGCGCCTGCGGCGCAATCGTCCTTCAAAAAAAACCTAAAAGAAACACCCCCCTCCCCACCCAACCACCCACCCCACCCCCAACTATATCAGAATTGTTTTAGCTGTACAGCATACTAAATCTTTTAAAAATCGGTGGCATTTTAATTTTCGGCTCTCTACCTCTCCATGACGTCACTCCAGAGTTCAACCATAACGGTTGGGAATTTCCTAGAACGGCACCACAATGGTATTGGAGGGCTCAGACGTCCCGATTATCCGGTGCAGCAAGTGTAAAATTCCCATAGGAACCGGAGCTTTGCCGGTGCAACTCTTTTTCCTTTGCAACCCTTTGGCTCCGTCCAGCTACATCCGGCAAGAGGCAGAGGCACTATATATTAAGCTATGGTATGGTATGGTGATATATGTACAGACAGGGCTCTTGGTATAAAGTATGGAATACTCATGGGGGGGGGGGGGGGGGGGGGTTATTGAAAGTTTTCCCCGCGAAACAATTGGCGCTGCTATTGATGTCGTGACTTCATGAAGCGCACGCGACATCAAAGAAACAATAACCGCTCTTGTCCACTGTACAACCTGATATGACGTTATTCGGGTCAGAATGTGTCGTGCTTCTGGTACGGAAGTGATATGGTAGTATAATATAGGCGGTGTATACCCCTGTAAGTCTCCTGTTAGATCTTGGTGCTACTAATCCACATACTGTTTTATACTATCCTAAGACTGGTACAGGTTGCACGTAATGCTAGGTCAAACGGTATTGTGGAGTGAGGGTGTGGGTAATGCTTGGTCGTCTAGTGCAGTAGTATAGTTTGGGTGTCCTATACCCCGGTAGGACGCATGTTAGCCCTTGTAACTACTAATCCACCTAATGCTTTATATTATTCCATAACTGGTATAGGTAGTACGTAATGCTAGGCCAGGCAGTGTTATACTTGGTAGTTTTGAACGACAGTATATGACACTCGTCTGTACCCTTATAGGCGTACTATTAGCCCTTCAGAACCACGTAATGCTTTGTAGTGTCCTATGGGTATTTCAATATGCAAGGCCATGTGGTGTATGCTTTGTTTCCTGTGTCATAGGAGAATATAGGCTGTCTTATGGACACTTAAAGACTTGACCGAGGGTGAGATTGTGGAAGAAATAAATACGTTGATCAAAAGGCAGTGGTTGAGATTCAATGCTCGTAAATATTTTGAAGTAGTATTTGTAAAACGTTTTTCACCTTTGTATTTGGAATTACACATTTGTATTTGGATTATTCATAATAAAATGGTATTAATATAATTAAGTTGAACATATAGAATAAATAGGTACTACACTGCAAAAAATATATGTTCTCTTTAGAACAAAAACTGGTTCTAATCTTGTCCCTGAGATGGAACCAGTTTACTTTAAACAGTATTTATTTGAAATAAAATAAATTTACCAAGATTAGCATTCAATTTTAACAGAATGTTACATGAACTGAAGTAGATTCAGCAGTAAACTTAGAGCGTATTCAACGCAGTCGCCAAACATTTTGAAACAAAGGAGATATGAACAGTTGGCATATCGAACCAGTTTTGGTTCTGTATAGAACCAAAACTGGTTCGATATGCCAACTGTTCATATCTCCTTTGCTTAATAATGATTTGAGACAACCTCGTATAAGCTCTAAACTTACTACTGAAACCCCCTCAGTTTACACTCTAAAATCAGTTGGGTTAAAAATCAACCCAAATCGACTGGGTTGAGTGAATATGAACCCAATTGGGTTCATATTCACTCAACCCAGTCGATTTGGGTTGATTTTTAACCCAACTGATTTTAGAGTGTATGTTTAATTCTGTTAATATTTAATGTTAATCTTTATAAATTTATTGGATTTGAAATAAATACTGTTTAAACAGAACTGGTTCCATCTCAGGGACAAGACTAGAACCAGTTTTGGTTCTAAAGAGAACATATATTTTTGGCAGTGCAGGGCCGGTAATCAGATTTAAACCACTCATGGGATAAGGGTTTTAATAGTACATATTTGTTTTATTTATACCATGTTCTTAATAAATAATCGACATTGCCGCTTAAAATGGAGAAAAAAATACCGAAACTTACATCTGCACCAGTGGTTTGTACTACCGTCTGTACGTGAACGCTTAATTGACAGCTAGACACATCGTCATTGTTGATTGAATTTACCTTGTTTTTCAGTCAAATTAGTATTAACAATTCGTAAATTTTATTTTAAATATTTAATTGTAGGTATTTTAAATTTAATAAGTCATTGCACGTAGTAGATAGCACCGCAAAACGTCCTATGTTTGAATGAAACATTGCGAAGTGTGAATATATCGAAGCTGGCAAATTGAGTCATGTCAAGGTCAAGTTGGATGAATTTCCTGTAACCTATGTTAACGGGGTCATAACCTATGTTTTTGAGACAAAAAATGAAACAATCTAGTTATTTAAGAATTCGTTTTGCAAGTGTCTCTCGCTTTTCATGTTAGGTAAAGGGTTAAAGATTTAACACCGTGGCATCAAATGTGTAATCGAGATCAAACTGCATTGTGCACGAATTTGGGCATTAGATGAGCTGTCTGTGAAACACTGTAGTGGTATCATTTATAGTTCTGGCATTCTGCGGCGTACAATATAGTAGATATTTCAAAATGTCAGTATTTGAAATGGCGTAAAACGTCAAATATGACGTCAAATCGAACAAAAATAACAAACAATAATAATATTATTTTTGGAGTTCTATAACATACGAGAATTCGTTAGATCGAACAAAAACAATAAATGATAAATATCTTATTTTTGGAGTTATTTTACATACTAAACTTTTGTCCAAATCCAACAAATTTTAATACTTTTCGGCAATGACGTCATAAATTCAAAATTTTTCCACCGGTAAACTTTTTTTCGCGACAGCCAAGCACTGATTGCATTTTGGGATATGGCTTTTTATGGGAGATTATATTTCCTAAACTCAAAAGCATAGGCCTTTTGATTTTAAAAAACTGATCTTTTTAAGACGCCGTCAAAACTGTACTGCCATCAACAACGAAATTATAAATATATCATCGAACAGTCATCTACCAAGTGGTGTCTGAGGTATGATAGATTAACCCTTTACCTAACCTGAAAAGCAGACGACACTTGCAAAAAAAATTTTTGAATAACTAATTTTTTTCATTTTTTGTCTCAAAAACATAGGTTATGACCCCTCGTTGGAACGAGCTCGACGAGCTCGATCCAACGAGGGGTCATAACCTATGTTTTTGAGACAAAAAATGAAAAAATAATGAAAATTAATTGGCGATTTTTGAGAATAGCGCTGGCCGGTTTTGGCCCTTACGTTGGGTAAAGGGTTTACCCTTTACCCAACGTAGCGGCAAAAACCGGCCAGCGCGATTCGCAAAACTCACCATTCAATTTTCATTATTTTTTCATTTTTGTCTCAAAAACATAGCTTATGACCCCTCATTGGAACGAGCTCATTTAACTCGTTCCATTGAGGGGTCATAAGCCATATGTTTGACGCAAAATGAAAAAAAAAATGTTATTCAAGAATTTTATTTGCAAGTGTCGTCTGCTTTTCGTGCTAGGTAAAGGGTTGAAGAAGTAAGAAGTTATTCGTGTTACAAATGTGGGTTTAGGAAAAATTGTCGAAACTTCAAGTGCCGTAAAAGGGTAAAAAATGGCTACAATATTGAAAAATTATAGCCGAAAAAATCGGACGAACTGTGTATATTTTTGGCTCATGGCTCTCAATGACGTCATTGGCTAGTTCGGCCATAACCATTTAATTTTGGATATGCCTTTTACATAGATGATATTTCCTAAATTTGACAAGGATACGCCTAAAAATAAGCTTTAAATTAAGGTGTTTAGGAAAATGTCTTAAAAACTGTCTTATTCCAACAGTGGGTCGAAATTCGAAAATCCCCCCCCCAAAAAAAACGGTCTAGAGATATGGGTCTTGGGAAGAATTGTGCCAAATTTAATCACTTTCAGTGCAGGTTTAGTGCCACAAAAGTTGACAGAGGAAAACAGGCATAAATCGCAATGTTCCATTTCAGATTCGTTGCACAGTACAATTAATTTCGGAGTTTCGTTTCGGATATCCTTTGTGATCGGGATGTTCCGTACTGTAATGAACCCTGACACCCGGGGAACTACTTTGTTATTTGTAAATAAGACACCAACTTAGAATGTTTCTGTCAATCTATTCACCAAAGAAATCTCATTGTCAAATTCTGGTCAGTCTTCACGGAAGATACACAGAACGACACGCGTGTGTGAATTGGTTAATGGATATGGCACGAGTGCCATCGCGGAAGGATAAAACTCGAGGCCTACGATATGGCACGAGTGCCCGCGGTCTCTCGTTCTATCCTTCCGCAGTGGCACAAGTGCCATATCGGTTAACCCATTCACACAAGCGTGTCGTTCTGCGTTCATTGCACGCCTTCACGTCCATAAAAAACAATTATTAGAAGGAACTCAGCATTTCATTTGGCAACTATCAACAAAACAACACATTTCATCGCCATCCACATTTGCGAGGGAAACGCGTGTTACTATTTCGTCCCCTGAGTTCCAGTGTGTTCCATGTGCTTACTGGCTATTGGAACTCGGGGGACGATTTCAGCTATCGCTAGCGATTCAGATTGTAATTGAGGTGCACGATTTGTCGAAAATTCCAGTGAAATTTCGATTCGTTATAAAAAATAGTCTGTCAACGATTTCCGTTTCGTACATTTTCATTTTCCGCATGGTTTAGTGTTGCTGTAGATGGGGATTTCATAGAAATGAAGAAATAAATAACTTCATCATATGTCGTTTGCGACAGCAAAACCTTAATGCCGGCATTGGATTGGAGAGTGATTTTTTTCTGTCGAAATGCATCCTATAACGAATGTTTCGTACTCGATTCG
The DNA here is from genome assembly GCA_031216915.1 of Pictodentalium vernedei. Classification (NCBI taxonomy): domain Eukaryota; kingdom Metazoa; phylum Mollusca; class Scaphopoda; order Dentaliida; family Dentaliidae; genus Pictodentalium; species Pictodentalium vernedei. The sequence goes on from CM062295.1 coordinate 79,844,609, forward strand.
ATATTCGATTTGATTCTCGAGTAGTGTGCCGTATTCGATTCGGTATTGGTTTTGTGCATATTCGACTATTTGTTGAGGTCTAATGTGTGACCGCGGCGGGAACTTGGGAGGGGTGGTAGGGTTGTTGGGGTTTGTTGGGATTGGCAGCAAGTGGTCATTGGCCTCCCTCCTTTTTATCTACAATGCTCACAGAATTGAAACTAGTAAACGATATGAGCTTAACCCTTTACCCAACGCAGACGATTTCAAAATTTATTATTTTAAATATCATTTTTTCTCAAAATATTTCAACAAAACCATATCATGTGACCCCTCTTTGGAATGAGCTCGTTCCAAAGAGGGGTCACATGATATTGTTTTGTTGACCTTTTTCGAAAAATAATTTTTTTTCAGCTGCTGAATTTGGATGCGGGCGATTCGACAGATGGCCCAGTAAACACTTGATTTGAGGAGCAATGCAGGTTTGCTCTCAATTGGAAAAATGTATTTTACGGTACAGCGTTGAAAGCGGCAAAAAAAACCAAACTGATTTTCAGCAAGTAAAGGCGAAATCAAGGAGCATTTTAGTATTCGTGATTCCAAATAGAAAGTTGAATTAATCCTTTACCCAACGTAACGGAAAAAACCGGCCAGTGCTATTCACAAAAATCGCCATTTAATTTTCTTTAATTATTAATTATTATTATTATTATTATTATTATTATTATTATTATTATTATTATTATTATTATTATTATTATTTTATTATTATTATCATTATAATATTATTATTATTTTCTACGTTTTTATGTCTTAATTCGCTGTTTTCACACTTTTGCGTTGCTGTGACGCCTGCAGTCACAATTAAAAACACAGTTTCCAAATTTCACATATAGATGCAACGGTAACAGATGGAATATAGTGTCGTAAGTTGATCTAGCTAAATTCAAAACTCCCGATGTTACAGTACAGTCGCCGTGGACTGGTCGTAATCCCTGCGTGGAGAGTGATGTCCACATATCCGTTTACCTGGTAAAAAAAATCCTCAGCAGCAAAATTTTAATTAATAAAGCACCAGATTGTACCCGGTGCTTCATTAATTAATTTTTTGTTGCTTATTCCTGCAATTAGTGTTTGGAATCTGATAGTATGACGTTCGTGGAAATATTGCCCACCTTTGGAAAGTAACCAATAGAGCTGTAGATTTTTAAATTTCTTGTTCGGTTTCGGTTTTGGTTTTTCAGGTGGAGTAAAACCTCGGTTCGGTTCGGTTTTCGGTTTGTTCATGAGGCCAAGTAAAATTCAATAAAACTCATTCTTATGTCCGGAGTCATAACTGAATGGTAGTGAAATTGAGTAAAACTCAATGAATGCCCGAAATAAGCTATAATACATGAAGAATCAGGAAACCCAATATAATAATTACCTAAATATACAGAACTTTTATTGTGCTTGGCCATTTTTCGAGGTCTGACACCTACACGCAACTTGAGGAAAGCTGCAAACACAACTACACTGAAATGTCGGAAATTCACAGAATGTAGCCTTCCCAGAGTAGTGAGAGTACCCTGACACTGCCATTGACAGTGTCTGGGTACTCTCACTACTCTGGGATGGCTACATTCTGTGAATTTCTGCAGCAAGAGAGTATTTAAAAAAAAAACGAAAAACCTTAGATTACGGGATGTCGACGGTTTCGGTTTTTTAAAAAAACTAAAAACCTCGGTTCGGTTTCGGTTAACCTACAGCTCTAGTAACCAATCCACGGCGGCCGTACTGTACATCAATGTAATGGCCTTAAACACGGAAGATGACTCAAAATTAAACACTGGTTCAAGTTCAAATCAAGTGACACTTTAGTTCATTCTTATTCAAATGTATTCTGTTGTAAATATTATTCCAAATACAAAGCTGAAAAAGGTTTGATAATCGGACTTCAGGGGATCTTTTATATGAGCATCTCACAGCACTATTTAACATGGCAATCACAAAGCAAGAGGTCCCAACAAAGTGAAAGGAAAGCAGGCTAACCTTCATACATAAAAAGGGAGATAGGGAAGTTTTAGATAATTACAGGGGGATATCTATTAGCAGCATTATTCTGCAAGCTTTTCAGTGGAAGGGTAGTGGGAATTGTTGGAAAAAAGATTCCCGGTGGTAAATCCAGAATGGGTTCCGGAAAGGGAGACGAGTCACTGACCATCAGTTTATTCTATACCAACTGATAGAATGAACAAAAGTCAATGAGAGGAAGATATTTATGACCTTCCTTGATGTGAAAAAGGCATAGAGAGAGTGTGGGCGGAAGGAATGTGGCAGTAACTTGAGGGCCTTGGATTCGGAGTCACGAGAACACTGTACAAAGATGTGCAGGGTGTACTCAACCTGGGAAACATCACGAAAAAGGGGTCCAAATGGAGATATGCCTAAAGCATGGGTATCTTATCACCAATTCTGTTTGCATTGTACATGTACATAAAAGATTTAGGAGGGAAGTTGTTTGCAAGCGCAAAGGGGTCAACGTTGGAGCGACAAAACTTCCCGGGCCATTCTTTGAGGAAGATATGGTTGTATTAGCCGAGAGTAAAGAGGGACTGCAAAAACTGTTAACCATGGTAGGAAAGTACGGGAATAAATGGCGACTTGAACTGAACGAAAACAAAAAGCAAGGTAATAACTGTGGGCCGTAGGATGCATGCGTCGCGAAGGTGGAGGGTAGGTAAGTTCTCTAGTGGTGAAGAAGAATGCAAGGATATAACAGTGGGGGAACGGGGAAATATCAATTTTTTGGAGTTACAGGTAGATACATATACAGAAACCACACAAATAAACTTTAAGAAAAGGGGGAAAAGGATTATTCATCAGTTAAAACTACTTGGAAGAAATAGCTTTAACAAGGTATTCGCAGGAAAAACTATTCAGGAAAAGGTAGGATTACCAAGTATAACATATGAAACGAATGTAATCCCTCTAAATCAAAACGGAAGCGAGGAACATGGAAATTCTACAAAATGATGCGGGTCGGTGGATAACCGGATGAAATACCGTAGCTGTGCTGGAAACGGTCAGAGGAAAACTCAGGTGGATGCCAGCTAAAGATAGAACAAATATGGGAATATTTATGCTACCTGAATTATCCGGTAAACCTCTCAAACAGCAGATGGTGTAAAACAACGTTTAACATTTATGGAACTCTAACATTCAGACAGGCAAGCGAGGGAGTTAATGGAGAATTACTCCACAGAGACTGACGTGGTGTGGGGGGGGGGGGAGAAGCAGGGGCGGAGCCTTATTTGGGAAATGATGCGCGAGGATTGCAATAGAGAATGGCGAGCTGGAATTAGGACCGCGATCTCTTTTGACGGGTTGTACAAAACAGTGCCCCAGCTTTTGAAGAGCACCTTGATGGGTCTTGGGGGGGGGGGGGGGGGGGACTTTGTTATTCAAAGTGAGATCGAAGTCACTGGAGTTGAGGAGAATTGGTAGAGGTGGGGAAAGAGTGTGCCAAATGTGTAATTTAGAATTACTCGAGACCCTGAGACATTGCATTTTAAAATGCCCCAAATATTGGCTCAGTAGAGCAAGGCTCCTTAGAATACTATTGGAAATATGGGATGAAAACCTGAAGGATAATTGAGTGGGGGATGACACGTGCGAAAGAGTCATTTTTATAGTTGGGGAGATCGAGAAAGTGCCGAAGGGAGGGATTATGAAACACTTTGAATGCTTGGAGAATAGGCTGAAGAATGGCGGAGGAACAGTCGGTGGGGATTGGGTTAATGTAGACCTCCTCGTTAGAGGATCTCGACAAATCAGTGGAAGGCCAAATAATTATTGTTATTAAATACCCGGAGATACGACGCTAATGCCGACGGACGAATTATTTCATGTTTTCGGCCATTTTGGGCAGTTTTCAATTGAAATTTTATTACGACAGACCTCTGGAGTTCGGATGGGCAAACCTTTGGAACGTCCTTTGAGGTTTCAACAATATCTTTACGTTCCACTTTCGGGTCGCGATGCGAGCGACGCGAGTTTTACTTTTTTATCTTAATCTTGAGTATTACCCCCAGTTTAGGCTCATCGTTCTAAAAGTTGAAGCTGCAAAAAAATCGGCTTTTATATCTTACATACACCCAAGGGAATACTATTAGTTATCCATGTATTATCCAGGGTGTATTGAAATTTACACTTGTTTTAAAACTGATACACCCCGAGCCGCAAGCGAAAAGTGTATCAGTTTTGGAATCAGTGTAAATGTCCATACTCCCTGGAATATACATGCATAGCGAATTTATTTTCTCACTTGAGTTCCTTCACATTGAAGAAAGTTTCAGTTCAGTAGAATAGAAAAATAACCTACCATGTTTTGTTTGACACGGCTCTACAAGCTCTGCCAAACAAAATGTAATAGGTTGCCGTTATATCTATAGTTATTTTCATGATGAGATGTATCAAAGATAAATAAATCGGTCAATAATATGTTCTTCGGAATAACCCGTGAGTGCTTTGGCATCGACGAGATATGAATAGCTGCTCAGACTTTTTTTTACAATGCGTATGTTTCCATAGTCTATTCCGGATTACATGGAATAGTGTGACATGCGCAGTGAAGATACAGAATAGTAATCACAAGGAAACAGCAAATTGCACTTTAAATGTAAACCAGAATGGAATTTGAGGAAGTGGCGCTCGCAATTTTTGTTGATGATGTTGTCAATGACAACATGGATGCTGTTTTTGCTCATCTCAGTGCCGCATCAGTATAAAACAGCACAGCTCTCCTGTGGATAGGTAGGTCAATATGACCAGATTAAAAAGAAACAAAAAATTTACAAAGAAACGCTGGACAGAGCACATGAGTTTTATTATTATTTCGACTCCCAGGGGCGTAGCCAGGATTCTATAATTGAGGGGGGGGGGGGGGCTGGGGCTAGCCTTTTTTTTTGTGGGGGCATACCATGATATTTGTAATGTTGTAGGGTTTCGGGGGTCCTTGCCTAGTCCAAGCTAGCACCCTCTCGTCGTTACCGCCTCCTCCCACTTCCCTTCATGGAAGTGGGAGGAGGGGGGTAACGACTGGAGGCCCTAGTTGGGACAAGGACGTGGGAGGAGGCGGGTGACGACCAGAGGGGCCTAGTTTGGACAAGACCTTCCCCGAGAAAAGTTTGCAAAATTTAGTGTTCCAAGATCGAATATGAGGCAATTGTAGTATGTGTAGCCCTATATTGGAGAGCATTTTGGGATTCTTAAGTTGTTTGAAACTTGCCTCCCCCCCCCCCCCCCCCGGCTACGCCACTGCATTTGTTATGCCGTGGTCTGAAGCTGTTTCTTTGCCGAGGAATTAATGCCTCCAACCCTATCATGTTCCGGATTGAGTTTGAAACGAGGAATATTTTGGGGGTTTTGTTCTTTTTTTTCTTTATTCCACTGCCGACTGAGATAGATGTTCGACACCTGAGCAGTCAGGTACAGGGGAGTATCCAGGCCCAGGATTATCAGATTCTATAATTGAGGGGGGGGGGGGGGGGGGGGTATTGGGGCGGCGGAGCCGGGGACCCAGGAGGCACGTGCCCCCTCTTTTTTCACCAATTATGGGTACCCAAACAGAACTTATTCTGACATAACCTACACAACACCTATGGCCACATTTACTGCGGAAGATGATAATAGTTCTTACAAAATTAGTAACATAATACTGTCGGCATCGTTGTCAATTTTATATATGGAGATATTGCACGTCGCAAGTTCGCAACCAGTAAATCCAATATTAAATCCAATAAACACAGACTATAGCAATAGTACAACTAGTCCAAACTTGGACCCAATTCCGTAATATAATTTTTAAGTTTGGTAAACTAGTCCAAATTTGGACCCAAATTCCGTAATATTACTTTTTGAGTTTCGTACGTCCTTTGGGCGTACCAGACCCAAAGATTATTCACATTGCGGACTTTGGGTCCAAGTTTGGACTATATATGGTATCTAACCTGCGCATGTGTTTCCTTTCCGGAGTTGCATTTAACCCTTTACCTAACATGAAAAGCAGACGACACTTGCAAAAAAAATTCTTGAATAACTAATCTTTTTCATTTTTTGTCTCAAAAACATAGGTTATGACCCCTCGTTGGAACGAGCTCGACGAGCTCGTTCCAACGAGGGGTCATAACCTATGTTTTTGAGACAAAAAATGAAAATATTTTGAAAATTAATTGGCGATTTTTGAGAATAGCGCTGGCCGGTTTTGGCCGTTACGTTAATTTTGTTCCGTATTCATGAACTACGCGATAACAAAGTACCCCTCCAATCCAGCCCCCCCCCCCACACACACACACTGAGCTCCTATTTCTTTTCCTTCCTGCAACCCTACGGTTACACAGAAAAAAATTGTGCCTCTCCCCACTTTTTTTTAGCTTCCGCCGCCCCTGGGTGAGGGGAGGGGTTACTAACTAGGACTCTTCCGTCTTTACCCCTCCTCCCACTTCCCTTCAGGGAAGTGGGAGGTTGGGGTAACGTCCGCAGGGTCTCAGTTAGGACAGAGAAGTTTGAGGAGGGGGTAAGACCAGACCGACCTTGTCAGGATAGACCCTCCGTCGAGAAAAGTTTGCTAAGTTAAGTGCTCTAAGATCGAATCTGATGCAATCGCAGCATGTGTAGCCCTATATTGGAGAGCATTTGGGTCAATATTTCTTTATTATTTAGGGGGGGTCGGCTGCTAAAGCTTTAGGTTGACCTGAGTCTCCAAGCCCACCGCACCCCACCGGCTACGCCACTGGCAAGGACGCCTGCTGATCCGAGAGATTGGGGACAGGTTATCGCCATTGTGTCCATACAACTCTGCTCGTTGACGTTATTTGAGCGAGAATTTTAAAAAACGATTTTAGTATTTGGTGTCCACTATTTGTTGGTTATGAGTACACTGAGAACCAGCAGAGCCTGTCTGTGCACTCTCACCATAGAGTTCCCTTGAACAAGGTCATGAATGCACCGCCGCGTTGTTAAGGTTCAGTAACAATATCCGATCCCACCAGGGGGTAGGTGGGGGAGGCAAACTCACATAGCTTGGCTAGAGCGTTATAATGGGGCGGGGTGTGGTCACACCCCTCAAATTTCTAACTGGTGGGGTGAGGATGCAGGAAGGTTTCCAGATCTTCAGTTTTCAGAATTTTGCGTCTGTAGGATTTGAGCCTTGTAACCAAGTTGGTTGTACTCCACCCCCCACCCCCCTCGACGTTCATCATTTTAGGATTTCACATCCAGATGTAATGTTCTGTCACAATAATCAGGGTTTCGGGTCAAGGGGAAATAAATGAGTCAGTTATGGGCGGTCAAATGGTGGTCGCTTCGCAAAAAAAAAAAATGAATTCCATGGTCCGAAAAATTCATTTATTCAATTTGGGGGTGTTTTAATTGACTCCATAGTTCTTTCTCTTTATTTTCATCAATTATTTGTGGGTATGCTATGTTTAAATATTTTGCTGAATTCCATGTACCTAACATATTTGTTATTGTCTTGATCGCTCAAACGTTTTTGGAGAAAACAACGAACAGGGAAATATTTTCCACTATTTGTTGGTAAGTGCGCATGTCAGGAATAGAAGGTAAACCATCTAAACCTGCTCGCGAGGTGGTTTACTCAGAATGATTCGGAATGATATTCCAGAATGACGGTTTGCAAAGAAAACAACCAGATTGATAATCCGAGTTGTCTGCGCATGCCCGGAATAAACCATGTATTCTGGAATGGACTATGGACACATGAGCAATGTAACAAAAGAAGAAAGCTAACACATCCCACCCAAATGGCATTTTGAAAGAGAAAAAAGAACAATTGCTAACTTCACATTAAGATATAGTTTCATCAGTGTCCTAATTTTTGTCATGAATAAAACACAATTAAAGATATTATTTTGAGTACTTTTTTTCAATAAACAACACTGTTAATTTTAAAACATATGCCATTATCATAAGCTATTTTTCTGATCCTTAAAAAAAAATCACATTGCCTGCATATTCCATGTTTTTACACCGGGCTAAACCAAGGTGTAATTATTTCAAGTGGCTGAGGATGTTATTTACATCGTACCTGGCAGCCAATCAGATTACAGTTTGCCAGGAAATAACGGAAGTTATTCAACATCACATTCATATTCACTTTAATATAATACATTCAACATTATCATGTTAAACCGACCGAACCGAGTGTAGGAAAACTTTAAATTAAAATTTCATTGTAAAAAATTAAAATTAAGCGACGCATGGTCTTGACACCGTCTCCTTGAAGTGACAAAAATCGACGTTGGCCCTGCTTCGTTGGATGGTATCTGGAGATTCGCTCGCGATTTTAAGCAGACCTCCAGTTAAGATGGACTTTCCGTAGTGAGATTTTTGATTTTCGACCTTTATCCAAAACGTCCCTTCAAACTGTTTGCTCCACATTTTTGTATCTGCGCCTGTATCAAGCCTCTCTCTTTCAAATTTTGTAAATATCATCTGACCTGGGAAATTCGGAAGGACTCTTGTCGAATTTTCGAGTAACGTTATTGACATCGACGTTCCCAAACTATAAATGCGGACTGATAAGGCCACACAAAATAAATTAATTGATTCTCAGGCCATTTTTTTTCAAATCAGTGAGGGAGGGAGGATTTTATTTTTAATTTTTAGCTCAACTTGACAGTCAAGCTGAACTATTACGTCCACCCGGGCGAACGTAATTTTCTTTGGCACACCTCACAGGTCGCATTTATGATCAGATCGCTTTGATACTTGGTATGCTTGTTTGAGGTGACCTCTAGATGGGCGCTATCGATTTTCTTCAATTTCCGTCAAACAATTTTGCCTCGCCAACGTTCTTAGAACTTAGTTTAGTCAGACCTCAATATTTCCCTTTGGCACAACCTACAGGACACATTTATGATCGGATTGCTTTGAAATCTGGCATGCTTGTTTAGAGTGACCTCTAGATGGGAACTATCGATTTTCTTTCATTTCCGTCAAAAAATGTTGCCGCAGCCAACGTTCTTAGAACTTAGTTTAGTCAGACCTCCATATTTCCCTTTGGCACACCCTATAGGGCACATTTATGACCGGATTGCTTTGAAACCTGGCATGCTTATTTGGGGTGACCTCCAGATGGGAGCTATCGATTTTCTTCCATTTCCGTCAAAAATGTGGCTGCGGCCAACGTTCTTAGAACTTAGTTTAGTCAGACCTCAATATTTCACTTTGGCACACCCCACAGGGCACATTTATGATCGGATTGCTCTGAAACCTGGCATGCTTGTTTGGGGTGACCTCTAGATGGGAGCTATTGATTTTCTTCCATTTCCGTCCGTCAAAAAATGTTGCCGCTGGCAACGATCTTTGAACTTAGTTTTTAGTCAAGCATCAATATACTCCTTTGGCACGCCGTACAGAGCACATTTTTGATCAGATTGGTTAGAAACTTTGTATGCTTGTTTGGGGTTACCTCTAGATGGGAGCTATCGATTTTCTTCTACATCTGCCAATAAATGTTGCCGCTGGCAACGACCTTTGATGAACTTAGTGCAGTTATGCATCAACATTTCCTTTCGGCACACCCTGCAGGGCACATTTATTATTGGATCACTTTGAAACTTGGTATGCTTGTTTGAGGTGAGCTCTAGATGGGAGCTATCGATTTTCTTCCATTTCCGTCAAAAACAGTTGCCGCTGGCAACATTCTTAGAACGTAGTTTAGTCAAACCTCAATATTTCCCTTTGTCACACCCTACGGGGCACATTTATGATCGAATTGTTTTGAAACCTGGCTTGCTTGTTTGGAGGGACCTCTACGTGGGAGCTATTGATTTTCTTCCATTTTCCGTCAAAAAATGTTGCCACAGTTGAAAAAATAATATTTTTCCAAAAATTTCAACAAAACCATATCATGTGACCACTCGTTCCAACGAGGGGTCAAATGATATGGTTTTGTTGAAATTTTTGTTTTGAAAAATTTGAAAAAATGATATTTAAAATAATAAATTTTGATATCGTCTGCGTTGGGTGAAGGGTTAATCTATTATTCTTCTTCAAAATTTCAAAAGTCGATCATGAAACACAATTAGCTGAGGGCTTATGATTAAAAATATGTTTTGCTGTAATTTGTCGAAGACTGTCAAAAAGCAACTTTCCAACAAATTGTAATAGAACAAATACTTCTAACCTTTGGTACTGCCATACTCCATATTAGCCTCCGGTAATTAAAATGTTTAGGCCCCCCACACAATAAAGGGAGGTTGTGAGTCTTAACCCTTTACTTAACGAATCGCCCGCATCCGCCCGCGTAATATGCAAATTCAGCAGTTGAAAAAATATTATTTTTCAAAAAATTTCAACAAAACCATATCATGTGACCCCTCGTTGGAACGAGTTCGTCGAACTCGTTCCAACGAGGGGTCACATGATATGGATTTGTTGAGAATTTTTGAAAAATTTGAAAAAATTATATTTAAAATAATAAATTTTGATATCGTCTGCGTTGGGTAAAGGGTTAATACTTTTGGTTGCAATTTGTTTAGGAGTATCAAATAGGCACTCTCCAACAAATTGTAACAGAACAAATATTTCTAAACTTTAGTGCCTTCACACTGTATGTATTATCTTATCCAATAACTAAAAGTAGAACAGCTGAAATACTTGTACACAAGTTTGTCATTGTTTGGTATCCAGTAGTTAAAATGTTTACTTACAATGGGATGGACAAGATTGGTACAGAATTAGATGAGGGTGTGGCACTCATCCGGTTGAGTGCTAGAAGCCACCACTAGCAGAGCCTTCAAATAAATTAGGGTACTAGTACAAAAGCCAACACTTCCCTTACTCATGTTTCCTATTCAGTTAAACGCAAATAATATCGTGTTTAATACGTTTATTTTATTACACATTATACGAGAGTGCCTGTGGGCACTCTCCAATAATTTGTAATAAAACAAATTTTGGATAACAAATTCAGAGCACCAAAAATAATCTATCCCCCAACCAGTAAAATAAAATTGTTTTGTTGCAATTTATTGCCAGGTGTCAAACAGGTACTCTCTCACAAATTGTAATAGAACAATTACCTATGATATTTTGCTACCCTCACACTGTAGTATTATCTTGTTTATGTTTGGATTTAAGTAATTAAATGCTTAGCTCCATAAAATAGTGTAGACCCTATTAGTACGGAATTGGTTGAGGGGTGTGAGACTTGAATAATATTGTTTTGTTGCAGCTTGTTGAAGAGTGCCAAATAGGCATTCTCTGACAGATTGTAATAGAACAAATATTTCTAAATGTTAGTGCCTTCACACTTTATGCATTAACCTGTTAGCTCACCTGATTGAAAGTCGGGGAAGCTTAAATGATTACTTTCCGTCTGTCGTCCGTCGCCCGTCCCTCCGGTGTGAACTTTACATTATTGACTTCTGATAAACCACTTGGCCGAATTAAACCAAATTTGATGTTCCTAATCATACGTCAATTCAAGTTTGTTCAAATAATTGTTGCCACTCTCCCATTGGGGGGGGGGGGGGAGGGGTGGGGGGGGGGTGCACCAGAAGATGCCTGATTGTGTTTGCACCGCACAAACTTTTTTTAAAAATTAAAAAAGTTTCTTCTCCAGAACGACCAATCGGAATATCTTGATACTCGGTATACAATATCCAAAAAGTGGTCAGATTTGTTCGATACAAGTCCATGGGTTCATATTTGGGCTCCCTATGGGAACCCGAATTTTAACTTGGCGCAGTATGAGGAAATGTATTTAAAAATCTTCTTTTTCAGATCTACCAGTCAAAAGCTCTTGATATTTAGAATTCTGCATCTTTTTTAAGGGGATCAGCTTAACTTTTGTTCAAAGCAAGTTCCTGGAGTCATATTTGGGCTAAGTGTAGGAGCCCGAAATTTAAACTGGTATAATATGAGGAATATTCTTTAAAAATCTTCGTCGGATCTATCAGTCAGAATCATTTGATATTGGATGTACAGAATCCTGCGTTTTAAAAATCTTTTTCTTCAGATCCACCAGTCAGAATCTTTTAATGATTGGTACAGAGCGTCCTTAGGGGGGTTAGATTCAAGTTTTTTAAAAAAACTTTCTTCAGATCTACCTGACAAAATCTCTTGATATTTGATATATTGTATCTTTAGTGGGGTGAGATTCAAATTTGTTCAAATCAAGTCCCTGGGTTCATATCTGGGCTACCAACGGGAACCCGAATTTTAACTCTGTCCTGTATGACAATTCATAAAAACTTGGGGTGAGATTCAAGTGTGTTCAAATCAAGTCCTGGGGTCATATTTAGACTCTCTATGGGAGCCCAAAGTTTACCATGAAGACGATTCTTCAAAGATATTCTTCAGACGCACCAGGTAGAATCTTATGGTATTTGGTATACAGAATTACTGTCACTCCTAGATTAAAGGTTGTTCAAAGTGTTACTCTTCTTTTATCAGGTGCGCAAATAAGGTCCTTTTGTCTTTATTTGTTCTCCTATAGTTAAACTAGTTTAGGTACACAATTAGGTGAGGGTGTATGTCTTAAATACAATTGTTGTGTTGCAATTTCTTGAGGAATGTCAGTTAGGCACTATCCAACAAATTGTAATAGAACAAATGTTTCTAAACTTTAGTGCCCTCACACTGTGTGTATTATTCTTGTTTATGCTTCAGTGGTTAAAATGCTCACTTACATAAAATAGACATGAATAGATCAAAATTAAATGAGAGGCGTGAGACGGACTTAAAATTGTTCACTTACAGTTTGTTGAAAAGCGTGAAAAAGGCACTCTCTGATAAATTGTAGTGAAACAAATACTTTTTAAACTTTTGTGCCTTTACACTGTACTCATTAGCTTGTCCTTCTTTATTATCCAGCAGTTAAAATGTTTGGTACATAATTAGGTGAGGGCGTGACTGTTAACCCTTTATCTAACATGAAAAGCAGACGACACTTGCAAACAAAATTTTTGAATAACTATTTTTTTTTTTCATTTTTGTCTCAAAAACATAGGTTATGACCTCTCATTGGAACGAGCTCGCGAGCTCGTTCCAAAGAGGGGTCATAACCTATGTTTTTGAGACAAAAAATGAAATAAATAATGAAAATTAATTGGCGATTTTTGTGAATAGCGCTGGACGGTGTTGGACGTTACGTTGGGTAAAGGGTTAAATAAAATTGTTTTATTGCAAATTGTTGAGGAGTGTCAAACAGGTACTCCGCAACAAACTGTAGTACAATAAATATTTGTAAGCTCTTGCGCCTTCAGACTGTATGTATTATCTTGTTTTTGTTTGTCCTCCAGTGGTTAAACTGCTTACTTACATACAACAGAATAGACACGAATAGTGCAGAATCAGGTGAGGGGCGTGAGACTTAATTGAAAAAAAATGTTGTTGCAATTTTTTGAATAGTGTCAAATAAGCATTCAAACTGTGGTAGAACAAATAGTATATGCACGTTTGTGCCTTCACACTCAACGCATCAGCTTGTCTTTGTTTTCCTGTGATTAAAATGTTTAGGTACACAATTAAATGAGGGCGTGAGTCTTAAATAAAATTGTTTTGTTGCAATTTTTTGTAAAGAGTCAAAAAGGCACTTCCTGACAAATTGTAATAGAACAAATATAAACGTTGTGTGCCTTTACACTGTACACATTAGCTTGTCTTCATTCTCCAGTAGTTAAAAAGTTCGGTGCACAATTAAATGAGGGCGTGATACTTCTTCTGATGACAAAAAGTGTCACACCCTCACCTAATTGTGTACCAAACTTTTTAGAAAGTTTGGTACACAATAAGGTGAGGGCGTTACACTTAAAATTGTTTCATTGGAAATTGATGAGGAGTGTTCAATAGGTACGCTCTAATTAATTGTAGTTCAACAGATACTTAGAAACTCTAATGCCTTCACACTCTATGGATAAGCTTGTCTTTGTTGGCTGTCCAGTTGATAAAATACCTACTTACAACAATACAGTTGAACTGGACAGTACACAGTAAGGTGAGGAGGTGAGTAGTAAATAATTTTTTTTTGTTGTAATTTGTTTTGGAGTGTCAATAGGCAATCTATAATAAATTGTAATAGGGCAAATATTTCTAAACCTTAATGCCTTCACGTTGTGTGTTTATCTTATCCAGTAACTTCTAGTTGAACAAATCCAATAAGTGTAAACTGTAAGGCCTTTACACGTTTTGTATTAGTTTGTCTTTGTTTGGTCTCCTGTCAGCGGAAGAAGGCCGATAAAAAATTGCGTGAACATAGGTGGGGTGGGGGGTGGTCAAGTGCCAAAAAATGTCCGTAAACAGTTGATGCATGTTTTTCAATTTTCAATGTTATGGCATCTTCTGGTCACCAAAGTGTTACAAGATGTCACCAACTGACCATAAAAACCCATTTAGAAGCATTATTAACAAAAGTAACCCCCTCAATATGAAAAGGTGGCGGATGTCCGATATTGAATGGAAAAAAAATGTTCGAGAATTTTGTTCTAAAGTCGCCTAAAATATCGATTCACAGCATAATTCATTCATATTCGAGTTTTTTTTATTGAACATTCTTTAAAATGAAGCACTTTATTTATACACCTGGAACTTAATTAAGCACCCCATGTTGTTTCGCAGTGGTGTTAATAGAAACTGTCATTACTTTCGTGCTATCTTTCAGATGGCCAAAGGTGATTTTTTGCGGAAAGAATGGTCTATTGACAATGAAAGACAACCCAATGATGAACATATGCAGTATTTTAATGACTTTAATTACACATATCTGTCACTGATGTTTTTTCATGGAAAAATGTTCTCTCGACAAGTAAGGTGCTGGAACGGTCCATGATGAAACAATGCCGGTAATTACTGACAAAAATGTAACTTGTGATCTCCTGAACACAATGGCAGCGAGTGTATCCACCACCTGCCCGGATGACAGCCAGAACCCTCCTCCTAATTCTACCAGTGAGCCTTCCGGTACGGCCCAGAGGCAACTGCTGCCACTCTTCATACAATGCAGCTTCCAAATCGGTCAAATTCTATGCAGGCGGATCCCTTAATTGCAAACGAAGTCCAAGAAAGTCCCAGATGTGTTCTAAGGGATTCTAATCGGGGCGCATTGCAGACCAAGGTAGTGTTGAAATAGCGTTGTTTTGAAGGAATGCTCTGACAACATGGGGGCGATGCTGCCTTGCATTGTCGTCCATGAATACAGGGCGAGCAGTCAACGGATGGTTGTCAAAATGAGGCACGACAACAGGATTGAGAATGTTCCGGAAGTACTGATGACCATTGAGATTCCCACGAACAGTCACCATTTTAACCCTTTTCTCAACGTAACGGCCAAAACCGGCCAGCGCTATTCTCAAAAATCGCCAATTAATTTTCATTATTTTTTTCATTTTTTCTCTCAAAAACATAGGTTATGACCCCTCGTTGGAACGAGCTCGTTCCAACGAGGGGTCATAACCTATGTTTTTGAGACAAAAAATGAAAAAAAAAATAGTTATTTAAGAATTATTTTTGCAAGTGTCGTCTGATCATTACTGATCCTCCACCATAAAGAACAGTAGGTTTGATGTTCCTGAGCACATAAGCTTTATTTCTTTACCTCTACACTCTCATGCGACCATCTGTGACGTGAAGCATGAACCTACTCTCGTCTGACCAATGGACTCTCCTCCACGTCCTGAGATTCCAATGTTGTCGTGCCATACTCCACTACAAACGTCGCCTTTGATGCTGATCGGACAGAGCTGGACGCTTGATGACCCTTCCGGGCCTCATACCCTGTGCTTTGAGACGATTGCGGACAGTGTCGTTGCACAAACGCGTGCTGAGGAGCTAAAGGCGTTTCACCCCCCCCCCTCTTGAAGCAAAGGAATAGTACCTAACGAGGCGCGCCAGACTCCGATCTTCCAAAGAAGAGGTCTTTTGGGGTTGCCCAGGCCTTGGTCGGTCCTTAACATCGTTGGTTTGTTGATGTTTTTGGACAAGTCTGCTGATGACAGAATGACTATAGCCAAGTTGCCTTCTAATAGCTTTAAATGACATGCCTGTTGCATGCATGCTAACGATTTGCCATCGTAAAGCCTCTAAGAGTCTGATCCTTGCCATGTCAGCATTTATTGACGAAAGACGTGATAAATGTTCTTGTTTTATACCCAGATATTGCGATGATAGCGTTTTTTTGTGACATTCGTGGGAAGCATGCTTCACGTGGAGGAGGGATGTGTTTGGGATACGCTATCAATCGGAAACATCATGCTTCACTAGATGAAATATTCTGCAAGACATAGCAATAGCAAACTTCACTGTCATGAAACATTTCAGGGGGTGCTAAATTAAGTCCCAGGTGTTTATAATACTGTCTAATGAGTCATAAAAGCTGGGTGGGGCTGATTTTTCAAAATGAAAAAAAAAAAAAAATATTAATTTTTATTTCAACAAAAAACAAAGAAAGTCTGATTTAACAAAAACAAAACAAATCTTGATGATAGCTCTCTTGCTATGTAGATGCCATAACAAAAACAAAAACACAAAGTTTGCTCTCCTCGTGTCAGAACAAAAAGATCTACTCAACCAATACTTGCATACACACGGTTACACTATAAGCAGTAGTAGTAAAGTAATTATAGGCACAGCAGGCACAGTGCTCACATATGCCCGCATATGCAGTGATTGGCAGAAACTAAACTGCTCGAAATGCATATCACTGTATATCAGAGATAAAATTAGGAAAAGCTTATTTAAATTTCATTTAAAATTAAAGGTTTCTAGGAAAAAGAATAATTGAGTTTCATTTGCAAGGTGCACACCAACAAACTAGATTTGTAAGAATATTAAGCTTTTCATTTAGTTTGTCTGATCTCTTTTGATCGAGGCTTTACGTCGTTTTCAACAACTATAGCTATATGATGCCTATATCACGACGCTATTAGTTCCCAAGATAAAGGTAGAATTACACAAACAGATCCACTGGATGGCCTAAGAAATCCACCAACCACTGGGGAGGAACTAACAATCTCATCCACACAGAGACCTCAATATATGAATGGAACAAATTCCTCAGATCTTGCTACATCAATATAGTGAAATGTCTATGTGAACAGCCAGTCCATTGTTTCTGTGTATTAACAATCTGGCTACCAAAATTAATATGGACCTATAACCTGGGCCTACACGGGGTTCAAGCTATGCAGTAATGTGTTTTTGTGAACTGATGTGAATCTGGTAAGTCTTGAAAAATGTATCTGAAAGAAGAAATGGAAACATGTTTGAACATATAAAATATGCATTGATTCAGTGTGCATTATGTGCTTCGGTTAGTGTTCGAGTGCCGACGTTTTGTATATAAAATGTATGAGAAGGGGGTGGGATCCAAAAATGTCATGAAAAAAATATGCAGGAAAAGGTGGGTGGGACAAAAAATCTGCAAAATAAAATTTTCCACCTATGTTCACGCAAATTTTTTCCGCCCCGCCCCCTGCACCAGTATTCAAATATTTACTTAAATATAATAGACTCAGTAGGTAGAGTTGAAGGCTGCAAGCCGAGTGGTCCTCGGTTCGATTCCCACCTGTGGAAAAAACGTTGTGTCTTTGAGCAAGACACTTAATCCCAGTTGCCCACGCGGCTGCACGGTGGCGTTGTGTACTAAGGCGTACTGCACGTCGATGGTGCACTTATCTTCAACCAATGCTAACCTTTCTTGTGTGGAGTTAGTACGTTGGGGAGTCTGACAGTTGTTAGCCGTTGCTCGGTGGTTCTCTCCGGATACTTCGCTTCCCTCCAACCGTAAAACTGTCCGACATGAGGTAACCCAGCCTGTCGAAAGTGTCGTTAAACCCTAATAAATGAATACAGTAGACATGAATTGTACAGAATTAGATGAGGGTGTGTCGTCCCGTAAGTAAAATTGTTTTGTTGCAGTTTGTCGAGGAGTGTCAAATAAGTAATCTCCAACAAATTGTAAAAGAACAAAATATTTTCTAACTCTAGTGCCTTCAGACTATATGCATAAACTTGTCTTTGTTTTCTGTCCAGTAGTTAAAACACTCACAATACAGTATGGCCGACGTGGACTGGTCACTTTCCACGGGTGGGCAAATATTTCCACGGGCGCAATAAGATTGGATTCCAAACACTAATTATGGGAATAATCATCAAAAAATTAATTAATGAAGCACCGGGTACAACCCGGTGCTTCATTAATTAAAATTTTGCTGATGATGGTTTTTATTACGTGGTAGACGCATGCGTGGACATCACTGCCAAGCGTGGATTACGACCAGTCCCCGGCGACTGTACTGTAACATCGGGAGTTTTGAATTTTGTGAGCTCAAACTACGACACTGTATTCCATCTGTTACTGTTGCATCTGTATGTGAAATTTGGTACGACTGTGTATTATGATTATGACTGCAGGCGTGAGAGCAACGTATAACTGTGAAAACGCCGAAATAAGACCAATCCAGGGCGACTGTAATGTACAGTTGAACTGAGCAGAACACAATAATGTGAGAGTGTGAGACGTAAATAAATTTCTTTTGTTGCAATGTGTTGAAGGGTTTCAAACAGACACTGCTCAACAAACTCTAATAAAAGAATTGTAATAGAAGAAATGTTTATAAGCTTTATTGCCTTCACACTGTATATATCAGCTTGTCGTCGCTCGCTCTCTGATAGGTAATATACTTACAGCACAGAACAGTTGAACTGAATAGTGTTCATTTAGATGAAGGTGTGAGACGTAAATAAAATTATTTTGCTGTAATTTGTTGAAGAGTGTCAAACAGGCACTGTCCAACAAATTGTAATAGAAGAAATGTTTATAAGCATTATTGCCTTCACACTGTATGTATCAGCTTGTCGCCGTTTGCTCTCTGATATATAAAATACTTACCTACAGTACACTGGAACTGAATAGTGTAAATTTTTTCTGTTGCAATTTGTTGAAGAGTATAAAATAGACACTCTCCAACAAAATGTATTAGAATAAATAGTCATAAATGTTAGTGCCTTCACACTGCATGTATTATCTATCTCTCTCCAACGAATTGTAATAGAACAGATACCTATCAACTTTAGTATTTCCACATTGTATGTATTATCTATCTCTCTCCAACGAATTGTAATAGAACAGATACATATAAACTTTAGTGTTTCCACATTGTATGTATTATCTATCTCTCTCCAATGAATTGTAATAGAATAGATACATATAAACTTTAATGTTTCCACATTGTATGTATTATCTATCTCTCTCCAACGAATTGTAATAGAACAGATACATATAAACTTTAATGTTTCCACATTGTATGTATTATCTATCTCTCTCCAACGAATTGTAATAGAACAGATACATATAAACTTTAGTGTTCCACATTGTATGTATTATCTATCTCTCTCCAACGAATTGTAATAGAACAGATACATATAAATTTTAGTGTTTCCACATTGTATGTATTATCTATCTCTCTCCAACGAATTGTAATAGAACAGATACATATTAATTTTAGTGTTTCCACATTGTATGTATTATCTATCTCACTCCAACGAATTGTAATAGAACAGATACATATAAACTTTAATGTTTCGACATTGTATGTATTATCTATCTCTCTCCAACGAATTGTAATAGAACAGATACCTATCAACTTTAGTGTTTCCACATTGTATGTATTATCTATCTCTCTCCAACGAATTGTAATAGAATTGATACATATAAACTTTAGTGTTTCGACAGTGTATGTATTATCTATCTCTCTCCAACAAATTGTAATAGAATAGATACATATAAACTTTAGTGTTTCGACATTGTATGTATTATCTATCTCTCTCCAACGAATTGTAATAGAATAGATACCTATCAACTTTAGTGTTTCCACATTGTATGTATTATCTATCTCTCTCCAACGAATTGTAAAAGAACAGATACATATAAACTTTAGTGTTTCCACATTGGATGTATTATCTATATCTCTCCAACGAATTGTAATAGAAGAGATACAAATAAACTTTAGTGTTTCCACATTGTATGTATTATCTGTCTCTCTCCAACGAATTGTGATAGAACAGATACATATAAACTTTAGAGCCTTCACTCTATGCATTATGTTTTTATTGATTCCTCACCAGTAGTTAAACTTCTTATTTAAAATATCGGAGAAGTGAATGGTACAGATATAGGTGTGAGACTAAAATAAAATTGTTTTGCTGCAGTTTGTTGAAAAGAAAAGTGTCAAATTGGCACTCTCCAACAAAATGTAATAGAACAAATACTCTTCAATGTTTGTGCCTTGTCACTGTATGTATAATCCTTTTTCCTTTTTGGTGGGGTTGGGAAAGGGGGGGGGGGGGGTTCTGACCAGTTATAAAAGTACTTAATACCAATATAGTTACACCGTATGCATAGTATAGTACTCAATAAGATGACGGTGTTAGACTTGAATAAGAACAAATACTTATAAACGTCTTAAGTATAAACTGGTAGAGTGCTGGAAGCCCATATTTGGGCTTTACACTGGAGTAAAGATACCACAGATTAAAGGCCCCATATCCTGTGGATGTGCCTCATATCAGGTTCAAAGTGGAATTATTTAGTCTATAGCTTTGCAATGTAACAAATTATGGGAGATGTAGGCACTCTCCCATATATTGTAACAGGGCAAGGACACTTGAACAAATTTTAAGGATTAAAAATAATTTAGCACTTTACAAGTTAATTCTTGATAGTCTAGTAGTTAGAACCCTCTAGAAATGAATAATACATGAAAGTGAAGATGTGTGACTTAAACAGAGATGCTTTGTCGCTAATTTACTATAGAAAAGAACTAAATAGTACACAGTTTGTTGTAATATGCACTCTCCAACAGCTTGTATAGCGGATCAAATATTTTTTAGTATTTTTTATTTGTATTTTTTTAAATACCCAGCATACCCATATTATAAATTATGAATATCCTTAATGTTCGGCTGGGGCCAAAATACTCACCCTCTGATTGAACGAGAGATTTCCATGACCGAGTATGAGCTTTTGTCCAAAATTTATATCAATTTAATCCTTTACCTAACGTAACGGCCAAAACCAGCCAGCGCTATTCTCAAAATCGCCAATTAATTTTCATTATTTTTTCATTTTTTGTCTCAAAAACATAGGTTATGACCCCTCGTTGGAACTAGCTCGTCGAGCTTGTTCCAACGAGGGGTCATAACCTATGTTTTTTAGACAAAAAATGAAAAAAAAATAGTTATACAAAAATTTTTTTGCAAGTGTCGTCTGCTTTTCAGGTTAGGTAAAGGGTTAAAACGATAATCTAAGATTCTCAAGGAATTGCCCTTAGATACATGTTCATCGCTAATACAGGCCGGAGACTATTTTCTTATGTCCAGGAAAGAAAACATGACCATTAACTGAAGTTTATTCTGGTGTATTCTAAAGCAGCGGTGCTTGAAGTTCAATTTGACTACCTATTTGTCCCAAAAGATGTCAGACTTGCGATCCTGCATCGTTATTAGCAAATCATCTCCGATAAATTTCATACCGATTCAACATTATCCATCTCATTTGATTCGAACAGAAAAATATTTTGAAAACACTTCTAGACATATTTCAGGCTTTTAAAAATTGCATGAACCTTAGATTAGTTCATGCTAGGACTGTACGATATTCAAAACTGAATATCGGTATCGGTATTCAAAAAAATACCGCGGTATACCGGTATATCGAAAGCTGTTCAGATATATGAATACAAGTACCACAATCGAGACTCGGGGCATCACAGTCGGACCCAATTAGCTTGCCTTAAAGATGCGGTTCGAAAACTCTCTACCCAACGCAGACGATATCAGAAATTTGTATTTTCAAAATTAGTTTATCAGGTTTTCCCCAAAGATTTCAACAAAACTATATCATGTAACCCCATATTGGAACAAGCTCAACGAGCTCGTTCCAATGAGGGGTCACATGATATAGTTTTGTTGAGATTTATTTTTTCAACTGCTGAATTTGTACATTACGAGGGCACAAGCAGATGATTCCTTGGATAAAGGGATAATATTATTCATTTGGGGCTACAGTTAAAAGTCTCAATACATCTTGAAAATTAAATTGTGGGTAAATAAATCATGACAATAAACCGATATTTTTGTAATTACACCGGTATTCAATCGATATTGAATTGAATACCGGTATATATAGGTTTATCGGAAAACCGTGCAAAGGTTAAGCAAAACATGCCTTGCATAACCAATTTTTCGTTCATGCATAATTCAAAACAGAAATATTTCAAAGCATCATTTTCTGCAAATGGGTTAAGCCTGCCTGTAAATGGCAAAGTAAATTATTTTTGCAAAACTTTCTTTGGGGATAAATCAAAATTAAAATTTTAAAAGCCTGTATTTAATTTTGGTGTCTTTCTTACCGCAAATGTTAGTATGATATGATGCAGAAGTTGATGAATAGTACCCCTGGTGTGTGCCATGATGCAACAGCTTAACCCCTTGAACCCTGGTGGTATCTTCCATGTCAGTTCCATGGCAACAATTGGAAGAGCCCAGCCTTAGGGCTGCACGTTGAAAATATTGATTGGTCTACACCACAAATACAGTAAGCAGCCATCCTCCTTAATGAAATTACGGAGTATCATGTCCCTAGGCGGAAAACGGCCTCTCGTGTTCAAAGGGTTAACTCGCCCCTTCTGTATAAAAGATAGCAATTTGACGATTTTACGTCCTTGGCCTGTTTTAATCGTCAATTTATCTGGGATGCACTCTGACTTGTTGGACGTACATTTGAGCATCATTTGGATGCAATAGCGGCCCTGAAAATTTGCAATGGCTCCCAAAATATCGACCCGAAGAGCAAATTTTGGGCATTTTTTTTTAGAAATTTCCATACTCGTTAATCTGTACGGATTTAACTAACAGCATATTCAAAATTGTGACCAAAAAAAAATGCATTTCTTCAGGCATTGCTGCCTTGTTACTCGCATTTTCGGCGAAGCAGACACAGGACGTGTTTTTCACCCTCTCCAAGTGGATCCGGCAGGTGATATAGGTAATGTATTCTACAGTATACGTGGTGTATATAGTTGGTTTGGTGGTAAATGTATAGTATGGTTAGCCTATGAGATGATAGATTGGATGGGTAAGAGGTTTGTCGAAACTTTTCCCGCGAAACAGTTGAGGTTGCTAATGAGGTGGTGGCGTCATTGTGGGCTCGAGTTGGCATGGAGAGGTCGACCGCTGTGGAACTCCACTACACAATCCGACATTTCGTTATTCGGGTCAGGGTGTGTTGGTCTTGGACTCTCGTGTGGTAGGATAGGATGTACGGCCTGGCCTGTTCCCCTGTTGGTTTTCTGTTAGCCCTTAGTACTACTAATCACCCCCCCCCCCCCCCGAAAAAAAACCCCAAAACGTCGTACTGTCCTGTTGCTTTGGATAGTACGTAATGCTTGGTCTTTAGTGTTGTGGCATATGCTTGATTTTCAGGTACAGTAGCATAGAATAGACTGTATTACGTTCGTTGTTGGTGTTGTGTTGTGTGTTTTGTTGCTTCGGTAGTACAGGGTAGATTTCGCCATTGGTCTACTGTTACCCATAAGTACTACGAATCTACCTAATGCTATGCAATATCTGGCTTCTTCGAAATGTTAAGTCATTTGAATGCGTGATGTATGCCTGGTTTCTATGTGTTGCCTTGTGGATATTCTACGTATTGGCTGAGGGTAGAGGTCGAGATAGAATCAGAGATAGCGGGTGTGATGGTGGAGGGCTCTATCATGGTGGTGCCCAGTGGCGGCTGAAGTCTAGATTATCGGGTGAAAATAGCGGCAGTTGAATAGGTAAGCGATGGTAATTTTGGACAAATTAGCACAAGTTTATTGTGCTACGAATGCCATGGGTGGTCGAAACTAGGAGCCATAGCTATCCTCCGAAATATAACCACCAATAGTATCCTATGACGTAATAGGTATCCTCCAATACCGAGTTGCTTCGAAGAGCCATACAAGTAGTTATTCTTAGAAGCAAATACTCTATTTGCTCTTTAGCACCTTTGATGCTCATCATACACATGTCTCGGCAGCCCACTTACAGTACACCTGTCGTACAGCCAACTGGACTTCGGCACCCCTTTTTCCGAGCTCAGTTAAAGAATCGCACGAGTAAGCAGTCTGTATTCGACTGCCAATAGTAGTGTAAGCCCAGTGATGTGGCTAGAGGGTTTCAGCTGGAGGCGGGGGGTGGGGGGGGGGGGGGGTGTACCACCGGTGTAAATTCCAACTGTGAGTGGTTTCGATAGGTGGTTGCACTGCAGCGCTGGGTGATATCTTTTAACCCCTTACCCAACGAATCGCCCGCAACCACCCGCGTAATATACAAATACAGCTACTGAAAAAATATTTTTCGCAAAATTTCAACAAAACCACATCATGTGACCCCTCTTTGGAACGAGTTCGTTCCAAACAGGGGTCACATGATATGGTTTTGTTGAAATTTTTTTTTAAAAATTTAAAAAATGATATTTAAAATAATGAATTTTGAAATCGTCTGCGTTGGGTAAAGGGTTATGAACCCTTCTGAAAATTTTCACTGGTCCTGAAACGGAGAAAAAATCATTTATAATGTGTCTGGGTCAGAAAATTTACTGGATTGATGTCAGAGTCGAAATTTTGAGGCCATGTCAATTTTAGAGTAGGAAATTTGAAACGCAAGTTTCCCGTTGGAAATAAAAGATCAAAATTTCTCATCATTAATTGGAATTTTAATATTTTTCATGAACAATGTTAATTCATTGAATTTCCAACATTTTGATTTTTAACCTCGGAGTTTCCAACTATTGAAACAAAATACTCCTAGTTGGGGGGGGGGGGGAGACCCCCCCCCCCCAGCCCTACCAACCCCCCTCCCCCTCCCCCGTCGCCACATCCCTGTGTAAGCCAAGTATGATAATAATTTCAATCGGAACCTAGTGATACTTTTCAAGTTCCAAACACGGAACTGATAATGATAGAAGACGAGGCGTAGATGCCATCATCTATATAGAAGCCAAGGAAATACAGCTAACAGAATCCCATTCGACGGAAATGGATAGGAATGAAACATGCGGAATCCTTTTCATAGTATGCCTATGTTCGTAGAATCCCTTTTCATCGTATGAGGGTAGGTGCATTCATGTGTTGGCTCACGCTGTGCGCTTACACACAAGCATGTATCGCCATATTTGTGGAATCCTATCTATAGCTTGTCTATGATGGATCCATTTTCAAAGTATGTGTCTCGGGTTTTATGCGTTTGGGACACATTGCACATTTTCAGATCAGCGCATATGAGTCACTCAAATTGGGCTGCGCCGTATTCGAAACTGAATACCGGTATCGGTGTTAAGAAAACTCTGCGGTGTACCGGTATATCGGAATGTCAGATATCTGAACACGTACCATAATCGGGATTTGAGCCGTCACAATCGGACCAAATCAGCATGACTTGATGATGTAGTTCGAATAACCCTTTACCCAACGCAAACGATATCAAAATTTATTTTTATGCCCCGCTATTCTGGCGAGGAGCATTAAGATTTACCCTTGCCCGTCCGTCCGTCCGTCCGTCCGTCCGTCCGTCCGTCCGTCCGTCCGTCCGTCCGTCCGTCCGTCCGAATGTTCGTCCCTAATTGGTTTCCGCATGATAACTTTAGTTTGACTGAACGAAATGGAACAAAATTTTATACATAGGTTTATAACCTTATAATACAGGCTGGGGTTGATAGTGGATTTTGTCCGGTATTTTCTGACAAAGTCATGTCCCTTTTCTGACTTAGAAGACATGTTGATATTGGTTTCCGGACGATGGCATTAGTTTGACTGAAGAAAATGAAACAAAATTTTATACATTGGTTTATATCCACATAATACAGATCGGGATTGATAGTGGGCTTGGAGCGATATTTTTTGTTTGGCAGAGTTATGGCACTTTTTCCGACTTAGAAGACATACTGATGGTGGTTTCCAGACGATGGCATTAGTTTGACTGAAAGAAATGAAACAAAATGTTATACTTGGGTTTATAACCACATAATACAGGTTGGAAATGTTGGTCGGCTTTGTCCGATATTTTTGGTAGAGTTATGACCCTTTTCCAGCTTAGAAGACATGTCGATATTGATTTCCGGATAATAACTTTAATTTGACTGAACGAAATGAAACAAAATTTTATACATAGGCTTATAACAACAAAATACAGGTTCTGATTTATTGTTGGCCTGGTCCGATATTTTTAGCAGATTTGTGGCACTTATTCGACTTGGAAGACATGTTGATATCGGTTTCTGGATGGTAACTTGAGTTATAAGTGTTCGATTTCAATCAAACTTGGAATATAACTTACTGTAGACAATATACAAGACAGGTTTGATTTTGAGTGTGGTGCGATAATTTCTGTTTGAGTTATGGCCCCTTTTCGGACTTTTGTTAACCACTATTCACAGTTTATCATAAAGCGGGGGCATTAGTGTCCCATGGTCACATTTGATGGCCTGTTTTATTGGTCGTATGGTTTAATTGAGATAAGATAAGATATTTATTAAGAAAAAAAATCAACAAATGGCTAGAAACGCATGCTTGGCAGTGGTGGTGGGTGTGCTGGGCATTGACACCCTTGGCGTTGCATTTGTTTTAAATATTAGTTTAGCAAATTTTTCAAAAAAGTTCAAATCAGATCAAGTGACTCTTCACTGGAACGAGGAACGACCTCGTCAAGCTCGTTCCAATGAGGGTTCACTTGATATGGTTCTGTTACAATTTTTTGAAAAATAATGTTTGTTCAACTGCACATTTTGTGTATCACCCGGGCGGATGCGGACGATTCGTTAGGTAGAGGGCTAATGTTATTCGTTGGGATTACAGTTAACCCTTTACCCAACGTAACGACCAAAACCGGCCAGCGATATTCTAAAAAATCGCCAATTAATTTTCATTATTTTTTCATTTTTTGTCTCAAAAACATAGGTTATGACCCCTCGTTGGAACGAGCTCGTCGAGCTCGTTCCAATGAGGGGTCATAACCTATGTTTTTGAGACAAAAAATGAAAAAAATTAGTTAATCAAGAATTTTTTTTCAAGTGTTGTCTGCTTTTCATGTTAGGTAAAGGGTTAAAAAACTCAAGACATTCTAAATTAAATTGTGGTTAAATAAATAATGACGATAAACCGATATTTTTGCAATTACACCGGTATTTAATCGATATGGGTTTGAATACTGGTGTGTATCAGTGTATCGAAATACTGTGCAGTCATACCCTCAAGCATGTATTCGTGTGTTTATATGTTGTGCATACAATGTTAACTAGAACATATATACATTTCCGACCTACAAACACCATTAGTAGTTTCATGGAATTGGTTGAGTGTCTTAGATACGGAATACCACTTAGGGAACCCTTTTCACAGAATCTCTTTCTATGATAAATTAACCCTTTACCCAACGTAACGGCCAAAACCGGCCAGCGCTATTCTCAAAAATCGCCTATTAATTTTAATTATTTTTTCATTTTTTGCCTCAAAAACATAGGTTATGACCCCTAATTGGAAGGAGCTCGTCGAGCTCGTTCCAATGAGGGGTCATAACCTATGTTTTTGAGACAAAAAATGAAAAAAATTAGTTATTCAAGAATTTTTTTGGCAAGTGTCGTCTGCTTTTCATGTTAGGTAAAGGGTTAAATCCCTTTTTCGAAATGAGTCGAAGAACAAGGACAGCAATTCCTCCTTGGAGTAAACTCTCTCATTGCTTTTCGACTCGAAAACTATCATACTAGACATCCAAGCAAACTTCACAACACTCTATTACCAAGTACTACGTAACACCCATACCAACCGAATTGCATTATAGCGCATTGCGTTTATTAATTGTATTAATAGCTAACAGTAAATCAACTTTGGAACCGACCGAACATCCTATACAACCGCACTAGACAACCGAAGATAGCACTGCACGACCTGGAATGATGCATTACCCATAGCAACCACACGATGTAATTCAACATTTTGGTAGAATAGTAGTATCAAGGGTTAACAGTTGATCAAAAGGGGTATAAACCGCCCATACTATACTATGATATCAGTCATGTACGAGAACCCGGACACACACTAGCCCCAACATTGTAATGTCGGGTTGTATAGAGGACCTCAATAGCAGTCAACATCTCCACGACGTCGTGTACACACAATGTTGTCGATTCGTCTTTATCGCCATTTTGAGGAGAAAGGTTCGAGAAAACTCTGTTACACTGGTAAATGGTCCTGGAACAGATTCCTGTTATATTGATCTATGGTCCTGGAACAGATTATTATCATGTTGGTCTATGGTCCATAGACGAATACCATAACACACTATAGTATACTGTACGTACATCACACGCAGGATCCCGTTGGATGGAACAAAAATAAACACAACATGTCTCAGGTCGGCTTCATCAAATGTTCTGCAAGGATCTACCAAAAGTCTGGGTAACGAGGACTCAAAACCTCCAACTATTCCAATATCTACTAAAGTTTACCATTTCTTGTCGGCATTTAAAAATAAATCTTCATGAACCATACTGATTACGATGCAGCGTGAATATTATTATTAAAATCAGAAATGATGTACTCGCAGTGCTTCTAACAGGGATGTTGAAAATAAAGTCCATTTAGGCGCCATGTTGGGGATAAAATTCTTATAGCTGAACAAATTCATATTTTTGTCACCATATTGTATTTAAGGTCAGTGAAATTCGTACAGATCAGCGATTACGGAGCTTTCAAATAAAAATCATAAAAACGTTACAAAATCTGCATCTTCGGTAGCCATTTTGAATTTCAGGACCGTCATGCCATGGAAATGTTTATCAAATGTACTGCCACCAAGCAAGAATGCACTTCATGGAAGGTGGTGATCCAAAGTGGTTAGTTTTGGGTTTTAATCGAATGTGCGTAAAATCCTCAAACAACGAACATTCAATGCAATGTGAAGGTGTTTTCACGAAAATTGTTTCGTGCCATTTCCCATTCGATACGGATGAAATGTCAATGCTGATACTGGACTCCACCCCTCACCCCCACCCCGATTCGCTCCGAAATTCGATTTGAGATAGAAATTCCGATTCTCAAGCCAGAGGTGGACTATAGGGATCCCATGTGGACCCCAAATGTGATGCAGCCCAACAATTGTCCGTTCATGAAATTTCGAGAAATTGACCAAAAGCAGAAATGGAACTGATTGAACAGGCTGGCTATATCGAAATGCCCTCTCTATGGTCTGACATTCACAGTCCATATGAAGAGCATTTCGATACATCAGCAGTCTAGTTTGCCATCGATCGCTCAGATGCAAGAAAACGGCATTCTTCCAGTTGGATAAATCAAAATAGTTTCCTGTGGGAAGCCCGAATTTTAAACTGGTGCAATATAAGGAAATCTATTTAAAAATCTTCTTCAGTTTTAATAGTAGAAATCTCTTGATATTTGAGATAATGCATCTTTCGGGACGGGGTCGGGGTGGGGGCGCGGGTGGGGTGGCGTAGCTTTAAGTTTGTCCAAATCAATTTTTTAAATTGGCTCTGATGGAATACAATTTAAAAAATCCTCTTCTTCATGGCATCAGTCAATTTCGTTTGATATTCGGTAGCATCCAACATGGGGGATATTTAAGTGTATTCAAATCAAGATCTACCAGTCAGAATCTCTTGTTATTTTGTACACTGCATCTTTTGAGGGGGAGGGGGTGCTGTCAGCTTGGAGTTTGTTCAAAGTCATAATTGGGCTTCCTGTAGGACCCGAAATTTAATTGCGGTAATATGAGGAATATTCTTTGAAACTTTTCTACAGCTCCATCAGTCACAATCTTTTGATATTGGATATGCAGCATCCTAAGTGGGGTGAGATTCAAGTTTGTTCAAACCAAGACTCTGGGTTCATAACTGGACTCCCTGTGGGAACCCAAATTTTAACTCACTCCAATATAACAATTTAAAAAAATCTTCTTCGGATCTATGTGTCAGAATCTTTTGATGATTGGTATTGAGAGCATCCGTAGGAGGGTCAGATTCAAGTTGTTCAAATCAAGGCCTTGGGGTCATATGTACATGTAGGCTCCCTATGGGAACTTGAACTTTAACATGGAGCAATATGAGGAATATTATTTAAAATCTTTTTCAGATCTACCAGTCAAAATCTTTTGATCCTTGATATGCAGCTTCCTTGTGATGTTCAGATTACCGTTTGTTCAAATCACGTCCCGTGGTTCATATTTGAGCTCCCTATGAAAACCCCGAATTTTAACTTCACACAATATGAGGAAATTTATTTAAAAATCTTCTTTATCAGATCGACCTGTAAAAGTCTCTTGATATTAGTATACTGCATTATTAGAGGGATGGGAGGGGGTCAGCTTGAAAATCATCCTAATCCAGTCCCTGGAGTAATATTTGGGCCCTGGTGGAAGCCAGAGTTTTAAATTAGTGTAATACGAGGAATATTATTTAGAAATCTTCTTCTTCATGGCATTAGTCATATATTTTGATATTGGGTAGCATGCTATGTGCGAGAGATTTATGTGTGTTCAAATCAAGTCCCCGAGTTCATATTTGGGCTCCCTATGGGAAAAAGCTTCTTCGGATCAGTATGTCAGAATCTTTTGATGATTGATATAGAACATCCTGACGAGGGTAGGATTCAACTTTGTTCAAATCAAGTACTTGGTGTCATATTTGGAATCCCAAACTTTAACGTAGTGTAATATGAGGAATATTATTTAAAAATCCTCTTCTTCAGGTCAACCAGTCAGAATCTTTTGATATTTGGTATGAAGAATATTTAGGATATTTATTTATTTATTTATTGGTATTTAAAGGCACATACTTATGGACAATGGCTAATCGTCAACGTGACAGTTTTACGAGTGGGGGAAGCCGGGGAACCCGGAGAGAACCACAGAGCATCGACGAGCAACTGTCAGCTCCTCAACATTCGAACTCTGATCAAGCTCCGCCCAAGCAGGGTAACAGCAGTTGAAGACATGTGCACCATCGATGTGCAATACGCCTTAGTACACGGCATCATCGTGCCCCGATGTAGGCAACGGGATAAAGTGCCTTGCACAAGGACACAGCGCGGGCCGCAGAATATTTAGGAGGTTCAGATTCAGGTTTCTTCAAATCAAATCAAGCCCCTGGGTTCATATTTGGGCTCTCAATAGGAGCCAGAATTTTAACTTGCTGCCATATGAGCAAATTTATTTTTAAAAAACTCTTCTCCTGGCCTACAAGTCATAATATATGAGATCTGGGTGGGGTGATAACTTTGTTAAATTTGTGAAGTTTTCTCAAATCGAGTCCCCGAAGTGATATTTGGGATCCCTTTTGGAGCCTCGATTTTAACTTTGTGTAATATGAAAAAAACGTTTTTAAAATCTTCTTCAGATACACCAGTCAGAATCTTTTGATGATTGGGATGGATCATCCTTAGTGGGAAGGGTGAGATTCAAAATCTGCATGTTTAAATTAAGTCTTTGGGGTCCTTCTGGGAACTCGGAACTTTAACTTAGTGCAATATGAGGAATATTCTTTAAAAATCTTCTTCTTCAGATCTACCAGTAAATATCTTTTGATATTTGATACGCAGCATCCTTTTGCGGGTCAAAATCAAGTTTTATTCAAATCAAGTCCCTGGGGATATATTTAGGCTCCCTATTGAAACCCAAATTTTAACTGGTGCGATATGAGGAATTTCTTAAAAAATATTTTCTTCTGATCTACCAGTCACAATCTCTTGATACTTGGTATACTGTATCTTTGGGGTGATGACCCTTCTTTGCCATATGAGGCCATGCGAGCTATGAGAAAAGCCCTCAATGAGGTCTCATTTTTTATCCCTCGTGGCCTCATACGACAAAAAAAAGTGCCGAGGGCCAGATGTTTTCCAAATGAGGGTGCTGAAATTGAGGTGCCACGGGATATGGATGTTAAATACCGAGATGAGGCTAAGACGGATAGTAAATTAGATCTCTTTGGGGGATTTTTTCATGGCCCTCATGGTCTCAAATGAAATTGGGCTAAGGGTGATAGTAGATTAGACCTCATTGAGGGATTTTCTCATGGCTCTCATGGCCTCATACGATAAAAATGGAGTGCCGAAGGACAGATATTTTCCAAAAAAGGGATTCCATGGGACGTGGCTGTTAAATGCCGAGATGAGACTAAGAGGGACAATAAATTAGACCTCGTTGAGAGATTTGTTCATTGCCCTCATGGCCTCGAACGAAATGAGGCTAAGAGGAATAGTAAATTAGACATTATTGAGGGATTTTCTCATGGTCCTCGTGGCCTCTTACGACAAAAAGGGATTCCATAACCGGAGACGTTTTCCAAACAGAGATTCCGTGGGGCGTGGCCATTGGATACAGAGGTGATGAGAATCGGACTTTGTTGTAATATGGGGGAGATAACTCTGCATAAAGACTTTAAAAAATCAATCTGATTGGTCAGTTAGCGCCAGTAAAATGAACTAATTGGTTGATCTGGATAAACGAAACTAGAACATGAGCACTCTGAATAGGGTCAGAACTAACAAGAACAGACCAGAAAAGCTAAATATAGTAACAATGCGCACAGTTGTTCCAACTGATAGGCTTTTCTACTCTATTGGTGGAGTATACCCCATTGGTCGGGTAGGCGAAAACCATTGCATAGATAGATAGAAGCAGAGGCTGAAAGAATTCGAAATAGTACAACTTGTCGGGTTGTTTGTGGTAATTCTACGAATCGGGAAAGTACTCTTGTACAAAAGAACATACCCTCCGAGCATACCCCTGTCTTGTTGTAAACCTTTGGGTAACATAGCAACCACGTGCTACCATAGAAACAAAGATGGCGGCCTCCAGTATACAAAATGGACGACGGAAACACGTATCACCCTAACAACACGCGCTGCGCATGCGCAATAACACCACAAATCACTATGGGGGTGGCATCACAAGATCGCCGCTCAGGTGGGTTACCAGGATAACACAACATGGCGCCATTGTGTCACGTGACATGATGTCACTACCGGGGTCCTGCCAATGAATCCTCAAACACAGGAGACAGGCTGCTGGCTCCTTATGACAACCTAAATTTGTAACAAAATGGGAAATTCCTTTAAAATCAATGTCCCTCGTCAGATTCAAGGGTCAATTGATTGATTTTTTGTCCTTTAGCTTCATAATGAGTTTTTAAGGGGTTTGAACATCCAACAGAACCCTCCCCCCTCCCACCCCCCCCCCCCTCACCCCAACCCCACACTCCTAGCAAAATTAGATTAATTATATTAACATGTAGATACTGAATGCGACCTAACATCCGTCTTCAAACAATTATATCAGGCGTGCGATTTAGGTCCCTTGAAGCGTCTTGTTGTTATGAATTTTTCATTGATAATTGCTCTTGCGATGCAGAAAATCTCAGTGAATTATTGGTTTGAATAAGTTATATAGCATATCAGGTTAATGAAGCCAACTTGGATGCTAATTACCTGAACATTTTCATCACCATACTATAAATACATCTGGCATGTTTTAGTCGACCTTCAATACTTTTATCACCTCGTTATTTGTTGAATCTGTTCCAGCAATCTTCTGCAAACAAACCACGGGGAACCACAGGTAGACAGCCAATCTGGCTGATATTATGATGCATATATTGTATCTGTATATAAGGCCACACAAATAAATTAATTGATTCTCAGGCATAGTTTTTTCAGTGAGGGAGGGAGGGTTTTTTTTTTTAATTTAATTTTTTTTTTTTGCAAAAAGTGAGCAAACATGGAGAGGATTTCGGCTGTCCTTTTACTAACAGAAATATAGAACGTGCATATTGATATAAATAAATTCATTGTTAATTTGAAAAATAAAACATTCCTCTAAAAACAAACAGTAGGTACTGCAATTCAACGGCTTCATGTTCTTTCGATGCTCTTCATATTACCCTAGAAGTAAAAGTATTTAATCTATGGGGTTCGCCTTGTTACAATTTATGGGAGAGTGCCAAAAGGCACTCTCCCATAAATTGTAACATGGCAAACATATTGGAGATGTAAATAAATAAATATGCATCAATCCAAAAACGTAAAAAAATTCGGATCTCTCTGAGTTTATACTAATATTGTAAGACACTGGAAGGCAATAAAAATGTCCAATGAGAGGGTTCAAATTCAATGAGAGACTGCCTGAGAAGCAAAACACTTTTTTAGCCTAAATACATACACATGCTGCAAATAAAATATAGCATGGTATAATATAGTGCAGGCAGACATTATCAGATATTTCAGTGTGTTAACTTTGAATTACTCAGCCCCTATGCATCAAAAAGATGTTAAAAATCGGGGAAATCCTAACCACAAAAAACGTTTTTCTTGCCCGAAACAAAACCTGCATTTTCCAAGCCGCCAAAATGGTGCATACCTCAATTAGAAAAATGTTGAGAAAATCAGAATTTCAAACTGGATCTGTGGAAATACCTAATACTGCACACTATGTTTCGCGGAATTCTGTTCTCCCTTGAAGGTTTCACCCAGACAACAGTGAAATAGCACAAAAGGCACCATGGCACTCACCCGACAAAGTTGTCTAAAGAAGGATTTAATTAGCATTCATGGTTAGTTAACAATACTACAGAGGAATGAAGTCATGTACAAGTAACTAGTCATGATTCTGTTGTGCAAGTTGGATGATATTTTGAGGAATTGAGATGCTACCACACACACAATACCCAGATTTCCAGTAATGGAAAATGGGAAACCCAAATAACAAGCTTGGAACTCGAACAAACTTCAACTGACCCCCCACCCCCACCCCCGACCCCACAACCACCTCTACCTCTACCCCACACACACTCCCCATCAGGATTCTGGCAACTGGACCTGACGAATTAGATTTTCAAAGATTATATCTCATATTGGACTGTTAAACTTCAGGCTCCAATAGGAAGCACAAATATTTAACGCAGGGACTTTGCCAAATTGAATCTGACTCCTCTTTGGATGGTATGCATCATATATCAAACAATTCTGACTGGGGGTTCTGGAGATAAAAAGAAATTCAAACAATGTTCTTCATATTCCAACGAGTTAAAATTCGAGCTCCTGTATGGGGCCCAAATATTAACCCAAGGACTTGATTTGAAAAAATTTGCTCCTGCACCGAGAAGCAGTCTTTCGACTTGGAAGCTGTTGCTCTTGCGCGCCATCGCACGTGCAGTGTATACAACAGCGCGCCTCCATTCCACTTAGGGCGCGATTAACCCCTAATTAACGAATCGGCTGCATCCGCCGAGTAAAGTTATATCCAAATCGTTTGTTTAGTAGAAATTGTCTTTAAAAGTTTCAACAAAACCATATCACGTTACCCCACATTGGAACGAGCTCGTCGAACTCGTTGTTATGAGGAGTCACGTGATATGGTTTTGTTGAATTGTTTTTAGAACTGGGTGAAAAAAAATAAAACAACAACAATTTTGGTATTATGTGTTTTAACCCTTTACCTAACGAATCGGCCGCATCAGCCTCATCCGCCGCGTTATATGCAAATTCAGCAGTTGAAAAAATATTATTTTTCAAACAAATTCAACAAAACCATATCATGTGACCCCTCGTTGGAACGAGCTCGATGAGCTCGTTCCAACGAGGTGTCACATGATATGGTTTTGTTGAAATTTTTGGAAAAATTTTAAAAAATGATATTTAAAATAATAAATTTTGATATCGTCTGCGTTGGGTAAAGGGTTGGCTCTAAGTAAAAGTTTGAAATCTATTCGTTGGAAATAGGTCAAATAATAAAATGCGTGTACGAAAATGTGAACATATACGAATTGTGCCCGGAATCAACAATAGCGTGCTTCAATTCAATTCTTAGCGGGCTGTACACAGCGTGTCTCTCATTTCCAAAATCGAAAGACTGCATATAAATGTTATAGCAGGACTGGGATTTCTATCTGATATAGTCGGGAGCAACCAAAACCATCCTGCCCAGAATTAAGAGAAAGTGGTGGCCGAGTGGATAAGTGCGCTGATCTCTCATGCCAGAGGTCCCGGGGTCAATCCCGAGTCGGGGAAAGTTCTCGAGGTGTCCGCACACTCTCTGTCAGCATCAATTGTGGGGTGGATGCTGTTACAGCGTACCGTCCTATCGGATGGGGACGTAAAATGTCTGTCCTCTGTGCAGAGGGAGACACACTCTGTGCAGGTTAAAGATCCCTTCGTAGATTTCGAGAAGAGCGAGGCCACGATGTTGCCGCTACGAAGGTCATCCCACACACCTGCAACATTGGGACAAGGAGAGGCGTTTATCTAAGTTGCATCACTTGTTCGCCTATCCTTGTAAAACACATAAGATTAAATATAACAGTGAAATGAATGAGATTTTCTGTAATTAAAGGGACATGTAGCATGGTAGCCCGAAGCTGTTCATGCTCAGCCAACTGATTCGGATGTTTGCCAGCCAATGCCAACGGAATTAAAGAACTTTTTACCTTGGACGATTCATTCCATCATCCAAAAAAGGCCTTTGCCACGTTATGCTGACGCTCTAGTTTCTTCAATCCACTGTTGCTTACTTGAAAAGGATAGAGTGATGTTTAGTCTTTGTGATGATACGCGTAAACCCACTATTCACCCATAAGAACTATTTTTTATTTCTTTCCAAAGTGTGATTTGCTGGGATTTCCGGGTTTGATTATAAATGATAACTTCACAGGTGAATTATGCAATCAACAATCGTGTCATGTATCCGTGCGCTCAAACGAAGACGCTTTGCCGTAGATGTAATTGGGACTTCATTGTTTTTTTTTAACCCTTTACCTAATATGAAAAGCAGACGACACTTGCAAAATAATTCTTGAATAGTTATTATTTTCATTTTTTTGTCTCAAAAACATAGGTTATGACCCATCATTGGAACGAGGGTTCATAACCTATGTTTTAGAGACAAAAAAAACGAAAAAAATAATGAAAATTAATTGGCCATTTTTGAGAATACCGCTGGCCGTTACGTTAGGTAAAGGGTTAAATAATATAATTAACGTTAATAATGAAAATTAATAAACAGAGTAGTCGCTTGACTGGACTGGTTACGTGAAATAATTCATTCGGGGCGAGGGACTATATTGTAAAACACTCTTGCGCCTTCGCGCATTCGTGTTTGTACAACCTCACTCACTGCTCATGAAATATTTCACGTAACCAGTCCAGTCAAACGATTACTCTCGATATTTTGATTTTTTTAAATGACGCGGTACCAGGTTTGTTTCCATTCTACACACATGGCATTCATTGTATTCCTCGGCATGCAAATTAGACGCGTATGCGATTTCATTCTATTGATCCAATTAACTTGATGTAATTATGGCAATCTGTATCCCATCAGAATGGACAGCTAATTCCCTTTGCAAAAATGTCAGATACAATAACCGATGAAGAATAAAAATAATATTCACAGGTTGTTTGAAGACAAGTGATGTGAGTTCGCAGATTTCAAAGTAAAAGGGATCCTTTATTTCTTTGACCGAAAAGACAATTATCAGATTACGTCATTTCGTTCAGTGAAGCCTCTGACTAGTTCCACGGGGAACCCTTTTCCAACATTGTTTTAGAATAATTTTCGGACAGAGATATGCCCAGTGCTGGAAATGAACAAAATTGACGGCTGCAGTTTTAAGCTCCCACGAAATCAGAGACGAGAGTAAATTGCACCCGTAAAATTCTAGTACATGAATTTTCGAGGTAATACTGTCACCAAACACCAGAAACCTTAGCCCTTTGAACCCGATCGGCCGCTTTTCCAGCCAGGAACATGATACGCCATAACGTCATTAAATAGGATGGCTGTTCAGTAAATATGTGGCGTAGACCAATCAGTATTTTCAACGTGCAGCCCCGAGGCTGCACGTTGAAAATATTGATTGGTCTTCTCCAGATAATGAATATGAACTTTTCTAATTGCTGCCATTGAACTGGCGTGGCATATACCACTCGTGTTCAAAGAGTTAAATGTATAAGTAATTGCTGAATTATGGCAGTAACTTGCCACTGGCCACGGAGTGCTGCTTTCTCAAAACAACACACATTTATATGCCCTCACAGTATATTAGTACTCTACAATATTTTTCAACGAATGCATTTTTAGCTCCCGTAAAATAGAAAACACGGGTGCTGACGGGAGCAATTGCACTCGCACCTGTCTCATTTCCAGGACTGTACGCCATAAAACTAGTTGTGACAGAAGTCCATACTGAATTTCAGCATCCTCCTATGGTATTAATAACTCACATTATTGTAAAGTTAATATTATATTTTGCAGGAAGGGGTAAAATATCAAGAAGTTATGGCCTGGACTGGACCAAAAGCTACACAGTACAGATTTAACTGGTTGAGTGCTAGAAGCCACTATCAGGGCTTTCAGAAAAATGAGGGTACCAGAGCAAAAGCCAACTCTTTCACTACTCCTGTTTCATTTTCAGTCAAACTCAAATAATATTTTGTAAAAATGAATTTGTTTTATTACAAATTATTGGAGAGTGCCGGTGGGCACTCTCCAATAATTTGTAATAAAACAAATTGTGGATAACAAATTCAGATCACCCAAAATAATCTAGCCCTCAACCAGTTGATCATGATAGACCAGAATGCTCAAAATCTACAATTGGATTGAAACTGCTCCAGTTATAATAAAAACAAGGATTACCCATCGCCGATGCGGGGGTGAGTTTTTTGCACCCGTAAGGCCATCCATTATAAGAAAATCAATTCCATTGATACTTGTTCAAGTTATCGCTCAAGTTAGCGGAAAACAGGCAAAAAATTAACTAATTAAGACCCAAAAATGTGCTCAGTATGACTGTGCCATACCAGCTTTAGAACTCCTTCAAGACATTATCAGGTAAGTCTCACATACCAAATATTGACAAAATCCATTGATAATTGGTTAACGTTGCCGCGCTAAAGAGCTGCAAACAGGCAGAAAATAACTAATTAAGGGCCACAACTCCACTCATTATAGCCGAACCGTACCAATTTTCGAACTCCTTCAAGGCATTATTAGGAAAGTCTCACAACCAAATGTTGACCAAATCCATTGATATCTGAGCAAGTTATTGCGCTAACGAGCTGAAAACAGGAACAAATTAACGAATTAAAGGCCATAACTCCACTCAGTATGGCCGAACCGTACCAGTTTTCTAACTCATTCAAGACATTGTAAGACATCGAAGTCTCACATACCAAATCTTGGGTGCAAGTTTGAGAAAAAGACTTTCATATTCTTGGGCCGGGCTCAGTAACTGCAAAGTCTATACAACTAGTTCTAGAGAAATGTGTCCGAAACAGGGCAATGTCTAACTATCAAATAGCTCCATCGCACGGCGATAGAGGGATTATTTTGCGCAGGGATAGTTCTTTTGCTTGGATAATTAATAAACAGCGTTCTGAGTTCATGAAGATATTTTTCATTCTATCGAAAGTTTTGTGGTCAGCTGCACCCCGCCAGGAAAAACCTATCTGCACCACTGGATATTTTGGTAACATTAATTGTGAAATTTCTAAATATATAACTGCCATCTCTTGATCCCTTCGCATCTTGATGTTACCTCCGAAAATAGGGATAAGAAAGAGTTAGGCATTTTAGAGCATTTTGTTTATTTGTCCAAATCATGCCATTTGCATGGCCTAAAGTTCACCGGACAATTAGAATCGATTCGCTCAAATGATTCTCGCAAGGAAAAAAGGAAATATTTCATAATTCATCAAAAAACATATTGTCTTCCAAAACATACCTTATGATTCCTGGTTGGAACGAGCACAGTGTATTCGACCCGACGAGGGGTCATTATCTATGTTTTGGAGATTAAATTGTATGATGATATAGTCCTACAATGGCTGGTGGATTTAGCAGATTATTCAGGTAATGGCTTAAGACTGATACTTATTGTTTGCTAATATGGAACTCTGAATTGTCAATGGCGTCTAGTGAGGTGTCGGCTGTCTATAAAGGCAGCCACGACTTTCCTGACATTCTGGTAGAATGGGACCCGGTGAACAGCGCCTGTGGGTAAAAGTCCTCTGATGTGGACAACAGACTCATAAAGGATAGTAGAACAAGTTTTTCTTTCGTCGCCCGTCAACCTGGGATATTATGTTGCGACAGATGCTGGCCGAGCCAGCATCTATCTCAACATAGTATCCCAGGCTGGCGGGCGATGAAGGAAACTTGCTCTAAACGGATAACGAATAACTAAATATGACTTCATTCCTCTGTTGTTATCACAATGTAGCCATAGCTCAGCGGCTGCACGCGAATTTTGCAACCAATAAGAAAAGCAGCATGGCTATAGAAAAAATCCATGAGCACAAGGCGAATCAGTCCGACCGTTTTGAGTGTGCTTACATGCGTGTTTGGGAAGGTGTGCTGCGTGTGTGTACACGTGTGAATGGGGGTGGTGTAAGGATAGGGAGTGGACCCCATGATACCATGTCAATTGATTCACGGTAGGATTCGCATGAAGTGTTTGTACGGCAAGCTATATTTACTCATTGAATGAACAGTCGAAGACTTACTTTTGAATGGCATAAGTGACAGAAATTATGTGATGGAAAAAAGCCCTCCCCAACCACAAAAACAAACGTTTGGCTATACTTGTGGAAGACGATTTTGTAATCAGATAAATGTATTTCAATTGAAACACAAATGAAAGTCCAGTTGGATTTCAGTAGAAATCAAAAAACACAAGTGAAGTGTGTACATGTGTATATACAAGAAGTTTCTGTATGACTAAATGATGGCGTCATATCTTTATGCACACCTTTTTGCAGGTTTTTAATGGAAATGTCTTTGGATGTGCGACCTGTATTTGGTTCGCACAGCCGTATCGACAACTTGTGTGTATCTATTTGATTTCGCGTCAACAAGGATTTGATTACCTTTGTATGGAAGATCTAAGAAAATCCTCACATCACTTGGGGCGGGGGTGGGCATCATCGGACCAAGCCACCTATTATGGACAAAACTATCCTGGTTCACAACTGATAATTAAATCAATCTTACCATTTTGACAGGCCTCAAAGTGTCGTGTTTACTGGGCAATTTTGTCATTGAATGGTGTGGTGGTTTGACACTAGGCTGCGAAACGAAGGGGACGGGAGGGGGGGGGGGGGGGGGGCAAACGTCATTCTAACACCAATAATAGACAATTTTGTCAACAGTAAGAAATAGCCCTGATTGGAGGGAACACACGGCCGTCAATCTGGTTTTTCCATGCAACATCCTGTCATGATTAGGCCGATTGGAGGAATTGTCAACTGGCAACCGGGCAATGACAATGTAATATTTCGCTAGGTTCACATCAAATTGCAGAGAGTTAAACAAAGCAAGGAATATCTATAACTTTGTCAATTATCCCTTTACCCAACGCAGACGATATCGAAATTATTATTTTAAATATCATTTTTTTAAATTTTTCAAAAAAATTCAACAAAACCATATTATGTGACCCCTCGTTGGAACGAGCTCGACGAGCTCGTTCCAACGAGAACTCACATGATATGGTTTTGTTGAAATTTTTTGAAAAATAATATTTTTTCAACTGCTGAATTTGCATATTACGCGGCGGATGCGGGCGATTCGTTGGGTAAAAGGTTAAGTCATACAAATATGGATGTCATTGGAACCAGCTCTTGAGATGGCTCGAATGGTATCCATAAATTTATTGTTTCATTGGTACGGTTTTGAAAATCTTTTAAAATATAAAGAACTTTCAAAGGAAAACTAATGTTAGCTAAAGGGTTAAGTTAACGACATTTTTGTAGGCAGGGAGGGAGCGCGGTGGCTCAGTAGGTAGAGGTGCAGGCTGCAAGCCGAGAGGTCCTCGGTTCGAATCCCACCTGCGGCAACCGCGTTGTGTCCTTGGGCAAGACACTTCATCTCAAGTGCCCGCGTGGGGGCACGATGACGCCGTGTACTAAGGCGTACTGCACGTCGATGGTATGCATGTCTTCAACCAATCTAACCCTGCCTGTGCTGCAGTGCGGAGTTACGATGTTGGGGAGCTGGCGGCTGCTCGTCGTTGCTCGGTGGTTCTCTCCGGGTACTCCGGCTTCCTCCACTCGTAAAACTGTCACGGTCATGGTTAGCCATTGTGCATAAATATGTGACCTTAAACATCAATAAATAAAGAATGTTGGCTAATCAGAAGGACACATGCAGACATACTGGGATTTTGTCAACTACGATTTGATAACTGTTCTCCGCATGGACCCTAACCACTTCTCACATCGGAGGTTGATCGAACCGCAGTACACCGTTACTACTCTCTCTCTCTCTCTCTCCATCCTCTCTCTCTCTCTCTCTCTCTCTCTCCTCTCTCTCTCTTTGTCTGTGGTCAAGTACTTGACTTTAAACTCAAATACATTCGGACAACGGGTGGGTAAGTTCGAGGGAAAAATATTTACGAGGAAACAATCAAGATTCAGTCTACCATGGCGACAAAGAAATATTAATTTATCACTTTGTACTTCATGTTTTCTATTTCAGTCAATAATGAAGTGTAAATCCCACTTGATTTTTGTGTATAAATAAATCGTAACATTACTGGCGGCGCCATTTTGAAAATGGCTGACAGTCAGATTTTGTTTATACAAAAATACAGCTCGGATCTTCACTTTATTATTGACTGAAACAAAAAGATAAATTAATGTTTCTTAGTTGTCATGGTAGGTAGGATCTCAAATGTTTCCCCAGAATTAGCGATAGTTTTACCCTCGAATTGACCTACGCGAAATTGTTTTCGTTTACTTCCAGATATAGTCCGCAGAGAGAGTACTGACTATGTACTAATTGTACCGAGCAATATTTTATGGACTATTATAATCCCTGATGGGTACGGGTGTGGGGTGGGAAAATCTCACCCGAGGGCAAGATATTTGGGCCAGACACGAGGCTTGCCGAGTGTCTGGACCACATATCTTGTCCCGAGGGTGAGATTTTCCCATCCCACACCCGTACCCATCAGGGATTATTTTTCTCCCCCCACCACACAGCGGTAACGTTAGCCAGAGGTAATCGGCGGCCATGTGCTGATATAATCAACTCATTTGGTATTCGTTGTTATGAAAAACTAATGACACCATCGGAAAGAGCATGCAAAAGTTACGTATATACCAAAGATATATACCACGAAATCAATTAGAAACGGTGGCATCTTGGGGTTTAAAGAGTTTTAGAGCATCAAACTTTGATCACACGGCATTCTAATGACGTCAATATGAATTAGTTGGTAGCAAGAAACTGATACGATATGCATAACGTCATAATAACCTTATAAATGTATAACGTCACGTGGGTGGGGTGGGATACATCTGTCTCTCCCTGCTATCTCACCCTGGACAGACGTATGTTACACATGCAGTGGGGGGAGAAAACATAATTTCCCCAGCTCCCAATAATTCAACCAATTATTTCTTGTTTTACAGTACTCAAAGGGTTCTGTCAAGCAAAGTATGATTCGGTGAATTATCAATTGGGAATCGGGACGATTTCCAAACCTCTCACACCGGGTTGGGGATAATTAGGCAGAGTCAGATTATATGAACAGTCCGGGACCCCCAAAGTATCAAGGTGCTCCGAGATAACCTCTAGTCGGTTGATTACTGTTCTGAAAAGAGTGATGTGTTTCAGATATTTATAGATACTGACAATCTTTGCAAATTTTGCTCCTTTAAGTACTTTTTTCCACCTGGTATGACCAGATGAGCCAACACATTTCAATGAAGCCAACGAGAACATACGTCACATTGAATCCACTGATATCCAACCTGGCCGACAGCGTTACAAATTTTACATTTCTTACAATCTTCTTCATCACTGCCTTTATCTGAACCTTCTTCAACAGTGGATGTTTAAGAGTGTCGATGTCACTCGTTCCTGCATGCATTGGTTCCGCAATGTAAAACAGTGTTTGTCATTGGCAGTGGTTCTGGTGTAACATACCTGCCTGTGGTTGATTCTGGTGTTAGAGGAGCGCTTGTACTTAGTATAGGTACTGTCAACACTGATTCATCACCTTGTTTTAAAGAGATTGGATGAGATGGATCTGATAAAATAAATTCAGGAAAAGAAATATTTTTGTGTCTGTATTATGGCTTCACTCGATTTTTCTGTTAACTCATTACCTAACCTGAAAAGCAGACAACACTTGCAAACAAAATTCTTGAATAACTAATTTTTTTCATTTTTTGTCTCAAAAACATAGGTTATGGCCACTCATTGAAACGAGCTCGTCGAGCTCGTTCCAATGAGGGATCATAACCTATGTTTTTAAGACAAAAAAGTGAAAAAATAATGATAATTAATTGCTGGCCGGTTTTGGTCGTTACGCTGGGTAAAGGGTTAACTGGAGCTTTTATTTCTAGCAGATAATTAAACACAATATGCTTCACACAGTTTTAAAATAGGAGATTTTTTACATCAGGTTAGGCTGATTAGCGACCATGGCCTATTACATGAGGGATCATAAATGTGATCCGATCAGCCCATCGTTTTGTTTAGGTCATTCATTATCGAATGGTTTGAATGGTGAAGCGTGTTTGTACATTATTTTGCTTGAAAGTTTTGTCCATTATGAAGGCGATAGGAGAGCAGTATTAAATATCAAACCCCCTGCCAAAAGGCAGCGGATTTGAAATTTGAAATTGCACA
This sequence comes from Pictodentalium vernedei, assembly GCA_031216915.1. Classification (NCBI taxonomy): domain Eukaryota; kingdom Metazoa; phylum Mollusca; class Scaphopoda; order Dentaliida; family Dentaliidae; genus Pictodentalium; species Pictodentalium vernedei. The sequence continues at coordinate 79,889,330 of CM062295.1, forward strand.
TCCTTTACTAAAATAATGCTATTGCTTGGTTTATAATGCATGGAATCTTCAGCATTGCAAATACTTCTATATGCATCAGTGGTCGTGAAAGAGTTAAAGTAATGTTGCCATAGTGACTTTCTACACACAATTTTACTCATGGCTGTCTGGACTGTCAATATTTTCCAAGAGCCAATTGACAAGAATCAAATTTATGGAAACAGAAATTACATCATCCTCGCTTATGTTTGTTTCAGAGGGCTTATAGATCTCTGCCAAATCGGGTATAACCGGTCATAATTACATCAATATGATTCCGTTCAATAAGGCTAATTGAGTCACGTTAACTTTTTGATTTGAGTCACAGCTACGCCTATGCGCATAAAGTTTATTTGGGGTTACAGTTAAAACTTGAAGTCCTGTCATGAAATGCGCACAAATAGCACGTCGATCTACACGTTAATCTACGCGTTATGGCCATAGTAAGGCTATCAAATTCTGTACATATCATATGGCCTGTGCACAAGCAATGTTTCAGCCAATGGACCTCCGGGTAACCCGGAAGTCCATTGGCAGAAACATTGCCTGTGTTTGCTATGAGTCACCAGGAGAACCAGCCGTGCCGTGGATGCCATTCGATATGGCAATTGCGCGCAATTAAGCCAAGATAAGCGCACAGTTCGTAACAGGACTTCTAGTTTTAACTCTACGTTGGGAAAATCTGATCAACTGACGTGCTGAATAGCTGCATGATGACGACTGAAAGTCTCAATCTTGATTGAAAGTCTTCATCGCAATTTGATATGTAGATTTGTGAGGTATTATCTCAATAAAGTTGAACACAATCCCATACAGAATTTTATATCCTTTTATTATTTTATGCAGTATGATGTCCAGGTTGGGAATTCATGATGGCGGTAAACTAGATTTCTCAGATACTTACGAGAAATATAAATTTGAATCAACTGAGAAAGGGTGTGAAGGCATCAAAGATGAAAGTATATTTTCAAGATTGTTATCACACCTTTATTCGACAGTCGAAAAAGAACAAAACAAAAGAAAACAAGAACAAGTGTTCTTAAATGCATTCGAATGAAACCCCCTCCACCTTTAATTTGCTCAGGAAATATTGGAAATGGTCGAAATATATCTTCATTTCTAAATTCCAATTTTATTGTGTTAAAGATAACTGAATGTGATATTTTATATTCATGAAAACCAAATTATTCCTCAAATGGCAACTGCATTGAAAAAACAGTCACATTTTGTAAAGATGGGTCCTCGAAAAGTATGTGTGGAATACTGAAATAACTTGAGCACAACTATTATATATATATTTATACCATGATTACCTATTCTACTATATATGAAAAGCCTATGGCATAAATTTTAGCTTTACACACCAACCGTGATGAACACGCCAGCAATGGGATTTCAATAGTTAAAATTTACACCTACAGTGGAATTACATCCACGTTGACCTTTGGTGACGTCGACCTGAATGCAACTTGTCTAAATTTATCGCACGTCGCCTCAGGAAGAGTGAAATGAAAGTGACAAATATTTATTACGTTTTTAAATGAGTTTACCCCATAAGACACCAAAACTTAACAAACATGCATTGTCTCATGTTAATAAAGCATCCCTAACTCGAAATAGTATGCTATTATGCTATTAAAATGAAAAAGGCACCGTTTCATTTCGTTTCGGCGATAAAATTGACAGCGGAAGTACCGCCCACCGATGCTCGTGTAAACAAAAACAGATTCGCATGAATGTACTCTGGTGCCCAGAAAAATGGAGAAAAAATAATAGCGACTCTTAATAATCTGACGATCATGGTATAAATAAAATATACCCAAAGTAGCTTGGTGTACCAAATTTCACCACTCGTGGTGGACATTTGGTACACCAAGCTACTATGGGTATATTATATGTATATATATATACCGTAAAGACGATAAACCTTCCATAAACGAGGACAGCATAAATCCTATGTGTCGTGAAGTGTAATGGGCTAAGTTGTGCCACAGCATTCAGTATTCAAAATAAATTACCTGCAGCCGACATTACACTATTAAATCTTGGAAGTAATCAGATTATCTTACTACAGCGCCAGTTAAGAAACATTTAAGGTCTATTATGTGCGCCCGAGTGTTTCCAGTTGTTTCTAAATCGAATTTTTGCTGCATGTGCCAGAAAATGACATTGAGTTAAAAAACAATTGAAAACCATATCGTGCATTTTTCTACAAAAAATGACAGTAAACGACATGAAAATAAAGATAACAGAACTGACTATACACAAAAAATCAAACTTCATCAAGTGAACTTTTGCCAAATAGCTCTGAAAACATTGTCGAACTGTCAAGGAGTCGGGTGAAAAATAGTTGTAGAGATCCGAGAAGAAGGAGATGAGGTAAAAACAATTTGTTAGTGAGCTTGCAGTTATACAACAGGAGCTCACAAGGCAACATATCACTACGAAATTGTAATATTTTCATTCTGCCCTCAACTTCCCTATTGATTTTATATAAATATAATGTAACACATAAAACAGATTTCCAAGAAGACATTTTCCTCCGGATGCATAAAGAAGCTAAGAGATTGAATATTCCCAAGGAGGGCTGGATGGGTGGAGTTGTTATAGATGATAGGACTATCCAGGAGGATCTCTTGATTTCCAAAAAACAAAGACGGGGTAGAGTTGTGTGGTCTTTTAGATCTTGGGGAAGAGGGGAACATGTGTGATATTCTTTGGAAATTAGAAGGGTGAAAATTCTAAAACAGTAGGCACACATGTACTGTAATTGGTGTTTCTTAGGGTTACAGAATTTAGGTTTCCTTTCTCACATTTTATTTCAGATCAGATTCAAGCACCGGAAATACACACTGTTTTGGGATGCAGATAGCAGTCTGCGGATGTACGGGTTTAGGGTCGATTGTATAAACCTGGACGGGGTGCAAAGAAACAGGACCTTCGTGCATATAAACATTGGAAAGTTTGAAAAGCGCGAGCCCGTGTCAGCTATATGTCCATGTTATGCCAAAAAACCTTTCATATTTATGATGGATTACATTGTGTCAACAAGTGCGGAATAACATTCTAAAAACTGGAAAAAGAAAACAATGTACTGGTCTTCTGACTCTTCTGAATAATAATACTATTCAATGTGATAGATTGATAGATGTGGATAGATTGCTACAGGTGGGATAAAACCGCTCTTTGACCCTTTTACTGCCACGCCCACTTTCGCCGGATATGGAGGATCTCTATGAACGCCTGTATACGAGGAAGTTTCATAAAATTTATAACATACTTGAAACTCTATCATCTGATTAATTGTTTGAAAGGGCTCTCCGAGCCCTTTCCAACAATTAATCAGATGGTAGGTTTGATCTGCGCATACCTGAACGTACAGATAATCAGCATAATATAGGTGACAATAGTCCCTTTCGGCAGCGTAAGTGTTAACTTCATAGAAAACTGAGAAATGAACATATATTTCCCAGTACACAAAACAAAATGCGAAACCATTTGTCCGCAGCAAGTCTTCAACAATGATAAGCTAAATTCATCTTACTAATATTAAGCGCGGTGGCTCAGTAGGTAGAGGTGCAGGCTGCAAGCAGAGAGGTCCTCGGCTCGAATCTCACCTGCGGCAACCGCGTTGTGTCCTTGGGAAAGACACTTCATCTCCACTGCCCACGTAGGGGCACGATGACGCCGTGTACTAAGGCGTACTGCATGTCGATGGTACGCATGTCTTCAACCAATCTAACCCTGCCTGTGCTGCAGTGCGGAGTTACGATGTTGGGGAGCTGGCAGCTGCTCGTCGTTGCTAGGTGGTTCTCTCCGGGTACTCCGGCTTCCTCCACCCGTAAAACTGTCACGGTCATGATTAGCCATTGTGCATAAATATGTGACCCTAAACATCAATAATTAAATAAATACTAATATTAAGACAATGCGGCAGTGTGTTAGATGAGTATATTGAACCCTTAATTGAATCATCCAGTCTTATAAAAAAAATGTCCGTGACAGAAGGTCAATACGAAATCTTCAAGATGAAAGATTACATGATTCAAACCATGTTTAAATTTGTTTGCTTCCAGGTAATCGCTGATCATAAACAAAACGGACATTCAACAAAAAAGATAAAAATAAATAAAATGATAATATCACATCAGTGTCACGAGGATATTGAATCATGGGTCATTTGGTTTATTGAGCTCTGTCAAAATCTTTGTGGTCTTGAACAAAGCATCTTTATAACGACAGCTCTTATAAACTTGGACGTCATAGAAATGAATTCAAACAACAACGATTTACATGCAAAGGTTCAAATACGAACCCAAAGGCATAACAATACAGACAGACACTGAACGGTATTTTTCTAAGGGAAACATTATGTTTTTAACCCTTTGAACCCTAGTTTCCTGGGTGGTATCGTCTTTGTGTACACTTACAGTGGGATGGATCAGTCCAATATCAATATAGAGGGAGAATAAAATAGGAACGGTAGTCTGCAGCCGCCCGGCTACAGACTACAATCATTATTTTATCACCAATGCCCTGTGTATGGACCTCTAATAATAAGACAAAAATAGGACGAAATTATGCCTTGGACAAAAAAATCGGTCTTGCGATTTCAAAGGGTTAACCCTTTACCCAACGTAACGGCCAAAACCGGCCAGCGCTATTCTCAAAAATCGCCAATTAATTTTCAAAATATTTTCATATTTTGTCTCAAAAACATAGGTTATGACCCCTCGTTGGAACGAGCTCGTCGAGCTCGTTCCAACGAGGGTCATAACCTATGTTTTTGAGACAAAAAATGAAAAAAAATTAATTATTCAAGAATTTTTTTTGCAAGTGTCGTCTGCTTTTCATGTTAGGTAAAGGGTTAAAGCAAATGCGGGGAAAATCAAACCAACAGAAGGGCTGCAAATGCAAACAATGTTTCGATTCATAAATACCTTACGGGTAAACTTGAAAAAGATCGAAAATACAAACACAAGAGCCCACTTGTTTATCAGTTCACATAAAAAATCAAGTTAATTGGGATGTAAAATTATTATAAGATAAAGACCCGTCGAGTTTACTGGATTCTCAAAGGGAGATTATTTAATGTGAGATTCTAATCCATTTCTTGTAGCATTGTTCTGTTTAAAACAAACTCCATTGCGTTGCCATTGATAAATTTAGATGTCAATCACTTAACGCTTATAATGCCTTCTGTCTCGCGTTGGAAGTAGTAATTTCATTGCTTGGCCTGTTAATCGATACTCAAATGTGTAGTACTAATTCGTACTCCAACTTATAGGTAAGCGTTCTACAAGATAAACCTTTTGCACGCTGTGGTATCTTCCACGCCATTTCAGTGTCATCAATTGGAAAAGTCTATATTCGTAATTTTGGGGAAGACCAATCAATATTTTCAACGTACAGCCTTGATTTCTTTACCACACAAATTCACCGAGCCACTGTCTTCATAACCCTTTTCCCAACGAATCGCCCGCATCCGCCCGCGTAATATGCAAATTCAGCAGCTGAAAAAATATTATTTTTCCAAACATTTCAACAAAACCATGTCATGTGACCCCTGAGGGGTCACATGATATGGTTTTGTTGAAATGTTTCAAAAAAATTAAAAAAATGATATTTCAAATAATAAATTTTGAATTAGTTGATATCCCAGTCACACACCTGACTCCAGCAGCAGTGAATTTCAGAGGAGGACACAGCCAAAAATTCTTGGTGCCCTTTGCCAGATCCTCCGCTTACCAGCAGTCGTTCTTCCCGGATTCCGTCAGAATATGGAACCAACTGCCTCAGAATACCATCGCCTGCACCTCCCTGGACTCTTTCAAGAGTGAGCTGCAGTCCATCACTCTGAGATGAACCAACACGACCTGATTTTAACTGCACTGTTGATATGAATTTTGACCTGCACTTTGGGACCTCCCATCACCGATCATGTAAATAGTCACTTGCAGTACGAGGATACACCAGAGGTGGTTTTGTACTAAAACGAAAGAAAAAGAAGAAGAAGATTAATGAAGTCGGGTAAAATCACGATTCTGGTTCTGAGAAGCGGTCTTTTGCGTTCGAAGGGTTAATATTGAAAAATACTGTTGTTTGCTTGTCATCATTTAGCGTAACGATAGGGATGATCACCACCGACCCTTCTCATCCAACATATCGCAGTATCTAGACCACCCAGTCGTTATCCATGTTGCCTCAAAGTGATATTCAACATTTACACCACCACATTCCCTTAACGATGCACCCAGACCCAAATAAAAAATTGTTCTCCTTTCGCCAACAAGGTATTGGAAGTTGAAATTGTTCGAATATAGTGCAGGGCATTGGTGATAAAAGAATGACTGTAGTCTGCAGCCAGACGGCTGCAGTCTACAGTTCCTATTTTATCCTCCCTCTATATTGATATTGGACTGACCCATCCCACTGTAAGTGTACACAAAGACGATACCATCCAGGAAACTAGGGTGAAACTATAAATTATAATTATCAAATATATCTAAATCAACTCCCTCGTCATCACTATCAGAGATTGCAAATTGTGACTAGGGTTCAATATATTCCCTGGTTTTCTAGGAACCGGAAACGGGAATGAAATTACTCTCAGATCCGGGAAACGGGAAATTTCCCGGGTAATATCAAGCAAATTTACGAAGGTAACATGACGCATTTATTTTAATGATAATGAGCATATTTCATTGGCAATCCCCCATCTCCAAACGGAAAAGTTCTTCCTAAGAAAAGTATATAAACCCAAACCCGCTTCTATCTCGTCTTCATTTTACGAATAACTCGCATTATCACCCCTACCTTCTCCAGCATCAATACCCTCCTCTTCACTACCGCCACCAGTCTCCTCTGCTTAAAAAGAGGAGACTGGTGACGGCATTGAAGGGGGTGTTTGATGTTAGAGGAAGTAATCAGCGATGCTAGTAATTCTGAAAATGAAGACGACTTTGAACTTTGAAGCGCGTGAATAAGATCTTGCTGTTGAAAGGGAGGGGGTATCCTCCAGAACTGGTTGAGAGCTACAGTGATTTGTTGAAAATGGCTCATCAGGAATCAGAACTGTAAAAAATTCTGGCATGGAACGGCTGACGAAATCCTACAAAGTGTCAATACAGAAAAGCTCAGTTCAATATACAAAGAGTGCCACGATTCATTCCCGGTTCCGTGCTGAAATTTTCTCGGGTATCGGGGCCGGCTTTTGGGACCGGGAATCCGGGAATTCCCGTTCCCGGGATTAAACCCTAATTGCGACCCGGAGACGGCTTATAAAAGCAATAATGCGTCCTCCGAATCTCATTATTGTCTAGTTTGTGTGACATTATTGTTAATGTTACTCCCTGCACTGTTCTTTTTGAATTCATGCTTCTTTTCACAAATAAATATTGTTTAAACTAAACTAAATAGAAACTATGACCATCCATATCGTGCTTTACAGAACTCGCTGGCCTTGGTAAAACAAAACATGATTGGTCAAAGTACTATTTGCATAAGAGTATCTGTCAAGTGCGGAATAGTGACAGACCATGTTCAGAGAATTAAAGTTTACCTTACATATAATGGTCAAAAGCGACCAGAAGGTCATCTGATACTATTTTCATCAAACCTGAAATATCTTGGAACCATTTCAATAAAACAAACAAATATGGATGTCATTGGAACCACCTCTTCGAGCTGATTTAATGACATACGTATGTGCATGGCTTTATTGACATATTTTGGTATAAAATGTTTTGGAAATATAAAGAAATTAGATTTTGTAAAAGAGAACCAGAAGGTTTAATGTATCAGTTATAGGTATATGAATATTTTTAAGCGATAAAGTGGATAATTGTGTTACGGCGATGTGAATCGTGATTTTTCTCCCAAATATAGGGAATGTCTGATCAAATCGAAACACCGTAGGTTACGTTTTGGCTACAGCAATCTTAACGTCCATTTATACAATAACCACTTTTCACCTCCCCCCTCTGTGTTTGTGGAGAATGCGAGGCAGTCGAACATTTCTTGTTATATTGTCCAATACATGAACATGTCCCCAGTACTACAATTGAATTACTCCCATCTACTCTTGATACCAGTACTCTTCTATTTGGTTCGGAATTCCTTGATCATACAGAAACCTGCTTTATATTTGAAGTTGTCCAGGATTTCATTGTACTTAGAAAACGGTTCAGTTACCTGCAACGAATTCGTGGCCTACATGGGTGCGTGTGCATCTGATTTGGTATAATGCTTGAGACAGTCTACACTTGGGGAAGTGGGATGAGAGAATGAAGGACATGTGGTTAGGGGGAGACTCAAAAGAGAGGGTTAATATGCTAATCGGAGAGATTGGGAAGAATGGGGCAAGGGATGTCATCAAGCAGTTCGTCTCCGAGTGTTGGGAGGAGAGGAGAAGCGTGGGAATAGGGAGGCAGTTGGGAGTTCAGGGGTAACCATGGCCTTCTCGTCCGAGAACCGCGACAAATCAGCGCCTGGCCAAAGTGTTATTATTATTATTATTACCAGCGATTAAGTTCTTTCGCGTCTCAAAATAAGAGCATTACTCACCTGCCAACCCGATTTGTGTCTGTTTAACCCTTTACCTAACGTAACGTTCAAAACCGGCCAGCCTTATTCTCAAAAATCGCCAATTAATTTTCATTATTTTTTCATGTTTTGCCTCAAAGACATAGGTTATGATCCCTCGTTGGAACGAGCTCGTCGAGCCCGTTCCACTGAGGGGTCATAACCTATGTTTTTTGGACGAAAAATTAGTTATTCAAGAATTTGTCTTGCAAGTGTCGTCTGCTTTTCATGTTAGGTAAAGGGTTAAGGGTACCTTTGGGACACCTTTTGGAGAATATCTATCTGAAGATAGTTATGGCTCAAAACCCTATGCAGCTCTGGACCATCCCACACCCTTCATAGCTCCAAGACCACCACTTGTCCATAGTCACCACCATCTGTCCTATGGTCAACTGGTATTGTATTCACCTTTAGTGTGGTTTGTGCCATTGCTGCCTGGTACCATTATTACTGGCTATCGTTATTCTGCACTGTGCTGGGGTGTTTTATCATTACTAACTTGCAACACTACTGCAAGCTTAGTAGCTTTCCCCGATTCTGTCCCGACATCTGCCCTTGGCCGAATCCTTAACCCTTTACCTAACCTGAAAAGCAGACGACACTTGCAAAAATAATTCTTGAATAACTTATGTTTTTCATTTTTTGTCTCAAAAACATAGGTTATGACCCCTCGTTGGAACGAGCTCGACGAGCTCGTTCCAACGAGTGGTCATAACCTATGTTTTGGAGACAAAAAATGAAAAAAATAATGAAAATTAATTAGCGATTTTTGAGAATAGCGCTGGCCGGTTTTGGCCGTTACGTTGGGTAAAGGGTTAATAGTCTCAATCAGATCACCCCATTCATCTAAACCAACCCGTATCAGTCTATACCATGGTTCGATCTAGTGCAAGTTGGGGTATGTCACGTATAAGAAATTGTGTGCTGATTGTACCGAGATGTGCTATCGCGACAGTGCACAATATGTAACTTTCTGTGCACACATTGTATGCAGCACATGGACACCTACTGCATGTGCCGATATATGCTTGTGTGCTAGTGCACAATGTGTGCACAACAAATGCAGCATATGAGCACATACGATGAAAAAGGATTCTAGAAGTATAGTCGGATACTAGAAAGGGGTTTCACGGAAGGTGGGTCAGGAAATTGATTGATTGCGTCTGTGTGCTAGAATACATTGTATCGCAGTGTGTACACATCACATATAACACATAGGTACCAGCTGGATGTGACGATATGTGTTTGTGTGCCAGTGGACAATCTGTGCACAACACATGCGGCACAATCACACATACGATGAAAAAAGGGAATTCTAGAATTATAGTCAGAAAGGGATATCGGAAGGGGGGGGGGGGGGGGCTAGGGGCAATGGCATTGCAATAGCCAATTGAAATCCGGAAGTCGAGTGATTTTTTTCTCTGAAATGTGCTCCAATTCAAAAAATGGCTTTGACGGTATAGAGAATACTTTTCTGCACAACGTTTCTGGCGAGGACCCTTGCGACCCCCTGGGACTGACTTTGGGGTTCCTGTTATTCCTATGAAACCTAGTAGTATCTGTCATGTCAGTTCAATGACAGCAATTGGTATCAATTTGAAGAGTCCATATTCATTATCTGGAAGTAGACCAATAAGGCCTAATATTTTCTACGTGCAGTCTCGGGGCTGAAAATATTGATTGGTCTACACCACATGTTCACTTACCACCCATCCTGCTTAATGAAATTGACGTATCATATTCCTGGGCCGAAAAAGTGGCCGCTCGAATTCAAAGAGCTAAAAGTCATGGCAGACTGCTTATACAACGTTATAGTTATAATTATATGCCTAGCCGGATGTCTTTGGACATTTCAATAATCGCACAGAAATACTCTTACTTACCACCTCCCGACGACATAAAGAGTTTTTCATATGACTCGTCCGTTTTGTTCACTTTAAAACATTTGATATTTTGTTTTCATATTAATCAGTGATAAATAAAGCCTTCCGGCAATTTCATTGGTCAATTTCAAAACTAGACAATTTGATTGGCTGAACAAAATACAACTGGGCCACATTTTCATAATTTTCACAATTAGAGTTGGAAGCTTTGATTGGTCGATTTCAAAACTGGACAATTTGATTGGCTAAACAAAATACAACTGGGTGACATTTGCATAATTTCAGTAGGGAGAATTTACGTTATCTGTCCTATTTAGGGTGGGTTATATTGTATTAATCTTTTACCAACAAGAAAAAAGCCATTCATTTTTTTTTTATATTTTCACTTTTTGCTTCCAAAACATAGGTTATGACCCCTCATTGGAACGAGCTCGATGAGCTCGTTCCAATGAGGGGTCATAACCTATGTTTTGGAAGCAAAAAATGAAAAGTTTTTGTTATACGAGGATGTTTTTTTTCCAAGTGGCGTCTGCAACTCAAGTTAGGGGATCGGTTAAAAAGTCATAGTAAGTGGCTAATTTGTGCGTGTGCGTGTCATATGATAAATAGAATATGAAATGAGTGTTTTTCTCATATAATATTTATGAAACTCGTCTGAATTTTCCGTTTGCGCTCGCCAGAGGCTCGCCAAAACGGAAAATTCTTAGACTCGTTTCATAAATATTATATGAGAAAAACACTCATTCCATATCCTCTATTTATTCAATTGATGAAGAGGTAACACTCATCTTCACCACACTCCCAAATTATGATTTACGCTCCTCTGCACAGTACGGGGAGATTTCGTGTTTTATGCCACGATTCCTGCGTATATTCAACGTCATCCAATAATATACAGACTTTGAAAAATGTGCTAGGTACACTATGCGTGGAATGCGACCTACGTGTAAGAACGTCATGTAAGAACGCATCTGATTGATTGTCATGTATATGATTGACGTTATGGCGTGCAAGAAATGCCTTTACACGAAACAGCGTCAAACGTTGAGGCCTACCAGGCTAAAAAAATTGTCAGAGAAAGGGTCATGGAGGATGGTAACCCTAATTGGCGAGAGAGAGTCAAATGAAAAAGGTCTTTGGGTGGCCTGCGTGATAAAGAGAAGCCTGGTTTTGAAGAGTACCTTGATGGCACCTTTGGGGGCCACTGTTGTTCGAGTTGAGGTCGGGGTCCTGGAGCTGAGAGGAAAATTGGAAAAAAACAGTGAAAAGGAGTGCCAGATGTGTAGTTTAGGCGTGGTGGAGAGCATGGCATTCTTCTAGAATGCCCAAAATACCAGTGTAAAGGAATAAGATTCACTGGGAGTATAATGGCGTGATGGGAGAATGAAGGACATGTGGTTAGTGGGAGACTCAAAGGAGAGGGTTAATATGCTAATAAGAGAGATAGGGAAGAATGGGGCAAGAGGTGTCATCAAGCAGTTCGTCTCCGAGTGTTGGGAGGAGAGAAGAAGCGTTGGGATAGGGAGGCAGTTGTGAGTGTTGGGAGGATCACCGAAGTTAAGCAACGTCGAGCGCGGTTAGTAGTTGGATGGGTGACCATTTCAGCGACTGATTCGCGCTCCCGCGTTGTGTCCTTGGGCAAGACACTTAGCTCCAATTGCCTACATGGGGGCACGATGACGCTGTGTGCTAAGACGTACTGCACGTCGATGGTGCGCATGTCTTCAACCAATCTAACCCTGCCTGTGCAGCGGTGCAGAGTTCAGAGTTACGATGTTGAAGAGCTGACAGCTGCTCGTCGTTGCTCGGTGGTTCTCTCCGGGTATTCCGGCTTCCTCCACCAGTAAAACTGTCCCCGACATGATATGACCCTGGCTGTTAATGTGTCGTTACACCCTATTATAGAAAAAATGTTCAGGTAGTATACGGATCTGTCAATGTTCCTGTTTTTACCTTAGTCGCCCGTGAAATACAGGAACACCTCCCGCTCGGGTCGTTGATTCAAATCCTACTCCATCCTCGTTGTGATAGCTGAAAGCAAAAAATACCAAGTAAGTTCACTGTGAAGCACGGACAAACTAGCTTCGCGTGGTCTAAGGGTGCACTTGTACACTGTTATGCCAATTAGTGTTCGTGTTAAATGTTTACAACCAAATTTAACGATGTGGGTATCCTCAAAACACCTCATATCGAAACTCTGGGCCTGCGCTTTATAAGACAATGAGCGGTGGTACTTTGGTCAGTATCAAACAATGATAACTGTATAAAGAATATTCGGTGCGATAAAGGTTAGCATAATTGCCTGGTGTGTCCAGCTGGTGACAATGCAAACGTTGGCAGTTTTACTGGCTTGTCAGGAAAATTTAAACAGGAAAAGGCATTTATTATAGCAGACTGCGGTCTCAATTCGAAACGGTAGGTAGACTCTTGCTGTATACCTGAAATAGTTTGCATATTATTTGTCCCGAGGCTGCCTAACAGTGTTATTCCGGTTATTTCTCTGTCGATATTGTGCAAGGAAAAGACTATTGTTAGTTGTTCCAATATAGGTTAATACTTTACGACCGCGACTAAGTGTGGTTTCAAATAGCTGAAGAAATTCTGTTTGTAAATTCATAAACTGACGAAATGCTGGCTGTAAATTCATCGACTGACGGAATGCTGTTTGTAAATTCATTAAGTGACGATATGCTGATTTGTTGATTTTGATACGTAATAATACGTTTGACTCTATGCTGGTTTGATAATTATCGCCCACGCCCCAACTTTCCGTCCAACGTCAGAATATGATTTGATACCACTGAACGCGAAAAAACTCCGCCCTTGGAAAAAAACCGTGGATGTCAATATGTGGCGTGGTGGAAAGACAAGAGGACGCGCCCGCTTTGCTTAAAAGTAATAATCTGTTCTTCCTGTAGTATGTTCATATTAGAAAGCGCCACCTATGGCTGCTTGCCTTCACCTCTCTTGCCTTTATTGATAAAAATTCTCAGTGTTTGCCAATATATTTTGTGTATAATTGGATTACATTTCTAGACATCTCAAGTGGATTCTATCCATGTGGACTTTATTGGATTATTCTCATGACTTAGTGAAATATTTGCTGATAAAGTTATTGTCCCCTCAATCTTTGGCAACCATGATGTCACGTATTTCTGTTGCAACCTGATTTTTTACTTTCTACAGCTCAATCTGACAAGAGAAAACAAAGAAATATAATTTTAAACTATCAAGCACACATCTTCTGGACTTGTTTGTTGTATTTGTGCTCAAGAACATTGTCGGCTACAATGCAGTTGGAGTCGTGACTTACAGTACGTGGAGAGTGGATTGTAATTAAATCACCCGCGGAGTGGAGTTATCACCCAAGCTATAACTTTCAAATTTTGTACATATCGACAAAAACACAAGCAATGTTTCAGCCAATGGACCTCCGGGTTTAACCCGGAGGTCCATTGGCTGAAACTTTGCTGGTGCTGGTTATGCTTTGCAACAAATTTGCAATAATTTCTCGGGTGGAATCTCCACTCTGCGGGTGATTTATTGATAATACAGTCTCCACGTACTGTATACTTATGTAGAGATAGTCGAATCGTATACACATTGTCTGTTCTTCTGAAACCATGCAACTTAGCTTATTCCGATCTACTTCTGTTGGTTTCCTTCCGCATAGTGAGACAGTGCAGTTGTGGTCGTGACTTATAGGGAGAATTCTATACCCTGCCTGTTCTTCTGTAACCATGTTGCTTGACCAATTCCGATCGGCTTCTGCTAGTTTCCTTCCACTCCATCAGTACAGTAGATGGAAGGTGTCCAGAGATGACGGAAGTTTGGTAGAAGTGGAGGGGTACATATTTTCAAGGCTACCATGGTTCTGTTCAGTGGGAGAAAAAGTTACTATCGTATATCGGTACACACTAAAAACTAAAGTGTTAAAACTGACACTTTCAAGGTGTTAAACCAATTTTAACTCTTAGGGTTTGATTTTAACACTCAAAGTGCAATGCTTTAAGCACTTAGACATTACAATCGTCAGACATCTGAAACTTGAATGGATGGCACTTCCCATGTGTCTAGCATTGGTGGTTCTTCCAGAATCGCCCATAATTTGATTTGCGCTTGGTGGGTACATAATTAAAAGGACACAACGCAGACGAAGCAGATCGGGCTCGATAGTTCGAGTCTGATCCGCGTCACCTGCGTTGTTTCCTTTTAAGTGTCGCGGCATTACACTTGTCAAGTGGTATTATTGTAACACCTGTCAAGTTCTGGATTATCTATACTTGAACAAAGTGCTAGTTCAGCACCCAGTAAGAGTTAAATACAGCACATCAAGTGTAGTTTTTAACACTTTAGTTTTTAGCGTGTAAATGTACAATGACACACTGTACTGTCTCTCTTTGATGAGCATGCCGCGGTGTGGTTACTGTTCTGTCTATTTCTTCTATTTCAATCATCTTCCATCCAGAAGTCTAGCCTTCGGATTGGGATGTGGTCGAAGTAGAAAAAACGGATCGAAGCGACCGAAAGTGGGATCCCTTGGCCAAAATGTCGTTTGGATTTGCAAATAATATATAACAGAAAGGCCTTATATTGGCACGTTTAGATGTGCCCATTTTGACTCAATGCGTAACCACGCGACATGTCTGTGGACAAAAGTGGAGGGGCACGTGTCACCTGTGCCCCCCCCCCCCACCCCCGGTTTCGCCGCCTCTGAAGGTGTAATCGAATGTGTTCAGTCGATTGTGTTAGCAAGGAAGCGCTAGGAAAATACACTCACCTCCGAAAGAGAGGAGGTCGAACGAACGCCGTTTATCGTATCATCAAACCGCCGTCAACCATGACAATCTAGTGAAGATCAAGATTCACAAATATTCCATCACCCAAATCTTTTGGAACTGGCTTCCTAAATCCAAGACCGACAAGAAAGAAAATTGGAGCATTCCGCCAGTATGGTTCTGAACAAGACACGGATATTCGTGACAAGGCTGAAATCAGGCTCAAGTTGACAGACGACATAAAACGTGCAGATCTAGAAATTGATGGTTATTCATTCAAGGATGTCTTAACTCTTTACCTAACATGAAAAACAGATGACACTAAGTCTTGCAAAAAAAAAATTCTTGAATAACTTATTTTTTTTCATTTTTTGTCTCAAAAACATAGGTTTTGACCCCTCGTTGGAACGAGCTCGACGAGCTTGTTCCAACGAGGGGTCATAACCAATGTTTTTGAGACAAAAAAATGAAAACATAATGACAATTAGTTGACGATTTTTGAGAATAGCGGTGGTCGGTTTTTCCGTTACGTTGGGTAAAGGGTTAAGTTTATGTCAACTAAGAAGGTGGTGGAATGGGAGTTCTAGAGAAAACATCTCTCAAACTTACAGATTTTCCCCATCCAACAACCACTTGGTGAGGATAAAATCATCTCATTTAAATATGATGCATGGTCTGTGGTTTTTCAGAATCACCGAGTTCTCATAATAGTCATATACAGACTGGGCTACCGAGAGCGAGCACGGCCCCCTGGGCAATGTGCAGAACGAGCGTTACAGGTCCTGTGAGCAGCAAAGGTGCGAAGCGATAAGCAGTGATCTGGGGGTCTACCCCCATACATTGGTTTTAAATTAGTGCAAGGAGAAGCACCCCCCCCCCCCTGCATTTTCTTGACAATATCGACTCTATTATTTTCGTGCAATTTGGATAATGTATTACCTGTATTACAGGGTGTATTGTGCATTTTGTTTCTCCAAAGATAATCGTGACCACCAAGATGCAGGAAGTACCAGACAACAACTAAGTGGAACAAGTTGGATTTTGTTATATGAATGAATCCTGGTCAGAAATGTAACTACGTACTCTTGTTACCTCCACCAGCGTCGGGGACCTGTACCAAAAAGCCTTCCCACGACTTTCAGCTCAGACGTATCGATAGGTCAACAAAACGTTTTTAAAAAACTACAAATGGAACCCAGGCCCCTGGACAGTTGCCCCTTGCCATCCGCTGCCCCGACACCCCTACCCCCACCTCACCCCTCCTCTCGGTGCTAGCGCATGTAGACCTCCAAACAAAGAACCAATGCTGAACTTTCTCAAGGAGTGGACAACCCTAATGGAATCCGCTCTTTTCTGTTATGAAATAATAGTCCTTTGCGATTTCAATATACATATGGACGACAATTACGATAGATTTCATCACAGCTCTCTGATTGTTCAAAAGAACTTCAGCTGATCGATTATTATTTACTTATTTATTTATTTATTATTTATTGGGGTTTAAGGTCACATACTTATGCACAATGGCTAATCGTGACCGTGACAGTTTTACGGGTGGAGGAAGCCGGAGTAACCGGAGAGAACCACCGAACAACGACGAGCAACTGTCAGCTCCTCAACATTCTAACTCTGTTCAAGCTGCGCTCAATCAGGGTTACAGTGGTTGAAGACATGTGCACCATCGATGTGCAGTACGCCTTAGTACACGGCGTCATCGTTCCCCCATGTAGGCAACCGGGATAAAGTGCCTTGCCCAAGACACAACGCGGGTCATCCCGGACGGGAATCGAACTCGGGGCCTCTAGCATAGAAGTCCAACAGTCTACCACTGTGCCACTCAGCTGATCGACTAAGTTGATTTAAGGCTACAAGCTTGATCTCATCGTTTCAAAGGAAACGTCCAATGTAAACTTTCATGATGCAAGAAGACGTGATTTCTTCTCTCATCACTGTTATGAACTTCGTGACCCGTGTTTCAAGAAAGGAACCTCCTGTGATCAAGCAGGGACGAGCGCGCGTGTGTGTGTGTGTGTGTGGGGGGGGGGGGGGGGGTTGCGAGAGGTGGGACAGGGTTGAGAGAGGGGGTACCAAAAATGGCTAAAATAACAATCTAGTCATTGTGTGTGCAATTTCTTTTCTGCCCCCTGCTCATTTTCCAAAATTGTATGACAAAGGGCCTACGAAAATGTGCGACAAGTCACATATTTTCGGACAAAATGGAGAGAGACAGGTATCGGCGCCTCGTCTATTTCTGTATCTACGTTCAGACCATCTTCGTCCTTTCCAATAAAAACTCGAATTGATCGTCCCGCTGTCTCAAAATGCCCAAAGTTCCAACATAACAATACCCCGTACTTCAGTTGCGATACTGCCTGCTGTAACGCGGCACCTAAAAGCTTCTTCCCTGGAAAACGCCAGAAATTTTAGCTTCTTAAAATGCATTTTCTAAATACACAAAAGTGAACTTAAAACTGCGCAGAGTTAAATAGCCGAACACAGAAGTGTAACTAAAAGTTAAAGTTTGGCCCGGGAGGTAGATTCCACAGAAGACTATTCTGATCTGAAAATGCCAGAAATTTTTGTTTCTTAATCCTTTACCTGGCATCAAAATCGGAGGACCCTTGCAAACAAAATTTCTCGGTGCAGCTTGGGGCAGGATGCTATAGTGACAGCTTTGACAGAATAGTACGAGAGGAGCTGTCGGCCCCAGGCATTGATATATGGGCCTACTGACACCTGCCATGTTGTGAAGTTAATTTATATTGAACTTGGGAGACGACTCACTTAACTGGTAGAGTGCTAAATTATTTTTGGCCATCAAATCTTGTACACATGTCTTTGCCTTATTACAATTTATGGGAGAGTGCCCTATGGGCACTCTCCCACAAATTGTAACAAGGCAATCCCTTACAGACGAAATAATATCACTTCAATGATAATACAAGGCACATGCACTGAATATGAGCCTTCAGGCTGTGGTACCTCCACTTCAGAATAAAGCACAAATATGGGCTCCCAGCACTCTACCAGTTAAGCTTGACGGCCCCTGTGGTATCCCTCATCTTGGCGGACAGTAACTTGCTAATCGTTCACTGGTTTTGTATTATTAAATCCTTTTTGTGAACTATGAAAAGTATGGATGTAACAGATATGTTTAAGAATAAATATTGTTTAAACTAAAATTATTGAATAAACTATTTTTTTCATAAACGTAGCATATGACATGACTTCAGAAAATGGTTACTTACATTATGAGGTGGTTTATACTGGAAATATTTATACTTCCAAGTGTCATCGATAAGTAAAATCGCAAAAAGAACACACTCTTTTCGTTTATGAGAAGAATAGGATTTTCTATCTTCAGACTCGCCACCGCGTGCAAAATCTACGGAATAAAATCTGTGTATTTCGTCCTTTGTCTCAACTTCAGCGCTAATGAAAACCCTTTTTATTACACGCCTGTTCTATGTAATACCCATCTGCAGCAACACTAAACAAGCAGAAGCGAAATTTCACTGATTTTCTACAAATCGTGCAACGCTATTACAATTTGAATTGCTAGCGATAGCTGAAAATCGTCCCCTGAGTTCCAATGTGTTCTATGTGCCTGCAAACACATAGAACACATTGGAACTCAGGGGACAAAATAGTTACATGGGTTCCCCTCGCAAATTTGGTTGGCGATAACACGTGTTATTTTTGTTGATAATTGTCAAATGATTTGCTGAGTGTCCTCCTAATAATTGTTTTATTTATAAACGTGAAAGCGCCCAATGAACACAGAACGGCACACGCTTGTGAATTGATTAATCAATATGGTACGAGTGCCAGCGCGGAAGAATAAAACGAGAGGCCGTAGGCCTCGAGTTTTATCCTTCTGCGATGAAACAAGTGCCATATCGATTAACCCATTCACGCGCGTGTGTCGGCCTGCGTTCATTATGTCTCTGGTGAAAAGGTTTGCAATATTCGTTAAACACATGGCCAAGATGGGTACCTGCATGGGACAGGGCATGGAAGTCTTACAGAGACTACCTGTAAGAATACCCTGCAACTGAAAGAGTGTGGAAGTGAGAGGTGTTTCTGCACTTTTGGTAGTGATCCTATGGCTTTCCCAAAGGTAAATCAGGATATCCCAGCAGTTAGTTTCTGAGAAACTGCACCAGACACCACAGGGGACAAGTAGTACCTTGGGCAAGGCGTAGGGGTCTTATAACGTTTTAGCAGTTGGTGTAATTATCGTGCAGCCCCCACCCTCACCCCATATATACCTGTTCTATTTGAAAATCGTGGCTACGCCGCTGCTCTCACTTTCTCTCTTTTTTCCAGAGGCGAATGATTTTCTTCACAGGTGAGGTTGGTTCAAATGACCAAAAAATAGCTTTTACTGGCCACCATAATTTATTGGTGTTCAGTAGATTTTGCACGAGGCGGCGAGCTCAAGGTGTAGAATCCTATATTTCCCGTTAAAAAAAAAAACGAAAATCGTGTGTTCTTTTTGCAAGTTTGCTTCTTCGACAGGAAGAAAATAATTTTTTACAAAATAAAACAATTCTTCAGCAACTATTATTCGAAGTCAGGGGAACTACGTTCTGGCGGAGCCGCACATAGCTTTTTCGGTGGCCGGTGGTGGAAAAAAATCGGACCTAAGAATAAATTTTCCGACAGATTTTAGAGTTATCAAATCACGTTTCTACTGTTCAGGTACCCAAAACGGTTTACCCCCATTAGTCAGACACCCATTTGTCATACACCCCAGCTGTCAGACAGTTAATTAGGGATTAGCTGAAGTTAAAACAGATGATTACCTATTGTTATGAATGGAACAACCCAGATATATACAATTTGAATAAAATTTAGTTTCAACATTTTGTTTGGTACTTTTTTTTGTTTTTGTTGACATATAATCAAAATACCTTTTAAATATTTTCTGAAAAATAATCAAAACATAAAAATCACACATATATTGTGTAATAACACTGATAACTTCAGGCTTTCTGGCGCAAAATTCAAGATTTAGGTCATGCCCGACCTTACAGAGAAGAATCTGAAGTTGGACAATCGCCTACATTCATCACTACTTCATCGACATCCTAACCTCTTCAGATTCATAAATATAATAAAGAACATTGAAAAGGCAGAGAAAATAAAAATTGCTCAAATGGACTTTGGTGCTGCTTCACCTCCCTGCAACAGGTTTACAGGGAAATTGACAACCGCCTGGACCGCCTTTAGGAACAACTAGGACAGAGAACAAAGTCTCCAATGGAGTTCCTTGATGCAGCTGGAACACTGTAAAGAATGGGATGATTTGTTTGTAAATTAATATTCCTTTTGTACATTTTTTTTTGTCATTGTAATATTGTACCTTTGTTTATGATGTGTACCTCACATTTTTCTTTTTGTTACATTTTTTTTTTATAAAACATGTTTTTTTGTTAATTTACGTTAAAAATGAGTTATCATGAAATATGATTATTTTATTTATTTACAATAAAATGAGTCTAAATATTTTCTTTATTGTACTTCATATTTTTCATTTTATTGTTTTTTCTGTTTATTTAACACAAACAAATATTTTGTATGATTATTCATGTCTAGAAATCTTTTCTTGTTGTATTTCATATTTTTTATTTTATTGTCATTTATTTCCTATTTATTTTCTTTGTTTCATAAAATACGATTTTCTGTTTATTTATTACAAAAGATATTATTTATTTGTGAGATTATTCATGTTATTGTCATTTATTTCATAATTTTAATTTATTGTGCCTAGAACTCTTCTTATTGTACTTCATATTTTTTTATTTCATTGTCATTTATATTCTATTTATTTTCTGTTCATTTCTAAAACACACTGGTGAAGAGATAAATCACTAAAAGCTAATTAATTGTTTCTTTTCTGTCTGACTTATTGGAATATCTCACTTTATTCTGAAGGTGATAAGTAAGGGATTAGCTATTCAAACAACCCAATAATCTGTGATCATAAACTGTCTGACAACTGGGGTTAGTTTTCGGGAGCCCCAGCCCTTAAAATCCAGGAATGCACAACTTAAACCTTTGAACCCTGGACCAATCGCCCATGTCATTTCAATCGCATCAATTGGAAGGGTCCATATTCATTATTTGGGGATACACCAATTAATATTTTCAACGCGCAGCCTTGGGGCTGCACATTGAAACTATTGATTGGACTGCCCCACATATTCACTTAACAATCATCCTACTTAACCCTTTACCCAACGAATCGGCCGCATCCCCCTGCAAATTCAGCAGATGAAAAATATTATTTTTTCAAAAGCTTTCAACAAAACAATATCACGTGACCCCTCGTTGAGCTCGTTCCAACGAGGGGTCACATGATATGGTTTTGTTAAAATATTTTGAAAAATTTCAAAAAATGATATTTGAAATAATAAATTTTGATATCGTGTGCGTTGGGTAAAGGGGTAATGAAATTATGATCTATGGCTCATTCTCAATAAAACAGTGCAAATAGGCCACCAGGATACGGAAAAAATAAAGTTGATCCCATTTATCCGTGCGCTGCTCAGTTGGAAGATCCGTATCCAAACTTACAGAAAAAAATGGGTGCAATCATTGCGCAATTGATGTTCATGTTACATACGTTGCTTTTTGGGACGATAAAAATACTAATTTGCAATTTGTAACTTCTGTTATCAAAAGAATTCTTGGTACAATGGGAAATAACTGCACTGATGTTTATTTATTTACATACCTCTGGAAACCTTTTAAATGAACTCAAAGCTCATTGGTTGTGTTTAACCGACACCACTGAACCATTTGATAAATATATATGAACCATACATCATCACGAAAGTTGATGATAAATTTGTACAGGGGATTCAGTTGATTTTCTTCTACAAAACGATCAGTTCTCTCAGTTCTGAACTTGGTCTAGAGAACACTATTCCGCCCAATTAATTTACACAACCAATGATATGAATAGATATATATTGGTCCCCCTAACTCCTTTTCCATGGGCAAACTGGATCTCGGTTCCATAAGTAAACCTAGGGGAAATGTAATGGATGTTACAAGATACTCAGAGGCGCACAATAATAGCATTCCAGGAGCGTTGGACATTTCGTGATTTTTCACTGACTTATTTACTTAATAAACATATATCATATACATTGTGTTGGCCATGTATCGACGCCTGCAAGACCTTATGTCTTGTATCAATGGTGATCGGGTAGGGTTGAGGTGGTGGGATGGGTTGGGGTTGTTAATTCGTTATCCTATATGAACAGACACATTTATACCGAGTGAAGAGTAATTTTAAATTGGACAACAACATTTGGCAAGAACAACGAAAAAATTAATTTCTCTTTCTAAAAATCAACGCAATATACCACCCTCCTCTGGAACTTTAAACATTCTCACCAATAATCAGTCTGTATAAATATGTCATCTTCATATATGCTCCGTCGCCATATATGAAGAGACACATTTATAAAGACTGAAGCCTGGTTTGCAGTTTGCCAAAGACATGTGACAGGAACAAAAAAATATGCTATTCCTGTTTGGAAACAAACGTGTTATTTAATTCTCCTTTGGAGACTTCAAACATTCTCGCCGAGTTTTACTCTGTAAAAATGTGTTTCTTCATATATGATCCGTCATCATATATGAAGAGACACATTTATACAGAGTATGAATTAATTTTCAAATAGCTAAAAACATATGGCAAGAACAACGAACATTCATTTCCTTTTAGAAAATAAATGTATTATATCGTCTTCCTCTGGAACTTTGAACATTATTGCCGATTTGCCAGATGGTAACGAAGGTTTCAAATGTATGAGGATATCGCGGCTACTCATCCGAAGTTCATCAGGTGGCTGTGGCCACTTGAGGAATAGAATTATTTTCTTCGCTCCATGAAGCTGGTTTCGAACTCCCCATCATCTACATCAATGATTCCCCCCCCCCACCCCAAACAACTCCCATTCATACATTGCTGCCACAAATTCTCCAAAAGATTAATTGCTGCGTGGCTCAACAATGCTTTCTGGTTCATTATCAACAAGAGACCACCCATCACATTTGTTGTGCTGCAGCTGCCATTTGTTTTCAGTCAAACAAATGCTACAATAACAAGACGTATCCCGTGTTACACGTCTGTTCTTATGATCCAGCGTGAATGCACGCAACTTCATGGTGCCCACAAGAGTTTCGCAGTACCATTTTTCAATCTCCCGACTTTTCCGTTGACAATGATATTGGGTGGAAAAACCACAGTCAGATAGCAATTTGAAGTTTGACTTTTGGGGACCCTAGGGAAACGTGGGGTGGGAATGGGGGCTAGCACCCCCGTCGTCACTGCCTGATGGAATTTATATAACATAAAATGGTAATGCATTCATTCCACAATTACACATGTATACTTAGGCCCAGCCAATCCCAATACAATGGTTAATTAACATAATTTGTGGTGAAATATTTCAGTTTTCTGTTTGCTAAAATGTTTTCATATTCTAACATTAACAATTCTGTATTTGCAAGTTTGACAGTAACGATACTCAAACCGATACACTTCTCCGTGTAACTTCCGTTACCAGTTGTAACGGGGGTTACCCATTCTTGAATAAGGGTAAAACGTTGAATGGAATGTTCTGGGAATTTTATGGAAATAGGAGGTAAATGGAATTTAATCATTATCTAAAATCAGAGAAACATTTGTATCCACTTGGAATGGGTCGGGAAGCAGGGACTTGGTAGTTGCACTGACAAGCTAACCACTTACCTTGATTAATAACTTTCGTTTCGTTTGAGACTGTAAATATCATCATTGAAGGTGACAGAAATGGTCGTAAACATGTGCTTACGAAAAAAACGCACGCACACCCATCAGGGGAGACAAACACGGATCGTGACGTAATTGTTGTAACGGATGTTACGCCGACGTAAACGTATACTCGAAGCTATCAGAGGTGTTTTTGATACAATACCTATAAGAGTTCATCCACAAGTGATAAGTTCCATAGAAGTGGTTATAATAAATCCCACAATGAGTTAGATACGAAGGTTTGGTCAGGTGGTCAGGGGCTTCCATGAAAATGTACGTTTCAATCTAATTTTCACACTCGTCAGTTCGGGCTTTTTCACGAATGATTGAACGGTGTTGGGGCCCCATCAAAGCACCAATGCGACGCAGACTCAAAGTACACACACTGTCATTCACAACAAACTACCATACGCCATTAGTTGTGTGTTATTTTTATTCTGAAGACCTAACTGAAAGTATTGTAACAGAAGTTTCTGATTTTTGGCGACATTTAATTTTGACGGTGATCAGTGTCGTCAAGTAAGACCCTACAATTTTGTTTACCTCACTTGTTAGCAGTGTTTATAGTGCTAAAACTTAAACATACAAATATAATCTACCCACTGGAACATTTCAGCGAAACGGGAAACAGAGACGCGATTTTTGAAAAAGCGACAGTAACGGACGTTACATTTGACCCTATATAATACATAACTACTTCAAAACTAATTGATATATTCCGAACTTTGGGTTTGCACATATTTGTGCAATGGCCGGTCTACAAAACCTCCATGGTGAAAAACCCATAGGGCCCACCATTTGGCAGACTTTCACCGGCGACACTGTTTGCACTGTTTTATTGAGAATGAACCATATCATGTCCCAGGGCCGGAAAATGGCCTCTCGTGTTCAAAGGTTTAAGAAATGGATTTTATTAGATAGTTTAATGATACTAACAACTCGAGGGCACCAAACATTCCGAACGCGATGGTGCAATTAAAACCCCGTGGACTTTCGGACTGTAATAGTGTCTTGCTGATTATATAGAATTCAGATTGGGGATTTATTAAACTATATTAATTTTCCTTCATTTTGCTCTCCTGTTCTTTCAAAAGGAACGCCATGCGGGAAAACTACATTGCGGAACTCCTGTCATACTGCAAGCTCGAACCACAACCTCGACACATTACAATGTTACAATTCCTGGATACAAAACGAATGGATGGGGATATCCGGCGCACCTCCTTTTATTATTTGTGAAACAATTTCTTTCCCAAGCACCGAGACCCGAGGACATGGTATAATCCGCGTTAACGCGTCAACATCCTCTACTGCAGCAGTGGGTGTTTATGTATTAAAGCGGATAATGACGTACCCATGCATATACCTATATAGCTCATCTCTGGGCATCCCGTGAGCCGTTATAAATGACTTCTGGTTTTTAAAATTTGAATTAGTCTATAAAACCTTACAGAAATATTTGGACTGAAAAACAATGTGATCACGTTCGAAGAGGCTACCGGTGGGTCACACTGACCTTCCATTTTCCAAAATGTTCCCCGGAGGAGACCCGCTGACCCTCCAATGAAAGTGTGACCCCCCTCCCACCCCCTGTAGTTCATGTCTACACAGCTCGTTGAATGATGCTTGCATCATGACCAGGTATGATTGAAATGTGTCACTTCACCCAAAACCAACATCTGCATCCGTCAATATCATTAGTCCCTGTAAGATTCAGGACCAACCAGGGCTATCTTGTCTCTCCACCTTGGAGGGTGGGAAGAGCTGAGTAGGGTTGAGTCTTACAGACATATGGTTATTATCTAACCTTTTAAATGCTTTCGCTGCTGCACAGCTTGGTAATATCATGTGCTTACCCATATATTGGGGGAAATGGGTCTGAAGTGAAAAAGTGAAAAAATTTAAAACACAGGAGCGTACATTTATTTGAAAATATAAAATTGTTAATAACACATATTTGAACATTAGGCGGCAATCACATCCAGGAACTCAGTGTTGAGAAGGTTAACCCTCTACCCAACGTAATGGCAAAAAAAAGGCCAGAGCTATTCTCAAAAATCGTCAATTAATTTTCATTATTTTTCATTTACAGTCTCAAAAACATAGGTTATGACCCCTCTTTGGAGCGAGCTCGTCGAGCTCGTTCCAATGAGGGGCCATAACCTATGTTTTTGAGACAAGAAATAAGAAAACTTAATTATTCAAGAATTTTGTTTGCAAGTGCCGTCTGCTTTTCATGTTAGGTAAAGGGTTAAACAATGTGCTACTTGTTTACATAATTACACACAATTCCCAAAATCTCATTAGAAAAGACGTCCGGTCAAAGTGATTTACTACTTGAATTTGTCTCCTATTTATTTCTTTAATTAACTCATTTATTTATTTATTTATTGATTTATTTTGATTTATCAGCTGTACGGGTAGAGGAAGCCGGAGTACTCGAGCAACTGCGAGCTACTACTGTCAGACAAACGTACCAGCTCCGCACAAGCAGGATAAGCATTGCTTGAAGAGAAGTGCACTATCGAGGACATATTAGAATTTAGAACATATCACTACCGTCCCCACACGTGGGCAATCAGGATTGAGAGTCTCTCACAAGGACAGAATCCCTTTTTCTGAAATAAGTCGTCGAGTCGTTCGAGGAGTCACTCGATCGAGCAATTGCTCGTTAGCTCATTTGCTCGATGGGATTCGAGTCGTTCGAGCAATTGCTCGATAGAGTGACTCCTCGAACGACTCGACGACTCATAAAAAAGTGATTCCATAGCCACAGGCGTTTTCGAAAAAGGGATTCCACAAATGGGATTCCAAAAAGGGATTCCATAAGTGGGATTCCGTCTTATGTCGAGTGACTCGCAACTATTGCTCGAACGGCTCGAATCCCGTCGAGCAAATGAGCCAACGAGCAATTACTCGATCGAGTGACTCCTCGAACGACTCGACGACTCATTTTAGTATTTGAGGATACCTATGACATGGCTACGTATCAGTTGAGGATACCTTTTGAGGATACTAAATTGAGGATACCTATGGCCTGGTATTGTTGGAGGATACCTGTTGTAGAAACCTGGATTCCGTTTCCATCTTGTCGCCAAAGCCCCAAGGCCACTACAGGGCTATGGTCTATCTGTCCTATCATTAGCTTCTACAACAGACTTGTTCCATTCCGGCCTTGTACCAGTACTATTGACTAAACTACCATCCATTAATATTGACTTGTATCACTACTTCCTAGCTATACCTTCGCTCAAGCCTTCAAAATGTTCAATCGGTGTATACATATAAAGCATTCCGTAATTGAGATTCCTAGCCGACTCCGTAAAATGGATTCCGTGTTTTGACATCAGGCATTACACTTACCCACAGTACCCCTTGGCCTAGCATTACATACTACCTATACAAGTCATAGGATAACATGAAGCATTAGGCGGATTTATAGTACTAAGGACTAACATGGTACCTGTAGGGGGAGAACGCGTACATCCTACACTACCACACTAGGCGACCATGCATTATACCCACCCACCCACAATAACGTCTGGCCCCACATTACATACTACCTATATTAGTTATGGGGTGACATAAAGCATTAAGTCGATTAGTAGTATCAACGGCTGTCGAGGGCCCACAGAGCTATATATTGTCCATACTATACTGTTGTTCTATACTGCCAGGCATTATCCCCATCCCCACAAAATCACTAGATCTACATAACGTACTACATATACCAACCATATAATAAAACAAAGCAATCGGTTGGTTAATAGTACCAAGCACCAACAGGGGGCCTATAGGTGTATATACCGCCCATACTATAGTACCGTTCTAAACTACCAGGCAGTACCCCTACCCACAATACCCCTATACCTAGCATTGCATACTACCTATACCAGTCATAGGATAACATGAATCATCAGGTAAATTAATAGTACTAAGGACTAACATAGGACCTGCAGGGGCCCACAGAGGTATATATCGTCCATACTATACCGCTGTTCTATACTGCCAGGCATTACCCCTACCCCCACTCCACAATACCACTTGACCTGCCAAGTACTCCCTATACCAGTCATAGAGTAGTACAAAGCAATCGGCTGGTTAATAATATCGAGGACTGGACCTACAGGGGTATATACCATGCATCCCATGCCACCCGTTCTAAACAACCTAGTATAATACTGCCTGACCTAACACTAAACTACCAATACCAGCCATAGGATAATACAACGGATTCGGTAGGTTTATAGTACTAAGGGGGTAATAGGCTAACAGACCATTCATCCTGTACTGCCAATCTAAACCACCAATGACTATCGCAATACCACACTATCACCCACCCACCCTACTGCTTGACTTAGCTATAGCAGACATAGGATAATATGAAGCATAAGGTGGATTAATAATACTAAGGGCTAACTTAGGACCTACATGCATATATACCACTACTACCATATCGCCGCCACCCCATACGAGAAGTCCGACATCCACCGACCCGAACAACGTTATGTCAGATTGTATAGTGGACAATAACAGCGGTCAGCATCTCTATGACGTCGCGCGCGTATCATGACGTCACGACGTCAATAGCAATGTCAACCGTTTCGCGGGAAAAACTTTCAAGAAAATCCATCTTCACCATTAATTTTCCATCACATACCCATAATATATACCTATAACCCCATGCGCACATATATCACTATACATACCATAGCATACTATATATGCAGTACCTACACCATTTACCGGATCGAACTGATTGAGTCGACATTCTGCAACGAAAAATTGCTCCCGCAAAAAAGTCCGGTTCCTATGGGAATTTAACACTAGCTGCTCCGGCAAAAGTCCGGGTAATGGGGCACGATTCATACCTTATATACTACTGACCTGACGTAGAGTTATAGCCTTTGGCTGCACAATTCCTGAAGTGATAAGTTTATTACGTCAAGTTGATTGATAAAGCTATCACTTTTAGAATCATGCAGTCAATAATTACAACCGTTGGTCAAGTGCAAGGCTCATTTCGCGATGCAGTCCATTTCTTAACTGTTGGCACTTGAGTCAAAACTTTGGGGGGGGGGGGGTGGGTCAGACCTGACACAATAATCCTGGACACCAAGCTCGCCCCCCCCCAAAGACCCGGGCCCCGAGTTTACTACCCCGGTCTACCCTCTCCCGACCCAGCGGATACGTTTGATTACAAATATACGGAAGACAGACGGTAGGACGGATCCCTAAGGTTGTTTTTGTTTTTTGAAAAGCCAGCCCCTGCCACCTGACTTATTACCACTAAGGGAAACATCATCCCATACACAAACAATGGAAATACTTCGTTTTAGTCCACACCCCTTCCCTGACAAATTATCAATACATCTCTTGAATCACTCACCTTTCGGCCGAAGCTAAAAATAGGGGATATCTAGAGTTTTTGAGTGGAGACCAAAAATCATCTCACGTGCTCGAGCAAAAATAACCATTTATCTCGGTCACAAGTGGGATAATTTTCGGTATCCACTCAAAAACCACTAGATTTGCTTTTTTATTATACGCTTTTTATAAGAATCGGATAATTTCACTAGTTTCAACCTTGAATTGATGCATGAAAGTAAACAGCGCATTGTATCATTGATTTGCGGAAGTGATTTGATCGATACTCGGAACAGATAAAGTCTTGCGATCTAATTCAGCTGGTGGGTTTCTAGTCCAAACATGACCTGTATTACGGACTTTCAGGTCAGATTTAGACTAGCGGGTTTGAATCAATCCAAGGTGAATACGTGTTGAATTATTGCTGGAAATGATCGGTATCAACTCAAAAACACTAGATTGTTTTTTCATTATACGTTTTTAGAACAAACTGATCATTTCCAGTGATAATTTGACTCGTATTCACCTTGAAGTGATGCTTTGAAAGCCGCCATTTTGATTGATACCGTAAAAGTGAAAATTTCTATATCTTCACAGTGGGGGATACGATTTCTATCTTTCCGCAAAATCTTCGATAATCTATCGTTTAGCGTATAATAAAACTACTTATCTACCCCGATTTAGAAAGAAATGCACGATGAATGATACATACATGTAGATCACTCGAGTCTTTATGAAGTACAGAATAAAAATCATACCGGAAAAAAACATGTAGGTTAAAACCTCTATGATAAAAGCCTATGGGAAAAAAAACTAATGAAAATTTCATGGCCAGAAAAAAATCCTTTAATACTTCTTTTTTCTTGTGAATTCTTATAACATTTTACATAAGTTTTATTTAGTTACAATTCCGATTCGAATTCAAAATTAATTTTTGTAATCTCATAATTATAAAACTTTTTTTTATTATGATCTGTGTTACCATCATGATGTAACTAAGAATTTAACCAATTTAGCCCTGATTTAGACTGAATTGGTTAAATTTGAAAATTGCTTTATTAGAATAATTCGCTGCTTTTACATTTGGTAGTTTTACATCAGGATGCAAAAGGTTAAATAATATTGCTTTTTATCATATGACTCGTCCGTTTTGTTCACTTTAAAACATTTGATATTTTGTTTTCATATTAATCAGTGATAAATAAAG
The DNA here is from genome assembly GCA_031216915.1 of Pictodentalium vernedei. Taxonomy (NCBI): domain Eukaryota; kingdom Metazoa; phylum Mollusca; class Scaphopoda; order Dentaliida; family Dentaliidae; genus Pictodentalium; species Pictodentalium vernedei. The sequence continues at coordinate 79,919,981 of CM062295.1, forward strand.
TCTTCCGTCAATTTCATTGGTCAATTTCAAAACTGGACAATTTGATTGGCTAAACAAAATACATCTGGGTCACATTTGCATAATTTCAGTAGGGAGAATTTACGTTATCTGCCCTATTTATGGTGGGTTATATTGTATTAATTTTTTCACCTACAAGAAAAACGCCATTCTTTTTTTTATATTTTCACTTTTTGCTTCCAAAACAAAGGTTATAACCCCTCATTGGAACGAGCTCGATGAGCTCGTTCCAATGCGGGGTCAGAACCTATGTTTTGGAAGCAAAAAATGAAAAGTTTTAGTAATACGAAGATGTTTTTTCCAAGTGCCGTCTGCAACTCGAGTTAGGTGATAGGTTAAAAAGTCACACTAAGTGGCTAATTTGTGCGTTTGTGTCATACGATAAATAGAAACTCGTCCGAATTTTCCGTTTGGGCTCGCCAAAGGCTCGCCAAAACGGAAAATTCTTAGACTCGTTTCATAAATATTATATGAGAAAAACACTAATTCCATATCCTCTATATTACAAGATATCGAATATAGTTCGATTCTTTAACTGGTAGAGGGCTGAATTATTTTTGGTCATCAAAATTTGTTCACATATCTTTGCCTAATTACAATTTATGGGAGAGTGCCAATAACCATTCTCCCATGAACTGTAAAAAAGCAAATCCTAACAGACTAAATAATTTCACTTCAAAGGTGATGCGTGGAACATCCACTGAATATGAAGCCTTTAAGTTGTGGTACCGACACTACAGCATAAAGTCCAAATATGCGCTTCCAGCACTATACCAGTTAATAAATACACAGAACGACACGCGTGTTTGAATGGGTTAATCGATATGGCACGAATGCCAGCGTGGAAGGATAGAACGAGACGGCGCAGGCCTCGAGTTTTATCATTTCCCGATGGCACAAGTATATATCCAGCATCTACATGTATCAGTAAAGCCCACGCGTGGGTTTCTACCTTCCAGTAACAAACCACTAGAAATAAACTAGTGCCTTCAAACGATTTTACGTAAAACATATTTACTTCTTCTGTTCCTTGGGTGTACGTTTCTTCTCCCACTGGGTATTCACTAACATCATTACCTTTGTTGCCAATGGTTTTTGTAGGACTCTTCTCTCGTCGTCCATTCACAATATTCAAATTGTAACATTATTGAAAATTAACTCACAGTATATAGTTTGTTTTTTTTCTCTCTCTCTCTATTATTTCTATTAATTTTCTAGTTTCGTTCAGTTTATCTTGATGTACTCTTCAAAAATGGAGGAAATAAAGACATCATCATCATCATCATCATCATTCACACATGCGTGTCGTTCTGTGTTTATTACGTCTATAATAACCATTATCAGAACAATTATCATTCAACAATTCATTTGAGAACTATCAACAAAAAGAACACATATTTTCGCCAGCCACATTTTCGAGGGAACCCGTGTTATTATTTCGATCCCCGAGTTCCAATGTGTTCTATGTGCCAACTGGCACAAATAACACACTGGAACTCAAGGGACGATTTTCAGCTATCGTTAGGGATTCAAATTGTAATTGCGATGCAGAATTTGTAGAAAATTCCAGTGAAATTTCGTTTCTATTTAAAAACCGTCCGTCAATGATTTCATTTCCGCACACATGTGCGGAACAGATTTTCATTTTCCGCATGGTTTAGTGTTGCTGTAGATGGCGATGACATATTATAGGCGTGTAATGAGATTTTGGATACTATTTGAGTACAAAAGCTCATTTACATGAACATTCATTTCTATATTTTGTGCTACGGTACAGCCTCCGTGGACTGGTCATTTTCCACGAGTAGGCAATATTTCCACGGCCACAATTACAATAGATTCTAAAAACAAATTATACGACTAATTATCAAAAATGTAATTAATGAAGCACCGGGTAAAACCCGGTGCTTCATTAATTAAAATTTTGCCGCTGATGAGTTTTATCACCTGGTAAAAGCATGCGTGGACATGACTGCCTACGCGTGGATTACGACCAGTCCACGGTGACAAAACTGTAAAGTACGACCTTTTTATCAAGTGTTTAGGCATGAGCTAATTATAGCAATAATCATCAAAAATTGAATTAATGAAGCACCAGATACAACCCGGGCTTCATTAATTACAATTTTGCTGATGATGGTATTTATGACCTGGTAAACCCAAGCATGGGCATCATAGCCCACGCTTACTGCACTGTATATCATGTTGTAGTGTCATGTATATTGTTATGACCTACACGGATTAAAGTTAGTTTATTTTCCTTCATTGTATTTATCTTTTTAATCGTGAGCTAAGTGAAAAAGGGGGTTTGATTCATTTGCATACGATTTTTGACAGGGTTTTCTTCACAAAGGTTTTTTTCCAACTATGGTTTATGAACAATTCCGAGTTTGTGTTCAACGAATGTAGTGGACGGAGTTAATGCATTTTTACATAATTTCGACTAGTTTGTTGGGCATGAAGGAAGGACTCAAAAAGCCAGGGGCCTAAAACATATCATGGAGCAATATCAATACTACTATTATGGAGCAATATCAATACTACTTTTATTCAACAATTAACTAGCACTATCCCTTCAAATCTTAATCCTTTTACATAAAATGTCAAAGGTCAAATTATCCTTCAATAGTTATATTGAATGTCCCCCAAAGGGAAATTGTTAAATTATTCAGTACAAAATCCATCTTGTCACTGTATACTTGCCACTGTTCCAAAGTGTTAAAGTATATAGTGACACGGTGGATTTTACATACATTGCAACTTTTAAACAATTTTTCCACGTAATAAAAGGCATGGTACCCATAATTTATGGATATTAATTGATTGAGGGTGTTCTGTATAATATTCTTTAATAACTAAATAGTTTCGATTCTTCGCCGCCAAAACGAAACTTATGACCCTCATTCGGACGAGCTCCCCTAGTCAGTGGTTATAAGCTCTGTTTTGGAGGCAAACATTGAAATTGCCAGAAACAATCGAATTGCTATTTTGTAATAACGCTCGTTGGTTATGAACGCACCGTTTCGTACTCTTGAGTGCCTAATAATCATACATGTATGATTATTCTTTTTCGAACAAAATTCCTGCCTGTATGATCCTTATTTGGTCATGTATGATTATTAATTTTCAGCAATTGAATGTACACAGCAGCCGCTCATCTCAAGAAGTTCATCAAACAAACTAGTAAGGTACATGTACAAGCAAACACAGGATACAATGGAAATGTTAACTGGTAGAGATCCGGAAGCATATTTTTGGGCTTCATTCTGAAGTACACTTACCATAACTTTAAGACCTAGTATTCAGTGGATGTGCTTCATTCCATCGCTGAAACAGAATTAATTAGTCAACAGACACTTTCCCATAAATTGCAACAAGTCAAATCCATGTGAAAATTATGATAACTGAAAGTAATCTAGCCCTTCACCACTTCAAGAACACCAGGCATCTGTGTTATAAAAACGGCTCTGAGCATAGAGACTGGCTCACATCTTGGGATTTTCCACCCTATACTATTATTCGACCCTGTACTATTATTAATGTTCAGAAATTTTCCACCCTGTACTTTTATTTCGCCCTGTACTATTATTAGGCACTCAAGAGTAAGGGCATAGAACAAATGATCCAGGGGTGGCGCAAGGGATTTCTCGACAGGGGGCTGACCTCTCCGACAGGGGGGCTATAATATTTGACCTCTCAAACGAAGGAAAATGAGTGAAAATTGGTAAACTGGAGAACCAAAATAGAAGCAAATTGAGTATGTTTGTTGATTATTTAACGTAAACATATTATAATAAGGTCGGGAAATATTTCATCTATAAAGCCAGTTTGACGAACGACTGCCTAACTGCATAATCGTTTTGAAATATTTCGCTGCAAATAGAACACCGCACATTATAGCGGAACGCCATTGGTTTTTAGATTTCGATAGATTCCAAACTTTTACCATGACGATAACCGATGATTAGGTATGGAAGTAATGGAACGCCAGTTGGATAATAACTGTCATAATGCCTTACAAAGAAGAACCATATACCTCGTTCTTGATCGACACAAGACGAGATATCTACATTCGATTGTCGGAAATTTCTCGTGAAGTCGGGTTTACGAGACACTCCGACGGACTGACTAAAAATCCCCGAGGGGAGGGGGGGTCTGTAGCCCCCCCCCCGATCCCCCCCCCCTCCTTGGCGCCACCACTTAAATGCTCATGATGCAGAAATGGAAGTGCGGGGAAACAAACTATGATGCATGTGATGTATTGTCAGTGATGTGATTATTGTCGGTGGTATGCTTCATCCAATCGTGGCATACTTACCATTAGCCTTGTAATAAAAATCCATATCCATTCAACTAGACTGGGACAAAAATGCAAAGGTCAATAGCCTCCCCTCCTCACCTCGCCCCTTTTGCGGCCATGATTTGAGATCCTTTTATGACAAGAGCTCCGTGTTTTAATCGGCAAATTTTGGAAAATGTAAAAAAAATACTTAAATATTGATACATGTGATTGCACGTGACTTAAACGCGCGTAATGTTGATGCGCAAATATAGCCGTGTCTTGTATCCGGTAAGTCTATAATGAATATTATTTTCTCTGGCCTCATTCCCGGGGGCTTGAGACGCGTCAAGATCTCATATATAAAGGCTTTATAGTAGGTTCATCAGCCGCCTCGACATGCATCACCACCTTTGGTGTGTCGTCATTCTCCAGGGGTTTATCACATATCACAGGGTGCACGTTGTCTGTAAACTCCTTCTCCCTCAGACTGTGTAACCACGTGAATACTTTTAAATTCCTATGAAATGTATCTAAGACCTGTCCCTTGTCCCACATTTCCATATCACGTACACAAATCTCGTGATATCTCGGCCTGCCCATTCTGACTTTAATATCGTTTTTAATAACGGAACTCAGGTCGGTAGTGATTCTCATTCGCTGCATGATCTTTGGAAGCGCACTATAGTCTTCTTCTACATAGTTTGGAAACTCTTCATGTCTACCAACAATTGTCAAACTCTCGTTATTGTCTCCACATCCCGTGATTCTCTCCAATGCCTCATTTGTAGTTTTAATTTTACTTTTTACTTTACTTGTCAGCTCTCTCTTCAAATCTATCTCTAATATCTGCTGATCTCCCTTCCATATGCTTATTTTTTCTTCGTCTGGTGGTTGTGGTGTTACACTTCTCGGAGGACTATCCGCAGCTATTATCTCTGGGCTACCAATAGAAGCTATTGACATTCGTGACCTTAATGCATTTCGGGACGTCCGCCGCTGTCTCTGTTTAGTTAAAGGAGCCATTTTTTTGTTGTGCGCTTGTTTTTTCAATTCTTCAAAGTTCAAAGGCTTTCCAAATCCTTTTTTGGAATTAGCCGATGCAACACGCCTATATATCGGTTTTTCGTCTTCCTGAATATTGGTCATACTGTCACTCTTTTTTAAACCACACAGACCTTTCCTACGGGCACAGTTAAATAACATTTTCTTCTCGTCGTCATCCATTAGATCGAAAATCTCTGTATCAGCAAAGCCGAATGATTCTACAGCAACACCAACATTACCGAACATGGCCCGCTGACGCTTTACTAGGAGATCGAATGCGCCTCGTTTTCGTCCAGCTATTTGTACCCAAATGCTTTCTTGTTTAGGACGACTGTCATTTCCAATTTGATCTTCCACATGCTTTCTTTTTCGTACACGCCGGCTCTGAGTAACGTCGAAACGTTTGTCTCCACCACTAGAACACGTAAACAATGACAACTGTGTTGTGATAGAATCAGCACTATCTTGACGATGAATACGTGGCTCTCGACCAAGCCTACCAGTTAATACCGGCTCAACCGGCGGTTTTACAATATGCATTTCTTCTATTTTGTATTGTGGCATCCATTTTTGAAGAGATCGAGACAGTCTACCTTCATCGGTTTCAATCTCACCCTCTTCGTACACCCAGTCGTCTAAATCACTCCATTCTCCAGGTAACGACGCCGTGGAGGGTTTACTATCATATACACCCGTAATGTCAGTGACCTCTTTTTCAACTGATATGGAACCCTGCTTTTCCGCTGGCGTTTGTTTAAATCGAACAGATGCGGCGCTGGATCCAGATCTACTTGGTAAACGTTCCATTCTGCTGACGTTAAACTGTTATAACGCAAGAGAAACTGTTTCCATTTTCAAGTCGTTTCATCCACATTGCACATTTAGTGATATATTTTAATTATAAATGTGCAGAATGTATTTGCTATTAAATAATAGGTGACCCAAAAGACTGTGACTACGTATAAAATGTGTTAATCCATTGTGTACACTACTGCTCGTTGCAGTTGGACGTCACACTGTTGGTTAATAAAAGATCATGAACAAAATGAGCTCTGCCTTTCGTAATTCCATAGAATACCGTTCATTCTTCTTTAAACTTCCATGATCGACTCTCAGAATACGAAAAAGTCAAACGTTCTCCTTCAAACTGAACAACCACCTTTCATATAGGTTACCATTAGCAATTGTGTCCACACGACTTCAAGCTTGTTCTTCAGTATTTACTCGATCAATGAGGGCTAATGTAAAATCGGTTCTCACAATTGTCCATCCAGCTGAAAATAAACAGAATAAGTAGTTCGATAATAGTCTTGTAAACACGTGTTGGAGATGAATAGACGAAGTGGTTGAACAAAATAATCGCGAGAGACGATTACTTTAATTCTAAAGCTACCGGATAATGTCAATATTAAACCGCTAAGCCAGGAATCTATCCGCTGAGTATGGCACAAACACAACATGCGATATTTATCCCATCTTGTGCCGCTACGCAACATACGCGCTTTACCTTTTACCTTTTACCCAACGCGTTCACGTAATTTAGAAATTGAGCAATAGCAAAAAAAATTCAGAAAGTTCAAGAAACCAGATCACTGAGCTCGTTTCAATGAGGTGTAACATAATATGGTTTTCTTGAAGTTTTGCAATGGATTCAGATTTTGAAAAAAAACTAACTGAAGTAACAAAATTTTGATGTCGTGTGCGTTAACCTCTTACCTTATAATAATAAGTGACCACGCCTGCCCCCCCCCCCCCCCCCCATAAATAAATAAATAAAAATAAAAGTTCCTTCATAGGAATGAGATCAACGAGTTCATTCTATTGAGGGACCATAAGTTTCTAATACAATTGAAAAAATAACGTTTTTAGGTTTTGTGAATAGCACTGGACAGTTATTTATTTATTTATTTATTTATTTATTTATTTATTTATTTATATTTATTGGGGTTTAACAGCACTTTCGACATCCACGGTCACCTCATATCGGATAGTTTTACGGCTGGAGAAAGCCGGTGTAGAATAACCGACCAGCGACGAGCAATTGCCAAACTCCCAACGCAATTGGGAATAAGGTTGCTTTGCACCAAGGAAACAACGCAATTACAGCTGGTTAGGATCGAACGGTGGACCTTTTGGTTTGACGTCCAATGTTCTAACAACTGTGCCATCGCGGAACCTCGGCTAAGGTCGTTACCACCAGTAAAGGATTAATAAAAAGTCTGGGAACAGGAACGGAATTTCCTTTCTCTTAAGATACTTAACCCATCCCAGATATAATGTAAAAATTGACAGACTTTCATTTTCTATCAGCGAGAAGTTGAATATTCCACACTCTAGACGTTTCGAATTTGACAGGATTTCCGACTATTCGAACGGAAGTTAGCACTTTTCTTTAAATTATGAGACAGAAGACGGAGAATGATCGGACTCTTATAGGGATGCAGTCAGAATCTCCAGCCCACAAGCCGGGAATTATTTGGCCGGACTAGTAGTAGTGTAGGGCGACTGGATTTTCCAAATGTTGGAATTTCTATCTGTAAAAGCTTCAACATTTTTGAATTTATGGCATATCAGAGGTGGGAATATCAGAGCAACCAAATTTCCATTACTTATATAGCACCCTCAGCAATACCTAGCAACGTTCCTAACCTCAAAGTGTATTTTAGATCTGGGAAATATCTCCCAAAGACACATGACGCACTGTTCCCCGTGAGCATTTTCACACAGAATGTGGGCTACTTCCTTTTTTTGGAAGCTCCACTACACGATTTTTTTTCTGTAATTACCCACTGTTTATACACTTGCTGCGCAAGTCTACAGTTTGCATCAAAAAGAGGCGCGAAGTGATCGAAAAGAATTGACGGTTAGTGTTTACAGCCGTTGAAATACCACGGCAAGCCACACATATTGCTTCTTGGGTGTGACGTCGCAACTTGAATAACCGAACAAGTTTCGTGCCAATTGCCTACAGTCCGGGCCGAAACAATGAGGAAGGTATTGGGGTTGTAACCCCACACACTAATTTTCGAGTGCATACATTTTCTGGGCACGTGACAACCGTTACTTTTTCCCGGTTCCTTATTGGACATTCGCTATCAGACGATTTTCGCCAAATAAACTGCATTGCGGAGTGGCACAAATCAATTCATGAAGATTGCCACCAAAATTGGGCACTTGACCCTCCCAAAATTGGGCACCCTGGGTGCCCAAATGTGCTGAGTTGCTCAAAATCACATTTATCAACCGATCGCCGTCAAATACACTGCATTGTGGGGTGGCACATATAGATTTATGACGCTTGCCGCCAAAATTGGGCACCTGACCATCCCAAAATTGGGCACCCTGGGTGCCCAAAAGTGCAGAGTTTATCAATCGCTTTTCCAAATAAACCGCATTGTGGGCTGACAAAAATAGATTCATGAAGATTGCCACCAATATTGGGCTCTTGATCCTCCCAGAATTGGGAAACCTGGTTGCCAAAAAGTGCCGAGTTGCTCAAAATCGCTTTTATCAACCGATTTTCGCCAAGTAAACTGCATTGTGGGGTGGCACAAATAGATTCATGAAGATTGCCACCACAATTGGGCATCTGACCCTCCCAAAACTGGGCATTCTGGGCGCCCAAATGTGCCGAATTCCTCAAAATCGATTTTGCCATATAATCTGCAATGTGGGGGTAGCACAAATAGATTCCTTGACACTGCCACCAAAATTGGGCACCTGATCACCCTCCCAAAATAGGGCACCCGGGTGCCAAAAAGTGCCAAGTTGCTCAAAATCGCATTTATTAACCGATTTTCGCCAACTAAACTGCATTGTGGGGTGGCACAAATAGATTCATGAAGATTGCCATCAAAATTGGGCGCCTGATCCTCTCAGAATTGGGCGCCCTGGGTGCCAAAAAGTGCCGAGTTGCTCAAAATCGCATTTATCAACCGATTGTCGCCAAATAAACTGCACTGTGGGGGTGTAACAAATAGATCAAGGAACTGTCTAAGCTTACTCAGGCTAAAAAAGCGTACGACATCCTGTCAACCAATGGGTTCAATCGGAAGAGCAATTGCTCGTTTGCTCATTCGCTCGATGGGAATCGAGTCGTTCGAGCAATATGTGCGAGTCACTCTCACATACTGCTCGACGACTCATTTCAGAAAAAAGGAAAACCATTTCTGGAATCCTTTTTTTTTAAAACACCTGTGGCTATGGAATCCCTTTTTTCTGAAATGAGTCGTCGAGCAGTATGTGCGAGTCACTCGAACGAGCAATTGCTCGTTAGCTCATTTGCTCGATGGGTTTCGAGTCGTTCGAGCAATATGTGCGAGTCACTCGATCGAGCAATTGCTCTAAAGCTCATTTGCTCGATCTACTTCGAGTCGTTCGAGCAATGACTTACTAGTAACTGCTCGATAGCTTATTGGCTTTGGGAATGATATGGGGTTTTGTTGTACACAGGGTAGATAACACTGCATACAGATTATGGGAAATCAACCACTGGGCAAGACTTGGACGAGAGAACCAGAGATAGTTTGGACTGGATAGACTGTTAGTGATGAAGAAACATATGCAATAGGCATTAAAAATGGGATTCTGGGAAAATCAGGCCCTATACTCCTATTCAATACAACATACACCCTGTACCCCTTGGTCCTATAGCATTACGTGTTATATTTATATGCCCAAAATGGGGCTTCACATGTCCGTTTGGGTGGTTTGGTGTAGATTTTGGTGGTTTGTAAAGGTGATCGGGTCTATTTGGGTAATTAGATATATTCTAGTTCATTCGAACGCACCCCCTGTACCCCTTTGTACTATAGCAATACGTGCTACACCGATAAATTGGGGAAATAAAGTCGTTTTTGGTGATTTGAAGGGATTGTCGGCTTTATTTGGGTAATTAAACGAGGATTCTGGGGGAAATTCTAAGCCAGAAAATTACTCCTATTCAATCGAACACACCCCCGGTACCCCTTGGTACTATAGCACTAGGTGCTACACCGGTAAAATGGGGAAATGAAGTCAAATTTGGTGATTTGGGTAATTCTACGAATAGTGGAATTACTCTTCTACAAAGGAACATACCCTCCGAATATACCCATGTCTTGTTAGAAGGTTTTGGGTCACATAGCAACCACGTGCTACCATAGAAACCAAGATGGTGGCCTCCAGTATACAAAATGGACGACGGAAACACGTATCACCCTAACAACACGTGCTGCGCATGCACACTCACTCCACGTATCACTATGGAGATGATGTCACAAGATGGTCGCTCACGTGGGTTACCATGACAACCAAACATGGCGCCACCAGGTCACGTGACTATGACGTCACGTGAGATCCAGCATGGGATCCATCCAATGTGGCCCGATCCATTCCTCACCTACTACTTTGCCAATAAATTACAAAACCATCTGGAGTTTGCTTATAATAAAAGGGTGAGTTAACCCTTTACCCAACGTAACGGCCAAAACCGGCCAGCGCGATTCTCAAAAATCGCCAATGAATTTTTATTATTTTTTCATTTTTTGTCTCAAAAACATAGGTTATGACCCCTCGTTGGAACGAGCTCGTCGAGCTCGTTCCAATGAGGGGTCATAACCTATGTTTTTGAGACAAAAAATGAAAAAAATTAGTTGTTCAAGAATTTTTTTTGCAAGTGTCGTCTGCTTTTCATGTTAGGTAAAGGGTTAACAGAAAAATACGTTACTTGGTGGATAGAAACACCAAATTAGGAATGCAGAATCTTTTCATAGTTTCATGTTTAGTCTTTCCTTCTTTGTTCGTTGCGGTTCTCAAAGGAGAGATATACACATTCTCCCGGTAGTACATTCAATACAGGCAGCCCTCAAACCGATTAAATTACAGTAAATTAAGGAGAGGGGCCTCCTGTATTTTACAGACTGTATAGTTTTCTGTGACGGTGTGTTCAATACGTTAGTAAAATGTGTTTCGTTGGAGTGGGGAAAAGGGTGCTAGAAGTGTCGTGTGTGGAATAGGAAGAGAGCCGAACGATAATATATATATATATATATGCTTATGGAGAGTTCAACCTGGGAACACTTTCAATTCATGTGGGAACGCGGAGCCGCATGACAAGTTTACTACTCAAAGTTTGCTAAGCACCAAGTACATCCAACTACCTGTTTCACGTTTTAGTTGAAATATTGTAATGAAAAGTGTTTATATTTTTTATTTAATTATATCTTTAATGATTTAAGTACAGAAATTAAGATATCATTTGTGTTTGACATTTTTTTTTAGCTTTTGAATACGATAACCATGGAAAATGGATATTATTGGTAAAAGAGGATTTTTTTCAATTTGCCAAAAAGTTGACGGAGCGAACTGGTATGGGTTCAATATAGAGTATGAGACCCATTACTGTTAATTATAGCTTGACAACGCCTTCTTGTGCTCCCAATCAGGTTCCTGGTGGTCCTTTCTGGGATGTTCCATTCTTGGACCAGCATGGCACCAAGCTCCTGGACACCTCTTGGCTGGACTGGGCGGTCTGAAATTGCAAGCTGCAGCTCATTCCAGACATGTTCGATTGGATTGAGATCAGGGGATCTTACTGGCCAGTCCATACGCTCAATCCCCTTCCTCTGTCGGTACCCCCCCCCCCCCCGACAACATGGGCAACATGAGGACGGACATTATCGTCCATCAGAATGAATCTATCACCCACTGCACTTGCATGCAGTCTGATGTGGACATCCAGGATCTCATCAGTACCGTTGTGCAGTCAGTGCACCACGTTCAAGGATACAGAGCTCTGTACGTCCATACCAGCTGATCCCGCCCCAGACCATGATTGACCCTCCACCATAGCGGTCATGCTCGGCGGTGGTTCTGGGACAGCGGAATGCGAATACATGGTCTTCTCGATCGGAGACCACATTCGTGCAACCTTGCCCGGATAGTCTGCGTCGAAACATTTGCCCCGGGTACGTTCTGAAGGTCACTGCGAAGCTGGATTGCTGTGACAAAGCGGTTCCTACGGGCCTGAATGATCAAAAAACCGGTCTTCAGCTGCAGATGTTGCCCTGTCTCTGCCACCACCATGTCGTCTTACTGGTGTGCCATACTGCTGAAATCTTGCCCAGGCTCAGATGATCACCGTATGGTACACACCAGCGGCTTCACCAACCTGACGATGGTTAGCCCCTTGCTCCACCATCCCTACAGCCCGCCACATTTCTACTTCAGACAAATGTCTTCTTACATTTGCATTTGACATATTCAATCATTGAATCACAAGGGTTTGCATTGAAAGGAAGATTGAATACCCTACACATGTCATCTACATGTAGACAGTACACGAAAACTTAATGAAAATCATGGGATACATGCTTTCCATGACTGTCACGAAAAGTCTGCCTGTCAAGAGAGCTAACGAAAACACTGGGGACCATTTCAATACATTACTCAATCTTATCCACAAAAATATCGCAAATATGTCACAAGCAAATTTCACAATGATGTGTCAAATATTTGGTGCTTAGCAAACTTTGAGTAGTTTTTATTGGATATCGGTAGCGGGCATAGTTGCTGCATCTTTGAGAGCTCATTCAATTGACCGCGAGACCAATCGTCCCCTGAGTTCCAATGTGTTCTATTTGCCTACTGGCACATAGAACACATTGGAACTCAGGGGACGCAATGTCTTTTTATGAGGATGCACTTTACTTCTGTTAGTTTATTGGCAGTGTGGGGGCGCGGTGGCTCAGTAGGTAGGGGTGCAGGCTGCAAGTCGAGAGGTCCTCGGTTCGAATCCCACCTGCGGCAACCGCGTTGTGTCCTTGGGCAAGACACTTCACCCCATTGCCCATGTGGGGGCACGATGACGCCGTGTACTAAGGCGTACTGCACGTCGATGGTACGCATGTCTTCAACCAATCCAACCCTGCCTGTGCTGCAGTGCGGAGTTACGATGTTGGGGAGCTGGCAGCTGCTCGTCGTTGCTCGGTGGTTCTCTCCGGGTACTCCGACTTCCTCCACCCGTAAAACTGTCACGGTCATGATTAGCCATTGTGCATAAATATGTGACCTTAAACATCAATAAATAAATAAATACTATTGGCAGGGTTTCAATAACTACAGAAAACGTTTAGAATCCTGACGGATACTTTTTATAGAAACAAAAAATGTTACTCGTGACTGCTCGTGATAAAAAATAAACAAGTAGTATTTTATTCAGCTTTGGGTACTTAGGGAATTACAGGATTGATAAATGATCTCTTAACCCTTTACCTGACCTGAAAAGCAGACGACACTTGCAAAAAAAATTCTTGAATAACTAATTTTTTTCATTTTTTGTCTCAAAAACATAGGTTATGACCCCTCGCTGGAACGAGCTCGTTCCAACGAGGGGGTCATAACCTATGTTTTTGAGACAAAAAATGAAAAAAAATAATGAAAATTAATTGGCGATTTTTGAGAATAGCGTTGGCCGGTTTTAGCCGTTACGTTAGGTAAAGGGTTAATATTTTTTTCATTTTGGTTTAACGACACATTCGAGAGCCAGGGTTATCTCGTGTCAGAGAGGTTTACGGATGGAGGAATCCGAAGTACCAAGACAGAACCACCGAGCAACGGCGAGCAACTGCCAGGCTCCCCAACATACTAACTCCACATAAGCAGGGTTAGCATTGGTTGAAGACAAGTGCACCGTAAGCGTGCAGTACGCCTTAGTACATAACGCCACCGTGCCCCCACGTGGGTAGTGGGGGTGAAGTATCTTGCTGAAGGACACAACGCGGTTGCTGCAGAAAAGCAATTGTCAATCCATCACACTAAAACCGACTACATAACACCCACAGCTACCATCCATGGAAAATTTACAGCGCACCCAATGAACCGCCGAAACACACATGCACAAGGTCGTTCGAAGATATGAGGAATTCCGATGCGCCAGAGCAGCAACGATTATAGATGGGCCATGTGTCGTAAACAATAAGTAAGGTCACCTGGGACGCAATGCCTGCTAGACAATTGGCAATCCCGAAGCTTAATATGGAGTGGGGAGGCTATGTGTCATGTGTTTAAACCCAGACGTGAAGAGTCCGTTTGTTTTGACTGAAGCGGTACTGGTCAAATGGGTCGATAAAAAATCAAAACAACCTTTTCGGAACCAGTGTTTTTTGAAATTCGTATCACTGTTTCTCTTCCGCCGGTGCCCATTCACGCCTAACCATTTGGTGGCTATTACTGTTAGTAAAAATATAAGTACAGACTTGTTCAGATTTGCAAAACAGCTGGGAGAAACAATTTTAAAAGAAGTTCGAATCATGTCAAGATGTACGAAGATTTACCGAAATAAAGATGACCAATTTAGATATAACATCATCCACAAAACGAGACGGCCACGGACTGGATTAATGGTCTTCTTGAAAATGATTGGGATTTTTAAAAGATATTATCTCATATTGGGATAACTAATTTTTTGTGAACCGACTTTATTTTGCTTTGGACGTTTTCTTTTCACACTAGGCGACAGACGGTCTATAATTGTATAACGAAATTTGGAATCTTTTCGAAGCACAACTAATCACTCGATGGGAAAGGAACTAGTATGAACGGTGCTGTGAAAAAAGTTCCGACTTGTACACCACCCTTTGAATACGAAATAATTCATGTCATAGCGGCCATCCCGTTAAATCGATTATTACCATTATGTGGATGTACAAAATATGTATCCGAGTCGAGGTCCGGTTTCTAAGGGTAGATCACGACTCGTCTTCTACATATTTTGTACATCCACATAATGGTAAAAACATTTTATCTTACAATATATTGGGGATAAGTCAAGAACGTAGACGAATATGTAACGAACTATTTATTCGTACGGATGAACAAAAAGAAAAAAACAAAACATGGAACTCACGCGAAAGGAACGTGCTTGTATCCGACCCCTGATACAAACATCTGTATCAGGGGGTCCGATACACGACGGTTGCGGAGTTAATAGAGACAAAACACATTGTTTTTTAGAACTCAAAGATTATTTATTTATATATTTATTTATTGGTGTTTAAGGTCACATTGATTATACAAGATGGCTAATCATGCCCACGACAGTTTTACGGGTGGAGAAAGAGGGAGTACCCGGACAGAACCACAGAGCATCGGCGAGCAACTGTCAGCTCCTCAACATACTAATTCCACACAAACAGGGTTAGCTATGGTTGAAGGTAAGTGCACAATCGGCGTGCAGTACGCCTTAGTACACAACGCCGCAGTGCCCACACGTGGGCAATGGGGGTGAAGTGTCTTGCCCAAATAACAATGCGGTTGCCGCAGGTGGGATTCGAACCGAGAGCCTCTCGACTTGTAGCCTGCAACTCTACCTACCCTGCCACCGCGCTACCTAGAACTGAAAGAATGCCGTATCCTCACATATACAACCAGCCTTTTTAATAAGTTCCATTTAGTCTTGGGCTGAATCAATTTTGGGGACCACAGAGGCGGCGGGGCCTTATGGGGGGGGGGGGGCACCGGGAATTTCCCCGATGGACCATACGGCCAGTCCGCCTCTGATTTTCAGGACTAAGATGACCCGAAATCCTCATATCTTAGGCATTTCGCGGCACTCTGGATATTGCATAACAACGAAAGAAATGCATTGATGGAGAAGCCACGAAGCCGACCATTGTAGTATGTCTCGTATGTTTCAGGGCTGGTTTGCAGACTCCGGGAAGTGACGTAATGTCACGTGTCCCAGTTGCGCCATGGTAAGTTGTCATGATGGTCCGAGTGAGCGGCCATGTTGTGACGTCATTACCATAGTGATACGTGCCGTTTGTGTATGCGCAGCGCGCGTTGTTAGGGTGATGCGTGTTTCCGTCGTCCATTTTGAATACTGGAGACCGCCATCTCGGTTTCTACGGTGGTACGTGGTTGCTATGTTACCCTAAGGCCTACAATAAGACAGGAGGGTCTTATTGTAGGCCTTTTGGTAACATGGTAATCACGTGCCACCATAGAAACCAAGATCGCGGCCTCCAATATACAAAACGGACGACTGAAACACGTATCACCCTAACAATATGCGCTGAGCATGCGCACTAGCACCAGGTATCACTATAGTAATGACGTTACAACATGGCCGCTTACGCGTATTACCATGACAACTCAACAAGATGCAACTGGATGACGTGAAATTACGTCACTTCCCGGGGTCTGCAAACCAGCCCTGAAACGACCAACGTGAATTACGACCAGTCCACCACGGCTGCACTGTATTTCTTCTCTACTTCAACTACAGTACGTGGAGAGTGTATTATCACTAAATCACCCGCAGAGTGGAGATTCCACCCGAGCAATAAGTGCAAATGTGTTGCAAAGCATAACCATCACCAGCAAAGTTTCAGCCAATGGACCTCCGGGTTAAACCCGGAGGTCCATTGGCTGAAACATTGCTTGTGTTTTTTGACGATATGTACAAAATTTGAAAGTTATAGCTTGGGTGATAACTCCACTCCGCGGGTGATTTAGTTACAATCCACTCTCCACGTACTGTATCTCCCAATACGAAGGAATGGGCAAGGAGATGGTTGGGGAGTAAGAAATAGACACATGCGCGACCAGACAATAACGTGAACACAAAAAAGGAAAGACTGCCGGCGTTACGGACATCCACTGATATACCACAAAAAACGCTGTGTGATAGTGTGATGACACATGTCAAGAACGCACAGTCGTCTTTTCAGAATTAAGGCATATCATATTATATCTCACGCGCGACTTTTCCTTTCTCGGATTGATTGAGCAGTACTCTACGATTTCCGATAATTTTAACAAGGGGTCTAAAAATACCTGTGCACTATCCCCATACTCCAAACACTCCCCACTAACAGCTGTGGAACATTCTTGGACGTTCGACTGGCGACATAGAACGCTCCCTTTTACCCTTTACCCAACGTTACGGCAAAAACCGCCAGCACGATTCTCAAAAATCGCCAATTAATTACTTCTCCATTTTTTTTGTCTCAAAAACATAGGTTATGACCACTCGTTGGAACGAGCTAGCCTAGCTCGTTGCAATGAGGGGTTATGACCTATGTTTTTGAGACAAGAAATAAAAAAAATAGTTATTAAAGATTTTTTTTTTGCAAGTGTCGTCTGCTTTTCATGTTAGGTAAAGAGTTAAGAATTTTTTTCCAGAGTTCAAGAATGAAAATGCTTGTCATGGGCAAGGATCTTGACAATAAGCAGTGTACTTAGACGTGAAATCAGAGGTTGATTGATCGTAGGGTCCACCGGGAAAATTATCAGTGGGCCCCATATAGGGATACCCCTGGGGCCCCAAATACTGATAAAGCCCTACAACTGTTGGTACGTAAAATTTCGTGAAAATCACTAAAAGATGAAATGGATCCGATTGCACAGACTACCGTGTATCAAATGTTCTCTATGTGGACTGCCCCTAAGGTCTTGTTCATTATTTCTTTATAACGGATTGAAAGGGTTAACAGTGGCAATTATTGTGTAATCATATCATTCAGAATTGCACACAGGGAACAAATCTATCAGTTTTATTAACTTGGGTAAAATATCAGATATAAACCATTTAATTTTTCTTTCTTTAAGTTTACATTGATTACAAAAAGAGAGCATGCAGCAACCAAAAAAGGATCATGCGGTCATGAGAAACAGATTGTTAACTTTTTGAGGCCTAAATGTCACATTGTATCCCCAACTCGTTACATCCTTTTGCCGAAACATGGTTTACCACGTGATCGCCATCAAATACCTCATTGCGGAAATATGATTCACAACACGTCGAATTTGTCAATGTCGACCTTGTTCCATTGTGAGCAAGTTGGTTCGGAAGTTGAATTCAATTAAGCCTTTGTTATATTTCATAAACGTTAACCTAATACAAAGAGTTGACCTGTCATCTGGACTATTCTTCTTCCGAGGACCACTATTTTGACACAGCGAATTGCAAACGGTGCACTATTGATAGTATATTCCCTTGGATTTGCTCTTCTTATTTTTATCGCTGACTAGACACTCCTGGTTGGCCCAGTGCGTCTTTGATGTTTGCGTCCCAACCCCAACCCCACGACATGCCACACCAAAACTCACAATTTCAATCAGCATTCGCCACCTCTCTCCTGTGTATCCTCACAATGATTTTTTACTTCAATCCATATTTATATATAGAGAATAAACGTACAGTGATTTCAGAAAAAACTTTATTCTACAAGTAGGATTAAGAATGTCACTGACGAGCCTCTGGCGAGTCGGTTTCATTCTTAATTCTACGAGTAGAATAATGTTTTTACTTGTAAACACTATACGTTTATTTTGTTTATCCAATAAATCTTTTACAGGGCAGTCGCGGCGAAATCGTGCTGGTAGTCTCTACAGAACACAGCGAGAAGCGATGATCACATTGGCCCCATTCGATCGACAAGCAAGACTAGCAAAAATAAACAAGGCGCAGTAATATATTTCTGCCTGAAAATAATTCCTCTACAAACTTGAGCTAAACTGGCAAAAATACTTTATTAAATGAACAGTGTGTGGTGTTTTATACTGGCATTACGTAATAGTTTCAAAAAGATTTAAAGAAAACAACAATTGAACCTTTAATTATGCTACAAGAATGCGGTAGAGGCCAGAGGTCAACAAGTCCGTCTCTACTGCAGGAATTAATTCTTTTCAAAACTTTAACACCCTTCTAGGTGAATAAAGCAAAAATTTATCCAAGGCTTTTATTGCTCAAATAAACGGCCATTTATGGGATAAAAAATTCTACCAATGAAATGGTGTTTCGTCAATGTGGGGATACACACCAAAACTCACAGGTTCAGCCAGCATTCACCACATCTCTCTTACGCATCCCCATAATGATGACTGGACACTAATTATAGGAATAATCGGCCAAAATTTAATTAATGAAGCACCGTGTACAACCTGGTGCTTCATTAATTTAAATGTTGCTGGTGATAATATGTTTTACCTGGTAAAAGCATGCGTGGACATCACTGCCCACGCGTGGATTACGGCAAATCCACGGCGACTATTCTATACCTATTAAAAATTGAGGCTTTATTGGGTCACGATTTCACTTGAAATTTCTGAACCGAGTTCATTAAATTTAAACTAAGACGGGTTTTTTTAGTGAACGAGGTGAAGAAATTTCATATCAAATCCTGACGAATTTGATAATCCTGTTATCACGCAATGTGTAGTTTAACCTTTTACCCAAAGTGACGACTAAAATGGCCAGCGTGCTCACAAAAAAAGCCCACTAAATGATTTTAATTTTTTAATCTTTGCTTCAAAAAAGATTGCTTATGATGTCTCACTGGAGGGGTTTCAGTGGGCAGGGGCGGTGGAACCGGGGGGGGGGGAGGGGGGGGCTTCTGCCCTTCCACTTATTTTTGCCGGGCCATGTTTTTTGTATATTTTAACACAACAAATGACTGGTGAAACAAGGGGCGGATCCAGAGCCTCCCTCACATTTTTGGCAGCTATGTTTCTCTCGTACTGGTTCAGTGTCGATGGATTTCGGATAATTTTTTGCAGTAAGTGGCAACAAACGCTAAATTGTATACAGTCTGTTAAAAAATCGGTTAACTGAAGTAGATCGTAATCGTACAGACATACAAGTACCAAATCCACCTCCAGACAAAATAATCCACAGACAGTATAACTGCTGTGAACGTCTGGTAAAGCATAGAGGTGAGGTCTATTTATCAGCTTTGGTCGTTACGACCAAAGCTGATAAATAGACCTCACCTGTATGTTTTACCGACGTTTTTTAACGGCTCTCAAAGTGTGAAATCTTTCAAATACATCTGAAAAATCTCAAAATATCCACTCAGACGCATGGAAATGAGGGTTTTGGGACCCTGGAATTTAAAATTTTCATACCAATCCAGACCCCCCCCCCCCCCCCCCACACACACACACACACTCTTTGAAAATCGTTCCGCCGCCCCTGATGGGCGTCATAATCTATGTTTTCTAGATAAAAATGAAAATGTTTAGATATTCGGAAAATGGTTGCAAATGTAGTCTGCTGTTCGTACTGGTTCAAAGTTAACGGAATATAACAAAAGCTTAATTGAATTCCACTCCGAACCAACTCGCTGACAATGTAACGACGTTAATGCTGATCAATTAGTGTTATGAACGATATTTCCGTAAAGAAGTATTTGATGGTGATCATGCGATAAACCATGTTGTCAAAGGGATGTAACGAATGGAGGATACAAAAGGCATTTATGATAACGTACATTTGAAACTAGAAGTCCTGTCACAATTGACAAAGAAAATGTTCATTAGTTAATGCTTTCTGCAGAAGAATGCAGTAGCATGAAATACACAAGAGTGTCTGCGCTGCAGAATGCAAAATATAATAAGGTATTAACGAGGTCGGTAGAAATCACGAACTGAACCGATCAAACAGAAAGAAAATATTGAGACTACAGTATGTGGACGGGTGACGTCTCACTCAGCCAACCTTTTTAAAAAACGAGTCGCATCCAGCCAACTTCTAACACTTAATTAGTAGCATCTTGCCAACCTTTTTTTCTTCACACCTTCATAATTAACGCTATAGTTTGTTCTCACATTTGTTAAGTTTGGTGAACTTCAATCAAATTAAGTGTTTGCTTATTTTTTAGCATCTCACAGCAGTCTGTATCGGGTGAGCTATTCTCAAATGAATTTCACTTGTTGGTTTTGCTGAAGTTACCCAGTATATCTCGAGCCCAACATTACGCAAATGAGCCAGTAATCATGACTTGAGTTTTTAGATAACGGTAGGGATGGATATTATTTAATTCATGGAGGTTGCTGCTCTGTTACCTTCATCGACTATGTTACGGAATACTCTCTCAAAATGGAACCATTATGAGAACGAGGGCCCGCGCACTACAAATAATGCAGAAGGGTGGCACAGTAAAGTGAAAAAATTATGCACAGCAACAAATCCAAACATTTATTCATTTGTCAAGATGTTGAAGGGTATAAAGTCAACAAATGAAGCCAAGATCATGCAACTGGAAGCAGGGGGGAAACAAATTCGAAAACGAAGAAACTTCAGGACCATGGACAACCGCCTTACAGTTCTCAAATCTAGGTTAAAGAGAGGGATAGTGAATGTCATAGACTATGCCGATTAAGCGTCTCAATTGTTAAAATTTGATTAATTTTTGTTACACATGTGTTTTCTATATTAATGGTATTTTTTTATTATATCTTCTGGATTTTACTGAATATCGGCAGTCATATCATTCATGTGGACTTCTATGTATCATGTATATTCTGTGTCGGTATAACAAGTTGAATTTCATACCGAACAAAAGAAATATGCACATCCTGTGAATTTTTCTTTCGTTTGTAACCAAATTCAACAAAATCTTTGATACAGGCTATACCTTCTTCCCTTAATTAATAGTAGCGTTCAGCCAACCTAACACCTATCCGACTCTAGTTAGGAAAAATTAAAAGGTTGGCTGAGTGAGACTAAACCTGTGGAGGGTGGCTTACTACTAAATTGCTGTGGGAAAGATTTTTCACTTAGTAATTATTTACAATTTCTGAGAACAAAACAGAAGAAGCAGTTGCAAACTTTCATCACATGGACCACAGGGTTGCACCCGGTGGTCCATGTGATGAAAATGTGCAATTGTTTCTTGTGCTGTTTTGAACAATTATCAATACTAAAAGAGTGGAGAATATATGGCGCTGCGATTAAGTGGTAATCCACTCTCTTCATTCTGTATATGCAGTCAAATTTTGATATCTATTTACGTTATTACATGTACATGCGTCCCAGTAGAGATTAGTAATGATGTTATTTATTTTTTTATCTAACAATCATACAGATTTTGGCCTGAAAACCACGAGAAACAGTACGTATCACATAGATGACTCATTCCGATTTCGTATCATATAGACGACTCGTTTCCGGTAACACGACAGCGACAGTTGCGGGCGATTGGCTAACATTTTTACAATAAATAGAAACTGCACAATTCAATATTACACCAACCCGGTTCCTGAGGATGTGCCCTCGTCGCACACTCCACTCGTAAATTCAAGCGGATCATCATAGGAAGTGACACTGAGATTGAACAATTTGACAACACAAGTTTGACAATTGCGGTGACCGCGTTACTCATTGTTTGTCAGAGTGCACAACAATATAGTTCCATAAAATATGTCTTTTTTCAAAACTTCTTCTTGCCCAACATAATGTCACAAAACTGTATTAATAATTTAAGATTTAATCTGTTTATGGGACAGAATTGTTAGATAAATGAATTATCGTGATAATGTGCATGTCCTGTGATTTGCATCAGATTCTCGGTGATGTCCAAAAATGGGATCACAACTGATCCCTTTTTGGACACCACCTCGAATCTGATACAAATCACAGGACATGCACATGGTCATAATAATAATAACTCTTTGGCCAGCCGCTGATTTGTCGCGGTCCTCATAAGAGAAGGCCATCATTCCCCCTGCACCCCACCCCCTCTTCCCCTCCTCTCCTCCCAGCATTCAGATATGAACTGCTTAATAGTGTCCCTCACTTCCTCTTTTTCAATTTCTTCAATAAGCATTCCTACCCTCTCCCTCGTGTCCCCCTTCAGCCATCTATCCTTTGTTTCTTCACCCCACTTCTGCATTATTCTTCCAGTAAATTTTATTTTATGAGGTATATACTGTGGGCATTCCAAGAGAAAATGTTCCAGGGTCTCCACTACTCCAGAGTGGCACATTTGGCATCCCTTTTCTCCATCTCTCCCAATTTTCCCCCGAAGCTCCAGTGATCTTGATCTCAGTTTGAACAGCAGTGACCCTCCAAAGGTGCCATCTAGGTACTTCTCAAAAGCTGGCTTTTCTTTATATTGTAACCCCTGCAGTGATCTTTTCACGCTAACCCCTGCTCGCCAGTTTCGATTGCAATCTTCCATGACTCTCTCTTTGACAAACCTTTTGCCTTCTTTCATTCCTACTTCTATGTTTGTGACCTCTATATAGTAATTGTCCATTAGTTCCCTCAAATGTTTTGACCACCCCGTATCTATATTAGAATTCCAAATGGTATCGAGCATCAGTTTGCACCACCGGTTGTCAGGCAGGTTTCTCAAGTAGTTAAAGTAACACAGTTTTCCCAAATCTACCCTGTCCTTGATTTTCATCCACCCAAGCTCCCCCCTTACTGCTTCCAAAGCTGCAGCATTACTCGACCCTGTTATCCATCTGCCGGCATCATTCTGAGTACTTTCCAACTTCTTAATAACGGTTTGGTTTAATGGAATCACGTCCGTGCCATACGTTATACTTGGTAAACCCACCCTCTCCCACAGTGTTTTCCCCACAAAGACCTTGTTGAAACTATTTTTCCCTAAAAGTTTTAGTTGGTTCAGAATTCTTTTCCCCTTCAGAATCAGTTTGGCTGAGTAATTTCTGTACACCCCTCTTCCCGTTATATTTATGCTTACCCCTAGATACTCATACTCTCCCGTTTCTCCTACAGTGATTTGTTTGCTTTCCCCTTCGGGGATTGAGAACTCCCCCACTCTCCATCTCTTCGTCATATCTACCTTGCGTCCAACGGGTATTACCTTGCTTTTATTTTCATTTAGTTCGAGCCGCCAAGTGTTCCCATATCTACCAACAATTTCCAGCAATTTCTCTAGCCCCTGTTCAGTTCTAGACATTAACACCATGTCGTCCGCAAAGAATAAGCCTGGTACCTTTATGTCTCCAACATTTACCCCCTCCGCACTCTGAATTAGTTCGTCTCCTAAATCTTTAACATACAATGCAAACAAAATCGGTGAAAAGATACACCCCTGATTGAGGCCTATATCCATAGGGACTCGTTTTGTAGTGATACTCCCTAGACTGAGTTGGCTTTGCACATCTGTATACAGTGCTTTCATGATTCCCACAAAGTCACCCCCCAGTCCGATGCCCTCGAGCTTTCGCCACATACCTTCCCTCCACACTCGGTCGTACGCTTTTTTCACATCTAGAAATGCCAGAAACATCTTTTTCTTTTCAGCCTTTGTTGATTCTATCAGTTGGGTGAGTGTAAATAGGTGATCAGTGACTCTTCGACCTTTCCTGAAACCATTTTGAATTTCTCCTAAAAAACCTTTCTCTTCAATAACTTCCTTAAGTCTACCGTATATGACCTTACAGAATACTTTTCCGATGTTACTACTAACTGATATCCCCCTATAGTTATCTAGAACTTCCTTACCCCCCTTTTTGTGTATGAACGACACCTTACTTTCCCTCCACTCTCTGGGGACCTTTTGCTTTCGCAGAGCCAGGTTGAAAAGGTTTGTCAGGACTTCAATAAGTGCCTCCCCTCCATTTTTGAGGAATTCGTTCGGAATTTCATCAGTCCCTCCCGCTTTACCATTTTTTAATTTCGAGACCACGTTCCGCACTTCCTCTGCCGTTATTTCGCTACATACACGATTGGAGGTATATGATAATCTGTATTTATTGGTGCTTATCACCACATCACAGCAGCAAAGAGGAATGATGTTTATAGTCTCTATTTACCAGTATATACTTGTATTGGGCATCCTGTTTTTCTACAGGAATTTAGTTACTCTTATGGTGCAGTTTGCCAGAGAAAAAAGTGCACTTACTCAGTGCGCAATTACTTCACAATAGTGCATAATACAGTCACAGAAGGTCTAGTTTCAACTGTATTTTTTCGAACAAGAAATCCTGTCACAAATCTGGTATCTTTCATTGGTTTGCATGCTATTCTGGATGATATTATTAAACAATGACTGCCACCGTTGACCGCTTCAACACGTTATAAATAAATGTATACGCAAGAAAGTTGGTCGACACACAGTAGGCAACAAAGTAAATACCAATTTGGGAACGAGGTAGGGGCGGTAGGAAGAAATTATTACTAACCCCACCCCCCCCCCCCCCCCACACACACACAAATATAATAAGGTCTTATCCATTATCTATTTGGCATTGGTGCACAAGACGATGACTTTGGAGTGTTACCGCTTAAATGGTTAATCATCGCCTGAGAAACAGAGTGTTCAATGTCCATATTTGTTTAATGCGAGTTCGTGGTTGCAGTTCATAGATATGACATTGCTAGGTCAGTTTAGTTTGAAATATATGATTAAACGCTATTTATATAATAATATAACCAATAAATTTATGTTCTATCGCGCCCAAACAATAAACTTCTTATAATAAGAAAGTTTTATGTGCTATGTGACTAAATTGAACACTTCCTTGAGGCAGTGCAATATTCGGTTATGCATTATTGTCATAGAAAATGGTGACGAAGTCTTTAAGCCTATTAAAATGGGTATTTTTTTACACGAATGAAAGTGTTTTACATTCTTAAAAATCTCTATTTAAAAACACCTTTACATTTGCCGTGTATTTAAAAGGATAAAAGAATCATATTAAAGATTTAATTCCATGTTGTGTGTTGTGATGGCGATAGAAAGCTACAGAGTTAACCTTTTTCTCAAACACAACAAATGTTCTGTACTGTGATAACAAAAGCGGTCTCTCTCGCAATCAGATCGCGATCCAGTGGCTATACAATTACATCAGCGACTGCGAAATCAAGTCCGCATCAAGACAAACGATCGAAAACTAAAGAAACAGAATTTTCTGTTTGAAAATGGTGAAAACATAAAAAAAAAGCATTTGAAGATTTTCATACAGAAATTAGATGAAATATTTCAAGATATCAGAAATGACGTCTGTGCACAACACTTAACGTGTTCTATAAAGGAATCAGAAATGGATATTGAAAAAATCAGAAATATATACAAGAAATGATTGTTTCTGTCTATTTCCTGAGTTATGACCCCCCCCCCCCCCCCCCGCCCCCCTAAAAAAAAACCATAGTGTACATGGACTACGCTTTTGTTTTCTGGGGTTCATATCTCAAGAAATAGATAGAAACAAACGATCATTCCTTATAATTAAACATGAGGGCAATAAATTTAAACATTCTCTACTTTGCAGAGTTAAAAACCAGGTCGCATTATGTTTCCTACAGTTAAAACTAGAAGTCCTGTCAGGAAATACGCACAAATAGCACGTCGACCTGCGCGTTAATCTACGCGTTATGACCATAGTAAGGCTATCAAGGTATCGCGGAACTAAATATTGAAATTAGAGTGAACCGCCTTAAAATGTTGCACTCGGAAATGATGCAATCTCTAAAAATAAACAGCCTTGGGAAAATCCATTGTTTCAATAAACATTTGAAACATTCTGTTGGCATCTTGCATTAGTGTTGAATATTCCTGATAAAAAAGAGGGTGATTTGATGACTTTTGAACCTAAAAAATACAATTTACTTTTTGAGTGTTTTTGTAGGGAATTCCCTGAAAAATATGTGCACGTGACCGGTACTTCCATTTGTGTCAGTTTTCTCTGTTATTTGTTGCATGACACCCTGTTTTCAGATCAGAAAAAGTTGTCTGAAGGGATATACTTGACAGAGATATTTGAATGCCAAAATTAAAGTGCTGCGATCATATTTTTTTCCGCCTGAACGTTATAATGGTCGCCTTTGGGAAAATATTTAGTTCTGTGATACCAAAAGGAAATATGTGTTCTGGCTTCCAAACCAGATTCAGTTATTATTTTGGGGGATTATTTCACATTTAAATATTTATTTGGGGACCACATACCTTACCAAACTATTTTATTGTTTTGAAAAGTTACATTTAAAAGCTATATATTTACAAAACTAGGGCTGTTCATGCAAGCAAATTCAGCATCTTGAGCAAGTGTATTCCCCAGGAGCACACTATAACCTCTGGCAGCTGCTAACTAACAGCCTATCTTACCGTATTAACATATTTATTTTAACCATGGTTTCCCCTCATATTACTAGGGGCAGGGAGGATTCCAAATCTTCCAACCTCCTCCCAAATCACCATTCAAACACAGACAGAAAACCTAAACTGCCCTTCTATTCAGTAGTACTTAGATGTTTTTCTCTTCTATATTATGCTCTTCAAAATGTTGGAAAACAATTCCTTCATTGAAAGAGTATCCTGGAACACAAATTTGAGGAGGGGGTGGGGCTACAGTGGAAAATAACATAATAAAATTACAAATGTGAGAGAATGGCATTTGTGCATAGCTACCAATATAGTTGTCTAGTACTAGTGCTGTCATGGTTCCCATGACACAGCATAAATTTATAGTGAAATATTGCTCTTTCCCTGAACCAAGTCCTCCCTCCCACACATATTTAACCCTTCTGCTGATGATAAACATTTGGAAAGACTGAACAGCACGTTTTTAGAGACTGAAGTTAGTATCATACACTTTCAGTTTCTTATGATTTACTTTGAGGCTTCAGCACTCATGGTCCACTGAGTTATTTTTCAATTTAACAACCTTGCCCTGGCTCTTCCACTATATTTTTCAGTGTATGCCATTCAGTACTCTCATGTAGACCTCCTACATGTGTGACTGCAGGTCTATCTGTCTGTCTGTGTGTCTGTCTCTTCACCAGACATGGTGTTTCTTTGCTTTTCACTTGCCTGGATCCACATTTTCAATAATTGGCAGCTGACTAACTTTCACCTCCCCCCCCCCCCCCCCCCCCCACACACACACAAGTATATTAAACATCAAATACCACTATATTCTTGAAGCAAATGTCTGATTCATCCTCTTTGGAAACATGTTTTCAACAATTTCAATCTTTTTGCCAAAATGGGTGTCTGTGGGGATTAAAACAAAGTTTATGAAAGTGCACTTATGGGAACTAGCAGCATAAGCATAGCACTATAGAATAAATATTTGATGGTTTTAAGCATCTTACCAGTGTTATGAGATATCACAGTAGCAGGTACTGGTCATTCTTTTGGAAAAAAACACTGTTTTATGTTTTGTCAGTGCTATACCAATGACTCTATTTGCCTTCACTGAGAAAACTGAGGCTTTTCCTTTACAAAAATTGCAAAATATTCATCGAGCACAATGTGAAATGTCTTCAGAAGCCAGACTGTGATTTAAAAACTATTACAGATGGGAAAGTTCATATCACAGTAGGTTTGTTTTGGGTCAATATCAATTAAATTATGAATTATATCATAGATTTTGATGAAAAGGGGCACACCGGGGGTCCTATTCAGGGCAAAATTTTATTACATCAGATGGTAGAGTAAAATTTGACATCATTTGTTAGGATAAACTGGTAGAGTCCTTTCATATTGGTGAAATATATAGCTGCATCCCTAATTTTGGAAACAAAATTGACATCCATATTGTTCCATGGGGGTTGGGACACTGTTTGGCTTGCAGTATGTTTAAATGAGACAAATTTTTTTAAAAATATTTTGTGCTGATGCAGATTTTAGTTTTATTTTGGGATCAGGGTAGTTTTTTAAAGAAAGCTGTAAATTCTCATCCTTCTCATTTAATTTATAAAGTAACAGGATAGGAAAATCCATTGGAGCAATATCAGTTTTCAAGCCGACATGACAAAGTTTGGACACTTTTTCTTAAAAGAGCAAATTTTCCATGTTTTTGACTCAGCCAAAGCCAAAAGTTGAATTCTAATGCAGAAATGACTCTTTTATCTCATGGAAGTGGTAAATTGTCTCTTTGGTGGGGTTGGGGATGATTATAGGTATCGCGGAACTAAATATTGAAATTAGAGTGAACCGCCTTAAAATGTTGCACTCGGAAATGATGCTATCTCTAAAAATAAACAGCATTGGGAAAATCCATTGTTTCAATAAACGTTTGACGATCATCTATTGGATGTAAACAAATTGAACATGGAATAAAACGCATGATAAGGATTTCATTGTTTATTAAATTTTATTTTGAAAGTCTTTTTAATATGATGAGATAAATATTAATTACTTTTCATGTTCAGGGGTGGCATTTTCAGGAGAGCGATTTATTCGCTCGCCTACTGCTCGCCCTAAAACAATTAAGGAGGGCGAAAGCTAGCCCCCTGGCCTTAGAAAATAATGATTACCAAAACGTTAGTGGTCTACGTAAGATGGCCACACTGGCCCTCCCACGTCGCTGGGCCTGCCAAGGCCCGGAGGTGTGGGAGGAGCAGGGTAGCAGTCTCTCAGAGACTACCTTGTTAGCAGCACCAAATAAAATGTACAAAGCCCACTTGACAGAATTCATATAACAGTAAAACTTCATTTTGCAATTTTAGCTTTTGTAAGCTTGAGGATAGCTAATCGCTCGCCTTGGCCTTGCGAGGGGGCGAGTTTTAGCCCTCCTGCATTTTTAAGAATGCCAGGCCTGCATGTTGAGACAATATGAGCGTGCAGGGGTTCTTTTCCATTCACACCGTGGAGCGTAATCTTTAAGACACACATTGGGGGCGTGGTTTAGGGCGGGCCTAAATGCGTTTTTTCTTTCGGTTCATTGTGTTATGAAAAGAAAAAGAAATACTTTAGCCAATCATTTTGCAGGAAAATGCATGAACAGACTAGACTTAATGATTCTGGGGAATCTTGTTTTTTCAGATAAGATTCCATGATTTTCTATGACTCCAGAGTGTCTGAAGAATTGTTTTCAACTGTATCACTGAAGTACCTTTACTGATGTCTTGCTAAAGGTGGGTATAGTTTGATGAAAAAAATGTTTAGGTCAAAACCATCATTATTGTTAGAAAGGGTTAATATCAATAGGATCGTCCGACAAGTCTAATTCCGACAACATGAGTTATGCTTGTTTGACACACACCCACTGAGTGCTGTGGCTATTTGCAAATAACCCATTATATCACATGAAACGTCGTTAATTTCGGCGTAACAACCCATGTCTTATTTCCCGATTATCAACTAGTGCCTAATCGGCGAGTGGTCCCATATCAGCAGCATTGTATTCTTGCTGCGTAGTTCACATGACGTCAATTACGACAACAGGTGCAAGCAAAACGTATTCATGACGTCATGGCGAGAAGCGGCTGAGCTAACGAACTGATTGTCGGTTGTTTTGGGAGAATTTAGCGACAATGAATTAAATAAAAAGTGTAAAAAACATTCGAAAATTCATGTGATATACAGAATCTTTAACTCGTGATGTTTGAGATCCTCTATATATAAACAATCGTAGCGCGTGGAGGGTCCTCTAATCTATTACTAACGACAAATAGTTTTATGGAATCATGCCAACACGACACATTGCAAAGAGTTAGACCGTGTTTTACAATACCAGACTCTGAACTAACCCATTTTATCTCAAATGTATCTAAAATTTGGATGTTTGGCATCTTGTAGAGGGTTAACAAACGGCAAGAGTAATATTTTTTCCATGCACCTTGTAATGTCACACCAAGACCTGAAAATGGCGAATTTTTCTTTTAGGATTTTTTTAAAGAAAGCTGTAAATTCTCATCCTTCTCATTTAATTTATAAAGTAACAGGATAGGAAAATCCATTGGAGCAATATCAGTTTTCAAGCCGACATGACAAAGTTTGGACACTTTTTCTTAAAAGAGCAAATTTTCCATGTTTTTGACTCAGCCAAAGCCAAAAGTTGAATTCTAATGCAGAAATGACTCTTTTATCTCATGGAAGTGGTAAATTGTCTCTTTGGTGGGGTTGGGGATGATTATAGGTATCGCGGAACTAAATATTGAAATTAGAGTGAACCGCCTTAAAATGTTGCACTCGGAAATGATGCTATCTCTAAAAATAAACAGCATTGGGAAAATCCATTGTTTCAATAAACGTTTGAAACATTCTATTGACATCTTGTATTATTGTTGAATATTCCTGATAAAAAAGAGGGTGATTTGATGACTTTTGGACCTGAAAAATAGAATTTATTTTTGTGTGTTTTTGTAGGGAATTCCCTGAAAAATATGTGCACGTGACCGGTACTTCCCTTTGTGTCAGTTTTTCTCTCTTATTTGTTGCATGACCCCCTGTTTTCAGATCAAAAAAAGTTGTCTGACGGGCTATACTTGACAGGGATATTTGAATGCCAAAATTAAAGTGATGCGATCATATTTTGTTCCGCCTGAACGTTATAATGGTTGCCTATGGGAAAATATTTAGTTCTGTGATACCTCAAATTCCGTACATATGGCAAGTGCACAAGCAATGTTTCAGCCAATGGACCTCCGGGTAACCCGAAGATCCATAGGCAGAAACATTGCCTGTGTTTGCTATGAGTAACCAGGAGAACCTGCGTACTTTGGATGCCATTCGATATGGCAATTGCGCGCATTTCCTACGAGCAATTAAGCCTAGATAAGCGGACAGATCGTGACAGGACTTCTAGTTTTAACTGAAGTGATATAACTGAACAAAAAAGGAATAATTGTCTAATATTCTGATTGTAATAACAACACATTTCACCGAGACATGTTCTTGTATCATTAAACATTTTATTGACAAAGGAATTGCGTAAGTTAAAAGGAACGTCATAAACCACGCCCAATATTTATTTATTTATTGGTGCTTAAGGTTACATATGTCTGCACAATGGCCAATCATGACACGACAGTATTACGGGTGGAGGAAGTCGGAGTACCCAGATGGAACCACCGAGCAACGGCGAGCAACTGTCAGCTCCCCACTATACTAACGTCACACAAGGAGGGTTAGCATTGGCTGAAGACACGTGCACCATCGACGTGCAGTACGGCTTAGTACACAACGCCACCGTGCCCCCACGTGGGCAATGGGGGTGAAGTGTCTTGCCCAATGACACAACGCGGTTGCTGCAGGCGGGATTCGAACCGAGGACCTCTCGACATACAGCCTGCACCTCTACCGCGCCCCAGGCCACGCCCAAACAAAACTTCAATCTCCTTTTCCACCTGATGGGAGGGCGCTGTCAATCAAAGCAACACTGAGCTAAAATTTAATTCTGATTTTGACTATTTCCTGATAACCTGAAAACACAGTTTGTAAATGTGGAGTTCGATATAAACCCAGATGACATGAAGTTGGTTTAACTTTGTCTCAGAAAGAGTTCATTCAGGCTATTTGAAAATTGGAAAGTTTTATTGGCGTGAGTTTTGTTTGTGGATTATTTTTATAACCGGCCATTGTTTACGTTTGATTTGGGTAAAACGGTGAACGCAGACGATCATCTATTGGATGTAAACAAATTGAACATGGAATAAAACGCATGATAAGGATTTCATTGTTTATTAAATTTTATTTTGAAAGTCTTTTTAATATGATGAGATAAATATTAATTACTTTTCATGTTCAGGGGTGGCATTTTCAGGAGAGCGATTTATTCGCTCGCCTACTGCTCGCCCTAAAACAATTAAGGAGGGCGAAAGCTAGCCCCCTGGCCTTAGAAAATAATGATTACCAAAACGTTAGTGGTCTACGTAAGATGGCCACACTGGCCCTCCCACGTCGCTGGGCCTGCCAAGGCCCGGAGGTGTGGGAGGAGCAGGGTAGCAGTCTCTCAGAGACTACCTTGTTAGCAGCACCAAATAAAATGTACAAAGCCCACTTGACAGAATTCATATAACAGTAAAACTTCATTTTGCAATTTTAGCTTTTGTAAGCTTGAGGATAGCTAATCGCTCGCCTTGGCCTTGCGAGGGGGCGAGTTTTAGCCCTCCTGCATTTTTAAGAATGCCAGGCCTGCATGTTGAGACAATATGAGCGTGCAGGGGTTCTTTTCCATTCACACCGTGGAGCGTAATCTTTAAGACACACATTGGGGGCGTGGTTTAGGGCGGGCCTAAATGCGTTTTTTCTTTCGGTTCATTGTGTTATGAAAAGAAAAAGAAATACTTTAGCCAATCATTTTGCAGGAAAATGCATGAACAGACTAGACTTAATGATTCTGGGGAATCTTGTTTTTTCAGATAAGATTCCATGATTTTCTATGACTCCAGAGTGTCTGAAGAATTGTTTTCAACTGTATCACTGAAGTACCTTTACTGATGTCTTGCTAAAGGTGGGTATAGTTTGATGAAAAAAATGTTTAGGTCAAAACCATCATTATTGTTAGAAAGGGTTAATATCAATAGGATCGTCCGACAAGTCTAATTCCGACAACATGAGTTATGCTTGTTTGACACACACCCACTGAGTGCTGTGGCTATTTGCAAATAACCCATTATATCACATGAAACGTCGTTAATTTCGACGTAACAACCCATGTCTTATTTCCTGATTATCAACTAGTGTCTAATCGGCGCGTAGTCCCATATCAGCAGCATTGTATTCTTGCTGCGTAGTTCACATGACGTCAATTACGGCAACAGGTGCAAGCAAAGCGCATTCATGACGTCATGGCGAGAAGCGGCTGAGCCAACGAACTGATTATCGGTATTTTGGGAGAATTTAGCGAAGTTTAAAAAGTGTAAAAAACATTCGAAAATTCATGTGATATACAGAATCTTTAACTCGTGATGTTTGAGATCCTCTGTATATAAACAATCGTAGCGCGTGGAGGGTCCTCTAATCTATTACTAACGACAAATAGTTTTATGGAATCATGGCAACACGACACATTGCAAAGTGTTAGACCGTGTTTTACAATACCAGACTCTGAACTAACCCATTTTATCTCAAATGTTTCTAAAATTTGGATGTTTGGCATATTGTAGAGGGTTAACAAACGGCAAGAGTAATATTTTTTCCATGCACCTTGTAATGTCACACCAAGACCTGAAAATGGCCAATTTTTCTTTTAGGATTTTTAA
Organism: Pictodentalium vernedei; assembly: GCA_031216915.1. Classification (NCBI taxonomy): domain Eukaryota; kingdom Metazoa; phylum Mollusca; class Scaphopoda; order Dentaliida; family Dentaliidae; genus Pictodentalium; species Pictodentalium vernedei. The sequence continues at coordinate 79,953,997 of CM062295.1, forward strand.
CCACCCAAAACGGGTTAAGGAGATTGTTTTGTTTAATATCACTTACAAAAATCATCACCGGTTAATTCCACTTCCAATAAAGGAAGTTATGTTTACAGTTAAAAGTAGAAGTACTGTCATGAAATGCGCACAAATAGCACGTCGATCTGCGCATTAATCTACGCGTTATGACCATAGTAAGGCTATCAAATTCTGTACATATGGCCTGCGCACAGGCAATGTTTCAGCCAATGGACCTCCGGGTAACCCGGAGGTCCATTGGCAGAAACATTGCCTGTGTTTGCTATGAGTAACCAGGAGAACCTGCCGTGCTTTGGATGCCATTCGATATGGCAACTGCGCGCAATTCCAACGCACAATTAAGCTTAGATAAGCGCACAATTCGTGACAGCACTTTTAGTTTTAACTGTATCTCTCCGCTACACGTTGGGTGCTGTGGGTGCCCGAACACAGCGCACGTTATTAACATTTCGATGTTTGAGAGCCTTGTGGAGAGTTAACAAACGCTCAATGGAATATTTTGTCCATGCAACTTGCAATGCCACACGAAGACCTGCGAATGGCCAATATTTCTTGAAAATCTACAAGATGTTCTTAGAGAAATCCTCGGAAAACATCAATTTTTATCCCCGCTTTCGTCGGGGATATTGTCGTTATCTCCGTCCGTACGTACGTACGTCCGTCCGTACGTCCATCCGGTGTTACATTCACTTGCATTAATGTTTAAACTATGCTAATGTGTTCAGGTATCACCAGTACATGTGCATGAAGGTTTCGGGATTTTGATTTGGTTCCAAGTGGTTCCAGTGGAACCATTTTTATCCTTAGAAAATCTTTGTCCGCTCAAAGGTTCTTAGGGTATTGAATTCGATACGTTTAAACCATGTTAACATGTTCAGATAGCATCTGTAGATGTGCAAGAAGGTTTCGGAATTTTGATTTGGGTCCAAGTGGTTCCAGTGGAACCACTTTTATCCTTAGAAAATCTTTGTCCACTCAAAGGCTCTTAGGGTATTGAATTCGAAACTTTTAAACCATGTTAACATGTTCAGATAGCATCTGTAGATGTGCATGAAGGTTTCGGAATTTTGATTTGGGTCCAAGTGGTTCCAGTGGAACCACTTTTACCCTCAGAAAATCTTTGTCCGCTCAAAGGCTCTTAGGGTATTGAATTCGAAACATTTAAACCATGTTAACATGTTCAGATAGCATCTGTAGATGTGCATGAAGGTTTCTGAATTTTGATTTTGTTCCAGGTGGTTCCAGTGGAACCACTTTTATCCTTAGAAAATCTTTGTCCACACAAAGGCTCTTAGGGTATTGAATTTGAAACGTTTAAACCATGTTAACATGTTCAGATAGCATCTGTAGATGTGCATGAAGGTTTCGGAATTTTGATTTGGGTCCAAGTGGTTCCAGTGGAACCACTTTTATCCTTAGAAAATCTTTGTCCGCTCAAAGGCTGTTAGGGTATTGAATTCGAAACGTTTAAACCATGTTAACATGTTCAGAGAGCATCTGTAGATGTGCATGAAGGTTTCGGAATTTTGATTTGGTTCCAGGTGGTTCCAGTGGAACCACTTTTATCCTTAGAAAATCTTTGTCCGCTCAAAGGCTCTTAGGGTATTAAATTCGAAACGTTTAAACCATGTTAACATGTTCAGATAGCATCTGTAGATGTGCATGAGGGTTTCACAATTTTGATTTGGGTCCAAGTGGTTCCAGTGGAACCACTTTTACCCTCAGAAAATCTTTGTCCGCTCAAAGGCTCTTAGGGTATTGAATTCGAAACGTTTAAACCATGTTAACATGTTCAGATAGCATCTGTAGATGTGCATGAAGGTTTCAGAATTTTGATTTGGTTCCAGGTGGTTCCAGTGGAACCACTTTTATCCTTAGAAAATCTTTGTCGACTCAAAGGCTCGTAGGGTATTGAATTTGAAACATTTAAACCATGTTAACATGTTCAGATAGCATCTGTAGATGTGCATGAAGGTTTTGGAATTATGATTTGGGTCCAAGTGGTTCCAGTGGAAACACTTTTACCCTCAGAAAATCTTTGTCCGCTAAAAGGCTCGTAGGGTATTCAATTTGAAACATTTAAACCATGTTAACATGTTCAGATAGCATCTTAGGGTATTGTCGGGGATATTGTCGTTATCTCCGTCCGTACGTACGTACGTACGTCCGTTCGTCAGTCCGTACGTCCGTCCGGTGTTACATTCACTTGCATTATTGTTTAAACTATGCTAATGTGTTCAGGTATCACCAGTACATGTGCATGAAGGTTTCGGGATTTTGATTTGGTTCCAAGTGGTTCCAGTGGAACCATTTTTGTCCTTAGAAAATCTTTGTCCGCTCAAAGGCTCTTAGGGTATTGAATTCGAAACATTTAAACCATGTTAACATGTTCAGATAGCATCTGTAGATGTGCATGAAGGTTTCGGAATTTTCATTTTGTTCCAGGTGGTTCCAGTGGAACCACTTTTATCCTTAGAAAATCTTTGTCCGCTCAAAGGTTCTTAGGGTATTGAATTTGAAACGTTTAAACCATGTTAACATGTTCAGATAGCATCTGTAGATGTGCATGAAGGTTTCGGAATTTTGATTTGGGTCCAAGTGGTTCCAGTGGAACCACTTTTATCCTTACAAAATCTTTGTCCGCTCAAAGGCTCTTAGGGTATTGAATTCGAAATGTTTAAACCATGTTAACATGTTCAGATAGCATCTGTAGATGTGGATGAAGGTTTTGGAATTTTCATTTGGGTCCAAGTGGTTCCAGTGGAACCACTTTTACCCTCAGAAAATCTTTGTCCGCTCAAAGGCTCTTAGGGTATTGAATTCGAAACGTTTAAACCATGTTAACATGTTCAGATAGCATCTGTAGATGTGCATGAATGTTTCGGAATTTTTATTTGGTTCCAGGTGGTTCCAGTGGAACCACTTTTATCCTTAGAAAATCTTTGTCCACACAAAGGCTCGTAGGGTATTCAATTTGAAACGTTTAAACCATGTTAACATGTTCAGATAGCATCTGTAGATGTGCATGAAGGTTTTGGAATTTTGATTTGGGTCCAAGTGGTTCCAGTGGAACCACTTTTATCCTTAGAAAGTCTTTGTCCGCTCAAAGGCTCTTAGGGTATTGAATTCGAAACGTTTAAACCATGTTAACATGTTCAGAGAGCATCTGTAGATGTGCATGAAGGTTTCGGAATTTTGATTTGGTTCCAGGGGGTTCCAGTGGAACCACTTTTATCCTTAGAAAATCTTTGTCCGCTCAAAGGTTCTTAGGGTATTGAATTCGAAACGTTCAAACCATGTTAACATGTTCAGATAGCATCTGTAGATGTGCATGAAGGTTTCGGAATTTTGATTTGGGTCCAAGTGGTTCCAGTGGAACCACTTTTATCCTTAGAAAATCTTTGTCCGCTCAAAGGCTCTTAGGGTATTAAATTCGAAACGTTTAAACCATGTTAACATGTTCAGATAGCATCTGTAGATGTGCATGAGGGTTTCACAATTTTGATTTGGGTCCAAGTGGTTCCAGTGGAACCACTTTTACCCTCAGAAAATCTTTGTCCGCTCAAAGGCTCTTAGGGTATTGAATTCGAAACGTTTAAACCATGTTAACATGTTCAGATAGCATCTGTAGATGTGCATGAAGGTTTCAGAATTTTGATTTGGTTCCAGGTGGTTCCAGTGGAACCACTTTTATCCTTAGAAAATCTTTGTCGACTCAAAGGCTCGTAGGGTATTGAATTTGAAACATTTAAACCATGTTAACATGTTCAGATAGCATCTGTAGATGTGCATGAAGGTTTTGGAATTTTGATTTGGGTCCAAGTGGTTCCAGTGGAAACACTTTTACCCTCAGAAAATCTTTGTCCGCTAAAAGGCTCGTAGGGTATTCAATTTGAAACATTTAAACCATCTTAACATGTTCAGATAGCATCTTAGGGTATTGTCGGGGATATTGTCGTTATCTCCGTCCGTCCGTACGTACTTACGTCCGTCCGTCAGTCCGTACGTCCGTCCGGTGTTACATTCACTTGCATTAATGTTTAAACTACGCTAATGTGTTCAGGTATCACCAGTACATGTGCATGAAGGTTTCGGGATTTTGATTTGGTTCCAAGTGGTTCCAGTGGAACCATTTTTGTCCTTAGAAAATCTTTGTCCGCTCAAAGGCTCTTAGGGTATTGAATTCGAAACATTTAAACCATGTTAACATGTTCAGATAGCATCTGTAGATGTGCATGAAGGTTTCGGAATTTTCATTTTGTTCCAGGTGGTTCCAGTGGAACCACTTTTATTCTTAGAAAATCTTTGTCCGCTCAAAGGCTCTTAGGGTATTGAATTCGAAACATTTAAACCATGTTAACATGTTCAGATAGCATCTGTAGATGTGCATGAAGGTTTCGGAATTTTGATTTGGGTCCAAGTGGTTCCAGTGGAACCACTTTTATCCTTACAAAATCTTTGTCCGCTCAAAGGCTCTTAGGGTATTGAATTCGAAATGTTTAAACCATGTTAACATGTTCAGATAGCATCTGCAGATGTGCATGAAGGTTTCAGAATTTTGATTTGGTTCCAGGTGGTTCCAGTGGAACCACTTTTATCCTTAGAAAATCTTTGTCGACTCAAAGGCTCGTAGGGTATTGAATTTGAAACATTTAAACCATGTTAACATGTTCAGATAGCATCTGTAGATGTGCATGAAGGTTTTGGAATTTTGATTTGGGTCCAAGTGGTTCCAGTGAAAACACTTTTACCCTCAGAAAATCTTTGTCCGCTAAAAGGTTCGTAGGGTATTCAATTTGAAACATTTAAACCATGTTAACATGTTCAGATAGCATCTGTAGACGTGCATGAAGGTTTTTGGAATTTTGATTTGGGTCCAAGTGGTTCCAGTGGAACCACTTTTATCCTTAGAAAATCTTTGTCCGCTCAAAGGCTCTTAGGGTATTGAATTCGAAACATTTAAACCATGTTAACATGTTCAGATAGCATCTGTAGATGTGCATGAAGGTTTCGTAATTTTGATTTGGTTCCAGGTGGTTCCAGTGGAACCACTTTTATCCTTAGAAAATCTTTGTCCGCTCAAAGGTTCTTAGGGTATTGAATTCGAAATGTTTAAACCATGTTAACATGTTCAGATAGCATCTGTAGATGTGCATGAAGGTTTCGGAATTTTGATTTGGGTCCAAGTGGTTCCAGTGGAACCACTTTTATCCTTAGAAAATCTTTGTCCGCTCAAAGGCTCTTAGGGTATTGAATTTGAAACGTTTAAACCATGTTAACATGTTCATATAGCATCTGTAGATGTGCATGAAGGTTTTGGAATTTTCATTTGGGTCCAAGTGGTTCCAGTGGAACCACTTTTACCCTCAGAAAATCTTTGTCTGCTCAAAGGCTCTTAGGGTATTGAATTTGAAACGTTTAAACCATGTTAACATGTTCAGATAGCATCTGTAGATGTGCATGAAGGTTTTGGAATTTTGATTTGGGTCCAAGTGGTTTTTCAATCATGTGACAATGATGTGATCAGAACACTACCCTTTATACATCATGTTGGGTGAAGTATCTTGTTTGAAATATTGAAGTAGTTTCACATGTGAGTCTTCAGAAGGAAATTAAATACTGTTTTATCATTTTAAATCACACACATGCGTGAAGCCTTTTTATCCAAGTCTGTATCCTGCACTAACCAAAAAGGAAAGTGCAAATGCGGGGATATACTATAGTGTGCTTCGCACACAAATGGCACCATCTAGTTAAGCTTTTGATGGGTGTCGCTCTTTAACCATTCCAAAACGAGTTAACGTTTGGTTTATTGAATACACTTATATAAAAAAATACTCGGTGAATTCCACTTCCAATCAAGTAGGCTATATTTGTTGGGTGCTGCGGGTGCTAGAAGATAGGCCATTTTCTCAAAATTTCGATGTTTGAGAGCCTGTGGAGGGTTAAGAAACGCTTACTGGTATATTTTGTCCGTGGAGCTTGTAATGTCACACCAGGACCAGCAAATGGGGATTTTTTCGTGAAAACCTACAAGTTGTTTTTAGAGAAATCCACGAAAAACATGAAGTTTTAAGCTTTTGAGGGGTTTCGCTCTTTGACCATTCCAAAACAGGTTAAACCTTGCTTTTTTTAATCCCCTTATTGCTTACAAAAGTGATCCACGGTGAATGTCACTTCCAATAAAGGAAGTTATGTTTATTTCTCACGTACACATTGAATGTTTTGGGTGCTCGAAAACAGCCCATTTTATCAAATTTGTTATGTTTGAAAGCCTGTGGTGGGTTAACAAACGCTTAACTTTTTCTTGAAAATCTAGAAGATGTTTTTTGAGAAATCCACGGACAACATGAATTTTTAAGGACCAGCGAATGGGGAACTTTTCTTGAAAACCTACAAGATGTTTTTTGAGAAATACACGAAAAACATGAAGTTTTAAGCTATTGATGGGTATCGCTCTTTAACCATTCCAAAACGGGTTAACCCTTAGTTTTTGTTAATACCCTTATTACTTACAAAAGTGATCCACGGTGAATATCACTTCCAATAAAGGAAATTATGTTTATTAATCACGTACACGTTGGGTGCTCGAAAACAGCCCGTTTTATCAAAATTTTGATGTTTGAAAGCCTGTGGAGGGTTAACAAACGCTTACTTTTTTCTTGAATATCTAGATGTTTTTGGATAAATCCTCGGAAAACATGAATTTTAAGCTTTTGAGAGGTGTCGCTCTTTAACCAGCCAAAAACGGATTAAGCCTTGTTTTTGTATAACCTTATTACTTATAAAAATGATCCACCATGAATTCTGCGCGCGGTAAAAGAAGTTTAGTTTCTCTGTTACATACCCATTAGGTGCTGTTGGTGCCTGAACACAGCCCATTTCATCAAAATTTTGATGTTTAGCAGTCTGTGGAGGGTTAACAAACGCTTTCCGGAATATGTTGTCTAGGTAACATGTAATGTCAGACAAAGACCAGCTAATGCTATTTTTTTCTTGAAAATGTGCAAGACGCGTTTGGAGAAATCGACAGAAAAAGAGAATTTTAAGCTTTTGAGGGTATTTATTTATGCAACTGGTAATGTCACACCAAGAACTGTGAATGGTCATTTTTTCTTTAAAATCTACAAGAAGTTTTCAGAGAAATCCAGGGAGAACATGAATTTTAAGCTTTTGATGGGTATAATTGTTTATCCAGCCCAAAACGGGTTAAGTATTGTTTTTTGAATACTCTTATTACTTCCAAAAATAATTCTCAATGAATTCTACTTCCACTTATTTTGATCTCTCCTCTCAACTTCGGGTGCTGTGGGTACGCAAACACAGCCCATTTTATCAACATTTTGATGTTTGAGAACCTGCATAGGGTTAACAAATGCTTACAGGAATATTTTGTACATGCAACTTGTAATGTCACACTAAGATCTGAGCATGGCCATTTTTTCTTGAAAATCTACGGGATGTTTTTAGAGAAATCCTCGGATAATATGAATGTTTAACCTTTTGAGGGGTATGGATCTGTAACCAGCCCTAAACGGGTTAATGCTTGGTTTGATGAATACCTTCATTACTTACAAAAATGATCCTCAGGGAATTCTACTTCCAAAGAAGGAGGTTATATTTATCTCGCAGGTACACATTGCGTGCAATGGGTGCCCAAGAACAGCCCATTTTCTCAAAATTTCTATGCTTTGCAGTCTCTGGAGGGTTAACTAACGCTTACCGGAATATTTTGTCTATGCAACTTGTAATGTCACTCCAAGACCTGCGAATGGTCAATTTTTCTTGAATACTTACTAGATTTTTCGGAGAAATCCACAGAAAACTGGAATTTTAAGCTTTTAAGGGGTACATCTTAACCAGGCGAAAATGAGTTAAGACCTCAATTTTTTGAATACTCTTACTACTTACTAAATTTTTCCCTATCAGTTTTGCATCCGGTAAAAGAAGTTACGTTTCTCTGTGGCATTCCTATTTGTTGTTGGTGGTGTCCAAAACAGACTATTTTTTCAAAATGTTGACATTTAGCAGCCCATGGAAGGTTAACAAATGCTTACTGGAATATTTTATGCATGCAACCGGTAATGTGACTCCAAGACCTATCAATGGCCATTTTCTGTTGAAAACTTACAAGATGTTTGTAACGAAATCCACGGAAAACATGATTTTTTTAGCTTTTGATGGGTATCGCTATTAACCACCCCAAAAGGGGTTAACGCTTGGGTTTTTGAATACCCTTATTACTTACAAAAATGGTCCTCAGTGAATTTCATTTCCAACAAAGGAGATTATGTGTATCTCTTAGGCATACATTGCGTGCTGTGTGTGTCCGAAAACAGCCCATTTCAACAAATTTATGATGTTTGGCAGTCTGTAGAGGGTTAATAAAGGCTCACCGGAATATTTTGTCCATGCAACTTGTAATGTCACACAAAGACCTGCAAGTAGTCAATTTTTCTTGAAAACCTACGGAATGTATTTAGAGAAATCCACAGAAAATGGGAAGTTTTAGATTTTAAGGGGCCTCTCTCTTTAGCCTGACCAAAATGGGTTAAGTCTTCGTTTTTTGAATACCCTTAGTATTCAAAAAAATGTTTCCGTTTAGATTGTGCGCTCGATAAAAGAAAGCACTTTTCTTTGTGGCGTACCCGTTGGGTGCTGTTGGCGTCCAAAAACAGCCCATTTTATCACAATTTTGACTTTTAGCAGCCCGTGGAGGGTTAACAAATGCTCACCGCAGTATTTTGTCCATGCAGCTTCTATTGTCAGATCAAGGCTTGGGAGTGACAATTTTTTCTTGAAAATCTACAAGACTCGTTTAGAGAAATCCACGGAAAACATGAATTTTTGAGCTTTATGGGGGTATTACTGTTTAACCAGCCCAAAACGGGTTAACGTTTGTTTTTCTGAACACCCTTATTACTTACAAAAATGATCTCCGGTAAATTCCACTTTCAATAAAGGCAGTTATGTTTATCTCTCGTGTATCGTTTGGGTGCTCTGGGGGCCTGAAACCGGACCATTTCATCAAAATTTCGATGTTTGGCAACCTGTGGAGGGTTACCATATGCATCGCCTGATATGTCGTGTGTATCAAAGGTCGTGGCACAGACAGGCCTAGCAATGATGAAGGTTTAAAAAAAATCTACAAGACGTGTTTCGAGAAAGTGCCGATAAACCCCAATTTTGACGGTTTTTTGCCAATTCTGACGAAATAAGGGTTAAATTGAAAATTACGCTTCGATACATTTTTAGATTTTGTGCCCCTCTATGCGTGTGCAAAATTTTATGAAAATCGGTCTGAAAATGGCTTCGGAATCGTGCGGACAAAATGTGTGGAAAAAAAAAAAAAAAAAAAAAAACCTAAAAACTAGACTTTATGATTCTGGAGAATCATGGCGTTTTGCGATGAGATTCCATGATTTGCCATGACCCCACAATGTATGATGAATTGCTTTTGACTGTATCACTGAAGTTCTTTCATTGATGTCATGAAAAAGGTGAGTATAGAAGTCTCAAATGACTCAGTTTGATAAAAAAAAATGTTTAGGTAAAAACCATCATTAACGGTGGAGAGGGTTAATATCAATATCGTCGTCCAACAAGTTAATGACCGACAAAAGGAGTTATGTTTGTTTGACACATAACCACTGAGTGCTGTATCTATTTGAAAATGGTCCGTTTTATCTCAAATGTATCCAAAATATTGATGTCTGGCAGCTTGTTAAGTGTTAACAAGTGCTAACAGGAATATTTATTCATGCAACTTGTAATTTCACACCAAAAACTGTGAATGACCATTTTTACTTAAAAATCTACGAGATGTTTTCAGAGAAATCCAGGGAGAACATGAATTTTAAGCTGTTGATGGGTATAATTGTTTATCCAGCCCAAAACGGGTTAAGGGTTGTTTTTTAATACGCTTATTACTTATAAAAATAATTCTCACTGAATTCTACTTCCACTTATGTTGATTTCTCATCTTAACTTTGGGTGCTGCGGGTATGCAAACACAGCCCACTTTTTCAACATTTTGATGTTTGATAACCAGCATAGGGTTAACAAATGCTTACTGGAATATTTTGTACATGCAACTTGTAATTCACACTAAGATCTGAGAATGGCCAATTTTTCTTGAAAATCTACGTGATGTTTTTAGAGAAATCCTCGGATAACATGAATTTTTAACCTTTTGAGGGGTATCACCCTGTAACCAGCTCTAAACGAGTTAATGCTTGGTTTTATGAATACCTTCATTACTTACAAAAATGATCCTCAGGGAATTCCACTTCCAAAGAAGGAGGTTATGTTCATCTCGCAGGTACACATTGGGCGTAATTATTGGCAAAGTACAGCCCATTTTCTCAATATTTACTGCCTCTGGAGGGTTAACAAACGCTTATCGGAATCTTTTGTTCATGCAACTTGTAATGTCGCTCAAAGACCTGCAAATGGTCAATTTCTCTTGAATACTTACTAGATTCTTTGGAGAAATCCACAGAAAATGGGAATTTTAAGCTTTTAATGCGTACATCTCCTTAACCGGGCGAAAATGGGTTAAGACCTCAATTTTTGAATACCCTTACTACTTACTAAAAATTTCCCCTATCAGTTTTGCGTCCGGTAAAAGAAGTTATGTTTCTCTGCAGCATTCCCATTTGATGATGTTGGTGTCCAAAAACAGACTATTTTTTTCGAAATTTTGAAATTTAGCAGCCCATGGAGGGTTAACAAATGCTTATCTGAATCTTTTATCCATGCAACTGGTAATGTGACTCTAAGACCTATCAACGTCTATTTTCTCTTGAAACCCTACGAGACGTTTGTAAAGAAATTCAGGGAAAACATGATTTTTTAAGCTTTTGGTGGGTATTGCTATTAACCATCCCAAAAGGGGTTAATGCTTGGTTTTTTAATACCCTTATTACTAACAAATTTGGTCCTCGGTGTATTCCACTTCCAACAAAGTAGATTATGTTTATCTCTCTGGTATGCATTGGGTGCTGTGCGCGTCTGAAAACAGCCTATTTCAACAAAATTACGATGCTTAGCAGCATGTAGAGGGTTAATAAATCCTCACCGGAATATTTTGTCCATGCAACTTGTAATGTCACACAAAGACCTGCGAATAGTCAATTTTTCCTGAAAACCTACAAGTTGCTTTTAGAGAAATCCACAGAAAATGGGAATTTTAAGCTTTTAAGGGGTATCTCTCTTTAACCAGTCCAAAATGGGTTAAGACTTCGACTTTTGAATACCCTTACCACTATCAAAAATGTTTCCCCATCAATTTTGCGTCCGATAAAAGAAGGAACCTTTCTCGGTGGTACACCAATTGGGTGCTGTTGGCGTCCAAAAACAGATCATTTTATCACAATTTTGACTTTTAGCAGCCCGTAGAGGGTTAACAAATGCTCACCGCAGTATTTTGTCCATGCAACTTCTATTGTTACACCAAAGCCTGGGAGTGACAATTTTTTCTTGCAAATCTACAAGACTCGTTTAGAGAAATCCACGGAAAACATGAATTTTTGAGCTTTATGGGTGTATTGCTGTTTAACCCGCCCAAAATGGGTTAAAGCTTGTTTTTTTGAACACCCGTATTACTTACAAAAACTGATCTCCTGTGAATTCCACTTCCAATAAAGGAGGTTATGTTTATCTCTCGTGTATCGATTGGGTGCTGTGGGGGCCTGAAACCGGCCCATTTCATCAAAATTTCGATGTTTGACAGCCTGTGGAGGGTTACCATATGCATCGCCTGATATGTCGTGTGTATCAAAGGTCGTGTCAAAGACAGGTCAAGCAATGATGAATGTTTAAAAAAAATCTACAGGACGAGTTTCGAGAAAGTGCCGATAAACCCCAGTTTTGACAGTTTTTTGCCAATTCTGACGAAATAAGGGTTAACACGGAAATTCCGCTTCGGTACCTTTTTAGATTTTGTGCCTTCTATGCGTGTGCAAAATTTTGTGAAAATCGGTCCGAAACTGGCGTCTGAATCGTTTGGACAAAATGTGTGGAAAAAAAAAAAAAAAACCCAAAAAAGAATAATAATCCGTAGAAAAACAATAGTCTTTTCCAGAGGAAAAAGCCTAAAAAAAAAAAAAATAATCCGTAGAAAAACAATAGTCTTTTCCAGAGGAAAAAGCCTAAAAAAAAAAAAAAATAATCCGTAGAAAAACAATAGTCTTTTCCAGAGGGAAAAGCCTAAAAAAAAATAATAATAATCCGTAGAAAAACAATAGTCTTTTCCAGAGGGAAAAGCCTAAAAAAAAATAATAATCCGTAGAAAAACAAGATTCCTCTCCTGAGGGAAAAGTCTAAAAAAGGTTTAATTAAACGGTGCTATGGCGGTGCTATATGGTAAAAGTGATTAAATTAGTTCAGGTACCAATCTGAGTCAGCCGCTTCTTTGCTTCAAACTCGACCCTACTTTATGGAAGGAGTGGTTTAGATAGTTTCTATTCCCGCCTACCACGGGTTGTTCCGTCCCATTAATGGCTCGAAGAGACTCATGGCAGTGTCAAACATGATTTTTAGATGTGAAAAGAGAAAATGCTTCGAAGCTGTATTTTTTGTGATTGTGAAAGGGTCTGGGAATATCCTGATAAGTCGTAGGAACCAGAGTACCTCTTGCAGAACGACTTTTGAAAAAAATGTAAATTGAAAACGGGAGGCATATAAGCGCTTCACATACCTGTATCTCTCAGGTCCTTGTATCGTTAAATTATTTGGAACTTGTGTGGTATCGTCGTTACCCCTCCCCGACTCACAGAAAAAGCCGTCTTTGATACTGGACACATGGGCCCATCCTTTAACCCTTTACCCAGCGCAGCTGACATCAAAATTTATTGTTTTAGGCCTAAAAAAATAAAAAAAACTGTTTCTTAGGCCCTCCCGCATGGTCCTTTTGGCTGCCGCATGCTCTCTTTTTATAACCAATTTAAGCTTTAGCATTGCAAAGCCTTCTTGCACTCAAGGGATGAAATACACCACTCCCCCATGCTATTCTATAGATTACGAGGCCTAAAACTTGAACCTAGAACATGAACTTTTGGTGGCAAAGAAGTAATTACTAAAAGAAAAAATAAAATAAAAAAACGCTCGCCCGCATGTAATTTTACAAATAATGGCCTGAGAAACAGAAGGTCTACTTTGTGTGGCCTTAAATATCATTTTTTTAAAAATTTTTGACAAATTTCAACAAACCCATATCACGTGACCCCTCGTTGGAACGAGCTCGACGAGCTCGTTCCAAAGAGGGGTCATATAATATGATTTTGTTGAAATTTTTGAAAAATATTTTTTCCAGCTGCTGAATTTGCATATTACGCGGACGGATGTGACCGATTCGTTGGGTAATGGGATAACACTCTTGATCTCATATCGCTAAGAAATAATTCAAATGTTCTGGTCTTTGTTTCTCCTTTATCAATCTCTACGGAACCCATACCGACCCCCCCCCCCCCCCTCCCAAATCAGTATTTCTCTTGAATCGGTCAACGGACTTTGCTGCCTCTATGTTATGTTAAATTACAATCAAAAAGTAATTTGCGCACGCCAATCGGTTTATAGAATTCACTCGGAGTAAGCCTAATAACTTGCCGCCAGGTTTGTGTCTCATTGGAGTAGGGCCGGATTTAGGACTGGGCAAGCTGGACAGTTACCCATTGGCCTCCACAGCCAGGGGCCTCCACCTATTTCATAAAAAAATTGTAAGGAAAATGTAGAATGACCTGAACGACACACACGTATCAATGAAAACCATAGTGCGTGCGTTTTACGACGTAAAGCGCGCGCAATATAGTTTTTATTGATACGTGCGTATTGTAAGTATATGTACTGCACTATATTCTTGTTATGATTGATCATGATTGACCTACTTGCTTGCTGTACTCTCTCTATATATTTTTGTTATGATTGATCATGATTGACCTGCTTGCTTTCTGTACTCTGTATATCTATTTTTGTTATGATTGATCATGATTGACCTGCTTGCTTGCTATACTCTATATATATATTTTTGTTATGATTGACTATGATTAGCCTGCTTGCTTGCGGTACTATATATATATATATATATATTTGTTATGATTGATCATGATTAACCTGCTTGGTTGCTGTACTATATATATATATTTTTGTTATGATTGACCATGATTAACCTGCTTGCTTTCGGTACTCTATATATCTACTTCTGTTATGATTGATCATGATTGACCTGCTTGCTTGCTATACTCTATATATATATTTTTGTTATGATTGACTATGATTAGCCTGCTTGCTTGCGGTACTATATATATATATATTTGTTATGATTGATCATGATAAACCTGCTTGGTTGCTGTACTATATATATATATATATATATATATATATATATATATGTTATGATTGATCATGATTAACCTGCTTGCTTGCTATACTCTCTCTCTATATATATTTTTGTTATGATTGATCATGATTGACCTACTTGCTTGCTCATTCAGACACTTTCTACTTGAAAAAAACTTTATGGATGACTGTAACTATGTTTTGTCACCTTTTAGTTTTTAGTATTCTAAGGTAGGGTGAGACTCCACTACTGAAGGCTGCCCAGTGCCCAGGGGCCTCCACATGTCTAAATCCGGACCTTCATCGGGGAGAGGAAACAAGTAATTTCTGACAGCACCTCCAACGGAGGGGGAGGGGGTGGGGGGGTCTCTTAAATGGCGATTTCTGGTTCTTCTGGAGAGTTTTATGCCCATTATAGGTACAATCATTCGCAAAATCCGGTTTCTTGATATTTTTTACCAGCCGTAAATGGACTGTGAATACGGTGTGACTAAATGAGAAAAAAGTTACAGATGATCATACTTTAGTGTTTTCTTTTATTCTTCGCCTGGTCGAGCACCCCACCCCCAATTCAACCTGACAACCCTGATAGCGAGCACAGACGTGTCTCATGGACGTTGTGAGATTTTATAAGCGCACGCACCCCCCCCCCCCCCCCCCCAATCCATAGTAATTACACGTGACCTAATGTACGACGACATGATTGTGCATGCAGGACTCCAATAATAGAGTACGATACCATGGTATGCTATGTATTGTGTCCAAATACCCCGATAGCCTGATATACCAGGTATTTTCAGTGGCGGATTCAGGAGTCTGGAATTAAGAAGGCGCCATGTTGCGAAGGATCACACTACACGCATAGCCGCGCTTTGGAGATGAGAACGAAGGGGCATTCCACGCTCGTTGGCGGGGTCCGGTGAAAAAATTGAAAAATGTGAAAAGTTCCTGAGGGCCTCTGATGGCTTCTTATCACCCCATTTTCCAGTCAAAATACTGCAGCAACTCTGTATAGACTCGTTCAAAATTTAGAATGTCAATTTATAAAGGCTCACGGGGGGGGGGGGGGGGGGGTGGTTATTCATGTGTTATTGCCGACAGTACCGTGTCCCTGGTCTCGCTTTTGAGCCGAAATTGATTTACAAACAATAGAGGGGAGGGAGTGCCCTCCCTCTGTATCCAGTAGCGGACTGGCCGTAGGGTCCACCGGGAAATTTCCCGGTCGGCCACCCTATTGGGAGCTTCCCCAGGGCCTCCAAAAGTTACGCAACCCAACACCTGTTGGCGCATGAAATTTCTTCAAAATGCGAAATGGATGTGATTGCAAAGACTGTCGATTTATCGAAATGCCCTCTATGTGGACTGCCATTGGCAGTCCACATTGAGGGCATTTCGATATACTAACAGTCTAATCTGTTATTGATCGGTCAGATGCTAGAAAACAGCGTTTTTTCGATTCGAAAAATCAAAATTGTCTCAATTTTTGTGCACTACGGTCGTGTAACCATTTTTGTCAAATGAGTGACACAGAGGATACAAAAAATGCCGTAAAAACTGCTCTCTGTGTGGATTGTCATTGGTCCTGTAGATGGGGGGCGCGGTGCCTCGGTAGGTAGAGGTGCAGGCTGCAAGCCGAGAGGTCCTCTGTTCAAATCCCACCTGCGGCAACCGCGTTGTGTCATTGGGCAAGACACTTCACCCCCATTGCCCACGTGGGGCACGGTGACGTTGTGTACTAAGGCGTACTGCACGTCGATGGTGCACTGTCTTCAATCAATGCTAACCCTGCTTGTGTGGAGTTAGTATGTTGGGGAGCTGACAGTTGCTCGCCGTTGCTCGGTGGTTCTCTCCGGGTACTCCGGCTTCCTCCACCCGTGAAACTGTCGAGGTGAAGATTAGCCATTGGGGTACTCCGGCTTCCTCCACCCGTGAAACTGTCGAGGTCATGATTAGCCATTGTGCAGAAATATGTGACCTTAAACACCAGTAAATAAATAAATAAATGGTCCTGTAGATGCAAGGAAGTAGCGTTCTTTTGGTTAGAAAAATCAAAATTTTGTCCGGGTCCGCCCCCACCCTGGTACGTTTCCCGGCAAACTTTTTTTGGCCCAGTCCGCCCCTGTCTGCATCTGGCCATGATTTTGGTACAATGCCATTGTGCGCCAAGATAGAGAATTTTGCAATCCTGTGCACCTCCACGATTTGTGATGGACACTCACGTCTCCTTGATCACAATTCAATTCCTTTTGAATACGCCCCGATTACAAATTTCTACTCACCTGTAAGTACACGAAGGACTATTAAATCTGCAGAACTCTACATGTACATACCCCGTTACGTCCCAGCACACCTTCCAACACCAATATTAGATCCAATTCAATAACCGAACACTAAATTTGTGATATCGAGACAAGGTGACAATGTAATAAGTTAAACAAGCAACAACACCCGATAATTATTCCCAAAACAACCTTTTCGTGAACCATGGAGCACGTCCGCCTATAGAGTTGTGTTCGACGCTTGTAAATTTAATTGTCATAAAATGTTTATATCTACCAGGCCAGTAAGTACAACATAATCTATTGTATAAATTCTAAGATTTGTTAATTGGTACATTTTGAATTCAATACGACGTCTTTTGCGTTCTATTATTCAGATTTTATCATGTGGAGAAGCAGAGAGAAGATTTTATAGCTCTAATGACAGCATGCTGATCCATGTAGCGTGTTTGATCGATATCTGTTCGGCTGAAATGTGTAGGTCGTGTTTTGTTTGCCGATAACTGATAAAAAATCAGTGTGATTTATAGCCAGCTCCGTAATCCTATTTGATAAAATAGCGAGAAAGATTTTATTGACACTTGTGAGGCCAATCATAGTAAAACGTTTTGTCCTTCTATTAGGAAGACGACCTTCTTTCCCTAACCCATTTAAGACGAAACGAATCAACATTAACTGTAAAAAACACAAAAGAGCGGACAGCACAGTAAAATAACACGCCAGTCTGAAGGAGCTGTCATATCTCGGTCGTTTAACCTTTACCCAACGCAGAACATATAAAAATTTATGATTTTAATATTTGTTTTTTTTTTTAATTTTTCCAAAAATTTCAACGAAACAATATCATGTGACTCCTCATTGGAACGAGCTCGACGAGCTCGTTCCAATGAGGGTTCACATGATATGGTTTCGTTGAATTCTTTTGAAATATATATTTTTTAAAACTATTTAATTTGTAAATTATGCGGTCGGATTCTGCCAGTTCGTTAGGTAAAGGGTTAAGAAATAGCGTAGACCAGTCGTGACCGGGAAGGCAGACGTGTAGCCAGGAGTCGATAATAGGGGTGCCCTAGCTGGGTTTTTTTTTAGGGGGAGAGGGGCAAAGATTATATTTGAAAGGCCATTGTGTGGGGTTTCAATGACCTTCCCTAGTCCTAACCGAGACCCCCCGATCGTTGCCCCCTCCCCGCTCTGGAGGGAAGTGGAAGGAGGGGCTAGGTTTTTTATTGGGGGGGGGGCAAAGATGACATCATTTGAAAGGCCGTTGTGCGGGGTTTCGGGGGCCTCCTCTAGTCCTCCACTGGGACCCCCGGTCGTTGTCCCTTCTCCCAAGTGGTTTGAGGGGCAACGGCCGGAGGATCATAGTTGGGACTAGCTCCTCACACCGAGAAAAGTTTGCAAAATTTGGTGCTCTAAGAGCGAATCTGAGGCATTTATAGCGTGTGTAGCCCCATATGGAGACCATTTCGAGGCCCTACGTTGTGTGAAAGTGTGAAAGTGTTTTTATGGTGGGGAGCAGAAAAAATGTTAGGGGGTAAGCCCCCCCCCCCCCCGTAGCAACGCGACCGGTGGTGGTGGGGGTCTTGTAAGGCTCTGGAATTGATAGATATTCGGCATTTATAATCTGAATTAAATACATAACGTACTACGTACACAATGCAAAGAGAGTACATATTGTGCAGAGTACACAGGTAGATATTCAAGCAATAAAATAGTGAGTGTGCTGGATCAGTGGTTACAGCATTGGACTTCAAACCGAAAGGTCCCCGGTGCGATCCCATCCAGTGGTAACTGCGTTGTGTCCTTTGGCAAGTCACTTAATCCCGAATGCCCACGTGGAGGCATGGCGGCGCCTTGTACTAAGGCGTACTGCACGTCGATGTTGCACTTGTCCTCACCCAGTGCTAACCCTGCTCGCAGGGGCGTTATTACGTTGGGGAGTCTGACAGTTGCTCGCCGTTGCTCGGTGGTTCTTTCATGGTACTCCGGCTTTCTCCACTAGTAAAACTGTCCGACACGAGGTGACCCTGGCTGTCAAATGTGTCGCTAAACCCCAAATAAATAAATAAATTAATAAGTACGCAAGAAAAGAAGTCTCGAGCGTTGCAAAGGACAACACTGTGATTTCATAATTTTCTTGACTAAATCAGGATCGGGTTGCGATACTTTTTACACACACTGGGTCGAGATTTCATAAATAAAATATAGATATATTACAATTTGCTAAGGATCGCCCCAACTCATCGACATATTTGTATATAGCAGGTAAACAGACACTGAATCGGAGGATGTTTTTTTACATAACGAGTTGGAATTGCATAGTCATATTTCGCGAGAGCCGTAGGTTCGCGTTCTTTGTTTATTACACTGTAACGGCACGGGGTTAAGGTCACCCAATATCTCCCACGGGACTACTCAACCTCGGACCTCTATACCCATGACACAATTCCAGACACATATTAGCTTGAACTGTATTCTGTCAAAAGACTGCAAAAATTCACTAAATATTAAAGGCACTAAGTTTTATGTAAAGAAAATACAGAAAGCATATTTAGTTTTTAAGAAGGAGGGCATGTGACTGAGTCTACCAGGCATACCAATGTTTGTCTCAACTCACAAAACAACTTCCCATAAATATTATTCAACTCTTGTTTTGTACATGTATTATGGGAATGGAAGTACCACTCATACTACTTCATTATCACAGTAAACTGAGTTTGAGTATTTCTACGTTTTAGTAGTTTTAAAACAATCACTCTGTTATTTCCTGAAGCTATAGATTTCCAAGACCAGATGTACCAACATATACTACCTAGACAATGTGGTTCCTAGGAAACTACGTTAGGTAATTTCTGGAAGATTCAATTGAGGACGGCAGAACCATAACAGTTAAAATTTATTCACCCTAATGACAGCACGCCATCCACCCGAAATGGTTCGAACTTGGAAGTTCTCTTTTAGAGGACTGTGGAGCGAACCTGTATGTTCTTTGACCACAACCAGGGTAATTTAAACCGACCGTGCCACGGCTTATAATATAAACACCAACCCATAGAATAACTGAGTGAGATTATGAGATTTCACTGCCGAATACTTTCACAAACCAGGCTCCCATTGGTCATATCATTCAGAATAGGCCATTCAGATATCGTATTGTAGAAACTGTTTGGCTAAACTGCCAAAATGGTGGGCTACACAAAATTACCGAAATATAATGAATTTGACATTGAAGTACAAGATCTATCAAGTTGGAAACGATAAAGTATTTCCAAAATACCCACGCATTTAACGATCGCAAGAGGAAAAGGGACTTATACACTGTATTTATATGAAAGAAAGTAAAAGCGAACCTGAATCTTCGCAAGTTAAGACAAACATCGACATACCGAAATCCACCACGTCACACCTCATCCGCATACATTAAAACTCATTTAAATAAACAAATTTTAATATTCTGATGTTTAAACTCAAAGGTGAAGAGTCAGTTAGTTTTGTTTGAAGCAGTACCGATCAAATGGATCGATAAAAAAATCAAAACAACCTTTAGTGAACCAGTCTAAATTACATTCGTTATCTTTTCTAATGGTCGTGTTTGTTGAAGTTCGAACATGTATCGCTGTTTTTCTTCGGTTGGTGTCCATTCACGCTTAACCATTTGACGGCTATTTCTGAAATTAAAAATATAAGTACAAATTTGGGCGGATTTGCAAAACTGCTGGGGGCAGACGTGTACGCGACAGACGATCGATAATTCTATAACAAAATCTGGATTTTTTTCGAAACGTAACTAATGACTCGACAGGAAAGGAACTAGTCTAAACGGTGCGGGGAAAAAGGTCCGGCTTGTTCATTGTAACGTAATTATCTACATAAGACAATGCCGTACCTCGGCATTATGGGACTCCTTAAACAATGCGAGCGGTCAACTATAAAGGGTGGTGTCCTCTCTGATAACTTGCTGAGAATTGAATGACATATGATTACTAAAGAATTACATGCAGACTAAGAAAAAGAAATTATACAAAACCAATCAACTAGTAACACTGTTTTCAAGTGTATATTGCCGGGTCGCGACTACTACGGGTCATAACTATGCTTATTTCTACACTCGTCGTGACCAACTCCACCTGGTACCTGGGACCGAATCGCGGATACGCCGTAACTGTGACCGTTACTCAATGTAGTCGTGATTACAGCAACTCTGTGCTGGTACCCTGAAATCTCGTGGTCGCGACTATACCTTGGTCGCGACTAACCGAGCTATGCACACGTCATGACCACACCTGTGTATCTCTCGACAGAGACAATAACGCTGCCGTTTATTTGGTCGCGACTCCCTACTTCGATTAAGTCACAACTAACTGTGTCCTATTAATACTCAGCAGACTGTGAACACTTGTAACTTCTACAGTATTCCGAAAGAGTCTTAACCGTATTAGCTAGCACAATATATATACCACGAATCCAATGTGACTTCTCGATATGTTTACCTTACCGTACCAAAGCATTCAATAAAACAACAACCCCGTCAGACACAGAATTTCCGCTTATATACCAGTCGGAGATCGCGTGATTATGACGTTTACCTGATCTAGATTTCACTCCTAACCAATAGCGTCATTCCCATCACACCTCTCCATTTCTGATTGGATTATCAGCTCCCTCCGTTCTCAGCGTTCATGCGCTCCGGCAATACTCTTTACTATCGTAGTAATTGTAGTAATTTCTTCCTCCTGTGCGCTAATATAACGTACACCGTGGTTACATTATCACCATCTAAATACCGAAACATTTATGTCATAGCGGGGATTCCGCTAATACAAAGGTTTAAAGTTTAATGGGTGTGTAATAAATAGACGATATGGAATGAGTGTTTTTCTCATATAATGTTTATGAAACGAGTCTAAGAATTTTCCGTTTTGGCGAGCCTCTGGCGAGCCCAAACGGAAAATTCGGACGAGTTTCATAAATATTGTATGAGGAAAACACTCATTTCATATTCTGTTTATCATGTGACACACACACGCACAAATTAGCCACTTAGTATGACTTGTTAACCCATCATCTAACTTGAGTTGCAGACGGCACTTGGAAAAAACATCCTCGTATAACTAAATTTTTTCATTTTTTGCTTCCAAAACATAGGTTATGACCCCTCATTGGAACGAGCTCGTTGAGCTAGTTCCAATGAGGGGCCATAACCTATGTTTTGGAAGCAAAAAGTGAAAATATAAAAAAAATAAATGGCGTTTTTCTTGTAGGTAAAAGATTAATACAATATTACCCACCCTAAATAGGACAGATAACGTAAATTCTCCCCACTGAAATTATGCAAATGTGACCCAGTTGTATTTTGTTTAGCCAATCAAATTGTCCAGTTTTGAAATTGATCAATGAAAGCTCCCAACTCTAATTATGCAAATTATGAAAATCTGGCCCAGTTTTATTTTGTTCAGCCAATCAAATTGTCTAGTTTTGGAATTGACCAATGAAATTGACGGAAGGCTTTATTTATCACTGATTAATATGAAAACAAAATATCAAATGTTTTAAAGTGAACAAAACGGACGAGTCATATGATAAATGTATGATTCTAATCATTCATCGCAGTACATGTACACGCTTCAGGAATTCTTTATTTTGTTATTGCATGTGTGCAACCATCCATGGTAAGTTTGGTGCTCTGTAACTGAACCATCCTCTTTTCTGAGGTTGTAAAACCTCTTTAAGCTCATTTTTAGATTGCTGTTAAAAGCGTCTCACCTTATCGTTACTTTGAAAGTCTACGTGTAAGAATCAGTATCTCTTATAACTCCCGGACGCCAGTTGAGTCTCGAAAAACACCCAAGAGGTATAGGGATGCCTCAGGCGGTTATATCAAAGAGACGGACAGCTGCGGCACAACAGTTGAGCCAAAATGTGGCCCTAGAATAAGTGCAGTCCTCTTGGTGGAGTTGGGAGAAATATATATATATTTCGACAAGAATCCCAGAATCGATTCACCCAAAGATTCGCGCAACAAAACCAGCGAGAATCCATAAATATTCTCGCTGTACCTCTGCTAGAATTCGAGTGAAAAGAAATGAGTGAATTTAACCCTTTACCTAACACAGAGGCAGCAAATTAACAAAGACAAGGATAACACGGCCTGAAATGTCCAGCCACTTTGTTTATAACATTTTACTCTATGGCTGTCATTGGAACCGTCTCAATGAGCCGGTTTCAATGACACCCATATTTGAAAGCTTTTATTGGTAAATATTGTTTATTTTTTTTTTAAATGATTAAATCCATATCATTTTTCACTAGAGGTGAGACTGCCCCAGATGGCCTGTCCACACCCTCCGCCGCCCATCTTATTCTAAGATGAAAGGGGGCACAACTCTGGCCAAAAAATCCGTTCAAAACAATAATCGCAAATGCACAGGTCCCCCTGGCAGTGAACATCTATACCAAGTTTGAAAGGAATCGACCCAAAAGTATCTGAGAAAATCTAGGGTCAAAATTCAGGCTTTCAAAAATAAGAAGGGACTTAACTCTGGCAAAAAAGTCAGATCAAAACTATAATCGCAGGGGCACAGTTTCCCATGGTTGTGAACATCCATACCAAGTTTCAAAGAAATCGACCCATAAACATCTGAGAAAATCTCCGATCAAAATTCAGGCATTCTAAAACGAAAAGGGCCTTAACTCTGGAAAAAAGGCCCGATCAAAACTATAATCACAGGTATACAAATTCCCATGGTGGTGAATATCCATATGAAGTTTCAAAGGAATCAACCCATAAACATCTGAGAAAATCTCCGAACAAACTTCAAGGCAATTCTGGCACTCAACGACGAAAAGGGACATAACTCTGACAAAAGACGTCCGATCGAAACTATAATCGCAGGTGCACAGGACCCAACAGTCGTGAACATCCATGCCAAGTTTCAAAGGAATTGACCAATAAAACGTCTGAGAAAATATCCGGATAAAATTCAGACTTTCTAAGACAAAATGGGGCATAATTCTGGCAAAAAAGTCCAATCAAAACTATAATCGCAGGTGCACAGGTTCCCATGGTAGGCAACATCCATACCAAGTTTCAAAGGAATCGACCAATAAACATCTGAGAAAATTCTTGGCCTGCTTTTTCAAGTCAAAAAGGGGCATAATTCTTGCAAAAATAATCTGACCGGAATTATAATCGCAGGTACACAGGTTCCCATGGTGGTGAACATTCATACTAAGTTTCGAACAGATTGGCCGTAAACATGAAAAATTTATCATTTTAGTTCGTTCGGACAACGGTTAAAACCTCGTTTTTTTAAAAATTGCGGGGGGCATAGAAACGGTTACATCCTCCAACCCTAATGCTGAAGAGAAACTAACCCTAACCCCAACCCTGAACTGACCCTAACCCTTAATTTAAACCCCGACAATTCGCAATTTGCCTCATAAGTCTCATACCTTAGTAATTAAGCTCATAATATATGAAATAAGCTCATAATATTTCGGTAAGCTCATAATGCATCTCCGGACACAAAAAACCTCGCAACTTCCGTATTATAGCGCGGACGGACGATCGGACGGACGGACGGACGGACGGACGGACGGACGGACGGACGGGACAAGGTGATTCCATTATACAACTGGTTGTGGGGGGGGGGGGGTATAAAAGTTTGTTATGTTGGGTAAACAGGGACGCCGGAGCGAATTCGGATTGGGGGGGGGGGGGGTATGGGCATGACGGGCCGACCCTAGTTTATTAACACCCAGTATACAAACCACGAATACTATTCACGATTGAGTCTCAATCGAGAATAGTATTCGTGGTTTGTATACTGAGTGTTAATAAACTCAATTTTTGACATGATGTGAAAAATATACGCAGTTCGCGTTTGATAAGATTATGCCCCCCCCCCCCCACACACACCACACACCACACACACACACACACACACACACACACACACACACACACACACACACACACACACACACACACAGGCGGCCCGTGTGAGGGGCATAATCTTATCAAACGCGACTGGCGACTTTTACTTGATAACCCTCACATTCATTCAAGGAACGAAATTGAAAATATCGAAAAATGCAATTCTGGCTACTTTGGATATCGACAGTATGTATACGAACATTGATATTGATAAAGGTGTTAAATCAGTTAAAAATGCATTTGAAAAATATCCGGATGCGAAACGCCCGGATGAACAAATTTTGGATCTTTTAGAGCTGAGCTTAAAAGGTAATGACTTTCAATTCAATGGAGAATATTTTCTACAAATAATGGGTTGTCCTATGGGTAAAAGATTCAGTCCTAATTTTACAAGCATTTATGTAGCGGAATGGGAGGAAAATGCCTTAAGCAAATGTGCAAAGCATCCTCTCGTATATCTCAGATATTTAGATGACATTTTTATTATTTGGGAACATTCAAAAGAAGATTTTGATGATTTTTTAGAAATTTTGAACAATCACGATCCAAATATTAAATTGAAAGCTACTATCAGTGAAAATTCTGTTGATTTTCTCGATGTGACCGTGTATAAAGGCAAGCAATTTCAGGCGTCCGGTCATTTAGATTATAAAGTATATTTTAAACCAACTGATTCACATCAATTGTTGCACACAAAATCATTTCATCCTCAACATACATTTAAAGGTATCATCAAATCACAGCTCATTCGTTTCCACCGCAATTCAAGTGATAAGGTAAATTTCAATGAGGCTTGTTCTACTCTATTTGGCGCCCTCAGATCGAGAGGGTACTCGCTGCGCCTTTTGCGTAGCCTGAAATCCCAAACCCTGAAAAAGCTCGAAAGTCTAGCTGAAACTACCGATTTCGAACCACTGAAGATTGAACACAACAGACCGTTGCAAAATGGTAGTGGCGCGGTATTTAATTGCAAAAAGCCTCGTTGTAGACTGCATACTTTTATGCCTGATCAGAAAGAGGAATTTTCCTCCGAACAAACGAAAAATCATTATCAGATCCGTAACCCCCTCCATTGTGATTCACCAAACATTATTTACCTTATCACTTGTAAGCGATGTCGGAAACAGTATGTTGGTCAAAGTCAAAATCCTTTCCGAGAACGTGCTACTAGACACAAACAGGATATAAAACATAATGCTGATGCCCCAGTAGCACAACATTTTAACCTTCCTGGCCATTCTTTGGACGATTTCGAAATCCATCCTATTGAACAACCACCAATTAAAGACACATTAGAAGAAACGGATGAATTTAGAAAAAAACGTCAAGCTTTTTGGATCAATACGCTTCAAACCCTCTGGCCATTTGGTATGAACATATCAGAGGGCGAATGCGAAAGGAGGTCCATCATTCCTTTCACTTTAACGTACAACAGAATGAATATCGAAATAGCAAAAATGTTAAAAGATGAATTCAATTTTACCAATGCTAAATTAAATGAACCTTTGAATCTTCGACCTGTCATCGCCTATAAGAAAAACAAAAGCTTGCGTAACATCCTTGTAAGGACTAAATTAGAGCCCATCAATGAATAACATCAATTTTTGCCAGTCAGTTTAACCAGTTCCTAAGCTCATAACTTAGTTTAAACCAATTTTATGTACTTTTTGTCATGTTTGAAACCAATCAGGGTTCAGTAAATGAAAACAATTTTTCAGCGGCATATTAAAAGAAAAAAACGTTTCAGTATGAAATGTCTGTGCCAGTGCGATTTTTTAACCTCAACACACACACACACACACACACACACACACACACACACACACACACACACACACAGGCGGCCCGTGTGAGGGGCATAATCTTATCAAACGCGACTGGCGACTTTTACTTGATAACCCTCACATTCATTCAAGGAACGAAATTGAAAATATCGAAAAATGCAATTCTGGCTACTTTGGATATCGACAGTATGTATACGAACATTGATATTGATAAAGGTGTTAAA
Source organism: Pictodentalium vernedei (assembly GCA_031216915.1). Lineage (NCBI taxonomy): Eukaryota > Metazoa > Mollusca > Scaphopoda > Dentaliida > Dentaliidae > Pictodentalium > Pictodentalium vernedei. The sequence continues at coordinate 79,980,578 of CM062295.1, forward strand.
TCAGTTAAAAATGCATTTGAAAAATATCCGGATGCGAAACGCCCGGATGAACAAATTTTGGATCTTTTAGAGCTGAGCTTAAAAGGTAATGACTTTCAATTCAATGGAGAATATTTTCTACAAATAATGGGTTGTCCTATGGGTAAAAGATTCAGTCCTAATTTTGCAAGCATTTATGTAGCGGAATGGGAGGAAAATGCCTTAAGCAAATGTGCAAAGCATCCTCTCGTATATCTCAGATATTTAGATGACATTTTTATTATTTGGGAACATTCAAAAGAAGATTTTGATGATTTTTTAGAAATTTTGAACAATCACGATCCAAATATTAAATTGAAAGCTACTATCAGTGAAAATTCTGTTGATTTTCTCGATGTGACCGTGTATAAAGGCAAGCAATTTCAGGCGTCCGGTCATTTAGATTATAAAGTATATTTTAAACCAACTGATTCACATCAATTGTTGCACACAAAATCATTTCATCCTCAACATACATTTAAAGGTATCATCAAATCACAGCTCATTCGTTTCCACCGCAATTCAAGTGATAAGGTAAATTTCAATGAGGCTTGTTCTACTCTATTTGGCGCCCTCAGATCGAGAGGGTACTCGCTGCGCGTTTTGCGTAGCCTGAAATCCCAAACCCTGAAAAAGCTCGAAAGTCCAGCTGAAACTACCGATTTCGAACCACTGAAGATTGAACACAACAGACCGTTGCAAAATAGTAGTGGCGCGGTATTTAATTGCAAAAAGCCTCGTTGTAGACTGCATACATTTATGCCTGATCAGAAAGAGGAATTTTCCTCCGAACAAACGAAAAATCATTATCAGATCCGTAACCCCCTCCATTGTGATTCACCAAACATTATTTACCTTATCACTTGTAAGCGATGTCGGAAACAGTATGTTGGTCAAAGTCAAAATCCTTTCCGAGAACGTGCTACTAGACACAAACAGGATATAAAACATAATGCTGATGCCCCAGTAGCACAACATTTTAACCTTCCTGGCCATTCTTTGGACGATTTCGAAATCCACCCAATTGAACAACCACCAATTAAAGACACATTAGAAGAAACGGATGAATTTAGAAAAAAACGTGAAGCTTTTTGGATCAATACGCTTCAAACCCTCTGGCCATTTGGTATGAACATATCAGAGGGCGAATGCGAAAGGAGGTCCATCATTCCTTTCACTTTAACGTACAACAGAATGAATATCGAAATAGCAAAAATATTAAAAGATGAATTCAATTTTACCAATGCTAAATTAAATGAACCTTTGAATCTTCGACCTGTCATCGCCTATAAGAAAAACAAAAGCTTGCGTAACATCCTTGTAAGGACTAAATTAGAGCCCATCAGTGAATAACATCAATTTTTGCCAGTCAGTTTAACCAGTTCCTAAGCTCATCACTTAGTTTAAATCAATTTTATGTACTTTTTTGTCATGTTTGAAACCCATCAGGGTTCAGTAAATGAAAACAATTTTTCGGCGGCATATTAAAAGAAAAAAACGTTTCAGTATGAAATGTCTGTGCCAGTGCGATTTTTTAACCTCAAACACAAACACACACACGCACGCACGCACGCACGCACGCACGCACGCACGCACGCACGCACGCACACCCCATTGTTTGTCTTTTGTGTGGACTAACGGTTTCAACCTCGTTTTGCCGGTACAGTTCTGGGAAAACAACCGAGGTAAAGGGTTTCTTTTGTCTTTTGTACCTCGGTAAGGCGAAACACGCAAACTCTTTTGTCTAGTTACCTCGTCAAGTTGGTAAGACAACCCCCCCCCCCCCCCCCCCCACACACACACACACACACACAGAGAGGCGGCCCGTGTGAGGGGCATAATCTTATCAAACGCGACTGGCGACTTTTACTTGATAACCCTCACATTCATTCAAGGGACGAACAAAGAATGACTAATGATCATGTCCTTTTGGGTTATCCCCCCCCCCCCCCTTCCCCTTAACCGTTACACAAGACAGTGACTGGCATTTCTCGCGGAAACTGGATACAAGAATGTCGCTGAAACATTTCTAAGCTTGATCGTTTATCAGACAGGACAGAGCAGCCCCATCTAATGAAAAAGATATGGTGGGGGGCGGGGGGGGGGGGGGGGCTATGTTAACACAGCATGCATGCATGTACTGTACGATCAATGCTACAGCTCTGCAAAGCAACCCTAAAATGAGACCTGAGCAATTGTGTCCACATAAACAATCAGGAACCAACTTCACAATGCTGAACTACGTGCAAAACCCCCACAGTTCATGTTCTTCTGTGAGGAGGACACATTCAATACAGGGTTCAAAGGTGCAGAGATCTCTAAACTAGACAGAGATTTAATTGAGCAATGTTGATTCACATATTAGACCAGATTCATCTTTGTGGACAGATGCACCAGAATATGGAGAAGAGCCAAGAAGAGACTGGCTGATGTCAATGTTCGGAATTGCTTTGTTATCGTTAAAGTTGCCTTGTTCATTTATGTTGCCTTGTTCATTTCACCATGCGGGTTTTGGCTTATGGGTAAGGTTGGGACATCATAATATACGATCATGTTATCGTCAATTCATCACATTAACGTATATATTCCAATAAGACCCTACCCATAGCCCAAAATCCACATCGTGAAATGAACAAGGCAACTTGAATGAACAAGGCAACTTGAACGGTAACAAATCTAGTAAATAAACCTATCGGTTACCCACGACATCCCTCAGTCTAGACAACACAAACTCAATAACTTAGATAAAGGTCATACATGTGACCTTCAGAAGCTTCAGACAACCGGTGAGCCCCTCCCATCCATCTCAATCCCCCCACCCCAGAACACGGCCAAACCCTTGTTGTCGAATAGCACTATCTATCACAACAGACATTCCGACATTTGTCAAAGAATGAGGAAACGCTGTCAGAAAAAAACTGCTTAATGGCTGGAGTGGGAATACGGTACACTAAAACCGATTTTCTTACGTGAAAAAGTCGTTTTTGATCAATCTGTGTTGTTCTGTGGGTGGTTTAAAATCCTCAGAAAAACGGGTGACCCACTTTCACATTCCTTGACTTCTCTGGGTATGATTGCATACAGGTAATAACAAATAAACGGGATAGGGGAACGTTTTTTTATGAACTTTGGAGAGTGATAAGAAGCCGAAAGATAATTTCGACCGAATCGCGACCCAGTCGCGATTCAGTCGAAATTATCTATCCATTTGTGTTCACCGTACTGTATATTGAATATGACAAGCAATGGGGCCCAGGGCCGTCATGCAAGGGAAAAATCTGTGAGGGCCGGATCGGTAACACGATCTAAGCGGAGCGCCACCATCGGTTGGCGCGTAGCGTGCCCAAACATTTTGGCAAAAAATGCCTCCCAGATTGCCGGAAATGCCACTTCTCAGGCCTTCACCGAAAATATTTGCCTCCCCCCCCCCCCCGTGCACCGTTGGCATGACGCCATTGATGGGGTCCACGGCTATTGACATGTGTACAACAGGGCGAAGTAACTATCAGATATATTCTCTGTGGTATCAGTGGACACGTACATTTACATGTAATTACAAGGATTTAGAGAAAGGGTAATTAATTGCACTCATCGGGGAGCGCGGTGGCTCAGTGGTAGACTGTTGGACTTCTATGCTGGAGGTCCCGAGTTCGATCCCCGGCCGGGATGACCCGCGTTGTGTCCTTGGGCAACGCACTTTATCCAGGTTGCCTACATGGGGGCAGGATAACGCTGTGTACTAAGGCGTACTGCACGTCAATGGTGCACATGTCTTCAACCGCTGTAACCCTGCTTGAGCGGAGCTTGAAAAGAGTTAGAATGTTGAGGATCTGACAGTTGCTCGTCGATGCTCGGTGGTTCTCTCCGGGTACTACGGCTTACTCCACCTGTAAAACTGCCACGGTCACGATTAGCCATTGTGCATAAGTAATTGACCTTAAACGCCAATAAATAAAAATAAAATAAATAGCAATTGCTCTCATCGACGAAAAGGGTGTTTTTGCCTTCAAGTTTTGGTGAAAATAAAGTGAGGGAAGGATTATTTCATTGACTATCTTCCAACACAAATTCAGAGGAAGAACTGTCCCCACCATTTTTCTATCGTCTACATTAAAGCCTTTTTGTCCACTGGGCTGTTTGATTTCATTGCAACTGTAGGCTAAAAATCCTTCAGGGCAGGAGCCCAGAAAGACAAACCCCTAAAACACACGACACAACACCCAAAGACCCATACTACTAAAAGCTCCATTAGAAAAAAATACCCAGTAGGACGAAAGCCCCCGAAACTATTAAAATCATATAAAAGTTAACAATACGCCTCGTAGTAATTCTTACATTCGATAATTACATGAACAAAATACCAACAAAAATGGAGAAATAATAACAAATATAAAACTAATTTATTAATTTATTGTACGAAAGTGAATGGAAGTTTCATTGGAGTATTGTTTTTTCCACGTTATTATTAATTTTTCCATTTTTACCATTTGGCTGTCCATCACCTTTTCATTCAAATCCTGGTGATTTTGTTCACCCAATTATCATTTGTACTATGCCGCTTTCGTCCGCCATATTTGAGTTTTGCTATGTGTATTTTAACCACACGCAGAAAACAAAATAGGGCGACGAAGCCTGACAGCTCATGAGGTTTGTACGGGAGGTGTGGCACGTTCGACAGCAGATATTTCGTCGCCTGAGTGCTAGAATGTTCTATGTCCCATAGGGGACATAGAACATTCTAGCACTCAGGCGACGATTTATCTAGAGATGGGAAAAACAACGTCATAACTGCCGTGGTGTATGTTTGTGTGGCGGGGATCCACAAGCAGATATTTATAAAATTCTAAGACGGAACTAGAGAAAACCGCAACCTTCCAGGACCTGCTGGCCAATGTACTGGAAGGTTGTTTACGCTTCTAATGCTATTTCAGAAAAACAAGTTCAGTTGCGAATGCACGTGAAGGGTTGATCGCAGTGTTTGTCTGATCATGATAGACGTTTGAACTCTGGATGGTGGTGCTGACCCACATTTTGGAACACGTGCAAGAGACAAAATGGGGCGCTGAAGACTAACAGCCCATCAGGTGTGGTATATTCGACAGCAGAGGTTTAACTAAAGGTGGGAAAAACAATGTCATAACTGCTGCCAAGGAAGGGTGGTGGTGGTGGGGGGAGGGGGGGGGGGGTCCACCAGAAGATATTTATGAAATTCTAAGACGGCACTAGAGAAAACCACAACCTCCCAGGTCCTGGTGGTCAATGTACGGGACGTTTAAAAAACAATTTCAATTGCAAATACACGTGAATGTGATCACGTCCGATCATGATGGACGGTTGAACCCTTGATGATGGTGCTGACCCACATTTTGAACCTCTGTATTTTTACTTACAGTACGTGGAGAGTGTATTGTCACTGAATCACCCGCAGAGTGGAGATCCCACCCAAGCAATAATTGCAAATTTGTTTCAAAGCATAACAAGCACGGGCAAAGTTTCAGCCAATGGACCTCCGGGTTATACCCGGAGGTCCATTGGCTGAAACATTGCTTATGTTTTTTATCCACATGTACAGAATTTGAAAGTGACACTTTGAGTGATAACTCCACTCCCCGGGTGATTTGGTTACAGTCCACTCCCCACGTACTGTAGTTGGAGCAAGGGCGAAATGTCATACCATGTCTGATATATCAGCACACGTCGTCTACGAAATTATTTGCTCCGCTCACTTTCTTGAGAACTAAAAGGTTTAGGTTTAAAAGAACCCAATGAACGGAGAGTGACCCCGGTGACCTTCACAGACATTTTGTTGTTTATTTCAATTCGATAGATTCCATAACACCTGCGATTCAAGCGTGACCCATCCAGGGGCGTCGCGAAGATGACCAATTGGTTGTGGTGGTGGTGTTGGGGTGGGAGCAGCTTGTCCTGACTGTCATGACTCTGGTCCTGACTGAAGAAAGTTTTCAACAACATCATAAAGGGATTCACGGCATGGCCTCTTTCAAGGCATATCTTGATGTGTAGTTTATACACAGAACGACACACGAGTGCCAGCGGGGAAGGAAAAGACGAGAGGCCGCAGGCCACTGGCACAGAGAACACACTGGAACACAGGGACGATTTTCAGCTATCGATAGAGATTCAAACTGTAATTGCATTGCACGATTTAAGAAAATCCACTGAAATTTCGCTTCTATTATTAAATAGTCCGTCAACGATTACCGTTCCGCACATATGTAATAATAACTCTTTGGCCAGCCGCTGATTTGTCGCGGTCCTCATAAGAGAAGGCCATCATTCCCCCTGCACCCCACCCCCTCTTCCCCTCCTCTCCTCCCAGCATTCAGATATAAACTGCTTAATAGTGTCCCTCACTTCCTCTTTTTCAATTTCTTCAATAAGCATTCCTACCCTCTCCCTCGTGTCCCCCTTCAGCCATCTATCCTTTGTTTCTTCACCCCACTTCTGCATTATTCTTCCAGTAAATTTTATTCTATGAGGTATATACTGTGGGCATTCCAAGAGAAAATGTTCCAGGGTCTCCACTACTTCAGAGTGGCACATTTGGCATCCCTTTTCCCCATCTCTCCCAATTTTTCCCCGAAGCTCCAATGATCTTGATCTCAGTTTGAACAGCAGTGACCCTCCAAAGGTGCCATCTAGGTACTTCTCAAAAGCTGGCTTTTCTTTATATTGTAACCCCTGCAGTGATCTTTTCACGCTAACCCCTGCTCGCCAGTTTCGATTGCAATCTTCCATGACTCTCTCTTTGACAAACCTTTTGCCTTCTTTCATTCCTACTTCTATGTTTGTGACCTCTATAGAGTAATTGTCCATTAGTTCCCTCACATGTTTTGACCACCCCGTTTCTATATTAGAATTCCAAATGGTATCGAGCATCAATTTGCACCACCGGTTGTCAGGCAGGTTTCTCAAGTAGTTAAAGTAACACAGTTTTCCCAAATCTACCCTGTCCTTGATTTTCATCCACCCAAGCTCCCCCCTTACTGCTTCCAAAGCTGCAGCATTACTCGACCCTGTTATCCATCTGCCGGCATCATTTTGAGTATTTTCCAACTTCTTAATAACGGTTTGGTTTAATGGAATCACGTCCGTGCCATACGTTATACTTGGTAAACCCACCCTCTCCCACAGTGTTTTCCCCACAAAGACCTTGTTGAAACTATTTTTCCCTAAAAGTTTTAGTTGGTTCAGAATTCTTTTCCCCTTCAGAATCAGTTTGGCTAAGTAATTTCTGTACACCCCTCTTCCCGTTATATTTATGCTTACCCCTAGATACTCATACTCTCCCGTTTCTCCTACAGTGATTTGTTTGCTTTCCCCTTCGGGGATTGAGAACTCCCCCACTCTCCATCTCTTCGTCATATCTACCTTGCGTCCAACGGGTATTACCTTGCTTTTATTTTCATTTAGTTCGAGCCGCCAAGTGTTCCCATATCTACCAACAATTTCCAGCAGTTTCTCTAGCCCCTGTTCAGTTCTAGACATTAACACCATGTCGTCCGCAAAGAATAAGCCTGGTATCTTTATGTCTCCAACATTTACCCCCTCCGCACTCTGAATTAGTTCGTCCCCTAAATCTTTAACATACAATGCAAACAAAATCGGTGAAAAGATACACCCCTGCTTGAGGCCTATATCCATAGGGACTCGTTTTGTAGTGATACTCCCTAGACTGAGTTGGCTTTGCACATCTGTATACAGTGCTTTCATGATTCCCACAAAGTCACCCCCCAGTCCGATGCCCTCGAGCTTTCGCCACATACCTTCCCTCCACACTCGGTCGTACGCTTTTTTCACATCTAGAAATGCCAGAAACATCTTCTTCTTTTCAGCCTTTGTTGATTCTATCAGTTGGGTGAGTGTAAATAGGTGATCAGTGACTCTTCGTCCTTTCCTGAAACCATTTTGAATTTCTCCTAAAAAACCTTTCTCTTCAATAACTTCCTCTAGTCTACCGTATATGACCTTACAGAATACTTTTCCGATGTTACTACTAACTGATATCCCCCTATAGTTATCTAGAACTTCCTTATCCCCCTTTTTGTGTATGAACGACACCTTACTTTCCCTCCACTCTCTGGGGACCTCTTGCTTTCGCAGAGCCAGGTTGAAAAGGTTTGTCAGGACTTCAATAAGTGCCTCCCCTCCATTTTTGAGGAATTCGTTCGGAATTTCATCAGTCCCTCCCGCTTTACCATTTTTTAATTTCGAGACCACGTTCCGCACTTCTTCTGCCGTTATTTCGCTACATACACGATTGGATAGGTTCTCCTCCACCAGTGTATTTCTTTTTGGTGGGGACCCACTGCCCCATCGCCTATCGTTTATCTTTTCCCAGTGCTTGACTAACTCTGAAGCGATACGGCCTTTATCTTCTGTACTTTCCCCATCCACTTTGATACTCTGCACACTACTTTTCCCCCGTTTATTTACCCAGTTCCAAAATACGTTTGAGCTCGAACCCCCCGTTTTCTTTATTGTTCTGGCAAGACTGCAATTGCGCTCCTTCCTATTATTATTCTTTATCTCATTCACCTTTTTCCGTGCCAGTTCATATTCTCCTTTCATTAGTCTCGTGTCATTGTTATCCACCCCTTTAAGCTTCCTACTTCTTCTGTAAGCAGCGCATTTTACCTTCCTTTCTTTTATAGCCTTTTTCAGTCCCTCGTTAACCCTGTATCCAAGCTCTCTCGTTGGGACCCTCACCCTTCCTATACACTCCTTCCCTGCCTCTGTTAGGCTATGTACTATGCCATCTGAAATACTCTGGACATTTGCATCCCTAGGTATACATTCAAGATTTGGTTTTAGTTTTTCCCGAAACTGCTTCCAGTCGGCTCCTTGTTTTAGTCCCCAAACTTCCTTGAAGGTATTTCTGTCTCTATTCGTCTTTTTGCCCATAATCTTAACTGTTATCAGGTTGTGATCACTACCCAAGTCATTTTTTCCCTCGTCATCTATTTCTACATCTATAACCTCCCTCCATACGCTAATGTCAGTGAGTATATAATCAATTATTGTTTTCTTATCGTTCCTCTCCCAGGTCCATTTACCCTTACATTTCGCATCCCTGTTCAGGATCTTTAAACCAAGCTCTTTTGATAGGTCCAACATCTTCCTCCCATTCGTGTTAATTTTCCTGTCACCTCCCTGTATGCCCTCCTCCTTATCCCCGATGTGCCTATTGAAGTCCCCCATCAGGACAATACTGAACCCTCTGCTCCCAAGCTCTGTGATATTCGATCTAAGAGTTGTATATATTGAATCATTCCACTCGGGCTTACTTCCCTCCACTGCTAAGTATACAACACCAACGGCAACACTCCTGCTTCCTAACTTGATTTTTGCCCAGACTATTTCGTTGGATACTGGAATCTGAGTCCTTGCTTCTGTGAGATCTGTAATCAATGAGGGCTGTAATTCCTCTTTAGCGTAGATGCCAACACCCCCACCCCGTTTCTGACCCTCAGTTCGCCCAGCTCCTATCCACACGCAACCCTTCATCTGATCAACCCGCTCATCCCGTCGTATCCACGTCTCACTTAGACCCATTATATCGAAGTCTCCTTCGTCCATCATTGTTGATATTTCGCTTACTTTCTTGTGCAGACCCTGGATGTTGCAGTACCCAAACTTAATGAATCTTTGTTTTTTTTGTCATCACTGGCACATTATTATAACCCTGGTATGTCCCTGTATTGTGCATGTTTGTTGTTCTTCCTATGTTCCCAGCATTTGTGCCACTCTGGGTTACCGGCTGTGGTCCCCTACCCCCCTTTTCTCCAAAAAAGGCCCAGCCACCTGTAAGATTTTTTGGCCCAACAGGTCTGTACCCATCCTACTTAAATGCAATCCGTCTCGCCCATACAACTCTCCTTGTCCCCAGAATGAATCCCAGTGGTCAATGAAATGTACTCCCAAGTCTTTGCAGTGCTCTTCCAGCTCCTCGTTTAGTGCCATAATCCGCGAGTTCCTCTCATTCCCACCACCCATAACGGGGAGCACCCCTGAAACGATGATCCGAGCATTCCTGCTAAGTAGCTTACTAATTAGGTCCTTGTATGTGTCCACCAAACGAACTGATTTCCTCTCCCGGATGTTATTGGACCCCACATGTAATACCACTACCGGATCAGGCCCCGACCCAGCTACAATACCGTCCACTCTATCACTCAGGTCCTCCACTTTAGCCCCCGGAAAGCACAGAACTGTTCTATTTTTACTGTCCGGGCCACAGACAACCTTGTCGATCCCCCGAACTATGCTACTTCCCGCAACCACCAACTTACTTTTGGACTTCGCCCTATTTATCTCCTCTAGTCTCCTATTGTTTACAGCGTCCTCTTCCTCTCCAACAGCCCCACTCGGAATCAATATCGGTATCGGTATCTTTGACCTAGGATTACTCCTATCCTTGTCCCTCCGTCTCTTTCCAGGCCCTGAGCTACCTGGACTACTCCCCTGGTCTTCCCCCGGATCCCTCCTCCTTTTTCCTGGCCTAGACCCCAAGCTACTATCTGTTGCAACTACCTCCATCTCCTCCTCTGTCTCTTCCGACTCGAGCACATCAAATCTGTTTCTGGTGCTGCACTCCCCACTGCCTTTGGGCTTTACACCCCTATCTACCTGCTTCTCTGGCACCCCTTTCCTACCACTTTTGGTAGTCCACGCCAAACGCTTTACAGCATTGCTCCGGCCTGGGCCCCCCTCATCTGTCCTACGTACTTTTCTAGCAGCCCCCACCTCATCACCTACCTCATTCACATCAAAGGTTCTACCCCCATGTTTCCTCTTGGAACCACCGACAACCTTCCATCCTTCTCGGAAAGCCACTTTCACTGGCGTAACTCCAGACAGCCCCGCCCTACCAAGTTTTCCCTTCAGCTCAGCAATCACCCCCTCAAACTTAACAATTGTCTCAAGTAGGCGGAGGATTTCCTGACAGTTTGCACATACCTCTCCATATCCCATCGAGCGACAGTCCCCATACATCATAGAACACTGTTTACAAACTTCAAGCCCAATATCGCCATCGGTGGCCCCACCAACCCGGCTCTGACCGACACCCCCAGTGACCTCTGTCTGCACACCAATACTTACTCCGTTGGCACCGTTGACCTGGACCGCGATATTACACGTATTACACGTATTTACCTCCATACTTACCTCCGTCTGAACAGACTTGCTCCCCATCATCAAGACAAAATTACGCGATCGGACAGGGAAAATTGTAAACACGCGACAAAAGGCAACACGACGAACCGTTCGACAACTTAGCGCTCACAATTTTATTTAAGGCCTCCTAACTTTGTCCCAGTTACTATACTAAACTAACTCCCCACAAAGTTGAATAAAATAACCTGAAAATGAAATATATATGATTAGTAAACAATAAAAATACTTAATTTCGATTCGTAACCAAGGAGACTTCTTCTGTATACTTGCGGATCGAACCAACAGAACAGATTTTCATTTTCCGCACGGTTTAGTGTTGCTGTAGATGGGGATTTCATAGAATAGGTGTGTAATAAAAAAATATTTGTCAATGGGAATTACAGTAAGAAAAAAACAAGGCATATTTGTTTGGGGATGTATACATGTAGTGGTCGTGATGCATACATGACTTTCTCAATTGCTTATTTAATTATCGCGTACCGAACTCAAAATTGGCCATGTTCGGACCCCAACATCCCAATAAGCCGCAGACCTTCATTTGCATAAGACTAACTGCGTCTGCACAGAAGTCCAGGAAGTAAATCTTGTATCACGTAACATAAGATAGCAATGCAAAACCAGCAAAAAACAGATCTACAAAAAACGAAAACTAATCAAACCAATGTAAAACTAATATCCAAGGGTCCAATTCAGATGAAAATGTCCCGACTGTACAGTTACTGGGGAGGAGTGGTGTCACACCCCATAGTTACACCCCTGGACACATTTACGAAGTTCAGGAAGGCAACAGATGGTCTCAATAGGATGTTTGTCTTCAGATCTTCTTTGCGTAACGAGTTATGAAAATTATCGACCGTCACCCCCACAAAAACCCACGCACACACCAGCAAACTGCATTTTATAATGCCCTACTCAAGTGTTTGATGTATATAATTGATAAATAGTAGCGAAATGTTTGTGTTTCGCATTTTTCATAGCGTTAAGAGGTTGAGAAATCCCTAAAAATGAGAGAAAAAGACAACAACAAACAAAATCTCTTCCAATCCCCCCCCCCCCCCCTCCCCCATACACACACTTGTCTCAAGGTCTGATATCGGCACTTGGATGGTTATATTATTTCCGGGAGAAATACAAATATAGTCATATGGTTGGTGATTCACAAACACTAAGAAGGAAAAGCACAGGCATTTTGTTTTTCCAAAAGAATGGGTAGCATTCCGGGTATTGATCCTCCCGTGTCTGTGCGAGCTGAAAGTTACGTAAAACAGTTGTATATAGTGGACGTCGGTTGCTTTGGTAGCACGTGTAAGTGGCAATAAGAGTATCATTGATACATGGTGTTATATACATACGCAGTGCCCGTTATATCGGTATTGCGGTAACACATGTGCTTCCGTCCATTTTGTTTTGATGTACGCCGGGACGCTGGATGCCTCGGCGACACATAGTGAATATGTATGTAGTCAATATACTTGCGCACAAGATATTTCGCTTCACCCAGCAATTCATGGTGCTTTGTGTGAACATTGTGCGCACAATATATATAGCAAACAACACATTCCACCAATACCAGTCTTCTGTTCTACTGTCCAATTATGCCCATAGACTCTTCTTTTCAACGCATGTGCCAACATTTTGCGTGTATTGTGGGCACATTATGCACTAACACACAAGCACATATCGCCACACCCCGCACGTGCCAATTTGCTGCATGCATTGTTTTACACGTTGTGCACAAACACACAAGCACACATCGGCACTCTCAGCATTTGACCTATTGTTGTGCTCATATTGTGCACTACCACGCAAGTACATCTCGCCTCACTGGCATGTGTCCAGGTGATGTGCACACATTGAGCATCGGTCGCACCTTTCGTATAATCCCTTTCTGATATCGGACTATGCTTATAGAATCCCTTTTTATCGTACCCGCCTGTGTGTTGCTTTTATCGTGCGAGCATGATCCACTAGCACAAACGACACCGAATGTGACCATGACAGAATTTTCTCCGCGATGAGTTGAAGGGCCTTACTCAAAGGCGTCTGAAGCAACCGAGGGAAAGGGAGATAGGTGTTTCCGGACGGCACTCGACTCTGGGCATTTGTTAATATCGGGAGTTTACGACGTATCATAAATTGCAATGCGACACTCAATAATATATAAAGCTTTAACAATCACACCGCCGATTGTATAACTTCTTGGTTTTGTAATTATTGACCAAACTCCGTCATTATACCGGATACACCCCACACGTATTCGCAGTGGCACACTAGAATACTTTAACCCTTTATCTAACATGAAGATCAGACGACACTTACAAAAAACAATCTTGAATAACTGATTTTTTTTCATTTTTTATCTCAAAAACATAGGTTATGACCCCTCATGCTCGTTCCAAGGAGGGGTCGTAACCTATGTTTTCGAGACAAAAAACGAAAAAAATAATGAAAATTAATTGGCGATTTTTGAGAATAGCGCTGGCCGGTTTTCCAGTTACCTTGGGTAAAGGGTTAAAAACGAAAACTCGATAGTTTCTCAGTTACAGTTCTAAGTAAGTAAAGTCCTCTCCACTAGTGCTCTTCTGGCAAAAAGGTGCACGCACTGCCTCTCTTGCATGCCCCCAAACCACAGGCAAGACAACAGCTGCTGCCCCGCTCCCTGCTTCTTGAGCTATATCGATCGTACTAATTATTTTTCCCCCAAGCAACTGCTCGCATTGCTCTTCAGCTCAATTGACAAAATCATCATTTTCGTTCATCAGCACCACATTTGGCGCACCAAAGCTTTCAACCGTACGTACCGCTTTTCTCCTTCATAAATCGCTGAGTCGTACGTCCTCCCCCTCCCCACTGCATGTGTAACATACGTGTGTCCCGGGTGAGATAGCAGGGAGAGACAGATGCCCCCCCCCCCCCCCCACTACATGTGTAACATACGTCTGTCCAGGGTGAGATAGCAGGGAGAGACAGTATCCCACCCGACCCACGTAACGTTATACATTTACAACGTTATTATGATGTTATGAAAGACAGAAGGTTTTCTTTAAGAAAGCCCGTCATACAAATAACCTTTTAGACAATATACTGGAAATCAACGCTATTCACAAAAAACACCATTTAAATTTTATTCCATTTTTCCACTTTCTGCCTTAAAAATATAGATGAAGACCTCTAAAGGAATGAGTTATTTTTGAGGCAAAAATGAAATGTTTTAGTTATTGGTTGGTCAAGAATTATTATTTTGTGCGCGTGTCATTTTCTTTTCGTCTTATAGGCAAGGAGTAAATTCATTTAAAGCTCAAATAGGGTTACAAGGAATAAAAAACACGAATGACATGGGACAAAAATGTGTCATCGAGTATTCGGGTCCCATCCACTGAGTCCGGTAATTTGATACGCACCCCCCGACCATTTGACATTTTGTACGCAATAGTACAATTAAATCCATGCGAAACTATTTATAGTACGACGCGGGACGAGCGGGTTCCATAATATCATTTCAGGACAAGGAATAGCAGCTTGTCAGTGGCAATCACGTAACTCATAGTTTAAATATACACGTCTAACTTGAAATCAAAAACACAACTCTTGTAAATGTAAACATCTAAAATATACAATCTCAAATTTTAAACATACATGTCTATAGCTTGAAATCATTCTCGACGTGTACATGTAAACGTTCCAACTAGACACTGTAAAATATACAAATTTAGCTTGAAATCACACAGTCTAGACTTGTACATGTATATGTCCCGACTACACACTCGAAAATGTTAAATACACACGCCTAATCTGAAATCACACACTCTCTACTTGTCAATGTGATGTGCAAGCCCCAATCTCAAATTTCAAATACACACGACTTCTAACCTGAAAACACGCAAACTCTGCTTTAATACGTGCACATTATAAAAATCCAATCGAAAAATTCAAATATACACGTCTAACTTGAAATCACTGCATGTAGATGTACACGTCCAAAAACACACTTACAAATTAGCAATAAACACATCTAACCTGAAATCACACACTCTCTACTTGTCAATGTGTGAGTCACAATCTCAAATTTGAACCCTTTACCCAACGAATCGGCCGCATCCGCCCGCGTAATATTCAAATTCAGTAGTTGAAAAAATATTATTTTTAAAACAAAATCAACAAAACCATATCATGTGACCCCTCGTTGGAACGAGCTTGTTTCAACGAGGGGTCACATGATATGGTTTTGTTGAAATTTTTTGAAAAATTTGAAAAAATGATATTTAAAAAAATAAATTTTGATATCGTCTGCGGTGGGGTTGGGTAAAGGGTTAAATACACACGACGTCTAACCTGAAAACATGCACACTCTACTTCTATATGTGCACATTATAAAAATACAATTGAAAAATTCAAATATACACGTCTAACCTGAAATCACTGCATGTAGATGTACACGTCCTAAACACACTTGCAAATTAGAAATATACACATCTAACCTGAAATCACACACTCTCTACTTGTCAATGTGCAAGCCACAATCTCAAATTTTATATACACACGACGTCTAACATGAAACATGCACACTCTGCTTCTATAAGCGCACATTATAAAGATACAATCGAAAAATTCAAATATACACGTCTAACTTGAAATCACTACATGTCGATATACACGTCCTAAACAAACTTGCAAATTAGAAACATACATATCTAACCTGAAATCACACACTCTCTACTTGTCAATGTGCAAGCCACAATCTCAAATTTTATATACACAAGACCTCTAACCAGAAAACACGCACACTCTGCTTCTATATGTGCACATTATAACAAGAGCGCACGTATCGCTGATGCAATACAATGCCCCCTACCGGACTAATGAGCATTAATAATTATACAAATGTTATAACCTAGATGTGATCAGCATGAATTCCGTTGAAGCGTTTCCAAAAAAAGTCCGGAAAACCGATATTTTGGCACTTTTCCATATTTCCAAAGGCCATAACTCACACAAGAATAATGCAATCAGCATGAAACTCAAACTTGATCTGTAAGTCATCGTTCTATAGTAGGTTACCAAGAATGAAATCATTCGGTTGAAGCATTTCCAAAAAAAGTCCGGAAAACTAAAGTATGACTGACAGAATGACTGACAGACTGACAGATGGACAGAGTGCAAATGAAACTTGATCTGTAAGTCATTGTTCTATAGTAGGTTATCAAAAATGAAATCATTCTGTTGAAGCTTTTCAAAAAAAGTCCTGAAAAATGATATTTTGGCGCTTTTCCATATTTCCAAGGGCCATAACTCACATAAGAATAAGACAATCAGCATGAAACTCAAACTCGATCTATATGTCATCGTTCTATAGTAGGTTACCAAGAATGAAATCATTCGGTTTAAGCATTTCCAAAAAAGTCCGGAAAACTAAAGTATGACTAACAGACTGCCTGACAGACTGACGGATGGATGGATAGAGTGTAAATGAAATTTGATCTGTAAGTCATCGTTCTATAGTAGGTTACCAAAAATGAAATCATTCCGTTGAAGCGTTTCCAGAAAAAGTCCGGAAAACTGATATTTTGGCGCTTTTCCATATTTCCAAGGGTCATAACTCACACAAGAATAAGGCAACCAGCATGAAACTCAAACTTGATCTGTAAGTCATCGTTCTATAGTAGTTTACCAAAAATGAAATCATTCCGTTGAAGCGTTGCCAAAAAAACTCCGGAAAACTGATATTTTGGTGCTTTTCCATATTTCCAAGGGCCGTAACTCACACAAGAATAATGCAATCAGCATGAAACTCAAACTTGCTCTGTAAATCATCGTTCTATAGTAGTTTACCAAAAATGAAATCATTCCGTTGAAGCGTTTCCAAAACAACCCCGGAAAACTGATATTTTGGTGCTTTCTCCATATTTCCAACAGCCGTAACTCACACAAGAATAATGCAATCAGCATGAAACTCAACCTTGATCTGTAAGTCATCGTTCTATAGTAGTTTACTAAAAATGAAATCATTCCGTTGAAGCGTTTCCAAAAAAACTCCGGAAAACTAAAGTTGTGACTGACAGACTGACAGACTTACAGACTTATAAACTTACAGACTGACAGACTGACGGATGGACATAGTGCAAATCTATAGTCCCCTCCGGCGATGCTGGTAGGGGACTAAAAATACAATCGAAAAATTCCAATATACACGTCTAACCTGAAATCACTGCATGTAGATGTACACGTCCTAAACACACTTGCAAATTAGAAATATACGCATCTAACTTGAAATCTGCACGTTGAAAAATACACTGACAAATTTGAAATTTTCACGTCTAACTTGAAATCAAACACGCTTTACTTTAGATGTACACGTCTAAAAATACACTTAAAAATTTACAAACATACACATTTAAAATATACTTGCCTTACCAAGATCAAACTTAAAATCACACACGTACCACTTGTAAATGTACACTTCGAAATATACAGTGACACATTTTAAATATGCACATATATTTCGCATCAATGAGGTTCAATTTGTAATTGAATATATCACGTGCAAGATACAAGTTCTAAATGATACCAATATATTTTTTTATGGCAGGGTATGGATGGGCCTCTTTCGGGTGAGAAAATGGGTGAGGGGGAAGTGACGACATAGTCACGTGACCAATTGATACGTAGTGTCAGTGCGCATCGCATGTTGTTAGGGTCATACGTGTTTCCTTCATCCATTTCGTATATTGGAGGTCACCATCTCGGTACGATCAACTTACAGTTTCTTAGAT
This sequence comes from Pictodentalium vernedei, assembly GCA_031216915.1. NCBI lineage: Eukaryota > Metazoa > Mollusca > Scaphopoda > Dentaliida > Dentaliidae > Pictodentalium > Pictodentalium vernedei. Next base: position 79,998,565 of record CM062295.1, read on the forward strand.
GTAAGGAACCCTAGCTTGTACTAGTTGTACAGTTAAAACTAGAAGTCCTGTCACGAACTGTGTGCTTATCTAGGCTTAATTGAGCGCAGAAATTGCGCGCAATTGCTATGTCGAATGGCATCGAAAGCACGGCAGGTTCTCCTGGTTACTCATAGCAAACACAGGCAATGTTTCTACCAATGGACCTCCGGGTTACCCGGAGGCCCATTGGCTGAAACATTGCTTGTGCGCAGGCCGTATGTACAGAATTTGATAGCTTTTCTATGGACACAACGCGTAAATTATCGCGCAGATCAGCGTGCTATTTGTGCGCATTTCATGCCAGGACTTCTAGTTTTAAATGTAGATATTGTACAGACCGATACAGGCTTAGATGGATGGGATGACCTGATTTAGCACATAAAAGGATTGGCCAAGAGCAGATGATGTCGAGACAGAATCGGGGGTAGCTACTAAGATTGTAGTAGTGCTACAAGTCAATAATGGTGAGACACTCTAGCACAGAACAAAATGGTGATAGCCAATAGTAATAATACAAGACAATAATGGCACACGACTGAAATGGTGATAAAAGACAATAGTATTGGAAGAATTCATTTGTGTTGGATCACACGACAGATGATGGTGACTATGCACAAGTCAGCAGTGGTGGCTTACGATCTATGGAGGACTTGGGGTGGCCTAGAAGTCAGGGGATGAATAGAGTTAGGGGCTATAACTATCTTCAGATATCCAAAAAGGTATCCTCAAATGGTATAAGCAAATAGTACATTACTATGCCATAGGTATCCCAAAGTACCCGTATGAGCCAATGTGCTACATGTCTTGTGCACACATTTTCCACTAGCACACAAGCACATATCGGCACATTCAGCATGTGCCTTTGTGGTGTATATGATGTGCACACATTGTACACGAGCTCAATAACACATCTAAGAAAGTCAGAGTAATCTATAGTGAGGCCTGGCATGTCATAACATAGACAGGGCAGGCCAAAGAATGGAGAGAATCGACCAGGACAGGCAGAAGCAGGGGATTCTGAAGGAACTACTTGAACCGTTGTCCGGCTGTTTGTGGTAAGTCTAACCGACAATATTGGAAAACTCCGAGCCAGAAACTACTACAGTTAAAACGAACGCACATTATAGCACTACGTGTTATTGTTTTAAGCCCAATATGGAGATTCGCAAAGTCCGTTTTGGTAGTTTTGGATGGGGTTTGGTAACTTTCGGTGATTGATGGGAATATTTGCGTAATTAGTTACACTCCAGTTTTATTGGACGCTCACTCCGAACATACTGTCGTTCTATCAGAGGGTTTGGGGTGACATAGCAACCATATGTCACCACAGAACCAAGATGACGGCCCCAGTATACAAAATGGACGATGAGAACAGGTATCGCCGTAACAACACACGCTGCATGCGCACTGACACCACGTTTCGCTATGGTCACCTGATTATGACGTCACTTCACCCTCACCCATTCCCTTACCCAATCATCTACCTGATACAATAGGGAAAACATGTACACTTAACTTTTCACCTAACAAGAATAGACGACGATAAGCTCAAAGAAAAATGGACAGTAACAGAAAAAAGACAATTTGAAGAACTAAATATCCTCATATGAATTACATGTATGTCCATTCTCTGCATCACAAACAAAACTTATAAACTCCCTCTCCAGCCACATCGTTGGAACGAGCTCAACGAATTCGCACTAATAAGGGATCATGTTTTGGAAGTAAAAATTGGAAAAATAATATAATTTGAATCAATTTGACTGTCAGGTTGGGTAAGAAGTGAACGTTAAAGACTATTTGGTCGCTACAAGGGCGTCGGAAATGGTCTGACAAATGTATAATTGATGTTCACATGTTATGTATGGCCTGTTTCTGAGTTTGTACTGAAATACCCTAAAGGCGATAAGACTGGCACAGGTGCAAGCAGAAGCATTTGCCAAGGTAGGGGAGTTTCTCTCAAATAAATAAAATTCAAGAATATTAAGAAACACAAGCCGAACTTCCGATTACTGATATCCCGTTTAAAATCGGATGATTATAATCAGAAACTTCATTTGCGCATTTTGAAATGTATTTATAGATTTACCGCTTGGTCAGGTAGATTTTTAACCCTTTACCCAACGAATCGCCCGCATCCGCCCGCGTAATATCCAAATTCAGCAGTTGAAAAAATATTATTTTTCAAAAAATTTCAACAAAGCCATATCATATGACCCCTCGTCGAGCTCGTTCCAACGAGGGTTCACATGATATGGTTTTGTTGAAATTTTTTGAAAAATTTAAAAAAATATTTATAATAATAAATTTGGGTATCGTCTGCGTTGGGTAAAGGGTTAAAGGTGCTTAGATATGAACTATTGTTATACACTTTGGAAGTAGCGATTAACAATAACACTCAAAACGAAGGCCTCACGCCAATGACATTTTCTCTGTTTAGTTACTGGAGCATGTCTGAACCCCATATCGACCAATTTCCGTTTCACGCTGCTGGACCAAAAGTAATGTGATTCCGACGTCCATGCGTCATAATGGTTCTCAGACAAAATGCCACGCAATACATATTTATTTATTTTTATTGTGTTCTATTATGTTAATTATATTTATTTGTTTAATGGGGTTTAGCGACACTGTCGACACCCAGGGCCACCTCCTATCGGTCAGTTTTACGGGTGGAGGGAACCGGAGTACCCGGAGAGAACTACCGAGCAGCGGAGAACAACTGTCAGAATCCCTAACGTACTACCTCCCCAGAAGCAGGGTTAGCATTGGTTGAAGGAAAGTGCAATGCGTCTTAGGACACAACGTCAACGTGTCCCCCACGAGATCAATCGGACTTAAACGTGCATTTAACGCAGTGTGACAACCTTTATTTATTCCCAGTTCCTTATTTGACATTCGTTATCAGCCGATTTTATCGGTTGATAACGTATGTCGAATAAGGAGCTGGAAAGAAGTAACAATTATCACATCCAGTTGTGAAATCATTTCAGGAAACAGTTCCCGTAACTCTTACTCTCATTCCTGTCAATATTGTCTCTCTTGTTCCTTGTATCGCCCCCTCCCTCAGTTTGTTGGACAGAAAAAAATGGACGCGATGCTGTACTTGAAAGAGATATTTGAATGCCCAAATTAAAATAACGCGATCATACTTTTTTCATACAAACGCTGTAAAGATCACGTATGGTGCTCTCTTTACTACTGTTGTAACATAAAGGTTCGCAAGGGTCCACGTGGTCAAGGGAGATAAATGAAAAATAAAATTGAACCGAGAAGACGACTAAGTTAAAAAAAATAAAGTTACGTTTGTTTTGAAATGTAAAGAAACAGGTAAACACGAACACATTTTCGAACTATACAGTCCATAATTATTTCGAAGCTTAATTATTTTACAGTGACTGGTAGGCAAGTTATATAACTTACGTTCCCTTTACCCAACGCACAGGATTTAAAAAAATTAAATTTTAAATATTTAAAAAAAATTTTTTTTGAACATTTTCAACAAAAGCATATCATGTGACCCCTCACTGGAACGAGTTCGATGAGCTCGTTCGAATGAGGGATCAGATGATATGGTTCTGTTGATTTTTTTTTAAATAATTTTTTTCAGCTGCTTAATGTGTAAAGTACGTGGCAGTTTTACGAGTGGAGGAAGCCGGAGTACCCGGAGAGAACCACCGAGCAACGACGAGCAGCGGCCAGCTCCCCAACATCGTAACACCGCACCGCTTCGTTAGGTAAAAGGTTAATGCCTCTCCTTGGTCCAGTGGCGCGGGTTTGTTGGTTGACTTCTGTAAGCGGCAACTTCGTGCCCTAGCTCTGCTCGAATAGTATGAAGGGATTTTTAACCGGACAGGGAGTGTGTATCTCACATAATGGACAGACACTCCAGGTACGATCCCGATAAGGTGGTACACTGTGACAACATTGCAATGGGCACCTCGAGAATTTTTCCCGATCGTGGTTCAATCCCGCAGTTCTGGCAAGAGAGTGCACTTATCTACTCAACCACCATGTAACAACCAGTTGTGTAATAATCAACCAGCTGTGTAATATTAAAAACTAATGTAATAAAAAGCAATCAGCAGGGCCGGGGAGAAGAAATTCGGGCCCCAGAGCGAATTCTGTGATGAACACCCTTTCGAAAGGATACGGATGCCGATGCCGAGGGCATCTGACGCGAATGTCAAAGCCGCGAGCGATGATGGGTAGGAGGAGGGGGAATTCTTCGCCGAAAAAAAAATTATGATCAGTTATTATTAAATGGACACTTCTGGCGGTTTTGGGATGAAAAATCACGTTATTATTTGGCGGTCAAAGTGAAGTTGTTTAGCAGCATGTTTAAAATTTTCAAGTTCATCTATGAGTATCCAGTGATCTGGAGTTATAGCTTTTGACGGCACTATTCTTGAAGTGATAACATTATGACGTCAAATAGATTTAATAAAGTTACCACTTCAAGAAACATGCAGCCCAAAATTACAACTGTTGGTCAAGTGCAGAGCTCCATTGGCGATACCCTCCCCCCCCACCATTCTTAACATTTTGTTCTACGCATCTATAGAACTAGTGGTAGGGGCGCGGTGGCGTTGCGGTAACCGGTTCTCGTCAGATCACCGAAGTGAAGCAACGTCGAGCCCGGTTAATCCTCGGATGGGTGGCCGTCTGAGCGATCGATTCGGACTCCCGCGTCGTGTCCTTGGGCAAGGCACTTAACCCCACTTGTCCACACGGAGGTACGATGACGCCGTGTACTAAGGCGTACTGCATGTCGACAGTGCGCATGTCTTCAACCAATCTAATCCTGTCTGTGTTGCAGTGCGGAATTACGATGTTGGGGAGCTGGCAGCTGCTCATCGTTGCTCGGTGGTTCTCTCCGGGTATTCCGGCTTCCTCCACCCGTAAAACTGTCACGGTCATGATAGCCATTGTGCATAAGTGTGTGACCTTAAACGCCAATAAAAATAAAAAAGAACTAGTGGTTCTTAATTGAAATGCGCTAATAATAAGACTCATTTATTCTGTTAACCCTTTACCTAACGTAACGGCCAAAACCGGCCAGTGTTATTCTCAAACATCGCCAATTAATTTTCACTATTTTTTTCATTTTTTGTCTCAAAAACATAGGTTATGACCCCTCATTGGAACGAGCTCGTCGAGCTCGTTCCAATGAGGGACCATAACCTATGTTTTTGAGACAAAAAATGAAAAAAATTAGTTATTCAAGAATTTTTTTGGCAAGTGTCGTCTGCTTTTCATGTTAGGTAAAGGGTTAAAACTAAAATGTTGATAAGGTTACAATGATACTAACTTTGGATAGGGGACTCGGCGGACAATTAGTTTCGTTCGAGCATTCGATATTCAGACCACACGCCTTAGAGGTGAAGCGTATGAAAAGAGTAATCAGGAGATAATTCGGGGAATTGTCACGTGACTCAAGAACCCTGGATTCCAAGGCCAAGCCTGGGCCCCGAGAGTCCCCCACCCTCTCCCCGACCCTGTCAATCAGTAGCGCAATAATCAACCAGTGATGTAATACATATCAGCCAGTAGTGTAATAACCAATAATGTAATAAACTTAACCACTTGTGTAATAACCATTAATGTAATAAACTTAACCTGTAGAGTAATAACCATTAATGTAATAACCTTAACGAGTAGTGTAATAACCATTAATGTAATAAACGTAACCAGTTGTGTAATAACCATTAATGTAATAACCTTAACCAGTAGTGTAATAACCATTAATGTAATAAACTTAACCAGTTGTGTAATAACCATTAATGTAATAAACTTAACCGGTAGTGTAATAGCTAGTGATGTAATAAACTTAACCATTAGTATAATTAAAGTCAATGAAAATCAACAGGTTTTCAACAAACTTTCAAAAAGTATTTGGATTACTCAAATTATACTTTTGGTACATCTTCTTGATCTGTAATCGTTTGATATGTCTTAAGATGTTTTCGAGGTCAACTGTCATTTGTCTTGGTCGATACTATGAAAGTGTTTTCATGGTTTTTATGTGCGTGTATACTGGTGTTAAGGTCACTTTGAACATCTGTGGCAATATCGCTGCCTAAGATTGGAACAAATGGAACATCAGCCGATTTTGTATAGCCCTGCTGTGTTTGTTAGAGATAGGTTACCCCAGAGATAAGATGTCAGAAAGTTTTCAAAGTAACTCGTACAGTACGTGGAGAGTGTATTGTCACTGAATCACCCGCAGAGTGGAGATCCCACCGGAGCAATAATTGCAAATTTGTTTCGAAGCATAACAGGCACGGGCAAAGTTCCAGCCAATGGATCTCCGGGTTATACCCGGAGGTCCATTGGCTGAAACATTGCTTATGTTTTTTATCCACATGTACAGAATTTGAAAGTGACACTTCGAGTGATAACTCCACTCCCCGGGTGATTTGGTTACAGTCCACTCTCCACGTACTGTAGGTGAATAGGGTTTTGGAACCTTAATATTCTGATCGCTTGTGTTGTGTACATTCACAAATTTTAATACGTCCCGACGAATCGCTAAAGATTCCTATCATCACCACTCGCTTCAGTCGCCATATCTAAATCTACAGATTTTTTCAGTCTGGTTGGCTACTTTACAAGATGTTCCAAGAGTCTGTGTTCTTCCGGTAGTGGTGCTCATGTTTCTAAATTGGAAGGGCACACCTTTTCCTTGAGGGAAGGGGCGCCCAAAATCTTTTGTTTCAGTTCGACCGTTTTTCCCCAGTTATAAGGAAGGGACGATCTCCCATTCAACAAGCTAGAACAGTGTGGCAAGCCGAGTGGGAAGTAGGATAAGTGCTTTGGAGGAGCTACTCTCATTTCATGACAACAAGGCAATTATTTCATGATCCGGAGTCAAGAAAATGTTTTGAGGGTATTAAAAATCATAAATGTTGACAACTTAGGACAAGAAAAAAATTAACGCCAGAAGCATACGCTTTATTACCAACGAATTACCCAGAAAACACTTTGTGGTATCATATAGCTCGCCATCCTATGTCAGGGATAAACATCCCGAAACAGCATTTTTGGTTGGTTACCTTTGAAGTTATATTTACCATGAGGCAACGATATAACCATAAGTAATGAAGGAGACCCTAAACACCGGCATATACGCTCCTAATACCGCGAAACCATCTTCCGTCAAAATATTGAACCAAACATATGATATTTGACATCGAAAACATCTTTCGACTTATGATCAAATGATTCTACACAGATAACATAGGCTATACCAAAACTATAATTTGAGCCATTTGAAAACGTTTTGAAATGTCGTTGAAAAATTGTTGATTTTAACTAGGGCCCTGCGAAGCTTCGAGATTCGATTCGAATTCGAATCTCAAGTTTTTATTCGGTTCCATTCGAATCGGCTGCACGATTCGTTTCCATTCGAATCTTTTAACTGGAATATAGCTTGGCATCAGTCGTCTACATCGTCTCACAATACGTATAGTTCTGTGGAAATTGTACATAAATAATATTGAAAATAACAACATAGTGCAGTGTCTGCTATCTGAGCACAAACAACATCTGTACCCATGCCACCAGCCAAGCCAATTCCAGTCTCACCAGACACTACCACTGTTGAAAGAAAACTTAAAGGTTTCCAGGCAATATCAACGATGAGCTGTTGCAGCAAGCCATTTTCAGTGCCCAGTACGGATGATTCCCGCCCCGTTTCTGTTTTTTTGCCTGTAATCCTTACTGGGTAATATTCCAACTGCATCACCAAGACCTGCCTTCGAGGAAGGCATGCTTGGTGATGTAGTTGCAATATTTTATCAGTCGGAACTTTTGAGTCCTCACTGTCGGAACAAATCAGGTTTACAACACTCCTTTTCCCCAGTCGGCACACGGTCATCCCGATTCGATTCGAGATTCGATTCGAATAATAGACCCGATTCGATTCGAGATTCGATTCGAAGCGAAAATGGGTGATTTGCAGGGCCCTAATTTTAACTTACGTTTATTACACTACTGGTTAAGATTGTTACATTTCTGGTTATTACACGACTGATTGGTTTGTATTTCATTACTGGCTGATCATTACATCACGGGTTGTTTCGAGGGCTACTGTGTTGAATTGGGAATATTCCTTACTGATCACTGGGGCCGGTTATGGGGGTCCATGTACGGGCAAGATGGGTTGATATTACTGTTTAATATGAAAGATTACATTAGGCCCAACAAAATAAATTCGGAGAGAACCAACGAGTAACGGCGAGCAACTGTCAGCTCCCCAACATACTAACGCCACACAAGCAAGGTTAGCATTGTTTGAAAACAGGTGCACAATCGGCGTGCAGAACGCCCCAACACACAGCGTCACAGTGCCCCCACATGGGCAATGGGGGTGAAGTGTCTTGCCCAAGGACACAACACGCTTGCCGCAGGTGGGATTCGAACCTAGGACCTCTCGGTTTGCAACCTGCATCTCTGCCTACTGAGCCACCGCCCCAGTCATTAGAGCAAGTAGAATGTATACCAGGGTTAGTAGTAGTGTATTGGACACCAGGTATCATGGTGGTATGTATAAACTGGAGCCACTAGCCTTAGTAGTATAATGATAGGTATAGGGAGTCATAGTGCCACATTTCAATAGTAATCGTACAAGACTGCGAGGGTGATAGAATTCTTTTGTAATGGTGAATACAATCGATGACAATCATGGAATAGACAGCTGAAGTTGTGATAAAAGCCGATGGTAAGACTACTACGAGCTGTATAGAAGCTTGGAGTCCCACTTATGGAATCCCTTTTATGGAATCCCACTAGGAGAATCGGATTTGGGGGAACGTCTGTAGTCACAGAATCCCATTTTCAAAGATGAGCCTAAGAGGAGTCGATAGCTTATTTGCTCGATAAGACTCGAGTCTTTCAAGCAATGCCTGCTTCAGTCACAACTCGACAAGATTCGAGTAATGACCGTTCAAGTCACAAATCGATAGGTTTTTGGCTGGATAAGATTCGAGTCGTTTGAGCAGGCATACTGTATACTAGAGTTATTAGTAGTGGAAACCAGGTATGATAAGTGCATGAACTGGGACCGTAGCCTTATTAGTAGTGTAATTATAGTACTGAGAGTCATCGTGCCACAATTCAATGGTAATTATGGGAAGTGAAACAGTCTAATAGTTGGAAGGTAAAATGTGACACCATAAGCCAACATAGACTGCTACAGTAGTCAGAGTAGCGTCTGTAATAGCAGGTAGCAACAGACTAGGTTTGGAATGTAAAGATCTTCCCACTTTACAAGGTCCTCCCACAAAAACTGAGTACCCCGGAACCACATAACAGAAGAGTACTATTGTTTAGAACTGGTCAGAATAGACAAGGGAAGCTAAAAATAATAAGCTAAAAACGTTCAAACTGAATACATATTCTTCGCTACTGGAGAGGTCTCCGGAACAATTGAGAAGGGTAAAAAGTAGATAGAAGTCGTTGTATAGGTAGTGCAGGGCAAGGACTGTTGAGGTGAGAGTCGCCAAACAGAAGCAGAGGATACTGAAGGAATCAGAAGAAATCTGAACTAGAGAAATAGGTGTCGGGTTGTTTTTGGTAATTAGATTGAGGAACGCGACTTATAGTACCGCGTGCTGCAATTATAATGAGAATTCAGGGGGACTCCTACTTGAAATAAAAAGATAGGGAAGTCTGAGTCGAATAAATATATGTCGAGTTGTTCGTGGTAATTCTAGAAAGTAACCATAGACTTTGGGAAAATCCAAACCAATAAAGTTACCCTTATACAAAACAACGCGCATAATCGGGTCTATTTGGGTAACTAGATTTATTATTCATTCATTCATTCATTCATTCATTTATTTATTTATTTACTGGTGTTTAATGTCACATATTTCTGCGCAATGGCTAACCATGACCACGACAGTTTTACGGGCAGAGGAAGCCAGAGTACCCAGAGAGAACCACTGAGCAACAACGAACAACTGTCAGCTCCCCAACATACTAACTCCACACAAGTAGGGTGAGCATTGGTTGAAGACAGGTGCACCATCGACGTGCAGTACGCCTTTGTGAACAACGTCACCGTGCCCCCAATGGGGTGAAGTGTCTTGCCCAAGAACACAACGCGGTTACCGCAGGTATGACTAGAACAGAGGACCTCTCGACTTGCAGCCTGCACCTCTACCTACTGAGCCACCGCACCCGGGTAACTAGGTTTACTCCAGTTTACTCGAACGCACCCTCAGAACACCCCCTGTCCTATTGTAGGCCTTTGGATCACATGGCAACCACGCGTTGCCATAGAAACCAAGATGGCAGCCTTCAGCAAACAAAATGGACGAAGGAAATACCTGTCACTCTAACAACACGCGTTGGGCATGTGCACTAAAATCACCTGTCACTATGGGGATGACGTCACAAGATAGCCGTCATCGCGGGCTACTATGACAACCAAACAGGACGTAACTTGGCCACGTGTATGTGACGTCACATCCGTGTTCCCCACCGAGGCCTCCTCCCATCTCCCCCATTCTGGGACGATCCATCGCTCTCCTGGTTCTCCTTTGTCTCCGGGTAGGGTACATAAAATTTGTACCTGGGGCTGTGTACCCTACCAAAGACAAGTTTAAGTAATTATGTATTATGTCATTTCCAAGTACCGTATATAATGTTTGGAGCTGTATGTGGAATATCGTACTAAATGCCCATCTCACGAAGAAAAGTGCAGAATTGTGTATAGAGCTGTTTATAAGTATTATCTGATTATCAAGTTGTATTTATAATATTTTAACAGGTTGGCTTGCGGTGGGCAAGAGCAACGATCCAATTGTATTCCAGGGCTATTTTTCTCACATTATATGGTATATGTCAGAAAGCGAAGAGAGGCTAGAGAAAATGCTGGCAATTGTTGGTTGATATGAGAGAAAGGGAGACTTGAACTGAATGGAAGCTGAAGCAAAGTGATACCCTGTAGGTCGTAAAACTGAACCTACTGGAAGGTGGAGGTGGGGTCCCGAATTTGGGGGGGGGGGGGGGGGGGGGGGGGGGTAGCATAACATTTCTTAGTGTAGGAAGAGACAGGCGACTACGAGTATTTGGATGTTCGAGGGTAATTATAAACATCATTGGAAGAGACATCTACCGAAACTCTGAAGGAGAAGCGAATTCTTAATCAAAAACATTTTTTTAGAGAAACAGCTTCAATAAGGTTTTCGTGGGAACAACCATTTTTGGGAAATGGTGGGTGTACCCAGTATAACACATGATAAGGAAGTAGTGATGCCTCTGGATTAAACGGCTGTAACGGGCTTGGGAAATCTGCAGAATGGTGGATAATAGGATCGAGTAATAACACAGCACTAGAAGCAATCTGGGTAGAGCTTGGGTGGATGACGATCAAAGATAGGACAGACTTAACGGAACTCTATTGATTTAATTATTTGATAAATCTCCCTAATAACCGATGATGTAAACTAATGTTCCAGAATATATAGAATTCAAATACAAAGACAGTATGGACAGACGTGGGGACAACCCAAGAATAAATCCGTCAGAGGAAGTGTTATGGAGTACTGTAACCACAACTGTCAAAGAAAAGAGGTATTTCGGTGGCCCTTGCTTAATAAAGAAAGTTCTGAGAAAGCAGGTTTTGAGGAGAACCTTGACGGCACATTTGAGGGTTCACTGCTGTTTAAGCTGATGTCACGGTCATTGGAGCTGAGGGGAAGAATTGGAAAAGACGATGAAACGGAGTGCCAAATGTGTAATTCAGGAGTAGTGAAGACTCAAGAACACCTTCTATTAGAATGTCCAAAATATCAGTCTTACAGAATAAGATTCATTGGGAGAATAGTAGGGATGAGGAATGAAGGATAGGTGGTTATTTGGGGTTGCAAAGGAGAGGGTTAGTATGCTTATCGGAGAGTTTGGAAGAATGGGGGTACGGGAGGTCATCAAACCGTTCCTTCTGGATGTTGGGTGAAGAGGAAAGACTGATGGTAGGGAGCCTAAGGGAGACCTTTGGGAACACAGGGTTCATCAAGGCCTTTTCACGGGAGTACCGCGACAAATCAGAGAGCGGTCAAAGTGTTGTTATAATAGATTATTAGTAGCAGTTTAAGCAAGAGTTTCTATAACGGGGCACCACTTTGTGGCAGCGGGTTTGACGTTTCGTAGGGCGCCACGGTGCTCTTTGATATAACTGATATCATCATGCGTAATCTCCACTGTGTAGTGATCATTGTATCGTCCCATTGGGAAAGCTATGACGTCATTAGCCACAGACGATATTGAAGGGAGTGAGATGCTGTCATTGTCATCCTCATCTTTTTCCACGTCTTTGTCTTTTTTAGAGTTGTTTTTTCGGCTTCTTCCGAAAGCGTTTCTGAAAACGACTTTTCAATTCTTTGACACGAGCAGGCTTCACTTTGGATGGTAATTTACCAAATCTTGACTTCAAAACTTGCAGACCCTTGCCGATCGCAACAACAGTCTGAAACATTGAAAAGGAAACTGTGAAAGAGACGAGATAACTAAACCAACGTCTAAAATGGAATCTGACCTGAATAAGTAGTTATGGATGCCCAAAGCGTCCTATTCCAATTGTGCCCAAGTAACCGAAAAACCGAAGAAACAGTGTAATTTAAATAACGATTGTTGTGAATATATATCTGACTGATTTTGACTGTTTTGTTAGATAAAGGTATAACCCTTTGAACACGAGCAGCCGCTTTTCCGGTCAGGAACAGGATACACCATAACGACATTATGTAAGATGGCTGTTCCATAAATGTGTGGGGTATTTATTTATGTATTTATTGGAGTGTAAAGGCACATACTTTTGCACAATGCCTAATTGTGACCGTGACAGTTTTACAGGTGGAGGAAGCTGGAGTACGCGGAGAAGAACCATCGAGCAACGACGAGCAGCTGTCAGCTCTTCAACACTGTAAATCTGTTCAAGCTCCGCTCAAGCAGGGTCATAGAGGCTGAAGACATGTGCACCGTCGACGTGCAGTACGCCTTAGTACACGACGCCATCGTGCCCCTATGTAGGCAACCAATGTGTGGGGTAGACCGATCAATATTTTCAACGTGCAATCTTGGTTGAAAATGTTGATTGGTCTACCCCGAATAATGAAAATGGACTCTTCCAATTGCTGCCAATGAACTGGCATGGAAGATGCCACTAGAGTTCAAAGGGTTAAATTTAGATTATTATTATTATTATTATTATTTATTGGAGCTTAAAGCCACATCAGTAGCGAAGGCTATATCGTGGCGAGAAAGTGGTGGAAAGTAAAACGTCATCACCAGTTATCAAGTAAAAAGATTGAATAAAAATAGAAAATAACTACAATACACGCTAAAAACTAAAGTGTTAAAAACTACACTTGAAGTGCTGTATTTAACACTTACTAAGTGCTGAACTAGCACTTTGTTCAAGTGTAGATATCACAGAACTTGACAGGTGTTACAATAATACCACTTGGCAAGTGTAATGTCGCGACACTTAAAAGGAAACAACGCAGATGACGCGGAACAGGCTCGAACTCTCGAGCCTGATCCGCGTCATCTGCGTTGTGTCCTTTTAATTATGTACCCACCAAGCGCAAATCAAATTGTGGACGATTCTGGAAGAACCACCAATGCTAGACACATGGGAAGTGCCATCCATTCAAGTTTCAGATGTCTGACGATTGTAATGTTTAAGTGCTTAAAGCATTGCACTTTGAGTGTTAAAATGAAGCCCTAAGAGTTGAATGGGTTTAACACCTTGAAACTGTCAGTTTTAACACTTTAGTTTTTAGTGTGTAGATCTGTCAAAGACAGGAGTGATTTAAACAACAATGAGTAATGAAATGAGAAGTGAATCAACCTGATGAATACAGATTTCAAGATTCTAGATAAAATGAATAAAAACAATTTTAAAATTTATTAAAAAAAAATTGATTTCCTTCAGGAACGACAGAACTTTATGTGGATTTGTACTGTAAAATAGGTCTCAAAGAGACACAACATTAAAATACTGCCGTCTAACAAGATTAAAATCAGCACATATTTATTTATTTATTTATTGGAGCTTAACGCCACATCAGCAGCTAAGGCTATATCGTGGCGATGAAAGCATATATTTAAAAAAGGATAATTAATCACCATGAAATAATTAAAAACAAATCGTTCAGACACGAAATGTGAGGAATAAAACTAGGGAGTGTGAATCGTAATGAGTAGATGAGACCAGTTGTTTAGAAAATGCTGTGTGAATCAACCTGTGAAATAGATATGGACAGTTGAAAATTTAAAAGAATAAAAAAAAATTAAATTTATTAAAAAGGTTGATTACTTTCAAAACGGAGATAACTTTTTGCGGGCTTGTATGATAAAATAAATCTCTTAAAAATCCAACAGTAAAATATTGCCCTCTAACAAGATTAAATTCAGTACAGTGTAAAAGAATGTGCTCCACTGACAATTCCTGCTGGCAGGGAACACAATCTGGTCGCATATTACCCTCTAACAAAAAGAAATGTGTAAGTCGTGTGTGACCAATATGACATCGTGTCAGTATTACATGATCCTTTCTACAGAGGTTACAAGACGAATAGTGATAAAAAATAATTGGACGGAAACGATGGAGCTTGTTATTTGTCGCTCCATCCCAATCCGCCTGCCACAGAGATGCGATGTAATTATTGATATGCTGTTTGAAATCACCGAAATTCAATTCAATTCAATATTTATTTCACAGCATACATATACAAAGGAAAGAAACAAGGTTACGAAAAAACAAAGGTAGATGTACAAATGTACACTGTGGGGAATGACATAGCCTTATGACTGTCTTCTTGTCATCCCCTAGACAATAAAAATAAAGACTAAACAGCAAAATGGCAAATGGCAAATGATGGACTCAAGTAAGGTAAATCTTGACAGCAGGTTGTGCATTGTTTTTTTTGTTAATATTGTGTTGCTATGTATTGATTATTAGTTCGTTGTGGATCAAACTTCCAGATGTTCTGACTCTGGTTAAGATCTGTGGATTGTGGATTAACCGTGTTTTTAACCGTGTTTTAACCGTATTTCTGAATGGATGAAGTAAATAAGCGTCCGTTGGTAAACCATTATAATAACCGTACGCCAAAGGAGTGAAGTAAATGACCATAAGTGACAGTACAAACCTGGTTATCAGCTTGTTGGGAGAAAAGAGGAGAATATGATCACAACACCGAGAGTCGTAACTAGCCGAGGCAATCGGGACATCTTGGGTTTGAACAGCTGATATTGGCGATATATGTATTCAGATATTGTTCAGTTAATATTTTTTTAAAAGATGTTCGGCTAAGGGTTTTTATCGTTGTATCAAGGTCATTCCACAGTTTAGGAAACGAAAAATATGGAAGTGCGGCTAAGAACTGAGTGCGAGGTTTATGGGTGTTTAGGCTTCCACGTTGCCTCGTAGTCATGCCCGAGGGATTCCAGTACAATTGAAACGTATCATCAAAACTGACGGGGAGATTGTTCTGCGACCAGTCGTGCATAAATAAAAGTGAATGTAATTTGTACAGATTGTTAAATTTGAGAATTTTTAAACGCTTGAACAGCGGGTCCGTATGTGAGTTGAACTTTTTGTTCGCTATGATGCGTACAGCTTTCTTTTGTAGGTTTAAAATTTGTTTGGTAGCCGTTGCGTTGCCCCATATTTGAATACCATAAATTAAGTGGCTTTGAATTAAAGTGAAATAGAATAGACGTAATGTCTCGGGCGGTAAAAAATTCTTGGCTCTATTCAAGATATAAATTGCTCTGGATATTTTTGTACAGAGTGTAGATACATGGTGATGAAATTCAAGGTTCTCATCCATGTTGATTCCCAGAAATTTTATGAATTTGTGGTCACGATTGTTACCTGCTATTATTAAATATGAGTTATTCAATGTAATGTGGGTTTGTACGTTATCGTAACTGTAGTTTTCATTTTGGGGATGAAGAAGTATGACTTTAGTTTTGTTAGCATTTAAAGATGACCTGTTTGCAGAACACCAGTGGTTGATTTTTGATAATTCATTGTTTGCCATCTCTGTAAGGAGGTCAGTGTCTTTCCCAGATGCACGGGCTGATGTGTCATCCGCAAAGGATAGAATACGCCTGTTAGTTGATTCACTATTGCCGTTGATATATAGGACGAACAGAAGAGGACTGAGTACAGAGCCCTGGGGTACACCTGTAGTGACATTGAGTAACTCCGACGATTCACCAGTGAATTGAACATATTGGGATCTCCCGGAGAGATAGTTTTGAAACCAAGAATTAGCTATACCTCTTATACCATAGTGTTCAAGTTTTCGAGCGAGTATTTCATGATCAATAGTGTCAAATGCTTTGGAAAAATCTAAAAACATGGATAGTGTGCAATCGTTAGTTGCTTTGTTATTCATTAAGGAAACGTGGTTGATAAGATGCATTATTGGGTGAAATGTTGAGTGTCCCCTTCTGGATCCAAACTGATAGTTATAAATAACGCCGTGGGCATCTAAGAAATATGATAACCTTTTATGCATTAATTTCTCTAAGATTTTAGAAAAGGAATGAAGAATACTTATTGGACGATAATTGTCGAAAGACTGTTTATCCCTGGATTTAAAAATTGGTATTACTTTCGCGATTTTCATTTTTGATGGTACAATTCCAGTTGAAAAAGAAGTATTTATAGTTTGAGTTAAAGGAAGAATAATTTCATGTATAATGTCTTTTAGTAGTTTCGGAGAGATGTTGTCCTGACCAACAGAGGTTTTCCTAGGAAGACATTTACGGCGCATATAACTTCGTCGTGGGTTGCAGGTGATATGAAAAAAGAGTCGGAGGCGCTATTATTTAGGTAATCGGAGAATCGATGTGTGGGACTTACCATGTTGTTGGATACACGATTTCCAATGTTGATAAAGTAGTTGTTGAATTTCTCAGCAATGTGGATGGGGGCAGTGTACTCCTCATTGTTTTCAATAAACGATGATGGTAGAGGGGGAGGAATGTTTGACTTATTTATTGCCTTGCGGAGAATTTCCCAGGTCTTCTTGATGTTTCCCCTATTTTCTGAAATCAGCTGGCTGTAATAATTCTTTTTAAGTTTACGTTTAAGTTGATTGAAGATTTGGCAGTAGTTTTTGTATCTTGTGATATTGTCAGTTGTCGGGGACCTATATTTTTTTCAAGTAATTTGTGCTTGTTTAGGGAGGACTGTAGAAGACCGTAGGTTATCCATGGTACTCTTTTTACGTATTTTTTCGAGGTTTTTAATGTTATTAACGGAACGGCTTGGTTAAACGCTGTATTTAGAATTGTTAGAAATTTCTCATAGGCTTCGTTAACATGTGTCCTCTTGGCATACATTGCTAAAATCAGATTCAGATAGTAGCTGTTTGAATAAATTAATATTTCGTGTGTTAAAAATTCTCTTAGGCTGCTGTGTATTGTCATTATGGTTGGGGCTCTTGAAATTTTCGGTGTAAAATGTAGCGAAACAATCCCTTACATCAGCAATGATTATTCCAGAAGTATTTAAATTGAATCTATTACAAAAAATATGGTCAATTATAGTTGCCGAATGACTTGTTATTCTTGTTGGTTTGGTTATCATGGGCGTGAATCCACAGCTGAACAGGGCTTCTAAATATTGACTGTTTTTTGGTGTTGGTGAAAATTGAGTAGATCTAGGTTGAAATCTCCCATTAGGTAGGTTGGTTTTCTCTCAGTATTGACTTGATCAAGTAAATTTGAATATAGAGATAAGAACAAGTCCAGATCAGCTTTGGGGGCAGTATTTGGACGATAAATAATTCCTACAATAGATTTGTGTTTTCCATTGAGTTCTATGAATAGAGATTCGAACACACAAGGAATGAAAATGCTAAAGTCGTTCCTTATTTTGAATGGTATAGAATCTACCATCATCACCGGTAGGGCGAGAACGTATAACAGGCGGATGATAGCCATCTAATGTGTAGGAGATATTTTTTTTACGCCAAATGTTTCAGTAATACCTGCGATGTCAAATATATTTTCATTTACTTGGAGATCACCGAGCAGACTCTTTAGTTGATCAAAATTGGCATTTAAGCTTCTGCAGTTAATGTTAAGTAAGGCAAACGATTTGTTAAACGTGTCCACTGCTTTAGAAAACGTTTCCGCAATGTAGTATTTGCAGGTGTTCACATCGGCAGTAAGTGATATGATCATCTTCAGAAACACAGTTAACATCAATACTGAATTGTGTTACAAAGTCGAAGTCTGCATCATTCTGAACTTTATCAAGCGAGACTGGACTGGTCATCATGAAAATTGACACACAGTGGAGGAAACAAAGGGATATAATAACACAGGTGTTCTACTCTGCTGTCGAGAATATTGTAACTTGGGCTATAGTAACTTAGGACAAGACTGAAGTGTGTGTTTTTGAAATTAATGTTGCTGTTTCTATGGGAGTTGAGTGGGTGAGTAAAGAGAATCGAGTTGATATTGCTAAATAATGTTCTTAATTTATCTCATTTATCACTGAGTTAGGCGGGAAGGTGGGAAGTGCTAGAAAAAAATACAAAGTAGTGAATTAATAATAATAATAATTATAATAAAATTAGACAAAGTGGGCCTATTCTTCTTCTTTCAGGTTAAGGGATACATGATTTCATGGGGGAAAAATTGAACTAGCAGATAGTCAAATAAGGGAAGTGTAACAAAAGCATTAACCCTTTACCCAACGCAGACGATATCAAAATTTATCATTTTAAATATCATTTTTTTAAATTTTTCAAAAATGTTCCCCAAAACCATATCATGTGTCCCCTCGTTGGAACGAGCTCGACGAGCTCGTTCCAACGAGGGGTCACATGATATCGTTTTGTTCAAAGTTTTTGAAAAATAATTTTTTTTTAAATGCTGAATTTGCATATTACGCGGACGGATGGGGGCGATTCGTTGGGTAAACGGCAGTACCTGTCAGTTGTGGAGATGTACATGTTGCAAGTAAGATGTGTAGACAGTTATCAGGTGATTATCAGGAGTATAAAGACTGAAACTTCACTGATAAGAGTATATTCTGTCATGTTGGTATAGGTATATTCGGATAAATACGTGAGGGTGGGATATTTTGGCTGCACATAATGGATGGCGCTAAAATGTACACTGGACTAGTCATCCCTCATATTATTGATGATGACCCACGGTTCTTTTCTTTTTTGGTGTGAACTCAAATTGCAGCATGGCTGCCCCGAGAGTATCAATTTTGACTTGTTTTTCAATTTGTACTCAAAATGTAGCGTGGCTGCTGTGCAGCAGTCATGCCACAGTTTGAGAACAACGGGAATTCCGTTGTATTATGTACATTTCCATGTGACATTGTCAAGGAATATGTGCATAAATGCAAGAAAACAAGATAATATAATATGATTGCATATAGTGGAGGGCATTAATATGAATTTTGATCTAAGTTTTCAAATCTAGAGAAGTACACGAAGCATTAAGTAAGCAATGCGGAAAGAGAATCGGAAAATATGATCGACTTCTTTTTCTATATATTCTCGGTGTGTTTAAGCGCTAGTTGCAATGCTTTAAACTTCTGCTGTGAAAATAGAATATTTAGTGGGTATTCTGATTGAGGTGACCTGACTACCAGCAACAAGAGCTGATGAGACTTTGTCACCATTCTTGGATCCATCCGTATAGATCCTTGTATATGCACTGTATTTTGACTTAATTTCTGAAATGTCTGCATAAACTGCAGAGAATTTGTTTCCCACTTTTTGGTAGAAGCAAGATCCAAAATAACCGTTGGGTTTTTAAGATGCCAAGGAGAAGTCTGTGGTACACGGTTTTCTTTAATGGCATCTGGTTAAATTTTGACAGACTCCATATGGGGTTTAATTCTTATTGCCAATGGAAGGATATGTTTCTGGTGACAGTTAAAAAAAATCGATATTTTGAGGTTCTGTAACACAGGTATAAGCAGAATTTGATGGATTAGAAAGAAGTTTAGAGACATATTGGAGGGGGAGTTTAATTTTGCGCCTCTCAAGAGAAGGCTCCTTTGGTTCAACAAGCATTGATTCTATTGGTGAAGTTCTAAACGCACCCAAGCTAATTTTTTTTCTTTTTTTTAGGGTTTAACGACACATTAACAGCCAGGGTCATATCATGACGGCGACAGTTTTACGGGTGGAGGAAGCCGGAGCACCCGGAGAGAACCACCGAGCAACGACGAGCAGCTGTCAGCTCTCCAACATCGTAACTCTGAACTCTGCACCGCGGCACAGGCAGGGTTAGATTGGTTGAAGACATGCGCACCATCGACGTGCAGTACGCCTTAGTACACAGCGTCATCGTGCCCCCATGTAGATAATCGGGGTTAAGTGCCTTGCCCAAGGACACAACGCGGGAGCACGAATCAGTCGCTGAACTGGTCACCCATCCAACTACTAACCGCGCTCAACGTTGCTTAACTTCGGTGACCTGACGAGAACCGGTTACCGCAACGCCACAACGCCACGGCGCCCCCACCCAAGCTAATTCTAATACTACTATTATGAACTGAATCAAGTGGTTTCAAGTATGATTTTCTCGCAGAACCGTAAACCACACAGCCGTAATCTAATTTTGATCTGACAAGTGATTTATTTAGATAGATTAACCCTTTACCCAACGCAAACGATATCAAAATTTATTATTTTAAATATCATTTTTTCAATTTTCTCAAAGAATTTCAACAAAACCACATCATGTGACCCCTCGTTGGAACGAGCTCGACGAGCTCGTTTCAACAAGGGGTCACATGATATGGTTTTGTTGAAATTGTTTGAAAAATAATATTTTTTCAGCTGCTGAATTTGCATATTACGCGGGCGGATGCGGGGGATTCGTTGAGTAAAGGGTTAATATTTTTTGATCAGCACCCCAATCACTGCTATCAACTACCTTCGGAAGGTCCAGTGCTCTTTTAAATTTCACCTTTAGTTGTTTTATATGAGAAGTGAAATTCAGTTTGTTGTCAAACAATAAACCTAAGAGTTTCACTTGGTTAACAACTTTAATAGAGCACCCATTAATTTTTAATTCCGGCGGATCGAGGTGATGTTTCCGAAGTTTACAAAAATGTACGCAATTAGTTTTGGTCTTCGAAAACTTGAATCCATTTTCTGTAGCCCATTTTTGGATTCCATTTAAGCACAGCTGAAGTTTGCGCTCTATAGCATTCATGCTTTTGCTACTATAACAGATTAAAAAGTCATCGACATACAACGAAGAATCTACCATATTCTCAATTGCATCGGTGATGCTATTAATTGTAACCGAAAACAGGGTAACTGATAAAATACCTCCATGAGGAACCCCCAATTCCTGCTCGTGAGGATCAGATAACGTTGACCCAACACGAACCTGAAATTGGCGGTCCTTTAAAAAGTTTAAAAAAAAGATCTTTCAAAATCCCATAAGTCCACGTTGTATCATGTGCCTTTTCCAGGTCAAAGAAGATGGCGACCACATGTTCTTATCTGGCAAAGGCATCTCTTATAAACGTTTCAAGTCTAACCAAATGATCCACAGTACTTCTCTGGTTTCTGAAACCACACTGAGCTTTCGCAAGTAGATTGTTCGATTCCAGAAATCAGACAAGTCGACCATTGATCATCCTTCCCATGGTTTTGCACAGACAACTTGTAAAGGCAATAGGCCTTTAATCAATCGGGTTGCTGTGATCTTTATCAGGCTTAGGAATGGGAATTAATATTGCTTTGCGCCAAGACGGTGGAAACTGGCCAGTCACCCAAATGTCATTAAAAATAGATAGTAAAAGTTCAAGAGATGATTGCGGCAGATGGTTTAAAATTTGATAATGTATTTCATCGGGTCCAGTAGCAGTATCCTTTGCTCAATGTAAAGAGTTATTTAACTCCTCCATAAAGAAGGGTTCGTTGTAATCCTCTAAATTATTAGAGGTAAATTTGAGCTTTTGTTTTTCTTGTTGTTTATTAATTTTGAGAAATTCTGGATGAATGTTTAGAAAATGTGGAGACCAATTTGTCTGAAATTTTATGTTTTGATGTGATTAGTGTGCTGTTATCTTTCAGATGTTGTACAGTTGGTTTTGTTTCTTTTCCTTTAATTTTTCTTATCATTTTCCAAATTTTATTCATGGGGGTGTTTTGATAAAGTTTAGAAACATATGTTTCCCAGGAAATTTTCATTTTTTGTTTTATTAGTCGTCTTGTTTTTGCCCGTTTGATACGAAGTTTGTACAAGTTATGCGTGGTTGGTGACTTATTCAATTCCCATTCCGTCTTTTTGCGATCTTTTATAGCCTGGTTGCAATCAGTATCAAACCATGGTTTAGTGAAACGTTTAGGATTTGCCGAGGGTTTAGGAATGACTTTGCTTGCAATGTCAAGCAACTCTGTGGTGAAATGTTCTTCTTGGTCAGCACTTCCGCCAAATTTCTCCCGTGAAAGGCGTTCAGAACAGAGCGACGAGAAAGTTTTCCAGTAAGCCTTTTCTGTGTTCCACTGGGGAACTCTCCATCGTCTTTCGGAACTACACTCTCCAACACAATTGGAAAGTGGTCACTCCCGCGCAAATCGCCTACCTTCCAAGAGAAATCGAGAAAGATAGAAGGGCATGCAATTGAAAGATCAATTGAAGCGTAAGAACCAGATGCGGGGTGCAGGTAAGTGTCTGACCCATCACTGAACAAGCACAAGTCATATTTTGTAATGAACCCTTCTGCAGTTTTACCTTTTACATCTTCTTGACTGCTGGAATTACCCCAAAGGGAGCCATGTGCGTTAAAATCACCCAACAAAGTGTATGGGGTTGAGAGCTGTTGGATCAGCAGCTCAGGATCATTCAGTTGTAGGGATTTACTTGGTGAAACGTAAATGGAACATAATATAATTGTCTTGTCTAAAGTTAGGCGTACCGCTACAGCCTGTAAATTTGATTGCAAAGATACACAACTGTGAATAATGTCATTTCTAACTAAGACGGACGTTCCACGAATATGAAGATCTGTTTAGTCTGCCCAGACATTATACGAAGTACAATGCTTAAAAGCTGAATGATCTTGAGCCTCGGGTTTCTTCAAAAGAGTTTCCTGCAGGCAAAAAGCTGCAGGTTTATATTTTTGGCTTAAAAGACTCAGTTCATTAACATTCGCTCTTAAACCTCGACAATTCCTCTGTATAATATTCTCTTTGGGTGTATTATACATGTTTGAGTGTTGATTTTGAAGGTGGACGTATGGGCGAAATTGCCCCAGTGTTTCTTGTTGGTATTGTTTTACGTGGGGACTTACCCTGAGAACTATTCTGGCGCAGTTTTGACGAAAACGTGTTGTCGATGTACTCATCGACTGACATTTCTTCAATGCCTTTAAACATGTTGCTCGTGACAACATTTTGAAGGTGTTTAGGTAGTCTTTCAGATTCCTGTTTCTGTTTGTCTTTTTTCTTTATGTGTTTTGATTGTTGCCGTCTCTGACTCAGATTTTGTTGGGATCGTTGTGCATCTGGTTTTGATTTGTTGGACTTATCATTCTTTTCAGCTTTCGGGTTTTGTTGTGTCTTGCGTTCTAACTGAGGCATGTCTGTTGTTTGGTCTGGGTTTTGTCTAGGGTTTGGTATTTTCTCAATTGTTTGTGTAGTTGTATTTGTTTGGGTGGCCGATGGCTCTGTTTGTTCCATCGTGAAGGCTTTCACTAGGGATGGGATTATTCCTGTTAGCCACGTGTATTCAGTTTGGCATTCTGCTGACTTTGTAATTTTTGTGATACCTTTGTAGCATATGACGGCGAAGAATTATTCATACCAGGCATTGATGCTACAATATCTCTTGCCTCTTTGAAACCGACCTGCTTTTCACATTTAATTTTTTGAATTTGTTTCTCTTCTTTTCCAAATGGGGCAGTCCTTTGAAGCAGCCAAATGGTTACCCTGGCAATTGCAACATTTAACGGCATTAGTGCAAGGGTCTTGGTGTTCTTGACCACACTTAAAGCAAATATACTACTCAAAGTTTGCTAAGCACCAAATATTTGACACATCATTGTGAAATTTACTTGTGACATATTTGCGATATGTTCGGTGGATATGATTGAGGGATGTATTGAGACGGTCCCCAGTGTTTACATTAGCTCTCTTGAAAGGCAGACTTTCGTGACCGTCATGTAAAGCATGTTCCCCTTGATTTCCATGATGTTTTCGTGTACTGTATACATGTGCATGACACGTGTAGGGTATTCAGTCTTCATTTCAACACAAACCCTTGTGATTTAATGATTGAATATGGCAAATGTAACGGTAAGAAGACATTTGTCTGAAGCAGAAATGTGGCGGGCTGTAGAGATGGTGGAGCAAGGGGCTACCCATCGTCAGGTCGGTGAAGCCCTTGTTGTGCACCGTACGGTGATCGCCAGAGCCTGGGCAAGATTTCAGCAGTATGGCACACCAGTAAGACGGCATGGTGATGGCAGAGACAGGGCAACATCTGCAGCTGAAGACCGGTTTTTAATCATTCAGGCCAAAATGGGAACGGCTTTGCCACAGCAACCTAGCTTCGCAGTGACATTCAGAATGCATCCGGGGTAAATGTTTCGACGCAGACTATCCTGACAAGGTTGGTCTCCGATCGAGAAGACGACCACGTATTCGCATTCCGCTGTCCCAGAACACCACCGCCAGGCTCGATATGAATGGGCCATGGACCACGTTGGATGGACCAGAGAAGATTGGCAACCTGTCCTTTTTACAGATGGGTCAAGGTACTGCCGCC
Source organism: Pictodentalium vernedei (assembly GCA_031216915.1). Classification (NCBI taxonomy): domain Eukaryota; kingdom Metazoa; phylum Mollusca; class Scaphopoda; order Dentaliida; family Dentaliidae; genus Pictodentalium; species Pictodentalium vernedei. The sequence continues at coordinate 80,023,381 of CM062295.1, forward strand.
TAGACCACACAGATAGGCGTTCTAGGGTATGGAGAAGACCAGGAGAGTGATTCCATGCAGCCAACATTGCTGAGCATCGTCGCTATGGTGGAGGGTCAATCATGGTCTGAGGCGGCATCAGCTGGGATGGACGTACAGAGCTCTGCGTCCTTGAACGTGGTACATTAACTGCACAACGGTATATTGATGAAATCCTGGATGTCCACGTCAGATTGTATGCAGGTGCAGTGGGTGATAGATTCATTCTGATGGACGATAATGCCCGTCGTCATGTTGCCCATGCTGTCGGGGAGTACCGCCAAAGGGAGGGGACTGAGCGTATGGACTGACCAGCAAGATCCCCTGACCTCAATCCAATCGAACATGTCTGGAATGAGTTGCAGCTTGCAATTTCAGCCCGTCCAGTGCAGCCAAGAAGTGTCCAGGAACTTGGTGCCATGCTGATCCAGGAAAGGAACAACATCCCACAAAGGACCACCTGGAACCTGATTGGGAGCATGAGAAGGCGTTGTGAAGCTGTAATTAACTGCAATGGGTCTCATACTCGATATTGAAGCCATATCAGTTCGCTCCGTCAACTTTTTGGCATATTCAAAAATTTCCTCTTTTACCAATAATATCCATTTTCCATGATTATCATATTCAAAGCTAAAAAATAATGTCAAACACAAGTAAAATCTTAATTTCTGTAATTAAATTATTAAAGATATAATTAAATAAAAAAAATATATACACTTTTCATTACAATATTTCAACTAAAACGTGAAAAAGATAGTTGGATGTACTTGGTGCTTAGCAAACTTTGAGTAGTTTAGTTTTCCCCCTACAATTGTTTTGTCCGTGACCAAACTTTTGACAGTTGAAGCATTGAAGTGGATTTGGAATGTACAAATCCATTTTGCCGTTCATATATCCTACTTTGATAGATTTTGGTGGTCGAGAAAAGTCAAATGTAGAATGTAAGTGTTGGTTTTTATAATTGATTATTTATTGTAATATTTTTTACATCCGAAACACCTTGTGGTTGTAGTTCCTTTTGAATTTCGATACATCAATGCCTGATAATTCTTTAGTTCTTATTACACCTCTGCTGTTATTTAGGGTGCGATGCGGAAAGACGTTAACCTCGATATCTACAAGCTTTGTTATATTTAGTAAATTTAATGCCTGACATTCTTCGTTGCACTCAATCAAAAGAGCACCTGTTCTGAGCTTCTTAACGCCTTTACAGTGCCAGCCATGCCTTTAATGGCCTTTTCTAATGCGAAAGGATTGATGTTAGTTGCCTTTTGATCTTCATCTGCTGCATATATAATAATGAGTTGTGGTCATTTTTGCTATGGTAGTTGAACATGTTGATCTCAGTCAGAGTCCGAATCTGAAGATAGTAAATCACGACCTCGTTTCAGTTTTTATTGTTGGTGAAATCCATAGTGTAATGTATTGTAATTCTTCACTCCATGCCTCTCACCCTTACTTCGAGCCCAACTTAGGAGGTATTCCCCAGCCTAACGAGAGGTGGTGACAAAACCAAGAGTACATGAAGAGTATACTCCCCTGACGTCGATGCTAATGCATCCCACCAGAGGATTGACCCGTAGAGTTTGTTTGTGGGAAGTGCCAGGTCGTGACGGTCATTCAACCAACCATTTCATTAAAAACCGAATACAGCAAAACCTACTACTGACAACCGACACAGACAGTGCAACAAAACGGAAGATGTTAAAAAAGTATTAAAATCATTAAAAGTCAGTATAAGGTAGTACTGATGAAACAAAACTAAAAGAAATGACTGACTGAAGGACCACCTAATGCCCCCCGACGTGACACCCGCTATTTGTTTTTTTTTTTGTTTTTTTTTGGGGGGGGGGGGGGGGGCTCCCGATTGGCCAGAACGGGCCATCCGACCATCCGTCTCCTCCCGGAGTTGGGGGCCAAAGCAGTATATTGAACAGGTACCTCCATGTTAGAGATCAGGTCCAAAGCGGTGTTTGCGACCTGATCTGAAGATTTGCCTAACCGGGGCCCTATCTGCCCTCAACTGCCAGGATTCATTCCTTCGGGGCCTTCAGAACGCACCTCACGGGAGAACAAGGTGCCTGCAAGATGGTATTGGCAGGATTGACCATTTTGGTCCGAGGCTGCGTATTTTTATATTTCGCAGCAAACCAGCTCAGTTGAGCAAACCTGCTAATTATTAACCAGCTAACTTACCAACTGAGCAGGCCGTCCTCTATCCTCCACCCGAGGACCCGCCTAGTAGGGGATGGTTAACCCCCCTCCCCCCTCCAATAGGATTAATCTGAATTGGAGTCTTAGATATAGATTTGCTCTTGCTGCTAATTGGGTAGGCTCCTTGAACTAATGTCACACATGCATTCAACCTCATGCAAATGGAGGTCGTTGGCTTATTGGTGATGCTGGGATCCGAGCATGACCTAATATTTGAGTCCGGCACGTGCTAATTAAATAAGAGGTTGAGGAACTCAAGGCCACTACTTAATGATTATCCAGAAACACACTTGCTGAGTATTATTTTTTATCTGTAAGCCCCATGACACATATGGCATGCCCTGGTCATGTAGCTGAAATATTTCTTCACTCGGGACTTGAGTCATGGGAATCAGGATAAATTGGGTTTACCACAACCCAAACTCCCTCAAAAAACAAAAAAAAAATATCGATCATCTTCGCGACGCCCTTGTTTACAATTTGAGCTGTTGAAAAAATACTATTTTTAAAGCAATTTCAACAAAAACATATCTTGCCAGATCATGTGACCCCCTCATTGGAACGAGCGCGTTGAGCTGAGAAGGAGATGGTTGGTGCTCTTCACACTCGCCGATTCAGTAAGCTATAAGCATCTTTAATATATGAATATGGTAATAAATTCGATATGTGATGTGTTAAATGTTTATTAACACATTACAGTTGATATTGCTCTCGGCGGCGTACATAGTTGTAATTAATTACTCTGTGGAATTAACCATGGCTGAGACTTTTCTTCACTGGAAGTTATTTTCAGGAAAGTTAGCTCCCCTTAATTTTCTAACGTTCGCAGAAAATTTAACACAAAGGTGGGGGATTTCAATAAAAATTGAAATTTCGATATGATAGCGATGTTTATCATCAATATGCGCATCTTTTCACAAACTTCATTTTCCTGTAGAGCAGTATAAAAATACAGAAACTGTCAATTTCTTTCATAATCGGTTTGAATGTTTGACTATTATTCTGTGTTGAAACCCATTTAAAAATAATTTTCACCATCTTTTGATGGTCTGTAACTTTTTTTTCGTTTCATTATATCAGCAGTGTAATATTTAATACAGACACTGTCCTTTCATAAATATATAGAGGATATGGAATGAGTGTTTTTCTCATATAATATTTATGAAACGAGTCTAAGAATTTTTCGTTTTGGCGAGCCTCTGGCGAGCCCAAACGGAAAATTCGGACGAGTTTCATAAATATTATATGAGAAAAACACTCATTTCATATTCTGTTTATCATATGACACACACACTCACAAATTAGACACTTAGTATGACTTTTTAACCCATCGCCTAACTTGAGTTGCAGACGGCACTTGGAAAAAACATCCTCGAATAATTAAACATTTTCATTTTTGCTTCCAAAACATAGGTTATGACCCCTCATTGGAACGAGTTCGTTCCAATGAGGGGGTCATAACCTATGTTTTGAGAGCAAAAAGTGAAAATATAAAGAACACTGAATGGCGTGTTTCTTGTAGGTAAAAAATTAATACAATATAACCCACCCTAAATAGGACAGATATCGTAAATTCTCCCTACTGAAATTATGCGAATGTGTCCCAGTTGTATTTTGTTTAGCCAATCAAATTGTCCAGTTATGAAATTGACCAATGAAAGCTCCCAACTCTAATTATGCAAATTCTGAAAATGTGGCCCAATTGTATTTTGTTCAGCCAATCAAATTGTCTAGTTTTGAAATTGACCAATGAAATTGATGGAAGGCTTTATTTATCACTGATTAATATGAAAACAAAATATCAAATGTTTTAAAGTGAACAAAACGGACGAGTCATATGATAAAAATGTCTATGAGATAAGAATTGCTATTTTTTTTTAAACCCATTTTAAAAATAATTTTCACAACCAATTTTCACCTTCTTTTGATGTTTTGTAACTTTTTTTCATTTCATTATATCAGCAGTGTGATATTTAATACAGACACTGTCCTTCCATAAATATACTGCTCAAAGTTTGCTAAGCACCAAATATTTGACACATCATTGAGGCATTTGCTGGTGACATATTTGGTAGATATGATTGAGGAATGTATTGAGATAGTCCCCAGTGTTTACATTAGATCTCTTGACAGGCAGACGTTTCGTGACAGTCATGGAAAGCATGTACCCCTTGATTTTCATGATGTTTTTGTGTGCAGCTGAAGACTGCTTTTTGATCATCCAGGCCCATAGGAACCGCTTTGCCACAGCAACCCAGCTTCGCAGTGACCTTCAGAATGCATCCGGGGTAAATGTTTCGACGCAGACTATCCGGACAAGGTATTTACAATCCTCTGTCCCAGAACCACCGCCAGGCTCGATATGAATGGGCCATGGACCACGTTGGATGGGCCAGAGAAGATTGACGACCTGTACTTTTTACAGATGAGTCAAGGTACTGCCCAGACCACACAGATAGGCGTTCTAGGGTATGGAGAAGACCAGGAGAGCGATTTTCATTCAGCCAACAATGCTGAGCTTGACCGCTATGGTGGAGGGTCAATCATGGTCTGGGGCGGCATCAGCAGGGATGGACGTACAGAGGTCTGTGTCAATGAACGTGGTACATTGACTGCACAGCGGTATACCGATGAAATCCTGGATGTCCACGTCAGATTGTATGCAGGTGCAGTGGGTGATAGATTCATTCTGATGGACGATAATGCCAGTCCTCGTGTTGCCAATGCTGTCGGGGAGTACCGACAGAGGGGGGGGGGGGGGGGATTCAGCGTATGGACTGGCCAGCAAGATCCCCTGATCTCAATCCAATCGAACATGTCTGGAATGAGTTGCAGCTTGCAATTTCAGCCCGTCCAGTCCAGCCAAGAAGTGTCCAGGAGCTTGGTGCCATGCTTGTCCAAGAATGGAACAACAAACGTCCCACAATGGACCACCAGGAACCTGATTAGGAACATGAGAAGGCGTTGTCAAGCTGTAATCAGAAGTTTGCTCCGTCAACAGTTTTGGCAAATTGATAACTTTCCTCTTTTACCAATAATATCCATTTTCCATGGTTATCGTATTCAAAAGCTAAAAAATAATGCCAAACGCAAACAAACTTAAATCATTAAAGAAATAATTAAATAAAAAATATATACAAGTTTCATTACAATATTTCAACTAAAACGTAAAACAGGAAGTTGGATATACTTGGTGCTTAGCAAACTTTGAGTAGTATAGTATTATTTTAACACCACAGAAAATTTCATCTCAGAAGCCACTAGAGTTAGATTGTTTGATGAACTTTGTTCATTCATGCAATATCATCGACATCAAATCAGGAAAAATGGAGCGCGGTGGTTCAGTAGGTAGAGGCGCAGGCTGCAAGCCGAGGGGTCCTCGGTTCGAATCCCACCTGCGGCAACCGCGTTGTGTCCTTGGGCCAAACATTTCATCTCCATTGCCCGCGTGGGGGCACGATGACGCCGTGTACTAAGGCGTACTGCACGTCGATGGTGCGCATGTCTTCAACCAATCTAACCCTGTCTGTGTTGCAGTGCGGAGTTACGATGTTGGGGAGCTAGCAGCTGCTCGTCGTTGCTCAGTGGTTCTCTCCGGGTACTCCGTCTTCTTCCACCCGTAAAACTGCCACGGTCATGATTAGCCATTGTGCATAAATATGTGATCTTAAACATAAATAAATAAATATATCAGGAAAAATCCGCACATGGTGCCACTATCACAGTATCAGTCTAAGGGAAGTAACTCGAAAACATCCATTTTAAGGTCTCGTCATTTCGTGAACTCGCACGCGTTTTGATTGAGAAGGTTGCTTTTGATCAACATATCATAATGCACCACAAAGCGAAGGCAGCAACACTATGTATCTTATTTCTCAGAGACAATTGCAACCTCTTCTGAATTGCTGCACACATTCCCTCGACAATCAGCACATGCACTTACCCATTTCAGCCCATTATTTCTACAAGTGCATGCATTTCCATTTTTTGCTTGTAAGTTTACACTTGTAGCGCAAACATTTAAGAACCATTTCGGGAGCCGGTTCAATGTCTGTCATGATTTGCACGAGATGATTTTCATGCAATTTTCAATCCCAGTCACGAGGTTCAAGCACTCTGTTGTTCAACGTTTCCTAAACGATAACCTGGAGATGAACCCTCAGGCTATGAAAGTATACTGCACGCTCTGTGGGTGGAACAATGTCTGTGGGAGCGGTGGCTTTTTGCAAGTCGATACTAAATTCCATAAATTTAGTAACTCGTAGGCCATTCAAAGTGTCATGTATTTTTTCCTCACACATTATCTTGAACAAATGGATACCAGCCTCCCCAAACTTTCTTGTTGATTGGCGTTGGAATCAACCATATCGCAAGAAATGTGTTGTACGTTTTAAAATGAAATCTTGTTCATCAAGGTTGTCTTACCCTGCTCCAGGCATGAATGAAAAGCATTTGTGCAGCGTACTCACGGCCTAGCCACTGTACAATATCAGCAATTTTGAAGACCGCGGGACTGCGTCCTGTGGACTTTTGGGCTCCAATCATGAAACAGCCATCCTGTCATTCCAATGCTAAATTAGCAGCACTAGCAGGTCCGTATCATCAGCCACAACAGTCACATTTGACCAGGAGAGGCCATCTCAAGTGCGCAAGACATTATCATTGTGTCTGCATCATCTGCTACACTGGACATTATGCCCTTCATTCCCGAGAACGCGTGAAAGCAGCCTGGTGAACTGAGCTTTATTTTTACTATTCGATAAAAATAGCTCTTGGTTAAGATGGGCCTTGGTGGCCTCCGCCACTTTTATATCAGCACATGACTTTCCAGCTGTTCTGGAACGCTCATGGTCTTTTGACGGGGAGAGCTTCTTCGTATCCGTCAAAAACGATGTTCGCCACTCCGTATTTTGTCTTGACATATTCGGCATATTGTTCACAAACATATAAGTAGCTTGATCGTTTCACCCACTTAACACGATGGGGAAGGACGCCGCCATGAACAAATGTTGTGGTCCAATTGGGACGTTCAAATTGTTTGTCAGACGTTTTGCTAATTGTGCCTTTGCTGGTTTTCGCATTGCGTTATCTTTAAACAAAGCAGCAGTGTGCTGTAGTTTCTTCTCGCTGTGCAATAGCGATCAATCGAGAAAATAAGACTGTGGGATTGATGTGGAGTTTTTCGTTGTTAATTTTCACTCCGGGTTGAGGGTCCAATGATTTTATGTGGTCGATGTTTTTCACTGTCACTGTTGTGACCAGTTTGCTATCAAAATGCTTCTGTATTTTCTCACCAACTGCTGTTCTTTCGCAATTTATGCTGTCTTTGTCGACAGCGGTGAGGCCAGAGGACAGAGAGCCAAGCTTACTGCCACTGATATCGAACGGCTCATGTGCATCAAACCAATCTAGGATTTTCATCATAATCGCATCGGATCCTGGAGGCACCAAGCTCGATGTGCTGTTCTGAGGTTCTATGCTTGGCATCTGTCAAATTATACGTAGCCGCGGGCACCTTTGCACAACGATGCATACTATATACCCATTGTGAACGAACCGGAACGGTAGTCTCTCTCATTTGTGTCAATCCGCTTCTCCTTTTGATGGATCTCATCAACACCTGTTCGATTACCAGATCGGTGGATAGCCCTGCCCACTATCTGTCGCTTCTACAAACAGCACGAAACCCATGCTCTAAACATAACTGATACAATATACAATATAGGGTGCTTAGTGGGTAACTCTAGCATAATCTGGAGGCACGGCCAACAGCTTTGTGCATAATAGATATGCCACGTTGCGGCAAATAAATTTAGAACATCTTGCCGATTGTAATAGGATGTAAATTCCAATCTGCTGTCCACTCAGCTCTTATGAAACAGTTCAGTATCTCAATATATTCAAGATATTGCAACCAAAATTATGCTGTAGCTGACTGCTCTACAAGCAGCGCTTTGTAGTCATGTTGACAAGTTTCGTAACTCACAAGCGCATGGAAATGGAAGGCGTCAATAATAGGTAGGGTTCTATTCTCAACATCAGTATACAGAGATTTGAGTTCATTGGTGTCCGTTGTGTTCAGTTATTTGACGAAATCTCTTAGAGGAAGTGCAGCATCGCTTTTATGGTCAGACGCAGAAGCTCCACAGGTAACGTCAGATCCACTCCCAGCCGTGTAAGTGAAACCATGTGGGTCAATTTCTTTCAGAAGCTTATTGATCAAAGCCGCCTCAACTAGGAAATGATCCCGTAAGGCTCGAGAGCCAGCTTTACCGATAACATCTGATGAACAGAATTGGGACCGTATACAACTGCCAATGCGTCCTCCGGGCCTGACACTCGCACCATGGAAGCTATACTTACGAGAAAGCTCATCATGATGTGGAATCCGCCAAGCCTACAAACTATGTTCATTGATTTTGCTGTGATTATTTCACTTGCTTTGAGCCAAAGCAGTTGGTCTAAAGTGACACAAGGCGTTTAAATAATCAGATTATTTGTCTGGTTTTCAATGTACAATAAAACAATCATAGTCAGCGGGACTGAAGTCAGTCAGTGGGAGAAACAATACCTCTGATTTCAGCGAAGAGTCATGGCTTGCGTCAAACGCATGCTACATGTATCCATAGTATTGTGCTCTGGGGCTCTCTCTGTTACTGAGCAACCACCCAGATTGTCAAAGCAAATATGAATTGATACTTGGCGGTAGGGTACACTAAGAATAGAGGCTTGTATTTTATTGAAGAAAGTTCGGTATTTTGGCACTCCATATAATGATGAATTGGCACTCCCTTACCCCCGACAACATCTTCAGCTTTACCTCGTGTTTGTCCCATGACAACAGGGTGTCTCAGTTGAAGCACTGAGTCAATTGGTGAACAAACGGCGATCATCCCCATCCCATGGAAAGTCCCAAGACCGTCTTTTGTTGCAACGTTATCGTCTACATTATCCGCGACCCATTGCGTGAAAGCCCCTTGGACATAATCAGAGATAAGGTCTCCCGGCATAACGGATTGTTCGTATCTTTCCACTTCGTCATCGGTTATTGAAAACTATAGTCTAGATAATTCGGTTAATAACAGTTTTGATCCGAAGACACGATCCAACTCGACCCCAAGGCTGAATAAGACGATATCACGGATTTCGGTCGTGCGGGCTGAACAATTGACTGACCGATACTCGTTTGTTTTATTTCTGATGGGACAATCGCTCTCAAGAAAGTTTGTAATATTTTGGCACTCGGCGCATTAGAAATGTATTCACTTGTAGGGTACGATTCATTACTGACTGGCATTTCTCGAATTTGTGCTGCGAGAAGTTTAGCCGTCGTCAGCTTCTTCTGTATTAGTTTTACGTTCCGGACACTACTTCTCATTGACAATGAAGTTTACCAAGTTTCGGAAGCAAACCACGTTTTTTTTCTCCCTTGAATCTCAGCGAAAAAGAGGCGCACCTCATAGTGATAGATTAATCTTTGAGCTTTTAGCCATTTAACTGAATAGAGTTCACTCACCAGCGATTTCTTTCATTTTTGTCGTAGAGATCACCGAGGGTATGAAATTCTGCGCCACCAGGGGTTCGAGACAGGTACAAAGCTGGTCAAATGACTTTAACATAGCATGGTGAGCCTTGTGGTCGAGCTGTTTTTGAGCAAGTGATGAAGGGTGATCACTTCCTGAAGTGAACAATATATAGCATTACTTATGGTAAATTGCTTCAGCGGCCACCAAGTCTATAGAACTGGGTAAGCGGGTTTGAACCTCACTGGCCCTTGAATCAATTCTTTTCTGGCAAACCACTAAGAGATTTGAATACATGAGCAATATCATAACCCTATGTATATCTGTTCTCGTGGGGTGATTCGCATCATCATCATTGCGAAAAACAAAAGAGAACAGAGTACAACAATTCAAAAAAGCTTTACAACTATACAACCAAGAAAATACGAATGAGCACACCCAGTGGGACAGCCTCAGCAATGGAAATCATGCATACAGATTATCGTTTCCTGCGTACATTGTCACCGTCAGGTTTCGTCAGGATACGACTGTCTAAATGTGAGTGAACTTAAAATATTTCTGCACTAGAAATTAAACAAATCTCTTTCAGAAAGTTGAATAAGTCGCGAGACACTGAACCGTATGGCAGTGAATTTCAAGACGAAGTGGCATAGAGCACGCGGCTTTCACGTGTAACGTCATGGAAGCAAAACACCCATATCGATATTCAACTAACAACGACGTAAATCACCAACGCTCTTTATTTGCAATGAAAATTTATTCTATGCAATGAAAAATTATTCTATACAATTCTACATGGTTCTCTGTGAATCTATTGACTTTCTAATCATATGACCACTGAAGCGCTTTGATTATTCGACGAGAATATTGTAATACGATATCGCAAAGTGCAAGCTCTATAAAGAGAATCTGACCGAATAGTTGGCGCTATAGTGCAGATGACAAGGTAGTTTGGAAGCGCTGTAAAAATATTCTCCAAAGCGGATTTTAGCGGATTTAGGATATTTTGGGGACATTTCCTCTTCAAAATGACACCAAGAAACATTCGTTACAAATTTCTTCCAGGTAGGCCTTGAAAATGACATACCACCGCCAGAGTATTCTGAGGTCCTGTATCTCTGAAATGATCTACCTAAATAAAATTTAGTTGTGCTTTTCTTTAGTGTTTTTATTAACCCTTTACCCAACATAACGTCCAAAACCGGCCAGCGCTATTCTCAAAAATCGCCAATTACTTTTCATTATTTTTTTCATTTTTTGTTTCAAAAACATATGTTATAACCCTTCGTTGGAACGAGCTCATCGAGCTCGTTCCAATGAGGGGTCATAACCTATGTTTTTGAGACAAAAAAAAAATGAAAAAACTTAGTTATTCAAGAATTTTTTTGCAAGTGTCTTCTGCTTTTCATGTTAGGTAAAGAGTTAATTGATGAGAACCTTAGATCGCTTTTTGACATGTGTGCCAAAGGGACTGAGTAACGGGGAGTGTTTCTGTTGGGAAATTTTAGATACACAAAACACCTGCGTGTGTTCGTCACTTTTAAAACCTTTAAAATCAATTTATCGAACGTCCCATCACACTAAAAACTAAAGTGTTAAAACTGACACTTTCAAGGTGTTAAACCCATTCTAACTCTTAGGGTTTGATTTTAACACTCAAAGTGCAATGCTTTAAGCACTTAGACATTACAATCGTCAGACATCTGAAACTTGAATGGTTGGCACTTCCCATGTGTCTAGCATTGATGGTTCTTCCAGAATCGTCCATAATTTGATTTGCGCTTGGTGGGTACATAATCAAAAGGACACAACGCAGATGACGCGGATCAGGCTCGAGAGTTCGAGCCTGATCCGCGTCATCTGCGTTGTTTACTTTTAAGTGTCGCGACATTACACTTGTCAAGTGGTATTATTGTAACCTGTCAAGTTCTGTGATATCTACACTTAAACAAAGTGCTAGTTCAGCACTTAGTAAGTGTTAAATACAGCACTTCAAGTGTAGTTTTTAACACTTTAGTTTTTAGCGAGCATCTATATTTTATTTAATTCGAAAAGATTTACGGGCTTTTGTCTTTCGCTCAAAGTGGCGCAAAACGAAACATGGCTGACAATTTCCGTCATTGGAAGAAATTTACAGGCAAGTTAGCACCCCTTAATTTTCTGAAGCTGTCAGTAGATTTAACGCTTTGGGTATGGGAATTTCATAAGAAATTTCGAAATGTTAGCGAGCTTGTATCATCGATGTGCGCATCCCTTCACAAACTTCAGGCATTTTCCCGTTGAGTTGTAGTATAAAAATACTGAAGCTGGGTTTTTTATAATGCTTTTCCTAATCAGTTTAACCCTTTACCCAACGTAATGCCCAAAACCGGCCAGCGCTATTCACAAAAATCGGCAATTAATTTTTATTATTTTTTCATTTTTTATCTCAAAAACATAGGTTATGACCCTTCTTTGGAACGAGCCCGTCGAGCTCGTTCCAAAGAGGGGTCATAACCTATGTTATTTAGACAAAAAATTAAAAAAATTAGTTATTCAAGATTTGTGTTTGCAAGTGTCGTCTGCTTTCATGTTAGGTAAAGGATTAAACGTTTGAGTATTATTCTTTGATGAAACCCAGTTGAAAATAAGAAAACGGCGCTTTCACCATCTTTTGATGTTTTATATCTGTTTTCTGTTTATTATATTGACAGGGATTAAATCGTAACATAATACAGACACTGTCCATTCCATTAATATGAAAGTCTAGCAGGTAAGGGTTGCAAATTGTTTTCCTGGAAAGAATACAAACTTGCAAATTACTGTCAAAACAATGAGCCAAAGAGGCCATTAACTTGTGTTGGTAGATCTGATACTGATATATGTTCTTATTATTACCACTTTTGCGGGCGTTCCTAGCACATTAACGATATTTTACCGGGCGTTGAAACCTCGTAATGCTCAACAAGTACAAGTCATGTGATGTTTTGGGCCGTTATTGACTATAACAGCCCAACACGTCAATAACAGCCCGACACGTCTAAATATAGACAATGACGTCACATCTCTCAGCCGATCAACAATATTTTTCCCAGATTTCCATTTGGATCGAAATTCAATTCGGATTTTTTTAGTTTGTAAACACAATTAACACATTTTTTTCAAGTGTTTACTTTTGTGTCACGGATAGATAATGTATCAAATATAGGAAGCGATACACGCAAAGTAAGTGATGACATATTTGATGAATAAACTCTTTGCCTAAAGTTCGCATTTCGAAGATATATTTCATCATCTAACTTTCCAAATTTCACCGTAGACTGATCAAACGATAGTCATGTTACCCGGTTTGTTTGTCAACAAATCAGACGATAGCGTCGCTGTTTTTTTTAATTCTAAAACGTCAAACTTCATTTATTTATCTTATTTCCCTCATAATTTAATCGTAATGTACCCGATGTACGAAAGTGGCAATAATAGAAATAACATGACTTTGTCGGGCATTACAGTGTATCAACGGCTCAACAGAAATGGTTAACAGCCCTTGGGCTTATTAGTGGCCCTCGACTTCGTCGCGGGCCGCTAATAAGCTCTTGGGCTGTTAACCATTTCTGTTGAGCCGTTAATACACTGTAAAGCACTTCAAAATCATGTTATTGTTATATTAACTCGCCCGCTGGAAATGTAACATTCAGAACACAACGTATACGCCCCTTTGCCAAAATAGACTAAGCGACCAGAGTCCATAGCGGACAATAATCCACTACTCTCTCAGTGAGATATTTTGATCAGTTTAAGCACAAAACAATAAAACCGTTCGGCCCATTTTGCCACAAAAAACCGGACCCGAACCACAAAGCCGAAAAAACCATTCCGCCCTACTGAAGAAATCAGAATGTACCTCCTCCCGCTGTGTTCGAAATATATAGCGTTGGGGTTCTAGAGTTGAAAATAGTCTATCAGATACAATACGGCGTTTGCATTGCAGATGCTGCCTTCTTGCACTCACAAGACGAAGTATGGACTCCAAAACCGCGTGAAATGTGGTTAAACAATCATTAAATGTCTGTCACAAACGGTCCAGCTACAGATAAAATGCCCCCAAATCTACTACCCAGTGGCGTAACCGTGAAGGCTGAGTGGGGCACATACCTCCCCCCCCAACCCCCCAAAAAAATCAGTCAGGAACCCCCCGCCCCCTCGTGTTCACTCATATTGGAAACATCAGGCAAGGATTATCTGTGAAATAGTTTCTTCTATTTATGTGTTACAATAGAAAGCCAAGTTTCCTTTTGTAACTTTTAATTAACGAAAACAACAGGCAGCTCCGAGAGTTTATTAAAAGAGACAAAGGGAAATTTGGCTTTATTTTCTATTGATATCGTAAGTGTTTTCTCAACAATTACTTCTTGATTGAGCCTTCCTCGCGCGTCTAATAATTTCAAGGGAAGTAACTTTACAGAAAGTTGATTTTCATCACAATATAAGCCAGGGATGCGAACAATCCATTTTTTATCAACACAGAACCCATGAATGGACATTGGCCAACCCACGTTGATAGCTTGAAAGCATTTAGCACGGGGCCCTTGAAAGTGCGGGACCCCGTTGCATATACTACTTTTGATACTAAGATAATCCGGCACTGAATATTGGGTGGGTGTTGATGATAAATCGGGTATTTATATTTTAACAACAACGTATTTTGTGAAAACATCTACACGAAATACCATTATTTACCCCGTGTCTGTTCACATAGTACAGGTTTTTACCTACCCGATGCCACCCGTAACCTATTCGGCCGAAGGCCTCACCTCTGGGTCAAATATCGACTCGTCCCTATGGACTCATCGATATATGACCAGAGATGACGGCTCGACTTCAATACACTATCGCGAAACCCCACACGGTGTCGATAACCTCTATCTTTATTTTTTGTACATAAAAAATAAACCAAGTTGACTAAAATCTATTTGAGCCGAGATTCAGTTTTAACCCTTCACCAAACTTAACAGCTACAACCGACAGGCACAGCACACAAAATACATCAGTCCAATTTTATTATTTGTTCACAACGTTTACCTTGAAAGCAGAGCTGTGATCCATCATTAGAACGAGTTCACCTTACTCTGATGCTTAGGCAAAAAACCCCCAAAAAACAAATCGAATATGTTTTGTTTGCATGTGTGGCCATCTATTCCCGCTTTTAAGGGTTAATTATCGAATGTGATAGTAGAGAATCTGCACATATAAAAAAGGAAGAATGTTGGTGCTTTTCATTACACGATCCTGCAAACAACGCGCAAACAATGCACGTGGGTCAGATTTCTGTGACAGAATCAATATTTTATTGTAATGTTCTCAGATCACACAACGAATACCGTGATGTCATTTCGCGCAATGATATTCGCCAACACACAGCTTATATTATGGAATACAACATAAACACAAAAAGGTGGCAATCACGTCATAAAACTGTATAATTTTCAAATTAACCTTCATCCTTTGATCAGTCCTAAAACCCATGTTTTTGGGAGGGTTGTTGTGGCAGTTTCGAAGATTACTAATGTGACCTGTTACGGATTTAGACGCGGGGAAGAGGCGGAACAGGCATGACTTCGTTTTTAGCTGAAGTGTAATTATGAAATGTGATCTCATACCCTCTAAAACTTTCCTAATATTTCAGTTTGTGTCGGATACAATTTCTGATTATATATATGCAGGGAAATCGAGTTTGTTGGTCTTTTTTCTTTCTTGTGGAATGCGTTATCACATTATATATAATCTTCACATTATCAGTTATCCTGGTGTTTTCCAGTGTGTATGGGAATTTACACCGGTTTGGGAACTCATACATCCTGAGACAAAGCCGAAGAGTGTATGAGCTCCCAAACCGGTGTAAATTCCCATACACACTAGAAACACAAGGATAACATATTTATTTCCAAGAATTTTGGTGTGCTTAATACTTTTACCCACATTGTGGGCAAAAACTGACAGAAGATTTGTACTTTGTAAATTTCTTAATAAACAAAAACCTGACAAATATGGATATCATTGGAACTGGCTCAATGAGCCAGTTCCAATGACATCCATATCTGTAATATTTTATTGCACATAAATATTAAATTTCCTGTATTTTTATTTTTGTTCTAACATAACCGAGCAGAAGGTATGAATTAATAATTAAAAATTGGTATTTTTTTAGCCATATAGCCTGCTATTGTATATTCTTGTTTTTACACCGTGGTTAACCACCGTGTAAAAAAACCCACTGTGGATTGCAAGTTACACCGTACCTCTCAGCCAATCAAAATGCAGAATTTTGTTTCATTTGGAAATAATTATTTTTACAACCCTACTTTCCGTTTAATTACTTATTATTACGAATTCCAGTAACTTTATGTCTTGGGAAATGGCCGTAGGTGTACCAGAGAGTCCCTTTTAAAGGAAACATCTGAGTACACCTTAGGTGACTCAAAACTAATCTGATGTACTGTGGTTTTGGGGGACGATAGAAAAGGTATCATGCAAGTATTCTATTAGGGGCTCACATACCATAGGAACTCGCACACGTCGGCAAGAAATTACCATCACCGCATCCCTCATGTTAATCAAAAGAACTTCGCCTCTGCAGATCATTGTGCAAGAGGCCTTTGGTTCAAGTGTGGCTGGATTTGTTGATAAAGCCCCATCTTTTGGCGAGTGTAATGTGATGTATTGTTCTACGGTACAGCAGACGTGGACACGTCGTAATTCATACGTGGGTATTGATGTCCAGTAATACATTTATCAGGTACTAAAAATCATTATCAGCAAAATTTTAATTAATGAAGCATCGGGTTGTCCCCGATGCTTCATTAATTAAATTTTTGACAATTTTCCTCTAATTAGTGTTTGGAATCTAATATTATTGCGTCCGTTAAAATATTGCCCACCCGTAGAAAATGACCAGTCCATGGCGGCTGTACTGTACACTAAGAATGGGAAAGTAGTTGAATAACTAATTTTTCTCTGACAAAACAAGAGAGGTTCATGAGAAATTTCATCCAGTCAACCTCTACATCTTTGTCACGAACACAACTTGCGGACGTGGTATGTTATTGTTCATAATTCCCAAACCCAAGATGAATTTTATCAGTTCACTCTCGCAACAAGAGCGATGTACTCCGTAATCAATAAAATAAGACTGTTTTCCCTCCCTACTGACATTCAGTTAGATCTATTTAATAAAATGATCCAACCAGTCTTATTATACGGCTGCGAAATATGGGGTTTTCAAAATTTAAAACCGATAGAAAAGTTTCAGCAAAGATTTCTAAAGTTTATCCTCAACTTAAAGCCAAGTACGTCATCGGTATTCACCACGGGGAGTTAGGGACGACACCAGTACAAATTGAACTAAAATGCCGAATCATTGGTTACTGGTGCAGATTGATAAACGGGGTCCCTACCAAAAATAATTACATCCTATATAAGTACTTGAATGTCCTGATGGCTAAAACTAAACACTACAACCAATGGTCCCTTAATGTACAGAGTATTTTAAACAATTGTGGGTTATCTTATGTTTGGGACTCTCAGATCTGCGAGAACCCAATTTTGTTAGTCGCAGAAGTAAAGAAAATCCTGGTGGACCAGTTTCGACAGGGGCGGTGGTAGAACGTTAATGCATCGACTATGTACACTGCATATAGATTACTTGAACATTACTCAGAAATGAAATTTTACATATCTAGTTTGCCCCAAATTGATATTTTTACTAAATTCATAACATCCAATCACCACTTGCCGGTTGAAACAGGTCGTTGGCAAAATATACCCAGAACCGAACGTGTATGCAGGTGGTTGTGCTCATCGGAGAATGTGGGAGATGATTACCACAACATAATGGAATGCACGAAGTTCTCAGGTGAAAGAATAAAGTATTTACCTCACTTTACGCATACACGTCGATCGGCTTATAAATTCAGAGAACTCTTCTCATGCAATGACCACACAGTACTCAGACAGTTGTGCAAATTCATTATAGCAGGATTATCATAAATTACGACTCATTCAAATCCTTCAATCCCATTCACCATAGAATCCCCGGTTCTCTCCTTGGGGTGGAACCTGCAAGAACAGGTCCACCCCAGGGAGAGAATTGCAGACTCTAGAACCCCCCCCCCCTCCCCCCCCCCCCAACCGCTCAGCAGCTCTTAACTAATAAATACAAGTACGTTATCCACCAATGGATGCATATAGCCTGATATTTGAAGTTGATTTGCGTATAGTGTGTGTAGGTGTATGTGGGTGCGTATAAGAGGGTAGAAAATGTGTGTATGCATGTGTGTAAATCCTATATCGTCAAGTGTCGGATGTGGTACCCTTCTAAGAAACCTTGGGGTTTTTTGGGTTTTTTTTTCTCAAGGTTGCCTAACGGAGGGGTGTTCCATATTACACTTAGCCCCGGTACTGTAAGTAAACACAAATTGTTAAACATATAGAATTAGGACTTCCTCTGCTTACCTTATATTCGAATTGTTTTGAGGTGAGTATGTAGGATATATATTCATATTTATGTACCTGGCTATTTGACGATAGAGTATGTTCGACTTTGCCTATCGGGGACTGATATACAATACGCTGAAATTTACACTGTGCCTCTCAACAATCAGGAAAGCCCAGTCCAATTTAAAGAAATCTTGTAACTATTTGCCAGTGGTACCATGCAGATGTGGATGCAGTCCATTTCGGCCAAAGCTTTGATGAGCCGGTCCCGGTGACACCCACGTCCGTATTGTTCTGAAAGATATCTAACACGAAAGTTCTCTAGTTGTGAAAAATGCCTTACTGTGTACGCTGCTGAGTTGAGTGGGGGAGAGTTACACATGTATGCCAAGTTATAATTACTGTACTTGTTACTATCACTCTCCACCCACTGCTGGCTGTTATGTAAATACTTATGTAAATATATGCACCTCTTATACCACAGTCTGTGGCCACAGAGTGAATAAAGAATTGAATTGTTTGGCAAAGCATAGAAGATCTCCGTCAAACAAGACTGATTTGATTAAATTCCCAGTTGCATTGTGGGAAAGACTATGGGTTAGACATTTTGGAATTTAGGCATCAGTATTTAGGGGGGTTAAGGTTTTCATTCACAGTACTAAAGGGCTAGACTCTTTTTAAATTTCAAAAGTAAGCGGAAGCGAAACTCTCATCCTAGACACTGAGCTTTTCGATGTCTTGGTGACATTAAATAGATATCAAAAGATATATCATTTGAGGATTATAGCACGCTTTCCTCGGAAAAATGGAATACTTTGATAAAAACATCAAGGAAGAATGCATTCTAAAATTTGTTGCGATAAATTAACCGGCTGGGTAAAAAAAAATAATTAAAAAATCGTATTAACAAGGAGTTCCAGGTTGCTGAAAACTTATGACACAGGAAATTGAAAACTCAATAAAGGATATCTACGCTATTTTAGTAAATATCGGGCATTATCTCATGAGTGTGGGCCTGAAAGTTTTGTTTTTCACGAGCGCTTGCGCGAGTGAAAAATAATACTTTCAGGTCCACACGAATGAGATAATTCCCGATATTCACAAAAATAGTGTAGGTTTTCTTTTTATTATATGCTACTTGACATTTTACTGTGCAATATTCAGCCCAATTTCACTGCAAACAGTTACGTTTCAGGATGACGTTCAAGACGACGTCATAAGCGGAAGCGTAAGTCATTTAGGAAGGTACTGAAAAAAATTCACCGTGTGGACCTAAAAGTATTATTTTTCACACGCGCAAGCGCGCGTGAAAAATAAAACTTTCAGGTCCACACTCATGAGATAATTGCAGATACTGACTAAAATGGAGTAGATTTTCTTTTTATTATATGCTATGAGACATTTTATTGCACAATATTCATCGATCCCAAATGCGTACCTTTCAAAACAATAACAAAGATCACCTGATCGTTCCTTCAAGGCGACGTGATGCGGCGTAGCGTGACGTCATTTAGGAAGCTACTGAGAAATATTTCTCGATATCTATCGAGCCGACCGATATAAAGAAATATCTTTTAGATAATTTGCGATAATTCACAAGCTAGCATATAATAAAAGTCTCTATCTCGTTCAAACGTCTCATTAATGTTAGTTCGATAGACATCTCACCATCTTACCAGGGCAACAGCCATGCAATCTACGACGACTACGAACTCCAACAAGCACATGTTAATATGCAAAGGGAAAGAGCGAAGAAGCAATCAACGAACCAGATGAGCCCCTGTAATTATGTTATCGTCACTAACAATAGGTCTCTCTTGGAACCGAATGATCTCAAACGACCCCCATACCCATAATTGATGTTTTCAGAACATATTTACTGAAGCATAAACTTCGGAACTGAGATGGGAGTGCGTAAAGGGTGCACGTGTATCTTACACACTTCTGTCCACAGATATGCTTCACAATTACACGTCGAGTTTTATAATTTGAGAATATGACAATGTGACGATATATAGTTATTCTTATGGTTCACTTTCTGTAGGTTTGGTTGCGTTGGGCCAATTTATTCCTCCCTCGGGCGATCTGTATTTTTGTCCTATCTGAATCATTGTCCAACCCTAATGATATCCTTCAGGTTGGGCAATGGTTTAGGAAGAATAAATAGTCAGAACCATAACAAAACCTTCTCATATCCACGACAAAGGGAGACAAGCGAGCATTTGTACATTTCCTGGTTTATGTTTATGATATAACACGAATGTCGCCAGCTCTGTTCACACATAGCATATTTATTGTTGTTACCCACCCCCACCCCCACCTCAACACACACTTTTACTACCACCGATCACGCTCGGTAAGACCTGCGAATTAAAGATCTGCCATTTTTGTGGATCTGCGTTTCAAATATTTTCTTCAATAGGGGAACCATAATAGTTCCAATGCCTTTCTGATAATGGATATTTGTTGCCTACCTATCATTGAGCGTTTACCGGCTCTAATATTGGTACAAAATAATTTTAGATGGGATATAACACACAGATAATTTTGCTATCGTCCTTCAAATAAAGGAAAACCTGACTGTTGTCAGACTAAAAGGCATTTGATAGAATTGACAGAGGTAAAGGAAGGAAGAAATAAATCCTGGTGAAAATGGAGAAAAGGGAGTAACAAAATAAAAAAATCTACGTACTCCACACACTGCAGCTCCTGTTACAGCTCCGACTGTCATCACTGCTCCGAATCCAAGAGACGCCTCTCTAATTTCTTGCCCTGAAAAGTAGAGTTAGTTGGAAAGTGCACTTTACTATTTGTGAATCAGGATCAATCATATGTTCCGTTGGAGTGTTCTTGAAGGAGACCCGGTGTGACAGGAATGATAGTCCGTAGGAACGTTAGTCCCTCTGGACTATTATTCCGCGGAATTATAGTCCTAGGTCTAACATTTCCGCCGGACTACTATTCCTAGAAATGTTAGACCTAGGACTATAATTCCGCGGAATAATAGTCCAGAGGGACTAATTTTCCTACGGACTATCATTCCTGTCACACCGGTTCGACAAGACATAGATTCACCAAACCGTGAAAGTTCCTCAACATTAATAACGTCAAGAGGAAAATTGCTTAAAGCTTTACTTAACACGATTAAAAAGCCACAAAGGAATTTCTTAAATGATTACAACTTTTCAATTGTCACTCACTAATATGTCTTATGCTTATCCATAATCTGTTCTTTTCAGAAAAAATACGGCCGTTCGAATCGATACAAAATGTACAAATGCTCGCTTGTCTCCCTTTGTCGTGCATATGAGAAGGTTTTGTTATGGTTCTGACTATTTATTCGAATGTGCCTCACAATTCGATTCTATAATCGTGGACATGCGATCGAATCAAACTGGTCAGTGATGGACAGCGATCATGTCAATTGTTTCATATTTCTGTTTACCTGACAGATCTGGAAAGTTAGAAAAGGGAGCACAAACATCCCAACTACCATATAAGCTAACCCGTGTTTATTTATAACTGTACACAGGAGATAAGACAGTTCGGCCGCCGTGGACTGGTAACTTTTCAGGGGTGAGCGGGCAATATTTCCACGGACGCAACAATATTAGATTCAAAACACTGATTATATTATTTTTGGAATAATTATCAACATTTATTGAATGAATCAACGGGAACAACCATGTGCTTCATTAATTAAAATTTCGCTACTGATAATTTGTATCACCTAGTAAACGCATGCGTGAACATCCTTGCCCACGCGTGAATTGCGACCAGTCCACGGCGGTTGTCCTGCAATCACGTTAACCACATAGTTTATTTTTGTTGTTTTTTGTGGATGACCAGTACAACTTCATCTCACTAGAAGCACGAATACCGACCCGACGACCTGACAACGATCAAGCAAACGTCGATCGCAGCCATTTCCTCGCAGAATTAAAACTGAAGGCATGACGTCATTATCTTTGCACTTTGTGTAGCATTACACAAAGCTATAACACTGAAATTGACGAAATGTCAAGTGTTTTAACCTGCATTACGCAAGTTTAGCTGCAAACCAGGCTATGAATTTAAAGTTTCTGAACGACTCACATAACGTCTTCTAATAGAATCGACTTTCACTCATGGGACGACATGCAATCTTCACAACAAACAATCCAAAGGGCAAGAGGAAGAGAGAGAGAGAGAGAGAGAGAGAGAGAGAGAGAGAGAGAGAGAGAGAGAGAGAGAGAGAGAGAGAAAATTATTCCTCAAAGAAACCGCGCAGAACGAGGTGAGAATGGTCGCGAACGATATTATTCAGCCATTTGGATTCGAAAAAAAGAATCGTTTCACAAACCTGTTACCCGATTCATTGCCAGAATCAGTTCGATGTCAAATTCCCGATTTCCAGTGTCATAAAAAGGCATTTCGTGTAGTTCAGTGTCTGGTATTGTAAAAAATGTCAAACACTGTCGTGTTGCCATGATTCCATAAAACTATTTGTCGTTAGTAACAGATTAGAGGACCCTCCACGCGCTACGATTGTTTATATATGAAGAAAACATTCCTGTTTACACTTCATACAGCCTTTTCTTCAAAGTTTAATGCAACTGTTTGTCAGGGAAATTTAGAATTGCTTATCTGGTCCCGTCAAGCCGGCGGGAATACAGCACCCCATATCAACGCATTATTGTAATAATAAGTAATCTTTCTCCAACAAAGGAACAAATCGAACAACACCGATATACAAAGTTAGATACTTAATAAGTAATCTTTATCTGTTTATGTAGTTCAGGGAAGAGAATGTCTAGTGTCGAATCCTGGAACATAAAGAACAGATATATTGCTCTACATTGGGAGAATTGCGTAAATTTCAATGAATATTGGGTTTTGATTATTGGAATGCTTCTTGTCATCTTGTGAACTTACTCTGTGAATGTAGCCGTAGCACGAAATTTAATGTAAAACGTGACTGTCTTCAGAGGAAAAAGCAGACCATAGACGAATGGAAAGACTGACAAAGTGACACAGGGGCGCCACGGAGAGGGTCAATTGAGGGAAGGTGTGGTGTAAATCAGATTTGTACTGACTGAGGTAGCTTCGCTGAAGGCATCCTGTAATGATGTTGTTGGAATATGAGTCAGTTGCGATTGTAGTAAAAAGAATTCAACACTTCTACAAAATTGAATAGTAGTAGTATATCATGTACACGACAAGTCAAGGTTCTCGGACAACGCTCCCGGACAGCGGAAGTGACGCAATGTCACGTGCCCCAGTTACGCCAGGTTAGATTGTCATGGTAGCTATTATTACCACAATGATACTTGGTGTCAGAGCGTATGCGCAGCGCAAGTTGGTTGGGTGATACGTGTTTCCATCGACCATTTTGTATACTGGAGGCCGCCATCTTGTTTTCTATGGTGCCGCGTGGTCACTATGCGACCAAAATCCCTCTAATCTGACGGGGTATGTTCATTGGAATGGTAGTATATCTAATTGCCACAAACAATCCGACGATCACCTCCAAATCACGAAAAACACCCAAAATCACCGAAGCAGACCAAGGTTCCAAACTTATAAAAATAGTACATGTGGCCATAGGACCGAGGGGTCACCAAACGTTGAGTTCCATAAATTGGAATGCTTCTTCAAGTTGGTTGGGTGATACGTGTTTCCATCGACCATTTTGTATACTGGAGGCCGCCATCTTGTTTTCTATGGTGCCGCGTGGTCACTATGCGACCAAAATCCCTCTAATCTGACGGGGTATGTTCATTGGAATGGTAGTATATCTAATTGCCACAAACAATCCGACGATCACCTCCAAATCACGAAAAACACCCAAAATCACCGAAGCAGACCAAGGTTCCAAACTTATAAAAATAGTACATGTGGCCATAGGACCGAGAGGTCACCAAACGTTGAGTTCCATAAATTGGAATGCTTCTTCTCACTGCACTACCAAAGAAGAAAATCCATCATGAGCTTATATGCTGGTTGTTGTGCGCGACCATTGTGCACTACCACTCAAGCACATAGCACTTTCAACATATGGCTATGTTTTGCATGTAATGTGTACGCATTGTGGCATATTGGACACTAGCACACAAGCACAGTCCACCAAACATCATTTCCACGTTCCGTGGAATCCTTTATAGGATACGTCTGGGGATGGAGAAACACTTTTTTGTCGTATGTGCCTATGTGCTGCATGTGTTGTGCGCACATTGTGCATTTTCACATAAGCACAGATCGGCACGTCTGACATCTGCCCACAAGCCACAAAATAAGCAGACTGTCATCTGCAAAATGAGGTTCCCCAGAGGGTTAAATTAGTGATGCTACCCCGCACAGCGGGGGTAGCATCACTACATTTATCCTATGTGAACCCCAGTCTGAATCAGGGTCCCAAAACTAAACAGAAAGAGGTACCCAGAGGATAAATTGGCCCACTGTATGGGATAGCATCATCAAATGCACCCTCTGGGGACCTCATTTTGGAAATGTTAGACTGCTTATTTTCAGGCCTGTGAGCCCATATGCTGCGTGCAGTGTGTACTCATTGTGGCACCTTGCATCCTGGCTCACAAGCACATCTCGGTTCGACCAACAGACCATTTCTTATATACACCTGGAACTTAATTAACCCTTGACCCTACGTAACGGCCCAAACCGGCCAGCGCTATTCTCAAAATCGCCAATTAATTTTCATTATTTTTTCATTTTTTGTCTCAAAACCATAGGTTATGACTCCTCTTTGGAACGATTATTAGTTATTCAAGAAGCTTGTTTGCAAATGTCGTCTGCGTTTCATGTTAGGTAAAGGGTTAAGCAACCCCTGAAGTGTTCATGACAGTGAAGTTGTGATTATTGATTAATGTTTTAATGATTGCTATGTCGTTCAGTACATTTCATCCAGTGAAACGTGATGTTTCTACTTGATAGCGTACCCCAAACACATCCCCTCGTCCACGTGAAGCATGCTTCCCACGAATGTCACAAAAAACTATCATCCACATTCATTATCTGGGTATAAGACAAGAAAATTTGTAACTTCGTTTGTCCATAAATGTTGATATGGCAAGGAGGAGACTGTCAGAAGTACTAAGATGGCAAAATTGGAAAGGACGTCACATGATCAGAAGGGAGCGTAGCTGAAATTGTTTTTTCTCTCTGAAAGTTCG
Organism: Pictodentalium vernedei; assembly: GCA_031216915.1. NCBI lineage: Eukaryota > Metazoa > Mollusca > Scaphopoda > Dentaliida > Dentaliidae > Pictodentalium > Pictodentalium vernedei. The sequence continues at coordinate 80,048,774 of CM062295.1, forward strand.
GCAATCTTTCGAAAATCTTGTGGAGTTAGGAATGTGATCTGAGATTTTCTTCGCGCTGTGGGAATAAGTAATTGATCTACTCATTCATTCTGTGACATTTTGTAACATGATATGTTTCCTCAAGGTCTATGCATAAATAGTATGTATTAAACCCCCCACTCCTCGCACACGTAGGAATTTTCAACAGACACGTTTGAATCTGCCAATGGGTAGGTGGAATGGTTGGTTTGCGTTGTGCGGGTGTGTGTATGTGGTTTTGCAACAATCTCTGTGACAGCCAATGGATAGGTAGAACAGTTTGTTTGATTGCATTTTGCTGGGGCTGGGTCTGGTGCTGCCTGCCACATGACAGATATTATTTTGGCAGATTCCAAGCGCGTGTGATGCGGCCTGGCACCAACTAGCCAAGTGATGGCTGTGTTGTGATAGGCGGCGCTGGGTTCGCACTCCTAGGTGATGCAATCAAACTAGCCATGTGTTATTGCTACATTGTAAGTACTGATCATCAATAACAATCAAAACCTTAATTAATCCTAAACTTTTTACAGTTATACTTTTCCCGTTGAGCTAGTAAGTAGTATTATTAATTAGCTCCCTCAATAGGAACTTTTGCAGCCATGTCTGTAGCAGCCAGTGGATATGTAGAAAAGTTGGTTTGATTGCATTATATTCTGTACTCTAAATATTGATCATCAATGACAAACTGTACTTCAAACAATTCTAAAATCTACTAGTTGCAGCTATGATTTTTGAGTATTGCAAGCATATTGTGCATTAATGCCTTCAGTGTGAATCTGAAGCAACCATGTCAGGAACTGAAAGTATTGTTTACCAGCAACAAACAGCACCTTAACTAATTATAAGATAATTAACAAGATAAATGTATCAGTTACAGCCATGCTCTTTCAATTGAGTCTAGTCTATAGTAGTATAAATTAAGCTCCTCGTCAGGAATTGTACATTGTCATGTCTAAATGAGCCAGTGGCTAGGTAGAAGAGACAGTTTAAATCACACTATAAAGAAGTGTAGGTCTTGTGTTGCCTTCTACCCGGCAGCCTTCATTTGATAATCAATATTGTGTATATTAATCATCAGTGATAAACAGTATCTCAACAAATCTTAAAATATAGTAGTCACAGCTATGATTTTCTTATTGCTTACCCCCAACCCCGTCAGAAATTCTAAGCAGCCATGCCTGAAGCTGACGGTGGACTGGGGACTGGTAGACTAGATAGACAAACTGCTTTATGCATGAATGGGAATCAGGTGCAGCCTGCCACCCGGCAGCCACAATTTGGCGGCTTGGTGGTAGGCTTATATATTGTATAATACGTTCTGATCACCAGAAACAAACAGTATGGTATAATATCCACAAATCTATTCGAAACAGCTCTACATTTACGTTGAGTGTGTTTTATTGTGTAAATATCAATTAAGTAGTAACAAATCATATCTCAAATAATTCTAAACTCAAATAGTTACAGCTATACTCATCATTGAGTATAGTCGACCGTATTATGAATTAGTCCTCTATTAGGGACGTTGAGCAGCCGTGTTTGGCACTGCTATAATATTGGGTAGGCAGAACAGAAAGTTTAATTGCATTATACAAGAGTGTGAATCTGGTATTGCCTACCACATGACAGCCATCACTGGGCATCTTGATGATGGGCTGTCCCATATTCACACAACTGTACGTTATATCGTAAATGCTGTTTATCAGTAAGAAACAGTACGTTCGATATGCCTAAAGCACTTACAACTACACACTTCCTTGGAGACTAGTCATCAATATTAATAACCAAGCCCCCATCCTAATCCAGCTGTAACAGCTATGCATCAGAAATACTAAACAGCCATGTATGAAGCAGCCAATGAATGGGTAGAATAGATAACTTTTTGCTGTATAAGGATAGGGAATATGCTACTACCGACGTGGTATTTGATTGTATATTTATAATCTTGTCATTCTTGTATATTTTACTTGCACAAATGTCTGTGGTACTCCAAGTGGGTGACAGAACTCGACACCCAAAACTAAAACAAAAATACACGGATTGAGAAAACTTGTTAACTTGCTGAATAGATAGGCATTGCTCCCATAAGTATTGTAATCCAGGCCTGGCATTTTCAGCAGAGCGATTTATTCGCTCGCTTACTACTCGCCTTACAAAAATTAAGGAGGGCGAAAACTGGCCCTCCTGGCCTTAGAAAATAATGATTACCACAACAGCCTATTCCTAAAACCCACATCTTTTCTCATCTCTGCTGTATTAGTGGTCTATGTAAGACGGACACACTGCCTCTGCCACACCCCCGGGCCTTGCCGAGGCCCGGAGGTGTGGGAGGGGTGGTGTAGCATTCTCATAGAGACTACCTTATTAGCCGCACCAAATAAAATGTTCAAAGCCCACTAGGCAGAATTAATTAAAAATCAATCTTCATTTTGCCACTTTTAGCTTTTGTAAGCTTTGAGGAGAGCTAATTGCTCCTCCTAGACAATACGAGGGGAATGATTTTAACCCTCCTGCATTTTAAAGAATGCCACGACTGGTAATCAATCGAATATGGAGGTTACACTCTAAACTATTCTAATCCAATGAATATCTTGCGATGCATCATTAGAATTAACACACCCGAGTGATAACGTGCGATAGCCTTTATAACCAGTGAGTACGTCTCTTTTAGTCATGGTGAATAGAGTTATCTCTGCAGCATAAGGCGACACATCTCCAACTGTATCACAATAATAATTATTGATGAAATCTCATGTGTCGCTCCACCATTACTTGCATATACGGGTCAGTCGCACAAGGTCATAACCTTGGTCTATTCGTGCAGTGAAGTGAGTCAAAACCTCAATTGAAATTGGTTGGCTTGCGTTAACCACGCAACTGTATTGAGTGGAATACTGTCGGTCACCCCATTTGACACTACAGTCTGTATTTGTAGTAGATAAATGATGACGGTTGTTGTCTGGAAGGGATGGACGGTGGTTTGCAACGTTGATTGGGGTTGGTTACAGGTCGCGCAACGAATGCGAAGTACGAGGTGCGTGACTTGTGATCGGCATTCGCTCAGAACAGTGAGCTGCTGTCTGTTCCCTTTGGACGCCAGTTGTCTTCACCTATCTTACTTGGGGCAAGAAACAAACCCGCCAAAACAAAATTATTGCTCCGAAAGAATCTGATAATGGAACCGAGTGAATTGCGCGAAGTAGAGATGTGATCTTACACAAGTGATCACAGTGAGTTAGGGAACATCTTTGTTGAAGATAAAACAAATTAAAAATTAAAGTAAAATGATTTTATAAATCTATAAACTTATATTTATTTACTAATTAGTATTAATTAATTGATTAAAATAACAAGTAATTGATAATATAACAACTGATTGAAGATTAGTCATTAATAATATAATAATTATTAATAAATATTATACTAAATTATCATTATTGCTACTGTTGATGTTATATTAATTACTTGATTAGAACTTGTTGGTTGAATGATTATAATAATAAATTATTTGACTATTATTATTATTTATTAATTGATGATAATAATTAATAGCCATCATTAAGTATTATTAATTACAGTGGTAATTGTTTTTGTTATTAATTGATTATAAATTATTTACTCCTATTGCTGGTAATGATAATAATAATAATAATAATAATAATAATAATAATAATAATAATAATAATAATAATAATAATAATAATAATAATAAATTTATTAATTATTGATAGAGTAATAAAATAATAACTTCAACTTATAATAATTAAATTAGATTAATAATAAACTGATTGATTATTAATTAAAATAGGTTGACATTTAAAATGAACTATTCAAGAGGAAAACAAAGAATCGAGTAAAAGAAAATTAAATGCTGTGTACATTTTGTAATACATAATGCAAGAATTAACACGGGATGGCCTCTCTTTTCTAGGTCACTTCTCACAGACTCCAAAAAGGTAACAATAGTTTTACAAGCTGCCGATGTGCTTCTTTTGTTATCGTCACCGCAAGCGTAACCTAACGGTAAATTCATTTGGACTAGCTTTTGAACAAAGGCTGTTATCGTCAGTGTGGTCTTAGTGAATATGGACCACTCGTGATCTGCCTTGATACACTTATTCCGCTTGTTTTTGCTTGTAAGTCACTTATCAAGTGCTTAATTAAAAGAGATCCCATTTTGAAAACAATTTGCTATGTACTGATTTTAGAAAATTAAATTCAGAAAAAATTGTCCACTCTAAACTGTATTACAACGACAATGAATAAGCCTTCCCGGAAAGGAAAGGCTGCACCCTGCAGATGACGAGACTTTGGGGTAGCGTCGCTGTCTGAAAGCTCTGACTGTGCAGACACTATCCACATCCTCTCGGTTATCTACTATGAATGAAATTGCAAATCTATAAGAGTAAAAGAACTATTATTATTTGTGTTTATGAGGGAAACATGACATTTACCTAAATGGGAAGTGAGAAGTGGGAAATTATCGAAATTTTATTGGGGATGTTTTATTGACAATAACCTGCAGAACAAAAAAGACAACTTTTCTCCAAGCGCCAAGGCCGTGTATTGGAAATTATTTTTCGCATATTATGTTCTATTTCAAATCTCTGTTTTCATTGTGCAAAATTGTACTTGAATTCACCATTTACTAATTCATGTGCCACTATACCACTATATCTAATTATTTTTCGCATATTATTTTCTATTTTGACCCTTTGAGCCCTAGCGGCCGTTTTTTTCCGGCCAGCAACACGACACGTCATAACGTCATTAAATAGGATGGCTGTTCAGTAAATGTGTGGGGTAGACCAATCAATATTTTCAACGTGCAGCCTGGGGCTGCACGTTGAAAATATTAATTGGTCTACCCCAAATAATGAATATGGACTGTTCTAATATTACTGCCATTGAACTGGCATCGAAGATACCACTAGAGTTCAAAGGGGTAAATCTCTGTTTTTATTGTGCAACATTGTACTTGAATTCACCATTAAATAATTCATGTGTCACAATACCTCTTGCATCTAACATCTAACTAGAATCTAACTTCTCAACAAAATTCAACAACAAAATAACAATTGATAAACCTACATGTACAGGAGCAACAGTTGCTGCCCCACACATATGGGTTGAAACCACTGATGGTCGGACTGTTAGTCATGGCGGGTGGTACAACGCTGGACGAGATTCAGACAAATCCTGAATATGAACTTAGTCACATACTAAATGATATAACTGGTACGTTGACTGAAGATAATAACTCTCTACCGGTATTATATATATAGAATAAATCTATCGTGTTTTCAAATAAAATATTTATTCTACGAGTATGATTAAGAATGAAACCGACGAGCCTCTGGCGAGTCGGTTTCATTCCTAATTCTACGAGTAGAATATTTTTTTTACTTGAAAACACCATACGTTTATTTTGTTTATCCCATAAATCTTTAACAGGGCAGTCGCGACGAAATTGTGCTGTTACTCGCTGCAAAACACTACGAGAAGTGAGGAGCACATTGATCCAATCCGATCGACAAGCAATATTGGCGAAAAATAAACAAGGCGCGGTTATACATTTCTGTCTGAAATTAATTCCCCTACAAACTTGAGCTAAACTTACAAAAATACTTTATTAAATGAATAGTGTGTGGTGTTTTCTACAGGCATCGTGTAATGCTTTCAATAAGGTTTAAAGAAAACAACAATTGAACTATTAATTATGCTACACGATTGCGCCAGAGGTCAGAGGTAAAAAAGGTCGTCTCTCCTGCAGGAATAAATTCTTTCAGTGTTAATCCTACGGGGAAAATTTATCACCCTACAAGGTGAATAAAGCAAAAATTTATCCAAGGCTTTTATTGTTCTAATAAACGGCCATTTGTGGGATAAAACACCATAAATAGTAAGTATTTCAGTCCTAGTGAGGTGGGTGCTGAGCTTAATGCAGCAAATAGATCATTCTCGGCATTTCATATCAACTGCCAAAGCCTACAAGCCCACTGGGAATCCCCAGATCATCTACTAGTTGAATTGAATAGCCCTCAGAACACATTCGACGTTATCGGCCTTACAGAGTTTTTTCAAATCCCGGACAATATACCTTATTGTCTAGAAGGGTATCACCAGTTACAAAAAATTACAAAACCCTGCGTCGACGATGGACATTGGGGTGTTGGGCTCTTCATTAAAGCTGATATAACATTCAGTGTTTGGCATGCCCTTTCCATCTTCATACCACATGTCTTTGAGTTACTGTTGCCGAACTGAAGTATAAGAATTCATCGAGAATAGTTGGTGTAATTTATACACCCAACACGGCCCCTAAAGCAGGCATGGACTTATTCATATCAAAAATCAACTTCTTAACTGATGCACTTAATAAAGAAAGGAAATCATCATTAATCATGGGCGACCTCAATATTGACCTTTAAAAATCAGCTTCCCATCCCAAACCCGGTTTGTTTGTAGAGGAGATGCTTAGTGAGGGATTTGTTATTACCAAACCCACTAGAGTAACATCCCAGTCCGCTACACTCAGAGATCACATTTTCTCCAATAACATCGCAACTCTTTTTACATTGGGAATAATCCTTACGGATGTATCTGATCACTTTGGCCTTTTTTTATATTGAACCAACAAACACCAAACAGGATAGGGTAAAAGCGACTTTGGGAAAATTAATTCCACCACTATTGAATACTTCAAACTGCTGTTGTCCCAGTGTAATTTTTCTCGAGTTATGGAATCAGGTTGTCCCGATGAAAGCTACGAAACCTTCGTCAATGCGTATATGAATGCCTTCGATACAGCATTTCCCCTGCAAATACACAAGCCAAACACACATTTATAAAGGAAAAGCCCCGGATGACAAAAGGATTTCTTATCTCTCCCAATGATAAGAGCCAAATTTTCCACAAAAACTAAGATCGCCCTCAGAACTGAATATAGAGAATTACAAAAAAATTCTGAAAGCTTTTCAACAAGATTAAAAAACAAAGCAAAGCTATGGGTTATGAAAAACTGTCCTAGAAAATAAGAATAACATGCGGAAAACATGGAATGTCTTAAAATAAGCATTAAGCATTAAACAAAAACAAAAGCAAACGTAACTTACCTTCTCTATTCCATCATGGTAACACGACAATGTATGATCCAACTGCGATTGTACAGGAGTTTAACCCTTTACCTAACGTAACGGCCAAAACCGGCCAGCGCTATTCTCAAAAATCGCCTATTAATTTTCATTATTTTTTTCATTTTTTGTCTCAAAAACATAGGTTATGACCCCTCGTTGGAACGAGCTCGTCGAGCTCGTTCCAACGAGGGGTCATAACCTATGTTTTTGAGACAAAAAATGAAAAAAATTAGTTATTCAAGAATTATTTTTGCAAGTGTCGTCTGCTTTTCATGTTAGGTAAAGGGTTAATACTTTTTTGCTAATAGAGGAAATCAGACCTCCAAGCTAATACCCAAACATCGTAAGTTATTTACTGAGTCCTTGGATGATCCACACCACGATACCCCATTCATTACACGAACATCGCCCTTTGAAATCACAAGGATAGTAAATGCCATGAGACCCTAAGTTAAGTCAAGACTGTGCGAATCTTACTTCCACCATCCTAACACTCAATAAACTTGGTTGTGGCTGCAGTTGCTCATATTATGAATACTTTTTTCGGTCAGGGAAAAGTTCCCGATAGGATGAAAATTGCCAACGTAATACCTGTCTTGAAATCGGGAGACGAGAAGGAGTTTACAAACTACAGACCGATCAGCATTCTTCCCACATCTTCCAAAATTCTCGAAAAACTCAGGTCCGTAAGACTTGAAAAATTCCTAAATAAATTTGATGTTCTTTACCAACACCAATACGAGTTCAGGAAAGGGCAAAGTACTTTACATCCGAATATGCACCTGCTAAAATACATGGCGCTCGAGAACAACAAAGACAGTAATAATTGTACGATAGCCCTGTTCCTGGATCTCTCGAAAGACTTTGGTGCTATAAAGCATGAACTATTAATTAAAAAACTAGGCTATTGCGGATTAAGAGGTAATGCAAACAACTGGTTTAAGGGCTATCTCCATAGACAGGACTCTGTATGTCTCTCTTGGAGACAGTAAATCTCGACTAGCTAAACTGGGGACGCGGTGGCATTGCGGTAACCGGTTCTCGTCAGATCACCGAAGTTGAGCAACGTCTAGCCCGGTTAGTCCTCGGATGGGTGACCGTCTGAGCGATCGATTCGGACTCCCGCGTTGTGTCCTTGGGCAAGGCACTTAACCCCGATTGTCCACATAGGGGCACGATGACGCCGTGTACTAAGGCTTACTGCACGTCGATGGTGCTCATGTCTTCAACCAATCTAACCCTGCCTGTGCTGCAGTGGGAGTTTCGATGTTGGGGAGCTGGCAGCTGCACGTCGTTGCTCGGCGGTTCTATCTGGATACTCCGGCTTCCTCCACCCTTAAAAACTGTCACGGTCATGATTAGCCATTATGATAAGTATGTGACCTTAAACACCAATAAATAAATACTAGCTAAACTAACATGTGGAGTTCCTCATGGCTCCATTCTCGGCCCTATTATCTTTCTCATATATATAAACGATATACAGAAGTCAACAAAGCTGTACATCCCATCTTTCGCAGATGACACCTCGGCGTACAAATCTGGTGCAGATATAATCCCTCTAGTCCTGGACCTCAATGAAGAACTTCAAAAAATATTTGATTGGTGTGCTGCTAACCACTTAGTACTAAACGCCCCCCCCCCCCCCCGAAAAAAATACATTATACTTAACCCATGTCACAAAGACAAGAATGTCACATCCCAACTGATACGGATAAACAATGAAGTTATTGATAAAGCTGGTTATGGTGAGACTGAAAAATATGTCAAATTGCTTGGTATAAATATTGATGGGAATCTTTCCTATAAGGCACGCATATCGCATATTTGCTCCAAAATTGCTCTCGCCAACTACGCCCTCAACAAAATAAAGTTCTCCCACACAAAGGTATGAAAACTATATATTTCCCACTTAAACAGAGCCATTTGATTTATAGAATTCCATTATGGAGATGGGGGGGGGGGGGGGGGGTCAAAAGCCTGTAATCGTCTCTGTAAATTACAGAAGTGATCATTCTGTGACATTTTGTAACATGATATGTAGATATTTGCTGTCTATTTGGACTTTGTTTACTAATCATGTCACCTCATTTCGTTGGTCTGTTCACTCGTTATCCGCCATCTCAGTGGCTCAAAGTTCCAACAGAAACATTCAGTTAGACACAGAGAAGCATAGACGTGCATTTAGTACATCCAAAGACAATGTAGTTGCCTCGTTTAGTTCTAAAAAACTTAAGAAAGCCTGCGAATCTATTTCCGATGGTTCATTATACAACGGCGATGTAGTCATTGATACCAGCCTGGAAGACGTAATGGAAACTTCTGAAGACACATCACAAGTCTTCAACAGTGAGGGCTCACAGTCGAGTGCAATCAGTTCTGGAAGAAGTGTTTCGGTCAACTTTCAGTGCACAGATCAAAGAATTACATAGACGTATCGAAGAGCTCGAGAGCTCGAATTGCGTCAAGGATGATATCATAACTGGCTTTGAAAACGAGATTGATGAGCATTCCAGAAACCAGGGTGAGACAACTGACGATTTGATAATGTATTTGGGTAAGGTTATGGTAATTCCTCTTGACGCCAGTGAGATTGACAGAAGCCATCGATCTGGAGCCCCAGGTGCCAACAGAAGTCAACTCAGGTCTATCTTATTGAAATTTAACCCTTTACCTAACGAATCGCCCGCATCCGCCCGCGTAATATGCAAATTGAGCAGTTGAAAAAATTAAATATTTCAAAATTTTTCAACAAAACCATATCATGTGACCTCTCATTGGAACGAGCTCATTGAGCTCGTTCCAATGAGGGGTCACATGATATGGTTTTGATGAATTTTTTTGAAAAATTTAAAAATAATTATATTTAAAATACTAAATTTTGATATCGTCTGCGTTGGGTAAAGGGTTAACAGCAAAAGAGTGAGAGACTGAGTCTACAGGGCACGCAGAAAACTCAAATCAGCAACGAATACAAACAAAGTGTTCATAAATGAACATCGCACTGCTACCAGGTCACTGCTTGCTAAAAGGTGCCGCAATCTTGTGAAAGATAAGAAATTAAATCAAAAGTGGACTTTCGATGTGAACACCATTGTGAAGCTGAAGTAGGCCTAAAACGCTCAATACCTACCCAGTCTTTGCATTCTCTAAATTATGGAAGGAAATAGACATTGACCTCGGCAACTAACCAAGAGGACAGAATTCAAAAGCAAGTTAATAGCTGAACTTATTTCCTCTCACTAGAATAACATCTCCTGCTCAAAACCGTATTGTCCCGACTGTGCTGTCTATCCCTACATTTATTTTTATGTGTAGCCTCTGCGATCCATTCCAGTGCCTGTTGTTCCGTAGTGGATAATAACATACCGCAGACGTTTTTTGTTAGACTGTCCTTCGTGCATTAATGTTCTCGACCCAAATTAGCCTCGGGCGCGTCCACGACAGCTTCTTGACTTGGTCTCTGTCAAACATGTACACAATTAGGTTAATCTGTTGAAAAGGGCCATTTCAGTGGCGCCTGGTCCTTGAAGTCCGGCCATCACGTGCACACACACAGTGGTTATAATTGACGTTAGTACCTTGGACACGGTGAAAGGTTAATATAAACAGTACTGGGAAAACACAATGTTGTACATGCCTTGTTTATCCTCGCCTTTATCTTCCTTATTCTGCCCTACTTTTCCTTCCTCTTGTCCACAGAGAAAGGCAGGACGATAGCCAATCTGAATATGCCTTTCCCTGCCATTATACATTTATAGATTGATATTTTTTCTTGTTGTGTATGTGTTTTATTATTGTAAACTTGGATATTGCAGATTTACACACATTTGTCAATTTTGTGTTTGTTTAGTATATTGGTGCATAAAATATCAATATCAATATCAGTATCAATACCAATCGCTGGCATGCATGCAACAGGCATGATATCTAAAGATAATGGAAGGTAACTTGGCTATAGTCATTCTGTCATCACCAGACTTGTCCGAAAACATCAACAAACCAAGGATGTTAAGGACCGACCAAGACCTGGACAACCCCAAAATACCTCTCATCGGGAAGATCGGAGTCCGGCACGCCTTTGTTTGTGCACCAGAACTGTCCAAAACCGTCTCAAAGCATTGGGTATGAGGTCCAGAAGTGTGATCTAGCGTCCAGCTCTGTCCGATCAGCAACAAAGACGACGCTTGGAGTGGTGTATAGTACGACAACAATGGAATCTCAGGGCGTGGAGGAGAGTCCATTGGTCAGACGAGAGTAGGTTCCTGCTTCACATCACAGATAGTCGCATGAGAGTGTGGGGATATAGAAATACTACTTACATGCCCAGGCACTTCAGACCTACTGTTCCTTATGGTGGAGGATCACTACTGATCTGGGGCTGCCGCTTTCATGATTGTGAACTTGATATGGTGACTTTACGTGGGAATCCCAATGGTCATCAGCACATCCGGGACATTCTCAATCCGACTGATGGCTTCTCGCCTGTATCCACAGATGACAATGCAAAGCCACATTCCCGTGCTGTGAGAGCATTCGTGCAGGACAACGCTATTACCACACTACCTTGACCCGCAATGAACCCCGCTTTGAATCCCTCAGAACACATCTGGGACATTCAGGATGTCATGTGCAAGCAAGGGATCCGCCTGTACAGACTTTGGCCGATTTGGAAGCTGCATTGCATGAGGAGTGGCAGCAGTTACCTCTGTGCTGTATCAGAAGGCTCACTGGTAGCAGTAAGGGGAGGGTAAAGCTGTCATCCGAGCACAATGTGTATGCACTCGCTACTGACGTCATACATTGCTACTGTGTTCAGGAGATCAAAGGTTACATTTGTTGTCAGTAATTACGGCATTGTTCCACCATGGACCGTTCCAGCACCAAACATGTCGAGATAACATTTTTCCATCAAAAACATTAGTGACAGATATGTGTAAATAGCGCCATTAAAATACAGCAATTTTTCATTATTGTGTTGTCTTTCATTTGGCAACAGACCAGACAAACACTTTTGGTCATCTAACAGATAACATGGAAGTAATAACAGTTTCTATTAAGGGGACGCTCTACCGAACTTTGATAAAATTTCAGGAAATTTTCTCTAAAGCCCAAAAATGGCTAGAAAGAAATAACCCCAGTAAATTATATACTACAATGTTTGGAAAGAAACATAGAACATGTGGAAACTGAAATTAGCCATGGAACGTCTGTCGTGTGGTAGATAACACTGCCTGAAAGTCTGCTAAGGCATTAGTAAGAGAACAAAATTTTACAATAAATTACCATAAAATAACTGAATGGCTGTACTTTACAATCCTTCTAGCACATCTGGTACAGACTCGGAGGAATCTTTTGGAAATCCATGAGAAGAATGAAAAGTAAACCTAATTTCAACCCACGGTATCTACAATCCCAAATGCTGCCAATGTGTTTTGTTGTTTGGTTTGATGACGAAAGTTCAGCAGGGGTCAATCCCATGCAGTTCAGAGCAACAGATATGGAAGAACAAGTGACATCATGAATAAAAAATGAAAAGTGTGTAATTGGAACACTTTGTAGGAATTACACCTCATAAATCAATTGAAAGTGGTTTAATATTATTGGCAAATTTATAAAAGTGATTTCATTGATAAACTAGTGATAAAAAATGTCCTTTTTGATTGATTTATTTATTTGGCATCATTACTCGTGAGTCATTTCTGGTGTTTATGACAACTGTCATTGAAATACACAAATAAACTGAAATAAGAAAACAAGGATTGGAACAGCATTCAACATTAACAGTTCCACATAAAAAATATATATTGACCAGCTGATTTGGTTGAAAGTGTGTGATTGTTCATTCTGCGCTTCACTTTGCACAATTTGAATTGAAACTGATCGCCATTCTGTACTGTAGAACGTTTGTGGGAAGGTGGACCGTCATTTTAATGAGCCGATTTTACAATAATAATTGCTTATTTGTTGATTGAATCCAGTTTGATAGTCAGTCAATGAAAGGCGTGAACAAACCCACGAATATTTCGGTTAAGGATTTCATTTATCTGTATTTTCTCAAGTGTTCGGGCCTCATTTCGGTAAACTCGCCACGAGGGAATTTTGTTTGCTGACATATAGTTGACAAGCCTCTTCGATGTCACCAATTTCATGTCATAATGCTTTTAGCGACCAGATCGGTGTAGATCGATTTGACACTAAATGTAACTGCATGGCAAAGAAAGTTAACATTTTTTTCCGCACAAATTTCAATGCAGATGAACAGCTAAAAGCGTGTTTGTTCTCTTTATTTCGAAATCATTCGGATAGCAGACAAACGTGGATACTGGAAAACATGAAGTCGTAATAAATATAGTTCGGCCTTCAATCAAAAGATATTTTCGTACATAGAAAAGTTTGACGATTACTATTAATGTTTGTTTGGATATATTCCTGTTTTGAAACCTAATTATACAGTTCAATAGTTGACGCATCGATAACAACCAAATCAAAATATTACGAAAAAGAGGCGTAGCGATCCATTTCTAAAAATGGCATCCATGGATAAGGCAGTTGAAAGGTTGTCCTGCAATTTCGTCGTTATCTCGCAATAATGGCACTGTCATGGATAAGGCAGTTGAAAGGTTGTCCTGCAATTTCGTCGTTATCTCGCAATAATGGCACTGTCAACAATGTAACTATCCTACGTGAATGTATTGAGCGTTTTGAATTTCATCACCTTGAAGGTTTGAGAAGAATGTGGCCGTCTCTGTAATTCTCAGAACTTTAAATGAACAGTTTTCCCAAGTTTACGTTTTGCCTTATATGGTTACGAGGCGTCATGTGATCGATTTGACCACATGTTTTTGGAATGGAAACTTATTTATTTTTCGTGCATTTTTAATTTGGGGCGTTTGTAACACAATGGAGACGGAATGGTAAAATATGATATCTCCGAGTCTGGAGTTAGAAGTCATTTATTTGAAACCCTGGAATTGGAATTACTGATCTATTCGTGATTTTTGCAATTCGTTACTTATGTCATTAGAAGCTTGCGTGTCGTCAAAATCATAATTTTGTTTCAGGAAAATATGAATATAATCCTTTTCCTTGTACTGTAGTCATTAGTTTGATATATAATATGATTTTGTTTCATTACTTTATCAGTATTTTGGACACCAGTGACAATTTCAAAACAATTCCCAAAGTTAGTTTGGACGTCCCCATAATACCACTCCGTAAAAAACAGGGCGTGCTTAATTACGTTCTAGGTGTATATTTAAGGTAGCCTAACATTCACTGTAACACAAGTAGCTTTATTTCCAAATGAAACAAAATACTGCATTTTGACTGGCTGAGAGGTATGGTGTAACTTTCAATCCATTGCGGGTTTTACACCTTGGCTAACAACGGTGTAAAAACAAGAATATACAATAGCAGGCTATATGGCTAAAAAAGTACCAATTTTTAATTATTAATTCATACCTTCTGCTCAGTTATATTAGAACAAAAATAAAATACAGGAAATTTTATGTGCATTAAAATATTACAGATATGGATGTCATTGGAACTGGCTCATTGAGTCAGTTCCGATGACATCCATATTTGTCTGGCGTTATTTATTAAGAAATTTACAAAGTTTCTGTCAGTTTTTGCCCACAATGTAGGTTGAGGTATTGACTACACAAAATTCTTGGAAATAAATCCGTTATCCTTGTGTTTTCCAGGGTGTATGGGAATTTACATCGGTTTGGGAACTCATACACCCTTCGACTTTGCCTCAGGGTGTATGAGTTCCCGAACCGGTGTAAATTCCCATATACCCTGGAAAACACAAGGATAACTAATAGTATTCGACTACTAGTTGTAGTTGAAAAGAGCTATCATATGAGCCGGGACCATAGTAGCAGTGCTGTAATGATAGGTACCGAGAGTCATTGAGTCACAAATCAATAGTAATAGGAAAGAATATTTGTAGCCAATGATAATGGTACAAGGCAGCGAGGCTGATAGAACACTACAGTAATGGTGAATACATCATAATACATACAGTTGAAAACATGGTTGAAGCCGATGGTAACACCACCAGGGGCTGTATAGGGATTGGAATCCATTTTATGGAATCCCAAAAGAATCCTTTTTGGACAAGTCTGTGGTTATAGAATGTTGGGGTTTATTTGGTAAAGAGTCGCATATGGACTCACTCGGTCGCGCAAATCCTCGATAACTCATTTGCTTGATGGGCGATTCGAGTCATCCGACCGATGCTTGTTCCAGCCACTGCTCGATAGCTCATTACGGGAATTGGGTGTGAAACAGTTGTTAGTGCAACCACACTATATTCAACTGCTACTAGTAGCGGAAGACAAGTATGATAGTGATATGAAGAGGGAGCCATACCAGCGGTAGTGGGCACGGAGAGTCACAGTGCCACAAGTCAATGGTAATGTAACAATGCTGTAGGGATGGTAGACCACTCCAGTACAGAACAAAATAGTGCTAGCCGATAGTACTGATACATGGTCGGTAGAACACTCTGGTAATTGTGAATACAATAGGGACTTATGATAGGACAGATGGTAGAGATTATGGACAAATCATTACCGGCCGTGGAGCTATGAAGTTCATGGGTTGGCCAAGATGACAGTGGACAAACCGATACTAGGGGTCATACATATCCTCAAATAGATACCCTCCGACACATATCCTCCAAAAAGTATCCTCCTATAGGTATCATCAAATAGTACATCGCCATGTCATAACTATCCTTAAATCCCAAGATGAATCGAAGAGTCGTATGTGCAGTCACTCATTCGAGCAAATGTTCGATAGCACACTTGTTCGATGGGATTCTAGTCGTGCGTGTGACGCCCGTTCAAGTCACTACTCTACAGCTCAATACCAGTAGAAGAGTGGAGTCGTTAGAGCAATGCCTGATCCAGGCACTACTTGATTAACGCTTGAACTTTTTCTTCGTAACCCTTGTGTCAGATAATTATGTGACAGTTGGCGGATGGCCTGATCTGATTGATCGAGGCAATAAACCAAAGGTTGAGACCAGTGGTAGCTGAGATCAAACAGAACGCTAGGATAGTCAGACTAGGGTCAGTAACAGGTGGAACGGGATATAGATAGGTTAAAACAGGGGATCACAGAGGATTTTGAACATCATAGACTGCTAGGGTTAGAGTAGTATAATAGAGGATGTAATAGGTAGAAAACGAGAATTCTGGGGAAATCCAAGCCAGGAATAGTACTCTTGTACAATTTGGCACAGCGTTTGGTAAACTCTCGGCCCTATAGCATTATGTGCTGCTGTTATAAGCCCAATATGGGGATTTCACCAAGTACGTTTCGGTGAGTTCGGTGTTTTTTGGCGATTTGGGTTGATTGTCGGGTTGCTGGGAGTAATTAGATATACTCCCATTTAATCGAACGTACCCTCGAACACCACCCCCGTCCTATTAGAGGGTTCGTGGTAACATACCAACCGCGTACCACCATGGAAACCACGATGGCGGCCTCCAGTATACAAAATGGATGACGGAACATATCACCCTAACACGAGCAACGGATGCGCACTGACACCACGTATCACTATTGAAAGGGCGTCACAACATGCTACCCTCACAACCAAAATGACGTAATTGGGTCAATTGACTTGACGTCACTTCCGGGGCCACGGGGCAGGGACCGGCAACATTGGCATGTACAGGTACATAACATACTACTAATGGTGAATAAATAAAATATACATTTATTACTTTCCAAAGTGTGATTTACTGGGATTTCCGGGTTTGATTATAAACGATAACTTCACAAGTGAATTATGCAATCAACAATTGTGCCATGTATCCGTGCGCACAAACGAAAACGCTTTGTCGTAGTTGTAATGGGGACTTCATTGTTTTTTGTTTTTTAACCCTTCACCTAACATGAAAAACAGTCGACACTTGCAAAAAAAAAATTCTTTAATAACTATTATATTCATTTGTTGTCTCAAAAACATAGGTTATGACCCCTCATTGGAACGAGCTCGACGAGCTCGTTCCAATGAGAGGTCATAACCTGTGTTTTAGAGACAAAAAATGAAAAAAATAATGTAAATTAATTGGCGATTTTTGAGAATAGCGCTGGCCGGTTTTTCTCGTTACGTTAGGTAAAGGGTTAAAAAATATAATTATCGTTAGTAATGAAAAGTAATAAACAGAGTAATCGCTTGACTGGACTGGTTACGTGAAATATTTCATTCGAGGCGAGGGACTATATTGTAAAATACTCGTGCGCATTCGCGCACTCGTGTTTGTACAACGTCCCTCACCTCTCATGAATTATTTCACGTAACCAGTCCAGTCAAGCGATTACTCTCTATTTATTTTCGTGGTGCAACGTCTTATCTAATAAAAGCACCTAACGTAGAGGTTTTTCATATTGACAATACCAGGCAATCAACTGCCCGAATCGGGCACACCAATACTAACGAAAGTGTCCCAAATGGAAAAAAAGTATTGGAAGGGGTGTCACATCCCCATACCTTCCATAGCGAGGACACTGAATGAACAAACAGGCAATAATTTCATCTGAAGTGTATCGATATTTTGTCAGAACAATTTTAGTGCATATCACGGGTATGGAAATATGTAGGGCAAACGATATGTAAAAAAACCTTAGTTCATATCGACGCTTGTGGGGGATTTGAAACGTCCCGGTTTTAACTCGTTTAAACTCTGAGCCTTTTCAGACTTACTATATTTCGACTTTGGCATGTTTAGGTCTTGATGTGTCGACCTTGAGACGCTTCAGCCAAGAATGTTTCGTTTAGATCTGTGTGGGGTTCAAATCGTACTTTTCAGCCAATTGAAAAATATTGGAAACAAATTGTACCACGTTTTTTTTTTTGTTTCTTTCTCACTCAAAGGTTCAGTTAGCAGAAGATTTTTGTTGAAGCTACACATTTTGTATCGGGACTAAGGCATGTGGACTTCGCAAAGACCTGCACCAAGACAGGAGCAAAACAATTTCAAGCCTCTTCTTTAGATACCGGATTAAACAGTAATACACTCACCCACAGAACTGTTTTCCGCGGATGAGGAACCGGCGGTGGTCGGTATGTCTACTATTGTGGTCGCTTCAGCTGAAACAGAAAGAAACAAATGAAACATAACAATGGGATTTTTAATCATGCGCATTGTATTTATGGGACAGGTTTTGAAAATGACTGATTATGCACCATTGGGCTGGTTCATCTGTTCCCCCCAGACTATACTGAGAGCACTGATATACTCTAGAATCAGTCGGATTCAACGCCAACCCAAATCAACTGGGTTGAGTGAATATAAACCCATTTGAATTCACATTCACTCCACCCAGTTTATTTGGGTTAATTTTAAAACAAGTGATTTCAGAGTGTACAAATTTATTGAACAGTCTCAGGTAACAAACTCAGTCTCTAGCCTGCACTTCTCCAAACATTGTTAGTAACTGGTTTAAAACGATGGATTCCATAGTGTGTCGTGTTACCCCGGTTGTAGTGAACAAATGTTTTAAATCTGATGATGCTTCTTTGCAAAGCTATTGTTGACCAGACCACATGTTTTACATTATGTGTGAAGACAAACAGAAACTGCCCACCAACCGCCCTTTCTTAGCCGTCAAATGCAACTTTTTCGCGTTTTCTGAAAACGGCAATCTGGTGATATTAGATGATGTTCTAATGTTCTGTATTCTTTCGTTTGATTTCTGTGTATCTAAATTTAGTTTTCTGTAAATACACAGAACGACACGTTTGTGTGAATGGGTTAATCGATATGTCACGAGTGCCAGCGCGGAAGGATAGTACGAGAGGTCGCATCCTTCCGCGACGGCACAAGTGCCATATCGATTGACCCATTCACACGCGCGTGTCGTTCTGTGTTTATTACACACCTTCACGTCTCCAAAAGCAATTATTACAAGGTCACTCAGCAATTCATTTGACAACTATCGACAAAAAGAACACATTTCCACCGCCGACCAAATTTGCGAGGGGAGCCCGTGTTACTATTTCGTCCCCTGAGTTCCAATGTGTTTCTATGTGCCTACTGGCACATAGAACACATTGGAACTCAGGGGACGATTTTTCGCTATTCAAATTGTAATTGTGGTGCACGATTTGCAGAAAATTCCAGTGAAATTTCGCGTCTTCATAAAAAAATAGTCATATATGTGCGGGACGGATTTTTTTTCTGCATGGTTTAGTGTTGCTGTAGATGGGGATTTCACAGAACAGGTGAGTAATAAAATCCGTTCTACACCATTTTTCGAGAGAGGGATTTGCATGAGCTGAAATAATGTTTCTCTAATCACTTTTGCATGTGTTGTTGGCTAATAAATGGAGGATCTCTAATAAGCTACGATTTGATATGAAATTTCTAAACCAAGTTCACCAAAATCTGCCTGAGTCGAGGTTTACCGAGGATACGATAGATTTTAGTGAAGGAGGTTCGGAAATTTGATACAAAAGGCGAATTTGAGAATCGTTTTATAACATAAAGTAACGCAACGAATACAACCGGTCAGCGCCTTTCACAAAAGTCGCCATCCAAATAATATTTTTTTTCAATTATTGACTCGAAAACAAAGCTTACTACACCTTAATGGACCAATCTTTTCTGCAAATATTTAAATGTAACTGTGGAAACTCTTAACTGTCATAGTTGTGCACATACATATAATATTCCATCTTGGACGAAGCAGGAGACGAACATTCCTCAGGCCCGAGGAACATTACGCACAACAATATTAAGGACCCAGAAAAAGAACAAACAAAAGGATGAAGTCCGAGTAATAGGCGGATGAAGGAGTGCCTTGGTTTATATTTGTGGCTTACGCTTCAATTCTTCAATTTGTGGAAATAATGGTCTCTTATTCAAGCGGTTACTGCATAATTTGGGATTTATATAAACGTTTCCTTGATTCGACACATCTTCAGCAAATTGGATTGATAAGCGATTTTCTGATTCATTATTCCTACGCACCAGGTCTGTACTTGACGGTTTTTCACACATATTCACAGTTAATACAATAGGGCCCTTAATGTTTTCCAAGAAGCGCTGTTGTGGACATGTAGAATAAACAGAACATCTGATCGAGTGGGCCTTTTAGCTATAATATCGTAGCGTGGCAATCATGGATTTTTTTTAAAATTTCAGTAGAAGATAGAGCGACGTGGTTCTCACACGACGATAAGCATAATGGGTTGCACTCTCGTACAAGTTAAAAGATCACTCATTGTAAACCATACGTCATTGGAAGTTCCCGAGAGACGATTAGACAGTTTAATTCGTTGGCACAGTCACCTTGCAGCCTTGTTATTAAGAATAATTGCACCAATATCTTTACCTGAATATCAGTGACATTATCATCTTTTATTTATTTTTTTTATTTTTTTTATTTTTTTTCTCTTCGGCAGTTGACCTGTCTCTTCGTATAAGGTTGCCACCCGATTAGTCAGAAATTATTCAAAATAAACAATCGAATAACTAGCGATGTGCTCTAGTCACCACTGTGAAAACCATGATCCGAAGACTTGTGTCCTGATGCTCTACTTTGTCCAATATTTGTGATGTCGGCCCTACTGCGCTTAACTATCATAACCCCTATAACTTTTAACCCTTTACCTAACATGAAAAGCAGACGACACTTGCAAAAAAAATTCTTGAATAAATAATTTTTTTCATTTTTTGTCTCAAAAACATAGGTTATGACCCCTCGTTGGAACGAGCTCGTCGAGCTCGTTCCATCGAGGGGTCATAACCTATGTTTTTGAGACAAAAAATAAAAAAAATAGTGAAAATTAATTGGCGATTTTTGAGAATAGCGCTGGCCGGTTTTGGCCGTTACGTTGAGTAAAGGGTTAATAGCTGGCATATCTCGCAGTTCCGTTGCCGGAGACGTAGGCTCACCCACTGAGCTTAACTACCATCAACCCCTTTACGTTTTAACAACTGAGGTATCTCTCAGTTCCGTTGCCGGAGACATAAGCTCACTGCGTCTTTGATCGGGGAGCTGAGAGACGTCCTAGTTGTTGAGAAGCTTCTCCAACCCCCATTTATACTTCAAATACCTTATAGTCTCCTCTGGCCGAACGTATCCGTGTTAGATTCGTGTCCTCTTATTTATTCATTTATTTACTAAGGTTAAAGGCACATTCGACAGCCAGGATAGTATCGTGTCGGACCTCAGTAACTTACCCGAATGAAACGACATTTGGGTCCGCAACCTTTAGTCACTTACAGATTCAATTGTTAAAACGACACTAATGGTAATACGTATAAACACCAACCCTACCTTATACTATATTTTTATGTCGGGCCCGCTACGTTAACCTTTCATTATTCCCTCTGCATTTTTGCAATTGGGGCATCCCTCGGCTCCACTTCCAAAGATATAAGCGCTCTAAGTCATAGGAAGCCGAGTTGAGGGAAGTTCTAGTTGTTTGAAAGATAAAAGCCTCTTTAACACCCCCCCCCCCCCCCCGGTATACATAAAATGCCTTATAGTCTCCTTTGGAAGAACGTATCCGTAGTAGACTCGCGTCCTCTAGTTGCTTACTTATTTACATGCTTATTTACTGGGGTTAGCGGCACCTTCCACAGCCTGGGCCGCCTCATGCCTGCCCAAATTAACTTAGCCGATTGTAAGCGCGCTTTAGGATCCACATCCCTTAATCACTTGCAGACTCAATTCTCACAAAGGCCATTACGGTCTTGCGTTTAAACACTTCCACAGTCACCCGACAATCGTCATAGTTTACAGGAGAAATGTGTAAATATGTCATTGTTCATGAGATGTAAATGTGTTCAATGCAGTCTTGACAGCAGAGTATTACCCCCCCCCCCCCCCCCCCCCCTACAGCTTCTCTGTATATGTCTTCATTTCTTTTTATCTGACGTTGCGTTGTTTCTTTGTATTGCTATGGTCTACCACATAACTGTTCACTAAAAATACTTTTGACAATGGCTAACAGAATATCTCTCGATGAGATCCAGAACGCGGATGCTTTTGATTTTGTTACTAAAATCAGTGAAACACTCCCCGGTGAACCAACGAAGACTTCAGCCTCCCGTATGTCTCCCCAAACAACTCCTGCACATATTTCTCCTCTGAACAGTTTGTTTTCAGAAGCTATATCAACGGATAGAACATTTTCTGTCTTCAATTTTAACTGCCGCAATATAAAAGCTAACTGGGATAGGCTCCATGACCTAATATATGATTTTCAGCAAGGCCAGTTCTGTTTTGATGTTATTGGATTGACCGAAATATTTAATATTAAAGATGACATCTCCTATGAGCTAGAACAAGAACAAGACCCATCGAGGACGACGGCGGGGGGGGGGGGGGGGGGGGGGGGGGGAGTTGGGCTGTTTGTAAAAGAAAATCACCCGTACAAAGTACGCAGTGACTTGTCAGTACTTATTCCCCACGTTTTTGAGTCCTTGTTTATTGAACTTACAAAGAAAATACATTGTTGGGATAATATATAGGCCAAATACAGCACCCAAAGCCGATAGAGATAAATTTCTATCTACGCTTACCAAACGTTTGGACAAACTAAATATAGACAACAAAACGACTTGGCTTTTGGGTGACTTTAATATTGACCTTCTCAAATTCAATAACCATAATAAAACAAATACATACGTGGACACTCTGTTCAGTTCAGGTTATCTCCCAGACATAACAAAACCCACAAGAGTCACAGATACCACAGCGACTTTGATTGACCACATCTGCAACAGTCTAAAGGACTACACATCTGGAATCATTATCTCAGATGTTAGTGGCCATTTTATGTTGAGGACGCAACCAAAAGCGCCATGGACAAAGAATATTTCCCATGTCGCTCATTCAATCAGGATAATATCAATAAATTTAAATACCTGTTATCTGAGTGCGACTTGACCAACGTATACGACGCCCGAAATGCAGACGAAGCATACAAGCTATTTACTGATGCATTCAACAGGTCCTTTGATATAGCACCCCCTCTCGCCAAAGCCATGAAATACGTTAATCGACAGCCATAGATTACAGCTGGCCTTATACAATCGTCCACACAGAAGAAAAAATTATACGTTAAAAAAATCAAAACACCCCCCAATGAGAAAGCGGTGTCTTATAAAAATTATTGCCAAATATTTAATCGATTAAAACACAAATGTAAGGCAGATTATTATAACACAGTATTATAGGAAAACAAAAATCATTTTAAAAAACCGTGTGAAATCTCGAGGAAAGCCATAAACAAAACAAATCGTAGCTCTACTTTGCCCTCCTCTTTTATCGACGGGAATATTGAACTGACAAACTCACATCAAATTGCTGATAAATTCAACACTTTTTGCGAATATTGGCAAAACGTTAGGTGATAATATACCGTCGAGCAGACACCATTTTTCTGATTATATTACAGAACGCAACCAAGAATCGTTCTTCATGACTACAACCAATATTGAAGAAGTAGTTTCCTGTGTAAAAAGTTGGCCTACAATAATAATCTATCAACCCAACTCTTGAAAGAAGTGGTCACTGAAATTGCAAGCCCTATATGTCATATAATTAATTCCTCGTTTTTAAACGAGACGGTACAGTCAAAAATAAAAGTTGCCAAGGTTATTCCAGTATTCAAATCAGGCGATGAGCAAATGTTCAATAACTATCGTCCGATCAGCATTCTCCCTGCCTTCTCAAAAGTACTCGAATAAATAATGAAAGTAACATTGGTCAGTTGCCTTGGCCAACAAAATGTTGTCTACCAATACCAGTTTGGTTTTCAAAAGAAACACTTAACTATCCATCCCATCGTGCACCTCGTAAATACTGTCGCTTCCAAGAACGATAAACACACTAAAGACTGTACTCTTTCATTTTTTCTTGACCTTTCAAAAGCATTTAATACACTGGACCACTCAAAGTTACTGAAAAAGCTAGAATACTACGGCATTCGTGGAGTTGCCAACACGTGGTTTCAAAGCTATCTATCCTGTAGACAACAATTTGTTGCTTTTCACAACGCAGAGGCAAATGGCGAAGACATTAACACTGGCGTTCTACAGGGTTCTATTCTTGGCCCTGTACTGTTTCGTCGGTACATCAACAATATCAGCAAATCAACACTTCTCGATGTACTCTCTTTTGCTGACGATACGACAGCCTATGCGCCAGGCAACAACTTGGAAAAACGTTCTGATGATACTAACATAGAATTGGCTAATATTAACGAATGGTGCAGCGCGAATAAACTTGAATGCGTCCAAAACTAAATGTATGCTACATCATCCCGCAAACGACGCATGTAACCCTGACCACATAAATCTGAGATTAGGCAGTCGGGACATTTTATTAGCTAGTAACCACGGTGAAGAAACAACTGTCAAATTTCTAAGTGTTCTGATGGATAAAAATCTGAATTTCAAACAGCATGTATCACTCGTGTGCTCAAAAGAAGCCCGATTTATTTATGTAATCAATAGAGCAAAATAAATGAGCTTCCACTATCAACATTGAAACTGCAGTACCTTTCTCTCATCTAGAGGCATCTAAAATGTGGCATACGCATCTGGGTACACGTCCCATCAACCAATAGAATCCTCACGCTTCAAAAGAAAGATTTACGCATCATAAACACACAGACATACAACGCACACACTGACCCCTTGTTTTGTACTTCTGGCATTCTTAAATATAAAGATCTCTACAACCTACATGTTCTGCGTTCATGCACGACTAGTTTAACAATAAATTACCTCCTAGTTTTGAAGATGTTTTTGCTGTTTATACGAATCCGTCTGGCATGAACACGAGACAAAGTGGTTTTCCGCCGATCTCCCACTCCACTCATTTCCCAAAAGCTGGAACACAGTTGAACCAGTCCTACAAAGCTATCCTAAACCACGTTTTAAAAAGGCCATAACCGCTCAGTATTTGAATACCTACTAATCTAGTGTTTTTTGTAGCAACACTATGTGCCCGGACTGTCGTCGATAACATTATTTATTTTTTAAAATTGATAGAAAGATGGATAGACAGACAGACAGACAGACAGACGGACGGACGGACGGACGGACGGACGGACGGACGGACGGACGGATAGATAAGATAAGATAAGATAAGATAAGATAGGATGGATGGATGGATGGATGGATGGATGGGATGGATGGATGGATGGATGGATAAATAGATAGATAGATAGATAGATAGATAGATAGATAGATAGATAGATAGATAGATAGATAGATAGATAGATAGATAGATAGATAGATAGATAATAGTAGATAGATAGATAGATAGATAGATAGATAGATAGATAGATAGATAGATAGATAGATAGATAGATAGATAGATAGATGTTAGATGGGTGAATGGATGGATGGATGGGTGGATGGATGGATGGATGGATAAGATAAGATAAGATAAGATAAGATAAGATAAGATAAGATAAGATAAGATAAGATAAGATAAGATAAGATAAGAAGATAAGATAAGATAAGACAGACAGACAGACAGACAAACAGATAGATAGATATATAAGACGGATGTGAATTTAGATACTGTAGACTAAATAGAGTTATGAACATTCTTAAAAATAGGAAATTCCAGAAGTTATGTCCACTCCGATTCGCAGGAATGACTTTAAGTCTGAAATGTTGAAATTAAAATCTGATATAATGATTCTTTGAACCACAAAATATAAGTTCTCCACAGGGTCTTCGATCTTGAACAATAATAATTTCTTCCAACAAGAAAATAATTATTTGACTGATGAATGCGAAAAATTGGATATCAAACAAAGAGTTAATGTAAGCACTGATTTGATGACATAGTTCATGCATTTCAATACCCCATATGTTGAAATCTAGCTATAGATCATCTAAGCCAGACCAATAATTGTTAAATATACTTCCAGACAGCACAATATGGATGTAATGGAAAGTAGAAAAAAACTTTGAAGGGAGGTGGGATAAACATAAGCGAAGATGTGACACACCTACCTACTCTTCTAAAGAAGCCTTCAGCAGGGATCAAGTGTCAAATTCTTGGTCGTACAACGGGAAAGGTTTCTTTAAAACTCAAGACGACCAATTTCATTGATTTTGAACATCAATGAATCTGACCGTCAGCATGTGACTGGCGCAACTCATAAAGGTGGCCACACATTGGATTTAGTTAGCGACCTTATATTTGACTTGAACGTTGTCGATCTGGCACTATCGGACCATTATGCGATCGACTTCAGCTTGACTCTGCCACGTATGAAAGTACCCTCAAAGAAAATGTCTTACATGAAAATTTCGAAATATCGACCAAATAAAATTTTCTGCGTCGATTTCTTCGTCGATGCCGGAAGAAACTGACACCTATAGGACAGCTGATGAGGTGTTCGACAACTTCACATCAACCCTTCGTAAACTAACTGATGTTTTTGAGCCCATTCCGACACGTACCATTACCATCCGTCCCGATACACAGTGGTTCAACGACGAGATTAGAAAATAGAAATCTGTCCGCCGTAAACTTGAACTCCAATGGTGAAAATCAAAACTCACTGTACATAGGGAGATGTATATAGATCAAAGGACCTGCGTCAACAGCTTGATACGAGAGGCTAAGAAAAAACATTTCTCCAGTGTCGTCAGAGACAATATTAATAGACCGAATGCTTTATCAGACGTAATTGACAAACAACTACACCATGCGAAAGCATCCGCCTTGCTGGACCATTCATCAAAGACCGACCGCTTCTCAAAATTCTTTGTTAACAAAATTGATCTCATCAGAGAAGGCCTGCTTAAAAGCGGGAATAGTGAACTGACTGATCCCACAAATCTTCAAAAGTCACGAGTTGCCCCCCGCCTCGATACCTTCAGGCCATTAAATCTGGACGAGATCAAACGTATTGTGTTAAAAGCCCCATGCAAACAGTGTGCATTGGATGTTATTCCTACATGGCTACTTAAGGCATGCCTGCCAGACATTGCACCCTGGCTCCTACATGTTGTGAACTCATCTCTTTTAGCGGGAATCTTTCCATTGAATATGAAACATGTCCTCATAACACCTTTACTTAAGAAACCTGGACTAGATACTGATGGCCTGAAAAATTACCGCCCGGTCTCCAACCTCTCGTTCATTTCCAAGATTGTGGAGCGGGCGGTGGCATTTCAGTTAAACGGACACTTGGCAAGGTATGGACTATCCGAGGTTTTCCAGTCTGCATGCAAATCAAACTGCAGCACAGAAACAACTCTCCTCCGGGTACAGAACGACCTACTCATGTCCATGGACAGGCACCAAATTTCCTGCCTTGTTCTACTGGGTCTGAGCGCGGCTTTTGATACCTTTGATCACCACACTCTTCTTAACAGACTGGAAGGTAGGATTGGCATCTCTGGCACGGCTCTCCGGTGGTTCTCGTCATATCTAACTGACCGCACCCAAAATGTCTGTATTAACGGTTCATCCTCCACTAAACATACACTGAAATATGGAGTTCCGCAAAGGATCTGTACTGGGGGCCTCTGCTCTATGTTATGTATGCCCTCCCATTAGGCGACGTCATCCGTCGACATGGTCTCCAGTACCATCTCTACGCCGATGACACACAATTGTACATTCATTTTAAATCGGAGTAAGCTAGAGAAATGTGCCTCTGATATCAAAGATTGGATGAACAGTTACTATCTGAAATTAAATGCAGAGAAGACCGAAGTTATATACATAGATCTCCCCCACCAGCTGTCGGCCTTCACCAAAACACCACTAGTCATCGGGGGTACCGAAATTACACCAAATAGTGTCGTGCGCAAGCTGGGATATTTCGTGGATGAAAACCTGACCGCCGACAAACATGTCACACAAGTCTATCGTACGGCCTTTTTCCAACATTCGTAACAAGTCGCATAGACTACTGCAACTCGTTACTTTTCGGCTGTAAAAAAAGCTCTCATTCATAAGCCCCAGAATATCCAAAATTGTGCGGCTAGAATTATCACACGAAATCGGAAATACTGCCGAATTACCACTGGCTTCCTATCGAGCAAAGGATAAGGTACAAAACAATCCTGATTACCTACAAATGCATAAATGGAATAGCCCCGTCGTATCTCTCTGAGCTGATCTCCCAGTATACACCAACGAGAAAGTTGCGTCCCGCTGACTCTAACAAACTTGTCACACAGAATGCAAAATTGGACTCAGCCGGCGATAGGGCTTTCTCAATTGGTGCACCTGTTCTCTGGAATTCCTTACCAAGTCGTATAAAAACGGAACTGACCATTAAACAATTTAAGTCCCACTTGAAAACATATCTATTTGGCCAAGCATTTTGTTTGACCACATAGATAGAGATGAAACCCATACACTACGTACATCATTACAGTGTGCCATGTAAAGCCAAAGAGCACTATGTGGATTTTAGGCTTAAACATTATTATTATTATTAGTGAGAATGGCTACTGGAGGCGGGTATTTCTCGAGGTAAACACATTCAGTGCTTTGCTTATCTCCCGTGATATGGTCTTGTTTGAGATTAACTCAAGTCTTGCCATTCATTAAAGTTACTTCTTATCGACTAGACGTGTCAACTCAGATTCCTACATATTAATAAGTCTTTAAACTGAACGTTGTGTTGTTTTGTCTTTAACCCTTTACCTAACCTGAAAAGCAGACGACACTTGCAAAAATAATTCTTGAATAACTAATTTGTTTCATTTTTTGTCTCAAAAACATAGGTTATGACCCCTCGTTGGACCGAGCTCGACGAGCTCGTTCCAACGAGGGGTCATAACCTATGTTTTTGAGACAAAAAATGAAAAAAATAGTGAAAATTAATTGGCGATTTTTGAGAATAGCGCTGGCCGGTTTTGGCCGTTACGTTAGGTAAAGGGTTAATGGATCACTTGTAAATTATCTACCAAATTTACCACACTGGCGTCGCCGACAGGATGAAGTATCTACCAAATATACCACACTGACGTCGCCATAAAAAGAAGGAAGCGAGGAAAGTGTTTTCTTTTTAATTTTATTCTCTCACTCGGCATTTCGTGAGATGAATTCACGACAGATTTTCGTGAAGTCTTTCAAACGTTTGAGTAAATGATCATTGTGCAAAACTGAGCAGGTCCTAGCTTCTCGTTCGTAATTGTTGCCATCATTTCTTCAAACTTTTTCGAGTTATAATAACAACAAATATTTTGTCATGGTACGCATTAACGTTCAGACTACCACTGTCGAGCAGTTACAGGAACTGGAATTCATTGGCCCGCATCAGGCTCAAAAACTGAAAAATATCAGAAGAGCTCATGGTTGCTTGAGACCAGGTGATTTGACGGAACTGACTGTTATGTGTTTATCGACATTGATGGATTTTATATTAGAGAAGAAACTTACTCTGAGATCGGACTACATTGAAAATGACGACGCATCTTCAAACAAAAGGTACAACCCAAATCAAGTTATACTGATCTGAGTGAAGATAACTCATCCTCTTGGGAGAGTGGCTAAAAAGTCACACATCGGACAGCTCAAACTCAAACACCTGAGCAGCCAGATCATTCCATCAGGTCGTATTGTGAGAAAGAAGATTTTCAAGCAAACATTTTGGATAAGCTTAATACGTTGCAGAAATGCTGCAAACCGTGTTTGATTTTGTAATAAATAAACAAGCAAGCTGTAGCAAGACTGAAAACAGCACCGCCAACAGCAATTACAGTAATATTTTAGCAAGGAAAGACAGGGGGAGGTCTGGCAGAACCATCTACATAGATTCTCCTGCTGCTGATAATAAGAAGCCAAGAAAAAAGTCGAGAATAGTGAACAGAAAGAGGGAGGTGGAATCGAAAAACAATTTAACCCTCATATCACAGATCAGAGATCTCGACAGGAGAAAGAAAATCCCAACGAGTCACGGCTGAGATTTCTGATGATCCATTTTTTGTTCGCGTTGTAGCTGCTATACCACCAGGCAGTGTATATAACTCAACCGCACTGAACACAAATAGCAAACAGAGTTCATCTAAAACAAAGCGAAGATGCACAAAGCAACAGAGGAGAAAAAATAAATATCAAAATTCAAGTAAAACGTTAGATTCCCCTGAAGGCTTTTCAGATAATTGCTTGAAAAATCTCCAGCTTGATGGTGTCTGTCCTTCCGAAAATAAGGAATTTGAAAAACTAAAATTATATCTGCTAGAAAAGAAGGGAAATGCAGAATCGAGCACAAATAGGCAAATTCTACAGAGGAGATCGACAAACTGACTAAGCGTTTGACTTATCAACCTTCGGACCACTCCTACAATGGGTACAATCAATAAGCCATTAATGCTTTGATCAAATGAGTTTGGATTTGATGAAGTTTTTAATAATGTTAAAGCCATTACACAAGATATATCGTTAGTGAGTGTGTTCGCTTCACCAAAGCAACAGATTCAACCGAGCAGGTCTCGAAACGTCTGTTCTGCTTCTCAGAGAAGCCAGGTGAGGGGAGATTTTAGTGGAGTCTCCTGCCAAGACGATTCAATGTTTGTTAGAAACGACACACCGAATTGAAAGACAGAGGGCAAGAACTGCGGGATTCTCATTTGGAAAGCACGCTTCCTTATATGGTTTGGGGTGATGGTATCGGCGCAGAACCCTGTAGTGGTTTGATGTCTAAAGCTGACAACTATGGATTCCTGCAAGACGTTATTTGATAGCTCAACAAGTGATGGATTCTGCGATTTAACAGCCTACATAATGCTGTACTGATTCCGCAAATATGGTGACAATGGATATCTCAAATTATGTGGGAAAAAACTTTGTAGTCGGTTCTAGCTGACACCGAAGCACCCATTGTCGCTGAATATGCGGAATAAATGTTACCGACATTGAAAAACAATCTGTCAAAATTAAAATCGGTATTAGCATTTCGTCATGTTTACGACTATTTCAGGCAAATTAATGACAGTTTTATACTTCCAAAGGCTGAATCTGCGTCGGAAGATTTCAGCTTGTGTTCTGATAGCAACAATCAGAAAACAAGTTACCTTCGAAAAATCGATGCCAATTGTGTGTATGCTAGTGGAAAGAGCATAAAAAGTAATGCATGTGTTATACCGCATAATAGAGTTCATTGTGCTTGCATGGACACTGCAAGACAGTTGCGTTGTCTTAAGTACAATCACAATGACACCTACCTTTTAACAACTTTTTTCTTTTAAGACATTGCACCTACATACGTCTTTCTTTCAAAACTTGGCATTCTTAATTTTACAACCTCCTTCAACATGTTAATTTGTTCTCTCGTTTATTTTCATAAGCAGAAAAAAACTTACGTTGTATGTACAAACATTGCCAACAACTGATTTTAGGGTGTCACTGCTTTTGCTTCCCATGAGCCGTTAGTTGAAGCAGTCACTGCCAGGTTATGTGAACACATGTATAAACTTTAGTGATAGGGATCAGGAGGTTACAGGATCCGATCACCTCTCAATGTGATAGTCTAGGGACTATTCTTTTCATATTGCTAATCAGATTTAGTTAACTGTCATTGTCGGACAAGAAAAATTATGTTTGTGTACAAACATAGCGTTTCACTGTTGATAAGATTGCAATGAAACAGCCCACATATTGGAACATATTTCCACTCCTCTCCTCTCTCAACTGAATTTTAAAAAACAAACTTGATAGTTTGAGAAAAAAGGAAATTATAGTTAAGTTTCACAAAATGGGGACGAGTGTAGTGAGAATGGCTGCTGGAGGCAGGTATTTCTCGAGGTAAACACTTTCAGTGGTTTGATTATCTCCTGTGATATGTTCTTGTTTGTGATAGACTCTGTACTTGACATTCATTAAAGCTTCTTCGAACCGAATAGACGTGTCAGTTTAGATTTCTACATATTGGTAATTCTTTAATCTGAACGTAGTGTTGATGTTTCTTTAATGAATCACTGGTAAATTATCTACCAAATTTACCGCACATCTGACGATTTAGAGAAAACCGTGCAGTCACGACAAATCAATCGGTCTGTCAATATTGGAGGCGGAGTAATGCAGTAGTTATTTGGACATCGAAGTACTTGCACGTATTTTAGAAATTTATTACCACTTTAGGCTTCGACTTGGATTCGACTTATCCCAAAAGCATGGATGCGGGGCAGCAATTCTTTGTTTAAACATGTGCAGTTTCTTCATTTTTCTTGAGGATAGAGCCTATTCACATACTTCTATTCTTGAAGCTAATATCTTTAGCCGCTAAATAAAACAAAAATAAATAAACTGTTCGCTTAGCTGCACAGCAGCCATAAGTCTATGAAAATCTACCAACGAAGTGTAATCTCAAGACATATCCGACAGCAGTAGATGGTAAAGAGGCATTCTGGCCCAATGGAAACTTCTCGTAATTTTCGAGCTTTTTTTCTCGAGAAAAAATACTGGCTCACTAGAGACTGAGTCGGTATACTATGTGAGATGATACGCGGATCGGGATGGACTTTTTAAGTGTTTCCTCGGAGCAAAAATAAATCTTAAAAACATTTCGAGATTATCCAGCTCTGGTTCAGACCGAGAAATCACTGCATTTTTACCCGAGATGACAGTAATGATAAGCAGATGTGAGATGAAGTTGAAGACAGAGCCAAAGCATGTTTTTTACTGGGCTTTAACCCTTTACCCAGCGCAGACGATATCAAAATTTATTATTTTAAATACCATTTTTTTTAATTTTTCAAACAATTTCTGAAATATTTTGAAAAATACTATTTTTTCAACTGCAGAATTTGCATATTACGCGGGCGGATGCGGGCGATTAGTTGGGTAAAGGGTTAAGGTGTTTTCTAGTTCGAATTGATCTATTTCACTAAAATATCTCGGATGCGAAATTACAAATCGCGAGTCCAAATGTCAAAACGTGTAATTTTTCATCAGTGTTTTCAAGTGTATCGTCAAAGGATTTGGTCAATTCTACGTGATGTCTCGCATGCGAAATTTCAAATCATCAAATTACAGAAAAACATGTGATTTTCTGTTTGCGTTTTCAGGTGTTTTTGGCTTTTCCCGTCAATTTGGCGACGATGTCTCTCATGCGATATTTCAAATCATCATAACTGCAAAAAACTTGCGTTTTTCCGTTTGCATTTTATGATGTATTTACGGCTCGCGAGGTCGATTCGAGAGTGATCTCTCGGACGTGTGAGTATATTTCTCCCTGAGATTCTATCAATCGCAGATCTGTCTGTCTGTCTGTGAATATATATATAATGTATTGTGTGTTGGGTTTTTTCTTCTATACAGTATTAAGTAGAAGGAAATGGAAAACAAGTAAAAAAAATAAAAGAAAATAAAATAAAAAATTCTAATTATGAAAAAAAGAAGCATGCCATTTTTAAAGATCAAAGATCCTTAGTTTAGAGTCGTGAAGGTTCGTCAATTTCTAGATTTAAAGAGGAATATTCTCGAGAACAATATCGCTAAACGCATGGGCGTGATCGAGATGAAACGGGAGACGAGCAAGTTGTTCAAACCTGTGACAGAAACTCAAGAAGAAACGAAAAGAGAGATCATTAAAGAATTGAAACCCCTGAGAGAAAGAACATGACACCTACAGTACGTGGAGAGCGGATTGTAACTAAATCAGCCGCGGAGTGGAGTTATCACCCACGTTTGAAATTTCAAATGTTGTACATATCGACAAAAAAACACAAGCAATGTTTCAGCCAATGGGCCTCCGGGTTGAACCCGGAGGTCCATTGGCTGAAACTTTGCTGGCGATGGTTATGCTTTGCAACAATAAGCCAACGTTGCTCGGGTGGAATCTCCACTCTGCGGGTGATTTAGTGATAATACACTCTCCACGTACTGTAGTTACAGACCTTACAAGACTTATGTTTTAATTTACACATCCTTTGGTCAACCTCGTTATATACCATCGTCTCCTGCATACCCACATCCTCCTTTTGTTCAGTATCAGCACTTTCTACTGAGTCCTTCTGAGATAGAGAGAATTGAGACCGATTCTGAGAGTGAACTATCGACGGTTACTATTACTGCGAGCACGATCTGCGATCCGATGGTAGATGCCATCAGTATGAAACCTGAAGATTACACGAATTTATATAAGACGAATCCGTTGAGAGTGAATCCTGTCCTCGGCCTGTGCGAGGGAGACCATGGCGATCTCTACATAGTTGACAAAAAATTGGAAATAACCGACGATTATAATTTTTAATCGCCGAAGATCGATAGTGCGAAAGGTTTGTGGGATCTGCTCGTGCTGGCTAAACCTAACGAATATGCTGACAAAGATTACAAAATGTACGGCGAGCTCCGAGTTCATATGAATGTCATGAGCAAAAATAACGATTCCAGAGAGAAGAGACTGAAAGCGAGCAGATGTTCGAAGTGGAAGAACGTGGTGAAACTCAAATGGTATGCAAATAAAGCAGCCGTCAAATCGACAACCGGACACAAAATGACGATCAACACAATCATTCCGTGCGTTCCCAATGCCTGCTGGAGAGATTACATCTCTTGATGGCGAATCGAGAAGCTGGTAATACCGGAGAGAGAAACGATTTGGTGAGCATATGTGACGAATTGTTGATACAGAAGGTGTTGAATAGAGAAACTTACAAATAGATTATTAACGCGTTAAAAAAGGAAATATAAAATAAATAGTAAATAAAATGGGAAATAAAAAAAAAAATAATAATTAAATTACAAAATAAATATTTAAAAAAAAACGAAATAAGTCGAATGAATAAAAAATATTTCATTGATAAAGAGCAGAGGATTTATGAGATCTTACGGCTATGGCGGATCGGGTTTGCTGGATTCGATGATGGGAACTCTGTCGCACACCTTCACCGGTGATGTGGCAAAACAGATTATAATTTTTCCGCGTTTCGGTAGTTTAGCGGAAAAATGTTGTCTTTGGTAGACCATTCAAATAAACAAAGGTGTTGTTCAGTCCATGGGTTGTCAGGGTACTGATCACGTGAGTGAATCGGAGTGTAGTCACTTGAATGTTTGTGACTTCAGTTCAAGCGTTTTTGCAAACGAAAGAGCCACGCAATTTCAGTTATGGACGACGCTCACCTCAATGATTTGGTAGAAAACAAAATTCAATCTGCAATGGTAGGCTGTCAGAACAGTATTCTCAATAAGATGGAAACATTACTTTCAGGTCAGCTGCAGAATTTTAAACGTGAAATAAATTCAAATCAGAGGGAAGTTTCGGAAGTTCAATTGGCTAAAATTCAACAAAACATTTTATGTAATGAAAGTTATAAATTTAACAAGAAGGGTTGTGAAGATCAGTTTAAGTTTAATACTCAAGTCAACAGCAAGCTCAAAGAAGCTGAATCTTTATTAAATGAAGCACCGGGTACCAGTGGTTTAGTCAATACAGCTAGAGACAAAATTATTGAAGGTATGAGTCTTATATCGCATCGACAGAAGCTTTTTAAACTGGCAGATTCATCTGAGTTTGGATGGAGGTTAGTTCAGGAATACGAATCACATCCTTTAGCCGAAGATTCGGAGGACGAGAAACGCATTTCTAAGGCGGAAGGGAGAGCCAGCAGGAAGGTTAAACAGCAGAAATTCAAGAAAACGAGGGCTAAATTTATTCCATACAGCGCTCCAGCATCAGCATCTTCTGCATCGTCGGCACCAGAATCTCGAGAATCATCTGTTAGAGCAGCAGTATTTCGTAACCGACCGGGTTTATGTTTTACTTGTGGTAAAGTGGGGCATTGGCGTGCCCAATGCAGCGTTAATACTGGCAGTGACAGTATTGGAAGTACACAAAAGATGAGTATTTTAATTGATAGTAATGATTTATGTAACAAAGCCGAAGAGTTTCCTGATAATGAAACTGCTGAAAGTAGAGCAAAACCCCTCGAAAGGGAAATTTTTAAGACCCCTGTAGGGCGTCTGAAAAGGGCATTCAGAAAATGGAATGACATTGGCGCAAGTAAACATATTTTGGATATTGTTCAGAATGGATACAAAATCCCCTTTTGAGATTGCCTTCTGGAGTTTTATTGAAAAATAATTTATCATCTCGCACAGAGACTTCTTTCGTTGAAAGAGAAATAGAAAAATTATGTAGAAAAGGTTGTATTGTTGTTACTCAAGATCAGCCGACAGTGGTTAATCCACTGTCGGTTGCATTTGGTAAGAAGAATAAACCTCGTTTAGTCTTGGATTGCCGACACATCAATCCTTTTTTAGCTCAGTTCAAATTTAAGTACGAAGATGCAAAAATTGCTTTAGATATGTTTGCAAAGGGGGACTGGTTTTTCAATTT
Organism: Pictodentalium vernedei; assembly: GCA_031216915.1. Lineage (NCBI taxonomy): Eukaryota > Metazoa > Mollusca > Scaphopoda > Dentaliida > Dentaliidae > Pictodentalium > Pictodentalium vernedei. Next base: position 80,085,236 of record CM062295.1, read on the forward strand.
CGATTTGTCATCCGCATATCATCACGTGATGATTTTTTCCGAGCACTCTAAATATTTGGGATTTTCATGGACTTATGCCGATGGTGAAATTAAATATTTCATGTTTAAGGTCTTACCATTTGGTTTGGGGACTGCAAGCTATATATTTTCAAAACTTATGAGGGCCGTAGTTGCTTATTGGAGATCGCAGGGGCTGCGAGTTATTATGTTTTTAGATGACGGCATCGGGGCCGGGGTTTCTCAGGCGGACGCACAGAAAAATGGGAGTATGGTTAGGAGTGTCTTGATTGAATTGGGTTTTTTGATTGCAGAAGAAAAATCATGCTGGGTACCATGTCAGAAAGCTGATTGGATTGGCTTTACATGGAATATGAGTGAGGGCAAGGTAAGTGTAACATTTGAACGGATAGAGAAATTGAAGCTCACAATACAGTCAGCATTATTTCAGTTGGAAAGTGTTAAACATTCGACCTTACATGTGAGGTTTTTAGCTTGCATAGTAGGCCAGATAGTTTCTCTTAAACTTGTTTTTGGCTGTATTGTGCAGCGAAGAACGAAAGGTATGACAAGATGCATTTTATCCAGAGCTAGCTGGAATGCGCCTGTTGTCATCACGACGGAGGCGAAAGCAGAGCTTTTGTTCTGGACCCGTAATTGTTCCAAACTTAATGTGTTCAGTTTGAACCCGAAATGTGAAAGTTTGTGTGATTTTTCTGTCTATACTGATGCCTCTGGTTTTGGTTATGGTGGTTACATTGAGGCTAATGATAACCATACTCAAATTGCATGTCACTGTGACGTAAGTAAGACAGACAATTGTTCCCAAGTGGGAAGTGTTTGCAGTCCGTTGACTGAATGTGGACCTCACTGTGAGGTAGAGAGGGACTGGGTGCCCGGTGGACGTTTCGTCGAAAATACACTGAATGGTAAGAATAGTTTTTATTCTGCCCAGGACGAAGTTATTGGGGATTGGGACCCCACTGAATGTTTGGAAAGCTCAACTTGGAGGGAAATTGAGGCTGTACACAGAGTTATATGTAGTTGCCTTGGTAGTGTAGAGGGATCGAAAATCAAGGTTTTCTCTGACAATCAAAATGTTTCAAAAATTTTAGCTACCGGTAGTAGAAATTCCAATTTACATGAAATTGTCCTTGACATCATTCACGATGTGTGCAACAAACATAATATAAATATTTTTCCTGTTTGGATTCCACGGGAGTTGAATGTTAAAGCGGATTTTTTGAGCAGATGCGGAGATAGTGATGATTGGTGCATTGATTGTAAAGTTTTTGAAAGTTTGGACAAAATATGGGGTCCACACACTGTAGACCGTTTTGCATCTAATTTCAACGCTAAATGTAAGCGTTTTAACAGTAGATGGTGGTGTAAAGGAACTGAAGGTGTTAATGCTTTTGGGCTGGTGTGGTCTCGGGACAACAACTGGTTAGTTCCACCAGTGCGTTTGGTCATTCAAACGCTGAAAAAGCTAGAAACTGATCACGCCGCCGGCACATTAATTTTGCCTGAATGGAAATCTGCACCTTTTTGGCCTGTAATTTATGATCCAGTCAAATATTGTTTCATCAAGCAAGTTCACGAGGTAGTTTATTTGCATGATGTAACGGTTAAGGGCAGAGGTAATAACGGTATTTTCGGGGGGAAACCGTTAGCTTTCAGAATGATTGCTTTACGCATCAACTTTGTGTGAAACATTTTGTGTAGTAGAAATGGTAATTTGTTTGTATTGTATTTCAGATGTGAATTTAAGGAGGAATGTGAGGGATCAACTCCAAGCATCAGGTATTTCTGATTTTGATAGAGATTATGAAGAAAGACTGACATTTTATTTACTTCATTCCAAGAGTGACAATACTGTTTCTAAATACTTTTATGCTTTCGAGAAATGGAAGAGATTTGCTATTGTAAAAAACTTTAACATTATTCCAGCTGAACCTATACATGTTGCTATTTATTTTACTGAACTGTTGGACGCTCGATCGTCAGTGCATTTAGTTACAACTGCTTTCTATGGTTTGAAATGGGCTCATAATTTAAATGGTCTTTTTGATCCCACCGATAATTTTTTTGTTAAGAACATGTTGGAATCTGCAAAACGCCTTGCCTATAAGCCCGTAAATAAAAAAGACCCTGTTTCCGCAGATATGCTCAAGGAGCTATGTTTGATGTACGAGTCCGAATCGGACTTGGCAGTAATTAGGGATTTGTGTATGATTCTATTGAGTTTTGCAGGGTTTTTACGATTTGATGAATTGAGCAATCTGCTTTGCTCTGATGTTAAAATTCATGATACCTACCTGGCTTTAAAGTTGCGTAAAAGCAAAACAGACCAGTACAGGGATGGAAGTGAAATTTTAATTTCAAAAGGGGTAACAAGTGCCTGTCCATATTTAATGTTGTTGAAGTACATTGCAGCAGCTAAAGTTGATATCAATTCTGATAATTTTCTGTTTAAACCTTTAAACCGTTCCGGAGACAAATGTAATTTAATTAAGAAAAATAAGAAACTTAGCTATACCAGGGCCCGTGAGTGCATAATTAAACGTTTAAAGATTGTAACAGGTACTTTAAATATAGGTTTGCATTCATTAAGGTCTGGAGGAGCCACTGAAGCCGCCAGTCAGAATGTTTCTGAAAGGTGTATAAAACGACATGGTCGTTGGAAATCTGATCTGAGTAAAGATGGCTATGTGCAAGACTCAGAGGCAAAACGTTTGGAGGTTACAAAAATTTTAGGCTTGTAAGCTCTGTACTTTTACATAGTTCGGTGTTTTTTCGTGGGAACACTGAGTTATAGATTAGTGCTAGTTTGCCTTTAGTTAATTTAGCATCTCCGGAAAATTGTGCACTTTGAGTGCATCTGTTTTGACACTCAAAAGTTTATATTTCTTTGTTATTTGCTCCTGCTCTTTAGAGCGTTTTTCAAAATGAGCATGAAAGTTTATATTATCTTTCGTATTTCATAAGGGAATAATTTAAACCAGTTTTTGGGTGTGCTTGCGTATCTTTCTTTGTTTTCTTTCAAGTCGCACTTCGCTTGATGGCATATAGATAATAGTTGTTATTTGTTTATTTGGGTATATGAAAGACTATAATTTTTCCGCGTTTCGGTAGTTTAGCGGAAAAATGTTGTCTTTGGTAGACCATTCAAATAAACAAAGGTGTTGTTCAGTCCATGGGTTGTCAGGGTACTGATCACGTGAGTGAATCGGAGTGTAGTCACTTGAATGTTTGTGACTTCAGTTCAAGCGTTTTTGCAAACGAAAGAGCCACGCAATTTCAATTTGCAACCTATTTGTGGGTGGAGATTAGATGTTTCGGTTTTTTCTGTTATTTGCCAATATTTGCCTAGTTTTTTTAAAATTTGTTCCAATAAACATTGCATTCCCATAAATATTTGTATAAGTGAGATTCTGAGCTTACCCTGCAGGCGGTATTAGCATTTGCTCAGAATACAGGTTTCCCACTGGGTTTTTCCTGGCCCGCTATGTCGCCGATACTGGGGAATGTATGTACACACTTTGATGAGTGTTGAAATTCTAATATTGTGAATACTATTGTGAATAAATCCGCTGGCTCTTTTTCAAGTCGCACTTCGCTTGATGGCATATAGATAATAGTTGTTATTTGTTTATTTGGGTATATGAAAGACGGCTACCACCGTGTGCATTCCCAATGAAGGTCGGAAAGAAGGCCACAATGGATGTGGGTAAAAATGCCGCGACGGAAGCGAGCACTAGAATCGCAGGCAAGAGAAGTGCCGATTTAATTCAGAAGTTGACAAGACTGGCTAAGCGACCGAAAATATCGACGAAATCAGAAGAGATTCTAGCGAAAATGGAACTTGGAAATTTCAAGGGTTCTAGTGTTGTATCGATACATGAACTCGCTAAGACGTTGAACAGCAGCAGCAGCGGGTCTGGATTGAAAGAAAAATGAAGTAAAAAAAAAAAGATTTTTTTTATATAATAAACAAAAATAGTTTTAGAATAAAAGCATAAAACTTACTTGGAAAAAATACGCAAAGAGAAGGGAAATTAAAGATTTATCATGCAATGCACCAAAAACTGAGAGGTCGAATCAAAAACTTTTTCCTCAAAGCATAATACGATTGATAGTGGGAAAATCGAATTGTGGAAAGACGAATCTGTTGATGAATCTGTTATTGCGACTGGAGTGGTTGGATTACGATAGATTGCTCGTGCTTGACAAGAGTCTCTTTCAACCCAAATGCAAATTATTGCGAAAATATTTTAGCACAAACTTGCCGACGGATGTTATAATGAGAATTTTCGATTGCCGAGACGCATTTGAAAAATGTGACCCATCACCCACAACAATCTTGCAAGAAACGTCGAGAGAACTAATAAAAATATCGAAATGTCCAATGTAGAGTGTCAGTTTTACGAAAATGGGAACTACGTGCACGATCCTCGAAACTTGATTCGTTGCACAGAAATCTCGTGATATTCGATGACTTAATGTTGGAGAAACAGAATCGGTGTGAATCTTACTATGTATGATGACGTCACAGCATTGTGGACCGTTTCTATCTACAGTACGTGGAGAGTGGATTGTAACTATATCACCCATGGAGTGGAGTTATCACCCATGCTATAACTTTCAAATTTTGTACATATCGACAAAAAACACAAGCAATGTTTCAGCCAATGGACCTCCGGGTTTTACCCGGAGGTCCATTGGCTGAAACTTTGCTTGTGCTGGTTATGCTTTGCAACAAATTTGCAATTATTGCTTGGGTGGATTCTCCACTCTGCGGGTGATTTAGTGATAATACACTCTCCACGTACTGTATATCAAATTTATTTCAGATTGCTGAGACAGACTGTAAGAGAGAACGTGAATTGTCTGTGTTTGTTTTGTCAAGATTTCACGAATTTCTATCAAATTTTCGATGATTACGCAGCCAATGACATGCGCAAAAAAGAATTCAAGAGATTTTGTAAGTTGGTGTGGGATTGTATACCTTATTATTTCGTGGTCATTCAACTGACGAGTAGTAAATACTGTGGAAAATATAGGAATGGATTCGATGATTTTATATTTTGAACGATTAAAATTAATAAATGAGAAGAAAAAAAATCATATTAAGTAGAAGATAAAAAAAATATGAAAATAAATAAATACAATAAAATATACAATTATTAAAAATATAAAAAAAATGTTGCCAGACTACGAAACTGGATCATTAAAAAGGAGAGCCGATAACACGACTGCAAGAGATTCTTTTTTGATCGTAGTGAGCGATGACAAAACTCGTTTCATGACGAAATTCAATCCCCCGATTGAATGTAAGAGGGATAAGAAGTATGAGATGGCACTGGTAAATCTGAATACGTACTATTCGTTCCCCAACATCACAGAGAAAAATAATACGTTCAGATATTCGAACGGAACAGATTGGTTTATGATTAAACAAACAAAATATTTTTATATTTTTTCTTTTGCAGAATAGAAAATTGAACTAAATTAACAAATTTCTTTTTTTTAACTCAAATCAATTTTTATATGTAATAGGAAGTTAAAAAATAAATTGAATAAAAAAAATAACCAAATTAAAAGAAAACAATCACGAGATACATAATACAAAACGTAAACATATCCAAAGGTCAGAAAGACAAACTTCACAAAGCATTAGAAAATCGAGTAGAAGCTGTGAGATTGAAATTAAGTTATCAAGACTTGAGCATTGGATGCGGCAAAACCACTTGGACCAAAACGCAATTAATAGAGCCACCAAAGCGCATCGTAATCGAAGAGGATTGACCGTGAGACTGTGACCTGTGCAACTAAAATATAATTTGAAAATGAAATGTGGTTTCTTAGGATTGTTAGAGGAATTGGCCACCAAGGCATTACCCATTCATTACCCAAACCGTATTGTCGGTTTTGGGTGTAGGAGCTCTGTCGGGATTAGCTAGTTCTGGTGGGCAGAGAATAATTGAGAGCAGATTGTTTCTGAAGCGATGTGTGTGGTGAGTCGAAACGGGTGGTAATGGATTGTATAGAATTTCCGCTGGTGAATATCGCTTCATTCTCGTGGAAATAGATAAATTCGAGGCGTTGAAAGAAGGTATGAGAAAAAATCTCGTCAGCCTCTCAAAGAGAAGGCGAAACATAATCTGATCAAAAAAGGTTGAGAAGCCAGGGAATCATTTCGTAAACTTTTGAGAAAGAATAAAGATCCAGAAAAATATTTAAAATACAAAAAATATAATGATAATATATATATATCTTATATATATATATATATATATATATAAGAAAGTAATAAAAAAATTAAATAAATAAAAAAATATAAATTAACAAAACAAAATGAATTACATAAAATGTAAGACATCTATGGATACGGGTAGCCTGCGAAAAGTGCAAACTAAAAATAATAGGCAGACGCTTCGCGGCACTTGTAAAGTGTGTTACTCGACTAAAACTGAATTCATCAAAAGAGGTTGAGGAATGATGAGCAGACTCATATATAATCTTCCTTTCTAAATGCACCAAGGACACCAACTTACGGGACCGAGCACGAAAATGAACAAGAGATTGAACAAACATCTGACTCCGAAATCATGGAGCAAACTCAACAATAGAGTGGATCTAACTGCCTGTGGCCAAGATCTCTGTTGTGTTAAGCATTCCGACATGAAGACTCAAAACACGGTGAGCAACAAGAACATGTTGACAGATTTGAAAAATATAGTCAATCCCACGATGAGAGAGAAATCGAACGTTCTCTAGTCAGTAAACTCATCGGCACGAAACGTCGATTGGAAATGGGAAATAAAAACAAATGAATTCACTAATGCATTAGCGAACGAAGTGCACATACCTATAGTGCACATATTTCGAAAAAGAAGAGTATTCGTAAAAGTACTGGATCAGGTGTGGGCATGCAATCGCTGTCGAGACACAACAAAGGTGTGAAATATCTATTGACGGTCATTGACGTGAGTTCGAAATACGTATGAACGAGTGTGTTGAAAAATAAATGTGGAACGAGTGTGGCTGAAGCTTTGGAAAATACCTGCGCCACTTCTTTGCGTAAACCTGAGGAATTATTGGTAGATAAAGGTCGAGAATTTTACAACATTCACGTTCGTCGACTCGTTAACATGTATTCCACAGAGCATGAGGAGAAGGTGAGCGTGCTTGAATGATGGAATAGAAGCACGAAGGAGAAAATACACAGATATTTCACGGCGAACTCGACTAAGAAATACTTGAATGTTTTAGACGATTTGGTTGACGACTATAACAATACTCACCACAGTTCCATCAAAATGACACCTGTGGCTGCTAAGAATCCTCGAAATTAAAAGGAAGTCTACGCGAAACTCTATCCATTAAAGATGGCGGTGGTTACAAAATGACCGAAATTTGACGTGGGTGATCGAGTGAGAATTTACAAGTGAAAAACACATTTTGAAAAAGGTTATTCACCTTGATGGACGGAAGAAATCTTCGTGGTGGTTCGAGTATTCTACACCGATCCTATCACTAATGAGATAGAAGCATTAGATGGAGAAGAAATCACGGGAAACTTTTATGAACAGCAATTGCAAAAGATAGAGTTTAAAAAAACGAGGAAGGGAACATTTTGTTTTTGTCACATATATATAAGTAAGAAATAAAAAAAACAAAACAAAAGAAACAAATAAAATAATTAAAATAAATTAGAGTGAAATAAAAAAAAAAAATTAGAAACATATTAGACATAACGGAAGGTATAATAAGAGACGAAATTATTCAAGAGTATGAAGTGCTCGAATATTTACCCATGGCTGGAACTAGTCTCAATAATGAAAGAGAGATAAAACTCAATATCGAAACCCAAGATCTCGTTCACTATCCTAGCGAAAGTTATCTCCAGATAGAAGGACGATTGACAAGAGAGGATGGTAGCGACCACGCTGATGATGACGTCATCACATTAACTCATAGTGGCATGATGTATCTGTTCAACTGTATATCATATAAACTCTCAGGTCAAGATATAGAAAATGCGTTTCATCTCGGTAAGATTACCACGATGTTAGGACTTGAAATATCCAGATAATTCTTCCAAATTTAAAGGACTCAATCAAATGTGGATGGAAGACACCAGCTCCAGTGTGACTGCCGACAATGTGGGTGCAGGCACCAGATTTAAACACTTCGTCCAAGCGTCTTTGCTTAGAGGAACGTTCTCGTTTAAGATTCCTCTGAAGCACATCTTTGGATTTGAGGAAGATTACGACAAAATCGTCTATGGATTAAAAGACAATCTCACGCTAGTTCTAAAAGATGATGACAAAATCATCGTGAGACCTGCCACAACAGATGTAGGCAACGTGCATTTGAACAAGGTATCGTGGTTCATGCCACATGCAGTACCAAACAACGAGCAAAGAATGAAACTCTTCAAGATCATCGAATCAAAAACCAGATTACTTGTTGGACTCAGAATGAGACAGTGTGATGTAGCAATCATTCCGACGTTGACTCAGTTCGACTGGAGATTGTCTGTGAAATCTTCTTTGGAGAAAACACGTTTTATCATTGTGGGATTTGAGACAGACAGGATCGGATCTCAAGAAAAGAATCCATCTCTATTCGATCATTGCAATCTGAGAAACATTCAGGTTTTTCCCAGTTCCATGAAATATCCGGCCACAGATTACAATGCCTCGTTCGAGAAGAACGACTTTTCTAGGATGCGATGCCACAGACTTCAGAATGAAATATCATCATGCTGTTTAATTGATAAGCAATCACCCACCGAACACAAGATGCTCTATCCCCTGATCGTGTTCAATGTCAGTAAACATAGCGAGAAACTCAAGAACACCATTCTGGACATCATCATCAAGAAGCAGTTTGATAGGAACGCACCTGGACAAACTGAAAATTTCGCAGTTGTCATTTCCAACAGAGTGTTGATGTTCCAATTGGATGGAAGTAAAATGTCTGTCAATCAATAAATTCCCAAAAATTTAAAATAACATACCAAACATTAAAAAAGAAAATAACATTAAAAACACCTAAAATAAATTCAGAAAACTTACAATAACATAAAAAACTTTTTAAGAAATTCCAAAAACTTAAGATAACTTAAAAACACGGGAAATAACATTAAAACAAATCTTTTAAAAAAAATTTAAACTTAACTTAAAAACACGTGAAATAACAATAAAAACATATTTAAAAAAAAATTAAACTTACGAAAGAAAGTTTTCAGAACTTTAGAAATATTTAATAAAGTTCTCAAACTCACTTATGTTTTTATTCAAGCATTTCACTTGTTCAGTTTGATTGAATAAAAGTTTATTTTTTATGCATTCAAAGGATCCCATTTGATCAACACAAATACTATAAAAGAAGTAGCTTCGAGATTAGTCGTCTTCATCTTGAAATTAATTCTATCTCCAACTTAGACTTTCAAAGGTGTTCCAAATGTGTTCGTGTTAGCACATTGATTCTCCATCTTCTAGACTTTAGATCGATCGTTTTCTGTCTGTGCTATCTACACACAAAATCAGTAGAAAGCAGACTCATTCAACGAATGTGTCCTCCTATCGACATAGGATATCCAATCTGACTGTGTAGCATTCCATTTCCTCCATTTCCAAAGGAACATTCCGATTTGCCTGATGTACTACTTTCTTCTTTTATTCACACCCTAATGAATATTAGATTGCTGTTCACTTGGATAATTACTGCTCGCGTCGATCCACACATAGACATCCGAAGATATATCTCGGTAAAAACCTCAGTCTCTATCCCATAAGCCAGACTATCCGCGCAGGCCTGGCATTCTGAAAAATGCAGGAGGGCAAAAAATCGCTCTCCTCAATCAACTTAGGAGAGCAATTAGCTTTACACAGCATTTTAAGTATCCAGTTGAACGAACTCGTTGAAACTGAAACCAACAGACTACATCAGTGATTTTATTAACTTTACTAAGGTAAAGCGAAATCTCTTAGACATCTAGATGTCTCACTCAACAACCGAACACACACTTGACAAGACCTGTGTGTGTACCCAGACCTGTTGTCCAAGAAAGTCATATGCCTACCACTACCACCTTCAACCCCCCAAGGGGGGTTGAAGGTGGTAGTGGTAAGCGTATGACTTTCTTGGACAACAGGTCTGCTTGAATCTACGGTCACATCCTGGTGCAAGTGCTTCAAATGACAGGATAGTAGTAATGGTAGTATATTATAGTGTCAATATTCCTTGAATAATAATTACCCCTCAAACTGTGATGTCAGTTGTTGAACTTGAAACTGACAGAAAAAAAATATTGCTGTGACCCATTTTGCTTCAAATGATTGCAACTGCGTTTTGGGTATACAAAGTACATACCCAAACACAGTTGCAGCCATTACCTTTTACCACTAAACCACTTTCAAAATGAAATTACGTGATGTTATGTGACTTCGAAGTTAAATTATATTTTTGCTTTACAACAAAAATTTAATGTGAGCATAATACATGTAATCTCAATCATCCCAGACCAAAATATTTAGGAGGGCAATTTTTCGCTCTCCTTAATTCTTTCAGGAGGGCAGTAAGGAGAGCTAAAAAATCGCTCTCCTGAAATTGCCAAGCATGTCCGTGTTGGTAAACAACAGTTTGGCTTACGAATCGTATTTCTTCTTGATATATTCGTAATAAAATCGGTACATCAACTGTTTGCTGATCTCCAAGAATCACATTCCCAAATAAGTCGGTTTGTGGAGTATCAGACGTGTCTGTTTCATGTGAATGGCCACTAAATTTTCATCAAAAATGGTTCGATGTTGACAGTTTGGTTTCAAAACGTATTTTCTCTCATCACTTGACGAATGTCAGTCCTTTTCCTGATGTTGTCCACCAATTTTTCGTACATGCAATTATTCATGAGTTTCAACAAAAATCTCGCAAATTCAGGTATGGCCTGCGTTCTCAAATAAGTGTTATGATCTACATGTATATAATTTTTCATCGAAGGCGCTTCGCCAAATGAAATGATACGATGTATTATTATGTGATAATCATCCAGTTTTGACTTCAAACACGAATTTCGTGATCTGTCTTCCTCCGTCATGTCTCCGAATTTTCCAACCACCTTCTTATTCACTCCCGAAATATTAGATTTGTGATTGCCGGGATAGTTGCTTGTGGCAAACCACATATCGACGCCTGGAGATATGTCCTGGTAAAAATCTTCGGTTAGTGTCTCATAAGCTAGACTATCCAAGTCGTTGAACAGAAGTTTGCTTTTGAATCGCATTTCCTTTTGGTGTATTCATAATGAAATCGATCCGATGTCCAAGGTGGACGTTCCCGAATAAGACGGTTTGTCAAATGACATAGTCATCTTTTTCATGCGCACAGCCACTAGATTTTCGTCAAAGATTGTTCGATGTCTGCAGTTCGGTTTCGAAACATATTTCCTATCCTGACTCTCGGAAGTGACGAGATGAATGTCTGTCCTTTTCCCGGTGTTTTCCAATCAAGGAATTGTTTATGAGTTTAGAAAAAATCTTTCTCGAATTCGGACATAGCCTGTGTTCTCAAATTCGTGTTGAGATCTATGCACCTCTTCATTCAAGGCTCCTCATCGAATCGTATGATACGAGGTAAGTCGACTACTGTCATGACATAATCCATGTCCAGTTTCAGGTTTTCACATTAAACAAGATATTCATGTTTGTCATTAAAATGTGTAATGAGTTTATCAACTTTAATCATTTTCATTTGTTCAGGTGCTAAAGGATAATCGTTGTGCGAATTATGTCATGTTTCATGATATTCTAGGTCCACCTCCAGAAGACAGGGATAATATCCCCAATTTTCCATCTCCTCGCGATTCTCGATCCATTTGAAATTTGCCGTCGGTAACGGATGACTCATGGCCCATCTATATAAATTATTAGCATCTAGATGTGTTATGTCTTTACTCGGTTCTGGCACATCATATCCTTCTTCCATGCAGGAATTCTTCACTTTCGCGTATCTGTGAGATATTGTCGACACTCTCCACTTCTCACACCGTTTCCAAACATGAGTGCCATGTTTTCATCTGATAATAATTTCAAGTGGATTTCAGTCATCTTCAGCAGTGCGCCCAATCCCAAACCTTAAGCTGTGTAATACCAAGCCTGATCTAGACCGTAATGTCTCCACCAGATGTCTCGAATATTTTCCAGAATGTCTGCCAAGAGAAGGACGTCGGTTTTCAGATAGAGATCGTGATAATCACTCATGAATGTCATGTCGAATATTTTCCAAACATGTTGAGCTTGTCCGTGGTCGATGTCGGAAATATCAGCATTATACAATTTCGAATAAAATGTTCTTTGTAAGGTAGCTTCAACTTATCGAATCCTTGCAAATCATCCATGTGATCATATGGATAAACTTCTTTCCTCAATACCGCTCTCCAATTGGCGAGTATTCAGTCGTGATCTCGAATTTCTCCTTTCCTAAATTACCGACTATTTTTTCAAGACTGGTCGACATGAAATAAAAACTATCTATGAAAAGTATTTCTCTCTTGATATTGAATGCTGACATTTCTCCATCTATTATTTTCTTCTTTTTATCTACGACTATCCATTTAGCAAAAGAAATGTATTGTCCATCACTCTGTTTGATGCAGTTTATATATCTCCGCTTACATTACCGAGATTCCTCACGAAACGACGACTGTCGTAACCCGACATTTACCCATGCAGTGATCGTGATATCTCACAATCTCGTATTCGGGTTCCAAAGTTTCGGTGATCCATTCTCTACAGATGTGACATTCGATGGCGGTTCTCTTATAGTCTTTCGCTTCCTCGTCTCTGATGCTCATCTTCACAGGAGTTTTAAAGTGCTCGTATATTTTTTTTTAATTTGAGATTCAAAATCTTCCATGACATTTCAAGCCATGTCATCGTCGTCCGAGTGTTTCGTGTGGGTGTATGGACCCGGAAAATTTAGATCGTCCGTCGAAAGAACATTTTATGTAAAAACAATAACCAAACTGGGTGTTTCTGATATTTTTCGGTGTGACTCTGCCGATCGTCGGACTAACATGAACTCATTTTCGCTGTAAAACATTCAAAATCGGCATACACCACAAATGCACTCTCAATCTTTTGTTGTGATGTATAAATTAATGTGAGCACTGTCAGGTTTGGGCATGTCGACGGCAACGCATAGCGTTGAGTTGCAATACTCCTCATGACGTTCCAGCGATTTTCTGAGTTTGAAAGAATTCAATTAGTAAAAACACAAAACTCTCTCCATGGTGTCTGTTAGTCTATGTAGACAATAATCGACTCATGTTTTCTATCCAACAGTAATGTTGATTATTATCATTCGAAATTAATAATAAACTAATGTTTTCTTACGATTTTCTGTGAACTTATCCTTAGATGAAATACGACTTTCTCTCATTGTCATAACCCAAAATGTTGATGGCGATCATGGGATTTTGATTCTCAAAACGATCGTTGCCAAGTCTGGAAATTCATTCCAGACCAATCTAAATTCTTAGAAGTTTCCCCATACTTTGATACTCTCTGTGGATGCATTGCTATGGAATATAAGGCAGGCGTGACAATCCACTTGAAGCATTGACTGTCTTCTTTATTTTGCCTATTGATTACAGCATTTTTATCGTCTGTGACGTTCACAATGGATCGTACTTGTCAATATCAATTTCTGGATTCAACACATCGGCGAATCTCCATTTGTACCTTCCTTTTGATACTGTGCAAAAGATTGCATTATTTTTTCTTTTATGTTCTCGAAGATATCAGACATAGAGGAGCATTCGGTCATGGTTTTTGTGTGAGATTGAAAATAAGCCATTTTTTTCCATGATTTCACCCATGTTCAGATCGATCTTCTCCATCCGGCATTTCAACATCATGTTAGTTTCTTGCCTTCGACAAGATAAATTCAACATACTAGGTTTTATCTTCAAGAATTTTTTAGGATGAATCTTTTTTATACCTTTGACATCAAACGTTTTGAAAAACCCCTTGACGGCCTGCCCTCGTTCTACAGGGGTGGGCAACAATTGTTCGCACATGACTTCAGCTATTATTTCTTGTGTGTCCTCATCATTTTTGTTTTCTCAAGTTCAGCCACCACTGCTTTTACGATAGTCATTATTTGATCTTTTTCTATTTTTATCTTTTTTTCCGGCGATTGAATTGAACTGTTTTGTTTTTGTTTCTCTCCGTCTTTCCAACTAATTGATTCACATTTTCTCCATCTAGTGAACAAATAGTCTATCAACTCGAATCTCTTCAACTATTCAACACCTTTCAAGCCCAGCTCACGCGATACAAAATCATTCCATTTTCTCCATTTTCGTTAACTAATAAATATCTGTTGTGACAATAAGTGTCGTCACACTGATGTATGCAAACACATTCAGGAGAAGTCTTTAGAAAAAATGTTTTTTTTTCTCTTCTTCTTCTCACGAATTGGATATAAAATCATTCCATTCTCTTTCTGTTTGAAAAGTCTGTTGCGAGGATAAATATTTTCTCCCCCCACTGCATGTGTAACATACGTCTGTCCAGGGTGAGAGAGCAGGGAGAGACAGATGTATCCCACCCCACCCACGTGACGTTATACATTTATAACGCTATTATTACGCGATGCATAGTATTTGGCTACCAACTAATTCATATTGACGTCATCAGAATGCCGTGTGTCCAAAATTTGATGCTCTAAAACTCTTTAAACCCCAAGATGCCACCGTTCCTAATTGATTTCGTGGTATATACATTTGGTATATACATAACTTTTGCATGATCTTTCCGATGGTGTCATTAGTTTTTCAAAACAACGAATACCAAATGAGTTGATTATATCAGCACGTGACCGCCGATTACCTCTGGCTAACGTAACCGCTGTATGGTGGGGGAGAAAAATAATCCCTGATGGGTACGGGTGTGGGATGGGAAAATCTCACCCGAGGGCAAGATATTTGGGCCAGAACAAGCCCCGTGTCTGGCCCAAATATCTTGCCCTCGGGTGAGATTTTCCCATCCCACACCCGTACTCATCAGGGATTATAATAATCACACTCATTTCTGCAAACACGCCCAGGAGAAGTCTCAGTAAAGTACTTCTCCATAGTCTTGGGAAGATTTTGTTTGTGTTCACTATAATTTTGCATCATGATATCGAAATATTTATCATATTTTGAATTATCCATTACTTTCCTTTTTATCTTAGTATTATTTTTTAATTTAGAGATTCTTTTGTTTGAATTTTTTGTTGTTTTTTAGTATTTTTTTTTCTTTTTTTTAATTTAGTGATTTTATTCTTTTTCACTAAGTCGGATATTCTCTATCCAGTAATAAATGCAAAATACGACGTCGATCTTCGGTTGTTAGATGACTCGTCCTGAATCGAAAATGCAAACATACAAATTCATCAGGGCCCTTTTCTTCTATATGCAAATTCTCCATCAAAATTCTGATCAAGGTGCGTTCGTTGATCATATTTATTGCCGACATGAAACACATGACGACCTCGTCTTCGAATCCTGTGTCTTGACAGTCGGAATTCGAATTTTCCGAATGCAGTCGGTCAGGCTGTGCTGTGTGCTCTTCAGTGCTCCGAAATATCGAAAATCGTATGATGTTAAGGGGTTGGCTTATAACAAGAATGACGATGCAGCATTTCCGTGAGTGATAACGAGATTTCTGGGTGACATGGGTATTGTCTCCGCAGCTGTAACCACTCTGTGCCCATGTGGTGCATGCAGTGTGTACACATTGGGTCATTGTGTCACAAGTCAATAGTTATGCTACAAGACGTGCAGTACAATAGAACACTCTAGCACAGCGGAGAACAGAATAGTGGAAGCAGATCAAAAAGACACCAGGAACAAAGGTGCGTTCGTTGATCATATTTATTGCCGACATGAAACACATGACGACCTCGTCTTCGTATCCTATGTCTTGACAGTCGGAATTCGAATTTGCAACCGGAACACCTTTCTTCCAACGCTCTGGACATGTTTTCTTTCGCGAGGTGGGCAAACGTTCTGTAAAAACATCTTGCAGAAATTTAAGATGCTCTTCTTTTCGTTTCTTCATTTCATCTATGAATCTATCCAGTTTTTTTAAATTTATTTTTAAAAATATATATAGATTTTTTTTATCTAATATTATATATGAATTTGTTTCCTTCACAAACTCTGAGTTGGATATTCTTTATCCAATAATAAATGCTAAATACTTCTTTGATCGTAATTCGTGAGATTTCTCGACTTTTTCCTGAACTCGTCAATTTCTAAATCCAAAGGCTGCAGTTGTCCTCGACATTTGGTCATCGTCTTTCACCACTCTATCACCTCATCCCTACGCCGACGCAAAACACAGGAATATGGCGTCTTTGTGTTCCGTGGTGTAACAGATGTGTGCGTCGATCGACCCCCCCCCCCCCACACACACACACACCCGGCATGCAATCCGGACATGGACATCTCTCGCTCATCGCTCTAGGAATGTTTAACTTTGTGAGATGGACACACGTTCTGAAGAAGACATCTCCGAGAAACTTCTCATGCAGAAGATCTCTCTTTATATTTTCCGATTTCTCTGCTTAATAATGCAAAGAAGAAACCCCCCAAAACACAATACATTATAAATATGTTCACAGACAAATCCGCGATTGGTCGAATCGGAGGGAGAAATATTCTCACACGTCTGAGAGTTTACTGTCGAATTGACCTCGCGAGCCATAAAAAGACAATGTAAAACGGAAAATCGCTTGTTTTATGGCAATTTTGATGATTTGAAATTTCACATGACAAACATCATCGCCAAATTAATCAAATTCGTCGATGATGCACTTGAAAACACAGGGAAAATATTCTCACAGGTCCGCAGGTCCGAGAGATGTCTGCCGAATCGACCTCGCGAGTTGCAAAAACACACGATAACGTAAATGGAAAATCACATGGCTTTTTACAATTTGATGATCTGAAATTCGCATGCGAGACATCACTGCCAAATTGACAAAACCCGCCAATGATACACTAGAAAACACTAATGGAAAGTTACACGTTTTGACAATTTGACTCGTGATTTGTAATTTAGCATCAGAGATATTTAGGCGAAATCGATCCATTCGGGAGAGAAAACACCAAAAAAGCCCTGTAAAAACATGATTTGGCTCTCTCTTCGTCTTCATCTCGGATATGCGTATCTTTACTGTCATCTCGGATAAAAATGCAGTAATTTCTCGGACTGGACCAGAACTGAATAATTTGTTTTTTGCTTCGAGGAAACACTTAAAAAATCCACCACCAAGTCGCGTATCATCTCACATTATACTGAGTATTTTTTCTCTAAAAAAGAAGAAGGTCGAAAATTGCGAGAAGCTTCCATTGGGCTAGAATACCCCTTTACCTTCTACTGACAGCCACAACCTTACACTTATTGGTTTACTAAGCGGGATAAATACTAGACAATTATAGTTTTGTGTTAAGTTTCAATGCCAAATTTGTAATTCAAGAGTGCTTGCTATTCATCTCAACGATCGCCCCTACATTTTAAAAGGAGTTCTTCATGATAGTATTCACAATTCGCACTGTTCAATTGTTTAAATAATTTGCTGTGCCATCATGAGATTCGCTGTGAATTCCACGAGATTTCCTGTGAAAATCTTATGTTTTTGACGAACGCAGACGAAGGATGAAGCATGTTTATAGTTACAACACACATATTGAAAGGCAAGAACTAATAAATTTACCTTTAGCCAGTAGTGTGACTATCTCCCGACGTCTTGTTCACAAACAGTATTTGCTACATTCCATCAAAGAAAAAAAAAGGCAGCACAAGATGGGAGGATCCGCTGAATTATTGGCTTTGCTCTAGTACAAGTAGCTTTTTGTAAAAAGTTCGGGTTTTTCAAATCGATTTTTATGCTTATAATCACGGCGTATAATTTTCCGAATGCAGTCGGTCAGGCTGTGCTGTGTGCTCTTCAGTGCTCCGAAATATCGAAAATCGTATGATGTTAAGGGGTTGGTTTATAACAAGAATGACGATGCAGCATTTCCGTGAGTGATAGCGAGATTTCTGGGTGACATGGGTATTGTCTCCGCAGCTATAACCACTCTGTGCCCATGTGGTGCATGCAGTGTGTACACATTGGGTCATTGTGTCACAAGTCAATAGTTATGCTACAAGACGTGCAGTACAATAGAACACTATAGCACAGCGCAGAACAGAATAGTGGAAGCAGATCAACAAGACACCAGGAACAAAGGTTGATGGAACATTACAGTAATTATGATGATGAATAAAATATAGGCTGATCACAGCACAGACATTGAAGACATTGCTGAAGCCGATGGTATGACTACCGGAATCTGTATAGGAGCTTAGAATTCCACTTATGGAATCCCTTTTATGTAAGCTCTAGAGAATCGTTTTTAGAAAAAGTCTGCAGTTGTAGAATGTTTTCCGAGATCAGTCGAAGAGTCGTAGAGGGAGTCACTCGATCCCACAAATGCTCGATTGCTCATTTGCTCGATGGGATTCGAGTCGTCCGGACGATGATTGCTCCAATCACTGCCCGATACCTCATTAGGGAACTTGGAATACACATGAAAAAAGTTGTTAGAGAAAGCGGATTCCATTCAGATGCTGGTGGTAGTGGAAGACAAGTATGATAGTAATATGAAGTTGGGCCAGGAGCAGCGGTAGTGTAATGGTAGGTACTAAGAGTAATTCTGCCACAATTCAATGTTATTCGTACAATGCTGCAAAGATGGTAGAAGACCGTAGCACAAGATAAAATAGGGCTAGCCGATAGTAAAAATACAGGCTTGGTAGAACAGTAACTGAGAATATAAAAGTAGCTGATCATTGGACAGGTGGTTGTGATTTTGGACAAGTCAACAGTACTGGCCTTGAAGTTATGGAAGTCATGGGGTGGTCTAAATCCTCAAAAAGATACCCTCCGATGAATGTTCTCTAAAAGGTATCCTCTTGTAGGTACCCTCAACTAGTAGATCACCATGTCATAATTATCCTCAAACACCGAGATGAGTTGAAAAGTCGCATGTGGAATCACTCATTCGTGCAGCCATTCGATAGCTCATTTGCTTGATGAGGTTCTAGTTTCTCGAATGATGTCTGTCCAATTGACTACTCGACATCTCGGTAACCCGATGACATTGGAGTCATCAGAGCAATATCTGTTCCATGCACTTTTCGATTTACAGTTGTACTTTTTCTTAAGAACCCTTGTGGGCGGAATTTAGATGGAAGGCGTGATCTGATTGGTTGAGGTCGAGACCAGAGATAGCTTAGATCAAACAGAACGCTAGTACAATTTGAATATGATCAGTAAAAGGTGGTGCAGGGTATAGGTAGAGAAATACAGGGGATCACGAAAGATTCCTAACTAGATAAACTGATAGTGTTAGAGTAGCTAGAATAGAGTGTGTAACAGGTAGAAAACGAGTATTCTGGGAAAATCGGACACAGCAAAAGTACTCTTGTACAAGTGGACACAAAGGTTGGTAGATACGCGATCCTATAGCATTACGTGTTACTGTCATAAGCCCAAGATGGGAGGCTTCGCCAATTCCGTTTTGGTTTGTTTTGCTGGTGATTTGACGTGATTGTCGGGTTGTTTGAGGTAATTAAATTTACTCTCATTCAATCAAACATACCCGCGAACACCCACCCCTAACGTACTATTAAAGGGTTTTAGGTAAGATAGCAATCACGTGCAAACATAGAAGCCAAGATGGCGGTCTCCAGTATAGAAAATGGACGACAGAAACACATATCACCAGCACGCGCTGCATATGCGCTCTGAACCAAGTACTACGGTAATGGGGTCACAACACGGCAGGTAACTCCGTCTAACATCACAATCGAATATGACGTAAGCTGGTCCAGTGACTTGTCGTCACTTCCGGGTCCATAAGCCGGATTCGCCAACATTGGCATGTACATGTACATGACACACTACTAATGGAGAATAATAAAATATACATTTATTTTCGTGATGCAACATCTTATTTAATAAAAAAAAAAAACTAACGTACCGGTTACTGAAATTGACCTTGCCGGGCAGTCCACTGCTCCAATCAGGCACTACGATCCTGCCGAAAATGTTCTGAGTTGAAAAATTATTGAGAGGAAGGATTATGGGGCTCTGTGAATCACCCATTCGTATGACTCGTCCGTTTTGTTCACTTTAAAACATTTGATATTTTGTTTTCATATTAATCAGTGATAAATAAAGCCTTCTGTAAATTTCATTGGTCAATTTCAAAACTAGACAATTTGATTGGCTGAACAAAATACAATTGGGCCACATTTTCATAATTTGCATAATTAGAGTTGGGAGCTTTCATTGGTCAATTTCAAAACTGGACAATTTGATTGGCTAAACAAAATACAACTGGGCCACATTTGCATAATTTCAGAAGGGAGAATTTACGTTATCTGTCCTATTTAGGGTGGGTTATATTGTATTGATCTTTTACCTACAAGAAAAACGCCATTCATTTTTTTTTTATATTTTCACTTTGTGCTTCCAAAACATAGGTTATGACCCCTCACTGGAACGAGCTCGACGAGCTCGTTCCAATGAGGGGTCATAACCTATGTTTTGGAACCAAAAAATGAAAATTTTTAGTTATACGAGGATGTTTTTTCCAAGTGCCATCTGCAATTCAAGTTAGGTGATGGGTTAAAAAGTCATATTAAGTGGCTTATTTGTGCGTGTGTGTGTCATATGATAAATAGAATATGAAATAGTGTTTTTTCTAATATAATATCGAATCGGGTCAATTATTTAAATTTAAATCGGGTCTCAAATCGAATCGGATGACTGACTGGAGGAAGGAGTGTTGCGAACTTGCTTTGTTCCGACACTGATGGCTCACGTCCCGACTGATAAAACATTCCAACTACATCAACGTCATCGAAGCCATGCCCTGGTGATGTAGTTGGAATATTTAATAAATATAGCATGGCTTTGAGTTGACTATGTCAAAATAGTGGTCCTCGAGGACAGGATAGTCCCGACGCGTAGCGGAGGGACTATTCTCTCCTCGAGGACCACTATTTTGGCATAGTCAACGAAAATTCATGCTATATTTATTATATTAGATGTGTGTGGGGGGGGGGGGAGTTCTTCATCGATCATATATGCAAGATAATATTCTTATTCACAGCCAAAGAGAAAAAAAAATGGTTCAGGGTTTAAACATGTAAACTAAGTTAATTCTGCCACTCATAGTTCTGGGATAGAGAGGTAGAGAACCAAAACCCCAAGAAACACAACACCATTATTCCATTAACCCCCTACCCGCCCCCAGCACTATACTACAAACATCACTTTCGATACACATATTTTTATTTCTCCAAACTAAATGTAATAATGTTTATTACACACCCATTTAAAATTAAGGTTTGTTCACGACATTCTAGGATGTGTGATAAAAATAATATTTTATTCCACATGTGTGGGATACAGATTTTTGCACTTATTTAATGTAAGAATGGAACCAGTCATATTTCTGGTGATGCAGTACGTGGGTCATGGGCCCGTTTCGATGCAGTGGATCATTTATTTGGATGTTGTAAAGTGGATGTTCGCGGTCTATAGTATCTGCGTTTATTTAAGATTTCTGAAGAAACTCATGTAGAATACACTGAACGACCATCAAAAGAAACTTTCTAATTTATTTTCTTAACGTGAACAATAGTAAATACTGACTGACTATTGATTAAATAACCCGATGGGTTAAAGTATGACATGGAAATGACTGACATACAGTTCAAACTAAAGAACAATGTAGACAGAATATGAAAGCGTCTATTAGTGACGTCATTTCGAATGAATGACGTTGCACGAGAAAGTTTCTAGGTCACCAAAACGAAATACAAAACAAATTGCCTGTCGATATTCACTTGAATTCGTATGGATTATGTACCCCTGTTAAAGGCTATAACACGAACTTTAATAAATTTTGTGCAGGCATAGTGAACAATACTATAATTTCCCTTGGACAATAAGGATATAAATTTAATTTACGTGGGATAAATTGACAATGGCTACTGTAATCTTGATTTAAATCTTAACCTGTCTGTCAATCAGTCGCGTAACAACAGTCGCATGGAATTTGGAAGTCAGATAAATATGTGAGTTTTTTTATATAAATTTTCTCATTGATGGATTTTCCGAATTTACACCTATTGTTTCTTGTGAATGTGTGGTAACGTTTTTGGTGGGGATCACATCCATCAACCGTTCAGAATTCGTGCTGTAAAATTGAGGTATAAAAAGACGGTAAACTGTACTTCAGATGAACAGCGTTTCATCGATCGAAGTGGTGACGCATTACAATTTACAAGTTGAAACTATGAATGAAAGTTCAGTCAGTGTACGAAATAACAATAAGACAGGTCTCCTGTTTGTGAAGAATAATTTGGATTTTTTTTGTCTTATTTTATTTCCTTTACGTCTCAGAAGGATAGGTTAATTCTCACTTAGTACTTGTGCGGTTCTGTCTGTATATGGGACGAGATGTCCTGTAAAGTATTTACGATTCAATGGAATTTTGTAAGCGAACTCGAATGTTACTATTTATAAACGTGCACTATTACCGTGCACTATTCTTTTTTCAAAAATGATAGTAGGTCTGTGCAATTTCGCTGACGAACTATCGGAAAATAGGGTGTTTCTGTTCAACCAAGCAGAACGCGGGAAAGTCACGTGACATCTAATATTACCCAATATGGATGATAGTTCAAAAACAGAAACGGGTGAGAGACCCATTGGTACAAAGCACTGCACATGACTTGCCGGTAGCCTCGGCTTATCGTTGATATTGCTTGGAAACATTTAAGTTTTCTTTGAAGAGTGGTAGTGTCTAGTGAGACTGGAATTAGATTGGCTGGTGGCATAGGTACAGATTATTTTTCTGTGCAAATAGTTGAAACTACTCTGTGTCGTTATTTTCAATATTAATGATGCATAAGTTCCGCTAAGACTATACTTATTGTGAGACGTTGAAGATGACTGATCTCAAGCTCTATTCCAATGAAAACATTAGAACGGAAACGAATCGTGCAGCCGATTCGAATCGAACCGAATAACAACTTAAGATTCGAAAGCGAATCGAATCTCGAAGCTTCGCAGGGCCCTAAAGGGTCATATCGAGTTATCGTCCATGGCGACGCTGTTGAATGAAGAAACGGGCAATATTTTTTTCTTAAGTATATCGATAATTTGTTAGAACAATTTTAGAGCATTTCGCGATATGTAAATATGCAGGGCAAACGATATGTAAAAATCTGTTCATATCGACGCTTTAGGGGGATTTGGAAGGTTTCGACTTTGAGTCGTTTAAACCCTGAGCCTCTTCAGACTTAATATATTTCAGCTTTGGTATGTTTAGGTCTTTTGTGTCGACCTTGAAACATTTCAGCCAAGGGCGTTTCGTTTAGATCTGAATGAGGTTCGAAACGTTCCTTGCAACCAGTTGACAAACATTGGGTACTAATAGTGTCACCTGTTTTTGTTTCTGTATTACTCATCGGTGCAGTTGGCAGAAGTTTTTGTTGAAGTTACACATTTTGTATCGGGGCCAATGCATGTGATCTTGGCAGAGTACTACACCAAGATTTGAGCAACACAATTTTAAGCCCCTGGGTGTATATACCGGATTAAACAGTAGTAAATCTTTACTGACATATGTAAGCTCACCCACAGAATTTGTTTCCACGGGCGTTGAATTGGCTGCTGTCGGTATCTCTGGTACTGTGATCGCTTCAGCTGTAGTTATTTTTGCTCCTGTGGTCGCTTGAGTTATAACTTAAAAAAAACAATGAAGCACAACATTAGGATTTTTCGTAATGCGCACTCTATCTATGGGTTACATTTTTGGAAATGACTGGTTACAGTGCAGTCGCCGTGGGCCTGTCACTTTCCATGGGTGGACAATATTTCCATGGAAACAATAATATTATAATAATAATTGATAATAATTGATTTTCTAGAGCGTAAAACCACAAATAGTGCTCTAAAACGCTTGACAGAAATATATATATTTTTTCTGAAATGAAGAGTCACATCTGTTTTGGTTGCCTCTTAGAGAGGTTTAGGAGAATGCGTCAGTAAATAGGAAAGTTTTAAGATTTCTTTTGAAGACATCGAGAGTTTTTGAAGTTCTGACACTAATTGGCAGGGAATTCCACAATCTGGGACCCACGATGGAGAACACACGATCATGAGCCTGATTAGATCTGCTAAAAGGCACAACTAGTTGAATTTGGTTTTTAGATCGGAGACTGCGCGTTGGATTATATACAGTGAGGAGCTCTTGCAGGTAAACTGGAGCCAGTTTGTGGATACATTTGAATATTAAGATAAATATTTTGAAATCAATCCTCTGTTTAACTGGAAGCCAATGTAATTGGCTTAAAAAAGGTGTTATGTGTTCAGAGCGTTTGGTACCAGTAATTATCCTAGCAGCAGTATTCTGAACTTTTTGAAGCTTCTGAATCAGGCACTGGGACAGCTCCACTAACACTGAATTACAATAGTCTAGTTGTGAGGTGATTGCAAATACTAATTATAGAAACAATCATCACAATTAACATGTTCCTGCTCATGATTTGTATTAACTGGTAAACGCATGCGTGGACATCACTACCTACGCGAGGATTACGGCCAGTCTACAGCGATTGTACTGTATCTAGTATCTGTGATCCATGGGGTGGTCTTGGGAAAGAGGATTCTCACAATTGTGTGTGCCTTGTGTAACGATTTTGTAGGTAGTGATGGGCCAAGTACCGGCTCATATTTAATGACGGTTACTGGTTTCGGTCAGGTCTGTTGAGATTAACAAAATTAAGGCTTGTCATCTAATTCTGCTATGCGGCCGGGGTAATTTTATTCTGTAAATATATAGACAATAAACATATAGTGTGTTTTTATATCTGTGTTATACAACGAGTTGAAATATGGTTTATTTTTTCGAGGCTTTGCCGAGAAAAAATAAACCATATTTCAACGAGTTGTATAACTCAGATATAAAAACACACTATATGTTTATTGTTTTTATCTGATAACAAACAGACAGCCGTCTCGTGCGTCTACCCGACTTATATATGCTTCCCACGGGCCTCCAAAGAAAACCAATCTACGAGACAAAAGAAATAGGACAAGACGCATAGAGTTGTGTCCCTTACATTACAAAATCGATGACGGCGATTGTAAAGTGCGATTGCACTTCTTGCATCATGTAACTGCGCTGGAACAAAATAAATTTCAACTATTTTATTAACAGTAACAAAACGGTGTTTCAGTAGAGTTATACTTTTTTTGACATAGTTCCAGTTTTCTTCCGTGTTTTATGCTGTAGTCCCAATATAACAAATAATTTTGCGTTTGTTTACAATTTTTACGAAGTGTTTTTTTTTCATGTAGAGCAGACAAACTTTTAATTAGCGCAGTTCCGCGAGTACTTTTGATCGAGGCCGTGACTATAAATAGTTCGCAGTCGCCGCATACTAATTACTATTAACATTCAAGTAATTTCTACAATGTTTTGAAGCAAAATTTTAGGTTGCCTTTATTGAAGCAAAATAAATAAGAAATGACACCATCAGAGGATTTTGCCAAAGTGCAATAAGCGTACAATTAAAACCTGCCCTGTGATATAACGATGTTTCATGAATGAATGAATGAAAATGGAATTGAAAGAGGTCAGAGGTCGTTCGCATAAATTATAATTATATACAACACCCGTTGTATATACTTCAAGTATATACAACGGTTGTTATACTCTATGGTTATCAGATAAAGATGTATATTTTCAGTTAGGCGCTGAACAATCATCCGGATGCCGAAATGTACTAGTGCAACTCTAAGAAAAAAAAAGTTCGGATATGACGGCAATGTAATATTACCCTTCAAGTGCAATGATTACAATATGACTACAACGTTTGTTGCATGTTCACAATTTACGCCAATATGATACTATTAATAGGAGGGTTGACTGATGTTTCATATATAAATCTCTATTGTGCAGCTCGTCTATCAAATCACAATGTTTGTAGTGTATTTGACATTTAGGTGTTGTGCGTGAAATCATATTGTGAGCTCTTTTTTTAAAAGTGAGATGTCGTGATCAAATCACGTGGTGTCTTCTCTAGTGATATTGCGAGGAGGTTCACCCATTCACATTCTGTGAACTGTATTGTGATCTGATGCACCAAACCTCGCCGTGTACTGTTTTAGTAAAGCGATAATGTCTACAAAGCCACACTGTACGTTCTGTACATACTGTAATAATATTGCGATCTGGTTCATCAAATCCCACCAGGTTTACTGCATTGCTATTGCGATTTGCAGATTTACAGAAAACATTGTGGTGGGATTTAGAGAATCACATCTCAATATTATCATAGTACACAGAGTGTGGTATTGTGAACGTTATCACATTACCGATATAGTACACAGAGTCGTGATTCCTTTAACCCTTTACCTAACATGAAAAGCAGACGACACTTCCAAAAAAATTCTTGAACAACTATTTTTTCACATTTTGTCACAAAAACATAGGATATGACCCCTCATTGGAACGAGCTCGATGAGCTCGTTCCCGTGAGTAGTCATAACCTATGTTTTTGAGACAAAAAATGTAAAAATAATGAAAATTAACTGACGATTTTTGAGAATAGCGCTGGCCGGTTTTGGCCGTTACGTTGGGTAAAGGGTTAAATTACCCCTATGTATACTTATGGAAATAGTGAGATTCGGTGCACCAGATCATCTGTGTTTACTGTTTTACGAATGTCGATATTGTTGTACAAAATCACACTCTCGGGAGTGTATTGATATTGTGAAGTGGCGCACCAAATCAAATCGTGCAAACGGAATGGATATTGCACGTGATGCCCGAAATACTAGCACGTGCTCTATATTTATATTTGCATTTCATATCACACCATGTTTTGTACTGGCATTCTGGTGTAGTGCATCAGATCAGACTTCGTTTACCTTATTGGTATTGTGATGTGGAGCAGTACATCGCACAGTGTGTACGGTATCCAATGTGCAATATATGCCACAGAATCATACTGTGTGTACTACATTGATATTGTGATGTGTATCACTGAATCGCACTGTGTGTAATATACACAAGAAATTTAATTAAGCACCCCTGAAATGTTTCGTGACAGTGAATTTGCTGTTACCGATTATTATGTTTTAATGATTGCTATGTCTTGCGGTACCTTTCATGTCGTGAAACATGATGTTTCTGGTTGATAGCGTACCCCAGGCACATTCTCTCGTCCACGTGAAGCATGCTACTCACGAATGTCACAAAAAGTACTATCATCCACATGCAATATTTGGGTATAAAATAAGAAAATGTGTCACTTTTTTATCAGTAAATGTTGACATGGCAAGGAGTAGAATGTCACAGGCAGTAAGATGGCAAATCGTTAGCATGCCTGCAACTGAACTGGCACGTCATTT
Organism: Pictodentalium vernedei; assembly: GCA_031216915.1. Classification (NCBI taxonomy): domain Eukaryota; kingdom Metazoa; phylum Mollusca; class Scaphopoda; order Dentaliida; family Dentaliidae; genus Pictodentalium; species Pictodentalium vernedei. Next base: position 80,112,785 of record CM062295.1, read on the forward strand.
AAAGCTACTGGAAGGCAACTTGGCTACAGTCATTGTGTTATCTACAGGCTTGTCCAAAAACAAAACAACAAACCAGCCATATTCAGGACCGATCAAAGTCTGGACAATCCCGAAAGACCTTTCCACGGGAAAATCGGAGTCTGGCACGCCTCGTTCAAGTGGTGGTTTGGAACGCCTTTGTCTCCCCAACAGACGTTTGTGCAACAGAACTGTCCAAAACCGCCTCAAAGCACTGGGAATGAGGTTCAGAAAGGTCACCAAGCGTCCAGCTCTGTCCGATCAGCTTCAAAGACGACGTTTTGATTGGTGTATGGCAAGACAACATTGGAATCTAAGGACATGGAGGAGAGTCCATTGGTCAGACTAGAGTAGTAGGTTCCTGCTGCACTTCACAGATAACCACCTGAGAGCGTGGAGGCATAGAAATACTGCTCAGGTGCCCAAGAACACCAGACCTACTGTTCCTTATGGTGGAGGATCAGTAACGATCTGGGGATGCCTATCTCATGATTGTAAACTTGATATGGTGACTGTACATTGGAATCTCAATGGTCATCAGTACATCCGGAACATTCTGAATCCTTTTGTCGTGCCTCATTTTGACAACCTCCCGTTGGCTACTCGCCCTGTATTCACGGCAAGGCCACATTGTCCCCATGCTCTGTGAGCATTCCTTCAGAACAACACTACTACAACACCACATTGGCTTGCAATGAGCCCCGATTTGAATCCCTTAGAACACATCTGGGACTGTTTTGGACGTCGTGTTTAAGAACGGGATAGGCCTTTACAGAACTGGGACGATTTGGAAGCTGCATTGCATCAGGAGTGGCAGCAGTTGCCTCTGGACCGTATCAGAATGCTCACCAGCAGCATTGGGGGGAGGGTTCAGGCTGTCACCCGGGCACATGGTGGTTACATTCGCTACTGACGTCAGGTACTGCTATTGTGTTCAGGGGATCACAGGTTACATTTGTTTGTCAATAATTACCGGCATTATTTCCTCGTGAGCCGTTTCAGCACCATACTTGTCGAGAGGACATTTTCCCATCAAAACATTAGTGACAAATATGTGTAATTTGCGCCATGAAAATACTGCATATTTGCTTCATAGTGTTGTCTTTCATTTGTCAATAGACAATTCTTTCCGCAAACAGTCACTTTTGGCCATCTTAAAGATAGCATTAAAGTAATGACAATTTCTATTTCTGCGAAAAAACAGGGGGTGTTTTATTAAGTTCCAGGTGTATATATTGAAATTGTGATGTACTCACTACATTGGGGCACTGTATTGATATTGCGATACGGTGCATCGTATCGCACTCTATATACTACATTGATATTGTAATTGAGACGCAATGTGACCCTAGCTTCGAAAGTGTCGTAAAACCCTAATAAGTAAACAGATATTAAAATGTACAATGTAGTGCCCAAATCGCACAGCGTAAGTGGTATAGCATGTACCCGTTCGACCCCAATTACCCGGACTTTTGCCGGAGCAGCTAGTGTTAAATTTCCACAGGAACCGGGCCTTTTTGCCTCAAACGAAATGGGGCCATGAGGGCTATGAAAATATCCCTCAGTGAGGGATTTTCTCATAGTCCTCATGGCCGCATTTCAGAAAAAGGGGCGCCGAAGTCCAGACATTTTCCAAAAAGGTGTGCCCCGGCATATGGCTGTTAAACACCGAGATGAGGACAAAGGGGATAGCAAATTATACCTCACTGAGGGACTTTTTCATGGCCCTCCTGGCCTCAAACGAAATGAGGCTAAGAGGGATAGTAAATTAGACATCACTAATGGATTTTCTCATGGCCATCATGGCCTCATGCGACAAAAAGGGATTCTTCAGAAGGTATCCTCGATAGGTATCCTCAAATAATACAATACCAGGCCATAGGTATCCTCAAATACCGAAATGATGCTAAGAGTTGTATGTGCGAGTTACTCGGACGAGCAATTGCTCGATAGCTCATTTGCTCGATGGGATTCGAGTCGTTCGAGCAATGACATCAGTAACTACTCGGTAGATTATTGGGTTTAGGAATGAAACACACAAGGGGGATAGCTTTGTATGGATATGTATAAATTATGGGAAATGAAGCAATCTGATTGGTTAACCGGCTTCCGTAAAGTGAACTGATTGGATGGTCTGGATAACTGAAACAAGAACAAGTGTTCTCGGAATAGGGTAGGAGCTACTGGTATTACGTACCACCTTACCTAGTAACAGGGTGATACAAAGCACTCGGTAGGTTAATACAATCCACGGTTAGGATGAGACCTACAGGAGAATATACCAACTATATTCTGCTGCCGTTCTGTACAACCAGGCATTAATCCCACCCCACAATACCGCTTGATAATATGAAGCATCTGGTGGATTAGTAGTACCAAGGGCTAACAAGATACCTACAGGGGTATGTACAGCCTGTGCTATACTACCGTTCTAAACCACCATGCATTAACCCCATCCCCACAATATCACTAGACGTACCATAACGTACTACCTGTACCAGCCATATAATAAAACAAAGCAATCGGTTGGTTAATAGTACCGAACACTAACAGTTTTGATGAAATTATTGATATGTGGTTTTAAATCACTGAAAGGAATATTAAAATCAGTTAGCGGCTTTTTTTGAAAGCCTGTTTTGCTGCACTGTCTGCTCTGGTGTTACCGGAGATACCTACATGTCCAGGTAACCAACAAAACACGATATCACATTGGTCAGACACGAGAGTTGTTAACTTCTCACGAAGAGGGTTCTTACACTTGGGATTGAGTAAAGCAAGCAAAGAGAAAAGAGAGTCGGAAAATATGATAGACTTTCTTTCGTGTACATTCTCGATGCGCTCAAGCGCGAGTTGTAAAGCTTTAACTTCAGCTGTGAAAATAGAACTTTCATTCGGTATTCTGATTGAAGTGATACGATCACCAGTGACAACGGCTGATGATACTTTGCCACCATCTTTTGATCCATATATGTAGATCCCTGTATATGCCCTGTACTTTGATTTAATTTCAGCATATTTCTGCTTAAACTGCAGGGAATTGGTTTCAGACATTTGTGTAGAAGCTAGATCCAAAATAACTATTGGCTCTTTAAGATGCAAATGGGGGGTTTGTGGTCCACGGTTTCTTTCATTGTATCTAGTTCAATTTTGGCGGACTCCATATGGGGTTCAATTCTAATTCCCAATGGAGGGATATGTTTCTGGTAACGGTTAAAAAATATTCAATATTTTGAGGTTCCAAGACAAATTTAGAAGCAGGGTTTGACGGTTAGAAAGAAGTTTTGAAACATATTGAAGTGAAAGTTTATTTCTGCGCATCTCAAGAGAAGGCTCCACTGCTTCAATAAGCATTAAATCTATTGGTGATGTTCTAAAAGCACCAAGGCTGATTCTAATACCACTGTTATGAATTGCATCAAGTGGTTTGAGGTACGACTTCCTTGCAGAACCGTAAACTACACAACCATAATCTAATTTCGACCGAACAAGTGATCTATACAGATGTAGTAACGTTTTTTGGTCAGCACCCCAATCGGACTACCAACTACCTTCATAAGGTTCAGAGTACTTTTAATTTTTTTCTTTAGTTGTTTTATGTGAGAAGTGAAATTCAGTTTGCTATCAAACAGCAAACCTAAGAATATTACTTCTTTTACAACTTTAATGGTACCTCCATCCATTTTCAATTTCGGATCAAGATGATGTTTCCGGGGCTTACAGAAATGAACATAATTAGATTTGGTCTTTGAAAACTTGAAACCGTTTTTTGTAGCCCATTTCTGGATTCTATTTAAACACAGCTGAAGTTTGCGCTTGATAGCATTCATATTTTTACTGCTATAACAGATTACAAAATCATCGAGATATAATGAAGAATCTGCCATATTCTCAATTGCGTCGATGATGCTATTGATCGTAATTGAAAAGAGAGTAACGGATAAAATACTACCCTGAGGAACGCATAATTCCTGCTCATGAGGATCAAATAACGTTGACCCAACACGAACCTGAAATTGGCGGTCCTTTAAAAAGTTTTCAATGAAAAGAAGCATACGACCTCTCAATCCCATGTTAAAACCCCATAAGTACACGTAGTATCATATGCTTTTTCTGGATAAAAGAATATGGAGACCACATGTTCTTTTCTAGTGAAAGCATTTTTAATAAACGTTTCAAGTCTGACCAAATGATCCACTTCTCTGGCTTCTGAAACCACACTGAACATTCGCAAGTTAATTGTTCGATTCCAGAAACCAGACAAGTCGATCATTGATCATCCTCTCCATGGTTTTGCACAGACAACTTGTTAAGGCACTAAGCCTTAATTACTAGGGTTGCTGTGATCTTCATCAGGCTTAGGAATGGGAATTATTGTAGCTTTTCGCCATGATGGTGGAAACTGGCCAGTCACCCATATGTCATTAAAAATAGATAATAAAAGTGCAAGTGAAGTTTGAGGCAGATGTTTTAAAAGTTGATAGTGTAGGTCATCAGTTCCAGTGGCAGAATCCTTTGCCCTTTCCAAAGAGTTATTTAACTCTTCCATAGAGAAGGGATCGTTGCAATTCTCCGAGTTAATGAATGTAAATTTAATCTTTTGTTTTTCTTGTTGATTTTTAATTTTGAGAAATTCTGGATTACAATTTTCAGACGACGAATGCTCAGAGAATCTAGAGTCCAACTTGTTTGAAATTTATTGTTTTGATGTAAAGAGTGTTTTGTTATCTTGTAGGTGTTGTACAGCTGATTTTGTTGCTTTTTCTTTAATGTTTTTAATCATTTTCCAAATTTTAGTGATGGGGGTGTTTTGATTAAGTTCAGAAACATAAGTTTCCTATGAACTTTTCTTTTTTTGCTTTATAAGTCGTCTTGTTTTTGCTCGATTTATACGTAGTCTGTCCAAATTTTGTGTGGTTGGTGACTTATTAAATTCCCTCTCAAATTTCTTGCGATCTTTTATAGCCTGTTTCCACTCTGTATCAAACCATGGTTTAGTGAAACGTTTTGGATTTGCCGAGGTTTTAGGAATGACTTGGCTTGCAACGTCAAGCAACTCTGTTGTGAAATGTTCAATCTGGCCAGTACTCTCCTGAAATTTCTCCCGTGTGAGGCGCTCAGAACAGATCGACGTGAAAGTGTCCCAGTCGGCTTTTTTAAAGTTCCACTGGAGCACCCTCTCATCGTCAGCTGGAATTACACTTTCCAATACAATGGGGAAGTGGTCACTCCCGCACAAGTCATCTCCTAGCTTCAAAGAAAAATCTAGGAAGATAGAGGGCATGCAATTGAAAGATCATTTGATGTATACGAACCAGATGCGGGGTGCAGATAAGTGTCTGAACCATCATTAAACAAACACAAGTCATATTTTGTAATGAACTCGTCTACATCTTTACCTTTGGTATCTTCTTGACTGTAGGAATTACCACAAATGGGGCTATGTGCATTAAAATCACCCAACAAAATATATGGAGTTGGGAGTTGTTGGACTAGTAATTCAAGATCATTCAGTTGTAGAGTTTTACTTGGTGAAACGTAAATAGAACATAATGTGATTGTCTTGTCTAAGGTTAGGCGTATCGCTATAGCCTGTAAGTTTGATTGCTAAGATAGAGAACTGTGAATAATGTCGTTTCTAACCAAGACGGACGTTCCACGAATATGAAGATCAGTTTCATCTGCCCAGGCATTAAACGAAGTATAATGCTTAAAAGCTGGATGATCTTGAGCCTCGTTTTTTTTTAAAGAGTTTCCTGCAGGCAAAAAGCTGCAGGTTTATATTTTTGGCTTAAAATGCGCAGTTCATTAAAATTCGCTCTAAAACCTCGACAATTCCACTGTATAATATTATTTTTATGTGTATTAGCCATATTCGGTTGGAGAATTAGAGGGTGGACGTATGGGTGGAATGGTCCCGGTAGTTTTTTTAGGTGAATATTTCCTCGGGGATTTATTCTGTGAGGAATCTTTCCTCGGGGATTTATTCTGTGTGGAATTCGAACGAAGTGATCGAACGTTTCGTCGATACACTCACCAACCTCTATTTCCTCAAAGCCTTCAAACCGGTTGCGAACAACAGGGTTTTGAAGTACCTTGAGTATCTTGTCCGATAATTGTTTTTGTTTTATTTTTTATTTTTTTACTTTTCTCATTTGACTGTTATTGTAGTCTTTGTTCTTGCTGTGGTTTAGACTTTGTTTTGGTTTGTTCATTTTTCGGCACCGAATTAGTGATATATTCGTTTGGTTGTACAGATTTAGGTGTATCCTTTCCTAGTTTTCGTTCCGTTTTGTCCTCTGTTGTTTTTGAAGTTGTTGGATTTGTTTCAGTTGACTGTTGTGGTGTTTAACTTGACTGTTCAATAATGAAAGCTTGTAACGGAATTGGTAGCGTGTCTTTGGGCCATGCATAGATTGTCTGGCATTCCACTGATCTGGTTGGTTTTGTTCGTTTTAATGTGGAAGCGTATGATGGGGGTGATGTGTTGATTCCAGGAATAGCCGAAACAATGTCCTTGGCTTCCTTAAAGTTGATCTACCTTTCGCATTTTATCTTTTGTATTGACCATTCTTTTTTCCATGTCGGTCAATCTTTCGATGACGACACGTGGTTGCCCTGGCAATTTGCACACCTGATGGCATTGCTACATGGCTCTTGACGTTGTTGGCCACATCTGTAACATACTGCCTGACCCATACAGTTATTCTGTCCATGGCCATACCTCTGGCATTTGAAGCATTGGAGAGGATTTGGAATGCACTAATTCACTCTGATATTCATAAATCCTACTTTAATGGACGTAGGTGCTGACACCATATATACCATATTAGGCCACCAACAAACTGTGTAACTAATAATATCTGCTAGGGCAATTATACTGCATCTTCTAAAGACTGCCCTGTGTGAAACAAAAATGTATACAGAAAATTAAATATTGGAAGCAGATAAGTTTGAAAGAAGCCAGAGAAATCAATGCCTTGTATGAGTTCATCAACAGCATATGCAACAAAAGTCAAACAAAACGTATCAATGGAATGTCAGACAGCATATATATGGCTCAAATGAATACAATTCAATTTTGGTCTTTGAAAATTTGGAGACGTTTTCTGCAGCCCATTTCGGGATTCTGTTTAAACACATCTCAAGTTTGCGCTCGATGGCATTCATATTTTTTCTGCTATAGCAACTTAAAAAATCATCAATACATAACGAAAAATCTACAATATTCTTAATTGGGTCGATTGTGCCATTGCTTTTAACTGACAAAAAGGTAACCGATAAAACAGTACCCTGGGGAACTCCCAATTCTTGCTCGTGTGGATAAGACAATGTAGACCCGACACGAACTCGAAATTGAGGATCCTTTAAATAGGTTCCAACAAAAAGCGGCATACGCCCTCCCATGTTCAGAAGATCTGTTAAAGTCCCATACTTCCACGTTGTATCATATGCCTTTTCCAGGTTAAAGAGGATAGCGTCTTCATGTTCTTTTCTTGCAAAGGCATTTCTGATAAACATTTTAAGTCTAACCAAATGATCCACTTCTCTGGCTCCTGAACCACACTGAACATACGCAATTGAATATTTTGCTTCTAGAAACAGATATGATATTCATTTGCACTCTTCATGCGTTTGATTCAAATTCTCCAAATATCCTGAAATAGGCTTTAGTTTAGACTCATATTCTATCACTTGGTACACGCGGCCAATTTTGATACCATGCCACAAGTACAACATGAGCAGAGGTGTTGGGAAAAGCATCCTATTACAGTTATAACTTCCGATCAAATCTCGACAGGGTTATGTCACGATGTTGTTCTCTTCAGCACACGTCTTCACATGGTCTCCGATGTTATCCACGGGAAGATTGGCATTCATGAAGATGGGTGACATTTTTTCGACATTGGGGTTCATGTGTCACAGAACGCCCACCTTACATTGAACAATACCAAGCAATCGATTCGATCGGGTATTATTGATAACATCCTCTTCCATCATGGCATAACTGATTTTGGTGATGTATAATTCTTGCAGGAATATGTTAACAATTGGTTCTTTCATCATTTCACGCCATTCACACTCCCAAATCTGTAACCAGTCGTATCCGATGCCTTTAATGTATGTCGAATTCTTAGCTGCACCTTCTCTGATATTTGCCAATGTTTTTGGAGAACCATGTCTCTCTGAATTTAAACAAAAATGGTACACCAGCGCCAGTACATTAAGCTTTCTGAATGCTTACCAAGTCGACGTTAGAGACAGTCCGTGGTTTTAAATTCGTATTCATATAAATCATATTTCATTTATTTGTACGATTACGAATTTGCAAGTACAAGAACGCTATCCGTTATCTGAGTTGTAAAAAATTTACTTCCAATCCTATTACAAATGTACTGAAGAAACTACACCAATATCTACAAAATGATTCAAGTAAAATATCTAATATAAGCGATGAATTAATAGTAATTCCAAAGTTATCCGAACAATTATCCTATCGATAAACAAGACGCACGTTGAATTGTAATGTTATGTCACAGAATACAACGTCACTTTCAGGGAACTTACGACAAATATAGCGCGTCTTCGCCGAAAATAACCATTCCGCTGGGAGATCAAAATATCAATACTGACTTAACACTGAGTGTTATATCGACACTAGAATAACAGCTAAAATATTATTTTCCATCAAGGACATGTGATCTATCAACTGTATTTTTGAAATACATCATTTTGCCAAGACTTATAACATTCATTTAACAGCAGAACAATTTATTATATTTCAGAACAACGAGTCAAGCACTCCCACTATATCCACACGTCCACCTATTTATTCAAATATCTTCGCTCCTGATCATTTTATCTGGAAATATTATATACCACCTTAAAGCTTGTGCGCTGTAGTTTAAGATGATATCTTTATCAATGCAGTCGGTCCAGACATTGAAAAGTTATGGACTATTATCTATCAAAAGAAACATATAATACAACTTGTCGGCCTCCAATTTGTCGCGTTTACCCTTAGTAAGAATTTTGTTTTTGTTCTTCCAAGTACATATGCGTTCACCTGTTATGTGAAATTTTACTTACACACTTCTGCCATAATGCCTTCTTGCATCGGATTCATAATTAGCTATCAACTGTGACACCCTTAAGTTCTGTCCTTGCACATCCCAAATGGCTTGATTGGAGTTATTTTTTGTTTTCAAGGTACGATATACTAGGGGTAAATCACACTTGAGTTGTTTCGAATGCCAGAAACAACAAACAAATGTACTGTTATTTCTCGGCGATCCTCTCTGCCACGCACTAGGCAGTCAAACAGCCGTTAGTCGTGTGTTAATGACAGGTGCCCAACAACCAATTAGCGCTTCACATTGATAAAATTGTTTGTAATGATCATAGAGCTGGGGATTAGATTGCTTACCTAATGGACTGTCTATTAAGGTAAACTCACACTGAGTTCGAAATCGGTGACTTGTTGCCTAACAAATTATTAAATGATTCCACCAATTGCTATCCCAGAGCCAAATTCACCAAAATAACCACTTACCGTGTAGAACATACACTTAATTAACGTCGTGTTGCCGTATCGACCCTTGGGTGCAACAGGAGACCATTTCCTTTGCTTCTAACACTGTATTTAATGCCTTAGTTTCCTTAAGAGACGATATATAGTTAAACGTCATCCTTAACACTGACGCTTCTAATCCATGTTATCTGTAAATTTGGTTTTGAATCGCATTGATCCGATTGTAAAGCTGACATCTTCTGGGGTTTGCGGCATCATCAGTTAAGGTGGTGTGCCCTGCGAATTTGGTGATTTGACGTCATCGACTTAAATTTATTGGTGTACAGTAGACGTCCATACACTCTCTCTCAGGATCAGTTCACATGTTTAATGAAGATAATGACTCCGCAGATATTTTGTAGAAATCTGCAGATCATGTCCAATTTTTCGGTTTAGCCTTTTTTGCACCCACCCACCATCTTGTGCAATTTTTCTTCTGCCATTTTCAGACACCCACCCCCACTTTCCCAAAGAAATTACGAATCGCTTTGCCAAACATCCTAATAGGTATCGAAAGAAATATAGTTCACTGAATAGTTTGATTCCGTCAGTGATTCCAGGTACTTGTTACAACTTTTTGTTGCCGAGAAAGGTTAGTTTCCCTTCCTGTTTGCAAAACGGGACTTCGGAAATCTTAAAAAAACTCATCCAGAACAGCTCAAGGTCCATGAAAGTATGAATGATGGCCTAAGATATGCCCAAACCCAGTCCCCTGATTTGTCGTAAATAAAATATGTTTAAATTATTCCCCTGATTTGTCCCATAGGAGTACTCTAAAAATGACAAAAAAGTCAGTCCATTCTGATCCATGTATTTATTTTTTACTTGATTCTGGCAGGAGTCTGCATGATTGATTCCATAAGTGACTCCAAGTACTGACTTTGTTAGTATGGTTTATTTATTTATTGTTTATTTTTGCCTAATTATCAATTACAAATCAATTGAAAATGATATTTGTCAATTTTCCAAAATCGCAAGTTACCCATGACACAGGTGCTAATGTCTTAATACACAATAATAGCAAGTTAAACCAGGGACCGACCTGGGCATGCGCCAGTGCGTATTTGGTTCTGAAACATCAGGACCTGGCTCTTAAATCTCAGAAATAGGCTTCTCAGTTGGCACGTAACTTCTCAGATCATATTTTGATATTCTTTCGATGGATAATCGAGAGAGACACTCTTACATGTATTATATATATGATTATCATTTATCATTGTTGTGGAGTGCTTAAGTTAATACTTCAAGTCTTAATTACCAAGCATTAATCTTCACTGTGGTTTCTGATCAAGTCTTGGCTGCCTAAATAGGCAGCCAAGACTTGATCAGAAACCACAGTGAAGATTAATGTTTGCTATAGTGACCTAAATGAAAATGATGAGAGCTATTACATACTTGCAGTGTGTGTTACAAACAGCAGTGTGACTCCGAAAATTGAAATCTGGCGCATGAATTGAAAAAATAGTCTCCGAGGCTAGAGAGTATTTTAAATAGTCCTGATCGGTCCCTGTTAAACTATACTGAATATTATATTGTGACCAGGTATGCAACAATATTTGAAATTTGTAAACGTGTTGGAACTGTTAACCAAGTCAAAATACTAAAGCAATGACAATGAGTAAACAACAGAAAATATTCTCAAATATCCTTTTAACATTTGGGTGAATAAGTGAAGCCCTTGAAGTGAATAGAATATTAGTTGATAACACATTTTTACATTAATTCATGTTGTATCTGATGCATTATAAAGCATTTTCCCCCAAACACTGTACGGCATATTTTCTACTCTGAGAACCAGACACTCACCCCCCACCCCACCAACATCACAACATGTATTATTTGTGACATCTGCAGAGATTTCACCTCATATTAACACTTATAAATGCTCCTTGTGTTGCAGTTTACTTATTTGGGTTGGTTTACAGCATTATCTAAGTGGTTTGGAATATAAATAATGATATATTCTGATATACTGCAGAAAATTATGAAAAATTGCATAATTTGAGAACACACGTTTTAGCGCACTCAGGAGACCCCCCACCCCATATGTCTCGCAAATTTTTGTTGCCCCCCTCCCCACCCCCCCCCCCCCTCATGAGATATCACAGTTATTACTGCAAATCATCTGTTCAAATTATAGCCCCTCTTCCAAGGCCAACATGGACCGATACATATGCAATTTATATTACAATACTCTGAATATACGATGTGTAGAACTGAACTGTATCGTGCTCGAATTGACACAGGCAATGCCTGAGTGAATATTCACAGCTTAAAATGCAGATTACCTAAAAAGTCATCAGTTTGTGTTTTAATTTTCTTGTACTTGAGACTGAGAGGTGTCGACCTACTTACCAGCCTCGCTACTGTGGTCGCCCTGCATATTGTCCCATCAAATGAGTATGTTTCTAAGGACCTCGAAACTCCAACTACCGTTGCATACACTAGATTCTATTCCAAGCCATGTGAACAGCTAGATCAGTTGAGGAGTGCTAATTAACTAGATGGAATATCTGCACCCCTTACTGTTTGCTCACTCCTACTTATTTTCGTTACCCTCTTGTTATTGTCGGGAGATATTGAAACTAACCCCGGGCCTGGTTCTTCGAGCTCTGAAAGCAGACCAAACAGTTTAAAATGTTTCCACATTAATATAAAGAGTCTGTATAAGACCTAAGCTTGATATTATCCAACTTGAATCGATGCACCATGATATTCTGGCCCTTACAGAGACCTTGTTCCAATCCGCAGACAAAACATCAAATATTCTTATCAAAGGCTTTCGGTAATCCCTGCATTTCGACCGATCCACAAGAGGAGGCGGAGTGGCCATTTATATCAAGGACGGTATCTATTTCCGTCACAGACCCGATCTTGAGGTTCCTGGTATTGAATGCCTGTGGAATGAGGTATTTACAAAATGTTATAGATCCCTACTATTAGGGGTCTTTTACCGCCCACCTAACAGTGCCTTGCAAACATGGGATTTAAGTGCAGCATCTATTGACAAAGCCAAATACGTACCAACTGATGATCTAATTATCACTGGTGATTTTAATGATAACTTAATAGTTTCTTCGAACGGTTACTTTCTTAATATGACGAAGTATTTTAACCTGAGACATCTTGTGAGTGAGCCCACATGCTTTGCCGAATCGGCTGCTTCACTGGTTGATTTATTCGCTGTGAATAACGCAGTCAGGCTATTAAGGTGAGAGGACTTAGAGCCGATAGTACCAGAGATGATTCGCTACCACTGTCCCATTTCAATAGAAGTTGAATTCATAAAGCCACAGGCACCAGTTTTTAAACGGCGTGTATGCTTGCATTCGCAGGGGAACTATGAAGCCCTAAATGCCGCCTTCGGCGTGAAGCAAAGGGATGCACCTTTTAAAGATTCATGTCTTTATACGATAGTGTCAAATTTTACCAGCACAATTCTTGGTATTGCATCCCAGCATATTCCTACCAAGCTCACCATACTAACCAACCTGAATAGATGGATAATGAAATATGACTTTTAAAAAATAGACAAAAAGTTTATATCGCATGGCCAAGCGTAGTGGGGCTTCCTCACGCATGGATAAAATGAAAAAAATAGCGAAATGAAGATGTAGCGGTTATTAGGAAAGCTAAAGCTTCATACTTATCTAAAGTCTAATCCACAAGTAGGGGGGAAACGAGAATGCCAGCACAATTCCATCACATTTCTGTGCTGGAAAGTTAGGTGTGCTGAGAAGTTGAGTTATTTTTAGAAAAAATCTTAAAATTCACTTTTTCATAATGTAACATCGACATCGCTATTTGGGGTGATTTTTTTCGAATTTCCAGAAGGGGTGTTTTCACGATTGTGATCGGAAGTATGATTAGCACTGTGATTCCCATTGACAAGCATTCCGAAAAACACGGCTTTTTTGCGGTCGTAGATTGAAAAATACGCGATCGAAAGTTGATTCCCAAAAGAAAAAAGAGTTCGATTCGACCGGTGAATTTATAAAGTGGGCTGGAACGTTAGGTGGTAAATTGGGTTGGTATATAGAGAGAGATCGCGCGTCCGAGGAAAAAAAAATTAGATTAGCTCGATGACGCGATCTGGAATGGATGGATGGATGGATCGCGATTGAAAATGTATGTTTATTATGAGTTGTAAGATGAATGATCAATTAAAAATAATAACTGTTTTAAAAACAAACTGTAATATATATATATTATATATATATATATATATATATATATATATATATATATATATATATATATATATATATAAAACAATATTAAAAAAAAATAAGTATACAAAATATAACTGTTTTTCAATAAAAAAAATAAAATAAAATTAATAAGAAAAACAATCTTTCTACATATCGGAGATTCGAAGCGAAGGGACGAGCAGGTTCGCGAATTAATACGGAGTAAGGAGAATATTCAGGCGCAGGATAGGGCCAGGCAATTGGGAGAGACAATGTTACGGCAAGAGACGACCAAGTTGTTCAGACCCGTCACCGAGGTTCAGGAACGAGCCAGGAAAGAGATCGTCGAGGAATTGAGACCCATAAAAGAAGGTTCTCAGAGGATGGCTTCGCTCCCCGGTAGTTTTACGCCGATAACTTTGTCCGATTACACTCCGATGAGAATTGAGACCGATCCAAGTAGCGTCAATAGCAACGCTACGCCGACGGAAATCGAGACCGAACGAAGTAGCGTCGACAGTACAGACGCTCCGACCGATCGAAGTAGCGACAGATCTGACGATAGTAGTAGTAGTGAAAGATCCGATGTATGGATTTCGTCAAGATGGCGATAAAACTTTCGTGGGTGGCACGGAAGTGTTGCGCGAAGGCAACTGTTTAATCGTCGGTTCGAACATGACCGACAGACTGTATACTATGCTCACTTATCACAGACCCCCAGATTACACCAAGGAGGATTACTAAAATTAAAGACACATTCTGGTTCAAGCCCATGCAATGAAGAAGAACAACGATCCCAAAAATATGAGACCGAAGGATAAGAGAGGTTACAAGTGGAAGCATGTGGTAGAACCCATATGGAAGGAGACTGAGCACGTCGTGAGATCGATAACTGGAAATGGAATGACCGATACTATATTTCTTCCACGCGATCCCGATGCCTTGTCGTCGAGATTGAGATTGTTGATGGCCAGCAGAGAGGATGGTAACACGAGTGGATAACGAGATAGTGAGAGTGTGCTATGAATTGTTGAGGCAGAAGGTCTTGACTAGGAAGGATTATAAAGAGTTGATGGATCGTTTGAAAAGATAAAAGAGAGAAAAAAAAATTAAGTAAATAAAAAAAAACATATAATCAAAAAAATAATAAAAAAACGAATTTTTAAAAAAAAAATGTTAGTGATAAATAATAGGAGATAAGCTAGATCTTACGTCTACGGTGAACCGGGCATCGTGGATTCGATGATGCGATTTTTAACTCGTAAATTCACTGGCGATGCCGCGAAACAGATCGTCTCGAGCGCTCTCAAAATTGGAAAGACGATGATCGATGCGGGTAAGAAAGCGGCGACCGACGCGAGCGGCAGAATAGCTTCGGAAGCTGGCAAGAGAGGTGCCGACGCGTTAATTAATAAAATGTTAACTCCACCACCACCACCTGCCAAACGATCAAGAATCGAACCGAAAAGTTGGCGAGACTTCTATGACATCGTACCGATACAAGACTTAGCTAAAATGACGAAAGGATCGGGATTGAAAGTGATTTATTAATAAAAAAAAAAAAATTATAAATAATATATATATAAAAATAGGAATTAAAATAAAAAAAAATAGAAAAAAACATAGTTCAAAACATAGTTAAAAAAAAACTGGAAAAAATGGATATCAAAGACATTTCTTGGAATGACGAGATGACTAAGAGGTCAAATGACGAGTTTTTCCCAAGAGCATAAGAGGTCTGATAGTGGGAAAAGCGAATTGCAGAAAGACCAATCTCTTGATGAATCTATTGTTGCGACCCAACTGGTTGGATTATGACAGATTATTCGTTTTCGGTTAGGGTCTCTTTCAACCAGAATACAGATTGCTTCGAGAGTGCATTAATCATAAATTACCCAAGGACGTCATGGTGAGAATCTTCGACAATGGAGATGAATTCGAAGGACACGAGATTTCGAATATATTGAAGGGGTGGTGAGAGAATTGATTAGGAGAAACGCCGAGTGTTCGAATGTGGAATGTCTGTTTTACGAGAACGCCGACGACGTTCCCGATCCCTGACAGTTGAAGCCGGAAAATAAGAATCTCATGATCTTCGACGATCTGCTATTGAAGAGACAGAATCGATGCTTATCGTATTGCGTTCGAGGATGACACAGCAACGTGGATTGTTTCTATCTGTCTTAGAATTATTTTCGACAGCCCAGACAGCCGATAAGGGAGAATGCTAATTTTCTGTGTCTCTTTCGTCAGTATCTCAAAAATCTCAATCACATCTATGGAGATCACGTGGCCAACGACATGAGCAGGGAAGAGTTCAGAAAATTTTGTAAGAAGGTGTGGGACAAAGGACTTCACAATTTTATGGTAATCGATTTGACTAGCGAATTTAACAACGGAAAATATCGAAGCAAATTCGACGATTTTTTACATTCCCGATAATAATAGAGAAGAAAATAAAAAATAAAAAAAAATATAGATAAAACATAAAAATATATAAATAATAAATAAAAAAAAATGTCAGAACATCTATTAGAACAGATAGTCGAGAATATGGCTGCGAAACAATCCTTTCATATCGTAGTGCGTCACGACGCGACTCGATTCACTACAAAATTGGAACCTTCCATCGAATTGAAGAAGGAAAAGAGATATGAGAGAGCATTGGTTAATCTCAAGACTTATTATTCGTTTCCCAAAGTCACCAAAAGGAATAATGCACACAAGTATTCAAACGGTGTGGATTGGTTCGAGATTCGATTTCCCAAAGGGAGTTACGACATAAATGATCTGAACCGTCACATCCAAACGAGACTGAAGACCGATGGTCACGGAAGCAAGATAATAAGACTTGCTCCCAATACAAGTATTCTACAGACGATATTAGACTTGGGAGATACTTTTCGATGGGATTTTAGTGCAGAAGATTCAATCGGCAAGATGTTGGGATTCGATCGAAAGATGTATCGAGGTCACGCCGCGTCCGAAAATATGGTCGGCATTCTCGCGGTCAATAGCATTTTCGTGGATGTCAATGTGATTGCAGGAAGTTACGTCAATTGTAGCGCTCAGCCTATGATCAACTTGTTCTTTCCGGACGTTTCACCGGGTTACAAGATCGTGGAACGACCTCGAAATCTCGTCTATCTACCTGTGATTCTGGACACGCTGTATAGCATCGAAACCACGTTGATGGATCAGAACAGTGACCTGTTAGATCTTTGCAGAGAGAGAGTGACTATACGATTTCACATCAGAGAGATATAAAAAAAAAATAATAAATAATTTGAAAAATAATATCTTAAAAAAATATATACTTTTTTTTTATTTAAAACAATTTGTTTTTGGTTTAACATTCTTAAAACACTCGTCCATGTCTAAACCGGAATCAAACAATGCAATAATAAATTCTTCAAAAGCCGTTTCTCCTCTATATGTTAATGTATCTTATAAATGTCTCATGCAATCTTTCATCATTGTTCCTTGTTTTTTAATTCGTTCTGCCATTTCCGAAGTCAATATTGTCATTTCCAATTGATGTAATATATTTAATAAATTGCTCTCATCTGTGTTATCTACCAAATGATTTCGATTTCGTCTCAAACAACCTCTATCTTGATCATTAACTTTTTTTTTATTAAGCATAGTTGTTTTTGTTTTATTAAGCACAGTTTTTTTTAAACTAAGTTAGCTTTTTATTATTTTTTTTATTTAAAGAAGTTTTAGGTTCTATTTTATATATTATATAAGAAATAAAAAAATAAAAAAAATAAACCTATAATATTAATAATTTAAAAAAAATATGTATATAATCAAATCAAAAAAAAAATAAAATATGAGTCAATACCTAATTAAGAACGTAGACATATCCGAAGTACAGAAAGCTAAACTTTGCAGAGCATTGAGAAATCGAGGCAAGGTCATTAGATTTAAATTCAGTCTTCAAGGCCTGGAGGGTGACGGTCACGATCGTATCTCCTGGACTAAAACTCAAATCAAAAGGATGGAAAAAGCGATTCGTAATTGAATGGGAATGACAGTGAGACTGAGTCCTGCTCAGTTGAGATATAATCTGAGAATGATAGGCGGTTTCTAACCGCTATTGGTGGGACTCGCCACCAAAGTATTACCCATTCTCATGCAGATGGTGTTGCCAGCTCTGGGCGTGGGAGCCCTCACGGGACTCGCTAGTTCGGGAGTCGACAAAGTAATGGGTAGAGGACTGGGGGTTTTTTGGTGATGCTTTTCACAGAGATGGTCTCTATCTGAAGACTGGAGAGAATGACGAACCGATTGGTGAAGGTTTGTTGTTGGGTCCAAATTCGCTGTTTAAGAATATACCCCTTTTTGAGTATGTTATTATAAAAATAACAATTAAAAAAATGAAGCAAAAGGAGAAAGAAAAAGAAAAACAACTTCCAACAGACGTGTTAACAAGACGTTCTTAATATGAAAAACTTTTAGCTTTTTCTAAACATTTACATGAGTATGCATTAGAAAGAATTCAATTGGAACAAGTCGTACACGGCGCGTGTTTAAATGTGTATGGAACATTGTTTTCATTAATATTGTTATTCATATTCCTAAATCGGTTCTATTTCGAAAATATCGAAACGATGAAGTGTTCCAACGAAAAAAAAATGTGTCTTACCAAGATGATCACATGATTATAGATATCCTAGATCATTTAAAATACGAAGTGAAACTTGTAGAACGTTACAATTATGCAAAATATCCTTACATTTTTTATTGCGTGAAAAACATACTTAATGCATTCGATCATGGTGGTGGTGAAGAAAATATTGAAAAATACCTTCGTGTGTGTGTCATATTTATTCGCAGATTACACTCATTCGAATCAAATAGATCGTGGATCGAATTTGCTAAAAGGTTAAAAATCATTATGGATTATTACCCATATCATTCTAACGATGACGACGACAATGACGATGAAAAAAATGGGTTTTATCGAAATACGAAAAGCATAAAATCCTTCTTTTCGAAAAACATGTCATCTCTTTCCTATAATACGCGCGATCATAATAGACGAGAAGTATTCATTCATTTAGTTGATGATGTTATGAATAGAATGTGTTGTTATAAAATGATGTAATATATAAAATGAAAAAGAAAAAAAAATTAATATGAAAAAAAATAAAAAGAAATAATAAGAATATAAAAAAATTATAAAAGTTATTTTTTTAGGACTTACAAATTTTTTTTTATATACATAAATAATAATTAAGAGTAAAACGAACGATTCCATGGAATCGAGGGCTTGGTTTCTTCGAAGGGTGTTGTGCAGAGCTTATGCGATCTGCGGGAATGAACAACTTCCTCGCGTCTTGCATGAAAGATGCCTCAGCTGTCAGGAGGAGAGAGATTTTAACCATGTTAATCATTCGTGTCTTACCATGGAATGGGGAGACATCGTCACCACGTATTTCATGCCCACTTTGGAATATGTTCGATGCGACGATGTGATCGAATGTTGGAAGCAATTCGTGTTTTGGAAGAGTTGAAGTTAGCTCATCGAGGTCTCACCAGTGAAGACAGGGGATGTGTTTTTGAATTATTGTTGAAAAGTTGGAGACCACTAAGTTTTATTTCCATTAAATAATAAGGGATGAAAATAAAATAAAACACAAATACATAAAAAATAGATTTAAATAAATAAAAAAAAAGAAAATGAAAACACGAAGTAAAAAAAATCTATACATCATTAAAGAAGTTGAGTGTCGAGCCCATGGCACCTTTTCTACCATCGCCACCACTTGAACGAGGAGAAAGTGGCGACGTGGGGCAGAGGTATCAAATCGAACAAATCAATAGAATTCAATCGTATCTGACGTGAGAGAGAGATTCTCGTCGTTTGCTCAATGGGAAATATTGGAAATTAGAGAAATTTGTGAATGGTGTGGATTTGAATCTCATCGTGGCCTCTGTGGCTTTGAATGTTGCTGGAATCAGTCTATTATCGGCCGCCATCGTTGCTCTTCCGGTCGTGTTGGTTGTAGAAGGATTGGTTTTGACTGTCGGATTCATTAGTATGATCGGAAATTTAATCACTAAGAAATTATCTGTAAAGGCCAGGAAGCATGAAAACATCAGCGTTTTAGCCAATGCAAAGATCGACACCATGTCAGATAAAAACCCCCTAGCATTGAAAGACGGTAGGATTTCGGACCGCGAATTCCTCGACGTATTGAACGAAAAACAAAAATAGGAAGTCATGAAAGGGAATATAAGAGTCAAGAGTCGTCAGATCATCAAGGAACAATTGAAGGATTCTCTCATGGCAAAAGGTTGGGAAGAGGTGAGATGATCATTTCATAAATTGTTGGATCCCAAAAATATTTCGGGAGCAATCTATTGAAAAAAAAAAAATATATATAAAAGAAAATTAAAAAAACAATAAAATTATATATATTAATTAAAAAAATACGAAAAATAAATAATTAAATATTTATGAAAACAACAACAAATGTATTGCGTCAAATGCACAAGAGTTATCAATACGGTTAATGTTAAAAAAGTACTGACAAAAAATAACAGACCCATGCTTCGCAGAATGTGTAAAGTGTGTGGTTTGACCAAGATGCAATTCGTCAAATGCGGTGCTGGCCTGACGAATAAAATGATTAATAATCTACCCTTCGAAATGCATCTTCCAGGACATCAATTCACGGGACCCGGCACGAAATTAAATAAGAGATTGAATCGAGATCTGTGTCCTAAATCTTGGAGCAAACCCATTAATAGAGTGGATTCGGCTCCTTACGCTCACGATCTGTGCTACGCTACACATCCCGACGTCGAGACTCATAATCGAATCTGCAATAAAAACATGTTAACGCAAATGAAAAATATACTGAATCCCACTAGGAGAGAGAGACTCGACCGTTCGCTGGTCGGTAAAGTGATCAGTACCAAAACGTCGATTCGGATGGGATGATAAAAAAAGTGTCCAGAAAAAATATTAACGAATGCATTGGCGAACGAACTACACAAGCCCGTCACACATAAATTTCAAAGGAGAAGGGTGTTCGTGAAGGGTTTGGATCAGATCTGGTCGGCCGAGCTGGTCGACATTAAAACGGATTCAAGACGGAACGAGGGCATTAAATACATACTGACAGTCATCGACGTGTTTTTGAAATACGGATGGATGAGAACTCTGGAGAATAAATTGGGAGCTTGCGTGGCCGGGGCTCTGAAGAGCATATTCGTATCGTCTTCTCGAAAACCGAATACATTGTGGGTGGACAAGGGGAAGGAATTTTACAATGCTCACGTTCGTCCGTTGGTCGACCTCTATTCCGTCGAAAATGAATGAAAAGCTAACGTGAACCAACGTTTAAATAGAACCATGAAGGAGAAAATGCACAAGTATTTCATGGCCAATAAAACCAAGAAATATATCAATGTTCTAGATGAACTGGTAGAAGAATACAACAACACACGACCCAGATGGATCAAGATGACGCCCACGGAAGCTAGCGATCCTCGAACGAAAGAAGTGTCTTCACAAATCTCTATCCCGAAAGGATTAAGGTCAAGAAGGTGTCTAGACCATCGAAATTAGCAGTCGGCGATCGAGTGAGAATCACTTCTTATAAGTCACTCTTTGTGAAAGGTTACACTCCTCGATAGATTGAAGAAATCTTTACGATAGTTAAAATATTTTACACAGATCCAGTGACTTACAAAATAGACGAAGATGGCAGCAGAGAAATCATTGGAACATTTTACAAACAAGAATTGCAGAAGACACCGTGTTGAAGAAAAAAAACCCTTCACTTTTTTTACACATATGTAGTAAGGAAAAAAAAATAAGAACAAAAATAATAATTTAAAAAAATACACAACTTATAATAAAAAAGCAAACGAATTAACAAAAAACACCCCACAAAACATGACGAATATATTAGATATAACCGAAGGTCTATTGAGGGATGAAAGCATTCAAGAATATGAAGTTCACGAGTATGAACCTGTGAGTGGAACCAATCTGAGCAATGCCGGTGAGACAAGAATGAACGTCTATACTCAAGAACTGTTCATCCACCCTAGCGAAAGTTACATAGTGATACAGGGACGTCTCACCAAGGAAGAGGGAAGCGATTACGCCGATGACGACGTAGTCACTGTAACCAATAATGTCATGATGCATCTGTTCAGTAATAAAAAATACATGCTCTCGGGCAAGCCAGCATGATCTGCAGACTCTTGACATATCTGGACGATATTTTGAAATCTAAGGACTCAATCAATTGTGGGTGAAAGACATCGTCGCAGAATTGAGTGCAGCTAATGACAGTGCCGCCATGAGATTCGACTATGTCGTTAAGACATCAAGACCCAAAGGAATGTTTTCGTTGAGGATACCTCTGAAACACATATTCGGATTCTCAGAAGATTACAATAAGATTCTCTATGGATTCAAACACAATCTGACGTTGATTCGAAAAGGAAACGAGGAAGCAATCATGAGACTCGTCGTGACCGATGCGGGTAAGATATATCTGAACAAGATGTCTTGGTTCGTTCCGCACATGCTGCTTTCAGTCATGGAGAAATTACGTCTCCACAAGATCATAGAAAAGGAGAGAAAAAAAGAAAAACAACTTCCAACAGACGTGTTAACAATACGTTCTTATTATGAAAAACTTTTAGCTTTTTCTAAACATTTACACGAGTATGCATTAGAAAGAATTTAATTGGAGCAAGTCGTACACGGCACGTGTTTAAAGGTATACAGAACATTGTTTTCGTTAATATTGTTATTCATATTCCTAAATTGAATCTATTTCAGAAATATCGAAACGATGAAGAGTTCCAATGAAAAAAAAAATGTGTCTTACCAAGATTATTAGATGATTATAGATATCCTAGATCGTTTAAAATACGAAGTGAAACTTGCAGAACATTACAATTACTCAAAATATCCTTACATTATTTATTGCGTGAAAAACAGTTAATGTATTCGATCGTGTTGGTAGTGATGAAAATATTGAAAAATACATTCGCGTGTGTGTCAAATTATTTGCAGATTACACTCGTTCACGTCAAATAGATCATGGATCGAATTTGCTAAAAGGTTAAAAATCATTATGAATTATTACCCATATCATTCTAACGATGACGACGACGATGACGATGAAAAAAAAGGTTTTATCGACATATGAAAAGCATAAAATCGTTCTTTCGAAAAAAATGTCATCTCTTTTCTATAATATGCGCGATCGTAACAGACGAGAAATATTCGTTCATTTAGTTGATGAAGTTATGAATAGAATGTGTTGTTATTAAAAAACATAATATATAAAAAGAAAAAAAAAATTAATATGACAAAATAATTAAAAAAAATAATAAGAATATAAAAAAATTAGAAAAGTTATTTTTGTAGGACTTTTTTTGTTATATATATATAAATAATAATTATGAGTAAAACAAACGATTCCATGGAATCAAGGGCTTGGCTTCTTTGAAAGGTGCTGTGCAGAGCTTACGTGATCTGTGGGAATGAACAACTTTCTTGGATCTTGCATGAAAGATGCCTCGGCTGTTGGGAGGAGAGAGATTTTAACCATGTTAATCATTCGTGTCTTACGATAGAGTGGGAAGACATCATCACCACGTATTTCATGCCCACATTGGAATACGTTCGATGTGATGATGTGATCGAATGTTGGAAGCAATTTGTGTCTTGCTTCGGAGTACCTGAACCCACTGATTTAGAAGAGTTGAAGGCTCAATGAGGTCTCACCACCGAAGAGAGGGGATGCGTTTTTGAATTATTGTAGAAAAGTTGGAGACCACTAATTTTTTTTTCCATTAAATAATAAGGGATGAAGATAAAATAAAACACAAATACATAAAAATAGATATAAATAAATAAATAAATAAATAAATAAATAAAAACGAAAATGAAAACTCGAAGTAAAAAAAATCTATCCATCGTTAAAGAAGTTGAGCGTCGAGCCCATGGCACCTTTTCTAACACCACCACCACTAGAACGAGGAGAAAGTGACGACGTGGGGCAGAGGTATCGAGTTGAACAAATCAATAGAATTCAATCGTATCTGACGTGAGAGAGAGATTCTCGTCGTTTGCTCAATAGGAAATATTCGAAATTAGAGAAATTTATGAATGGTGTGGATTTGAATCTCATTGCGGCCTCTATGGGTTTGAATGTTGCCGGAATCAGTCTATTATCGGCCGCCATCGTTACTCTTCCGGTCATGTTGGTTGTAGAAGGATTGGCTTTGACTGTCGGATTCATTAGTACGATCACTAAGAAATTATCTGTAATTTGGGTGGACAAGGGGAATGAATTTTACAACGCTCACGTTCGTCCATTGGTCGACCTGTATTCCGTCGAGAATGAAGGGAAAGCTAACGTGATCGAACGTTTAAATAGAACCATGAAGGAAAAAAAATGCACAAGTATTTCACGGCCAATAAAACCAAGAAATATATCAACGTTCTAGATGAACTGGCAGAAGAATACAACAACACGCGACCCAGATGGATCAAGATGATTCCCACAGAAGCTAGCGATCCTCGAATGAAAGACGTGTCTTCACAAATCTCTATCCCGAAAGGATTCAGATCAAGAAGGTGTTTAGACCACCGAAATTTGCAGTCGGCGATCGACTGAGAATCACTTCTTATAAGTCACTCTTCCTGAGAGGTTACAATCCTCGATGGACTGAAGAAATCTTTATGATCATTAGAATATTTTACACAGATCCAGTGACTTACAAAATAGAAGCATTAAAGGATGATGAAGATGACAGCAGAGAAATCGTTGGGACATTTTATGGAGAAGAATTGCAGAAGACGCCGTTTTGAAAAAAAACCTTCACTTTTATTTTTTACACATATGTAGTAAGGAAAAAAGAAAAAAAATAATTTAAAAAAAATACACAATTTATAATAAAAAAAAGCAAACGGATAAAGAAAAAAAGCCCCAAAAACATAACAAATATATTAGATATAACTGAAAGTGTATTGAGAGACGGAAGCATTCAAGAATATGAAGTTCACGAGTATGAACCCGTGAGTGGAACCAGTCTGAACAATACTGGTGAGATAAGAATCAACGTCTATACTCAAGAACTGTTCGTCCATCGTAGCGAAAGTCACATAGTGATACAGGGACGTCTCACCAAGGAAGACAGAAGCGATTATGCCGATTACGCCGTAGTCACTCTAGCCAATAAGGGCATGATGCATCTGTTCAGTAATATGAAATACATGCTCTCGGGACAAGAGATAGAATCTGTTTTTCATCCCGGGCAAGCCAGCATGATCTACGGATTCTTGACGTATCCGGACGATTTTTGAAATCTAAGGACTCAGTCAGTTGTGGGTGAAAGACACCATCACAGACATGAGTGCAGCTAATGAGGTGCCGCCATGAGATTCGACTACGTCGTCAAGACGTCACGACCCAATGGAACGTTTTCATTCAGGATACCTCTGAAACACATATTCGGATTCTCAGAAGATTACAATAAGATTCTCTATGGATTCAAACACAATCTGACATTGATTCGAAAAGGAAACGATGAAGCCACCAAGAGACTCACTGTGACCGACGCAGGTAAGATACATCTGAACAAGATATCTTGGTTCGTTCTGCACATGCTGCCTTCAGTCGCGGAGAAAGTATGTCTCTACAAGTTCATAGAATCGAAGAGTAAATTACCGGTGGAATTTAGAATGAGACAGTGTGACATGGCTAGTATTCCATCGTCCACCACTCACTTTGATTGGAGATTGACTGTGAAATCTGCTTCGGAAAGACCACGATTCATCGTAGTGGATTTCAGACTGATAGGGATGGGTCCCAAGAGAAAAATCCCTCCATGTTCGATCATTGTCACTTGAGGAACATGCAGGTATTTCTAAACCCCGCGAGATATCCAGCCATCGATTATAACTCCTCTTTCGATAAGAACGATTTCTGCAGGCTATACAGCGATGCCTCCAATTTCAGAATGAAATATCATCGACTGGACAAATTGATGAGTAATCATAACTTCACTCGCACCGAATACATATTCGATGTTAGTAAACAGAGCGAGCGACTCAAGAGTAGCATCTTAGACATTCAGATCAAGATGCAATTCAACAGGAGTAGGTATATAAGGCCGATTCAAACACAGATGACAATGTACGTGTACATGTACACGTACATCGATGTACACCTCCATAGGATTTAGTGTTAAAATCGTGTACAGGTACACGATTTTAACGTTTTTTAGGGTGTCTTAGAATTGGCTTTTCCGATTCAAAATCACTGGATTGTATCCAAGAGTGAAAAAAAACGCATGAAATTTTACGTATGTGTACATGTAGCGTTTTGTGTTTGAATCGGCAAATGGGTTTCCCCATAGGATTCAGTGTTAAATTGCGAGCAAAAAACGTTTTGTCGTTTCTAAATCATCATCTTGTCGATTCTAAATCATTCGCGTCCGTACACGATTTTAACACTGAAACCCTATGGAGGCGTACACGGAGATCCATTTGCGAATTTTAGGTCGGAAATCGAATCGTGTACGGTACACGGAAAAGAGGTGTTTTTGAACCGGCAAACCCACTGTCGCGTTTTCCTGAAGTAAAACTAACACATGTTATCGTTATGACTGAATGGGGTTTTCGTTCAAAAGAGTAGACTATAAAATATGAGCGTCAGTTTTAAAAAAAGGAGTTGCGTGAATGAAAAGCATCCGTTCAAAAGAGTCGACTAAAAATATGATCTGTAAAATAGACATTCGTATTTTGCGTTGATGTAACGGAGAGAAATTGAGTTTTAGGCATCCGTTCAAAAGAGTCGACTATAAAATAGGATCTGTAAAATAGATATTCGTGTTTTGCGTTGATGTAAGGAAGAGAAATTGAGTTTTAGGCATCCGTTCAAAAGAGTCAACTATAAATATGATTTGTAAAAAAATAGATATTCGTGTCTTGTTTCGATGTGACGAATTCTTGTGAAGTAATCTTAATAAACACTTAATGGAATGTTTGAATGAAAACATGTTGCTTTATGTTTTTGTTGTGGCGTGAATGAAGGTTTTTTTCGTTTTAATGGATCGTTTTAATAATGTTATAATAAAACGCATTTTCCACTCAATTAGGTTTGGAGTGGTAAAATGTTTAATATATTCACGATAACGATCAGAGAGATTTGAAATGAATGAATGAATGAATGAAATCCCTTTAACGTTAAAATTAGAAAAAAACAGTTCCGTTTATATGCTGGAATGTTTTTGTAACTGTCATAAAATGTTCTCTCTTAATTCGACACTGAGTGAATGGTTTTTTGATATGTGAATGGAATTCCTTTGACAAACGTAGATTACTCTCAAAATGCATTAAATCAGAAACTGGTTTGTCATGTACTGCTTAAAACGTATTTTAAACTTTCCCAATTCAATCAATACTGAGTTGAGATGTGAATATTTTTAGTTATTATGTTAAAGACAGAAAGATTTTTTATTAACTTAAAACATAAAAATATAATTATACATTTTAATTTTGAAAATAATAAAATAACTCGCATTTAGCATACTTAAAGGAACATTAACAATTAAAAACGAAAAATGTTTTTACAGGTGGATTCTAGACGCCGAGATCGAATTTTAGGGGAGTATGAACGTGCTAAGAAGGGCATTCAGTCGGCTGACAGAAGCAGATGTCTTGGTGAGATGGAACTCAAACGCGAAGCCACAAAAATATTTAAACCCGTGACGGAGGATCAAGAGCAAAGCAGGAAGGAGATAGTCGAAGAATTGAGACCCATAAAAGAGAGTTCTTTGAGAATGGGTTCATTGCCTCTTAGTTTTGGAAATCGGCATTCCATTCAATCTACACCGGATTACGTTCCCACGGGAATTCAAACGGAGACCGACACCGATACAGCTTCGACTATCACCACTGATAGCGTCGCTGATGATGATGGCGGTAAGAGAGATCTGTTGTATGATTTTATAACGATTCGGACAATAATACTTTTATTGGAGACACAGAAATTGAAATTGGTGATGATGAATTGATCGTTGGTTTGAACAAATATGAAATGACTGATGGACTGCGCAGATTGCTCCTTTACGACAAGCCCAGCGATTGCACGGAACAGGATTTCGACAATTACGGCGACATTCTGGTACAGACCCACGCCATGAAGAGAAATAACGATGCCAGAGAGACGAGACCCAAAGCCAACAGAGGTTACAAGTGGACGAAAGTGGTGAAACCCATATGGGATATGAATAAGAAGTTCGTCGAATCGGTGACTGGCAAAGGGGTGAAAACCACTTTTCTTCCGAGCGATTCTGACGCTCTTTCTCAGAGATTGAGTTTGTTGATGGCGAGCAGACGAGCTGGTAACACAGGATTAGATAATCAGATAGTTACTATATCTGACGAATTGTTAAGACAGAAGGTTTTGAATAAAAACCATTATATAAAGGCTGATGAAGGAATTGGAGGATTGATGTGTATATAAATAAGTAGAGAGAAACAAACAAACAAAAAAAATAAAACAGTAAATTTTTACACTAGAATAATAAAAGTATTTAAACAACAAAACGATTTACCAGTGAAAAAATAAAATATATTATAAAATAAAAAATATGTTGGTGATAAAGAACAGGGGATACGTCAGAACTTACGTTCAAGGCGGTTCTGGCATCGTCGATTCTATAATGCGAGCGTTCACGAGCGATGAGGGTAGAAAACTCGCATCGACTGCATTTGATGTCGGTAAGAAGACGACTTTGGATGCTGGTAAGAAAGCCGCTACCGAAACCAGTGGTCTGTGGCTGGCAAGAGGGTAGTCGACGCGTTGATCGACAAGTTGATCAGTCCGCCGGCGAAGCGAGCTGCGTTAGAGCGAACGCCGAAAAGTTGGAAAGATTTTAAGAATGCTGTGGTACCCATACAAGACTTAGCTAAAATGACGAGTGGATCAGGATTGAAGAGAACTCGCGACGGTGTGATATAAAATAAATAATAATATTAAAACAACTGAGTTAGAAAAAAAACATAAAAATTGTATTTGAAAGAATCTAAAATAACAAAAAAAAAAAAAAATAAAACAAAGATGAACATTAAAGATATGTCTTGGAACGACGCCGCGACCAAGAGGTTGAATAACGAGTTCTTTCCCAAAAGCATAAGAGGCTTGATAGTGGGAAAATCGAATTGTGGAAAGACCAATCTGTTGATGAATCTGTTGTCCCGACCCGACTGGTTGGATTACGACAGATTGTTCGTGTTTGGCAAGAGTTTGTTTCAACCCGAATACAGATTGCTTCGAGAGTGCATGGATCGTAGATTGCCCAAGGACGTCATAGCCAGAATCTTTGACAGTAGGGAGGAATTCGACAGGATTGAAGCTCCACTTTCGACCATTTTGGACGGTGGGGCGATGGAGCTGATGAAGAGAAATGCATCTTCGAACGTCGAGTGTCGATTTTATGAGAACGCTAGCGACGTTCCGGATCCTAGAGAACTGAAATCGGAAGATAAGAATCTCATGATTTTCGATGATCTGCTTTTGGAGAGACAGAACCGATGCGAATTGTATTACGTTAGGGGTCGACACAGCAACGTGGACTGTTACTACCTGTCGCAGAATTATTTTCGATTGCCCAGACAGACGGTAAGGGAGAACGCTAATTTTCTATGTCTCTTTCGCCAAGATCTCAAGAATCTCAATCACATTTACGGCGATCACGTCGCAAACGACATGAGCGTGGCGGAATTCAGGAGATTCTGCAAGAGGGTTTGGGATGGAGGACTTTACAATTTCGTCGTGATCGATGTGACAAGCGAATTTAATCACGGAAAATATCGGTGCGGATTCGACAAGTTTTATGTTTCTGATGATAATAAGAATGAGCGTGAAAATAAAATTTAGAAAATAATAAATTGTCAAATAATTAGTTTTGAAAAAAATAAAAATTAAAATATAATGTTCGAACATGGTGAATTGTTAGAACGGATAGCCGAGAATACGGCTGCAAAACAATCCATTCAAATCGTGGTGAGTGGCGATTCGACTCGATTCGCTACGAAATTCGAACCTTCCATCGAATTGAATAGAGAGAAAAGATACGAGATGGCGTTGGTGAATCTGGAGACTTATTATTCCTTTCCCAACGTCACTGAAAAGAATAACTCGTTCAAGTAATCCGACGGAGTGGATTGGCTGGAGATTCGAATTCCCAAAGGGAGTTACGACATAGACGATTTGAACAATTACATTCAGACCCGAATGAAGACGGCTGGAAAGGGAAGCAACAAGATCAGACTCGCTCCCAATCCTAATACCTTACAGACGATGTTGGATTTGGAAGATAATTTTCGAGTGGATTTCAACACAGACGATTCTATAGGCAAGATGTTGGGATTCGATCGAAAGATGTATCGGGTCCACGCGGCATCTGAAAATACGGTCGACATTCTCGCAGTCAATAGCATTCTGGTGAACGTGGATGTGATTGCTGGAAGCTACGTGAATGGTAGCGCTCAACCGACGATCTATTCCTTCTTTCGAAACGTGTCGCCGGGTTATAAGATCGTGGAGCAAACTCGAAATTTAGTTTATCTACCAGTGATTTTAGACACGTTGTATAGTCTCAAAACCACGTTGACGGATCAAAATGGTGAACTGTTAGATCTTCGCGGAGAGAGGGTGATGATACGATTTCACATAAGAGAAATATAAAAGCAAAAAAATAAAATATTGTGTATATATATATAGATAACAAAAAATAAAATAATAAATATTAATTTTACAAAATTATTTTAATATAAATAATTATTATTAAACAAGAAAACAATTGAAGTAAATTATATTTTAAAAAAAGAATTATGACAGAATACGTGATTAAAAACGTGAACATATCCGCAGGACAGAGGAAGAAACTTAAGAGAGCGTTAACAACTCGAGGCGAGGTGGTGAGATTCAAATTCACTCACGAAGATCTGACGAGAGGCGGTCAGGATTCAATCGCCTGGACCAGAAGTCAAAGCAAAAGGATGGAGAAAGTGATTCACGATGGAAGAGGGTTGACGGTGAGAATGAGTCCCGCTCAATTGAGATACAATTTGAGAATGAAAGGTGGTTTCCTACCGCTATTGGCAGGAATCGCCGCAAAAGCATTACCCTTTGCCACAAAGGCACTACCCTTTCTCGGAAAGACTCTCAGCGTGGGAGCTCTCACGGGACTCGCTAGTTCGGCAGTTGAGAAATTAATGAGTGGCAGCGGACTGTTTTTGAAGAAGGGAGGAGCCGTGTGTCGCGTCCACGTAGACGACAGCAGTAAAGGATTGTATCTAGAACCCGTTAGAGGTGGCAACTCTTTGAGTGGAAACGGTCTCTCTCAGAAGAGTGGACAGAACGTTGAGCGACTCGGTGAGAATTCGCCGTTTAAGAATATACTGATTTTGAATATGTTATTGTAATATAAAATTATATAATTTATATAAAATATAAATCATAGGAAGGTGGAGAAACAATTAGACCATAATGATGAATATCGCGAGACAGAGTGTGAAAAAAAAGATGCGGAAAAATGGTTAGATGCTAATGATGGATATCTAAGGAAAGAACTGATGAAAGAGTTAGATAAACAGCGGGATAGACGGTTGAAAATGAAAAGAATGAGACGCTTTCCACCGTTACCACTACCTTCTGAAGAGAATGGTAATGATGCGAGTGTTACCAAGAGATGCACAACATTCGTTCCTAATTATGATTCGGATAAACAAATGTGTTGTTATAAAAAAAAACGTATCATATTACATAAAAAAGAAAAAAAGAAAAGAAGAATCGACGCTGAAATTTAAAAAAAATCAATCTCTCTATTGTTTATATTTCCAAGCCCGTTATTTAGCATGTTGACACTCATGTTTTCAAGATGATCTCATTACGTTTTTTTTTTTTTTTCCTTCTTCTTCGCTAAAAAAAATCAATCTCTCTATTGTTTATATTTCCAAGTCTGTTATTAGCATGTTGACACTCGTGTTTTCTCCTTTTTCGCAAATGTGTTGAATGTTTATCTTTACTCTTTTGAGTTTTGTTACTTCGGTCAACTCGCTCTCACCACCCAATTTCTTCACGAGTTCAAATGAGATGTTTGGAAATATGTAACTTCCATAGGGCAACGGCAAATCGTCCTTGTCGAATTCTCCATCTTTGGCGATGACGATGTTCTGCAGATCGCTTTCGTACTCGTAAAACAAATCGAGCACGGCTTCGTCCAATTTCAAGGGCATGCGATATTTGTCGTATTTGTGCTCTAAGCCTTTCATCTTGACCTCGTTCAATTCGATGGGATCGTGTCATTGTAATCTATAGATTTGAAAACCTAATTTCTTACACGTTTCGACTCGTTTCAGTTTCAATTTTCATCTTTTAGGTGTTGTTGTTGTCATGATCGATTATTTGTTTTTTTTTGTTTTATGAATTCTTGCAAATAATGTATATTTTATATTTTGTATTTAAATAATAATTTGTTAAAAAAAGTTTGTTTATTTTTTTTTTGCTCTTTATATATATATATAAAAAAAGTTGTTTTTTTAATTTTTAATTTTCTTTAATGTAAAATTTTTTAGTAAAAGTTTTTTTTTTCTCTTTATATATATATAAATAAAAAGTTAAATTTTAACATTTCAATCTCTCTATTGTTTATATTTCCAAGTCTGTTATTTGCATGTTGACACTCATGTTTTCTCCTTTTTTGAAAATGTGTTGAATGTTTATCTTTACTCTTTTGAGTTTTTTTACATCGGTGAACGTGCTCTCACCACTCGATTTGTCCACGGGTTTGCATGAGATATTTGGATATATGTAACTTCCATAGAACAACGTCAAATCATCCTTGACAAATTCTTTATCTTTAGCAATGACGATTTTCTGCAGACCGCTTTGATAGTCATAAAACAAATCGAGCATGGCTTCATCCAATTTCAAAGTCATCTTATATCTGTCGTATTTATGCTCTAAGTCCTTCATCTCGACCTCGTTCAATTTGATGGGATCGTGTTGTTGTAATCTATAGATTTTAAGACCAAATTTCTTATACGTTTCGACTCGTTTCAATTTCAATTTGCATCTTTTAGGTGTTGCTGTCATGATCGATTATTTAGGTTTGTTTTTTTTGTTTTATGAATTCTTGCAATAATGTATATTTTAAATTTTGTATTTTAATAATTTGTTTAAAAAGTTTTTTTTTGGTTTTTTTTTGCTCTTTATATACATATAAAAAAAAAGGTTTTTTAATTTTAATTTCTTTAAAGTGAAATTTTTTTAGAACAATTGTACAATACATTGAATCATGCAAAACAAGACGTTATCTCAATTCTTGACTTTAGAAGATTTGATTCGATTCATGAAAGAAGCAGACAAGTTTTTAGAACGTGCAAGACTTCGAACGTTTAAAAATTGGCCTTTGCATCTTGCAGTTATCATCATCTATTGAGAAGGAATCGGTTGACATGAACATGTGTCTGCTTCGCAGAAATTTGTTTTGAAACTCGTGCGAGACTTCGCATAAAAGTCGTAAGAGTTCTATTTGTCTTGAATCTTCATCTTCTTTTTTAATAGTTCGAACGACATTGTTGATTAATTTTTGTTCGCTAATAGTATTACGATTCGATTTTCTATCGCAAATCGAATCATTTTCTTTCGAAATGCGTAAATATAAATTACGATTTTTTTATTCTCGGTTTTTTGGAGAATAACTATTTATTAAACAACGTCGACATTTATGTTGAGATTCCATTGTGGATGTTGTCGTCATGATCGATTATTTGGGGGTTTTTTTGTTTTACGAATTCTTGCAAATAATGTATATTTTAAATTTTGTATTTAAATAATTTGTTTAAAAAGTTTTGTTTTTTCTCTTTATATATATATATATATATATATATATATATATATATAAATAAAAAGTTAAATTTTTAACATCCTTTTTTTTCTCGTATTAATTCAATTTTTTTTCACGTTAAGGAACATAAAAAAAATTGATTAATTTCATCAAAAAAAATATTTTTCACATTAAAAAAAAAAAAAAACAACTTTTTAACAAATTATTTAAATACAAATTCAAAAAAAAAAATAAAAATATTCTTACAAAAATGAAGCAAACAGATAAAAAAAAATGGAAAATTTAAATGAGAAAACCGTACCTCAGTTAAACGAGATTTGTAAACTATTAAAAATTTCACATTTTAGAAATCATAGAACTAAATAAAAAAAATTGAAGTCATACAGAAATATTTGCGACACGATGGAAAGGCAAATGAAATGCCGATAGCAATGACGTCAAAAAATGCATCGGTTGTGAAAAATGAGAAGAAGAAGAAAAAGATAGTAAAAGGAATCGAAATGCCGATAGCAACGGCGTCAAAAAATGCATCGGTTGTGAAAAATGAGAAGAAGAAGAAAAGATAGTAAAAGGAATCGAAATGCCGAGGTCGAAAAAAACCAAAAACGTTTCGATTGTGAAAAATAAGAAGATGACTAAACGAAAAGCCATTGAAGAAGAACTTCAAGTTTCCAAAGAAAAGGAAAGAAAAACTAAAATGAAAACGAGTGATGCACTTCAGATTCTAGGCAAATGAGATATATCGAGCGAAATTCGACGAGCAATAAACAAAGGGAAAGGAAAAGAATATGTAGAACGACTCGCTGCAGAACTATTTCAGTCAAAGACCCTAGAATGGGAGAGTGCGATCAAAGGTATTTTTAAAACTTTCGACGTGGTTCCCTCGTTGAAGAAAATCGTTTCAAAATTGTTCATGGAACAGATGAAGAAAAAAGTATTGGATTTGTTTCACGAATACATGAACGTGGGACTAAAAATTAAGATGATGCTCCATTGTGTGATGAATAAAATCGATGTGAAGTCCGGTGAGAGCATCGTGAAAAATGCATATTTCAGATCTAACATCGAACCCGTATTTCGAGGTTCAGATTTATCGGACGTTTTCGAAAAGATGAAAGACAAGATGTTGATGTCTCTCGCACATTATCAACATGAAGGTAGTAACTGGACCTTCGATGAGGTGTTGAAACTCGAAATTCACATAACTGAAAACGATTCATTGAAAGGATCTTCCTATGTGGAATTACCATATTTCCTAGCTAAAAACATGCCATGGTCAACGTGAGAAATAAAGATGATCAGTGTTTTAAATGGGCAGTCACCTCCGCTTTATACCCTGTCAAAATGAACCCTGATAGAGTTTCTCATTACGAGAAGACTTCTAAAAATCTCGATTGGACCGGAGTGACTTTTCCAACAGAGTTAAAACACATCGACCGTTTCAAGGTTCAAAATCCCAAAGTATCTTGGGATACGACGATGAAAAACGAACGACCTATCCTCTCAGACAGACTTCGTATCTCGAAAGAGAAAAGATGATTATTTTATTATTGATTTCGAATGGTGACAATCGTCATTATTGTTGGGTTAAACATCCAAGCCGATTACTGTCGAGACAAAATAATAAACATGAACATAAGGTATGTTTATGTTGCAACTGCACGAACATGTTTAAGAGCGAAAAATCATTAGCAAAACATCAGGAATATTGCAACGAAAATCAAGGTGTTGCCGTCGAAATGCCCAAACCCAACACCATCGTGAAGTTTGAAAATCACAATAGAAGGTTAAAAGTACCATTCATCGTGTACGCTGATTTCGAATGTTTCACCACGAAAATGAGTTCCTGTCAACCCAACGCTCTTCAAAGTTATGTCGAAAGATATCAAAAACACATACCTTCGGGCTATTGCATTTATGTGAAATGCGCTTTCGACTCGCAACACGACATGGGTCCCTTCACCTACACGAAACAGTATGAAGACGACGACATGGCCCAAAGGTTCGTGGAAGAGTTAGAATCGAAAATTCAAATGTTATACGACAAATTCAAAACTACAGTGAAAATGATCATAACACGAGAGCAGCAGGACGAAAATAACATAGCCACCGAATGTCAAATATGCAGACAATCGTTCGACGAGAATTCGGAGGAAAATAAGAAGGTCAGAGACCACGATCATTACTCGGGTCTGTATCACAGTCCGGCTCACAACAAGTGTAATTTAAAATATCGAGATGCCGCTTTCTATCCGGTGATGTTTCACAATCTCTCGGGTTACGACAGTCATCTGTTCATGAAAAATCTCGGCACCTCACACGAAGAATTAAATTGCATCGCGAACAGTGAAGAAAGATACATTTCCTTCACGAAATGGAAGCTCATGGAGAAGAAAAGAGTAATCGACGGAAATACGTTGGAAGAAAAAACGAAATCCATTCGTAGATGCATACGTTTCATTGACAGTTTTAAATTCATGTCGACCGCTCTGGAAAAATTAGTCGATAACATGAGCAAGGATAAATTTAAAATCACGAGCGAACATTTCGGAGAACGAGTAGACGTCATGTTGAGGAAAGGAATCTATCCTTACGATTACATGAATGATCTAAAGAGATTCGAAGACACCGCACTACCTTCGAAAGAAGATTTTTATTCAAAATTATACGAATCCAACATTTCCGACGAGAATTATGAACACGCCAAAAACGTCTGGAAATCATTCGATATGAAAACCATGAGAGATTATCATGATCTCTATCTCAAGACCGACGTTCTGCTCTTGGCAGACATGTTCAAAAATTTTCGAGACGTCTGTCGTCGAAATTACGATCTGGATCCAGCTTGGTATTTCACCGCACCCGGTCTGGCGTGGGACGCTCTGTTGAAGACCACCGAAGTCCAATTGGAATTATTATCTGACGTGAACATGTTGGTTCATGTTCGAAAGGGCTGCGAGAGGTGGCGTCTCGATGATCTCTCACAGATATTCTAAAGCTAACAATCCCTACATGAAAGAAGGTTTCGATTCGAAATGGTCGATTAAATACATACAGTATTGGGACGCTAATAATCTGTATGGTTGGGCTATGAGTCATCCTTTACCGATTGGAAATTTCGAATGGGTGAAGGAACCAGAAGAGATGCTAAAATGGATAGACTATCCTTGCATTTCAGAAGTCGATTTGAACTATCCTGAAGAATTACACGATCCACACAACGATTATCCGCTGGCTCCCGAACGAATGGAACCGAACGAAGGAGACGAGGAAAAACTAATTCCCAATTTATTTAACAAACATAACTACGTCATCTACAGCGGGAATTTGAAACAATACGTCGATTACGGGATGAAATTAGTCGACATACATCACATCATTCGATTCGACGAAGAGCCTTGGATGAAAAAATACATCGATCTCAACACGAATCTCAGAATTCGAGCTGAGAACGATTTCGAAAAAGATTTCTTCAAACTCATGAACAACTTCGTGTAGGGTAAACCGATGGAAAACATCAGGAAGAGAACCAACGTTCGACTCGTCACGTCTGAGAAAAGAGCTAAAAAATTAGTAGCGAAACCCAATTACAAACACCGAACCATATTCGACGAAAATCTAGTGGCCGTTCATATGCAAAAGACACACCTGAAGTTTGACAAACCATATTATCTCGGACGGATCATCTTAGATATCAGTAAACGATTGATGTACGAGTTTCACTATGATTATGTCAAACCAAAATTTGATGATAAAGCCAAACTACTGTTCACCGACATGGACAGTTTAGTTTACGAGATAGAGACGGAAGACGTCTACCGAGATATATCTCTGGACATGGCCGCGTGGTTCGACATGAGCAATTATCCCGTCAATCACCCGTCCAACATTCAATCGAACGACAACAAGAAGGTGTTGGGTAAATTTAAGGATGAGAGCGGTGGTAAACAAATTGTCGAATTCGTGGGCTTGAGACCCAAACTGTATGCTTATCATCTAGAAGATGAAGAGATCAAGAAGTGCAAAGGAGTTAAAGCATGCATGGTGAAGAAAAACATCTCTTTCCAAGAGTATAAAGATTGTCTGTTAGGAAGTGGTCTGGTGTATAAGACTATGAAATCGATTTGAAGCGAAAATCACGACTTGTATACCAAAATAGTCAACAAGATTTCGCTAACGGCTGATGATGATAAGAGATTCGTGTTAGATGATAAAATAAGCACTTTGGAACTCGGACATTGGACTTTAGATTTAATTAGAGATGATATGAATGTGGATGATTGGACTCCAGATACGATTGTGGATGATAGGATTCCAGAAAATCAAGAGGAATTAGATGGATTCTAGAAATCGATAGAGACATCGAGAGTCCAGAAAATCAAGAGGAATTAGATGGATTCGAAATTATAGAAATCGATAGAGACATCGAGAGAGTTAGTTTAAAAAGAAAAAGAAAAAAATAAAAAAAAAATAAAAAAATAACGTCATTTTAGTGAATTATAATATAACAAATAAATAAAAAAAATATATACGCATTTATGAATAAGAAAATAAAGATATCCGTAGAAGGTGTCGTCTTACCTAACGAACCCCTATCCAACATCGATCTGTTACGGAACAAGTGCAATCACCAGATCAAGTGTTTTGCGGTCACCTGTGTCTCTACGTTCTCAAGAGATGGTCTGAAGGAGATCGGCTTCAAGACATTCTCAATGATTTACATTAGAGAGAGATTTTTTTATAGTATATATAAAGATAAAAAATTATTTTAAAAAATTTTAATCGAATAAAAACGAAAAATAAAAATAACATAGTTCATTTTTTAATAAACTGCGTTTTGAATATATTTTTTTCTAAAAAACAAAAAATCTCCACAACAACATGCCAGTCGATAAATTTGGTAGAAGTCACGACGAAAAAGTCAACCTAAGAAAGAAGAGGAAGACATTCGAAGTCGGCGATGGTTACGATGTTGCCAACTTGGACGAACGTTATGTTCGGAGATATGAACCTCGAGAAGAACCTTTGAACATGAACGATAAGAAGCTCTACAATCTTCCCGAGCCGATAGATCTCGCAGATGCTGCGACTAAAAAATACGTCGACCGGGGGAACGCCGATTTCGAACGAATCCTGCTAGATAATTACGTGGAAAAAACCATGACTGACAATCTCGATCTGAAATCCAAATGTTTGGTGAACGTCGTGAATCCCATAGATCCCACCAATGCCGTGACCAAGAAATACGTGGACGACTCTCACGCGAGATTCAGCGAACACCTGAGAACTAGATACGTTCAGAAAACGATGCACTCGGAATTGAACGCCAATTCTAACAAGATAACGAACGTGGCCACTCCCACGAATCTCAAGGGCGTGGCGACCAAACACTACGTAGATCTGGAACAGAGAAAGTCTGACAGACGAGAAATGAAATCGAATCTGAATGCGGGATTCAACAAGATATTGAATCTGTCAAAGATCAATGACACGGATACGGACTCAACCGCGGTCAACAAGGGCTACGTGGATTCTGCCGTGATATGATCACAAGAATACCTAGAATCACAAGTGGATGATCTCAACCTGAACAAACAATCTGGCGGAACCATGGAGGGTGGTATCGACATGAATGGTAAGAATTTATTCGGACTCAGTCACTATCCCGAATTCGGTCAGCAGAAAGTACGTGGATGACAACTCGGTCTGGAGAAAGGGTGACATAATGGAAGGTAAACTAGACATGGGTGGACACGCGCTCACGAATCTACCGGATCCCGTGAACATGACGGATGCCTGCACCCTGATTTCGGTGGTGGAGAAAGTAAAATATGCTAGACAATTGATCACTGTGTGGGCCGAGGAGGCAGGCACCTTAGGTGAAGGAAAAGCTGAGTGGTCTTTTGGAAATGGAGGTGCGGATCGAAACATGGTCAGGTGGGATATCCCATGCCACTGGGAGGTGAAATCCTTCGAATGAGTCTGGCTTCCTCGGATTTGAATAACAGAGCAGTCGTCAATCTCATGGTGAATGGAGTAGAGAGCGATAAGAGATACAGCGTCAAAAAGACTGAGAATCAACAGGCAAATGTTAGCACGTTCGGCACGCCTCTCAAACTGAACGCCGGAGACAGGATTAATTTCATTATGAAAACCAATAATCCCCAAGCTGCCACTTCCGTGGTGAGTCTACTGATCGAATTAGTTCCTTTGAACAAACAGAGAACGCGTGGAAAATAATGAATTAAAAAAAAAAAATAATGTGTGATTTATTAAAAACAAAAAAAAAAAGTAATGAGAATTAGAAAGATGTTCAATCTCTCTAGATCACATTACTTTATTTATTTTATTTTTGTTTTTTTTTTTGTTTTTTTTTAATAATTACTCATTACTTTTTTTTTTACTTTTGTTTTTTTCACACTCGTCTCTCATCGAATGATCGACATCTTATTTCCATCTGATTCGAATTGTAATTCTCTGTCCGACAGGACCAGGGCGAAGGCTTCGGTTTTTCTCGGAACATTCCTATCGAATTGTATCTTGATCTGAATGTCTAAGACGCTACTCTTGAGTCGTTCACTCTGTTTACTGACGTCGAATACGAACATGGGATACATCGACTTGTATTCGCCGGGAGATATGTATGGATTGCTCATCAATTCGTCTAGACCATGATACTTCTTTCTAAAATCAGCGGCGTCGGTGTACAGTCTGCAGAAATCGTTCTTGTCAAACGACACATTGTAATCGATTGCTGGATATCTCGTGACGTTCAGAAACACTTGCATGTTTCTCAAATGGCAGTGATCGAACAGCGACGCATTCTTTTCCTGAGACCCGTCCCTATCGGTCTGAAATGCAACCACGATGAAACGCGGTCTCTCGGAAGCGGATTTCACCGTCAATCTCCAATCAAAGTGATTCGTGGAGGGAGGAATGCTAGCCGTGTCGCACTGTCTCATTCTAAATCCCACGGGTAATTTACTCTTGGATTCTATGATCTTGTAGAGACGCGCTTTTTCCAGAATCGAAGGCTCCACGTGCGGAACGAACCACGATATCTTGTGTAGAGTTATCTTACCCGCATTGGTCGCAGTGAGTCTCACTATTGCGTCGTCGTCTCCTTTTCGAATCAACGTCAGATTGTGTTTGAATACGTACATGATCTTGTTGTAATCGTCCGCGAATCCGAAGATGTGTTTCAAAGGTATCCTGAATGAAAACGTTCCTTTAGGTCTGGATGTCTTGATGACGCAGTCGAATATCGCGATGGCGCCGGCGCTAGCAGGGCCGATGGTGTCTTTCACCCACAACTGATTAAGTCCTCTGAATTTCGAAAAATCATCAGGATACGTCAAGAGTCCGAACATCGTGGTGGCCTGACCGTGATGAAACAAAGATTCTATCTCTTGTCCGGATAGCATGTATTTTATATTACTGAATAGATGCATGATGCCATTATTGGCTAGAGTAACCGTGTCGTCGTCGGCGTAGTCGCTCCCATCTTCCTTGGTGAGACGTCCCTGCACCACTATGTAACTCTCGCTAGGATGTATGAATAGATCTTGAGTTTCGACGTTGATTCTTATCTCTCCCGCATTGTTCAAACTCGTTCCAGTTACCAGGTCGTATTCGTGAACCTCATATTGTGGAATACTTTCATCTTTCACTATGCTTTGTGCTATATCTAGTAAATTTGTCATTTTAAAGGATTTTTAGTTTTTTTTGTTTATTAATTAACTTGCTTTCTTTATCTAAACATAGTTTTTAATTATTTTTTATTATTATTTTTTCTCTCTTATATATATATGTGTGTAAACAAGAAAATGTTAAAGAAAGTAAATAAAAAAAAATTGTTTTCTTTATCAAAACTTTGTCTTCTGTAATTGTTGTTCGTAAAACTTTCCGATGATCTCTTCTCCATCCAAAGCTTCGATTTCGTAAGTTACCGGATCGGTGTGAAATATTGTGATTATCACGAAGATTTCCGAGGTCCATCGAGGAGTATAACCCTTTTCGAAGTGCATCTTATAAGCGTAGATTCTCACTCGATCACCGACCGCAAATTTCGGCGTTCTAGACTTCTTCCTAATGTTAGATCTTTCAGGATATAGATTTGCGTAGACCCGTTTTTCGTTTTGAGGATCGCTATCTTCCACGGGAGTCATCTTGATCGATTTGTGTCGCGTGTTGTTGTAATTTTTGACCAGACCGTTCAGAGCGTATATGTATATCTTGGTCGAATTCGCCGTGAAGTATCTATGCATCTTTTCCTTCATCGTTCGATTCCAACGTTCCACCACGCTGGCTTTCTCTTCGTTTTCGATCGAGTAGAGGTCTACCAATCGATGAACGTGCTTGTTGTAGAATTCCTTTCCCTTATCCACCCACAATTTACTCGGTTTTCGAGAAGACGAGTCGAACACGCTCTTCAGAGCCTCGGCGACGCAAAGTCCCGATTATTCTTCAAAGCTCTGATTCAACCGTATTTGGAAAACACGTCGATGACCATCAATAGATATTTGACACCCTCGTTCCACCTCGAAAACGATCTCATGTCGACCAAGTCGGAAGACCAAATATCATCCAAACCCTTCACGAACACCCTTCTCTTTCGAAATAAACGCACTATGGGTTTGTGTAACTCCTCGGCCAATTCGCTCGTCAATAATCGTTTCTTCTTCTTCTTTTCAGATGCACTTTTTTTTTTGAATGCCCCATCCGAATCGACGTTTCGCACCGATCAGATTGCCGACCAGCGAACGTTCTATCTTCTCTCTCCTGGTCGGATTCGATATGCCTCTCAATTTCCCCAACATGTTTTTATCGCAGACGTCGTTGCGAGTCTTGGTGTCGGGATGTCCGGTGTAGCACAGATCATACGCGGCCGCGTCCACCCTATTCACAGGTTTGCTCCAAGATTTGGGTGTCAGATCGGCGTTGAGTCTCTTGTTCAATTTCATTCCGGGTCCCGTGAAACTGTGACCGGGCAGATGCATTTCGAAAGGTAGATTATTGATCATTTTATTCACGATGCCTTTACCTTTGCTCGCGTTCTTTTTTTTGACAAATCGAGTCTTGACAGAACCACCCACATCGCAAATTCCGCGAAGCATCTGTCTGTCGTTTTTAGTTCGCACTTCTCGAGAATTACTCGTCTCGGTAACTCTCTTACACTTTATGCAATACATTTTTTTAAGAGT
This sequence comes from Pictodentalium vernedei, assembly GCA_031216915.1. NCBI lineage: Eukaryota > Metazoa > Mollusca > Scaphopoda > Dentaliida > Dentaliidae > Pictodentalium > Pictodentalium vernedei. The sequence continues at coordinate 80,155,675 of CM062295.1, forward strand.
TATTTAAATTAATTTTGTTTTTATTTTATATATAAATTTAATAATTAATTAATTCTGTTCTTATTATATATATTTTTTTTTTTCAATCGCTGCTCTTGAGTACTATCATCTTACTGAATTCCTCCCTGGCCTCTTTCCTCCCCTTTTCCACGAGAGAATTCTTCACTCTTCCTTGATGATCTTACGAGTCTTGATTCTCACGGCTTCTTTGATGGCATCGTATTTTGTTTTCTCATCCAATATCGCGAAGTATTCTACGTCCGATATCCTACCGTCTTTCAACGCCATAGAGATCATTTCGGATATCGTGTCGATTTTGGAGTCGGCCAAGACGCGAATCTTTTCGTGTTTCCTCGCCCTCAGATATAATTTCCTACTCAAAAAGTTTCCGAGCGTGCTAAACAATCCGGCGGCGAGAGCCACTCCTTCTACGGTCAACACGATCAGAATGCCGACCGCGGTCGACAACAATCCGATGCCGGCCGCGTGTAAACACATGGAAATCGTGATGAGTGTCGTGTCGATCGTGTTGACGAATTTCACAAAACGTGAATACTTCTTCTTGAGAGAACGGTGAGAATCTCTCTCTCGAGTTAGATACGTTTGGATTCTTCTGATTTGATCGATGCAATACCTCTCTCCTCTTTCTTTTTCTTCTAGCGACGGTACCGTCAGCAAAACGCCGTTCGGCTTCTCATCCTCGTCGTCATCTAACGTCGGATACAATTTATTTCTGGTTCTTATTTTTATGTTTTTTTTCTTTCTTTCTAATATTAGATAAAAAATTTATGTGTGTATTTATTTTTATTTTCTATTCTCCCTCATTTTATATCAACGAGAAAAACTTAGACGTATGCTTCATTGAACAATAATTTCATGACGCATCTCTTATCTTGTAAAGTCAGACTTTTATGCGCCAATTTCTGTTCTTCCGAAACTGTGGGCTTGCTTTGATCCTTACAGAAGAGTAATCTCTTCCAAAACGCGATCACTTCATTGATTTGAACGCGTTTGAACGCCGGTTCGAAATACTTGACGACCATATCTTCCCTTTCCATCCACAGACACGAATAATTCTCGTGATCGAAGTCTAGGTGATCCCGCCATCTGACGCATCGTTCTAACAAGAGACGACCTAGTTGTTCATTCACGCAGAATGCGTAGGCTCTCATCAGCATTTTTAAAAGAAACCTTACTCTAATAGTCTGAGAATCGCTCATGATTTACGTATTTATTTTTTATTATCTATTCGGTTTGATATATTATTTTTTTAAATAACTATTTATTTATATAGTTTTTTTCTCTCCTATATATATCAATCACTTTTTTTATTTCTTCAGGAACATGTGATAGTTTTACTTCAGGAAAACGCGACAGTGGGTTTGCCGGTTCAAAAACACCTCTTTTCCGTGTACCGTACACGATTCGATTTCCGACCTAAAATCCGCAAATGGATCTCCATGTACGCCTCTATAGGGTTTCAGTGTTAAAATCGTGTACGGACGTGGATGATTTAGAATCGACAAGATGATGATTTAGAAATGACAAAACGTTTTTTGCTCGCAATTTAACACTGAATCCTATGGGGAAACCCATTTGCCGATTCAAACACAAAACACTACATGCACGCATACGTAAAATTTCATGCGTTTTTTCTCACTCTTGGATACAATCCAGTGATTTTGAATCGGCAAAGCCGATTCTAAAACACCCTAAAAAACGTTAAAATCGTGTACCTGTACACGATTTTAACACTAAATTCTATGGAGGTGTACATCGATGTACGTGTACATGTACACGTACATCGTCATCTGTGTTTGAATCGGCCTTATATACCTACTAACAGGAACGTGCTGAAGAGAACCGAGGCTTTCGCCCTAGTCCTGTCAGATAGAGAGTTAGAATTCGAATCAGACAGACAAAAAATGTCCATCGTTCGATGAAAATAATAATAATTAAAAAAAAATTAAAATACCAAAAAAGTAATAAATAAAATAATTAAAAAAAAATAATAAATGTAATTGGAATATTCAATCTCTCAAAAAATCCAATTACATTTATTTTTTTTTATTTTTGATATTTCAATTTTTTTTTTATTTTCACTGTTTGTTCAGAGGATCGAGTTCGATCAACAGCGAGACCACGGAAGTGGCAGCTTTGGGATTATTGGTTTTTGTCTTGAAATTGATCATATCCCCCATCTGCACCTTGAGAGGCGTACTGAAGACGCTAGTCTTTGAGTGTTGATCCTTCATCTTTTTGACTCTGTACCTCTTATCGGTTTCCACACAGTTCATCACGAGACTGACGACTGCTCTATTGTTCAAGTTGGTAGAAGTCAGATGCATTCGATTAATCTCACATCCCACCAACATGGGATATCCTATCAGACCATGCAGTGGTCTGTTACCTCCATTTCCAAAGGACCATTCGGATTTTTCGACTTCTAACGTGCTGCTCTCCTTGGCCCAAATGCTGATCAATTGTCTGGCTATTTTATATTTTCCACGACGGAGATTAGAGTGCAGGCATCCAACATGTGCACGGGATCCACCAGATTCGTGAGTGCATGTCCTCCCATGTCCAGTTTGCCTTCCATGATATCACCCTTTCTCCAGACCGTATGTTTGTCCAAGTATTGGTTGTTGACCACGCTGGAAGCGAATTCCGGTTCCTCGTCGAGAACGAATAAATTGTACCCGTACATGTCGATGCCTACCTCCATGGTTCCTCTGAATTTTTTGTTCAGATACAATTCGTCGACTTGAGATTCCAGATAGGATTGAGAATCCTGTAGGGCTGAATCCACGTAGCCTTTGTTGACCACTGTCGAGTCTTCATCTGCATCGTCGATCTGGGACAGATTCAATATCTTGTTGAATCTAGCATCCAGATCCGATTTCATTTCTAGCCCGTCGACGTTATTCTTTATCAGTTCCAAGTCAACGTATTGTTTGCTCGCCGCATCGTCGGGATTCGTGGGAATGGACACGTTGGTCATCTTGATAGAATTTGCGTTCAATTCGGAGTTATCAACTGGCATGTTTTGTTTTGTTTTGTTATTTTTTAATTTTTTTTTTTATTTTAATTATAATTTTTTTTTTTTTGTTTATATTCTTTATTTATATATCTATCTAAATCATTTTTTTTCTCCTCCTTTAACCCTTTACCCAACGCAGACGATATCAAAATTCATTATTTTAAATATAATTTTTTAAAATGTTTCAAAAAATTTCAACAAAACCATATCATGTGACCCCTCGTTGGAACGAGCTCGACGAGCTCGTTCCAACGAGGGGTCACACGATATGGTTTTGTTGAAATTTTTTAAAAAATAATATTTTTTCAACTGCTGAATTTGCACATTACGCGGGTGGATGCGGGCGATTCGTTGGGTAAAGGGTTAATGTAAATCGTTCAGAATATCTTGAAAGTGATCTCCTTCTGACTATCTCTTGAGAACGTAGCGACACAGGTGACCGCAAAACACTCGATCCGGCGCTTACACTAGTTCGGTATTGCAAATAACTGATGTTAAAAAGTTTCTTATTTCTGTCGGTAGTGAGATTCTGTAGCTATCAAAATACTAATTTTTATCCAGGTTCTTTTTACCCAATGTGTAATTCCACATTCCGAATCGTCTTTTCTCCTCGGTAAGGCATCTCTAGAAAACACACCTCGAAAATGTTTGATTTTTAAATCTTTTGCTGCATTCGTCAGATGAATGTTGAATAGGGGTTCGTTGGGTAAGACGACACCTTCTACGGATATGTGTTTATTTTCTTATTCATAAATATTGTTTTTTTTTATTTCATTTTATTTTTTTATTCTTTTTTTTATTTATAACTCACGCGTTTTTTTAAATTTAAATTTCAATGTATTCAGTCATACTGCATTCATCCTCTCGATTTTGTTGCTGAATTGTCGTGGAATAATAATGTCCGAGCGCGAAAGTGTGTATTTTATCCTCAGATATAATTCTCTTATCATCGTCAGACGTCAATGCAATCTTATTGATTTGTTTGGTGTCCATCTCGTGTTTTTCCTGTCGAATTGCAGTCATCTTTTTGTACACCATCGAACCTCCGAAAAGACACTCTTTATACTCGTCGAATGTGATGTTTTTTTTCGTCACACACTCTTGAATGCCTTTACATCTCTTGATCTCTTCACTGTCCAGGATATAAGCGTACAATTTTGGTATCAAACCCACGAACTCCGTGATCTGTCGTCCAACACTCTCGTCTTTGAATTTATCCAATACCTTTTTATTGACACCCTTTGGGATCTTAGATGGGTGATCATCGGGATAATTACTTGTGTTGGACCATTCGTTCATGTCTGGCGTTATGTCCTTGTAGACGTCTCTAGTCTCTATCTCGTAGGCCAGACTGTCCATGTCGGTGAACAATAGTTTGGCTTTCAAACCAAATTTGGATTGACGTAATCATAGTGAAACCCATACATCAACTGCTTGCTGACGTCTAAGATAACCGCTCTGAGATAATAGGGTTTGTCGAACTTGAGATGTGTCGTTTGCATGTGTACGGCCACTAGATTTTCGTCGAATATGATTCCATGTTTATAATTGGGTTTCGAGATTAATTTTCTAGACCTTTCTTTGGATGTGATGAGTTGAATGTCGGTTCTATTCCTAATGTTTTCCATAGATTTCCCATACACGCAATTGTTCATGAGTTTACAGAAATCTTTTTTGAAGTCGCACTTAGCCTCTATTCTTAACTTCGTGTTAAGATCTATGTATTTTTTCATCCAAGGCTCCTTGTTGATTCGAATGATTCGATGCACGCCGAATAATCTCATCCCGTGATCTATGTAACATTTCAGATTTTTGCAATAGACCACGTACTTACATTTGTGATTTAAATTGGGAATGAGTTTTTCAATGCCATTCACTTCCATTCATTTGGGAGCTAGCGGATAATCGCTGTGTAGATCAAGTAACATTCCCAGATAGTTCAAATCGACGTCTAGAATACAAGGATAGTGTCTCCATTTTTGTTTTTCTTCCAACGATTCGACCCCATTTGAAATTTCCGATCGGTGAAGGATGACTCATGGCCCAAGCGTACAAATTATTAGCATCCCAATACTGTATGCATTTACTCGTTTTTCCAAAGCAAAGACTTTTCCCATGTGAAAATTATTAGCTTTAGCATATCTGGTGGAAATCATAGAGACGCCACCCCTCACAGCCTTTTCAAACATGAGCAACATGTCGACGTCCAATAATAATTCCAATCGGACTTCGGTTGTCTTCAAAAGAGCATCCCATGCAAGTCCGGGTGCTGTGAAATACCAAGCTGGATCTCGTTCGTAATATTGACGACATACGCGTCGAAAATTTTTTAACACATCAGCCAAGAGAAGCACATCGGTTTTCAGATAGAGGTCATTATAATCTCTCATGGATTGCATGTCAAATAATCTCCACACTTTTTGCGCGTGTTCGAAATCTTTATTGGAAATGTGGGACTGGTATAATTTTGAATAAAAATCATATTTGGGAGGTAGAGCTGTGCCATCGAATTTCCCGAGATCACTCATATAATCGTAAGGGTAGACGCATTTCCTCAACATGACGTCCACCAGTTGTCGTCGATGATCAAAATGTTTACTCGAGATTTTACATTTGTCCCTATTCGAACTATCAACTAATTTTTCCAGACTGTCTGACATGAATTTATAACTGTTGATGAAACGTATCTCTCTAGGGATGGGAATCGTTTTCTCAGTCAATCCATCAACGACTCTCTTTTTATCGACGACCTTCCATTTAGTGAAGGAAATGTATTTTTCGTTTTTTTCCGTGATGCAGCTCAACTCTCCGGCAGTGACACCCACATTTTTCATGAACAGGTGACTGTCATAGCCCGAGAGGTTGTGAAATATCACCGGATAGAATTGAGCATCTTGAAATCTCAAATTACATTTGTTGTGAGCCGCACCACGAAACACACCTGTGTAGAGACCGTGATCTCCAACTTTTTTTTATTATTGTCTGACTGATTATCGAATAATTGTCTACAGATGTGACATTCAGTGGCTTCATTGTATTCTCTCTGTTGCTCTGGCGTGATGATCATGTCTTTGGATTTTTAAAATTTATCGTATAATTTTTGAATTTTCGATTCTAACTCTTCCACGAATCTTTGAGCCATGTCGTCGCATTCCAAAACTGTAGTGTAGATGAATGCACCCGACGATTCTCGATCATCAAAAGAACATTTCACGTAATAACAATAGCCTGAAAGTACTTGCTTCTGGTATTTTTTGGCGTAACTCCTCTGCTTGTCGGGCTGGCAATAATTCATTTTTGTGGTGAAACATTGGGAATTAGCATAGACGACGAATGGTGGTTCTAATCTTCTATTGTGATGGTGCAAGTCCACGTAAGTGTTAGGTTTGGGCATTGCGACGGCGCCACTTAGCTTTTCATTGTAATATTCTTGATGGTGGAACAAATTCGTGCAGTTGAAACAGAAAAACCTCTCACTGTTATCTTTACTAATCTGCTTCGACAGCAGTCGACTCATATTTTTAATCCAGCAATAATGTCGATTGTCACTCTCGGAAGTTAATAACAAATTAACCATCTTTTCTCTCTCTCTTAGTGTGAAGTCAGTCTGAGAGGAATAACTATTCGTTTTTCATCATCGCATCACAAGATGTTCACGACCACGGTGGGATTCAGGTTTTCGAAATGCCGATGTGATTTCCCATTTGAAACACTTGTTATCATCTTCATTTTTCTTGTTAATCACAGCATATTTATTAGATATAAAATCAGGCAATTTTATATTGGAAGATGCTTTTAAAGGGTCGTGTCTGTCCACTTGAATCTCGAGATTCAACACCTTCTCGAACATCAAACCACTTCCCTTGTCTTGATAATGAGCCATAGATTCCAACATCTTGTCTTTCATCACTTCGTAAACATAGGCTAATTCGTCATCTCTAAATACAGTCTCGATTTTAGACTGGAAATAGGCATCTTGCACCACGCTCTCACCTGTGTTCGCATCGACCTTTTTCATCAGACAATGCAAGATCATTTTTATTTTTAGACCCACAACAACTAGATGTTTTCGAAATACATCCAACACTCCACCCTTCGCCCATTCCATGAGCAATTTGGGAACGAGATTTGCGAGACTGGAAATCGTGTCGAAAGTTTTAAAAAATCCTTTAATGGTGACATCTCATTCTATCGGGGTCAACAATTTCTCTAATGCTTTGAATAAGATTCCCTCTATCGCATCGCATTCCTTGTTTTCTTCAGCGCTCTCAAGACTTCACCAACCGTTTTTTTTTCTAACGAATTGTCTTCTCGAACCGCATCACTTTTCATTTTTTTTCATTCTCTTTCAAAACCTGTCAGTCCACCTTTCATTTAACAGTCTTCTTCTTCATTTCCACAGACGTTTGTCGATGTTGTTTTGTTACTGCTACCTTCTCATTTTTTTACGATTCGAGTTTTTTTGTCTCTGCTGTAGATCATTTGCCCGTTTCCTTTTCGTCGAGCAAATGACCAATGCATTCGTCTTTTTTCATGTATTTAACACCTTCCAAATTCAATGACTGACGTACTTTGGCTTGTAATTTCACCAGTGTTAGATCACAGGTCTCTCAATGCACAGCTTCGATCAATTATCCTTTGGCTCCGTGATGGCTGTAATTTTTAATTCCAAGATTTCTACAGTACTTTTTCAACTCGGGTACAGTAGATGAATATAACTTTTCCACGTTATACATTTTTGTTTTTGGCATTTTTTTGTATTAAACTTTTTATTTAATATATATGTATAATATTTTATTTGTTTTTTTTGCGAATTTTTAATTCTTATTTAATACATATATATATTTTTATTGAAAACATCAAGATGATTAGGTACATCGCATCCGAACTAATCGTTTATACCGCCACCCCCTCCCCCCCAAAAAAAAATACATTGACGACTGAGTCCCATCAGTAAAACAAAAAGAATTGTATACCATAGAAAACCAGTACTACCTCACTTTCCCAGGTCATTCCAATCATAGGTGAATAGTCACAAGCCTCGAGAAACACACTTGCCCTAGATTGTATATATTAACCCTTTACCTAACATGAAAAGCAGACGACACTTGCAAAAAAAATTCTTGAATAACTATTTTTTTCACTTTTTGTCTCAAAACATAGGTTATGACCTCTCGCTGGAACGAGCTCAACGAGCTCGTTCCAACGAGGGGTCATAACCTATGTTTTTGAGACAAAAAATGAAAAAATAATGAAAATTAATTCGCGACTTTTGAGACAAGCGCTGGCCGGTTTTGGCCGTTACGTTGGGTAAAGGGTTAAAATAAGAATCCATTGACTTAACATTTTTCATTTTGTTCAGTAATGAATGCAGTAATGAATGCAGGCATTTTGAAAACCAGTTCTATTTTTCAAATAAAAACAACACAATAAAAATATCCGGATGTCCATACAGTGATATGTGTATTCTTATATATAACAGTGTGCACACTTCAAAGCAATTATCATTTTGATTCACACCTCTAGAATCACACTCGATTGAAATATTAATCGAGTGTGAAAACATACACACATTCCTCAACTGAAAGAGATGAAAGAAATGAAAATACACCTTTAATGGTTTTTTTCGAGTCATGATTTAAAAATCTATCTATAATGGACAAACTCTCTTTTTTTCATAACTTTAAATCCATGACAAGTATGTTCACTTTAAAACAATCGTCTCCTCGCTGATAAATCCATTGGAAAACCAGATTCACCCTCTCAAACGTTAGTTGTTTTCAGTGATTAAATTCAATCTGAGAACTAGTTCTTTGGAAATATTTGGATATATATTACTCCCGTAGAACAGTGACAAATCGTCTGGGTCAAAATTTTCTATTTTCTTCGAGATGATGGCTAACAGATCGTCTTGACATCCGTATATTAAATCCAGGGCAGCCTCATTCAAATTCAAAGATAAGACATATTTGTCATACTCCTCTGTCAAGGGGTTGTCGATTTCATGACTAATTATTTTTTTGTTATCGTCGTTTTGTTGAATTTTTGGGATAAAATATTAAATTTTTGTGTTTTTGTTTAAAAAAAATGATAATAATTATTAATTGTAAAAATATTTTTTGTTTTGTTTTTTCTTCTTATTATATATTGAAAAAAATAAAAGAACAACTTTTTTTTACAGTTTCTTTCTCTTTAATGACAAAAACAGTTATTATTTTTAATTTATCATTCATCTCACAACTCATAATATACATACATTTTTTTCAATTATGATCCATTCATTCTACATCGCGTCATCAAGCTAATCTAATTTTTTTTTTGCTTGGATGCGCGATCTCTCTCTATATACCAACCCAATTTACCACCTAACGTTCCAGTCCACTTTATAAATTCACCAGTCGAATAAGACTCTTTTTTCCTATGGGAATCAATGTTCGATTGCGTATTTTTCAATCTACGACTGCAAGAAAAGCCGTGTTTTTTCGGAATTTTTGCCAGTGGGAATCTCAATGCTAAGCATACTTCCGGTCACAATCGTGCAATAAACCCTTCCGGAAATTCGAAGAAATTCACCCCAAATGGCTAAGTCGATGTTACATTATAAAAAAGTGAATTTTTCACCAAGGTTTGTGTCAAATTTATAAAAAAAAGTGAATTTATCAAACCGGTGAATATTTAGAAACTTTTAACAAATTCTGTCAAAAGTGAGCCAGAAATGTTCAATTTTTTAACATTTTTCAGAAAAACCCAGGGTTTTCAGGCAAAAATTTAAATATTTTTGGGAATACCCAATACGTTTCCAAGAAAATCAACTTTTTTACCAGAAAAATTAAGATTTTTCTAAAAATAACTCAACTTTCCAGCACAGCAGGATTGAAATGTGATGGAATTTAGCTGGCACTCTCGTTTTCACGCTACTTCCGCACTGACCAGCCATGACACATCGCCCTCACAGTGGTGGAAAATCCTGAAATTCTTCGTCTGTAAGAAAATGTCACAAATTCCTCGAATAAACCACTCAAACAATATCTGCACATTCAATGCGGAAAAAGCTGATTTGTTCAATGAATACATCTGTTCAATATCAACAGCTGATGATTCTATCACATTCTTCCCAGTGCCTCCACCAACCGCTCAACATATTCTTGACAGTATTACTCTTCACTATAGTGAAGTATTGGAAGCTATGCAATCCATTAATGCTTCTAAGGCCTGCAGCCCCGACCTCGTAAGTCCCCGGGTTTTAAAAGAATGCATATCATCCTTTGTGTCCAGTGTTGATTTTGTTTAATATGTTACTGAATAATTTTTATTTTCCATCGTCCTGGAAAAAAGCGAACGCCAGCCCCGTTCAGAAAAATAGCCCATCGAACTTAGTCACACATTACAGACATTACAATATCCCTGATTAGCTGTGGTGGAAAGCTATTTGAGAAATGTGTCTTTAGACGTCTATGGAAATTTCTAAATGACAACAATGTTCTAAGTTAGTTTCAGTCGGATTTCACCCCTGGTGACTCGACAGTTCTCCATCTGACAGATCTGTATAAGGAATTCAGTCTAGCATTGGACGAAGACAAAGAAGTAAGGGTGGTCTTTTGCGATGTGAGTAAAGCTTTTGACAAAGTGTGGCATGCTGGTATAATTCACAATCTAAAGCGAATAAAAGTATCTAGCGACCTCCTTTTATTCTATTGAAATCATATCTCTCAGACAAATCCCAACGAGTAATTGTAACCCCCCAAGCTTCATCTTGGAGGCCTATTAACTCGGTTGTTCCTCAAGGTTCATTACTTGGACCTCTGTTGTTTCTCTTATATATATTAATGATATAACTGCGAATCTACTTAGTTCTGTACGCCTTTTGCTGATGACACCTCTTTATACATTATAGTGGATAATCCATACCAAGCTACGATCTTAATGAACCATGATTTAGCCACAATCGAATATTGGGCTAAACATTGTTGAGTTCAATCCCCACAAAAGGGAGTGTATGCCGACAACAAACATATGTAATCCTCTTACACACCCACCATTACTCTTCGGTGGTACCTAGATTTCTGAAGTTAAACATTATAAGCACGTGAGTGTAATATTGAATAGCAACTACACATGGAATGACGACATCCTGAAAAAAAATATTTTGCTTTTATGAGGCCCCCTTCTTGAGTATGCCGATACTGTGAGGGATAACATATCAGCAACTAGGGTTGCAGATCCTGAGAAAATACAGATAACCGCAGCAAGGATCATAACTGGTGCAACCATCGGTGCGGGTAATTGCCTCCTCTACACGTTGAGATCCGATCCAGGAAAGACGTCGAAAACATAAATTAATACAATTCTTCAAAATGCATGACCATATTACTCCCCCATACATTGCTAATGAAGTACCGCCACTTGTTCCGACGACCAACCAATGATTTAATCTGGAAACTAATAAAAATAATCGAGTTCCTTTCTGTCACACGAACTTGTACCAGTGTTCATTCATTCACAATGTTACCAAATATGGAATGTCCTACTTCTGTCTGTCCGCGAGAATTCATCTATTAATAATTTTAAAAATTTCCCAAACAACGGCAATGAACGACCGCCGTTCTTCTATACTGGTAACAAATCACGGGCAGCTCAAATATACCATTTTAGATTATGTTTGAGTTGCAGTAATCTTGGTTTCCATTCACATGATAACCATTGATCACTTTCGTATAATTGCCAGTGTGGAGAACTTGAAACAACTGAACATTTTCTTCTATATTACCCCTCTACTCTAACTTTTAAAATCATACAATCATGGCTCCACCTCTTACTGTCGACCTCTCTACGTCACTGTATGGTTCAGAATTTTGGAATAATATCGAGAATCAAGAAGTTTTTGAGATTGTTCAAACGTTTATCATAGTGAGAGGGCGCCTCGGCTGCTGACGGCCTTCGAGTCCTATTCTGATTGCTGGGCATTTTGTGACGTCCCAAATATATTCCTATAACTCACTTAGCTTTTAAACAAAACGTCTGCTATTTGTAAATGGGATTATGTGAGAACTACAGTGCATGGAGATTGTATTGTCACTGACTCGCCAATGGGTGGGGATTTCACCAGTGCAATATTTGCATATTCGTTGCAAAGTGTACCAGGTGCTGTTAGGGTAACCGCCGGTGGCCCCCAGGTCAAACCCATAGGTACATTGACTGGGGCATTACTTGTCTTCCATGTTCACTGAATTCTAAAAAGGGATTCTTTTGGAAATGTCTCTTCTCCACAGGTGGTTTGGTAGCAATCCACTCTCCACATATTGTACCTTGTTTGAACAGACATGCAATATCTGTCTCAATTTGGTGTAAGATTACCCCCTCCCCCATTCTTCCATACCCAATCCATTTCCTGTCTTACTGTTTAACTTCTATATAATGTAACCATGTAACATATTCGTTTCAAATAAATATTGTTTAAATTTAATAGAAACACAAATCCATATTCAACACAGGCATTTCAGCCATCATCCTCCAGGTTGAGTAATTATTTCTGAAACACCCGTCTTGAATATTTATAATCTTGACTTGCAAGAAGAGCTGGAATCAAGAGAATTTCATCATTAGTATTTGATGAAATTTAACAAGAATTACGACATTTGGTACGGAATGTCATCAAGGATACCATTCGATACACAAGATTAGAGGAGGTGAACATCCCATTGCCACAAGAGATGATGTTAACAGAGGATGTAAGAAAATGGATTAATTATACTGGGATGGCGAATAAAGAGAGACATTTAAGATCCTTATCAGACCCATCACATATTGTAAAAGAGAAAACTCTTGATACATACGCTTGGCAGTTCTGCACTTGAGTCTTGACGTCACGACTTTTATTCAATTCAAGAGGTGTAAACCTAGTAGTTTCCATACGTTTTGACAAGGTAAGTTTTTTTTCATTGCAATAAAAAGCTTAGATGTATTCCCTTGTAATCATATTAGTATGAGGTGATTTACATACTTTGTAATTTACACCAGCTGGAATTGCATTGTACAAATGGTGTACTGCAAGAAAACGTATTTGTGTTGCACTTAAGTTTTTGTTTTTTTCAGAATTTGTGCATTGCACAAATATTTTTTCAGAAGATAAATGAGTCTGATGTAAAACAAAGACTTTTCTGTGTCGTACATAAGTTCTTTGTTTGTTTTCAGAATACCTTCTTTGTACAAATTCTGAAAACCCCAAAATTTAGGTGTAACACTGATACGTCTTTGCAGTACATAAATTTTATTTTTCTAATATGAAGTGTTGTTACTTGTACGAACATTTTTTCAGAAGAAAAATATGTTTGATGTACAGCAAAACCTCTTCTGTGTAGCACATACATTTCTTTTGTTTTCAGAATTTGTGCATTACTATAATTATTGTTATTTGTTTAACACAAATTTGTTTACATGTACGATTAATTGTTTTGGAGGAAAATAAGTTTGTTGTATTGCAAAAACTTGTGTGTCGCACATAAGTTTCTTTGTTTTCAGAATTTGTGGAGTGCATGAATTCTGAAGACAAAAAAAAACGTATGTGTAACACAGGAAAATTTTGCTGTACATCAAATTGATTATTTCTAACATAAAATTATTTACTTGTATGAATATATTTTTTTGGAAAGAAAATAAGTTTGTTGCACAAATTCTAAAAAAACCCCCAAAACTTGTGTTTAACACAGAAATTGTTTTGCAGTACATCGAACTTATTTTCTTTTGAAAAAACTTCTCTTTCATTCAACAGATAAAAACTGAGCTTCATTACCTTTTCTGAACTTTATTCCATGAATATTTTGTAATACAATTCAGTTATGTCAAAAACAAAGAAAAGTATCATCATTTAAGTTAACATGTGTAGTGGCAATAACAAAAGATGGTGTAAAAAAGTAAATCATGAACCAATGCATTCTGTACAAAATACAGAGTATGCACCACTAAAAGAAAAGATTTGCACAATGGCACGTTTTACAGCTTTAAATTCTAAACCTATTCGGCGAATAAGATCGTACTTTAAGTGAAAATGTTTTAATAAATAAAAGTCATTAAGTGCACTCTTCACACTTATATAAATAGCAATACATTTTATTTGTTTCATATCATACACAATAACTGATAGAGAAGGATGTTGAGACAAAATAAGAAACAAAATATTCCTTTAGTGAAAACACATGTTGGTGTGTTATTGGCATTGTGTCAAACTCCTCAACCATTTCAAAAAGAAATAATAAGAAATGCACCTAAAGAATTAATTAATTGTTTGTCAGAATGCTGTCATAATCTTTTAAAAGGTAATGTAATCTAACACCTAGTCAGAAACATAAATTGTATCTGAAGTGTGAACAACTAAGAACACTTGCTAGTCAATCGGTTTCTGTAAAAAAAAACAAATATTAAATTAAAAAGCTGTTTTTTACCATTACTTGCTCCAGTAGTTGGACTTCCAACAAGTCATGGAAATAAATTAATCAGTAAAATATGATGAAAATAGCTTTTGTACCTTATAAATTATTGGAAGATATGCAACGGTGTAGAAATGAAAAAGCTCAGTGTCCCAGATTACCACCCAAGCCACAAGTTACAAATACTGCACAACTTCAGAATAGTTTATCATCACTGCTAGACAATTCAGAGTTATCCAAAAGTGAGAAAGAACTTAAGTATAGGGAAACGTTGCAGAAATTGCAAATGTTATATTAGAAAGCATCACAATCATCAGTGGTCATACCCGATTCAGAAGAAAAAGAATCATTATCCTTATGAGATTGTATTATAGAAAGTGTACCTGTTACTATGAGATGTAAAGGAACTTCATTATTATCTGCTTTATCAACTCATTCAAACATGAGCTAGGATGACCAGGGTATATTAAGTTTTGATGGAAAAGACATACAAGGATCAAACATTATTGATTTAGTTAATGATGTTCTTAGACATTGAAAAGGTTTCAAACCAAGAGGGAGGGAAATATTCGTTCATGGATTAAAATATATAAACATACCACAAGATTTTGTAGGAACTCGTGAACTTGGGCTATGGATGCATAGGCAACACACTCATAAACTTAGCAGTAAATATCAGAGTTCTCCTGAACATAGATTGTCAGCTTCCCCCTTATCAATATCTCCAACACATAAAATTAAGAAAAAGCAGTGGGGTGAAGACACCCCAAAATCATCACTAATATAATATTAGAACGTTCCTTTTCATGTTCTATCGGTCAATAGTACCTGAGTTTGTGTGATTTCCGAAATAAAACCTGAAGCAGCGAAGCTGCTGAAGGTTTTATTTCGGAAATCACACAAACTCAGGTACTTTTGACCGATAGAACATGAAAAGAAACGTTCTAATTATTTTATTATGCCGAACAAAAAATAACTTTCATTGTTAAGCATTAACTGCAATGTTCATGCCGTCAATCATGTAATAACAATGTAGTCGAATCCAAAAACATGACGTCATTTCGAACGAATGACGTCTCTTCGAAAATGACTTGTCACAAGCGCTGTCGCTTTGGGAGTTTCTGTATCACCAAATGCCAGTGTTTACAACTGCATCATGCGGCTCATGTTATAATTCATTATTAATGCTTGTGTGATAAGTGGTATAAATTAATGGAATATAAATTCATGTTTCTTGGATGACGACACTTGATAGAATTAAGTGGAGTGAAACAATTTATTTTGAACTTGAGGCGCAGGCTCAGTAAGGTCGAGGAGTTGTGGAAATATAATTGATTGAAGTCATAACTCATATTCAGGATTCACTGAAGTGATGAACAACACGTGAGTTTGTAATATTCCTGATTCTTTTGAATTCATTGTTTGCAGTTAAAATCGAAAACACACCCACTGAAGATGATATATTTGTTGGTAAGTTTGTGTCTATCGGTGACGAAAAAAGTTAAACGGACGCGGCGTTAGCGTTTGGTGTTGAGAAATTCCAATCAGGGCCTGAGTAATCGATGGATCAATGGAAGTGGAGCTTACAATTTCTTTGTTCTCTTGTCTTCAGGGAAGAACGTTCCGATAGTACCCGTGTTTTGCCCCAAAACTCCAGTACTATGACTTTTAGAAGGTGTCAAATTAACCAATCACGGCTGATGTTACAAACGTGAGGCATAATAAAACGTTAATTATCTAAACGTAAACTTTCTGACAAATGGAAGGCCTATTGAATAATTTACTAACTGATTGGTATTACAATACAAAACATCCTGTTGGTTATGGTGGTGTACAACAATTATTAAAATCAGCACATCGAAAAGATTATTATAATCCCTGATGGGTATGGTTGTGGGATGGGAAAATCTCACCCGAGGACAAGATATTTGGGCCAGACACGAGGCTTGCCGAGTGTCTGGACCAAATATCTTATCCCGAGGGTTAGATTTTCCCATCCCACACCCGCACCCATCAGGGATTATTTTTCTCCCCCACCATACAACGGTTACGTTAGCCAGAGGTAATCGGTGGTCACGTGCTGATATAATCAACTCATTTGGTATTCGTTGTTTTGAAAAACTAATGACACCATCGGAAAAAGCATGCAAATCAATTAGGAACGGTGGCAACTTGTGGTTTAAAGAGTTTTAGAGCATCAAACTTTGATCACACGGCATTCTGATGACGTCAATATGAATTAGTTGGTAGCAAGAGAAACTGATACGATATGCATAACGTCATAATAACGTTGTAAATGTATAACGTCACGTGGGTGGGGTGGAATACATCTGTCTCTCCCTGCTATCTCACCCTGGACAGACGTATGTTACACATGCAGTGGGGGGAGAAAATTCTATTACACTTGCTCAAGTAAAATATATTGATGTGTTACAAAACGTAGTGGATAGTTACAATCATAATTCTTATCAGAGTATTCAAAGAACTCCTGCTTCTGTATCTATAAAAAATGAAGTACAAATTTCTCAACATTTGTGTGGACAAACCCAAAAGAAAAAATTGCATTTTCAAATTGGCGATTTAGTGCATATTAATAAGACCTAACATACATTTGAAAAAGGGTAATTACCAAATTGGACAAAATGATTATTTAAAATTATACATGTGCAATGTACAATACCACCTACTTACAAACTTGAATTCGGATATTGCAGATTATACATTTTTAGGTGACACTGAAGCACCTATTTTATGAGTAATACCATTTGAATCAAGAAAATAATTTCAACATATCCACAAAGAATTTGATAATGTACATTGTGTATCAGTATCAAAATCTTATTTTGATCAGATTAGTATAAATATACTACTCAAAGTTTGCTAAGCACCAAGTATATCCAACTTCCTGTTTTACGTTTTAGTAGAAATATTGTTATGAAAAGTGTATATATTTAATTCATTCTTTAATGATTTAAGCACAGAAATTAAGTTTTTGTTTGTGATTGATATTATCTTTTAGCTTTTGAATACGATAACCATGGAAAATGGATATCATTGGTAAAAGAGGAAATTTTTCAAATTTGCCAAAAAGTTGACAGACCGAACTGATATGGGGTCAATATCGAGTATGAGACACATTATTGTTAATTACAGCTTGAAAACGCCTTCTCATGCTCCCAATCAGGTTCCAGGTGGTCCTTTATGGGATGTTGTTCCATTCTTGGACCAGCATAGCATCAAGCTCCAGGACACTTCTTGGTTGGACTGGACGGACTAAAATTGCAAGCTGCAACTCATTCCAGACATGTTCAATTGGATTGAGGTCTGGGGATCTTGCTGGCCAGTCCATACGCTCAATCCCTTCACTCTGTCGGTACTCTCGTACAGCATGGGCGACATGAGGACGGCATTATCGTCCATCAGAATGAATCTATCACCCATTGCACCTGCATACAATCTGACGTGGGCATCCAAGATCTCACCAATAAACCGCTGTGCAGTCAATGTAACACGGTCAAGGACACTGAACTGTATACGTCCATCCCAGCTGATGCCGCCACAGACCATTATTGACCCTCCATCATAGCAGACATGCTCAGCCATGTTAGCTGCTTGGAATCGCTCTCCTGGTCTTTATCATACCCTAGAATTCCTATCTGTGTCGTCTAGGAAGTACCTTGACTCATCTGTAAAAAGGAAGGTCGTCAATCTTCTCTGGTTCATCCAACGTGATCCATAGCCCATTCATATCGTGCCTGGCGGTGGTTCTGGGACATATGAATGCGAATACATGGCCTTCTCGATCGGAGACCACCTTTGTGCAACCTTGCCCGGATAGTCTGCGTCGAATCATTTACCCCGGATGCATTCTGAATGTCACTGCAAAGTTGGGCTGCTGTGTCAAACTGGTTCCTACGGGCCTGAATGATCATAAAACGATCTTCAGCTGCAGATGTTACTCTGTCTCTGCCACCACCATGTCGTCTGACTGGTGTGCCATACTGCTGAAATCTTGCCCAGGCTCTGGTGATCACCGCACACCAAGGGTTTCACCAACCTGACGAAAGGTAGACCCTTGTTTCACCATCTCTACAGCCCACCACATTTCTGCTTCAGACAAATGTCTTTTTACATTTCCATTCGCCATATTCAATCATTAAATCACAAGGGTTTGTGTTGAAATGAAGACTTAATACCCTACACATCCCATGTGCATGTTGACAGAACATGAAAACATCATGGAAATCAAGGGGTACATGCTCTCCATGACTGTCAGGAAAAGCCTGTCTGTCAAGAAAGCTAATGTAAACACTGGGGATCATCTCAATACATTCCTCAATTATATCCACCAAAAATATAGCAAATGTGTCACAGGAAACTTTCACAATAATGTGTCAAATATGTGGTGCTTAGCAAACTTTGAGTAGTATATATAAATGTAAACACTGATAAACCTATTCAGTTTGTCAGTGGTAAGACTGCAGTGAAGTTGCATTTTAGAGAGCGGAACAAATTACATTTATAAAAATGATGCCTGTATATCACGGTATACCACGTCAATATGGGTATGGATTAGGTTCTCTTTTTCATATAGCATTGGGAACAGTTGTACCATTTGTAAATCCCATAACAAAAAATGTGTTTAAAACTTTAAAGAGAGAAGGTTTGACACATGGAATACATATGGCAAAATAACTTTTTAGGAAAACGTAACGCGCCTACAGAAATTTATTCACTCACAGAAAAGATCTTCTAAATTAGTGGCTGAATCTGATTTTGGTATAAAAAGACAAAAACGAAAAGCAGTAAGTTATTCCAAGACATTTTCTCGAAGACGAAAGATGAATAGAGCTCCTGTAAAACGAAATTCAAGACCACTTGATATATTTGATAAAAATCGTGATGTTACATGGATCATATGAACAGTTTGGAAGTAGTTTTGATCCAGATAATGTTTCACTGACATCAAGCGGTAGAGAAAATATTAGTGAAATTGAACAGTTTCCATAGCATCTGTAAACAATTCTTCACCAATAGAATTTTTAATTTCAAGACAAACAAACAAGTGGCTAGATCTTACAGCATCTACACTTGAAGTTCAATTTAAATTATAAAATAAGATGGGAGTGCTTTGGCACCTGATATACAAATTGCTCCCATTAATAGTGTTTCATAGTATGACTAGCAAAATTGATGTCACATCAATTGGCAATCTTATCACCACCAATACAGATTTTTTTCCTTTCGAAGATTTTTGGAGAATTTTCATAGTTACTCAAAAGATGTGAAAAAACACCATTGGCTGCAAGTGTGGTACAGTTAAAACTAGAAGTCCTGTCACGAACTGTGCCCTTATCTAGGCTTAATTGCGCGTAGGAATTGCGCGCAATTGCTATATCGAATGACACCAAAAGAATGGCAGGTTCTCCTTGTTACCCATAGCAAACACAAGCAAAGTTTCAGCCAATGGACCTCCGGGTTACCCGGAGGTCCATTGGCTGAAACTTTGCTTGTGCACAGGCCGTATGTGCAAAATTTCATAGCCTTTCCATCGTCATAACGCGTAGACTAACGCGCAAATCGACGTGCTATTTGTGCGCATTTCAGGACAGGACTTCTAGTTTTAACTGTATTTAGATTCTCCTGGCACATATACTGAAACTACAAAAAAGTTCATCTAAGAAAGGTTTAACTGAACATCCAAAATTATTTGGTATTAGTAAATCTGTAGAGTTAAGAGGAAAACTACATTTAGATCTATTTGCAAAAGAAACATAGTTACCAAATGGAGTTTAAATGAGAATTAAATTATCTAAATTTTGTCTAATTGGTGATGAACATGGGGAAATTGAAAACGCTGTTTTTAATATACCAGCATTAGATTTAATTCCAAAACTTGCAAATGCTCTTCATGCACACATAGATCATTCAAGTTACAAAATGCCCAGTGTAGAAATTAAATTGTTTAAAATTGGAAACGGTCTTCAAATTCAAAAACAGAAGATCATCTGTTTCATAAACGAATTATTTGTAGCATGTAATAATGATATAAATAGAGATATTGGCACTACTCCATTTAATTTCCATCATTTCAATTTGAATAAGTTGGTAGTGTAGTAACAGTAGACGGACATTCCATTAAATCACGTCCTTTTGAACCAAATGTCAAAGGTAGACATCATCTAAATTCATATTCATCACTGTACAAAGCTATATTCTTCTTTGGACAAAATCGACATTTACTTTATCTTTGCAGGATTTTGCAATAGGATATACTCTTTGGGGATTTGATTTTACACCTGGTCAGTTTAGTAGTGGGCCATTGTCTCATCCTATAAAATCTGGTAAACTTCGAATTGAAATTCAGTTTGTTCAAGTTCTTCAAGAGGCGATCAACATTGTCGTCTATGAAGAATTTGATAGAGGGATAGAGATCAACAGATTTAGTGAAGGGACATTTGACTTCTAAAAATGAGTCAGCGTGAACACTGCAAGATATATGAAGAACAATTAAAAACATTATTTCAAGAATGAATGTGCAGTGATAGAACGCTAACATCCATCAAACAGAAATTGAAAAATATCTGTGAAGAATGCGAAACATACACAAGAACATTAATAGATATGTACATTGCAGAATGTTTACAGGAACTATGTCCAGTAACTGTACTATATAATCTATACAAGAAAGTAAGAAGAATAAACTTATTAGAATATTGTGCTGGTATAGACGTTGAAATAGACTGTCAAAAAGACATTCAAAAGTGGGCAGATTTATTTAAAAGAGGCTGGCCATATTATACAGCACATTTCGATTAACTGCTCCGTGCTAGCCCTTTTTGGGCTAAGAAGATGGAAACCATACAATTACAATACATACTTGACAGTTCTCAAAGGTTATCATCCTTAAATGGACAAGTGTGTTCAAAAGACTTGTTACCAAAACAAAAACTTAAACATAGACAAGCATAGATTGTGAACACAGATTCACCGAAAGAAACAGAAGAACATTGGAGAGCAATATATTTTAAAGACAATCATTAGTCTATCTACTTTGATTCATGTGGTTTACCACCAATGGATAGAGTCATATACAATGTCATAGTGAAAAACACAGATTCTTGGACAATAAATACATTGAGACTACAAACTGATCTTAGCGCTGGGTGTGGAATGTGCTATATATTTGCTTTAGATCATCTTGCAAAAGGATATGATTTAGAGACAGTTCTTACAAGACATTTCCAAGAAAACGATAAAGATGTTCTACATTGGTTTGGGCAAAACTATAGATAACTTTAAAATGACTGTGTAGGAATAAAAAATCAGGTGTCAAAACTCCAAAGGCATTTTTTCCATCATACATTTTTATTTCCTCTTAAGTGTTTTTTTTAGATAGTAAAAAAGTCATTCATCTATTATAATATCATAGAAATCCATTATGTAACACAAGTAGGATTTTTAGTTCGTTCTTATTTTTATTTCATTCAGGCAGTAAATGAGAGCGTGAATACTTTCATTCAGTTTTGTTCATATGTTCGATGTAAATAGGTTTTTCATGGATAGGTGAACTCAAATCTCGGTGTGCATATGTTCAGTTCATGACAATATACTGAATGAACTTTAAACAATTTTTTTGTTATCTGTTAAAATTTCTGTGACCGTTTTGTTAGTTAGGTTAGTCCTATAATCCTTTTTTATCACCGCCTCCTACACATCTCATCAGTTAAATAGAGTCAAGAGTCACTTCTCTGTTTTACTGCGAGTTCTAGATTTATATTGCATGCATCTCTATTAAATTTTATATTTTGAAAAAAGTCTTTTCAAAATGTGAAAAAGTTGATAGACAATCATATATTCCTAAATAATTTACACCTAAAACCACTGCAATAGAACAAGTATTTTCCTTTTTTTTTCTTCGTGGTTTTTCTAAAAAGCAGAGAAGTAGAAACAAGATATCCTAAACTAGATTGGCATAAAACAGTGTCAAGTGTGAGTGCTACATTAATATTGTATGCATCTCTATCAAATGTAGTATTTTGAAACAAAACTGTTTCAAAATGTAAAAAGTTGATAGACAATCATATAATCATAGATATTTAAAACAACTACAACAGAGAGTTTGGCCACAAGCATACCATTAAGTTTTTTGATTTTTTTTTACCTTTTCTAAAAAACAAAAAATTAGAAACAAGATGTCTTAAAACAATATGGCATAAAATATTGCAATTTCGCCTGAGTGCATCCAGGGGCGTCCATGGGAAAATTACTGCTAAATCAGTTCACCATAGTACATTCAGGTCGCCCTTGGGGAAATCAGTGTTAAGAGGCGAGGCACTATGAGGAGCTGATTTAACACTAATTTTCCCATAGGCGAAATCTGTATGTTAAATCAGTTCGCCATAAAGCCATCTATTAGTACTTGCACTCTTCACATCCAGAGCACAGTTGTGGCCGTGTCACATGCTGCCACGGAATAAGTACACGTTATATGTGTGTCTTTGCAAAATCCGTCCACGGGCAAACGTCTCGTCTGATTCATTTCCATTCACTTCTCTTCACCATTGTACTAATGACGAACTTCCATATCATCTCGTGCTGTGGGTTTTCAGAGGTAAATCAGTTCGCCATAGTGCCACCCCTTACTACTAGCAGGACTCCTGAATGTTTTAACACAGTTCTCCAAAAAACATTGGCTGACCTCAGAGAAGGTGCAGCTGAGAATTCGACATACATTAAAGGCATCGGCTACGACCTGTTAGAGATTTGGGAGTGAAATGATGAAAGAAACAATTGTCAACAGTGTTGAGAGGCGATGGCACTATGGCGAACTCATTTAACATTGGAAACTTATATGGAAGTTTTCAGTGTTAAAATCAGTTCGCCATCGTCTCATCCCTAACATATTTTGCATTAAGCACCACAGGAACGCTGATTTCATCCTTAAATATATATATGTGTTGTACTTCGTAGAAAGCAAATTGTTTTTAATAGCTTTACAAAATTGTAAAAGAAAGCCATCCAAAGCATATCCAACAAAAAATTCAATACACACACCGTCCCACTATTTAGAAACCAACGCATTTTAAAATTCACAGACTTGTATAAACTTCACGCTCAGCTGTTTATGCATGATTGGCTGGCACAACAAATTGTTGCCTGAAAGTTTTGAGAATACCTTTGAAATATATCAAAATCCCTCCGGTATGGACACCAGACAATCAGGTAAATTACGCACAGATAAACGGGCGGCTCAGTTCTCTGCTAACCTTCCCATACATAATTTTCCTAGGACATGGAATAATATTGAACCCTTTGCTTAAAATTATCCAAAATCACTATTCAAAAATACTATAACTGAACTGTTTCTAAGCTCATACTCACTACATGTCAACTCTAACATACTGTAGGTCGTAGCTCTGTTTATCTCATCGCTACCTTTCTATTGAACTCAATCTTCATCACATGTCAGAAAACAAAGAATATATTTCTCATGTGACAGAAAGAACCAACCTAACATATCATTTGTAGTGGGGCTATAAAATGCCCTCCCATTGGAGAACATGCTGTTGTCAGGATTGCCTTGATTCTCATATCTGCTTCTCGCTCTCATTTCTCTTCTTTCTTTTTTTTTTTTTTTTTTGTTTTCTTTGTTTTTGTTTCGCTCATTTTTCTTGTTCTTTTTATTTTTAAGCGGGAATGACGGGAAGACAGCCACTAGTGGCTACGCTATCTCCCCGTGGTGCAATCATGTTGTTGTAAATAATGCTACCTGAATGCATATGTTTGGTTTTGAATGTATACATATTGCACTACTGAATAAAATCAATCAATTAATCAATCAAAGCTGAACATCACGGTTGTTGTATCAGCATAATATATCTCTAAATCTGGCAATCGTGTTCTCTCCCCATACCTGGCGACAGTAATTGTATTCGTCAGAAGAGATGTTAGTGTTTTTAAATTGCTGTAAAAATCTTCATGACCTGGTAAATGATCGATATCCAGTTTCTTCAAATTGTCTAGAATTTGAAGGGAAAGAAGCATTTCGTTTATTCATATCCATACACTTTCGGTTCTTTGTTACAGTAGAAATCCGGAGCAAGATAATTAGAGATTATTACTTGGTTAGTTTCATATCGGCCAAGATATCAGCCCGAGGTAACTTGCTATCGGCCGAAGACCCAAGATTGAAAGGTTATGTGACGTTACAGATGCCTGATATCTCGGCCGATATGAAACTAACGAAGTAATAACATCTTTGTAACTTTGTTTGTTAACCCAAAACAAATAATTATAATCAAACTTTTTTTCGGTTCATGCGTTTTCAGATAAAACGATTGGCTCACACGATTCTGTTTTTTCTTTTCATAACTCAATGAACAGAAAAAAAACACAACTAGGTCCTCCCCCAGCCACGCCCCTAAAATACCAGTCTTCGGAGTTGCAACATGGTGTCAAATCAATAGAAGTTAGAACACTGGCACGTTCTAAATGTGAAAAATAAAAAAAAATTATATTACTAATTTATCACCATGAAATTATTTATAAAATATTTAAATAACCTTGGTGGGTCATTTTTTCTTTTTCTTCACAACTGTATTTATTTGACATTTCAATTTTTACGCACACTGGGTGATCGTCTGCGTTCATCGTTTTACCCAAATCGATTGTAAACAATGGCTGGTCACGACGAATACGGTAATTTTGACATTTCTAATTTATATCTAACTCCACTTTTACAAACTGTGTTTTTCAGTTCTCGGGAAACAGCCAAAACCAAAATACAATGTAATACTGATGGCCTACTTCCACCTACCACGGAACGTAACTTTTTCGTGAAGTGAACAGTTGAATGAAATTTGAGGGAGGCGTGGCTTATGACGTTTGGAAAGTGTGTCAATTGCTACCTGCATTTCAATAATATGCGCCCTCTTTTATGCCAAAAAAATAATATGTCTACCAGTTTTAGTTTTTAAGTCTTTGTTCGCTGAAGTAGAGGACGACTAACACTATTTATTTATTTGGGTCGCGAACGTTTAATTATAAGGAATGATCGTTTCTTTTTGTCTATTTCTTGAGTTATGAACCCCAAAAAACAAAGTCCAAACATCGCGTAAATGGGCTACACCCATTTACACAGTTTGGACTTTGTTTTTTGGGGTTCATAACTCAAGAAATAGACAAAAAGAAACGAT
Source organism: Pictodentalium vernedei (assembly GCA_031216915.1). NCBI lineage: Eukaryota > Metazoa > Mollusca > Scaphopoda > Dentaliida > Dentaliidae > Pictodentalium > Pictodentalium vernedei. The sequence goes on from CM062295.1 coordinate 80,181,336, forward strand.
CATTCCTTAAATGTCCTAAGCTTTATCTTCTCCCACTCCCAGTTCGACTATCCGAACGTCTCCGTGTACAAAAACAGAAGTAGCGACACCTTGTATCATATTCCATTGACATCCTAACCGCTAACAGTCACAGCCACGTAGCCGAAGAGGAGGAGGACTCGCCATCCCCATATCGTTTCTGAAAAATGTCAGTCTCACATACATTTATGCATGGAATCCACAAAACTGTATCATGTACTCCGAACCTGATATTTTCTTGGGTTGTGTTGCTAAAGTTATATGTCCAGTTTGTACGTACTTCCACGTTGAAAGACATACATAGCGTGTTCCAATCAGCTTGACAAATTGTATTTCAAAAATGGTATTTTTCTGTAGCCAAAAAATATTTTGTTTCTCCCACTAGCTTTGTCATAGACGTGCTCTCGGTATGTGCAAACCATTCATTCTGATATTAAGGTAGTATGCTTTATGTGACAAGCTGTTGAATTTCATTTCTGCAGTATGAAAAACATACCATCACCTTGTCGGTGGAAATCAAAGGCTTTAGGCTACACAAAATAAATTAGTTGATTCTCAGGCAATTTTTATTTTCAAATCAGTCAGCGAATGAGGATTTTATTTTTAATTTTTATTTTTATTTTGCTAAAAGTAAGCAAACATGGAGAGAATTCCAGATGTCTTTTTATACAAAGAAATACAGAAAGTGCATTTTTATACAAATAAATTCATTTTTAATTTGAAAAATAAAACATTTCTCTTAAACAAATTGTAATGCTGCAATTCAAAGGCTTCATATTCTTTCGATGCTCTTCATATAATCTTTCAAGTAAACATATTTAATCTATGGGGATTTACCCCGTTACAATTTATGGGAGAGTGCCTGCAGGCACCCCCTCCCCCCATAAATTTTAAGACGGCAAACATATTGGGGACGCAACTAAATAAATATACATCAATCAAAAAATGTAAAAATTTCGGGTCTCCCCGAGTTTGTACTATTATTGGATGACGCTGAAAGGCAATAAAATGTCCAATGAGGGGGTTCAAATTCAATGAGGGATTACCTGAGAATCAAAACACCCTTTCTAGTTCTAAATGAATGGAAGCGACAAAACGGCAATACTGAATTTGCATGTCTACAAACCTGTATGAATAGGTAACCACATGTTTGTAACCAGGATCACTATCGTCCACCAATTATTGTAATTCTGTACATGAATCATCTTCCGTTACCTATAATGGAAATGCACAGAATGAAACTCGCGTGTGAATGGGCTAATCGATATGGCACGAGTGCTAGCGCGGAAGCAGAGGCGCCGGAGCCGCCCCGACCACCCCGACCAATGTCGGGGCAAAAAATTTGCCGATCATGACATTTAGTGATCGACCTTCAGCCGAACGTCATTCATATCAAATAACTAGGCTATGATTTTTTAATTTTGTTCTGCGGATATCCGAAAATAGTGCGCGCATAGATCGTCTTGTTTCTTTAATATTGGGCACACAATGGCGGCTATTAATGACGAGTTAACGTAAGATGAGGAGACTTTGGGGGCTACTTCTTTAGTATTCCATCCGCTTCGGAAGCGGTTGGAATAGTAAAGAAGTAGCCCCAAAATTGGTCTGAGAGAGCTCATTTTTCAAACATTTTTGGGGGCAGGGCCGGATTTACGAATTGGCAGATTGGACGTACGCCCAGGGCCCCCACATTAAAGTTCGTCTTTCGAGGAACATAATGACAAAATACCCTGCCAGTTAAGAAATGACCACTTTTTTAAGAAAAATTACTAGCCTCGTGCGAGTTGTATTCATTGCCTCCCCCCCCCCCCCCCCCCCAAAAAAAAAAAAAAAAAAAAAAAATTCGAGGCTATAGAATTGGAAATTGTAATCGTTTTCGGGGGACGTGCAGTCAAGCGGCTTTTCATTTTATTGGTGATTTATGACATCTGAAGAGCCAGGGTCATACCGTGTCAACGAACGTTAATATAGGTGGAGAAGTCAGAGTACCACATCGGTGCCGCAAGTCATTGTCAGACCCTACAACCTACTAACCCAAAAGAAACAGAGTGACCACTGGCTGAAGGCATGTGAGCCACTAGCGCTTGGTGCACACCAGCACACATAGCCACCGGATCCCCAAGTGAGCAATTGTGATGAAGTGTCTTGCTGAAGGACACAACGCACATGACCACGACCTGGCATCGAACCCACAATAGTAGTAGGTGAGGATCCATACGAGCATCATTGGCAGGATCTCATTGAAGGATCACATCCTGGGGAATGTTATTTTGGGGGATGTAATGACATGGCCATACTGCTGGGTCGAACTTGTAACGTGTCATCTTGTGACGATGTTGCTTCGGTGATTCGATGTGTCACATGCACACGCACAACATATGAGCCAATTTTGAGAATTTTTTAGCTGGTTCGGAATGTTATGTCATTTCACGGTGAAAGACCCATGGAGGTTGCCGTCTTACGTGATGGGTATTTGCACCAACACGAGTTATCCTCCCTACACCAGATGAAGCATGTCTGGGCTATCTGACCCTCTTTTTGGAGGTCAAAACACCGATATTGGCTAAAAAAGGTCTCTAAAGGATAAGAATGGAGAATGAAGGGCAATGCTAAGGAAGAGGGATGGGGAAAGAGGAAGGAAGAGCGGAGGGAGAGGGTGGAAGGGAAATTTAACAGTGACTTCTCCTCTTAGGAGCAGGAGCAGCATTGAGGAACATGAGCAGAACCAAGGAACAGGTGCAGGATTAAGGTTTAGAGAGGTGTGGTAGTGGGTGCATCATGGAGGAGTAGCCCTAGTCTGCCAGCCTTAGCCCTACCCTACCATAGCATAACCTTAACCCCACCCTTAGACCTTAGCCCTAGCCTAGCCCTAACCTAGCAGAGGTGTTATCTCTAGCCTTAGCCTAAGCCATAGCCTAGGCCGAGGCTTAATCATGCACTACTTCTAGTCCTAGACCAACACCCAAGACCTAACCCTAAGTTTTTGGACATACCCTAACCTGAACTTACCCAAAGTGTTAGCCCTAGATCCAACCATAGGACTAGCCTAGCCATAGCCCTCACTTACCCCTAGTCCTAGGCCAAGCACTGAACCTTAACACTAGCACAATCCCTAGCCCTAATCTACTCTAGGCCCTAGTCCTAATCTTTCCTTAGTCCTAACCTTAGCCCTTGTTTAGTTCGAACCATCACAGTAGCCAACTCTAAAAAGGAAAATGAAGAATGAAGGGATCTAGGAGGAGGAGGAGGAGGAGGGAGGAGGAGGAGGAGGGAGAAAGATCTAGGAGGAGGAGGAGGAGGAGGAGGAGGAGGGAGGAGGAGGAGGAGGAGGAGGAGGGAGAGAGAACAACTTTGAACCTGACCCACCCCTGCCCAAATATTAAGCCAGGGACTCGAAATGAACAAATCTGACCCCCCTCCCCCACCTCGATTCCAAATATGAAAGGACTCTGACTGGCAGGAACCAAATTATATCAAATTTAGATCTGACCTCCCCAGAGATGTTGTGCAGCAAATATTAAAGCATTCTAACTGGTGGGTCTGAAGAAAAAGATTTTTAAAGAAATTTTCTGTTGCACTGAGTTAATTTGAGCTCCCATAATGCAACCAAATATTAACTCATAAACTTGGCTTGAACAAACATGAATCTGACCCCCCTAGAGATGCTGTATGTCAAATATGAAAGATTCTGACGGGTGGATCCAAAGAAATAGATTTTGAGAGAAATTCCCTCATACTGCACTAAGTTAAACTTTGGGCTTCAATAGATAGACCAAATATTAACCCAGAGACCCGATTCAAACAAACTTCAATCAAACACCCCCACCCTCACTAGAAATGTTGTATTTCAAATATAAAAGCATTCTGACTGGTGGATCTGAAGTAGGTTTTCAAAGAAATTTCCTCATATTGCACTTTTGATATTTGGATGCCCATAGGGAGCCCAAATATTAAGTGAGGGACTCGATTTGAACAAGTTTGAATCTGACCCCCCCCCCCCTCCCCTTCCCCCCCTCCTCTCACCTAGAGATGCTACATACCAAGTATCAAAAGATTCTTATATATGGTTCTGGAGAAGATTTTTTTTAATTTTGGAAAACAATTTATGGGTGCTATCAGAAAAATGTCCCTTTTGGGGACCCCTGTTGGTGTGGCATCTTTATTTGAACAAACTGGAATTCACATATTAAAAGGAACATGAATATCAAATTTGGTTCAATTCGGCCCAGTTGTTTATGAGGAGAGGTTGATAATGTAAAGTTCATGCCGGACAGTTGGACGGATGGTCGACAGACAGAAAGTCATCACTTAAGCGCCCCCTGACTTACAGTCAGGTGAGCTGAAAATAAACAATATTCATCAAGCTTAATAATTATGGATGTTACCGGAACAGGCTAGTGAGAGCTGATTCCAATGACAGCCATTTTTGTACAAATTTTATTGCCTGAGTGTCACAATATTTCAGGTACCGTTAGTGTTGTATTGGTTAATTTGCTGCCTTTGTGTTAGGTAAAGGGTTAAACTGACTCATTTCTTTTCACGTGAATCCCAGCAGCGGTGTTACGAAAATCTACATGGTTTCTCACTTGTTTTGCTGCACGAGATCTTTTCGTGAATCGATTCTCAGATTCTCGTCGAAATATAAGCCCTGGCTGAGGCAATATAATTCACCAATATCAATAGAAAGTGCCATTTTATCTCAACAAATGATGTCAAATATTCTTTTACCAAGTGATGGGTTAATATATAGCCTTGGATGTGCCCCCACCACACCCCTCAGTATGCTTTTTTCCATAAAAAGCTATATTAATCTATACAAAAATTGATGATGACACATATTGAAGTTCCCATTCTTATTTAATCACATTCTGGCTTCTGAAGACATTTCACATTGTGTTTGATGAATATTTTGCAATCTTTGTAAAAAAAAGCCTAAGTTTTTTTCAGTTAAGGCACCTCAAGTCATAAAACAGTGATTTTTTTCCAACAGAATGACCAGTACGTGCTACTGTGGTGTCTCATGACACTGTTTAAATTCCTGATGTTGATTCTGCAGTGCTGTGTTTGTGCTGCAAATATCCACAAGTGCACTTTCAATACTTTGGTTTTAATCCTCACAGGCCCACATTCTGTCAAAAGGAGTGAACTTATAGAAAATATGTTCCCAAAGAGGACAAATCAGTTACAGTGCAGTCGACGTGAATGGGTTGTAATACACGCGTGGACAGTGGTGGAAATCATCATCCGCAAAATTTTAATTAATGAAGCACCGGGTTGTACCTGGTGCATCATTTAATATTTAAATTTTTGATGATTATTCCTATAGCTAGTGTTTGACATCAAATATTATTGTATCCGTGGAAATATTGCCCTTCCATGGAAGGTGAGAAAAAAAAAGAATTTTGAAGAATAGTCCTCGTGTTGAACTAAGTTACCATTCGGGCTCCCACGGGAAGCCCAGATATGAACACAGGGACTTGTTTTGAACAAACTTGAATCTCACCTTCCTAAGGATGTTGTATACCAATATCAAAAGATTCTGACTACTGGATTTCAAAGAATATTCCACTTAAACTAAGTTATAATTCGGGCTTTCACAGGGAGCACAAATATGAACCCAGGGACTTGGCTTGAACAAACTTGAATCTCACCCCTCTAAGGATGCTGCATCCCAAATATCAAAAGATTCTGAAGGGTGGATCGAAAGAAGATTTTTAAAAAATATTCCTCATATTGCACTTATCTAATAGCCCAAGAACATTAGGTTTCACTAGGGAAAAAAATCGGAGAAAGCTGATTTTTTTCAGGGAATGTCGAGTACATGTCACTGAACGATTAGACAAAAGTCCCCTAAAATCCCAGTTGAGCATTTTTTTCTACAGCCTTTTTTCGAAAACGCGTTAGAAAAAAATCAAAAAAAATCGCACGAACTTTGTAACCTCGAATTGATCCAACTGTATTTTTTGTTTACGCGTATTTCGAGCTACATAATAATGCCTAATATACATTTACCTAGAGGAAAATGTGCATTCTGTGACAATTTCTGCGAAAAATTATTGAAAATTCACAAAAAAGTATCGGATTTACGCAAAAAATGACGATTTTCCTAACGGATTTGCCCAAAGGGTCGTAGTACAGAACGGGATGTTAGTTGGACAGACGATAAAAAATCCACCACCATTTGAAGACTTTTATCATTGCTTACAAAATAGACATTATGGAAGACCCCCTCTGCTTCTGGCCGAGTTCCCCTTTTGGCATAAAATTCGTCAGCATGAGAACTCAACTATTTTCGGGCTTGGGACCGAACAGACACGTCTGTGTCTGGCAGCATTAGATCAATAAATAATATTTACAGAATGTACAAAAATCAATAAATACTATTTACAGAATGTACAAATCAATCAACATGGATTAAGTTACATTGACTATTATCAACGCTATATACAGAAATGACATGACCTATATACATATTATTCATCGAACTCAGAAATTTCCGACAGGACAGTGTTTCTGTGGTTGTTACAAGAATCCGAACTGCAATTACACAAACCTGAGCAAGAGAGTCCTGCCTTCTTACACCCACACCTTTTTATACAAGCACTCTTGCAACCACAACTGATCAGATTCAGTAGGTTATCGGGGGCACATGGCTTTGTGGCTGCAGTCGGTACAAGAAGTCCATTGTCTAGCGACCACCCCCAATCCGTCGGAGGAAGCGAAGTGCCCAGCCATTGTTGGACCTGGAGATAACATCTGTAGACATGTTGTTGTGCAGCATCGCTGCTTGGTGGGAGTGAGGCTAGGTCGATGGGTTTATTCAGTTTAGATTTTGCTACATAACGCTTGTAAGTGACATATCTATATTGGTCGAGAGAGGAAACAGTTTTACTCCCGTATAAGATCAGGAGAAGTTGTTCCCCGGCAGCGGCTACTGCACTTGGTGTACTGTCATCCGCCAAAATTGTGTTGACATACTGTTGTGAGTCGCTAGTAACATCGGAGACAATTGTACTGAATACTTTCTTCTTACCAACTCGAAAGAGTGCAGAAGTAGTGTCACAACCACTTATAGAATGTGCTACAAGGAGGTTGCTTCTATGGTCACCCATTTTGGTTGCTATTTCACTAACTGAAACTAGTAAGTTTGGGGTAATGGAATACATCATGTGAATATTACATCCCGGTTGAACTCGAGAGGTAAGAATGACTAACAAGTCTGTGTCTGTTCCCACAACGACAACATTGTTGTCATCTTGAGCGATGTCAAGTGCAGTTTCGGCTATCAGTACATCAGCATCAGCCTCGGCCTGCTTGGACTGAATATTGATAGCAGATAGCTCCTGCATTAGAAGATCGATCAGTTGGGTTTTGTTCTTGGCATTTGCAAGGAAATCGGATTGGGGTGTGGTGGCTGGTAACTCGGGTGAGATATTGATATCAATGGAATACCTGTCTTTAGATCTACGGGCTTGTTCCATGACCTTTGTCGACATTGTACAAGCATAACCATCAAAAACAACCACGACGTTCGCCCCAAAATGTCTCACTAGATAATTGGAATATAATGTACATATGTCCTTATATGACGACTGTTTAGGCCATACAACTGCCCTCAATAAAAATCCACCATCTATGACAAACAGAGAATGTTCTGGGATTTTAGTTTGCTCGGAACCGTATGTTTTGAAGATCTTACCGAGCGTGCTTTTCTGTGTCTTCCTCATTCCAGCAGAATCAAACAATGCTGGTGGTTTCGGGGCGAGTTCATATTTGAGATACTCTTCCATCTCTGCTTGTGACTGAATAACACATGTGATGCGGTTGAACAGAATTGTGGGGTCAATCACTACCTTACTTCCACGGACTTTGATACTATTTGCCATCGATGCGAAAGACTTCACAGTGTCAACACGTCGTAGTTTGATGCTGTTGAACGTTTTGCTTACAACATTCGATACGCAACATTCACCAATTTTGCGAACTTGGTCACAGTTCACAGTTTCGTCGGCCACAAGCCCGGTCGCTATAGAGACTAATTGTAGTGGATCTCTATTCTGAAAGGGGGAATGCACTCTGAGCCAGTTCAATAATTTGGTGATATCAATGGCATCAGTCAATTGTGAACTTTGACGGAGATCCCGATGTTGTTCGCCATGACCAGTGTGAACATGAACAAAATTTTCGAGAGCATTACATATCGGAAGGCAAAGAGGTAGTCCATGTACCCATTTCGCAACAGTGCTATCGGTTATTCCCCTGCCATGTGTGAGACCACCAGGGAGCTTGAACGTTCCCATTAAACACTGCTCTATGGTCTGATCAGAATATATCCCGTCCCAGAATTTATCTGAGCGCCTTATGGTAAAGTAACCTTTCTCACTGAACAACTTCAAATCATCCTGTTGCATTATTTCTGTTAGCTCATTCATCTGCTGCAAATAGAGATGAGAACTTTTTGCGTATGCAAAATGACCACCTGCGTGAAATACTGGAATCATATTGCGAACACAATATGTGTGGAGTTCCCAGTCGCCTGTGCGCTCTGCTCTCAAGAACAACTGGAGAAGACCTATTTGCTCGTAGTATTGTACCCAAAGCTTTCCTGTGCGTCCTACGGACGCATTCTGGAGCAGTTCGTGTAATTTTGACAGTAGATGGTTGACACTTTCTTGATTGACAGCGTCAGCTGTTGTACAGTCACCTTTGGCAAGTCCACAGAATATTTCATTGACTTCTGTGCAGTCTATGTTATCTAGTGTTCGGCTTTCTTCAAACACAAGTTTTGTAATGGCAATTTGTGTTAGCAAATGGGCACGAACTGCTCTTGAATATGCATGACCACTGATCAAATGATGGATTGACCCACCAGCATAAACAGTCCCCCAAAGTTCATCCAAGCCGCTACCAGCCATGATCGAACCAATTGCCCCTAAATATGACATAATCATATGGAAGCCGCCGAGTCTAACGAAAACTTTTGTCAACTTATCTGACGAAGACACAATCTCCACTGCTTTGATATAAAGTGGTTGGTCAAACGTCACTGGACAAACACCACATTATGTGATTTAATCGAACATGGAAATTGAAACAATGATGCTATAATACGGTATTTGAATGAGAAAAGTCGATGCCGTTTGAATTTGAGTTTAGGGGGTATGGTTAATATTTCACACGTTTCACCAGTTCATTATGGAATAAATGACTATTGTTATATATCATTATAAAGCCACTGCTTTTCTGCAATTTTTGATATATAATTTAACTCCCAAAGTAGTCGTAGATTTGATTTAATGGACGTTGTGTACCGTTGTGTGTATGAAAACAATAAATTTTTTTTCGTAATTTTGTACATTTTCGTGAATATTTCACCATTGAGTGTGAGGATTGGTACAAAGTTGGCATTTTCTGTTGGGGATATGTATTCTCAATATAATTCAGCACGATATTTATGATTCTCACCCTACTAAGGCGAATAAGAATGAGAAATATGGAGCTGGGTCGAATTTTTTTTAAAAATTTTTTTTTCATCAAAAAAACGCTATAACTAAAAAAGCTCAACTCGGATTCGCGGGGACTTTTCACACTTTATCCGCAATGTGTGTCCCGGAAACATATAAAAAAATCAGCTTTCTCCGATTTTTTTCCTTGCTTTCTCATTTTTATGTCTAATGTGCCTGGACTATAATCATAGAGAGCCCAAATATGGACCCAAAGATTTGATTTCAACAAACACGTAAATGAATCTTCCAAAGATGTTATATGCGAAATATGAAAGCCGTTGGAGCTGTGGTATGGGAGAAGAAGATTCTTTAATGTTTTTCCCATTACTCGCAGTGTTAAAAAATGTTGACTCAGCATTTGTTCAAAGTCCTGGAAAAGTACCCCATGACAAAACTGATGGCAATTTTTTTGGACCATTGCTTTCTGTTGTTCAAAGGGAAGCTTCACACAAAATAAAAATTCTCAGTGCAATGTAGTTTTGAAGATATGAGCATTTTGAATTGTTTCTATATTCAGATCCTGCGGTTCCCATAGGGCGACAGGAATTTTTTGTTTGCATAAATTAAGTACTTATGACCCAATAAACCGATCATATCAAATTTGCTTCAAATCGGCCTCACAATTCGGACTGTTGGATCCGAAGAAGAAGATTTTTAAAGACAATTCCTCATTTTGAACTAAGTTATAATTCGGGCTCCCACAGTGAGCCAGGGCTTCGCAAATATATTTTTTGCTGGACCCATTTATTTTTTGCGGAACCCATTTCCAACATGTGTCTTAATCACATGAATTATGCTTATTATCATCAAATACATAGATTGTTAGATTGTTCAACCACCACATCAAAGGTTATTGCTGTAATCATGTTTATAGAAATTAATTAGAGCTGATACAGTTAACCGATTAATCAACTAACCAATGATCAATATCTTGATCGATAAAAAAAATTAATTGATCGGTTAACCGTTACTTTCGAAGTACGGTATTATATGGGTTAACTAAGGAACAAATTTGCCCCAAAACAGGCAAACATTGTCACACTGGCTCACATCAATTATATGAGACAGAGTAACGCATGCCAGTTACGTGCTAAGGTACTTGTTTCCTTGCATGGTCATTATACTGTATCAGTAGCTGGAAATGGTCATTCTCAACCCTTCACCAAATGCGGGTAGCAGACGATACTTGCACAAGAAATTCTTGAATTACTAAAGACTTTCAATGTTTGTCTGAAAAACATAGCTTATGACCCCTCAATGAGCTTGTTCCAATGGGGGGTCATAAGCAATGTTTTGAAACAAAAATTGAAAATATAAAATTTGAATGGACATTTTTGTATATGGCGCTGGCCGGTTTTGTCCATTACGCTGAGTAAAGTTTTAATTATATGAATCATCAACTGTAATTACTCAGCTACCTATTAGGGCAAGTGATTAATCGGTTAAGCAAAGTTAATCCATACGATTAATCAATCACGAAAACCCTTTAATTGTTTCTGCTCTAAAAGTAATCAAATTTTATTAAAATTTATCTGATGAAAAAATGCTTATATTTTTGCGGGAACGGTAAATGGATCTTCTTAACATGCATTTGCGAGAACGTCACAGGAACGGAATGACCGTTCACGCAATTTACAAAACCCTGGTGAGCCCAAATATGGACTTGGCTTGAACAAACTTAAATTTCACCCGCCTAATGATGCTGTATACCAAATATCAAAAGATTCTGATTGGTGGGTCTGAAGAAGAACATTTTTAAAGAATATTCCTCATACTGCACTAGGTTCAACAGTTGGACTCCCATAAAGAGTCCAAATATGGACCCAGGGATTTGATTTCAATAAATGTGTGAAAAATTCTTCCAAAGTTGGTATATGTGAAATTTAAAAGTTTTTGGAGCTGTTGGATTGGGTGAAGAAGAGTCTTAACCCTTTACCCAACGAATCGTCGCATCCGCCCGAGTAATATGCAAATTCAGCAGTTGAAAAAATAGTATTGTAAAAAAAAGCCTCAGTTTTTTTAGTTAAGGCACCTCAAGTCATAAAACAGCGATTTTTTCCAACAGAATGACCAGTACGTGCTACTGTGGTGTCTCACGACACTGTTAAAATTCCTAAAATCATCAAATGTTGATTCTGTAGTGCTGTGTTTGTGCTGCAAATATCCACAAGTGCACTTTCAATACTTTGGTTTTAATCCTCACAGGCACACATTCTGTCAAAAAGAGTGAACTTATAGAAAATATGTTCCCAAAGAGGACAAATCAGTTACAGTGCAGTCGACGTGAATGGGTTGTAATACACGCGTGGACAGTGGTGGAAATCATCATCCGCAAAATTTTAATTAACGAAGCACCGGGTTGTACCTGGTGCATCATTTAATATTTAAATTTTTGATGATTATTCCTATAGCTAGTGTTTGACATCAAATATTATTGTATCCGTGGAAATATTGTCCTTCCGTGGAAGATGAGAAAAAAAAAAGAATTTTAAAGAATAGTCCTCGTATTGAACTAAGTTACCATTCGGGCTCCCACGGGAAGCCCAAATATGAACCCAGGGACTTGGCTTGAACAAACTTGAATCTCACCTTCCTGAGGATGCTGTATACCAATATCAAAAGATTCTGACCACTGGATTTCAAAGAATATTCCACTTAAACTAAGTTATAATTCGGGCTTTCACAGGGAGCACAAATATGAACCCGGGGACTTGGCTTGAACAAACTTGAATCTCACCCCTCTAAGGATGCTGCATCCCAAATATCAAAAGATTCTGAAGGGTGGATCGGAAGAAGATTTTTAAAAAAATATTCCTCATATTGCACTTATCTAATCATAGAGAGCCCAAATATGGACCCAGAGATTTGATTTCAACAAACACGTAAATGAATCTTCCAAAGATGTTATATGCGAAATATGAAAGCCTTTGGAGCTGTGGTATGGGAGAAGATTCTTTAATGTTTTTCCCATTACTCGCAGTGTTAAAAAATGATGACTCAGCATTTGTTCAAAGTCCTGGAAAAGTACCCCATGACAAAACTGATGGCAATTTTTTTGGACCATTACTTTCTGTTGTTCAAAGGGAAGCTTTACACAAAATAAAAATTCTCAGTGCCATGTAGTTTTGAAGACATGAGCATTTTGAATTGTTTCTATATTCAGATCCTGCGGTTCCCATAGGGCGACAGGAAGTTTTTGTTTGCATAAATTAAGTACTTATGACCCAATAAGCCGATCATATCAAATTTGCTTCAAATCGGCCTCACAATTCGGAAAATAGAAATTTTGGTACAATTTCGGCTCCCACAGGAAGCCCAAATATGAACCCAGGGACTTGGCTTTAACAGACTATATCTCACCTCCCTGAGGATACTGTATATCAAATATCAAAACATTCTAACTTGTGGGTGTGAAGAAGAATATTTTTGAAGAATATTCCTCATATTGAACTAAGTTATAATTCTGGCTCAAATATGAGCCCAGGGGCTTGGCTTGAGCAAACCTGAATCTCTCCCCCCCCCCCAAGGATGCTGCATATGGTACCAAATGTCAAAACATTCCAACTGTTGGATCCGAAGAAGAAGATTTTTAAAGAAAATTCCTCATGTTGAACTAAGTTATAATTCGGGCTCCCACAGTGAGCTAGGGTTTCGCAAATATATTTTTTGCTGGACCCTTTTATTTTTTGCGGAACCCATTTCCAACATGTGTCTTAATCACATGGCTTATGCTTATTATCATCAAATACATAGATTGTTAGATTGTTCAGCCACCACATCAAATGCTGTTGCTGTAATCATGTTTATAGAAATTAATTAGAGCTGATACAGTTAACCGAGTAATCGACTAACCAATGATCAATGTCTTGATCGATAAAAAAAGTAATTGATCGGTTAACCGTTACTTTCGAAGTACGGTATTATATGGGTTAACTAAGGAACAAATTTGCTCCAAAACAGGCAAACATTGTCACACTGGCTCACATCAATTATATGAGACAGAGTAACGCATGCCAGTTACGTGCTAAGGTACTTTGTTTACTTGCATGGTCATTATACTGTATCAGTAGCTGGAAATGGTCATTGTCAACCCTTCACCAAATGCGGGTAGCAGACGATACTTGCACAAGAAATTCTTGAATTACTAAAGACTTTCAATGTTTGTCTGAAAAACATAGCTTATGACCCCTCAATGAGCTTGTTCCAATGGGGGGGGGGGGGGGGGGGGGGTCATAAGCTATGTTTTGAGACAAAAATTGAAAATATAAAATTTGAATGGACATTTTTGTATATGGCGCTGGCCGGTTTTGTCCATTACGCTGAGTAAAGTTTTAATTATATGAATCATCAACTGTAATTATTCAGCTACCTCTTTGGGCAAGTGATTAATTGGTTAAGCAAGGTTAATCCATACGATTAATCAATCACGAAAACCCTTTAATTGTTTCTGCTCTAAAAGTAATCAAATTTTATTAAAATTTATCTGATGACAAAATGCTTATATTTTTGCGGGAACGGTAAATGGATCTTCTTAACAGGCATTTGCGAGAACGTCACAGGAACGGAATGACCGTTCACGCAATTTACAAAACCCTGGTGAGCCCAAATATGGACTTGGCTTGAACAAACTTAAATTTCACCCGCCTAATGATGCTGCATACCAAATATCAAAAGATTCTGATTGGAGGGTCTGAAGAAGAAGAATTTAAAGAATATTCCTCATACTGCACTAGGTTCAACAGTTGGACTCCCATAAAGAGTCCAAATATGGACCCAGGGATTTGATTTCAATAAATGTGTGAAAAATTCTTCCAAAGTTGGTATATGTGAAATTTAAAAGCTTTTGGAGCTGTTGGATTGGGTGAAGAAGAGTCTTAACCCTTTACCCAACGAATCGCCGCATCCTCCCGAGTAATATGCAAATTCAGCAGTTGAAAAAATAGTATTTTTCAAAAGAATTTCAACAAAACCATATCATGTGATCCCTCGTTGGAACGAGCTCAACGAGCTCGTTGCAACGAGGGTTCACATGATATGATTTTGTTGATTTTTTTTTAAAAAAAATTTAAAAATGATATTTAAAATAATAAATTTTGATATCGTCTGCATTGGGTAAAAGGTTAAATGTTTTTCCCATTACCCAGATTTTCAAAATGCCGAAAAAGTACCCCATTATAGACCCGACAGCAATTTCTTTGGACCATTCCATTCTGTTGGTCCCAAGGAAGCTTCACACCAAATAAGAATTTTCAGTGCCATGTAGTTTTGGAGATATGGGAGTTTTAAATTTTGTTCCATTTTTAGCTCCCGCGGTTTCCATGGGGGTGGTGGGAAAATATTTTGGGGCATAAATTAAGTACTCATGACCCAATAAGCCCGCATCTTAAATTTGGTTCAAACCAGCCTCTTGGTTTTAAAAACGGAAATTTTGGGCAGGGCGAAAATTCTTGACGTTCCTCTAACGGAAGGCAAATATAGCCTCACAAACATCTCTTGAACAAATCAGAGTCTACACCTCAAAAGGAAGCTGCACACCAAATATCAAGTCTCCGCTACTCCTGGTTCATAAGAAGAAGATTTTTTAACATTTGGGCATAATTTTTGGGCGTGGCCCTACTAAGGGGCAGGGCAACTTTATTTGAACAAAATCAAAATGCGATGTCATAACAAACAATCGTCTCAAATTTCACTTAAATCGGTTCAGCAGTTTTGGAGGAGAAGACGCAAACACCATGTTCACAGACGACGGACGGCGAGTGATCGCTATAGCTCACCCTGACTGAAAGTGGACCATGTGTGCTGCAGTCGGGCGAGAGACTTGGTTCAAGGAGAGAAGAAACTTGTAGCTGATGGCTGTCGAACGTCTTGTTAAAACCCAATATATAAAAAACAAGAGGCCCCACGGGGTCTGAAGCGATCACCTTGAACAGAACACGATATAAACAGAGTCCAAGAATGAATCTACATTAAGCAATCTATCTCCATAGGATACACTGTCAATCCTTGAGCCCCTCAGGAGTGACAAAAACAGTACAAGCATCATGACTGTTCTTTAGTTGATCATAATGTGAAATGTGGAGCTCCCTTCTGAAGCTCCTTGATACAACCAATGTAGATTACTCTCAGTTTCACACCTCTAGATGGTACTGAATAAAAAGTTTCTAATTCGTCAGCTACATGGACAATTCCGGCTTCCATAGGGAGCCCAAATATCAACCCAGGCACTCGATTTGAACAAAGTTGAATCTGATCTCCTTAAAGATGTTCTATACCAAATAAGAAAGAATTCTGACTGGTGGATCTGAATAAGAAAATTTTTAAAGACTTTTCCTCATATTGCACTAAGTTAAAATCTGGGCTACCACAGCGCGCCCAAATTTTAACCTACAGACCCGATTTGAACAAACTTGAATCCCCCCCCCGCCCCCCCCCCCCCCACACACACACACCTTGAGATGTTGTATACCAAATATGAAAGCATTCTGACTGGTGGATCTGAAGAAGATCCTAAAGTGGTTTGGATGCCTTGCTTTGTTATTGGATATGTGAAGCACATTTGGCCAAATATTATTTTATTACCAGTTCTGGTACGAATACGGTAGCAGACTTCCGGGAACCAGTGCTGCCTGCTGGCAACCATATGAGCTGATTACATATGTGTTTCGTGTTCTATATATCTCAACCTTCATTTTGATGTATAATTTGTGTATATTTCATTTGAATTTAAGGAATATGAGAGGTGGAAATTTCAAAATAAACAAATTCTATTACTTATATAGCACCTTGACCAGGTTTTCACAATCCAGCAGACATCACTCGGATTCATACTGAGTTTGAAAAAAAAAACTTGTAAATGGAAGAAAAATTCTAGTTGAGAATCGACAACCCTAGCAACACCCTGGAGAAAACTCCATTAGCTGATTGGCTTATCGATGCTGAAGTGCAGTCGTTGTGGGATGGGGCGCTCGACCGTGAAGAAAGGGGAGGTGGAGGCAATGTTTCTCCGACGATATTCGTGAAAGTAGTGATTTAAAATGCTACATAAGCAAAAGAAATTTGTCTACTTTGAAATCCCACCTCTGACATTCAATAAATTTGAATTAAATATACACAACTTATACATCAAAATAAAGGTTGGGAGGTATAGAAAACGAATATTAGGAACCCCAAGCGGGCCGTAGGCCCGCAAAGGGTTCAACATACCCAGTCAGATAAATGTGTTCCAGAACATAATTCTCTATAGCCGTCAATGTGATTTTTTGAATTGGACAGTAAATTTCAGTGAAAAAATCACGTAAATTCCGGTGTCGAATTGCCCATTCAATTGCAATTGGCCTATCCCCCTCTGGGAATCAAACAAAATTTTCAAATTCATTCGTTTTCTGTGGCAACCTAATTTGCCTCAAAGCTTTTACGTGATAAACATGTATACATATCTACACTTCAGGGGTAACCAAGGCTTTCTCATCCGAGAACCGCGACAAATCAGCGGCCGATCAAAGTGTTACTACTATTATTACTCGAATTCTGCCCTTCTGGAGGTTTGTCAGTATGTTCAGCTGATGATCTCGTGATTTCAGATCGAACTCTCCTGATTTTGTTGCAACTTGTCTGCCAATGATAACCTTAATCGAACACAAACGCACATATAACCGATAATTTAACTTATAATTATTGTTTTATTGCTGCGTTTGTATACAGATATGCGTTAATACTTATCTCGTGAAGTATCAAAACGAATAGAAACGTAGTTTTTGAATTATCCGAATGTTAAGGTATTATAAAAGTAAGGAAAAGTTTACTTGAAAAAGGGTATACGGACGTTTCGTCCGCTTACAATTTTACCCATTTCGTCAGTCAGCGCAGCGAATCGTCCGCTAGCAATTTTGTCCAATTCGTCCGCTTGCAATTTTACCCAATTCGTCCGCCAAGGGTTTGAATATCATAAAAACATGGAAAATAAAATTAATGATATTTATTCAGTATCAAACGAAATAATGATATTTATTCAGTACACAAGATTCACAAGATAATAACATCATAGCATAGCAAATATTTTTCAATGAATAATTGCAAAATTATAAGATTATGTTACGGAACTTAATATAACAAGTTTTGATACATTTCTTAATATAATTGGGAGCGCGGTGGCTCAGTGGTAGACTGTTGGACTTCTATGCAGGAGGTCCCGAGTTCGATCCCCATCAGGGACGACCCGCGTTGTGTCCTTGGGCAAGGCACTTTTTCCCGGTTGCCTACATGGTGGCACGATGACGTCGTGTACTAAGGCGTACTGCACGTCGATGGGGCACATGTCTTCAACCGCTGTAACCCTGCTTGAACGGAGCTTGAACAGAGTTAGAATGTTGAGGAGCTGGCAGTTGCTCGTCGATGTTCGGTGGTTCTCTCCGGTATCTCCGGCTTCATCCACCCGTAAAACTGTCACGGTCATGATTAGCCATTATGCATAAGTATGTGAGCTTACTTACACACCAATCAATACATTCTTAATATAATTATAACAAGTTTCGATGCGTTTCTGAATATAATTAATTCCTGTAATACATTTGCTAATAATTTTGCGATTATTCATTGTAAAGCGCCGGTGACGCTCTTCCATGAATGATTGCAAAAATTATAAGATTATGTTGCAGAACTTAATATAACATAAATTTTGATGCATTTCTTAATATAATTAATTCTTATAATACATTTTCTAATAATTTTGCGATTATTCACTGTAAAGCGCCGGTGTCACACTTCAATGAATAATTGCAAAATTATAAGATTATGTTGCGGAACTTAATATAACATACATATACTTTAAGAACTTTTGCTGTAATAATATAATTATAATAGGTAATCCATTGAATAAACAGTAATCAGAGCCGCGTTAACTCTTTACCCAACGTAACGGCAAAAACCGGCCAGCGCTATTCTCAAAAATCGCCAATTAATTTTCAAAATATTTTCATTTTTTGTCTTAAAACATAGGTTATGACCCCTCGTTGGAACGAGCTCGTCGAGCTCGTTCCAACGAGGGGTCATAACCTATGTTTTTGAGACAAAAAATGAAAAAAAATAGTTTTCAAGAATTTTTTTTGCAAGTGTCGTCTGCTTTTCATGTTTGGTAAAGGGTTAAACAGTGTCGAAATTAATTAGATGGCTGAGTAGTTTATTTGTTCTGACATTTCTGTTTTCAGAATGTCGTATAAGTATATGAAATTTTAATGCAAGTAGGTACATTAAGATATATTACAATAGATAATATACAATAAAGTATACAATATAATTATTATATAAATAAATAAATAAATATATAGAAAATGATTCAAAATACAATACTTCAATACTTTCCCCCAGCGGACGAGTTGGGTAAAATTGCACCGGACGACTTGGATAAAATTGCAGCGGACGATTTTGGTTAGCGGACGAACTGGATGTAATTCGAAAAAAGTGATACTGACAGGTTGCTTTCGGTCACGTCAGAAATCAAAACAAAGTAATAATGTATTACTTTTTGGTGACATCTGTATTTCTGAACAGTGACCTTCGATCAACAACAATAGCATTTTAACCTTCAAAACTGTATAGTACCAGCTAAAACATGTTGTAGAATGACCACTTGAAAATTTCTAAGTACATAGTTTCATTATTAGTTTGTGATTATTTGTTTTTGCTGTACAGTGGAACGCTGTTAATTGAAGAGCCACTTTGCCAATGAACATTATTCAGTTAACAGGAGTATTCAATTAACAGGGATTGTGTCACTTTCCTGAGTTCCAGAGACAAACTTGTCATTTATTCTATTATATTTTGTTTGACAGAGCTCCATGAGCTCTGACAAACAAGATATAATATATTAAATGCCTGTATTGGATGTATTGAGGCCAAATTGGTCTATAACCAAAGGAATACTGGGAAGAGTCAGGGTAATTTCTCGACATGTTTCAAGATTTTTTATTCAATTAACAGGAGATCACTCTATAACCTATATTCAATTAACAGGTCAAATTTGTACTGGAGGCATAGTAAATGGTTTTGTGTTGGGAAATTATATATTAAAGTGATACTGACATGTTGCTTTCGGTCCCGTCAGAAAGCAAAACAAAGTAATAATGTATTACTTTTTGGTGCCATCTGTATTTCTGAACTTTGCTTCATAGTTTCGAACACTAAAAAATGGGAAATAATAACCTTTTTGGATATTTACTGACATTGAAAGTGGCATGTCATCTTTATTCGGGAACTGGAGGAAGATTCGGTCTGGGGAAAACTCGGCCCAGGGAAGATTCGTCAAAAGAAAAGCAGTACACATCTGTTAGGATATTTTAGATATGCTACGCTATTCATTTTAACTCTAAAAAAATAATTCCTAAAAAAGTATTAATAGATTGCTCGATATTTATTGAAAAAAATATTAATATACATGTATATCGTCGAGCAATTATATCTGCACTAAATTCACAATCGATGTGTTCTGTAATAACTAACGTCTCTCATCTGTGAGAATGGCATGCAGTCACTTCGGCCCCAAGTCATTTTGGCTTCTGGTCACTTCGGCCTCAAAGTCATTTCGGCCCTAGTCACTTCGGGCCCAGTCACTTCGGCCCCTTGGTCATTTCGACATTATTTTGAATGTAGAAATCTATAAAGATCAGCGCATAGTTTATGTTTAGAAATAATGGATAATTACCTTTATTAAGTAATGTTCAGTCATTTGTATTTACACAGTGTACGGAAAAGTTTTACATGACATTAATAATTATCCATGTGTTCAATTTTACATACATTTAAGGTGCTATCTATATAAGTAAGAGAAATTTGTTTACTTTGAAATTTTGCAAAGTTTTTGCTGTCATCTCATTCATTCATGTTGTTATGCACAATTCCTCAAATTGGCCCAAACTGGATACTAATCTAACCCAAACCATCTTTTGGCAATTTTTCCCAAACCGTCCTCCAGAATAGGAGTGCATGATTCTTATTGATTTATGTATTGGGGTTTAATGACACTTCGACAGCTAGGGTCGCCTCAAGTTGGACAGTCTTACAGGTGGAAGCCAGAGAGAACCACCGAGCAATGACCAATAGATTAGACCTTCGATCAACAACAATAGCATTTTAACCTTCAAAACAGTTTAGTACCAGCTAAAACATGTTGTAGAATGATCACTTGAAAATTTCTAAGTACGTAGTTTCATTATTAGTTTGTGATTATTTGTTTTTGCTGTACAGTGGAACCCTGTTAATTGAAGAGCCACTTTGCCAATGAACATTATTCAGTTAACAGGAGTATTCAATTAACAGGGATTGTGTCATTTTCCTGTATTCCAGAGATAAACTTGTCATTTATTATTTTATATTTTGTTTGACAGAGCTCCATGAGCTCTGACAAACAAGATATAACAGATTAAATGTCTGTATTGGATGTATTGAGGCCAAATGTGTCTATAACCAAAGGAAAACTGGGAAGAGTCAGGGTAATTTTTCGACACGGTACAATATTTTTTATTCGATTAACAGGAGATTACTCTATAACCTATATCCAATTAACAGATCAAATTTGTGCTGGAGGCATGGTAAATGGTTTTCTGTTGGGAAATTATATTCAATTAACAGGGTTATACAATTAAGAGATATCCAATTAAGTGGGCTCCGCTGTAAAACCAAAAACACCCCCACCCCAATCAAAACCATCATTCAAAAATCTTGGATTCAGCAAATTTGATTTCTTTATTTATTGGAATTTAACAACACTTTTTACAGCCAGGGTCACCTCAAGTTGAATAGTTTTACTAGAGAAGAAACCCAGAGTACCTGGATAGAACCACTGAGCAATGCTGGCAACTGTCAGGCTCCTCAACATAGTAACTCCAAACAAAAAGAGTTAACATTGGTGGAAGACAAGTGCATCATCGATGTGCAGTACGCCTTAGTACAGTTGCCGCAGGTGGGATTCGAACTGAGAACCTCTCAGCTTGTTTTGGGAAGGTTTTTTTTTGTTCCAGCTTCATTTAGGTTTGTTTCATATTGCACAATTTTGTCATGATTAGTAATAATAAATCCTTAAAAAAAACTATAGAAAAAATGCATAGAACATTTAAAGAAAAAATTTGTCTGTGAAGATTTGACCTATGAGGTGATAAGATTCGACCACGACTGAGACCGAACATTCTCTGAAAAAGTATGAGGGCTGAATCTTCCTGTGGCTGAATCTTCATGAACCCTTGTTTTTAAACTAAATTGCCCATTACTTATAAAGCACCATAAATAAGGAAAAAACAATACTATGAAATTCCTATGTCTGAAATTTTATAAATTCCAAGTAAATTTACACAAATTATATAGCAAAATGAAGGATGTGGTGTATAGAACCCCAAAATTATGTGTGCACCTCACGCACTGACACACAGTCGACATCAGACATCAGCGGTTCCTGAAAGTGTGCTATCGGTACCATATTTGTATCATAACTGATAATAATAAAATAATATTCCATAAGAAAAACAAACACAGGAATTAAAAATGCAGCCTCAAGGCTGCATGCCAATGCATGGTGGTAATGCCAATGCTGTCCCATTGTCCCTGAAAGGGGGAGTCCTTTACAAATAGTTTTTTGTCTATTGTGATACTCTGGATACTCCACATTTTTAGCTCAACTTTGACATAGTCAAATTTGAGGTAATGCCACGGCCCGTTGTCCATCTGTCCGCCCGGACGTCTGTCCGGCTTCAACAATTCAATACGGCTCGGGCTAGAGACCGTATTTATGAATCGATCTTTACGAAACTGCTTGGGTACCTTTGTTATCACGGTGGGACGAGAACGAGTGTTTTTTGGTGCGGTCCAAAATTCAAGATGGCTGCCAGCAGCCATTTTGTACTGAAATCAGTGCAATCAGTTTTTTGTACAGAACTTCTGTATGGAAATTCTGATTTGAATAACTTTTTGTATGAATGTTAAGTAACATGGAATACATAACATATAATACGGGTTTTTTTCTCGTGCTGAAATTATGCAAGTTAGGTGAACTTTGATTTATTCAGTGCTACTTATACACAGTAAGTGGGCCAGGGGCTGTATCTATGAACTGATTTTCACGAAACTTCTTGGATACCTTTGGTATCTCCTTGGGAAGAGAACGAGTGTTTTTGGTCCAAAATTCAAGATGGCTGCTGGTAGCCATTTTGTACTGAAATTAGGTACAATCAGTTTTTTGTACAGAACTTCAAAACGTCTCGGGCTAGAGGCCGTATTTATGAACCGATCTTCACGAAACTTCTTGGGTACCTTTGTCGTTATCACCTTGGGACGAGAACGAGTTTTTTTGGGGTGCGGTTTGAAATTCATGATGGTTGCCGGCGGCCATTTATACCGGAATTAGGTGTAATCAGTTTTTTGTACAGAACTTCTAGGACTATGTTCGTTATCATCATGGGATGGTAACAAGTGCTTTTGGGCTCGGCTATATTAATATTTGGTGTTGTTTGGGGAAGGTAAACATTATTAGCACAACCCAGTTTTCTATTTCCAATGAGAAAAATAAAAAATTCTCACCCATGGGAACCCTAAGAGCTAAAGATAAAAAAATCAAAAACCTATATTTTTAGAAGGACTGGTCAAATATTTGTTAATTAGTAGGAATCAACTGTAGAAGGGTTTGAATCAAACAGGCCAAAACATTTGCTGACATTTGGCTTATGATGCACCGTACAAGGATCCCATTGTAACATTAACCCCATGGAGATTTCTTTTCTAGTTTAACATTTAACTGCCACCCACCTTTACAATACTTTACCTGTACATTTGTAACAGGCAGGCCTGGCCTTTTGAAAAATCTAGGGGAGCTACTACGGCTTTCCTAAACCTGTGCCAGAAGAGCTATTCTGTACTTTAGTTTGTTATTAATAAGGAACTTAAAGGTTTAAGGAGAGCTATTACAGCTCTTAAGGAGAGCAATTATGGCTCTCGTTAAATTGATTTTACAGGAGCCATGGATGGCGGGAGCTATAGCTTCCCTCAAAAGACCAGGCCTGAACAGGCTGTGGTCAGTATTTATGTACAGACCTTTACAATACTTTACATGTACCTTTGTTGTCAGGTCACTACCAAGATGTGTCATTGCTGTGTCACATACTATACATGTACATGTCTTACACAAGTTGAGCTACAGTTTCATTGACACTTTCATTTAATAGAAAATCAATTTCGTAATGCTAGAAAAACCCAGAAAATGTCACAATACGGAGTTATGACCCTAAATTCATTAATTTTTTTTTTGCCTGTTTTCAGATTGTTTGCACAATAACTTGGAACAAATAGCAGTAGATTTGATTCAGTATTGATATGTGAGACTTTCTTAATGTCTTGAATGAGTTGAAAAAAAACTTGTATGTTTCGGCTATACTGAGCAGAGTTATGACCCTTAATTTGTTGATTTTTTCCTGTTTTCAACTCGGTAGTAGGATAACTTCAAATATCAATGGATTTTGTCAACCTTTGGTATGTGAGACTTTCTTAACAATGTCTTGAATGGGTTCGAAAACTGGTACCGTTTGGCCAAACTGAACAGAGCTATAGCCCTTAATTAGTTAATGTTTGCGTGCTTTCGGCTCATTAGCACTGTGACCTGCACACTTATCAAAGGATTTGGTCTATATTTGGTATGTGAGACTTTCATAATAATGTCTTGAAGGAGTTAGAAAATTGGTACAGTTCAGCCAAACTGAGTGGAGTTATGGCCCTCAGTTAGTTATTTATTGCCTGTTGTGAGCTCATTAGCATGACAACCTGAACAAATATCTATATATTTGGTCAATAATTGGTATGTTAAGATTGTAGCAATGTCCTGAAGGAGTTAGGAAACTGGTACCATACTGACATACTTGCCCTCAGATAGCTAATTATACCACCACTTTTTTTCAAAAAAGTTGGGTGTACTGGATTGCGCCTATCCGTGAGTCAGTGTGTCTGTCCATATATCTGTACGTTCGTCTGTCCATCCTCACTCAGCTGTCGGCCTACATTATAACTTTAACATTACTGTTTAGATTTCATTGAAATTTCATACACATGTTCACTATCATACATGTAAGATCTTTAAGTAGTAACATACGTTTTGTTGTTGAAAATGTTCTTTATGTGCATTATGGCCCTTTGAATATACAGAAATAGCCTATGTTTTGTCTGGTCGCCTCGTATATCGGGTTTGGATTATCGGATCTCAATCATATTTATTGCTTTTCACTTTTCAGACTTATCCCACTTTTTAACTTTGAAAATGTGCTGTTTGTCTCGTAAAATACATTTTTTTTTGTCTGTTTGCCTCATATTTCATGTTTGGGTTATCAGATTTCAATAAAATTTGGAATGAAGATTGTTGATGGGAAAGGGTTTCAAATGAGTCAAGTCCCTGCAGTAAAACCAAGAAAATTCATTGAAATCACCTCCCCACATGTGGCATTATGTCTTTGTTCTCTTTGATGGTCCTATCATTGTTTCTGATCTTTACAGTTACTACTGAATTGGGGGGGGGGGGGGGGGGGTGGCAAATCAAAGACAATAATTTCACATCTCGGGTTGGATTTCTCTCAGCTGTAAAACAACGATGATAAACCCCTCGTGTGTGTGCCTAGTGTTGAAATAGGTCCATCTTAGCATTTTCAGAGATGGGGTGGGGGGGGGGGGGTGTGGTGCATGTGCCATGCCTAGCATGCTGTTCTTAATATTACATGACCTTGTAGAGTTACTCTGGTGTTTTGAGTTCTAAAATGGGTTTGTGAACACTTCAAAGATTTTGCACCAAAAACTTGTTTGCCCTGAGATTTGTTGCAGGGTCCATTGGGTGAGAGATTTTGTCAGTCATCTGAAACAGCCTTATCCTTGACACTGGTATGTCAGCACCTCTGGTACAATCTCTTGCATTTGAAGTCTATCGATATGTCCGTCCGTATATTTGTCCATCTGCACTCTGATGTCTGTTTGCATTATAACTTGACCATTACTTCTCAGATTTCAGTGAAATTTGGGATAAAAGTTGTTTATGGGAAATGATTTCAAATGAGTCATGCCCCAGCAGTAAAACAAAGAAAACACCTGCAAACTGCCTTCCCACTTGTGGCGTTATAGGAACTCCAGCTGGTCGTAGGCCCGCGAGGGGTTGCACATACCCAAACAGATAAATGTGTTCCAGAACAGAATTCTCTAATACTGTCAAGCAATATTTTGAATTGGACAGAAAATTTCAGGGAAAACATCACGTGACTTCCGGTTCACAATTGCCGATACAATTGCAATCGGCTTATCCCCCTCAAGGAATCTTGGGGCCGATATCAACAATCAAACAAAATGTCAAATGCATTCGTTTTCTGTTGGAACCCAACTCGCATCTCAGCTTTGCGTGATATTTACGTGTCTACACATCACTCGTATTCTGTCCTTTTAGAGGTTTTTCAATACGCTCGGCAAATAATCTTGTTATTTCAGATTGAACTCTCCTGATTTCGTTGTAACTTGTCCTATTCGGCGATTACATGATGCACCTTCATAAAAAAACCCACAGATATAACCGCCAATCGTGTTGATTATATTGGTGCGATTTCATAAAGATACTCAAGGACACATAGCAAATGAAGTTCAAGAATCAAAACGAAACACAGTTTTTGAATTATTCTACTTTTAAGGTGTAAATAAATAGTAATGAAAAGTTTGCATAAGAATAGGCGATACCTTGCTGATAAGTTGCTCCCGGGTCGTTTCGCCCCAATTCCCGGTTGCCCTCGAGTCGTTTCGCTCCAATCCTCATTTACCGGGGGTCATTTCACCCCACTGACGGAGGTGGGTGGTTTCGCCCCTAAATATAAATTTTAGTTTGGTAATGCAATACAATTGTTTCCTTTAGTGCTTTAGTATTTTTTTCCCTAAAGAATTTACCGAAGGAAGCAATTTCCATTAAAATTTTCATTATGTTTACAAAATTGAAAAATTTTACCGTATCTGCATTGACCGATATGTGAAATCAAACAAATAGAGGGGGTTTTGTTGGTATGTCAATGAGGTATGGAATATGGATTAATTAAAACAGAACTTGCAGTGATATTATGTTTTCTTCCTGTTTTACTTATGTATTTGTCTATAGTTTTACAGTTTAGTATTCAGAAGCACAACTTTTGATATTCGAGTATAATTTGTACATTTATATAACATCCGTAACAATGCATTACAATTATCAATGAGCCTGTGCCATTTCTCTTCAGCAGGTTTTTTTACCCTTTCCCCTGACACCTCTCCATATATGTTTTCTCAATTTGGGCAAGATACTGCACACCCATTGCCCATGTGTGGGCACAGTGGTCTTGTGTGCTGAGGTGTACAGTACGTTGATGGTGCATTTAGTCTTCAACCATTTCTAACCCTGCTCGTGTGGAGTTAGTATGTTGGGAGCCTGGCATTTGCTTGGTGGTTCTCTCCTGGGACTCCAACTTTCTCCACCCATAAAACTGTCCGACACGAGGTGACCCTAACTGTCAAAAGTGCTGTTAAAACCCAAATAAATAAATAAATCCACGTTCCATGTGTTCTATAATATACTGTCATCAGTGAGAATGCATCCAAACTGTCCTCCAGCAATTTGACCCAAACCCGCTGCTAATTTAACCCAAATCATCCTATGGCAATTGGATCCAAACCAAACCACCCCCAGAAAGGGTCCTACTAAAACCGGGCTTTTCCGAGAGATACCGAGACGAAAAGAAAAAAAGTAAGTCAGGGTTGTTTAAAAAGGTTTAAATATAACTGCAGACATTTAATTGATTCCTTCGAAGCAATATACGTGATATTACTTGCTTTATTCGAGTAAATGCAAAATATATACATGCAGACCGAGTTGTTGCCGAAAACTACCCCTTGGTATACAGTAGGTAGCTTGGGTATTAATGGGCTATGGCTGTGCGTGGATGAAACACTTAAGTGATAACTGGGTATCATAAAGCAGATCACTGTAATATTTTATAAAAATAAACCTCTCATCAGATTTTATCTGGGCCTTGGGCCGGCCAAACTTTTCAGTACCGGCAGCTCTAAAGTTTTTTTTTTTTAGTTTTCATTTATTTATTTATTTATTTATTTATTTTTGTTTATTGTTTTGCCATTGTTGGCTTTATGTTATAAGCATTTGTGGCGTACTGTGATAAGTATCGCTCGGCTGTACACCCAGAGCTACAGCTTGTATTTGGTATATGTACAGTACATGGGGAGTGGATTGCAACTAAATCACATGTGGAGTGGAATTATCACCCAAAGTATCACTTTCAAATTCTGCACATATGGACAAAAAACACAAGCAATGTTTCAGCCAGTGGAGTTAATGGACCTCCAGGTTCAACAAGAGGTCCATTGGCTGTACATAGCTTAACTTGCACTTGTTATGCTTTTCAACAAATTTGGAATTACTGTTTGGGTGAAATCTCCACTCTGTGGGTGATTTAGTGATGATACACTCTTCACATACTGTATATATACAGTATACTTTTTAGCCCTTTCGCCTGTGATAACGGCACTAATTTATGGTGATTTGTTGACACTTTTTTATTTTCAAGGTTTTCACCTTCTGTTTGTGACCATTTTTTTACAATTGCCGCCGTTTTATAGAATTGTAGAAAAATTGAGTCAGTATCCTTTTAATCGTCGGTCCTATTGGTCAGCCATGAGTGCTGACCATGTCTCTGGCCTTACAGCAATTTTCTTTTAGCGTTGGTGACTGAAAAATTACCACTTCCGAAAAATAGTGTTTCCCGTGTCATGATATTGGTACATAACAATTTTTCTGTCATAACAAAGAAGACAATTGCCGACAGCCAAAAAGAAAACTAATTAAGAAGTCACTATGTGATTAACAATTCACACTGTTACTTACTGAGGTGGAGTCGCTTTAAATACCATTACAAAGCTACCTACTAAATACCAAAGGGAATAGTTTTCAGGGCACTTTATTACTTCAGCACCCATAATTCTCAAATTTGGCATTAAAACCATGCAACCATACTGTACTGCTTAAATCTATTTACATAATCAGAATACACCACCAGGGGTGCAGTGACTCAGTAGCTAGAGGTGCAGGCTGCAAGCCGAAAGGTCCTCGGTTCGAATCCCACCTGCAGCAACAGCTTTGTGTCCTTGGGCAAGACACTTCACCCCATTACTCATGTGGGGGCACGGTATGCTGTGTGCTAATCCATACTGCATGTTCTTGGTGCACATGTCTTTGAACAAAGCTAAGCCTGCTTGTGTGGTATGTTGGGGAGCTGACAGTTGCTTGCCATTGCTCAGTAGTTCTCTCCAGGTAATCTGGCTTCCCTTCCTCCACCCGTAAAACTGTCGTGGTCATGATTAGCTGTTGTCCAGAAATATGTGACCTTAAACATCAATAAGTAAATAATAAAAAGAACACACCACCCCATACCCCTTTTACTCCTGTTTTCATCCACCTTGGTATCCCCCGGTTTGCCTCGGTGTTTAGTATGCCCGTCAGAAAAGGAGTGATTTCTTTTTCTAAAATAGCAAAACAAGAAACAGTAATTTTTAACAGGTAGTAACAAAATAATTTTCATGAAGCGCATAATTTTATGTTAGTTAATAGCTGAAAAAACGCAGGGTGATATTTGCAAATCTTATTTTATTACTGGTAACCGGTACTGGTAATTAACATTGTCGTTTGTCATCAATACTTGGTCAAGTTTCTGACAAAGCACATTATACTATTCCAATATTATACTATTCCGATGTTAGTTACTGGACATAAGCACACAATTTGATGTTAGTTTACCATGATACAGGTGCTTAGCCAGGATATCAAAGTTAGGGGCAAGAGTAATATCTATTGTGGGTGGGGCCGGGGCATAAAGAATATGATGCACAGCATCACCTGAGACACATAGCAGTGAGATAGGGACGAGGACAAGAGGGAGTGTGCACCTCTCTTCAGTGGAGGAGTCGGGTGCCCCCCCCCCCACAAGAAAAATTTGAAATTCAAGACAGAAAAACACAATTACCTTGACTCTGTGTCCATTTGTGTCCATAATATATAAATTGCGGACAAGCATAAATATCTAGATATTAAAATGTCTTGTCGGATGTTCATTATATGGGTTAACAAGGGAGAGGGGCATGAATGAAATTAGGGAGGGCATGTGCCCCCCTCTCCCTCTAGCCTCCATGTCTACAATGCCTACAGTGCCGCCACAGTGGACGCCACAGTGGACTGGTCACTTTCCACAGGTGGGCAATATTTCCCCGGATGCAATGATATTAGATTTCAAACACTGTTTACAGCAATAATCATCAACAATTTACTTAATGAAGCACAGGGTACAATCCGGTGCTTCATAATTAAAATTTTATTGATGATGTTTTTCTATTACCTAAAAAAAGCATGTGTGTACATCACTGCCCATGCGTGGATTATGACCTGTCCACGGCAATTGTACTGTTTGTCTGTGCCACTTACAAATATTAATATTTTTTAACACCTGATAACAAAGTAATATAAGTTTATGAACAACCACACAATTGACTTTTAATTACAATACTCCTAATTCCTATTAAACATAATGAATGTTTATTAATTTTGTGGAATTTTTACACTATGTATGAAGCTTATTTGGGCCTGTATGTTTGTTAAAATTGCCCTTCCACCAGGGAGGCCTTCTTGAAATCTACACTGGATTGTGTGGTATTCTTTTGTGAAAGACAATGCATTCACTGTAATAATCTTCATGCATAAGGCCCCACAAAGTAGATCTGTTTCTCAAGCCATTCTCGTGTAACATTGCATGCAGGCCGCGGGTGGTTTTTATTTTATTTTTTATTTTTGTAATTATTTTTTTGCCATTAAAAGTTCATATTCTTGGTTTATTAAGGCCTCATAATCTACAGAATAGCATGGGTGGTGGTGTATTCCATCCCTTGAGTACAAGAAGGCTTTGCAAGCCTTGTTGGACTCCAGAGACAAATTTATCAGTTCTAATAACATGGGTAACGTATCAGACATGAACCATTTAATTTCTTTTTTAGCTCACCTCGACAGAGTCAAGCTGGGCTTATCTAATCACTCTCCGTCCATTGTCCATCTGTCGGTCGTCCATTACCACCATATTTTGGTCTTTTCGCCCAAAACCACTGGGCCAATTCAAGTGAAAGTTTGTGTGACTGTGAGTGATGGTCCCAAATGGGTATTGCATTTTTGTTTAATTCAACATGCCCTGCCCAGCCCCATAGGGAGGGGGTGGGGGAAAATGCTCCACAAATATTTTTAAAATCTCATGAACTAGTGGGTACAGTGACTTAATATTTGTTATGGAGCTTCCTTTTGAGGTGTAGAATCAAGTTTGTTCAAACGTAGTTTGTGAAGCAATATTTGGCTTTGTAATGGGAGGGGGTAGATTTTTGGTACCACCCAAAATTTCTATTTTCTGAACCGGTGGTCCGATTTGAACGAAATTCAGTAGGTAGTATTATTGGGTCATAAGTACTTGACTCATGAAAAAAAAACTGCATCCCCATGGGAACCCCAGAAGCTAAGCTGAGGGTAATCTACATTGGTTGTATCAAGGAGCTTCAGAAGGGAGATCCACATTTTACATTATGATCAGCTGAAGAAAAGGCATGATGCTTGGACTGTTTTTGTCACTCCTGAGGGGCTCAAGGATTGACAGTGTATCCTTTGGAGATAGATTTCTTGATGTAGATTCATTCTTGGACTCTGTTTATATCGTGTTCTGTAAAAGTCGAGTGCTTCGGGCCCCGTGGGGCCTCTTGTTTATTTATTTATTGAGTTTTAACAACACTTTCTACAGCCATCAGCTACAAGTTTCTTCTCTCCTTGAACCAACTCTCTCGCCCAACTGCAGCACACATGGTCCACTTTCAGTCAGGGTGAACTATCGCGATCACTCGCCGTCCGACAGCCATCAGCTACAAGTTTCTTCTCTCCTTGAACCAAGTCTCTCGCCCGACTGCAGCACACATGGTCCACTTTCAGTCAGGGTGAGCTATAGCGATCACTCGCCGTCCGTCGTCTGTGAACATGGTGTTTGCGTCTTCTCCTCCAAAACTGCTGATCCGATTTAAGTGAAATTTGAGATGATTGTTTGTTATGACATCGCATTTTGATTTTGTTCAAATAAAGTTGCCCTGCCCCTCAGTAGGGCCACGCCCAAAATATATGTTTAAATCTTAAAAAAAATCTTCTCATGAATCAGGAGTAGCGGAGACTTGATATTTGGTGTGCAGCTTTCGTTTGAGGTGTGGACTCTGATTTGTTCAAGGGAAGTTTGTGAGGCTATATTTGCCTTCCGTTATGTAAGGGTCAAGAATTTTCGCCCGGCCCCAAATTTTTTTTTTTAAAACCAAGAGGCTGATCTGAACCAAATTTAAGATGCGGGCTTATTGGGTCATAAGTACTTAATTTATGCCCCAAAATATTTTCCCATCACCCCATGGAAATCGCAGGAGATAAAAATAGAACAAAATTTAAAACGTCCATATCTCCAAAACTACATGGCACTGAAAATTCTTATTTGGTGTGAAGCTTCCTTGGGACCAACAGAATGGAATGGTCCAAAAAAATTGCTGTCGGGTCTATAATGGGGTACTTTTTCGGCACTTTGAAAAAATGCTGCATCAGTATTTTTAACACTGTGGGTAATGGGAAAAGCATTTAACCCTTTGTTCAATACAGACGATATCAAAATTTATTATTTTAAATATCATTTTTAAATCTTTTTCGAAAAATTTGAACAAAGCCATATCATGTGACCCCTCGTTCGAATGAGCTCGTCGAGCTCGTTTCAGCGAGGGGTCACATGATATGGTTTTGTTGAAATTCTTTTGAAAAATACTATTTTGTCAACTGCTGAATTTGCATATTACGCAGGCGGATGCGGCCGATTCGTTGGGTAAAGGGTTAAGACTCTTCTTCATCCAATCCAACAGCCCCAAAAGCTTTTAAATTTCACATATACCATCTTTGGGAGATTTTTTCACATATGTTTTGAAATCAAATCCCTGGGTCCATATTTGGACTCTTTATGGGAGTCCAAATGTTGAAACTAGTGCAGTATGAGGAATATTCTTCAAATCTTCATCTTCAGACACACCAATCAGAATCTTTTGATATTTGGTATGCCGCATCATTAGGCGGATGGAATTTAAGTTTGTTTAAGCCAAGTCCATATTTGGGCTCACCAGGGTTTTGTAAATTGCGAGAACGGTCATTTCGTTCCTGTGACGTCCTCGCAAATGCTTGTTAAGAAGACCCATCTACCGTTCCCGCAAAAATATAAGCATTTCTTCATCAGCTAAAATTTATTAAAATTAGATTAATATTAGAGCTGAAACGATTAAACCATTTTCGTGATTGATTAATCGCATGGATTAACCTTGGTTAACCGATTAATCACTTGCCCTAACAGGTAGCTGAATAATTGCCGTACAGTTGATGATTTATATAATTAAAACTTTACTCACCGTAATGCACAAAACCGGCCAGCGCCGTATATAAAAATGTCCATTCAAATTTTCAATTTTTGTCTCAAAACATAGCTTATGACCCCCCCCCCCCCCCCCCCCCCATTGGAACAAGCTCATTGAGGGATCATAAGCTATGCTTTTCAGACAAACATTGAAAGTCTTTAGTAATTCAAGAATTTCTTGTGCAAGTATCGTCTGCTTCCCGCATTTGGTGAAGGGTTGAAAATGGCCATTTCCAGCTACTGATACAGTATAATGATCCTGCAAGTGAACAAGTACCTTAGCACGCAACTGCCTTGCGTTACTCTGTCTCATATAATTGATGTGAGTCAGTGTGACAATGTTTGCCTGTTTTGGGACAAGTTTGTTCCTTTGAAAACCCATAGAATACCGTACTTCAAAAGTAACGGTTAACCGATCAATTACTTATTTTTATCGATCAAGACGTTGATCATTGGTTTGTTGATTAATCAGTTAACCGTATAGCTCCAATTAATTTCTATAAACATGATTACTGCAAAAGCCTTTGATGTGGTGGTTGAACAATCTAACAATCTATGTATTTGAAGATAAATAAGCATAATTCATTTGATTAAGACACATGTTGGAAATGGGTTCCGCAAAAAATAAATGGGTCCCGCAGAAAATATATTTGCGAAACCCTGGCTCACAGTGGGAGCCCGAATTATAACTTAGTTCAAAATGAGGAATTTTCTTTAAAAATCTTCTTCAGATCCAGCAGTCGGAATGTTTTGATATTTGGTATGCAGTATCGTTAGTGGGGTGAGTTCAAGTTTGTGTACGCCAAGTCCCTGGGTTCATATTTGGGCTCACGATGGAAGCCGAAATAATAACCGAGTTCAAAATGAGGAATTTTCGTTAAAAATCTTCTTCTTCAGATCCAGCAGTCGGACTGCTTTGATATTTGATACCATATGCAGCATCCTTAGGGAGGGGGGGGGGATTCAAGTTTGTTCAAGCCAAGTCCATATTTGGGCTCACCAGGCTTTCGCAAATTGCGAAAATGGTCGTTTCGTTTCTGTGACGTTCTCGCAAATGCTTGTTAAGAAGATCCATTTACCGTTCCCGCAAAAATATAAGCATTTTTTCAGTAGATAAAATTTAATAAAATTAGATTAATTTTAGAGCTGAAACGCTTAAAGGGTTTTCTTGGTTGATTAATCGTATGGATTAACCTTGGTTAACCGATCAATCACTTGCTCTAATAGGTAGCTGAATAATTGCCGTACCGTTGACGATTTATATAATTAAAACTTAACTCAGAGTAATTTTTCTATATATGGCACTGGTCGGTTAGGTTAAGTTTTTTATATAATTAAAACTTAACCTAACCGACCAGTGCCATATATAGAAAAATATCCATTCAAATGTTATTATATTTTCCATTTTTGTCTCAAAACATCGCCTCTGACACCCCATAAGCTATGTTTTTGAGGCAAACATTGAAAATCTTTAGTAATTCAAGAATTTCTTGTGCAAGTATCGTCTGCTACCTGCATTTGGTGAAGGGTTGAAAATGACCATTTCTAGCCACTGATAGAGTATAATGATCATGTGAGTGAACAAGTATGTCAGCACGCAACTGGCATGCGTTACTCTGTCCCATATAATTGATGTGAGCCACTGTGACAATGTTTGCCTGTTTTTGAGCAAGTTTGTTCCTTAGTTAACCCATATAATACCGAACTTCGAAAGTAACGGTTAACCGATCGATTACTTTTTTTATCGATCAAGACATTGATCATTGGTTAGTCGATTAATCGTTAATTGTATCAGCTCTAATTAATTTCTATAAACATGATTACTGCAATAGCCTTTGATGTGGTGGTTGAACAATCTAACAATTTATGTATTTGATGATAATAAGCATAATTCATGTGATTAAGACACATGTTGGAAATGGGTCCCGCAAAAAATATGTTTGCGAAACCCTAATTCACTGTGGGAGCCCGAATTATAACTTAGTTCAAAATGAGGAATTTTCTTTAAAAATCGTCTTCTTGAGATCCAGCACTAGAAATGTTTTGATATTTGGCACCATATGCAGCATCCTTGGGAAGGGGAGGGGGAGGGGGGGGGGGGGTAAGATTAAAGTTTGTTCAAGCCAAACCCCTGGGCTCTTATTTGGGCTTTCTGTGGAAGACCAAATTGTACCAAAATTTCTATTTTCCGAATTGTGAGGCCGATTTGAAGCAAATTTGAGATGATGGGCTTATTGGGTGATAAGTACCTAATTTATGCAAACAAAAACTTCCTGTCGCCCTATGGGAACCACAGGATCTGAATATGAAAAAATTCAAAATGCTCATATCTTCAAAACTACATGGCACAAAAAAAATTTAATTTGTGTGAAGCTTCCTTTGGAACAACAGAAAGGAATGGTCCAAAAAATATACCATCAGTTTTATCATGGGGTACTTTTCCAGGACTTTGAACAAATGATGAGTCATCATTTTTTAACACTGTGAGTAATGCGGAAAACATTAAAGAATCTTCTTCTCCCATACCACTGCTCCAAAGGCTTTCATATTTCGCGTATAACATCTTTGGAAGATTCTTTCACCTGTTTGTTGAAACCAAATCCCTGGGTCCATATCTGGGCTCTCTATGATTAGATTAGTGCAATATGAGGAATATTTTTAAAAAATCTTCTTCCGATCCACCCTTCAGAATCTTTTGATATTTGGGATGCAGCATCCTTAGAAGGGTGAGATTCAAGTTTGTTCAAGCCAAGTCTCCGGGATTTGTGCTCCCTGTGGGAGCCCGAATTATAACTTAGTTTAATAAGAGGAATGTTCTTTGAAATCCAGTAGTAAGAATCTTTTGATATTGGTATACAGCATCCTTAGGAAGGTGAGATTCAAGTTTGTTCAAGCCAAGTCCCTGGGTTCATATTTGGGCTTCCTGTGGGAGTCCGAATTATAACTTAGTTCAATACGAGGAATATTCTTTAAAATTCTCTTTTTTTAGATCCACCGGTCAGAATCTTTGGATATTTTGTATACGCTTTTCTTATGAGGGGCAGGTGCAACTTGTTCAAATAAATTCCCTGGGTTCATATTTGGGCTACCATGTCAGGTGAATGCCCTCAGACCCCTTGGGGCCTCTTGTTTATTGTTTGACAACATTTTCCTGGCTTTTCTCTCTATATGTTTCATTGTAAGTTAGTCACTACTTTTATGTAGGCTTCCAAAATGTGTTACTGCATGTCTGTCTGTCTATCTTTGAGATGAAATGTTTGTTTGCTTTTCATTTGCCCGGCTCGACATTTTAAATAATTTGCAACTATCTTTCACCCTCCAACCTCCCCCACACACATACACAAATCAGGGCTGGGACGAGTATTGAGTACTTTGTCAAAAAAGAGGTACTCGAGTACTACGAGTATTGAGGACTTTGGATCCAGCCCGTCACAAACATATTAAACATCAAAGAGTATTATATACTGAAACAAATACAGTACAGCTACTGTGTGCTGCTTACGTTCCTCGGATACAACAATATTTGATGTCAAACACTAACTATAGGAATAATCATCAAAAAATTAAATATTAAATAAAGCACCAGGTACAACCCAGTGCTTCATTAATTAAAATTTTGCGGACGATGATTTCCACCACTGCCCAGGCGTGTATTACAACCCGTCCACGGCGACTATACTGTAACTGATTTGTCCTCTTTGGGAACATATTTTCTATAATTTCACTCCTGTTGACAGAATGTGTGCCTGTGGGGACTAAAACCAAAGTAGTGAAAGTGCACTTGTGGATATTTGCAGCACAAGCACAGCACTACAGAATCAATATTTGATGATTTTAGGAATTTTAACAGTGTCATGAGACACCACAGTAGCAGGTACTGGTCATTCTGTTGGAAACAATCACTTTTTTATGACTTGAGGTGCCTTAACTGAAAAAACTGAGGCTTTTTCTTATAAAGATCGCAGAGAATCGATTCACGTAGAGATCTCGTGCAACAAAACCCTTTACCTAACACAAAGGCAGCACATTAACCAATACAACACTAACGTGACCTGAAATATTGTGACACTCAGGTAATAAAATTTGTACAAATATGGCTGTCATTGGAACCAGCTCTCATTAGACGCTTCCAGTGACATCCATAATTATTAAGCTTGATGAATATTGTTTATTTTCAGCAACTGTAAGTCAGGGGGCGCTTAAGTGATGACTTTATGTCTGTCGACCATCCGTCCATCTGTCCGGTATGAACTTTACATTATCAACCTATCCTCATAAACAACTTGGCCGAATTGAACCAAATTTGATATTCATGTTCCTTATCATATGTGAATTCCAGTTTGTTCAAATAAAGATGCCACACCCACAGGGGTCCCCAAAAGGGTCATTTCTCTGATAGCACCCATAAATTGTTTTCCAAAATTAAAAAAATCTTCTCCAGAACCTATATATAACCATATATAGGAATCTTTTATACTTGGTATGTATCATCTCTAGGGGAGAGGGGTGGGAGGGGGGCAGATTCAAATTTGTTCAAATCGAGTCCCTGAGTTAATATTTGGGCTCCCTATGGGCATCCAAATATCAACAGTGCAATATGAGGAAATTTCTTTGAAAACCTACGTCAGATCCACCAGTCAGAATGCTTTCATATTTGGAATACAACATTTCTAGTGAGAGTGGGTAGTGTTTGATTGAAGTTTGTTTGAATCGGGTCTCTGGGTTAATATTTGGTCTATCTATTGAAGCCCAAAGTTTAACTTAGTGCAGTATGAGGAAATATCTTTAAAAATCTATTTCTTCGGATCCACCAGTCAGAATCCTTTCATATTTGACATACAGCATCTCTAGGGCGGTCAGATTCATGTTCGTTCAAGCCAAGTTTATGGTTTAATATGTGGTTCCATTATGGGAGCTCAAATTAACTCTGTGCATCATGAGAAAATTTCTTTAAAAATCTTTTTCTTCAGACCCACCAGTTAGAATGCTTTAATATTTGCTGCACAACATCTCTGGGGAGGTCAGATCTAAATTTGTTACAATTTGGTTCCTGCTAGTCAGAGTCCTTTCAAACTTGGAATCGCAGTGGGGGGGGGGGGGGGGGCAGATTTGTTCATCTCGAGTCCCTGGCTTAATATTTGGGCAGGGGTGGGTTGGGTTCAAGGTTATTAATTAATGTTCAAATCCATTCCTTACAGTTTTTCCATAAAATTTGCCTTTCAAGCTGCAGTGACACAACAACTCTTGGAAGTTTGGCACTACTTGTCTACAGCTGACAGAATTGGAAGCAATCAAGGAGACCTATGCTGATAACCATCTGACATGGACACAAAAGTTATGAATAATTTCATAACATCATTTCTATGTAGTGTTCATGAACCATAACTAACTGAATGTGACCCAAAATACTTCTCTGAACCACTTTGTCAGGTGAGCAATTAAGGCCCCAGGGGGGGGGGGGGGGGGTAAAAATCAGTAGTTGGTGTTTTAAAAATTGAAAAGCTGTATTGGATAAAGGGTTAACATGTATTATCAGTATGCAACAGGGGTGCAACCATACTGGCCTCATGAGATCCTGGCCCATATCAGCTCTGATTTATTGCACGAATTTTGCAAGAATCCAAATGGATTCTCCCAAATTTAGAGGAATTATAAGCCCTGCACAACCCCAATTTTGAAACAAAATTGGCATATTGTTTC
Organism: Pictodentalium vernedei; assembly: GCA_031216915.1. Taxonomy (NCBI): domain Eukaryota; kingdom Metazoa; phylum Mollusca; class Scaphopoda; order Dentaliida; family Dentaliidae; genus Pictodentalium; species Pictodentalium vernedei. The sequence goes on from CM062295.1 coordinate 80,220,091, forward strand.
ATGGGGGTGGGGCACTATTTATCTTGCTGTACTATTTATCTTGCTGTATGGTTTATTAAAACAGATTTTGTCAAAAGGTTTTGTGTGCTAATGCAGTTTTTATTTTTATTTTTATTTTGGGATTTGGGTAGTTTTCATAGAAAGCTATGAATTCTTATCCATCCCAACTTACTCATTAGGTAACAGAGTAGGAATTCTGTCGGAGGCAATACCAGTTTTTAAGCCCATTTGACACAGATTGGACAGTTGTCTTCAAAAGAACAAATTCCCCATGCTTTTGACTAGGCAGAAGCCGAAAGTTGAATTCTATTGCAGGAATGAGTCTTTCATCACATGAAATAGGTAAAGGTATCTTTGGTAGGGTTGGGTTTGCCCATAGGTATTGCTGTTGTAAATATTTTAATTAGATTTACCTGCCTCGAAAAGTTGCACTCGGTAATTTTTTAATCCCCAAAACTAAGCAGTCTTGGGAAAATATATTGTTTCAATAAACATTTGAAGAATTCTACTAACATCTTGCATTACTGTTGAATGTTCCAGATGAATAAAGAAGGTGATTTGAGGTCTTTTAGAACCTAAAAATTTGTTTGACGATTGGTGTGTTTTGGTTGGGAATTCCCTGAGAAATATGTACATGTGACCACCACTTCCCTTTTTGTTAGTTTTTTTCTCTTATTTGTTGCATGACCCCCTGTTTAAGAATAAGAATCAGAAAAAGGTTGTCTGAAGGGCTATACTTGACAATAGATATTTGAATGCCAAACTTAACATGATGCGACCATATTTTTTTCGCCTGAACGTTATGATGAACGCCTATGGAAAAATATTTGGTAATGTGATACGTATTCATGTTTGGCTGAAATTAAACAATTGCAGGAATTCGATTGCATAAAATGTTTTTGGAGTAATGGTTTCGGAATGAAATATTTCAATATGTTGGATACTTTGGGGTTCCTTCTTACGCCTCGCGTATTGTCATATTACCTTACATAGAATATGGCAACTGTGCAGTATATGTGTAACAATAGTATGCTGTTTAAAGGCTATTTTTCCTCCTTGTTTGAATTTAGACGGCACCTTAACCGGAAATCGAAATTAGATTTACAGTGTAAACAAAGCAGAGTTTTGAAATTCACACCCACGCTGTTCTGTCGCTGCGTTTTGAAGGATTTTGATGCTCTAGCTTTGTTCTTGGATATCTAAAGCACATTTGGCAACGAATTGCCTGAAATATTATTTTATTATCAGTTCTGGTACGAAAACGGTAGCAGTCTTTCAGGAACCATTGTTGTCTGCTATCAACTCAGAGAGTTAATGTCATATATTTTGCGTGTTCTACGTCTCTCAACCTTCATTTTGATGCATAATTTGTGTATATTTAATTCGAATTTATGGAATAACAGAGTAGAAATTTCAAATTAAACAAATTTCCTTTACTTATTTAGCACCTTAATACACTTTATTTTCCTTTTGTAATCTTCCTTTTTTAATTTTTTTCGGGGATGGGGGGGGGGGGGGGGAGGTTAAACGTCATCGTCGACAGCTGACACTGAAAACTAGAGGGATTTTCTTTCAAGGGGAGGGGGAATAGTAGGTTAAGTACCCTTTCTCATCCAACTAAATACATTACCACCTGTAAACTGGGGTAAAAAAACACTATCAAATTCATTTGAGGGATCTTTGTTGTTTAACCCTTCACCTAACATGAAAAGCAGACGACACTTGCAAACAAATTTCTTGAATAACTAATTTAATTTAACTAAAAACATAGGTTATGACCCCTCGTTGGAACGAGCTCGACGAGCTCGTTCCAACGAGGGGTCATAACCTATGTTTTTGAGACAAAAAATGAAAATATAATAAAAAATAATTGGCGATATTTGAGAATAGCGCTAGCCGGTTTTGGCCGTTACGTTGGGTAAAGGGTTAACATGAGATCAAAGTCACGACCTGAGGGAGGGGGGATAAAAATGGTGACGAAAGAAGGTGCCATATGTGCAGCTTTGGAGAAACAGAGATCCTGGATCTTTTCCTCACAAATATTTGCCAATAGAATACGACTCCTTGAGAAATTAATGGTAGAATGATTAAAACACAAGAACTAGGCTAGATGGACGAGGAAGGGCATTACTGAAAAGGTTTATGTTTAAGTTTGGGAGATTGAGAAGTCGACAATGGGGGGATATGATAAAACAATATGTGTCTGAATGCTGGAAGGTAAGGAGGTAGATTAAGAGGGGCGGGGGGGGGGGCGTGCCTGGTGGTGGACGTGAATTTTTGCAGTATTATGCAAAAGACACAAAAAAATTGTGACGGGCACACATATTTTCAAATAATAATTGTTTTTATTCTTATTTTTTTTTTCTTGGGGGGGGGACGTTGCCCCCTCACTCCTATATCCAAGCCACTGGCATGAAAGGGGGGGGGGGAGCAGAGGAGAAATTGTTTTGAAAATAACCCTTACTATGAAGCAATCTCGTGAAACCTGCCATCAGGATTAGTCATATTTTGCATGCGGGGAAAGTGAATGACGTAAACTTCCTGTAACAATATACTAAATATATGGGATATAAACTGACCCCAGCGAGGTCTCCCTGCTCTCTCTACTTTCAGACAGTAATTAAAAAAATGTTGTTGCTCAATATATTGGTACGGCCAAAACAGTTTCTGTCCAGCGCCAGTGACAGAAACACACCACGAGGAAGATGAACAGCGGTATGATCAGAAAATATTGGCTACAACACAAATTTGCTTCATGTTGGTTAGCTACGGAAGCCCATCAGGGCCATCATATGTAGGGGGGGGGGGGGGGGGTCGAGCACTGCGAATACTGGCGTTTAACATTGCGAATATTCGCATTCTGCATGGCGAATACTCGCATTCCGCATTGCGAATATTCTCATTCAGTTGCAAATATTCGCAATGCATTGCAAATATTCGAATTGAGCTTTGCGTTCGTTTCCATTTGCCCAGATTGTATAAAGATGTCCTCACACCTGAATGACTTATAGACTGACCCCCCCCCCCCCCCAACACTTCAGTGTCCACGCTGTATTAGGCCTCTGGTCTAAATGTGTTCACCATCTGATCAAGGTCTCCGGAAGTGGTGGATGGGGTGGAGGATTCTGGGTGCAGATGTGCCTTATCTTGAAGCTAGGGGACAAGGTGTGTTGGCTGTACCAGAAGTGTGCTAATGGAAAAAAGATCGTACTTTCCGAAAACTTTAACTGAAAATCTCGTGAGTATTCGTTTCTGAAGTACCAGTTTCCGTGTGACAACGGCAATGGGAGGAGCTGCGTCAGCTATAATGTCACAGACTGGTCGATAGCCATCATACACTGGGACAATAAAGCGCCGGGGTGAGTTCTATGACTTTATGACTTTATATTGTCCCCTGGGAGCACAACAGGACACAAACTGCAACGAAAAATCATTGCTAGTTGCACCTTTTTACACTCAGGGGGCAAATATAGTCTTATATGTACATACTGTAATAATATTGGGTGTCACATTACAATTTCTGATACGTTTAAAAACTCGTTTTTAACTCATACCCTACCTTTTTGAAAACATTGACATGTTCATATGATTAGCATTGTTATTATGGGGTCTGGTCACAGGCACAAGCTCCCAGACATGTAACGAAATAAGAAGTTTAGAAAAATATATCCCATCTCTATATATTAAATATTATAGGGGAGAGATATATTTTTTCTCAACATTTTATTTCAGTAATGCCCTCGCCCATCTAGCCAATCTCTCATGTTATCATCCATCTTTCATTAATTTCTCGAGAAGTCGTATTTTTGGGGGCAAGTATTTGTGGGGTTCTAAAAGGAAACGTTCGAGGGTCTCTGTTTCTCCAAACCTGCACATAATTATTGCACCTTCTTTTGTCGCCTTTTCTACTCCCCCCCCCCCCCCCCCCCCCCTCCAGCTCCAGTTACACTGATTTCATTCTAAACAACAAAAGTTTACCAAAATTATTTTTTACAACAAAAGTAGAATAAACAAAGAATAACGTTTCTAAGTAATAAGGGTATTAAAAAACCCAAGCGTTAACCCGTTTAGGGCTGGTTAAAAAGCTTAAAAATTTATGCTTTCCCTGTATTTTTCTAAAAATATCTTGTAGATCTTCTTGGCCATTCGTAGGTATTGGTGTGATATTTGCCCAAAAAAAGAATAATCGCCATGTGACACTTATAACCCTTTGACCCCGGGTTATGAGGAGGGTCTATTTGAAGCATGTTTTTTTCTGCTTTAACCCTTTACCTAACGGATCGCCCGCATCCGCCCGCGTAATATGCAAATTCAGCAGTTGAAAAATTTGAAAAAATGAAATTTAAAATAATAAATTTTGATATCGTCTGCGTTGGGTAAAGGGTTAAAATAAGTTTTGATGAATTTAAGGTGATTTTATGGAAAAAAAAAAATTCACAATGACCAACATAATTCCATGACCCCAGTTAGGCGAGGGGCAATTTGGTTGATGCTTTTCCTTCTTTAACATATGTTTTGAAGGATTTTGACCCTTGTAACTCCTTGACCCCCAGATTGGGGAAGGTCTATTTGGATGATACTTTTCTGCTTTAAAATGACTATTGAAGGATTTCAATTGATTTTATGCAAAAAATGGAAATCCAGCATACGCTTTATGACCCCTTTACCCCCATTTACGATGAGGATCAACTTTAGTGTTGAAACAATTAGTCGTCTAGTCGCTGTCGACGCTGATATTGCCCAACGTCGACTTTAGATTTCCCCGTTGAGTAGTTGGAACATGTAGTGGTTCATATAAACACATTACAACATATCAAAATCCCGACGTAAGGTTTATTGAAGAAGGGTTAAACGATTGTCTGATGATCTGTTCAGAGTGTGAAATCAACAATACACTTTGAGATCACAGAAGACGTGAAAGTTAACTGCGATGTGCCGGCTCCTTTGAACTCACAGATATTTGTCGCGCTGCACGTGCCTCAATACTGCTAACGGCACAAGTAATATGCAATGTGGCTTACGACCCTGATCACCGGAATCCCGTGCGGGACCTCGGAAGTGATGTCATGTCACTTGACGCAGTGGCGACATGTTTGGTTGTCATAGTAACCCGCGTGAGCAACTATCTTGTGACGTCATTACCATAGTGATACGTGGTGATTGTGCACATGCATAGCACGTGTTGCTAGAATGACACGTGTTTCTGTCGTCATTTTGTATACTGGATGCTGCCATCTTGGTTTCTATGGTGGCACGTAGTTGTTATGTTACTCAGGGGCCTACAGCAGGATAGGGGTATCTTCGGAGGGTGTGTTCGATTCAAATGGAGTAAACCTAATTACCCGAATAAACCCTATAATCCCTCAAAACTACCGAAATCACCCTCAAACTATTTTATTTGCATATAAAGGTAGCACTACGTGCTACTGAGTGCGTTCGATTCTATAAGAGTCATTACCCAGAATCCTCAGTTTCTACCTATTCGTTTTACATGGAACTATATTTTTTCATACATTCCTACGCCCAGTCATCTATTTTTAGAAACATCCTTAACTGACCCCCCCCCCCCCCTCCCCAACTAATTTTTACGGCCTTTCTATAATTAACGATTTCCATAAACAACTAATTGTTTTAGGGTGGTACTATATTTTATTTATAAATTTCCACTCTCTGTTTTTAGTAACATCCTTAACTGATCCTTCAACTAATTGTAAGGACCTCTCTATATTTAGTAATTTCATTAAACTATCCCATAACTACATGATATTAAGCAATAATTAAAATGAGGATCAAGATGTTTTTGCACTAACGAATGAAATAATAGTATAGTAGATCAATCAGATTAGTGGACTCCTATTGTGTTTTTTTTCCATAGACTTCTATACTAACTGCCCACTGGAAATGAAAAAGTCGATGAAAAAAAACGTTGTGACGTCGTTACGTTTTCAAAAACGACCGTCACGTATAGATAAATTCCGCGGAAGAGTAACGTGGTGTCATTCTATTTCGAACCTTCGAACTGAACACTAGGTGAAGAATTATCTGAAGCAATTTTCCAAAGACCTTGAAGAAGACGAGAGCACCTATGAATGTGACCATTATGGGAAGACCCTTAAGGACCGTCGGAATAGGAACCGACATATGCGTACCCAACAGGGTGAAGAGGCGAAGATGGATGCCACAACTGTTTCAAGACATTTGCGAGAAAGAAGTACCGCCTTGACCACTAGAAGAAGTGCCTGGAAACCTATACTTGTATGCAATGAGGCCATGAGATTTATCATCTCCTGTACGTCAACCGGCGCAAGACATACTCCCATTGACCAGCTCCTTGAAAAAAAAGAACAAGAGACCCGACCCCAGCAACATCCCAGAAACCAAGAACTACCACCATCGTACCCATCCGTTACGACCCTGACACGGTATCCTTTGATGCTGGATTACTGGCTAATCATGATGATGCAGATGTTTTGGACCTACTCCGAGCGAACTGGAGTTCTATTAGAACTCACCATGTGATGAACCGTCAACAATGACCTACTTCTAAATGGATTGTACATTGCCCAGCGAGCCATTGCTTCTCTGTGAAGAACGTCCTGGACCACCATATTGGATGGGATAGAGATCTTCCTGATTTTATAATGAACAACAAAGCCCTGATCGCACTTATTAAAGACGAGAATACCGGAACAAAATATGAAGATTACCTCTGCCTTTTCCGGTGGCTATCACTGTGGAGCGGTGCTACACGTCATAGCCTGAACCTGTCGAATATTCTTCTCAAAAGAAAGATTTCCGAGGTGTAAAACTTGCCCACCTACCAGAAATAGAGAAATTGTTCAACATCAACATTATGGTTATGAATTGAAGAAAACAGATGATGGGAAAGTTGTTGCTGAGCTGGTGCATTGGCCCAAATGTCGTTTTAACGACACTATGTACATTAACACGTACAAACAACATTTTATTTATACGTGTATACAGAACGTCGATGAATTTTCTCACTCCTTCGCTTGCAGAAAATGTGGAAAATTATGGAAGCCCTCTTGGGCATTACACAGACACGAAAAGACAAGTACGAATGAAGTGAATTTTGACTATGTTGGTGGTTTTTACTACGTGCAGACAAGTATTTTTCAGAAGTTAGAAGATGAATGAATTGATGTGCCTGAGACCGACAAGTCCTATCCGTTTCGAGCAACCTTTGACTTTGTGTCTTATTTTGGTAAGACTAACTTACCTCCCAACACTGATAAAATGTCCTGGGATGCACAACATAAACCACTAAGTGTGAGAGTATGCTGCAACGTTTCTGGAATGAATGAATGAATCTTTATTTTGCAGTACACTATTATATGATAAGTTCATAATGAAAATAAAGTATTATACAAGGTAATAGTCTACTGCATGGAAACGGCATAGCCATAAAGGCTGTCTTCCAGCCGCTCCCATTTAAAAAAACAACAACAAAAAAAAACACATTTGTTCTGACATCAGAGCTGGGGGTGGGGGTGGTCGAGCCTAATTTTCTTTTTTTCCCGGTCGTGAGAGTAGCATGGGTTAATGACCAGAACTGTACGGTTAGGGTTGAAGAGAGATCCAGAGGGGTTAGTGATGCAGTCAGGACATTATGGATTGGTGCAGGGAATGTTAGTCAAATATGAGCTCAGTGCGTTCTCTCTTAATCTGTTCTTGAATTGGGACTTATTGTACTGTTGAGTTATTGAAGGGATTTCGTTCCAAAGACGTGGGAAGGAATGGAGAGGTAAGTCGGATGAAAAACTAGTTCTGGGCTTACGTATAAGTATTTTGCCAGACTGCCTTGTGTTCCTGCCCGAGGGATTATGGTATATTTCAAACGTTTCGTTAAAGGAAACAGGTAATTTGTTATTGCACCAGTCGTGCATGAACAACAGCGCCTGCATTTTGTAGAGATCGTGGAATTTTAGTATTCGACAGCTTTTAAAAAGTGGATCAGTATGGGATGTGTAAGATTTATTCGCTATAATTCGGATAGCCTTCATTTGCAAGCCACAAATCCTACTAACAAAGGGAGAACCCATACAAGAATACCATACGTTAAGTGACTATGGATTAAGGAAAAGTATAGTGTTCTTAATGCATGAAGTGGGAGAAGTCGTTTTGCTCGGTTTATGGCATATATTGCTCTAGCTATTTTTAAGCAAACGGCTGAAACGTGCTGCTTAAATTGTAGATTTTCATCCAAGTGGATTCCTAAAAACTTGAGTGTTGTTTCCTCTTGCTCATTTCCGATTAGTTGTATGTTTGTGTAATTAATGGCTATGCTCTTGTCTCTGGCCGTGTATAAATCACCGTGGGGGTGTAATAATATAAATTTGGTTTTAGAAGCATTAAGAGCCAGCTTGTTAGCAGCACACCATTCCTGTATTTTCACAAGTACAGAATTTGCATTTCCAATGAGATCATTCACGTTATTTGATGACACATATCCTGTGGTGTCATCTGCAAATGACAAAAGTTTTAATAATGTTGAATTGCTGATATCATTAACGTAAAGCAGAAAAAGGACAGGGCCTAGGATGGACCCTTGTGGTACACCTGTAGTTATGGCTTCCCTATCTGATTCTTTATCATTGAATGGTACAAATTGACATCTTCCAGTTAAATAGTTTTCGAACCAAGAATTGGCCACACCTCTAATACCACAGTGATGCAATTTTTTAAGCAAAGTGTTGTGATTAATACTATCGAAGGCTTTGGAAAAGTCTAGGAAGATGGAAAGGGTACAGTCCTTCGTCATTTTGTCGTTCTGAGCGGCGACATCATTTACTAAGTGCACAATGGGATGTATAGTTGAATTGTGTTTTCTGAAACCAAACTGATACCGGTAGATGATGCTTTGTTCATCCAAAAATAGTTGCAAACGCACTTGCATTATTTTTTCAAGTATTTTTGAAAACGTGGGAAGAATACTGTTTGGCCTGTAATTGTTAAATACGTGAGGGTCCCCGCTTTTGAATATATGTATTATTTTAGCGACTTTCATTTGGGTTGGCACCACGCCCATCGAGAAGGAGAGATTGATGATATGGGTGAGTGGCTTTGCTACTTCAAAGCTTATCTCTTTCAGTAGCTTAGTCGACATGCTATCAAAGTCGTTGGTCTGTTTTCCACTTAGCCTTTGAATACAGAGAATTACTTCTTGTTCATTGGTGGGTGATATAAAAAATGAGTCAGTGCAACTATCCCCATTGTATTCTGAGAAATGCCGTGATGGTGTTGGTACTTGATTACTTATTGATTTGCCAATGTTCGCAAAGAAAGTATTAAATTTATTGGCTATTTCTTTAGCATCGGTCAATTCAGAATTTTCGTCGATGAAAGAAGAGGGCAGTGTATGAGCACATTTCGTTTTATTGATGGCTTTGCGTAAGATTTCCCATGTTTTCTTAGCATTGTTTTTGTTTTGGGATAATACCTTACTGTAGTAGTTTGCTTTGCTCTTTCGTTTTAATCGATTAAACATTTGGCAACACCTTTGTATTCGTCAACAATCTGAGGATTTCTGGACTTTAACTTTTTGACATACAGTTTGTTTTTGTTGAGGGATGATTGTAAAAGTCCAGTTGTCATCCAAGGTTCACGTTTTACAAATTTCTTTGGGATTGCCGTGGTTTTGATTGGAAATGCAGTGTCAAAATGTCTATAAAAGATATTAAGAAATGAATTATGTGCTTCATTGGGGCAGTGAGTATTAAGTATATCCGAAAAATCGGTTGTCAAAAGAAGGTCCTTAAAATAGTTAATATTCGTTCGGTTAAATGCACGTTTTTGTGTTTCAGCAATTTGGGGAGTAACTTTGTCCGATTCTTCCAAATAGAATGTTGCAAAGTGGTCACTTACATCTGTAATAATAATACCCGATTTGTTTACCTTGTTGGCATTACTGAAGATATGGTCTATTAACGTTGCAGTAGAGTGTGTGACCCTTGTTGGTCTCGTGATAGCTGGTAAGAAACCGGCACTAAACATAGAGTCAACATATACTGGTTATGCTGAACCCAGACGTTTTGTAACTGGTGGTGATTCTCAAGACTCAGTGGAACGATTCATGGATTACCTATCAGAGAGTGCCAACCATACCTATGTAGTAGTTCTGGGGATCCACTTTGACACTTAACAAGACAGAGTTCAATGAATATTTGATGGAACTTCCAGCACTTGGATTCAACAGTGATCGATGTGATGTCAATGTGGTAACAAGAGAACTTATGGAGTATATGAAGCTGGAGAATCCTTTAATGTTTGTTGTGAAGAAATCCAACAATTTTATGTGTATCGAGGCTGATCAGTTTACATTTCTTGATATAAGTAACTACTTGACGCCTGGTTTCAGTTAAGATAAATTGCTAAAAACTTTTGGATGTTCCGTAACTAAGGGATTTTCCCCTTATGACTAGATGGGCGATTTAACAAATCTCGACCAAGACCATTTACCAGAACATACAAAACTTCTACAGAAGAAGAATATGAATATTGTAGAACCATTTGGGCAACGAAACAGATTACATCATTTCGTGCCGTCCTGTGTTGGTACAATGACCGTGGCGCCCAGCCTTTCTTGGAACCTGTAGGGGAACAATTTGCTTTCTGCAAAGAACGAAATATTGATAGATTCAAAGATGGTATCTTCGTTCCTGGACTGACTTTGAAATATCTCTTCAACACCGTAGATGACTCTACTTACTTCACACTGTTCAATGACAAAAACAAAGACCTACACCATCTGGTGAAGGGCAGCATTGTTGGTGGACCTGCTATCGTTTTTAATAGACATCAAGAGGAGAAAGGGAGAAAGGAGTAACAAAAAGTAGATCCATTCAGTATGGTGAAGATTCAAAACCATATGCCGGTATTGTCGAATTTGATGTCAATGCCCTTTATCTGTAGTGTTTGATGCAGAATATGCCAAAGGGTGGTTTGTGAGAAAAAAAACGAAGAGAATGGTTTCAAAGCCCAGCACTGCACAAAATATGGTAAAATAGCCGAGCAATGGTTGGAGTTCGTGGCAAAATGAGATAACGTGAAGATACGTCGCCAATTCAACGAAGTTGAAAAACGAATTGGAAGAAGTGTTATACCAGTAGATGGTTGTTAAGCAGAAACACAAACGGGGTAAAAACTCCAAGGCCTTTTTGTGCACAGACACAACTGCCATTTAAATAAAGAACAATGGAGAGCCCGTTACTTTCAAGAACGTCAGGCAGAAGAATATGAAAGGGCTGTATGAAGATACTCAGAAAACCTCCAAATATATTCGTGATCTTTGCAACAAACTCGTAGAGCTCTGGGAGTGTGAATTTGAGGAAATGAAGAAAACCAACCCAGACCTGATAACCTATCTTAAAGAACAACCAAACTGTACTGGTCCGCTGAATATAACTATCATCAATGAGAAGATTTTGACAGAAGAACTTTTTGGTTTGGTAGTTTGTGATGTTCAAGTGCCAGATGATCTGAAAGACTATTTCATCGAAATTACACCAATTTTCAAGAATGCTACCATTTCTAGAAAGGATTTCGGAGATTACATGAAGAAGTATGCTGCGGAAAATCATGTTCTGTCACAACCTCGCAGATCTTTGATCGGCAGTTACTCTGAAACAAGAATTTTGCAACACTGGATTCAACTTACAGAAGTCTATGAAAGTTTCCAATACCAGCCTAAAGCTTGTTTTAGACAATTTGGACAAGTGTCACAAGCTCGAAGAGACGGGGTCAGAGACCCAAATAAAGCTATTGCCGCTGATAATATGAAGTTGCTGGGCAACAGTGGTTATGACAAGCTGGTAACGAACAAAGAAAAATTCAAGAACGTTCACTATCACGATCAACATGAAGTGTATGATGCTATCAATAACCTATCTCTTCGCACTTTAAATGCACTCAGTGACTCGTTGTACTTATTCGAAGCAAACAGAAAAAACGTAAAATTGAACCTTCCTTTGCTTATAGGGTTCTTTTGTGTACTGATATACCACACTGAGAATGTTGGAGTTCTACTACAACCTTGTTGATCATTTTGTTGATGGTTATAATTTTGAAGTTTGTGAGATGGATACAGATTCTTTATATTTTTCCTTGTCCAGTCAAAACATCGGAGAAGTGGTGCGGCCAGAGATGAAAGAAGAGTTTTATCATCATTAGAATTAATGGTTTCCAGCAGAAACTTGTAACAATCATCAAAGTGCATTTGTGAAAACCAAATTAGAACGGACGGTTCAAGTTGCAAAGCACTGAAGGTTTTTGATAAGTGAACACCTAGTCTCTGTAAAGTTGAATGGCAAGGTGAAGGCATTTTAGCATTGTGCGGTAAAACCTACTACTGTTTTGGATCCACAAATAAGCTTAGCTGCAAAGGAATCAACAAACGTCAAAACAACTTGACTAAGCAGAGATGCACGGACGTGCTAAAAACACAATAACCCTGTACTGGTACAAACAAAGGCTTTGCTCGGTGGCAATTTTGGGCATTTTCTGGCTGGTGCGGAAAGGCGTGGAGACGCGCTCGATCTGCCCCCTTCTGAACTAGTGCTATTTAAGACTTATAATTCACTGTTGCAGGTGTACAAATGAGACAAAGCGAAATTTGTATTTTCCAAACCGTTGCCAATGGCTTCCGCCGCTGCCTTTAACCCTTAGATAATTTTCAGAATGTAAAAGTTAACAGGAATCGCGCAGGGGTTAATAGTGAAAAAGGTGTAATTTGACATAAAAATTGAACAGACACCAGTGTCGGACATACGTCGAATGTATCCAGACCATCAAAGGCAGCTACCTGACATTTTCAGAATTTGTTCTACTCTCCCCGCTCGACAGTTTCGTATCTTTGTCGTGTGCCCGAGACCGCGTGAAAAAACCCGTTGATCGCGTGAAAACCGAAGGGATGATTCGTCCCTATTTTATTCTTAATGCAGTGAGTTTTCCATTTATTATTTACGTGTCATCTGCCGAGTTTGGCATTATTTCTGCCCATTTGATGAACTTTTCAACTTGAACTATTCGCACCTTTATATGGACCGAAAATTTGGAGTTAAACTCTTTACTTTAGACCTCACTGAACTGACGACTCTACCCAGATCGTCGGCCACTGGTTAATGAATATTTTTATCCCATAAATAGATAACTTCTTAGAAACTCGCTGTAGCATGAGAAAGCAGTGCACTTCCGGTACTTATTGATCGCCGCGCACTTGGATAGGCTAGTCGAAACGTTGTGGCCGGGGGTTGGAGGGGGTGGGGGTCACTCATATTAAACATTTTTTTATGTGACCTGAATCGAGATCTGAAGGTAGCGTTACCAACAAACTGTCTGATCAAGGAAGTTGACTAGAAATTCTGGTGTGAGAGGGTACTGAATAAATTGACGAGTCAATGATTTTAATGAAAAAATGAAAGGGGTATATTGCAACGTTGCATCAAAACAGAAGGCATAATGGTTTTCATCTTTCTAATAATCGTTAAAATGTCAGCATGAGGCGGTATTATCCCATCGATTTGGCAACAAGACATGATGGAAAAAGTCAAGAGTGGTATGTTATAATTGTAAAATGATTCAGATGCACCTTTCGACCTTTCTAATTACTCAGATGTTGCATGCTTGTAAAAATAACTCCTTGGCCAGCTATTAATTTTTAAGTTATAGAAGGCACCGAACATACCTATTGTTCACGGAGGTTTTATGTCTTGGGGTTGGAGTTAGTATAGGGTTGACTAGATTCTATATCACCAAACTGAAATAAAATCATACATTATGGAAGATTTGTAACTTTAGTTCCTGCACGAATGTAAGGAGAAATAAATTGCACAACTGATTTTCGCGATCATGTTTTCGGTATATTTATTTATTGGTGTTTAAGGTCACATTCTTCTTCATAGTGGCTGATCATGACCACGATTGTTTTACGAGTGGAGGAAGCCGGATTACCCGGTGAGAACTCCCGAGTAACGGCGAGCAACGGTCAGCTCACCAGCATACTAACTCCACACAAGCAGGGTTAGTATTGGTTGAAGACAGGTGCACCATCGACGTGCAGTACGCCTAAGTACACAACATAACAGTGTTCCATCGTAGGCAATGGGAGTGAAGTGTCTTGTCCAAGGACACAACTCGGTTGGCGCATGTGGGATTCGAACTGAGCAACTTGCCACTGCAGCTTGCACCTCTACCTACTGAGCCACCCCCCCCCCCCCCCGCGCCTCCCACCTCCCATGTTGTCGGTAGAAACGTCAGGAGTGAAATATGTAAATTCATATAAATTAAGGTTTTTACACACTAATTGCAATGCTAGCGTTCAGCGAGCTGCTATAAAGTAACAAAAACATCTTATTCAAGTTAATTATTTTGTTTGTTTTTCAAGGCTCATATTTGAGGAGTCACAAAATATCAAAATTTGTAGGTAGACTGAGAAGAAATGTCATTACCAAATACTTTAGTGCAACACTTGCATCGCGTATAGCGTGTTTAACTTTGGTTAGGCCTTAATTAGTGGAAAAGATAGGTGTCATTTTCTGACCATTTGCCCGTGCGTGCGTGCGTGCGTCCGCCAGTCCGTACGACCCTCCATCTGTCCGTACAAACGTTTTGCAATGTAATTCCAAAGTCATCAGTTGGATTTGGATCTCCTTTACTATGCTGAAAGACCTGCATGAGGGACGGATATGCACAAGGGACAGGTTCTGTCCAATAAGTTTCCCCAGAGTTGTGGCCCTTTTTTCACTTTTTCTACTGTTCACTCTTTCTGAAAATGTTCATGCCCCACAATACCTTTAAGGCTACTTCAAACAGGCCTGCAGGTCGGGGGCACTAGCCTTGTTAATATGTGGGTTGAAACCACTGAAAGGAATATTAAAATCAATGAGAGCCTGTTTGCTGCATTGTCTGCACTGGTGTTACCGGGAGCGTCAACATTTATTATGCTAGTAAATTTGTTTAACCAATCAAATGAAGTTACTAAGAGACATAGACTCCGCAATATTAGGTTCAGGATGGCTGAAAAGCACCCAATTTGATTTTATTATTAGGTGCCCGTCAGCCATTTTGTTTTATCATAAAATCCACACGCCTCAGCTTTTAATTTACACGTACGTACATGCTGCAGCACAGTCGTACAGAAGACCCACCATATAAAATAGCCCCGTCGTATAATTTCGATGTAAATCAGTTGTTTTCAGAATTCGAGGAGGAGGAGCCATGTCGAAATGAACAACCACAGCTGTCAGTGGCAACATAAATGGGAAAATGCCAATTTTCAACAATTGTCACATTGGAAATATAAACATCACAATTAATAACAAACAGACTTACCATCACATCCGATGATACAGTAAGTTTCCTGTTCGGACTGTCTTGTGTGTACTAATAACATTGTTTCAGCCATATATAATTATTCCATTTGACGTTACATTAAATGAAATACACAACTTCAAATGACACGTAATTTGACCTCCATAATTCTGCGACGATTACCGGGAAAATCCCAATAATACAAACCAGCCCAAGAAGCCGAAAAGTGCGCATCGGGAAAATCCCAATAATACAAACCAGCCCAAGATGCCGAAAAGTGCGCATCATTTAACTATTCGTTGAGTTAACTTCCCCAATGACATTTTAGCATGTCGTGCATAATAAATACGTTACATGGCGTTTAGTTGGCAGATACAGTGCCGTATACGGCGAAGAGAAAACAATATTAGGTGAGCAGCAAAATATCATATTTGTTAGAAATGAGAGTATTTCGAAATGAGAGGGTTCTTCAACCTGGGGTTACTAAAGGTAGTAAAGTGGATAGAGAGTCAGAAAAAAATAATTGACTTCCCTTTCTGTACGGTTTCGATGTGTTCAAACGCCAGCTGGAAAACTTTAGCTTCAACTGTGAAAATAGAACTTTTATTTGAAATTCTGATAGAGATGATTTCCGACAACAAAATCCGGTGATACTTTGTCACATCTTTACATCTACCTGTATAGACCACTCTCTATGTACTTGTTTTCACTATATTTAGATTTTGTTTGGGCATATGTGTTTAAATTGCAGAGAGTTTGCCTCAGCTTTTTTGGAGAGAGCAAAGTCCAAAATGAAAGTAGGTTTCCTCAGTTGACAAGGAGGATTGTGTGGTTAACGGTTTCATTTATTGAATCATATTCCAACTTGGCGGATTCCATATTAGGTTTAATTCTAATTCTCAATGGAGAAATGTGTTTCTGGTATTTGTTAAACCTTTACCCAACGTAACGGCCAAAACCGGCCAGCGCTATTCTCAAAAATCGCCGATTAATTTTCATTATTTTTGTCATTTTTGTCTCAAAAACATAGATTCTGACCCTTCGTTGGAACGGGCTCGTCGAGCTCGTTCCCACGAGGGGTCATAACCTATTTTTTTGAGACAAAAAATGAAAAGAAATCGTTATTCAAGGATTTTTTTTGCAAGTGTCGTCTGCTTTTCATGTTAGGTAAAGGGTTAAAGAATTCTACATTTTGAGGATCTGAGACACAATTATGAGCGGGGTTTGATGGATTAGCCAATAGTTTGGAAATATATTGGAGTTATAGTTTAATTCTGCGCTTCTCAACAGAATGAGAAGCCCCTACTGCCCCAACAAGCATTGGATATTTTAGCATCGTTCTAAATGCCATAATTCTTACTGCCCCAACAAGCATTGGATATATTGGCATCGTTCTAAATGCCATAATTCCTCTATCTCTCTTATTTTTATATCACGATGTTGAATAGCATCAAGTGGTATGCGGTATGACTTTCTCACAGAACCGTAACTCGCACAACAGTAACCTAATTTTGATCAACGAAGTGATCTATACAAATGGAGTAATGGTTTCTGGTCAGCACCCCAGTCGGTGCTATCAGCTATCTTCAGGAGATTAGGCGTCGTTTTATATTTAGCAATTAGTTACTTAATGTGAGACGTGAAATTCAGTTTATTGTCAAACAAAAAATCCGATAAATTCACTTCCTCAGAAACTTAGGTAGACCTTGTTACAACCGATAATGTTACAACGCCGCATAATGTTACACCAACGCATAATGTTACAAAAAATGTACTAAACAACCGATAATGTTATAAACTCCGCATAATGTTATAACTGTTTTCAACCCGTTATGTTATAAAAATCGACGCATAATGTTATAACTTTTTTTAACCCGTTATGTTACAACAAATTAACCGATAATGTTATAACTTCTGTATACTAATTCCGGTTACAGCTATTGCAGATGGACTTTACCACTTACCATTTATTGCCGCATAAAGGTATGAAATATTTATACTAAAGGTTTCTGCTCTGGTTAAGGCGAGGAGATACCCCCCCCCCCCCCAACTCCCGGGGATTTATCATAGAATGACCTAGTCACGTTAGTAGTATGTCATGTCCCCGGACACCCCCAGGTTGCCGGACCCCGGTGTCGGACCCCGGAAGTAACGTCATGTCACGTGACCCAGTGGCGCCATGTTGTGTTGTCATGGTAACCCGCGTGAGCGGCCATGTTGTGACGTCATCCCCATAGTGATACGTGGTGTGAGTGCGCATGCGCAGCGCGTGTTGTTAGGGTGATACGTGTTTCCGTCGTCCATTTTGTATACTGGAGGCCGCCATCTTGGTTTCTATGGTAGCATAGCACGTGGTTGCTATGTTACCCAATTTTTCTGCAATTGGACGAAGTATGTTTTGAGGGTGTGTTCCTTTGTAGAAGAGTAAATCTAATTACCACAAACAACCCGACAATCCTTCCAAATCACCGAAATTGACTTTATTTGATACAGATTTCCCATGCTATTGGTTTTATTGACTTAGCACATAGTGCTATAGTACTAAGGGGATGCGTTCGATTGAACAGGAGTAATGCTCTGGCTTAGAATTCTCCCAGAATTCCTTTTTGGATCCCTATCCCATGACTTTTATCCCATTAAAAGACACGTTCCTTTGGTCATTACTCAGAATTATCTGCTTCTATCTGTATATGCAATAGTTTTCGTCTATCTGGTCTTGTTCCTTTGTTCTAGAGTATACGCCAGTAGCGTAGAAGAGCATATTAACTGGAACAGCTTTTCTTATTATTACTATATTTAGCTTTTCTAATTTATTCTTGTTAGTTCTGACCCTATTCCGTATACTCTTGTTGTTTCATTTATCTAGATCATTTATATAAATTATAACTAACCAATCAGATTGCTTGATTTCCCATAACCTGTACTTAATCATATAGAGTTATTGCCCCTTATTACAACGAAGTTGTATCCGATTCTTATTACATCTATATCCAATGGCAATATCCCCGGGCACCCCAATTTCGGCACCCCTTTTTGAAAATATATGACCTTCGGCACCCCTTGTTTGTCATATGTGCTTATGTGAAGAAGCACAATGTGACACAATGTGCCCTAGCACAAAGGCACATGCTTTATGTGCCGATATGTGCTTATGTGAAAAGGCACAGTGTGACACAATGTGCCCTAGCACATAGGCACATACGGGTATTTGAGGATACCTATGGCCTGGTATTGTATTATTTGAGGATACCTACTCGTGAATCCTTTTTTTGTGATATGTGCTTATGTGAAAAAGCACATTGTGACACAATGTGTCCTAGCTCAAAGGCACATGCTTTATGTTCCGACATGCGCTTATGTGAAAAAGCATAATGTGACACAATGTGCCCTAGCACATAGGCACATACGGGTATTTGAGGATACCTATAGCCTGGTATTGTATTATTTGAGGATACCTACTGGTGAATTCCTTTTTTGTCAGATGTGCTTATGTGAAAAAGCACAATGTGACACAATGTGCCCTAGCACATAAGCACATGCTTTATGTGCCGACATGTGCTTATGTGAAATAGGTATCCAGGCCATAGGTATCCTCAAATACCCGTATGTGCCTATGTGCTAGGGCACATTGTGTCACATTATGCCTTTTCACATAAACACATATCGGCACATAAAGCCTGTGCCTTTGCGCTGGGACACATTGTGTCACATTGTGCTTTTTCACATATGACAAAAAAGGGATTCGCCAGTAGGTATCCTCAAATAATACAATACCAGGCCATAGGTATCCTCAAATACCCGTATGTGCCCATGTGCTATGGCACATTGTGTCACATTGTGCCTTTTCACATAAGCACATATCGGCACGTAAGGCCTGTGCCTTTGCACTAGGACACATTGTGTCACATTGTGCTTTTTCACATATGACAAAAAAGGGATTCGCCAGTAGGTATCCTCAAATAATACAATACCAGGCCATAGGTATCCTCAAATACCCGTATGTGCCTGTGGCTATGGAATCCCATTTTGGTCGTTGACATTGTGTCACATTGTGCCTTTTCACATAAGCACATATCGGCACATAAAGCATCTGCCTTTGTGCTAGGGCACATTGTGTCACATTGTGCTTTTTCACATAAGCACATATGACAAAAAAGGGGTGCCGAAGGTCATATGTTTTTCAAAAAGGGGTGCCGAAATTGGGGTGCCGGTATGATATCGGTATGATAATATAGATGGTGGAGATGTTGGAAGAAGTAGAAGTGATGAATTTGGGATTACAGGTTCTGGAAAAGGCGGAATCACTAGAACAGGCAGTATATGGAGAAGGGTGAGGCTGTGGAGGAGGAGTTGTGTTGATATTGGTATTGTGGCGGTGTTGGTGATGGTGTTGAGTAGTTATGTATGTTGTAAATGAGTCATTTTGTAGGACCCCGGGGCAGGACCGGGGGAAGTGACGCCATGTCACGTGACTGGGCGGTCATGTTGGGTTGTCATGATAGTGCACGTGGGTGGCCATGTTGTGACGTCATTGTCATGATAATAGGTGGTAGGAGTGCGTACGCGCAGCGCGTGTTGTTATGGGGACACATGCTCCGTCTCACCCCTAACAACCCGACAATAGATATCGAATTAATCCAAACAACCCGACAATCTTCAGAAAACTGACCCAAACACTCCCGCAAACACTCCCAAATAAAGGTAGGATATTATCCTTAATGAGGGTATGAGGCGTATGACGAGGTACTCATTGTGCTCATTTTCATAGCTTTCATTTTGAGACGTATGATTTTGCGCGCATCGTGCTCATTTTCATAGCTTTTATTGCTTCATACGACGAAAAGGGGGATTCCGTGGGTTTAGTATCCTTAAAATATAGGATAGTATCTTTACCTAATGTCCGACCATACACTGGACGCGTAATTCATCACAGAAATGGGTTTATTACAATAATGGTATATATTATTTAAAGTCAGAATGGTCCAATTCTACACTGGGAACTGAAGAGTTCCCTCAAATACAGACCGACGGTCTCCACCTGAAACTGATGCCATGACAGTATAAATTACCAAAGATATGTTTATTTGAAGTTATAACATTATCGGTTAATTTGTTGTAACATAACTGGTTGAAAAAAGTTATAACATTATGCGTCGATTTTTATAACATAACGGGTTGAAAAAAGTTATAACATTATGCGGAGTTTATAACATTATCGGTTGTTTACTACATTTTTTGTAACATTATGCGTTGGTGTAACATTATGCGGCGTTGTAACATTATCGGTTGTAACAGACCTCTCATCTCTTTTCAACTCGGGAAAAAGGTGGCGCTTCTGGAGCTTACAGAAATTTACGCCGTTTGGTTTAGACTTTGATTTTGAAAGTATTTTCTTTCTGCAGCTCATTTCTGAATCCCATTTATTCTTGTTTGAGCTAGATGGTATATATGTTTTTACTGCTTAACCCTTTACCTAACACGAAAAGCAGACGACACTTGCAAAAAAAATTTTGGAATAACTAATTTTTTTCATTTTTTGTCTCAAAAACATAGGTTATGACCCCCCGTTGGAACGAGCTCGACGAGCTCGTTCCAACGAGGGGTCATAACCTATGTTTTTGAGACAAAAAATGAAAAAATAATGAAAATTAATAGGCGATTTTTTAGAACAGCGCTGGCCGGTTTTGGCCGTTACGTTGGGTAAAGGGTTAAAAATTTAAAAATATATCGACATTCAACAAATATTCTATCATATTCAAAATTGTGTCAATTTAAAGGCTTCAAAGCTTTTTGGGGGGGGTGGGGGGTGGGGGTGGGGATGGGGGGAGATAGGGTCGTGAAGACATTTGCGTGTTCTGTCTGTTAAGTGCTTTTATTTTTCCTTTTCTAATTTATTTTTGTTTCTTTCTTGTATTCTTATCTGACTCTGACTCAGATTTTGTTGCTGTGATCTTTGTGCTCGTTGTGGGTTGGCGTCTTGTTCAGTTGACTCATTTTTATCTGTCTGTTACAGCCTTTTGTTCTTTGTTCCGTTCAGATGTAGCTTTATCCTTTCCTGCGTGTGTTTTTTTCCCTTCTGATATTTTGTGGAATATTCTGTTGTGTTTGGAATGGCTTTGGTTGACACGCACTATTGTAAAAACATCTACTGAGGAGAGGACTGTAATATTGTTAAGCCATGTCCACTGTGCTTGACATTCTGCCGATTTTGTTTGGATCGTTTGTTACAAAGTTACTGCATAGGATGGTGATGATGTCATGTCAGGCATTGACGTTACAATCCTCTTGGCATTTTTAAAAGTAATTTGTCTCTCACATTTGACATCTGTATTTCTTTCTTTCCTTTCCAGACAGGGCAAAATTTAGATGAAGCTGTATGATTGTCCTCACCATTTACAACATTTTACAGTATTATTACAGAGTCTTTGATGTTGTTGGTCGCATTTGAAACATGTTTCTTGTCACCTGCATTTATTCTAGGGACCTGCGAGCCGGGGATAAAACTTCGAGCCGAATCTCGAGCCGAATCATCCCTCTGGTATCGAGTCGAGTCGAATCTCGAACCTTGAAACCGGCGTGACGGCGACATTCGTGCTTCCATAGTCTGCAATACCGGTACTCTGCATGCTGGATGAGTTCAGAATCAATTGGTCTGGAATCGAGTATTCTCGCACTGCGAGAATACTCGATTCCAGACCAATTGATTCTGAACTCATAGACTCGCAGTTTTATTCTACCCACTTGGTGGTCGTGGATCGTGCTCAGCCTCATCAGCACCAAATACCATTATTATAAAAGCAAACAAGGCATGTCGGAAAATATGATAAAAAATCTCAAACTCAAAGTCTCGCGAAACACAGTATCGCGCACTAATAGTGAAGAGATCGTACGGTAGCCCGGGGGTTTAATAATCAACAAAATTGGAGAGCTAATACGTTCAGAGAGCGATTTATTACACTATCGTTAGCGTATGACGGCGTGTTCTTGATGCGAGCGAGTGCACATATAATTCGCCGTTTGAACAGAGGTCGGTTCGAAAAATACGAATCGGACGGTGAGGTATCGAGTCGAATCGAATCTCGGCGATGGTTTCGAGTCGAGCCGAATCTCGAACGGTTCGCAGGTCCCTAATTTATTCTGTCCGTGGCCATACTTCTGGCTTTGAAGCATCGACGTGGATTTAGCTTTTGGATTTTGGTTACTCTGATGTTCATGTAACCCAATTTAACCCTTTGACCAACGTAACGATCAAAATCGACCAGCGCCATTTACAAAAATCACCATATAATTTCCATTATTGTTTTCATTTTTTGTCTCAAAAACATAGGTTATGATCCCTCATTGGAACGAGCTCGTTCCAATGAGGGATCATAACCTTTGTTCTTGAGACAAAAATTAAAAGAAATAGTTATTCAAGATTTTGTTTGCAAGTGTCGTCTGCTATTCGTGTTAGGTAAAGGGTTAAATGATTTTGGAGATCTAGGGGAGTCGAAAGTTAAATTATTTGTATTGGTTTTGTGTTTCCATCCTTTTCATTTTTTTATTCTTTTATTTCTAGTACATATATACCCGAAAGTTCTCTTGTTCTGATCACACCTTTACCGATATTTAGTGTCTTATGTGGAAAAGCAACGACTTTCATAACCAAAAACTTGTCAGTTTGTAATAAATGTATTGCTTGGAATTTAGTCCTACTTTCTTCTAATGTCCCCCTCCCCAGCCACGCCCCATCTCAACTTTTACCTCCTTCACTAATCTTGCATTGTTGATGTTTTTGTCCTTCTCCCCCCCCCCCCCTCATAAATAATTACAAATTTAGGCAAAGTCTTTTCATTAGACGTGTCTTATTGATCTCTGTCATCGTACGATAAATCATTTCGGCTTTATGCTATGTAATACCATGATTACCTATTCTACTATATATAAAAAGCCTCTGACTTACATTTTAGCTTTGCACACCAGCTGTGGTGAACAGGCCAGCAATGGGATTTCACTAGTTAAATTTTACACCTACAGTAGAACTACGTCCAAGTTGACCTTTGGTGACGTCGACCTGAATGCAAACTTGACTAAATTTATCGAACGTCTCCTCGCGAAGAGTGAAATGAAAGTTTCAATTATTTATTACGTTTTTAAATGGGTTTACCTCATAAGATGCCAAACATTAACAGACATTGTCTCATGTTAATAAAGCATCCATAACTCGAAATAGTATGTTATTATGTTATGAAAATGGAAAAGGCTCAGTTTCTTTTTCCATTTCGTTTCGGCGATAAAATTGCCAGCGAAAGTACCGCCCACCGATGCTCACGTAAAGAAAAACAGATTCGCACGCATGTACGTCTGCTGTTCAGTAAAATCGAGAGAAAATAATAGCCACTCTTAATAATCTGACGATCATGGTATAAATAAAATATACCCAAAGTAGCTTGGTGTACCAAATGTTCACCACTTGTGGTGAAGTGGTGTTAACCGAGCACCAAAGGCTCGAGGTTAACACCACTTCACCATTCTGGTGAACATTTGACACACCAAGCTACTATGGGTATATTCTATATTTATCCATATTTTAGTTTTTGTAAATTCTACAATTTATGATTCTCTGGGCCCAAATTGGGGAGTATGTTTCAGCTCAACACGAGGTGGGCGCAAAACCAAGTGTACATGGAAAGCATACTCTGACAGGATAATGCATACGTATACCGCTGACCGATTGACCTGTCGAGTGTAGTAGTGCCAGGTCTTAAAAGTCGGCTATTCAACGAATCATTTTGTGATACCAGGGCAATGAAAATTAATTTCCACAGACAACCAGCTCATAGAGTGCAATAAAACGAACATGTTAAAACATCCGAAATTCGTTACAAGTTCCGTATAAAATGGCAACGAAACAATTTTGCAAAAATAAATGACTGTTTGAATGACCTCCCATTGCCCCCCCCCCCCCCCCCCCCCACACACACACATACACACACTCCCACGATGTCACACGCTGCCTTTCTGGGATCTCCCGATTTCACTTACCTGGCCCATCTGAACCATATGTCTGCGTTCGAAGTTGGGACCAAAGCAGTGCATTGAGTAGGTATCTCCAAAATGGAGAGTGTCCTAACAGGGGAACTGTTTATCCTCAGCTACCCGGATTCTTTTTTCCGCATCCTTCGCAATGCACCTCAAGGGAGAACAAGATGTCTGGATAAAATAGGTTTATACCACTTTGGCCCTGTGCTGCTTATTCATATATATCACAGTCAACCTGCCCAGACCGTCCTCTATCCGCCACCTCGGGATCCGCCTAATACGGTGCGGTTAAATGAAATCATAAGGGTCCCTTAACACCCTAGGGTTGTGTTTAGAAACAAGTTTTCCAAGAAACTTGGCTTTTTGTAAGTTGTCCTGTCTTTGTCCAGTTTATACGTAGTTTGTCCAAATTATTTTTGTTGGTGAGTTACCAAACACCTGATCAATTTTCTGTCGATCCTTTATAGCATATTTGCAATGATTATCGAACCATAGTTTGGTAAAACGTTTTGGGTTTGCCAAGATTTCTGAAATGGCTGTGTTGAGCCTTCCAAGAAATACCAAGGAAGGCAGAAGGACATGCAATAGTTTGATCAATTGAGGCAAACGTACACGATGCGGGATGCAGGTCAGTGTCTGACCTATCAATCAACAAACACAAAGCATAGGTTGAAACAAACTCTTCTGCTGTTTTCCCACGCAAGTCTTCTTTCATACAGAAGTCAAACCAAAGAGGGTTATGTGTGTTATAATCTCCCAACAAAATGTACGGAGCTGTTCGTTGCTGAACCAATTGCTTAACGTCATTTAGCTGAAGGGTCCTATTTGGTGAGATGAAAATAGAGCACAATGTAATTGTCTTGTCTAAAGGTAGGCGTACTGTTAACTTGTAATTAGAGAATCAGGACTGTGAAGAATGTTGTTTCTAACTAGGACAGACGTTCCATGTGCATGAACATCATTTACTCCAGCCCAGACGTTATAGGAGGTATAATATTTAAAAACACTCTTTGTGAGTGTTCCCAGCAGGCATAAATCAGCAGGGTTATTTGTTTTGTTGAGAAGACCAGTTCTTTGCTCTAAAACTTTGAGGGTTGCATAAGAAGTAAGATATTAGCATGATATTTAGTTAAGCTGAATTCTTAACCTCTGCTTAAGTGGTTGATATCACCAAACAATTCTCTCTGATTTTCCTTTCATGATAGCTCCATTCAATAACTCCGCTGAAACCGGTTTCATACTGTTGGTCGGAAAGAAAGAGGCATGCGTAGCATGCGATTTGAAGGTCATGGCGCCGGATCCTGGGTGATAGAGGATAACACTGGGCCGGTCCAGGGCGTCCTCACTTATTGCGAAAACTGTTCAATATATTACCTTAGACCTTTACGACATGATAGACAGATGGCCGAATAGTCTCTGGTTCGATCAATCGGAAGTCCCACTTTTGCAAGTGTCATCTGCTTTTCAGGTTAGGTAAAGGGTTAATGTAACCAGACACCAAAGTCATACTTGAAATCGTGGTTCCAACTGCTAAAAGCTCAGGGTATTTGTCATTGTAAATTAATTAACTTTAGGATCCTTTAGAAAAAACATCACCGGAAACTATGTTTTATTTAATCAGTTTCAAGCTACAATTTTAAGAAGTAATATTCCAATTAAAAGCTTACCTTGACTACAATTCGTCGAGTCTCTTGAGTGAGTTTTCGGAGATTACAAACTGATTTCACCCGCAGTTCGAGAATATTGTAGCTTAACCCACAATTACTTGCAGAAAAATAAAACAATAAACTATTCTGTGCATTTGCGTGAGAAGCATAAATCAGACATAACATACCTTAGAAACTAATTACAGACTGCTTTATTGATTATTGTTTGATGAGCATAAAATGTGTGGAATGCTAATTATCATTGCAATATCAAAGCAGTTGACTTTTTCCTAGCCCAAGCCCCAACTTTTCAAACTAGTCCAGCAGGAAAATTAGGGCACGGTGAAGCTTCGCATTTTTACTTCATTCGAAATCTGTCATTATTTATTGGGGTGTAACGACACTTTCGACAGCCAGGGTCACCTCGTGTCCGAAAATCTGTATATATATATCCTGAGATGAGACGGACGGCTTGGAGAGGGAGGGGGTGGGGGAGGGGGTGCGTTCGGGTATGTATATTAAATGGTGCACCACTGCTTCTGTTCTGTGTCATGTATCCGTGTGCGAAAACGAAGAAGCTTTGCCGTGGATGAAATGGGGACTTCATTGTTTTTTGTTTTTTTCTAACCCTGTACCTAATATGAAAAGCAGACGACACTTGCAAAAGCAATACTTGAATAACTATTATTTTCATTTTTTGTCTCAACGAACTCATTCCAATGAGGGGTCATAACCTATGTTTTTGAGACAAAAAATGAAAACATAATGAAAATTAATTGGCGATTTTTGAGAATAGCGCTGGCCGTTTTCGTTAGTTCGAGGCGAGGGATTATATTGTAAAACACTCATGCGCATTCGCGCACTCGTGTGTTTGTACAACGTCCCTCACCGCTCATGAATTATTTCACGTAACTAGTCCAGTCAAGCGATTACTCTCTAGAAAGTACGATGAGACTGTACGATGTAGCATAATCAGTTCCACATTGATGTTGCCAGAGTTTGTTGATTCATCTCAGAACTTTCCCGGCCGGAGATCACGTGACCTTCGGCATAGGAGACCAGCACATGAATCCACTCGGTCCGCCCATCACTCTCCTACTCCAGTATGTTTGTGTGGGTACGAAAGCGAGTCGGTACGAAATGGTGAATAAACGAAATAACCCGTGGGACGAACTGATAAAGGAGCACATTATCAGTTAGTCACGCCCGACGACGATCCTGGCAACGCGTATTGATTATGGTCGATGGCACAGCATGACTCTTAACTTTGAGTCTATTTTTACGGACGGGATTGTATAGTTCGCAGTGTTAACGTGTTTCTGTCAACCCAAAGGTACACAATTTGTCGTTTCAAAGTGGATATTCTGAACTCGTCCCTAAGTTCATTATTCATTGATAAGTAGGTCCGAGAAATTAACTGCACGTCGTGCACGACCCGTTGCCTTTCTGTAGTCTATTCCACCAACCTAACAATTAGACATTATCAGTTGCTCAACTAAATATTAATTGAGTCTGCAAGAATGAATTGTCTCTAATGCCAATTTTATCCAGTTTTCGTTGTAAACGTAACAAATTGCACTAAGCACGATAGATTCGAAAAAATCGAATCTTCAGACTGATTCGAGATCGATCACAAAGCAGACGTACGATATCGATATCGAATCGAATCTCGAATATTCGCACGACCCTAATTGCAAAGAAAAACAGCCAATTGAAATCGGCTCATGTGAGACACGTGTAGGAGCTAGGTTTATAGATGTAGTCAACGGGGTAGGATATTTTCGGCGATGTTCTATTTCGTTGATAGTATAGTGTTCCGAGGTATCGGAATTTGCATAAAAAAGTGAAATACAAAAAAAGGAAAGGTGCGCGCCGTGTGCGTCCCCCCCCCCCCCCCCCCCCATCCCTAAATTTCAAATTAGGAAGGATGGTCGATAATAATTTCGACTTTTCCTGACATTGTGTAAACAAGTTCAATTTCACAGTGTTTTCGTCATGCCATGGGGAGATTACACAAGGAAGTAATGATAGACACTATAAGTTATTGTGATGAATTGACGGGAACATGGTCTGAGGTTTGCGGCTCGGAGCATATATATGTCTCGGTTGAACATAAGCTCCGAACCGCAAACCTCAGACCATGATACCGTCAATTCATCACAATAACATATATGTTCCAATAGACACTACCCATAGCCCAAAACTTACACCGTGAAACGTGAGAGGCTTATTTACTAAACTTGTGATCGTTAAAAGTTGCCTTGTTCATGGCAAATTTTAACGACCACAGGTTTAGTAAATAAGCCTCTAGTGTATCCACGACGGCAATGGATAAATAATCAATCAACCAGATAAACTCATACCATCTTAGTTCAAATCGTAAATCGTTTGTAATTTAAATAACACTTCATCCGGAACACCGTCTGCTGTGAACATACTTGAAACATCCAGAAAAATGAAGTGGCTTTCTAGCCACTCCGTTGGTGAAGCAGTTACGAAACGTACGACGTCCTTGCAAATACTCCGCGTTGTGACGTCAGACGGTAACATTTGCCACTTGAGCCGTAAACATAGAATACACTAAGCGAGCTCTCGTCCAATCAGAGGAGGATGATTTTAGTCTCATTGGAACACAATCAAAACTACCTGTTCCAATTACTGTTTGGCCAGTTGTTAGTTTCCTAAAATCTCCGAAGACGGGACAGGTGACCGTTCGACTTCTTGATAACAAAGCAGACGATTATCTGAAGTTCACTTGGCGGGTTGGCGGAACACTGGGGCAGCCACTACGTTTAGACAGTTGAGCTAACGATTGATATTCATTTTGAAGGTTATTAAGATAATATGCTGTGTCATCCGATATCCACTGAACCATTCCGTTCCAACTCACCTTCAGTTATATACTGTATTTTACTACTAGTATTGAGAGTCTGGCATTTGCTCGCCGTTGCTGTGTTTCTCTCCGGGTATGTATATGTATACTTTCCCCACTCGTAAAAAAGTGACGAGGTGACCCAGGCTGTCGAAGGTATCGTTAAACTCCAATAAATAAACAATAAATATTTTCCTGGTGGCAGTGATATAATAGTAATTATACGACTTTCTGGGGCATTTCGGTTTATTAACGTAGCCTCAGAAATCCCTCGCAACATTATTATCGGCCCTCGAGTGCACATGTTGTGGCTGTTAATGATTTCTGTTGGGCCGTTACCCCTTTGGACCTCGGATATATATTATATTTCATGGATGTTCAGAGCTATTAACTGGTAGAGACAATATTCGTTACTTGGGTGGAAGACCAATCAATACTTTCAACGTGCAGCCTCGATTACTGGTCGTAATCCACGCGTGGACAGTGATGTCCACGCATGCGTTTACCAGAAAATAAAAATCAGCAGCAAAATTTAAATGAATGAAACATCGGGCTGTATCCGGCGCTTCTTTAACCCTTTACCCAACGTAACGGCCAAAACCGGCCAGCCCTATTCTCAAAAATCGCCAATTAATTTTCATTATTTTTTTCATTTTTTGTCTCAAAAACATAGGTTATGACCCCTCGTTGGAACGAGCTCGTCGGGCTCGTTCCAACGGGGGGTCATAACCTATGTTTTTGAGACAAAAAATGAAAAAAATTAGTTATTCAAGAATTATTTTTGCAAGTGTCGTCTGCTTTTCAGGTTAGGTAAAGGGTTAATAAAATTGTTGATGATTATTCCTATAATTAGTCTTTGAAATCTAATATTATTGCGTCCGTGGAAATATTGTCCACCCGTGGAAAGTGTCCATTCCACGGCGGCGATACTGTACTACTCCTAACTGGATGCACATATACATTCCAGGGACCGATCAGGACTATTTAAAATACGCTCTAGCCTTGGAGCCTATTTTTTCAATTCATGCGCCAGATTTCAATTTACGGAGTCACACTGCTGTTTGTAACACACACTGCAAGTATGTAATAGCTCTCATCATTTTCATTTAGTACACTATAGCAAACATTAATCTCCACTGTGGTTTCTGATCAAGTCTTGGCTGCCTATTTAGGCAGCCAAGACTTGATCAGAAACCACAGTGAAGATTAATGCTTGGTAATTAAGACTTGAAGTATTAACTTAAGCACTCTACAACAATGATAAATGATAATCATATATATAATACATGTAAGAGTGTCTCTCTCGATTATCCATCGAAAGAATATCAAAATATGATCTGAGAAGTTACGCGCCAACTGAGAAGCCTATTTCTGAGATTTAAGAGCCAGGTCCTGATGTTTCAGAACCAAATACGCACTGGCGCATGCCTAGGTCGGTCCCTGCATTGTAGCAGCGATGGGTGGTGGGGGGATCTGGACAAAATTTCCAGGCACAGGAATAAAACCATTTTCTAAACAATTAAAGACCCAACTATTGTAGCGAAATATGACGCTGGAAAGGATCACGCCTCCTGACGTTTTATGTAGTGAGTTCTTTACGAAAGGAAAGGCTCTTTAAAGCCACAACTTGTAAACTTGATGTCAAGGAGAAATACGCATTTGAAGTCTTTCTGTGTAAAACAGAAGACAAAAAGTAGTACTTGATCTTTAGGCGACCCTTATACTGAGGAGTTTGTAATTGTATTAAACTTTAGTTATTGAGTTGATGGAAACATATTTAGACTGACGATTTGAAACACACCACGAATATACAGTAACACTGTCAGGCCTGGTATTCTTAAAAACACAGGAGGGCTGAAAATCGCTTCCCTCGCATAGCCTGGGCTAGCGATTAGTACTCCTCAAGCTTACAAAAGCCAGAAGTAACAAAATAAAGTTTTGCTATTGATGAATTATGCCTAGTTGACTTTGTACATTCTATTTGGTGCTGCTAACAAGGTAGTCTCTGTGAGACGGCTACACTGCCCCTCCCACACCTCCGGACCTCGACAAGGCCAGGAGGTGGGGGAGGGACAGTGTGGCAGTCTTACAGAGACCACTAACAAAGCACAGATCTGAAAAGATGTGTGGTTTACTGTTTTAGGAACAAGCTGCTATGGTAATCATTATTTTCTAAGGTCAGGAGGGCTAGTTTTCGCCCTCCTTAATTTTTTTAAGGCGAGCAGTAGGCGAGCGAAAAAAATCTCTCTCCTGAAAATGCCAGGCCTGCACTGTGAGAATACGTTTCCGAAATGTTATGACAATTAATAGGTGCAGATTCTTTCTGATGTTTATAATACGTGGACCAGGAAAAGACTAGTGTTTGATTTAGTAGCATAGAAAATGTCGGAAACTTTTCAAATAAACCCAACAGTTGGTGCAAATGGAGATCCCAGGAACAAGTTGTCCCGAAACAATAGATTTGCAAATTCCCAGGGAATTGTAAATTTAACAGTCAAAGAGCGGGTGTGTTTTAGTGTGCTCCCGCCAAAAGCAAACTATAGAAACTGAATACTAGCAATACGGTACGACAAAGGTTAGCACAGGTAGCAACTAGATTGGTGAAGATGCCAATCACTGCCCATGCAACGTTGGCAGTTTTGAGGTTGTCAAAAGTAATTTAAGCTAGGGGTTGGGCCTGATTTTATCCGCAATACACCGCTGCAACTGTCGTTGTTGAGACTTGGAGACTTTTGATTATAGTTCCAAAAATGGTATTCGCGTATATAGATGCTACCTTCTATTGCATAACTAGTAACCATCAAATAAATCGGCGAAAGAGCAATGATGTTATTATAGACTTATTGCTAATAATTTGGCCGAAAGAGCAGTGCTGTTATTGAATACTTATCAAGGATAATTTGATGGCAGGGCATTGCTGTTGTTGTATACTTATCATGAATAATTTGGTGGAAAAGCCATAATGTTATTGTGTACTTATCACAAATAATTTGGTGGAAAAGCCATAATGTTATTGTAGACGTTTCATAAATAATTTGGTGGAAAGGCCATCCATAATGTTATTGTAGGTTTATCAAGAGTAATTTAGTGATTAGCCATAATGTTATTGTAAACTTTTTATGAGTGTTTTAATAAAGATCCATAATGTTATTGTTGACTTTGCATGAATAATTTGACGGAAGAGCTATGTTGTTATTGCCGAGTCATCATGCATAATAATACGGAAGAGAAAATATCTTATTTCAGACCTATCATGAATAAATTGATTGAAGAGTCATAATGTTTTTTTTTTAGAATTATCGTGAACAGTTTGGTGGAAGAGTCATTATGTTATTTTAGACTTATCGTGAAACATTTGATGGAGGTGCAATGATGGCATTGTACACTTTTCAAAACTAATATGAATGAAGAACAATGATGTTATAGAAGACTTATCATAAATAATGTGATGGAAGAGTCATAATGTTATTGTGGAGTTATCAGGAATTATTGGATGGAAGAGCCATAATGTTATTGTGGAGTTATCAGGAATAGTTGGATGGAAGAGCCATAATGTTATTGTGGAGTTATCAGGAATTATTGGAAGGAAGAGCCATAATGTTATTTTAGACTTATCAAAACTAATTTGATGGAAGAGCAATGATGGCATTGTATACTTATCATGAATAATTTAACGAAATAGCCATGAAGTTAGTGTAAATTTATTATGACCATTGTGATGGAAGAGTCATAATGTTATTTATTATGAGTAACTTGAAGGAAGAGCCATAATGTTTTTGTAGATTTATCATGACAAGTTTGATGAAAGAGGGATAATGTTTTTGTAGATTTATCATGAATAGTCTGATGGAAGAGGGATAATGTTATTGTAGACTTATCATAAATAATATTATATCTCACGTGACTTCCTTGCATTCTGATTGGCTGAAAGATGATACCCTACTTCGTGTAGTTTGCATCCACAGAACTGACCAGGCACTACACCCAGGCACTACACGTTTTCTATTTTTAGCACACTACTATATCAGTTTTCTTTTCATACTGGGCGAGTAAAACTGATCAGGCTAAATTTAAAAATCGATTCACAGAGGCACAACATCCACAAAACGACCCAGAAAGAAATCTTTGTAGAAAAATGTATCGCTTTTCCATTGTTGAAGTCACATTTTTCGAGGCGTTCATTTTATTCCTTGAGAAGATGATCCATATCTCATTTCGAAGAGAATGATCCATACCTGGGTCCAACTTTCATGAGAACGCGTCCGGATATGAAAAATCGTTTGTTTCGCTGTTCATATTATTTCGCTATTTAATTGTATGTTTTGGGCAGTAAACGAATAAATAATGGAATTCAATTGAATCTTCGGAGTTTGTATCCCGTGCTGACCCATTCGGTAATGTATATGTGTGACAAATGTGTGAAAATTATCAAACTGCGTTGTCAAATTTCGAAAATTTTAGTTTTCATTCGCGAGTTGCGCGATTCTAGAATACACAGTTCCGTTTGGGGGAAATGTTTTGTTTACCATTGCCGACCGATTCAAAATCTGTCTTCTGATGAATCTGCTCATATCAATAATCTATGTTGGCCGTGTTTTGGAAGAAGAAAATGTTTTTTAAAAAACTACATGGTATTTTTTTTCTATATAACGCTGGTTGGTAGGGCTGCTACCTTGGTAATAGATAAACAAATCAGACAGATGTTTTTCTTGATGGATGTTCGATATAATATAAGGATAAGTGCACGTCTTGTCGTTGACTACGCCCATATAGTGCCCAGTGAGGTGGTGGAGTTCCCTCCGCTTCGCGGCGGGAACTACACCACCTCACTGGGCACTATATGGGCGTAGTCAACTCCAAGCCATGCACTATTCCTTAAATATGATGTAAGGGGAATAATGGTATTGTAGACTTATGGATAATATGAGGGAAAAGTCATTATGTTTTTATAGATTTATTATGAATAAATTGAAGGAAGAGCAATGATGTTATTGTAAACTTATCATAAATAATGTGATGGAAGAGTCATAATGTTACTGTGGACTTATCAGGAATAATTGGACGGAAGAGCCATAATGTTATTGAAGACGTATCATGGATAATATGAGGGAAGAGTCCTAATGCTTTCGTAGATTTATCATGAATAATTTGATGAAGGAGGGATGATGTTATTGTAGATTATCATGAACGTAAAACATGGGGATGAATAATTTGATAATGCCGTGATGTATTACTTTGTCGTAACCTGCAGTTAATTCGCGTTAATCAACAATTAACGTAATCAACACGTAATCTAAGCGATCGTTAGGGGGTTATTTACAGATTAGAAATACTAAGCGATCGTTAAGGGGTTATTTATAGATTGGAAATAATCATTTGACTTGAGTCGCCAGTTTTGTTTTGGGATTTTAATTTTTTTACAGTCTTTCAATTCTAAAGCAAAAAAAAAACAATTCAGTAATAACACTGGTGATTCCCTTTTTATCATTTTCAGCTCAATGATCTTCTGATAGCAGTTCCAGTAATTTTAAGTTATTACTTTCCAAAGTGTGATTTACAGGGAATGCCCGGTTTGATTACAAACGATAACTTAACAAGTGAATTATGCAATCAACAATTGGGTCATGTATTTGTGCACGCAAACGAATACGCTTTGCCGTAGGTGTAACGGGGACTTTATTGTTTTTGTTTTTTGAACCTTTTACCTAACATGAAAAGCAGACGACACTTGCAAAAAAAAAGTCTTAAATAACTAATTTTTTCACTTTTTGTGTCAAAAACATAGGTTATGACCTCTCATTGGAACAAGCTCGACGAGCTCGTTCGAATGAGGGTCATAACCTATGTTTTAGAGACAAAAAATGAAAAAATCATGAAAATTAATTGGCGATTTTTGAGAATAGTGCTGACCGGTTTTGGCCGTTACGTTAGGTAAAGGGTTAAATAATGTAATTACCGTTGATAATTAAAAGTAATAAACAGAGTAATCGCTTGACTGGACTGGTTACGTGAAATAATTCGAGGCGAGGGACTATATTGTGAAACACTCGTGCGCATTCGCGCACTCGTGTTTGTACAACGTTCCTCACCTCTCATGAATTATTTCACGTAATTAGTCCGGTCAAGCGATTACTCTCTATTTAATTTTTCTGTCTGGAAGGACATGTTGTCTTCATGTGTTCACCATTACAGCAGGTCATATCTGGTCAATTGTCTGTTCATTTTATGTCAGCAGATTGTGCGAATGCGCACAAGTGTTTTACAATATAGTCCATCGCCTCGAATGAATTATTTCACGTAACCAGTCCAGTCAAGCGATTGTTCTGTTTATTACTTTTAATTATTAACGATAATTATATTATTTAACCCTTTTTACCTACATAACGCTCAAAACCGGCCAGCGCTATTCTCAAAAATCGCCAATTAATTTTCATTATTTTTTCATTTTTGCTCTCTAAAACATAGGTTATGACCCCACATTGGAACGAGCTCGTCGAGTTCGTTCCAATAAGGGGTTATAACCTATGTTTTAGAGACAAAAAATGAAAGTAATAGTTATTCAAGAATTTTTTTTGCAAGTGTCGTCTGCTTTTCATGCAAGGTAAAGGTTTAAAAAAACACAAAACAATGAAGTCCCTATTACACCCACGGCAAAGCGTCGTCGTTTGCGCGCACGGATACATGACCCAATTGTTGATTGCATAATTCACTTGTTAAGTTATCGTTTTCATCAAACCCGGAAATCCCAGTAAATCACACTTTGGAAAGTAATAATCTATTTTTGTTGCTGACTATTATCTGAGTTAATCATTAGTTTTTTCCACCAACTAATGTTCTGGTGCACTTTGGTATGGCCTTCTGTCTCCAACAAATTCCCGACTCCGCTCCAATTTTAGGTGATAATAACAACTACGGCTTTCAATGTAGCCCTACATATAACAAAAGATGCAAATTGTATTCCTAAACTAGAGAATAGTCTAATACTTTAACCCTTTACCTAAGGTAACGGCCAAAACCGGCCAGCGCTATTCTCAAAAATCGCCAATTAATTTTCATTATTTTTTTCATTTTTTGTCTCAAAAACATAGGTTATGACCCCTCGTTGGAACGAGCTCGTCTGTTCTCAAACAAACTGGTGTCACATGATTATCACGTCATCGGCACCTGTACTCTTTCGATGGCAATGAAGTTAGAAAACTTAAAAACTGACCCAATATTTACCTCTTTTAAGTCAGGAATAAAGTCTTAAAATGTCTGCAGACTTACTTACTATATACAGCTGCTTGTTCTTATTGGATTAACTTTGCTGGACATTTTACATATTTAATAATTTAAACAAAAATCACATTGTTTACTAGTTGAAACCATTTCTGGAAACGGTTTCCATTTTCGAGTGTACGACAGCGAGGAACAAATGTCACTTGACGTGTCGGGCTGTTAATGAGATGTTCAACTCATTAACGGCCCGACACATCACGTGACTTTTTAAGCTGAACGTTACGTTCCTGTAAAGTCCTGGTAAACTTTGTTAATGTACTAGGGAACGCCCTATAAAGTGGTAATAATAATAGTAATAACCTGACTTTGTGGGGGCTTGTGGTTTATTAAAGGCCCAACAGGTGTGAATAACAGCTCTTCAGCTTATTAACGGCCCTTGACTTCGTCTCGGGCCTTTTATAAGCTGTCGGACTGTTATTCACACCTGTTGGGCCGTTAATAAACCGCAATGCTCTCCAAAGTCATGTTATTGTTATATTGACATGGAACACATTCTGGCCGTATATTACCCTTTAACAAAAAGAAATGTGTAAGTGTGGAACAAACAATACGACATCAAGTCAGAATAACGTGATTTTTTCGACAAAGTTTCCCAGACAATTTAGAGGATTACAATGAACCTTTTCCTACGGAAGAGTTAAATGACTCTTTGCATACAGCAAACGATACTGCTACTGGACCCGATGAAATTCATTATCAGTTTTTAAAAGGTCTGCCTCAAACGTCACTTAAACGTTTACTATCTACCTTCAATGACATATGAGTGACTGGCCAATGTCTACTTTACTGGCGAAAATCAAAATTAATTCCTATTCAAGGAATGATAAAGATCGCTGCAATCCAATTCTATGAGAAAGCAGTACCACAAACCACATGATGCAATTCATAAAAGTGGTATTAGAATTCACCAGGGTGTTTTTTAGAACATCATCAATCAGGAATAGTAATTCGGAAGCGACGGAGCTTGTTAATTGTCGTGCCATCCCATTCCGGAAAAAACATTCAATATTCTGAGGGCCTAATATGCAATTATCAGCAGGGTTTGATGGATTAGCCAACAAATTTCAAACATATTGGAATGATAGTTTAATCAAGAGAAGGTTCCTCTGCTTCAACGAGTGTCGAATCTATTGATGATCTTCTAAAAAGCAGCCAGGTAAATTCTAATACCACTATTATGAATTGCATCAAGTGGTTTGTGGTACTGCTTTCTCACAGAACCGTAAATCGCACCACATAGACAGTAATTGCTTGACTGGACTGGTAACGTGACATAATCCATGAGAGGTGAGGGACGATATACAAACACGAGTGCGCGAATGCGCACGAGAGTTTTACAAGAAAGTCCCTGACCTCGAATGAATTATTTCACGTAACCAGTCCAGTCAAGCGATTACTCTGTTTGTTACTTTTTATTATTAACGATATTTATATTATTTAACCCTTTGCCTAACGTAACGGCAAAAAGCGGCCAGAGCTATTCTCAAAAATCGCCAATTAATTTTCATTATTTTCATTTTTTGTCTTTAAAACATAGGTTATGACCCCCACCCCCACCATTGGAACGAGCTCTCAACCTATGTTTTTGAGACAAAAAATGAAAATAATAGTTATTAAAGAATTTTTTTGCAAGTGTCGTCTGCTTTTCATGTTAGGTAAATGGTTAAAAAACAAAAAAACACGGAAGTCCCCATTACACCCGCGGCACCAACGGATACATGACTCAATTGTTGATTGCACTTGTGAAGTTATCGTCTACAATAAAACCCGGAAATCCCAGTAAATCACACTTTGGAAAGTAATAACGTAATTTTATTTTGTGATCCAAGAAGTGATCTATACCGATGGGTTAATGTGTTTTGGTCATCACCCCAATCAG
Organism: Pictodentalium vernedei; assembly: GCA_031216915.1. Lineage (NCBI taxonomy): Eukaryota > Metazoa > Mollusca > Scaphopoda > Dentaliida > Dentaliidae > Pictodentalium > Pictodentalium vernedei. The sequence continues at coordinate 80,258,114 of CM062295.1, forward strand.
TGCTACCAACTTCCTTCGTGACGTTAATTGGCTTTTTACTTCTCACTCTTAGTTATTTGATATGAAAAGTGAAATTCAGTTAATTGCCAAATTACAAACCCAAAAATTTCACTTACTTAACACTTTAATGGCACTGCCATCGGTTTATTTTCCACATCAAAGTGGTGCTTCCGGAGATTGCAGAAATGAACACAATTAGTTTTGGAAAAATTAAAGTCCTTTTCTGTGTAGTGCATTTCTAAATTCTGTTTAACCCTTTACCCAACGTAACGGCAAAAACCGACCAGCGCTATTCACAAAAATCGCCAATTAATTTTCATTATATTTTTTATTTTTTGTCTCCAAAACATTAGGTTATGACCCCTCTTTGGAACGAGCTCGTCGAGCTCGTTCCAATGATGGGCCATAACCTACTGAGACAAAAAATGAAAAAAATTAGTTATTCAAGAATTTTGTTTCCAAGTGTCATCTGCTTTTCATGTTAGGTAAAGGGTTAAACACAACTGACTTCATGTTTTACTGCTATAGCAAATCAAAAAGTGATCGATATACAACGACTAATGCACCCTCTTCTCAATTGCGTCCATGTTGACATTGGTGATCACAAAAGCCAGGGTAACAGATAGCATACTACCATGCGGAATACCTAATTCTTGCTCGGGTGGACCAGAAGATGCACATAATGCATACCCCACACCAACTTGAAATTGATGATCCTTTAAAAAATTCTATAGAAGAGGCATACTCCCTCTTAACCCCATGTTAAAAAGATATTTGCAATATCTATACTCAAGTCTAATCAAATACCCCAAACTGATTCTCGGGCTTCTGAAACCACTCTGAACAATCGAATGAAGATTCTTCGATATCAGACCCCAGACAAGTCGGTTATTGATCATCCTTTTTGTGGTGTTACAAAAAAAACTTGTTAATGCAATAGGCCTATGATTACTTTTATTACACACCCGTAACTGTATTTGTCACGATCACATGGATTTTAGGGGCATGCGGTAATTTTAACCAGAAAGCTCTACTGCAATCCGATAAAAAAGTACCCTTCGCGTGCACAAGTTCTCTCGTTAGACTGGTTCTTTTAGTTTGCAGCGTTCAATGGAATATAACCAATGAGAACCATCGGCTATATTTATCTGTCGGAATTACCGATTCTCATCACAAAATGTTTGATGCACAACTATGCTAAAAACTGTTGAAAGTCATGAAAGACACATGATCTCTGCCAAGAAATTGAACAGTGAAACTCAACCTTTGCTTTCGTTATTGAAATTCGAGGAAAACTTAATTAATTTTAGAGCAAAAAAGTCCAACTGGGTTTGATCTTGCAGCCAGCCATTAGTACAGTTCTAAAAAACTTTGTTACAATGTTGCCCTCACCGTTGCGTGCTGCAGACGAGTCGATAGGCCTACGAGGTCTACTGTGTAATCCTATTTGATTCACACTTCGGCAATGAAGCAGCACGTTCAGACGGCGACACGCCGACAGCGTCTGAAGATGTTTGACAGCTAGTACATGCAGTTACTAATTAACTATCTCCAATTCCACCCTTACTAGATGACCCCCCCCCCCCCCCCGCTAGCTGAATAAAGAAAATAAATTCGGAAGAATGAAAAGCCTGGTTTTATAAGAAAAACTCGGTATTTTACATAATACATTTGTGGAACCAATGTTTTAACGTGCTAGTGGTGGGTGTTGGGGCAACAGGTTTATTTTACTTTATTTTTTTTTGTGGGGGCAGGGGGGATGGGCTTTTTAGGGGGGATATAGTATTGCTAAAATATGACTTTCTGGAGTTTGTACTGGGGAAATTTAAAAATGTTACCAGCTACCCACTACAGAAATACTGAAAAGTCTCGAGTAGGGTGGGAATGAGACCGTGAAGGGGGGAGGGGTGGTAAATACATGTGGTCTGATGAATGCAATATATTGTCAATTTTATGAGATGACTTCCATGAAATTCAAAAATAATTATTAGAATATTTAAAACATAGACAATATGACAATATTTTCCAGATACAGATTGATGTGCATTTTTAAATGACTAATTTAGGATTTTTGCTAGTATTTCTGTTTTATACAAGGATATTTATTATTTTGCTTTAATTCTCAGCAACAAAACTAAAATCGAATGCCACCTATGTGACTTAGCTACATGGGTGTATGAGATGGGGAGGGAGTTGCACAATAAGCAGTTAATTTTGCAGTTTTCATTAAAAGGGACTGGTATTTTCAGAACAGATTGTTCAGAGGGAGGGGGTATTTTTATAATTTTGGCAAATACCAGGGCAGTGGGAAGAGCATTTTCATAGGCAAATTCGAGGCAAGGGCCTGCATTTTGATTTTGAAACAAAAGTTCAGGGCAGTTTGATTGGTCAGCCCCCATCCCCAAGAAAATGTTCTCCAAAAGCCTATCATTTTAGCCACATTCTATCAGTCCTCTTTAAAACTACTTACTGAATGCAAATTCAGAATTCATACCAAATTCCAAATTTGAGACTGACAAGACATTGGAGCAGACACATAAAAAATTAGTTTATTTTGAACCAGATACCAAGAAAAAAATATTGTCAGAATCGTTCAGATAACTAACTGGTGAAGTATAGTACTACTAGTACAAAATAATGTAAGCATTAATCAATCTTTGAAAATATTATTAACCAAAATAAGTTGGAGCTTACTGGTGAGAACCCCCCCCCCCCCCCCCCCCCCTTATTTCTCTTTCAGCCTCTGACTAAGACTGTTGGATACTCATTTCGTGAGCTTTCAAGAAAATGTGTCAGGTTATAGATGGGTGGGGGGGGATTGTAAAAATTGTGTACAAACTAAATTACTTGTGGAGACAAGACATGACATTTTCTTGCAGTTATCATGCAATATATTTCATCCTTTGTATATCTGTAGTATTATGTGGACAACCTAAAGCTTTTATTTGTAAGTGCAGCCCATTTCAAACAAAGGTTATCAAGACTTGAGGTAAAATAAAAAGAAGGCTAAATTTCAAGTCAGAAACTTTATAATGTTGAAAAATAAAGTGCAAACTTACCAAGACTGCAGAGTTCACTCAGAGTCAGAATGGAATCTCAAACTGCCTCGGGCTCAGTTGCTCCAAACGATCGAATGAATGCCCCGGGAGGTTAATTATTGCACAAAATGTATTTTCTCGTCCAGTGTGTACGTTTGTTACAGTGCAGAACAGAAATGACCGATGTTCACATGCGATAGCCATGTGGCAGTAGTGCATATATCATCAAGTTCAAACTTATATTTTTAGTTTCAGTTTAAAAAGCACGAAATTTAAACAGAGCAGCCAGTTCTCACCGTATTCAAATTAAAACAATTGTACATTTTCCATCCTCCAGATATAATGATGCCTGCACACACAATTTTGAAAACACATTTGAGACCTCATAATTTGTGACGTCTGATATGCTGAACGCAATCTTTTGAGTTTTGAGTGTTCGGATCGACATTTTTTTGAGAATAAAATTAATCAACAGCGATTCTACAGGTGGCAAGGTCAAAGACTTAAGACTGGTTCTCTGACAAAATTGCCCGTTTCTCTCTAAAATTCTTTCAACCGTTCAAATTGTCGACTATTTAATTAAATAAGCGATCAATTACAGTGAATTCTTTTTCATGGATGGGTGTGTAATAAATACAGAACCACACTTATGTTTGAATGGGTTAACGATTACTGGACTCGAGCGTGTGGCGCTGGGATAACCACTCGAGCCTACCGGCTCGAGCGTGTGGCGCTGGGATAACCACTCGAGCCTACCGGCTCTCGTGCTATCCCTGCGCCACTCGCTCTCGTCCAGTAATCGTTAACCCATTCAAACATAAGTGTGGTTCTGTATATGGATTGCAGTGATCTTTATCATTCTTTGAATGGGAAATATTTTTGATTTTCGCCAGTAAAGTAGAAACTGGCCAGTCACTCAAATGTCATTGAAGGCAGATAGAAAAAGTTCAAGTGACGTTTGAGGCAGACCTTTTAAAAATTGATAGTGAATTTCATCGGGTCCAGAAGCAGTATCTTTTGCTGCATGCAAAGAGTCATTTAACTCTTCCGTAGGGAAAGGTTCACTGCAATCCTCTAAATTGTCAGAGGTAAATTTTTTGTTTTTTCTGTTTTTTAATGCTTTTTATGAATTCTGAATTACAAAGTTTAAACGACGAATGTTTAGAAAATGTTGAGGCCAGTTTGTTTGATATTTCATTTTTCGTAATAACTAGTGCGTTATTATATTCCAGTGTGACACCTTTGATTTTGTTTCTTTGGTATATTCCAGTGTGACACCTTTGATTTTGTTTCTTTACCTTTGATTTTTTAACCACATTTCAAATTTTGTTTATGGGGGTGCATTGATTAAGTTTAAAAACATACTTTTCCCAATAAGTTTTCTTTGTTTCTTTTATAAGCTCCCTGGCCTTTGCCCGTTTGATACGTAGTTTGTCTAAATTAACTTTTGTCGGTGACTACTTAAATTTGAGTTCTTTTATGGCCTGCTTGCAATCTTTATCGAACAATGGTTTAGTAAAACGCTTAGGATAGCCGAGGAATGGCATTGCATACATACAGATTATCATGATAATGTACATGTACATGTCTTGTGACTGTGTCCTATCAGATTCGAGGTGGTGTCCAGAATGGGATCTCAACGAGCCGGCTTTTTGGACAACATCGAGCATCTGATACAAATCACAGCACATGCACATTATCATGATAATTCATTTATCTAACAATTCTGTCACATGAACAGATTAAATCTTAAATTATTAATAAGTTTTGGGACATACTGTTGGGTGATACGTTTTAAATAAAAAACATTTTATGGAACAATATTGTTGTGCACTTTATCAAGCAGTGAGTAGCGCGGTCAACGCAAATTTTAAAAATTGCGTTGTAAAATTATTCACTCGCAACGTCACTTCCTATGATGATACGCTTGAATTTACAAGTGTGCAATATTTAATTGTGCAGCTTCTATTTATTGTGGTGGGTGGGGGGGGGGGGAGTGTCATTGGTTATTAATAGTTCTGTCGCAAATTGTAAGGAATTGTGCTTTGTTTTGTAAGCGATCAGCTGAGTCGATCGCTGAAACGCACATAGAATGTATTCATGCGTCTGTTATAATAGCCCGTTGCGTTCCCGGAAACCAGTTGTCTGTATGATACGGCATCAGAATGAGTCGTCTGTATGATACGGAATCGGAACACATTGTGTGATACGTACCGTTTCTCGTGGCTTTGAAGCCAAAATGTGTATGATTGTTAGATAAACTGTCAGACACTTGTTTTGTGAGCTGTTCTACTTGTTCAGCACTGTCTGCAAATATCTCCCTTGTGCGTCGTTCAGAACAAAGCGACGAGAAAGTGTTTCCTCAACGGATGTACAGTCTGGCCGGTTTGGACTGGTTACTTTCCACGGGTGGGAAATATTTTCATGGACGCAATACTATTAGATTTTAGCCACCAATTATAGGAATAACCATCAAAATTTTAGTTAATGAAGGACCGGGTACAACCCAGTGTTTTATTGATTAACATTTTACTGACTTTGACTTTTATTACCTGGTAAACGCAAGCGTGGACACCACTGCTCACGCATGGATTACGACCAGTCGACGGCGACTGTACTGTACGGACAAACGATGATATAGACATCTGAACACTATCATCATATGAGAATGTCGTAGATAAATCGATCTCATGTCACAGAATTAATATCAGGTGGAAATAGCACACAGCCAAAATGGTAGTGTTTTTAGGCCACATATAATTTTTTGTTTAATTTTTTCTTTGTGTTATATATTTTATGCGTGTTACAGATCGTATTGAGCATCTGCAATTAGCGACAACACTCGAAGAATCAACCATCAAATCCTCGAAGGTCAATCAAGCAGTTCCAGCAATATTCAAGCCTTTGTATGAACACTATTCGGGGAGTATTTCTTCCTTGTGTACAAATGTTTGGCTAAACCACTAACATTCAGATATTCATAGAAATCTATCCGTTCTAAGGACAGTCCGATGCACTTGGTAATATGACTAGAACATTTTTAAAAGATGAATATTAAAGGAAACTTACCTAAAATCAATCAAACTTTTCGCCTCATTGCATTTGTAAATAAGGATGCACAATCACAACCCTGAATATATCTGCTACGCTGGGTTTCCCATTGATATGCCTTTGATTGAAAAGTCAAAATATACAATCGTCTGAGACTGCAATTTGGTGCCGTAGATCTCCCATATATAAACCTGGAATCAAGGTGTCTGATCAGATCTTTCCAAATGGAGCTTTTTTTCACTTTCAAAAAACATTTTAACGTTGAAAGGCAGAATTACTGCAAGTCCTGTCATTTGTGAGTGATTATCGTGAATTAGATACCCACGGAATAAAATATTCATTTCTATACATTTAATATTACGCTTTAACCATTGTTCGTTCGAACAACAGATTATTGATATATGGTCTCCTTAAAAGTATACCAAATAGAATGTCGGGGAATGATACACATCATTCCGTAATATATATGGGTTATATACACATGGTGTTTGTAAAAAATCTTTTATCGCGACGAGAGCGTTTTCGGGGGCATATATAGCTACGAGTCGCGCAGCGACGAGTAGCTATGTAGCTCCCGAAAACGCTCGAGTCGCGATAAAAGATTTTTTACAAACACCATGTGTATATAACCCTTTTATCTACACCCCCACCTCCCCCACTCCCGTAATAAAACAAGTTTTGATTAACAAATGCAGACCACTAAAAATAATCTAGCCTTCAACCAGATAATCACTAATGTGAAAAATATCTGGTTATTTGTACTTTCCGACGTTTGACGTCACATTTTGAAAAATGTTGAAGAAACTGAATTCCCAGTGACGTTTGAACGTCAGGATAATTAAAGTCTCCAAGGGTGAAATAATCTCATTTGAAAAAGTGTAAGTTACTAATTTTTACTCTTTTCCGTCAAATTTTATTTTTACAATTCAGTAAGTTTAATTAATGGCCTTCTTTTTTATTCAATACATTTCGATAAATACGCCCCGTTTTATTTGTTTCGATCCGCGGCAGCGATAATTAGTTATTCAAAGTGTTGAATGAAATAGTACGTCATGCAAATGAATGGGCGTGAACGTTGTATTCTTGCGATATCACGTGACTTTTATTCTTACTGCAGTAACGATAAAAGATTTTTTATTGACGGCGAGTTTTCGATAACGATAAAAAGATAAAACGTTACTGTTTTTACGTATAAAGTAGATAAATATATATATATTACAATAAAAGTAAAATCCTCGCGCTCTGCTTGGATGAGAGCTGGCGAAGTTTCTTTTATGTTTGCGGCTTCAGAAGGAAATGTTATCGTCTGACGCCACATCGCGAAATATTTGAAATGACTTCGCCCGTTTCGTAATTGCTTCATCAACGAAGTGACAGGCAAGTCGCTTCATTGTTCTGTTTTTTTCATACGTGCATCAGACGGTGTTCTGGATGAAGTGTTGTTTAAATTACAAACCGGTTTACGACTTTACTGATTGTTTGTTTGTTTGTTGGTGGTTAACGTCACATATTTATGCACCATGGCTAATCGTGACACAACTTGGAGATGAAGTCAAGTTTAGTCAATCGTTGATCTACATGTTGCCCATTTTAGAGGACTTTCACCCCAAGCATTGGTGACTGGGTCCTATTTTACTAGTAAAGCGGAACTGGTTCACCACAGTAAACAAATGCTGCTTACTTCCCGGGGTTCCCACGGGGAACGACTTTACTGAGATGGGATGAGTTTATCTGGTTTATTGATTATTTATCCAGTGGCGGGGTACACGAGATGTTTATTTACTAAACCTTGAACAAGGAAACTTTTAACGATCACAGGTTAGTAAATAAGCCTCTCGTGTTTCACGACGTACGTTTTGGACTATGGGAAGTGTCTTATTGGAATATATACGTTATTGTGATGAATTGACGGTAACATGGTCTGAGGTTTGCTTTACGTCGCGATGCGTAATGGGAACACCATCGAGGCTTGATCCAAGTTTCTCGATCAACACATAGTGGTGATGACAAATTTATCTTACCATCTGGGAAACCCATTTGGTGGTAATAACCAATTCATCTAACAATATTTATCCCTCCTTGATTTTTTTGGCATATATTTTGACAACCATTCAACATTTATGAATAAATATCATGTGTTTTTTTTTTGTTGAGTTGATGATTTATTTATCATGTAATTACTGTTATTAACCCTTTACCCAACGTAACGGCCAAAACCTGTCAGCGCTAGTCTTAAAAATCGTTAGTTACTTTTCATTATTTTTTCATTTTTTGTCTCAAAAACATAGGTTATGACCCCTCGTTGGAACGAGCTCGTTCCAATGAGGGGTCATAAGCTATGTTTTTGAGACAAAAAATGAAAAAAATTAATTGTTCAAGAATTTTTTTGGCAAGTGTCGTCTGCTTTTCATGTTAGGTAAAGGGTTAAAACGGTGACTCCGACATGTGTAATCAGCGTTCGATGAGTGCAGGTGAAAATATAATGAGTCAAAAAAGAAAGTATAATAGAAACAAATGCGAAAAAATAGTATAAAGGATGAAATATAATAGTTAAGATGCGCCATGTGTGTGGACAAGAAGTCGTGCAAAGAGTTTAATGACATGTTGTTGTTGTCCCCCAACCGTATACAATTTTGCTACGGATTTCAAAATAGCACGTGCTATGCGATAATGTCAAATTGAATGGGAGACCGACGATTTTCTTTATGAAGTTATGCTAGAGATAGTCCGGCCGCCGAGTCACTAATGCATGTTTTGGCGTATAAAGTTTTTTTCTCAGTGGATTCCTGTAGTCTGGGATGTCCCTTTGAGGAATCGACCGGGTGACCAGCTGGCACCCTTGGGGAATTTTTTTTATTTAACACTTTGGAGACCTACCCATTTAAAATATGCATATTTCTGGGTAAATTGTTGATAGACAATAATATCATACGTATTGTGCAATTAACTGAAAAATGTCATGATCTATGAATAAATACATGTTGGTGATGTCTGTTTATCGTCGTTTACCTATGATTTACCCAACGTAACGGCCAAAACCGGCCAGCGCTATTCTCAAAAATCGCCAATTAATTTTCACTATTTTTTTCATTTTTTGTCTCACAAACATAGGTTATGACCCCTCGTTGGAACGAGCTCGTCGAGCTCGTTCCAACGAGGGGTCATAACCTATGTTTTTGAGACAAACAATGAAAAAAATTAGTTATTCAAGATTTTTTTTGCAAGTGTCGTCTGCTTTTCATGTTAGGTAAAGGGTTAATCATTTTTCAGTCGAAAATGGCGCGAAATCGTGTTTCTGATATTACGTTTCAAAAATATCAAGCCACTTTCAAAGCATTTTCTCTGGAAATTGTTGGTAGATTGTTGATATTAAGATCTTAAAATATAGGTGTGGGTATACTGGTTAAGGGACAGTGGACTTGAACAAGTTTTCTGAATATAATTGAGGGGTCCATAGGTATTTATTTACCCCTACCCCTATTTCTGTTTTTTTTCTTAATTTGATTGTTATCCTATACACAACAACAAATTTGACTTCTCCTTTTTCAAGGATATACTCAATGTGGATAGCTGTCCCGAGTTCACTGGCTACAACACCAAATCGTGTCGCGAGAGTGGGATGTCTGCAGAGCCATCCACAAAAGCAGTATATCTGCCATTGATAGACATGCCACCGGCTGATCCTGATCTGTATCGCCGACGAGGAGAATGGTTTTCTGATGCTTGCGTGCGGGAATTCGACCGCTTCGGCGGAGGTAGTGTAATGGTTTGGGCAGGAATTTTCTTACACCATCGAACGCAGTTGATCTTCATCGATGGTAGTCTGAATGAACATCGATAAAGGGACGAAATTCTTAACGCTGTTGTTGTCCCGATATTCAACGCTAACGTCGGATTGCAGTTATTCCATCAAGACAATGCCGGATGTCACGTGGCGCGTATCTGTCGTGACTTTCTTGCGGAGCAGAGCATCGGACTTCTTCTCTGGCCCCTTCTTTTGCCAGATTTGTCGCCAATCGAGCATCTTTGGGATCAACTGGACCGTCGAGTACGACTTCATGATCTTCAGACGTTAGGCGATTGACGTAATGTTCTTAGGCAGGAGTGGAACACAATACCACAGGGTGGCATCCAGAGACTTATCAGGTCCATTCGCCGTCGATGTCTTGCCATTCAAGAGGCAAACGGTGGACATGCACGCTATCGACTGCAATTGTGAACTTTTCATTTCATCCCAGTATGAATTGCGACGTCCTGACGTGACGCTGGTAACAGTAAGAACATGAAATTAATGCAAATTCATACAGCTGGATTCGCAATATGAATTTACAATACTTTGTTTGGGATTAAGGTCGATAATACTAAAAAAATGCTCCTACACTTTCTTTTTTGACTCAGTATAGTATATTTCTGAATCGAATGATTCCAGAGTGCCTGGCAGTTAACACCGTTCTGGGAACTCACACACCCTTCGGTAAAGGCTGTATGAGTTCCCAGACCGGTGTAAACTCCCATACACTCTGGAAAGCACAAAGATAACGGATTTATTTCCAAGAATGTTGGTGTAATTAATTCTATAACCCACATTATGTGCAAAAACTGACTTGGAGAGTTTCTTAGTGAAACCAGACACATATGGATGTCATTGGAACAGGCTCGATGAGCCAGCTCCAGTGACATCCATATCTACATTTTTATTACACATACAGATTAAATGTCCTATATTTTTATTTTTGTTCTAACACAACCGAGCAAAAGCTATGAAATAATAATTAAAAATGAGAACTTGTTTAAGCCACAGAGCCTGCCATTGTGTATTCTTGTTTTTATACCGTGGTTAACCATGGTGTTAAAAAGCTACCGTAGATTGCAAGTTACACCCTTACCCCGCAGCCAATCAAAACGCAGTAAGTATTTTGTTTCATTTGGAAATAAAAGGTTTTATCAGTCTGGACGTTTAGCGTGTATCAGGGAAAAAGTCAATTGATTATAAGATAAAATAGGGCACCATTCAAGAGTATCAATTTATTTATTCATTTATTGTTTGAAGCGTAACGCCCATCAGCATCTAACCCTATATAGCAGCCCAAACACTGAAGAAAGTAAAACATGTCATTGTTAATTACTAAGGAAATGGATTGATTAAAAATAGAAAATAATTACAATGGGCTGGAAATACAACACAAGAGTAGTTTGATGTGTCTTGATACTAGTATAGAGAATATCTTATAAAGCAACCTGGTAATTTGAAACTTGAAGGGTATAGTCTAAAAGAAAAAAACAATTTTAAAATTTATTAAAACGGTTGTTTACTTTAAGAAATGATATATTGTGTGGGCTCGCGTCATAAAAAAGATCTCCGGCAGTGACATACTGCCATCTGACACAATTTTAATTAGTGTAAGATAAAAGAATTTGCTCCACTGCCAACACCTGTTGGCAAGAAATATAGTCTGGTCTTATATTACTCTCTAAAAAAAAATAATGTTTAAGTATTCATATGAGAAGTCAAATTCAGTTTACTGTCAAACAAAACAAATACAACAAAACAGTAACTGACGTGACAACATTTATAGTACTCACATCTGTTTTCAATTCCGGATATCGATGTGACATCTCCGGGGTGGGGGGGGGGGGGGGGGGGGGGTAGAAAAACGAACAATTGGTTTTGGACTTCGAACTTCGAAAACTTGGAACAATTTTCTGTAAATCATTTCTGAACTCTGTTTATCCCTTTCACTGCCTCGCCCACTTTAGCCATATAGGCCCCCTATGTACGCCTTCATGCGAGGAAGTTTAATAAAAATTATGACACACTTGAAACTCTATCATCTGATTATTTGTTGGAACGGGCTCTCTGAGCCCTTTCCAACAATTGATCAGAAAGTAAATTTAATCTGAGCATACCAGAACGTACTGATAGTCATCATAAAATAGACGACAATATTCTCTTTCGGCAGCAAACGTTTTAACTCGGCTAAAGTGTACTCTCGGCGACATTCATGGCTTTACTGCTAAAGCAAATAAAAACGTCATCGAATAGCATTGATGAATCTACTATATTCTTGATTGCTTCGATGATGCTATCAATATTTACTGAAACGAGGGTAACAGATACATATACAGAACCGCGCATACGTTGAATGGATTAAAAATTATCGCACGAAATTGCCTTGGCCCAGGATATCACCTCCCATGTAACAATCAGTCTACACGAAAATTGAATTAAAATCACTTTTTAACTGGAAAATGACCGCGTTTCATTCGTTGCCAACAAAACATCACACTCAGCTTGCAGGGTACAAACTCTAATTGGCTTTTTAATATTTACGGCATTCAATTGGTCGAAACGAAATGACACCGATCAGTGTCACGGTCACTATGATCGAACTTCAGATGTTGACTAAACTGCGGGGAATAATACAACAAAAAGCTTTTAAATAGCTAATAAGTTCAGCACACTCCATCATTATATGACCAGTTGTGGAAAGTATTTCTTAAGGAGCAAGCAGTCAGAATGTTATTTTTATTTTGTAAATTTTTTGAATCCGATTGTTTGAATATCCTGGGTAAACAAATGTACAGGAGGAACTTGGAATTTCCAAGCGACCTCGACTCCGGTGTATTCGACCAATGATTGACGTGATTTATTTAGACGGGTTACTTCTCTGCTTAAGTTAGAAACGAAATCGAACGTGTTTTGTATCAACGCATGTGCAATACAACTTTATTTTTATCGTACATGGAGAACAGTGGAAATCCCGAGTTTTACATTAATAGGTGTGTGATAAAATACTATACATGAGTTGGAAAAGTCGTTTAAAATGCCACACTTCACGCTGCATCATATGCCTTATCCAGGTCAAATAAGATGACGACCACATGTTCTTTCCCAGTAAAAAGGCATTTCGAACAGACATTTCAAGTCTAACCAAATGATCCCAGTACTTCTCTGGTGGCCTTTGAAACCATATTGCGCATTCGCAAGTAGATTGTTCGATTGCAGAAACCAGACTAGACAATCATCATCTTTTCCATGGTTTTACTCAAACAACCTGTTAGTGCTATGGGTGAGTAATTGCTTGGGTTGCTGTGATCTTCATCATGCTTTGGTATTGGAACTCGTTGTTGCTTTTCGTCAGGAAGGTGGAAACTGGCCTGCCACCAATATGTCACTGAGAATTAATAATAAAAGTTCAAGTGATGATTGTGGCAGACGTTTTAAAATTTGATTGTGTATTTTCCATGGAAGGATCTTTGCTCTATACAAAGAGTTACTTAACACTTTACGCAACGTAATTTTCATTATTTTTTCATTTTTTGTCTCAAAAACACAGGTTATGACGCCTCTTTGGAACGAGCTCGTCTAGCTCGTTCCAATGAGGGGTCATAACCTATGTTTTTGAGACAAAAAATTAGTTACTCAAAAATTTTGTTTGCAAGTGTCGTCTGCTTTTCATGTTAGGTAAAGGGTTCACTCTTCCATATGGAAAGGTTCATTATAATGGCCTAAACTGTTAGATGTAAATTTGATCTTCTTTTGTTTTTCCTGATGTTGTTCAATTTAAACGAATTCTGGATTACAATTTGAAAACGACAAATATTTAGAAAATGTTGAGGCCAATTTGTTTGATATTTCATTTTTTGATGTCGTTGGTGTGGTGTTATACTCAAAGTGTTGTACAGTTTAGTTTTGTTTCTTTACATTTAATGTTTTAATCATTTTCGAAATTGTGTTAGTGGATGTGTGTTCGTTAAGTTTAGAAACATAAGTTTCCCAAGAACGTTTCTTTTCTGTTTTATAAGTCGTCTGGTCTTTGCCAGATTAGTACGTATTTTGTCTAAATTAACTTTTGTTGCCGATCTGTTAAATTCCTCTTCCGTTTTCTTACGTTCCGTTATAGCCAGCTTGCAATCTTGATCAGATCATGGTTTTGTGAAACATTCAGATTTTCCGAGGTTTTAGGAACAGCTTTGTTTTCAGTACTTTCTTGAAAATTCACCTGTGTGAGTCGTTCAAAACAAAGTGATGAGAACGTGTCTCAGGTTGTCTTTTTTAAAGTCCACCCGTGTGAGTCGTTCACAACAAAGCGTTGAGAACGTGTCTCAGTTCGTTTTGTGTTAAAGTTCCCTGAGGTGCGTTCTATGGGAAGGCTATGGCGAAGACATAACTCCCTTTAGTTTTGCCCCCACTGGATAACTAGTCAGCCCATGAACCACGTCTAGGTAAGAGTGCGTGGTCCTGGGAGATGTTTTAAAAGTTAATAGTGTATTTCCTCAGATCCAGTGGTAGTATATTTTGCTTTATGGAGAGAGGTTTACTGTATGTAATCTTCTGAATCGATAAAGTGAAAGATAGGCTTATGTTTTTCTTGTTATTTTGTTTTTAATCTTAAATAATTTAAGATTAGAATTTTCAGACGACGAGTGTTTATAAAAACTTGAGGCTAATCGATTTCATGTTTCCATTTTGATATAATATTAGTGTGTTGTTTTCTTCCAGGTGTTGTACACTTGATTTCGTTTCTTTACCTTAATTGTTTTTAATATTTTTAAAAAATTTGTTGATAGTGTTTGTCGTCTTGTTTTTGCCCAACTTATACGCAGTTTTCAAAACTATTGGTATTTGGTAAATTTAAATTCCATTTCAGTTTTCTTGTGATCCTTTATAGCTTGTTTGCAACAATGCAACAATGCAACAATGCTATGGTCTACTCGCTCAGAACCTTCTTCAGATTTCTCCCATGTGAGTCGTTCATAGAAAAACAATAAAAGAATAAAAACAGTCAGCCTTTTAGAGTTCCACTGAGGCTTCCGCATATAGTCTATCGGATTAACAATTGGAGAGGGGGAACTCCCGCAAAGGTCATCTCCGCCCTTCCCAGAAAAAAACAAGGATCTAGAAGGGCATGCACTTGTAAGACCAACTGATGTGTAAAACCCAGATGCGACATGCAGGTAAGTGTCCGAGCAATCATTGAACAAACACAAGTCTTATTGTGTAATAAACTCTTCCACTCTGCACTCTTTACATCTCACTGACTGCAGGGAATACCTCAAAGATGGCGTTGAAGTCTCCCAACAAAATATCAGTAGTTAAAGATCATTATGTTGTACGGTTTTTAGCCCAAGAACATTAGGTTTCACTAGGGAAAAAAATCGGAGAAAGCTGATTTTTTCAGGGAATGTCGAGTGAACGATTAGACAAAAGTCCCCTAAAATCCCAGTTGAGCTTTTTTTCTACAGCCTTTTTTCGAAAACGCGTTTGAAAAAAATAAAAAAAAATCGCACGAACTTTGTAACCTCGAATTGATCCAACTGTATTTTTTGTTTACGCGTATTTCGAGCTACATAATGTCTAATATACATTTACCTAGAGGAAAATGTGCATTCTGTGACAATTTCTGCGAAAAATTATTGAAAATTCACAAAAAAGTATCGGATTTACGCAAAAAATGACGATTTTCCTAACGGATTTGCCCAAAGGGTCGTAGTACAGAACGGGATGTTAGTTGGACAGACGATAAAAAATCCACCACCATTTGAAGACTTTTATCATTGCTTACACAATAGACATTATGGAAGACCCCTCTGCTTCTGGCCGAGTTCCCCTTTTGGCATAAAAATCGTCAGCATGAGAACTCAACTATTTTCGGGCTTGGGACCGAACAGACACGTCTGCGTCTGGCAGCATTAGATCAATAAATAATATTTACAGAATGTACAAAAATCAATAAATAATATTTACAGAATGTACAAAAATCAATAAATAATATTTACAGAATGTACAAATCAATCAACATGGATTAAGTTACATTGACTATTATCAACGCTATATACAGAAATGACATGACCTATATACATATTATTCAACGAACTCAGAAATTTCCGACAGGACAGTGTTTCTGTGGTTGTTACAAGACTCCGAACTGCAATTACACAAACCTGAGCAAGAGAGTCCTGCCTTCTTACACCCACACCTTTTTGTACAAGCACTCTTGCAACCACAACTGATCAGATTCAGTAGGTTATCGGGGGCACATGGCTTTGTGGCTGCAGTCGGTACAAGAAGTCCTTTGTCTAGCGACCACCCCCAATCCGTCGGAGGAAGCGAAGTGCCCAGCCATTGTTGGACCTGGAGATAACATCTGTAGACATGTTGTTGTGCAGCATCGCTGCTTGGTGGGAGTGAGGCTAGGTCGATGGGTTTATTCAGTTTAGATTTTGCTACATAACGCTTGTAAGTGACATATCTATATTGGTCGAGAGAGGAAACAGTTTTACTCCCGTATAAGATCAGGAGAAGTTGTTCCCCGGCAGCGGCTACTGCACTTGGTGTACTGTCATCCGCCAAAATTGTGTTGACATACTGTTGTGAGTCGCTAGTAACATCGGAGACAATTGTACTGAATACTTTCTTCTTACCAACTCGAAAGAGTACAGAAGTAGTGTCACAACCACTTATAGAATGTGCTACAAGGAGGTTGCTTCTATGGTCACCCATTTTGGTTGCTATTTCACTAACTGAAACTAGTAAGTTTGGGGTAATGGAATACATCATGTGAATATTACATCCCGGTTGAACTCGAGAGGTAAGAATGACTAACAAGCCTGTGTCTGTTCCCACAACGACAACAATGTTGTCATCTTGAGCGATGTCAAGTGCAGTTTCGGCTATCAGTACATCAGCATCAGCCTCGGCCTGCTTGGACTGAATATTGATAGCAGATAGCTCCTGCATTAGAAGATCGATCAGTTGGGTTTTGTTCTTGGCATTTGCAAGGAAATCGGATTGGGGTGTGGTGGCTAGTAACTCGGGTGAGATATTGATATCAATGGAATACCTGTCTTTAGATCTACGGGCTTGTTCCATGCCCTTTGTCGACATTGTACAAGCATAACCATCAAAAACAACCACGACGTTCTCCCCAAAATGTCTCACTAGATAATTGGAATATGATGTACATATGTCCTTATATGACGACTGTTTAGGCCATACAACTGCCCTCAATAAAAATCCACCATCTACAACAAACAGAGAATGTTCTGGGATTTTAGTTTGCTCGGAACCGTATGTTTTGAGGATCTTACCGAGCGTGCTTTTCTGTGTCTTCCTCATTCCAGCAGAATCAAGCAATGCTGGTGGTTTCGGGGCAAGTTCATATTTGAGATAGTCTTCCATCTCTGCTTGTGACTGAATAACACATGTGATGCGGTTGAACAGAATTGTGGGGTCAATCACTACCTTACTTCCATGGACTTTGATGCTATTTGCCATCGATGCGAAAGACTTCACAGTGTCAACACGTCGTAGTTTGATGCTGTTGAACGTTTTGCTTACAACATTCGATACGCAACATTCACCAATTTTGCAAACTTGGTCACAGTTCACAGTTTCGTCGGCCAAAAGCCCGGTCGCTATAGAGACTAATTGTAGTGGATCTCTATTCTGAAAGGGGGAATGCACTCTGAGCCAGTTCAATAATTTGGTGATATCATTGGCATCAGTCAATTGTGAACTTTGACGGAGATCCCGATGTTGTTCGCCATGACCAGTGTGAACATGAACAAAATTTTCGAGAGCATTACATATCGGAAGGCAAAGAGGTAGTCCATGTACCTATTTCGCAACAGTGCTATCGGTTATTCCCCTGCCATGTGTGAGACCACCACGGAGCTTGAACATTCTCATTAAACACTGCTCTATGGTCTGATCAGAATATATCCCGTCCCAGAATTTATCTGAGCGCCTTATGGTAAAGTAACCTTTCTCAGTGAACAACTTCAAATCATCCTGTTGCATTATTTCTGTTAGCTCACTCATCTGCTGCAAATAGAGATGAGAACTTTTTGCGTATGCAAAATGACCACCTGCGTGAAATACAGGAATCATATTGCGAACACAATATGTGTGGAGTTCCCAGTCGCCTGTGCGCTCTGCTCTCAAGAACAACTGGAGAAGACCTATTTGCTCGTAGTATTGTACCCAAAGCTTTCCTGTGCGTCCTACGGACGCATTCTGGAGCAGTTCGTGTAATTTTGACAGTAGATGGTTGACACTTTCTTGATTGACAGCGTCAGCTGTTGTACAGTCACCTCTGGCAAGTCCACAGAATATTTCATTGACTTCTGTGCAGTCTATATTATCTAGTGTTCGGCTTTCTTCAAACACAAGTTTTGTAATGGCAATTTGTGTTAGCAAATGGGCACGAACTGCTCTTGAATATGCATGACCACTGATCAAATGATGGATTGACCCTCCAGCATAAACAGTCCCCCAAAGTTCATCCAAGCCGCTACCAGCCATGATCGAACCAATTGCCCCTAAATATGACATAATCATATGGAAGCCGCCGAGTCTAACGAAAACTGTTGTCAACTTATCTGACGAAGACACAATCTCCACTGCTTTGATATAAAGTGGTTGGTCACACATTAATTGCCAATGCATCTTGAGTGTAGGCGAACACCACATTATGTGATTTAATCGAACATGGAAATTGAAACAATGATGCTATAATACGGTATTTGAATGAGAAAAGTCGATGCCGTTTGAATTTGAGTTTAGGGGGTATGGTTAATATTTCACACGTTTCACCAGTTCATTATGGAATAAATGACTATTGTTATATATCATTATAAAGCCACTGCTTTTCTGCAATTTTTTATATATAATTTAACTCCCAAAGTAGTCGTAGATTTGATTTAATGGACGTTGTGTACCGTTTTGTGTATGAAAACAATAAAAATTTTTTCGTAATTTTGTACATTTTCGTAAATATTTCACCATTGAGTGTGAGGATTGGTACAAAGTTGGCATTTTCTGTTGGGGATATGTATTCTCAATATAATTCAGCACGATATTTATGATTCTCACCCTACTAAGGCGAATAAGAATGAGAAATATGGAGCTGGGTCGAATTTTTTAAAATTTTTTTTTTCATCAAAAAAACGCTATAACTAAAAAAGCTCAACTCGGATTCGCGGGGACTTTTCACACTTTATCCGCAATGTGTGTCCCGGAAACATATAAAAAAATCAGCTTTCTCCGATTTTTTTCCTTACTTTCTCATTTTTATGTCTTATGTGCCTGGACTATTTACTTGGTGAACCAGCAATAGAACACTTGGGTTTGCAAACCTGCTCGTATCACACAGAGAATCGATACATAACTTGACCTTATTGTGGTTAGAGAAAATATCGAAAGAACAGAATGCGTCATTTTAGATCTTGGAGTGCCTGATCATTTTGCGCTGTACTGTTGCATTTCGTTTGGCTATTCACTTAATATTCCCTACAACGGAACTACAAGAAAGCCAACTTCGACCTGCCTAACAATTTGATAGCTGACGTAGATTGGGTATATATACTGAACATACTAGGGGTGTAAACACAGCCAATGAAAACTTTATTCGCACATTTCCAAAATCTACTGTCCTAATTAGCCCCAGAGACACGCATTGGCTTAACCCTTTACCCAATGTAACGGCCAAAACCGGCCAGCGCTATTCTAAAAATCGCCAATTAATTTTCAAAATATTTTCATTTTTTGTCTCAAAAACATAGGTTATGACCCCTCGTTGGAACGAGCTCGTCGAGCTCGTTCCAACGAGGGGTCATAACCTATGTTTTTGAGACAAAAAATGAAAAAAATTAATTATTCAAGAATTTTTTTTGCAAGTGTCGTCTGATTTTCATGTTAGGTAAAGGGTTAAAATAGAGTAAACATTTGCCAGCGCGACAGAATTAGAAAACAAGCTATTTGTACACAGGGTGAGAATGATTGGTTCAACTTAAAAAAACAAAAACAATGATTGTCTTTGTACCAATGGAGAAAATGCTGACATGCTTAACAATACTATTATCTCTAATGGGCTAAATGAAAACAGTAATCAAGAACTCCCAAAAGCAATTCTCCATCCTAAATTACATTTAGTGTCGATGATATTTTCTTTGCAATTAAATTGGTAAAATCGGATTAAACCCGCGGCCATGATGACATTAGTTTTCTTATGATAAAGGTTACCGCTAAGTTAATTGCAATCCCACTCAAGTTGACTCAACCTATTATTCAATTTATTTATTGGGATTTAACGACCCTTTCGACAACCAGGATCACCTACTGAGCCACCCTGCTCCCCAAACTATTATTTAAAATATCATTTGAAACATGTATACATGTATTTCCACAGATGAATGGAAAAAGCGAATGTATTCTCGATATACAAAAAGATAACCCAGCAGACAAAATAAATTATAGACCAAGCTCACTGCTGACATGTCTAGGTAAACTGCTAGAAAAGGTTTCTGAAATATATTTATTGAAAATGGTGTTCTCAATTAATAAATGTCTGGTTTCATCCCTGGCCACAGTACCACATTTCAGCTGTGTAACTCTCTGGATAAACGCCTCCTTACTTGTTGTATATTTTGCGCCGTTTCGAAAGCTTTTGAAAGAGTCTGGCATGAAGGTATTTTTTTAAAACTCAAGAAAAATGGTATTTTAGGAAAAGTAATTATATGGATCGAAAACTATTTATACCGCCGCAAACAGGTGGTTATAATTAATAATGTTTGTCTCCAATACCAGACTTTAAAGTCAGGAATTCCTTGGACTGCATTCTCGATCTTTTTTCCTGTTGTATATCAGTGATCTAGCTGACGCAATAGACTCTTTAGTACGAGTGTATGACGATGACACGTGTCTGACATTCAGTAAAAATGATCTAGGAACTCCGACTGTAAACTTAAGTATTTGAACCACGGTGGTATCTTCCATGTCAGTTCAATGTCTGCAATTGGAAGTGTCCATATTTATTATTTGGGTGACTTTCCGTCAGAATTCTACAGACCCCAGTGAATCCTGTGGAAATGAAACCATACATCCCTGTGACACCCACAAACATCTAGACCTTTATATTCAAAGTAGTTTAAAGTGGAATAATCAGATAAACGAAGTATGCAAAAAAAGTCTCATCAAGATTATCACAGCTGAGAAAACTTAAACTAACGCATACTCGATCATGGTGATGTATACGCGTACGGGTGATCGATTGACCGTACAGCCACTCCACCACAGAATAGCCAATAAACTGGCCATATCAAACAAGGAAGATCATTGCACACAACATATTTGGTATTCAATATATAGTGCAGTGAACGCTATGTGAAAAATATAAGGATATTGCATAAAAGCACAATAATAAAAAAGAAATGAGGAATTATACAATCTAGCACCTACTTCATGCCCCATAACGCTCATTCGGTTGTGGCGGAGTTAGAGTAATCATTAACATGTCGGTTATTGCTACACACTCTCCCGTGAAACGTAATAAGATCGGCATACAAGATTATCAAATACCATGTTGGACATCGATACACATTATCGAGTAAAACATATATTGTATGCATTCAAGAGTACAAATGACATGTCGGATATTGATATGCATTATCCCGTAAAATACACTAGGTCTCCATACAAGAATACCAAATCCCATATCGGACATTGATACACATAATGCCGTAAAATATGACAGGCCTCAATACAAGAGTAGCAAATAGCCTGTCGGACATTGCAACACGTTTCAATACAAGAGTTTCAAATAGCATGTCGGACTTTGATACATACTATGCCGTAAAATATGACAGGTGTTAATACAAGATTATCAAATAACACTTCGAACATTGATACACATTATCCCATAAAATGTAATACGTTGCACACACATGAATATCAAATGACATGTTGGACATTGATACACATTATCCAGTAAAACATATATTGTATGCATACAAGGGTATTAGCATGTCGGACATTGATACACATTATGCCCTAATATATGGAAGGTCTCCATAGAAGAGTACCAAATAGCATGTTGGACATTGATACACGTTCTCCAGTAAAACATAATATTGTATACAAGAGTATCAATTCACATGGCGGACATTGACACACAATATCAAGTAAAATGTAATAGGTCTCAGACACGATTATCATATAGCATGTCCAGCATTCGTCGTTACGCATAAGTCATAGTGCATCGTCAGTGTAAAAGATGTCGCATGATCTCGGATAAACGATTCTCGAATACGATTAGCTAGTCAGGTTGGCGACGATATTATCGAAGTACCTGCCATCGTTCTGCCCCATATCAGCATACCCTTAGTTTGATGGTGACAGTACCAGAGATTATAAGCAATGTTATAAAATAAATATCATTCCTGGCTGTCCGTAAATTTTCACTGTTAAATGTAAAAGCGACCGCTCACGCCCCACCACCCCCCCCCCCCCCAAAAAGGTGAAAATCAAATGGGGTCGGCCCTATATGCAGTGGAATGGTGAGAAGGTGTGAATAATCCAGCTGATCAAAGGTTACCGCTTACAGTACAGCCACCGTGGACTGGTCGTAATCCACGCGTGGGCAGTGATGTCCACGCACGTATATAACAGGTAATAAAAATCATCAGAAAAATTTTAATAAATGAAGTGCCAGGTTGTACCCTTTGCGTCATAAATTAAATTTGCGACGATTATTCCTATAATTAGTTCATCAAGTAATTGCATCAATTCTACATACTGCACCTCATGGAAACCAGCAAAAATGACCGACATGCTGTTTAATACTCTTGTATGGAGACTTGTCTCTATTTAAATATAATTGAGAGAGAATTCCGTGTGATCTGTACTAGTCTAGCATATACTTGGTTAACTAGCATTCCTTTTTGAGGTCTGTCGGTGGCAGAGTGGTGGGCGTGGTTCATTATAGTTTCGTTAGGCGGTTGGTGCCAAAGGAAGCAACTCTTTCTGCATGGGTTCAAACCCCAGCTATGCCATTGTAAATAAAACCGGCGTCTTTCTTAATTCTATGGCATACGGGAAATTGGAAAGAGTGACGTTCTCGCTGGTTTCCACGAGGTCCAGTATGTAGAATTAATGCAATTACTTGATGAATAACTTAAAACTAATTGAGAGATAATTCCGTGTGAACTGTACTGGTCTCCCATATACTTGGTTAACTAGCATACCCCTTTGGGGGGGGGGGGGGGGGGGCTGTCGGTGACCGAGTGGTATGCGTGGTTCAGTATAGCTTCGCAAGGCGGTTGATGCCGAAGATTCGAACCCACGCTATGCCATTACCTGTAATTAGTGTTTGGAATCCAATATTGTTGGGTCTGTGGAAGCATTGCACACACGTGGAAAGTGTCCAGTCCACGGCGGCCGTACCGTACCCTCTGGTTTTTATTTTTCTGACTTGCTGGTCGAAATTATTACGACTATCGTTGTAAATTTCTTACTTAACTTACAACACAGAAAAAACTAACAATATATTGCCCATATTTTTCACCGATAATGTATTGTACAAATGTATTTGGCAATGTAAAAAACCTTTATTTTACTTTGCTCTAAATATAATTTTAGTGGAGTTCAGACAATAAAAATTTTATAATAATATTTTACTTTCACTGAATAATTTTAAATTTGTTAAATTTCTTATTTTATATTTTTGAAACACAAATAAAACTAAAAAGCCAATACAATCTTGTATAGTGTTTTTGAAACGCACTAATATGAATGTCTTCTATCGAACGGTGTTTTGCACCAATACAATCTGCTTTACATTACAGTTCGTTTCTTGAGTTCCAATGTGTTCTATGTGCCAACTGGCACATAGAACACATTGGAACTCAGGGGACGGGTTATTGAATAATGTAAGATTGATAACTTTCAGCACATTGACCAGTCTCATGGACAAAAGAAGTTTAGCACTAATTTAATTTGGAATTAATTTCAAAAGTTTATATTTAACAATATTTTACACGCACTATTATTGTTGTTCAAAAACATAAAATTTACTGACAATCTTTCAGTTCATGTACCAATTCGTTTTCTCAGCGACTCAGCAGAATGACCAGAACATTTTGTAACACAGTTCAAATGCTCCATTTGGCCCAATTCCTCCTCTCAAAATACACGTTTATAACGCCTGATTGTATTGACAACCACCCGAGTCTTCCTGCTCCCTTGTCCTACTTTTACACTGTTGCTAACATGAAAACTCGTCACTTCTTGGTACACTTTTGTTCCTCTCTAATAAACTAAATTGAAGTAAAGTCATTCCGATGGGGGATCAGCGATTGATTGTTGTAGTTTTCTATGTAACCATTCAACATACGGAGGAGGAATACTAAGGCGGGTGGATGGTGCTTGGAGAGTGCTCGCTCCTTTTCCCTTGAACAAGGGGCAGGATGGAATTCATGCTCTTGATTTAATTCAGCTCTCAAAAAGTCAGCTTTACAGGAACTGTTTGGAATTCTTGATATAAAATCGGCGAAGACACTGGTTCGGTGGGTCTTGTTTCACATGTATCCAAATGGAAGATCCTGAGCGTCTGTCCAGTTTGTCCACCCAATATGGCAGTCAGCGTCCCCGCTTCTACGTGCCCCTAGTTGCCCCGGTCTCTCTCTTATACGGGGATCCTTCGTAGCTGATTTCACACGGCACATATTAATTCAAAGGTTTATATCTTGTTGTTGTTCTCATAATTCAGCGAAACTGTGGTCAGTATTGACACAGACGAACACTCAATCAACACTTAGGATTGAATGCTAATTCACTGTGGACTATCGGCATTTCGGAACTAAGCCACCCAAATATCGTCGTGTAATTTTTATTTATTTTTAGAAAGACCCTTGCATTCCATATTTTTTAAAGTGGTTGTGTAAACTTAGAACAGTTTTAATTCAGAGACTTTTATTTATTTTCTGGAAAGGTTGTATCGAAATATACAAAAACTTATGTTTGTCGTTTTTATCCGGTCTTGATATTTTCAGTGTCCTTTCCAACACAGCAGTGCATAGCAACATATCAGCTGACACCATAACTACTGATAAATTGTTTCCATGTCGGCCATAATATTCTAACATAATTCACATATGTGTGTCACTTGACATCATATCAGTGACTCAACGGAGAAAGCTTCATGAATGATATTACGGCATATTATTACCACTTTGCAAGACGTTCTTAATATATTAACGGGGTTTTACTCAAACTTTAAAACTGCGGAAAAGTTGACAGATCACGTGGGCGTGTTGGGTTTTGAATGAGATATCATCTCTATAACAGCACAATATGTCACGTGATTGAGATCCATTCGATCGACAGTTCCCAGCTTTCCTCTTCGCTTGAAATTCAAGTATCCGTGACATTGTGTGAACAAGTTCATTTCGTGCTCCAATTACTGTTTGTATGTTTCATAAATTCTCCGTAGACCGGACTGGTGATAGCATCGTGACCGTTCGCCTTCAATTTGACAACAAAGCAGGCGATTGTTGTAATTCAGCTGTCTGAACGTACAGTTAAAACTAGAAGTCCTGTCACGAATAGTGCGCTTATCTAGGCTTAATTGCGCGTTGGAATTGCGCGCAATTGCCATATCAAATGGTATCCAAAGCACGGCAGATTCTCCTGGTTACTCATAGCAAACACATGCAATGTTTCTGCCAATGAACCTCCGGGTTACCCGGAGGTCCATTGGCTGAAACATTGCCTGTGCACAGGCCATATGTACAGAATATGATGGCTTTAAGTGGGCCATAACGCGCACATTCGTGCTATTTGTGCACATTTCAATACCGGACTTCTAGTTTTAACTGTAGTGAGTGCCCCACTGGGCCAGCCGCTACGTTCACACAACTGAACTAACAACTGGTATTCAGATTGAAGGTTATTCAAATAAAATGTATGCTGTGTGAACTGATTTCCATTGAACAATTCGATTTCAGCCCGTTTAGTTATTTACTGCGTTTTACTTGAAGCAGTGGTGATAATAGTAATAACAGGTCTTGTTGGGCATTGCGGTTTATTAATAATAATTGATTTTTTAGAGCGTAAAACCATAAATAGTGCTCTAACACGGTTGACAGAAATAAATACACTTTTGTGAAATAAAGAGTCACATCTGTTTTGGTTGCCTCTTAGAGAGGTTCAGGAGAATGCTTCAGTAAATAGAAAATATTTAAGCTTTCTTTTCTTTTTTTGTCTTTCTGACACTAATTGGCAGGGAATTCCACAATCTGGAACCCACGATGGAGAACACACGATCATGAGCCTGATTAGATCTGCTAAAAGTTACAACTAGTTGAGTTTGGTTTTTAGATCTGAGACTGTTTGATGGTTTATATACAATGAGGAGCCCTTGCAGGTAAACTGGAGCCAGTTTGTGGATACATTTGAATACTAAGATCAATATTTTGAAATCAATTATCTTTTTAACTGGATGCCAATGTAGTTGTCTTAAAACAGGTTTTATGTGTTTAGAGTGTTTGGTACCAGTAATTATCCTCGCAGCAGTATTTTGAACTTTTTGAAGCTTCTGAATCAGGCACTGGGACAGCTCCACTAACATCGAATTACAATAGTCTAGTTGTGAGGTAATGAGGAGCCCTGAGGAACACCACACTTTAATGCCCTGCTTTCTGAACCGATCTTATTTATATATATTTGTTGACTGCGACCTTCTAGATATGATGCAGACCACGATAAGATAGTTCCACATTTGCCATGCTGTGTCAATGTCTGCACGAGAATACCATGGTCGACTGTGTCGAATGCTGCTGACAAATCCAAGAGAACAAACAGTACAGCTTTACCCTCAGACACTAATTTAACAGTGTCATTGCTGACTCGCAGTAAGAATGTTTTGTACTGTGGTTGGTTTATGATGCAGACTGGAAAGGCTCTAAAAGATAATTTTCATGCAGATGATTTTTGAGTTGTAAAGCAACAACCCTTTCCAACAATTTAGACAGGAAAGAGAGGTTCGATACTCGTCGATAATTCTTCAGGTTGTGAGGATCAAGAGATGGCTTCCTGATGAGTGGAGTAACAAGTGCTTGTTTTCAATGGGTTTGGAACAAACCCCTCATGTAGGGATGCAGATATAATAGATGCTCTGGCTGGCAGAAGATAATCAATTGACCCTTTCAAAAGGAATGTTGGAATTTGATCTAGATCATTGGATTTATTGGATGATGATAAAATCATTTTTCGACTGTCTTCTTCTGAAACAGTGCGAAAACTAGAAAAATCACCTTTTCTGTCAAGATGATCAAACTCTGGTGGTTCACATGGTGGTATACTCTCCAGAATTACTTGAATTGTAGTTATGAAAAAAATCGCTGAATTTTTTCAGAATTTCTTCAGTATTTAGATGATCTGGGAGAATGACTTTTTGTTCTTTATCAAGGAGACTATTGGTTAGCGAGAACAGCACCCTTGTATTAGATGACTCCTCTGTAAGAGAATTGTAGTAATCCCTCTTCGCCTTTTTGGTGATCTAAAAGTTGTATTTCTTTGGTGGCAGAACATCTGCTGGTGAACTTCAAGCTTCGTTTTATTGTAAAGACGCTCAAGTCTGTGACGCTGTTGTTTAGCAGCTCGAACATCTTCTGTAAACCTCTCCATATTGTCCCTATGATTTATAATTTTTGACTTGGGTGGTGCATGTTCAGCCATGATGTCCGTAAGAGTTTCTTCAAATAAAGACATCAATTGCTCAGATGAATCATGACTACTATAAAAATAATTCGAACACAGAATTGATGAACTGATATCCATTTTCAAAGCATCAATATTTATGGATTTATATTTTCGATAAGTAATTTTCTTGGGAGGAATTTTTGAAGTTGATGGTGTCAATTCGGCCAAGACCGCAAAGCAATCAGACAGTGCTGGATCTGTGACATGGACATTTTGTACTGACGTGCTGTTACTTTGACGAACAAGAATTAGATCCAAGGTGTGTCCTCTCTTGTGGGTAGGTTTTGAGATCAGTTGTGAATAGCCAAATGATTCGAACAAATTTGTGAATTGCTTGGCAAAAGTGGCATTTAAATTGTCAACTAGATGTTGAAATCACCAGCAATACATCCATACAAGGCATATAAGGACAGACATTCTGAAAATTCATTTATAAACTGTACTAATGTAAGTAGGTTCCTTTTTGATGGTGGCGGTCGGTAAACTGCGAGTAATCGAAGTGATCGGTTGTTCGACATGAGGCAGTCTATCGTTTCAAAAGATGGCGGAGATTTGTATAAATCAGGATGCTGGTTTATGTTTAAGGCATCACTGTGGATGACATTAACAGGTCAATAGAAATAATTAACAACCCTCCACCTTATCAGTGTTGCTCGACTTCGTCTGGGGCCGTATAAAAGGTATCGGGCTTTTATTTCTATTGAACCGTTAATATATTGCAATGCTTTCCAAACTTAGGTTATTGTTATATTAAATTGGCTTTCGTAGTGATCAGTCGCCAACTCGACCAAAGTGTGTTCCATCTCAGCATTCATCCCATATGATCAGAACGTTACCTTATCAAAGACGGATAACTGTATATTGCCATTTGATGACCAACGGGTTTAGAGAGTGGACGAACTTAGTGAATCTTTCCACAATTACGAAGTAGGGGACCGGAGGCTCGACTCGTCATTTCAGCAATGATCGATGATGTGCGCTGTTGAGGAGAGTCAGGTGGGGGTATTGTTGTAGGGGGCCGGGCGTCGCTCCCGGAACAGTTGGGAATTTATTACCAAAGAATCGCATTCTTGTTGATTTTACTCAATGAATTGCATTGCACTGAGAGCCTGATAATCAAGACCAGTCTCCACCCACCCCCAATTTATTTAGAAGAACGTGGTAATGCTCCACTGGTGAGAGATGGTTGCGTTGAAAACCAAAACAAACACCCGTGCAACTTATCGAGGATGTCACTTCTGTGATTCCATTTTGAGTATTTATATGCCACTCTGAAAGTGTTGGAAAGCGAGAATTCTTCCTATACTAGGTATAATGCTGCAAGCAAGACGAAGGAATGGTTGCTGTGTTGAACACAGCGAGCATGCTGCGTCTTGCTGCTGCACAGTGTTTTGGACATTTGCCAAGATCAAACAATCCCAGGTTTTGAAGTTGGGGGAGCATTTCTGGAGAGAGAAATAGGAAACGGCGTTCCCTCGTGTTCCCACAGGATAGCATCTCTGCACGAACTCTTCTGGTTTCATTCTGCAGCTCATGGGTTGTGTAGTATGTCATTGATTTGATATTCAGTTGAGGAGAATTGATGCGTATCGTGTCAACAAACGAAGCGGTGTGTCGGTATCCATTTAATAATATATGTTTATTTGTGTTAGTTTCGGTAACCCAATCACTTTATATATACAGCAGTATGAAGGTATTACTCCCCTGACAGTTCAATGGGGAGATTTGTGACACAGACCACCAATATCAGCTGTGAACATTATCTCATGCAACATACAGTACGTGGAGAGTGGATTGTAACTAAATCACTCGCGGAGTGGAGTTATCACCCAAGCTATAACTTAAATTTTTTTGTACATATCGACAAAAAACACAAGCAATGTTTCAGCCAATGGACCTCCGGGTTCAACCCGGAGGTCCATTGGCTGAAACTTTGCTGGTGCTGGTTATGTTTTGCAACAAATTTGCAATTATTGCTCGGGTGGAATCTCCACTCTGCGGGTGATTTAGTGATAATACACTCTCCACGTACTGTATACACATGGTAGAGCATACATTGCAAAGTTATTTTGTTTGTTTGCTCAATATTTTGAATCTGTACAACTATTTATTTATTAGGGTTTAACGACACTCTAACAGCCAAGGTCATAACGCATACCGAGTCGGTGGCAGTGTTACGGGTGGGGGAAGTCGGGGTACCCGGAGAGAACCACCGAGCAACGACAAGCAGCTGCCAGCTCCCAGCATCGTAACTCCACACTGTAGCACAGGTAGGTTTAGATTCGTTGAAGACATGCGCACCAGTGACATGCAGTACGCCTTAGTACACGGGTCATCGTGCCCCCGTGTGTTAGGGTTAAGTGCCTTTCCCAAGGACACAACGTTGGAATCCTAATCGATCACTCAGACGGTCACCCACCCAAGGACTAACAGTGCTTCATGATGCTTAACTTCGGTGATTTGACGAGAACTGGTTACCACAACGCCACCGCACCCCCAATCTGTACAA
Organism: Pictodentalium vernedei; assembly: GCA_031216915.1. Taxonomy (NCBI): domain Eukaryota; kingdom Metazoa; phylum Mollusca; class Scaphopoda; order Dentaliida; family Dentaliidae; genus Pictodentalium; species Pictodentalium vernedei. The sequence continues at coordinate 80,288,253 of CM062295.1, forward strand.
CTGCCCCAACGAAACACCGGAGACAGCCTTGGAAAAGCTATTAGATTACTGTTAAATCCCCATCAGTTCATGTATAATTTTCTTTTTTCTTCACATTATATTTGTTCTTTGGAATGATTATCTGAAATAAATATTGTTTAAACTAAGAAAGCAGCAGCAAAGATGTGGGGTCAAGAGGTCAAGGTGGACTTCGCCTTATTTTACTTTAGATATTAAGGTCACCTTATTTGTTCCATGAGAGCCAACTCTGGCTCCACAGTTGATCAAAAAATCAGTAATTGTACATTCTTAATAAATCTAAATGTACTGGTCTAGTGAACTCAGGTTTTAGTTTTAACACTTTCAACCATCTAAGCATAAATGTTTTCACAACAAAATACTCAGCAGTGACGATCAGATGACATAAGGAATAAGAAATTGGAACTGTGGGCAGAACTAACAACTCCCTAGCGCTGTAGGATTAATCTGTTGTTGACGCACTCTCTCACATATGCAAAACGCTTTCTTCCATCTCTCCACGAAGAGTATTGAATGATACGATACCATCCATGGCACCAGTTCTGAATGAGTTAAGTTTAACATTTTTGTGATCACCACACCCCAGGTTAACTCGTAATGAGAGAAAAAACTGTTCTCTATTATCTGGGAGATCTCGAGTTTTACTAATTAAACGTTTCGCGACATAATAAGTGGAAAGTGTAATGATAAGATTGTACACACCTAACACTTGATTGAAACATACAGTACGTGGAGAGTGGATTGTAATTAAATCACCCGCGGAGTGGAGTTATCACCCAAGCTATAACTTTCAAATTTTGTACATATCGACAAAACACACAAGCAATGTTTCAGCCAATGGACCTCCGGGTTTAACCAGGAGGTCCATTAGCTGAAACTTTGCTTGTGCTGGTGAGGCTTTGCAACAAATTTTCAATTATTACTTGGGTGGAATCTCCACTCTGCGGGTGATTTAGTGATAATACACTCTCCACGTACTGTACTTTAAAAATGAAAATGAAATAGGAATTATACAGAAAGTGTTTCCCACCTCTCTCCCTGGAATAATCCTAGGACAACACAGAAATGGTTTTATGCGGAAACGCAGAATACAAATTTGATCAGCGAATGCAAGATATATAAAAGGGTTCGAATGGGCTTTGGGTGAAAGCATGCCCTCGGTTCCTATGTTCCTCGTTTACAACTAACTGAAATGACTGACACTCTATATGCTGACAAGAAATGTAAAGCTTCAGCCAACAAACAGCCTTGCAGGTTAGTAGGTATATTTTGAGAGTTCAAGGACATTTTTTTCAAAAAACTATATACGTACCCGTACATGTACGTGTTCCCCCGTAGGGATTCTGTGTTAAAACGTGTACAGAGTGTAAAAAACGTTGTTTTTACATGATGTCCCAGAACTGTCACAAGTAGTTATCGCATTTTAGACTGTTCAAATAGCCGTTGACAAACGAGGGCGAATTCGACATATACGCTCGGAAGGAAACATGTACGAAATTCGAAGAAACATTGCCTTAAAAAAATCTTCTCAACGTTCCCATCGCGGATCAGACCTTCAATCTATCGTTGGTGAACGCCGGCAAAAAACGCTTTGAGAGTTCTAGGACAGCATCAAAAATGCGTTTTGAGAGATCTGAGACACCGACGTTTGCGATCGCGTTCCAGACGGCTGAGGGTGCGATCCGATCGGTAAAAAACGATTGAGAGTTCTAGGACAGGAAAAATCGATCTTAAAACCTTTTCTCGACGTTCGACAACTGTGTAAAGTGGGTGTAAAGTGAAGATACCCATCGAGGATTTTTTTCCAAAACTCAACAAAAAGAACTCCTGAGTTTGGAAAAATTAGAACCGATGGAAATCGTCTCTCCACATTTGCCATCGCGGTGGTGCGATCGATCGCCGAGGAAATCATTGGAGGGAACTGACGAAAACATCAAATCCTCGCTAAATCGTTTCATTCTTGCACTCGGTGTAAATGAATTATTTTTCATTCAATAAAATCAAACGGTGAAATTGCGTTCTACTTAGATAGGTTTTAAGAGGTAAATTGAGTTTTAATTGACTACTGTAAGAAAAAGTGGAATTGTACAATAAGGGACACACACACGGTGTGTGCACAGTGGCCTATATCTATGTATGTATATTATATCTATATGTAGGTATGGGTCTGTGTGTACATATCGAGTGTGTGTTTGCCCGCTTCAGTATTGAAAGTGCTAAAATACTCTGAGGTGGCCTTAAATTGTTACATTGATCATTAACTGATAGCGTTATAGATCAGTGGTTCTTACTTCATTGACCACTATTGTGAGAGACATGTAGTTTCTCGTGCTCGGCGGTGTTGACTTCGCACGAAATAATTGCGTCTGCAATATTATATTATTCTGAATCGGAGTCTAGTGGATCAGAACCGTGTGGAGCTTCCTATAGGTGAGTCGAATATTTATTTCTCCGTAGTTGTACCCTGCCGGGGCCGGTCATATTTTATGTAATTTACCGATCCTCGCCGTAAGCCGAAATATGTTATAAAAGGCTATATTAAATTGGTTCTAGGATTATAACGATTGATCCAGGGCATCTTATTGCTGTTGTGATAGGATGCTATGGCCTAATCGTGATCTTTCGGCTTGGGGCGAGTTTCGGTGGCCCGATGGATTGTACCCCCCCCCCCCCCTCTCCTTTTATGGCATTAGCTTGAATGTACAGACGTGAATACTGAGATAACGCTACCCCCAGTGAATATTTAGCAATATTTAGGAGGGTAGGTGGGTCACAAATAATGAAGTAACCCTTCTGCTGGGTGACATGTGAAAGTAAATATTTGGTATTGCCGTATCTTGGACTCCCCTTCTTTAGTTAAGGGTAGTAGTCATGTAGTCTGGTGTGCATATTTTAAGGCGGCATAAGTGCCAGATTGTAGGGTTTTTCCCCCTCTTTAGTAGGGGACGTAACTATTTTATGAGGAATTATGATCTCACCTTGAAGGGTGAATGAAATGAGTTGGTCTGTACAACTTGAATGTAAATCTGAATGTACTGCTGAATTGTGGGAGGGTAGAGACGATTTGGGGATTTGTGAATAAATTTGCTAATAATTTAGTGGAATTGTTTTTTTTTTTGTATTTTTAATTCCTATTCTGTTTCAGAGTCCTAGTCCTAACATATATCTTAACACAAAACACGGTTTAAGGGTGGATTGGAATCATAGGAAGATGTTTGTTCCTTGGTTGACTGTTGTGGCGAGGTTCTCGGTAAGGGCTCACTTATTGTAAGTGAGTCCGGCCCGAGAACAGCGGCACAGCACGGGTGCCAGGGTAGTCTGGAATAATTTTGTACAGGTTCTAGGTGATTGATTACGCTAACTAATTTTCGGTTTGAAATTGCGAACTTGTAACTAACCCCTCGACAACAAATCTGTGCTATGGCTAGACCTTGTTTGGCTTTGTGGCGTGGCTCTCGGCCGGAACTCGCTTCATGTAAGTGAGTTCGGGGCCGAGAGACTCGACACAAAGTGAGAGCAGGGCGGGGTGGGTCGAGTTTCGCTACAGATTTTTGGCGTCGCCGACAGGATAATTTTTGTATTCGACAGGATAATTTTTGTATTCGACAGGATAATTTTTGTATTCGACAGGATAATTTTTGTATTCGACAAGATAAATTTTTATTTTCAACAGAATATAATTTTAACCGATTAAATTTGGTTTGGCAGAGTAAATTTGAACCAACGTTTTGGATTGAAGGGTTGTGTGATTGAATCCGAGATATTTATATCCTAGTGACCATAATTTGTTAGGAATGTTGTAGGACTAAAATTGGACTCCTTGTTGTGAATTAATGTAATTGTTGGGGGTGTGGTCCTTACATATATATAAAATGGCTAGTGGAATTAGTAAAGAGCTAGGTGATTATATGTATGCCTCGGAGGCCTTGACCGCTGATATGACCTCCAAAGGTGCTAGATCGAAGAAATTACGTAATATTCCTCCTACTCCTGATCCTACCCCTGATGGGAAGTTTAATAAGGTTGATGAAGGTATGTTGAAATGTCAACAGTTGAGTGACGAATTGCAGAATTCTATTGTTGAGTTAGGTGACCAAACGGAGGATTACGCTGCAATCTTTGATACACCTGGGACGGTTTCGACAGGGGCCTCTGTGCGTCGAACTTCTGCAGGGCGTGCGGTTGATATGATGGGATTGCCCAGGGTGGTTCAACCTAAGAAAATTCCTGGGGAGAATCCGGAAGTATCGAGTTTGCCTAGACATCAGCATGGGGCAAGAGTTATACAGTCTGACGATAGGCATGGTGAGCAAGCTTATCCACGTAAACCGATTGTTACGCCCGATACGTTTAATGGAACCACCAGTGTAGCTGATTGGTTATCCCATTTTGAGAAATGTGTTGGGATTAACCAGTGGTCTGAAGACCGGGCTCGTCAATTTTTAGTGGTATCTTTAAGGGGCGCTGCCTTGCAGTTTTATGAAGATTTGGACCCGGAAATCAAATCCAATTCTCATAGAGTTATGCAGAGTTTGCGCGATCGTTTTGATCCATTTAAGGGGACTGCAATATATAGGGCCCAATTAAGGTCTAGACGTAGGTCACAGCGAGAGACTTTGCCTGAGTTAGCGGGAAGTATTAGACGCTTGGTGAGAAAGGCGTATCCAGGGGTTCCCCTCGATGTTAGGGATGACTTGAGTAAGGATAGTTTTATTTCCGCGTTGACGGACAATGAAGTTAGGATGCAAGTGTTGAGGGCTAAGCCTGAAACCCTTGATGCGGCAGTGCGTGCTGCTTTAGATGAGGAGTCGTACAAGAAGGTAGAGGTACCTTCTTCAGTTGGTGTAGTTGGGGAATCGGAAATTTCTAGTGAAATTGGTGCATTAACCCAGGTGGTCGAAAGTTTGCAGGAACAATTGAAAGAAATGCAGGTTGAGCAAAATAAATTGCGAGAAGAACTTTTCAGGCAGGATCGTGGTCAGGATAGGGATAGTTTTTATAGAGGTCGTTTGGGCCGAGGTGGTTATGGAAATGGTAGAGGTAGGAATAGAGGTAGAGGTAAAGGTGACTGGTCCCATAGGTCCAATTTAGATAACAATCAGGATTTAAACGGGTAAAGACTGAGGTAGGGGTCGAACCTCAGTCTGTGATAGAAAGGACCCTCCCATCAGAGAGTATCGGTCATAGTTATCTGACTCTTAAGGTCTTGAATGAAAATGTTAAGTTCCTACTGGATACTGGTTCAGCGGTAAGCTTAATCAGTACCAGAGTGTTGCATGAAACTTTAGGTATTGAGCAGTCTCGAGTTAGAGAGGCTCCTCGTAGTGTTTTGGGGGCGAATGGGCAGCCCCTTGATTTAAAGGGGTTGGTGGATTTGCCTGTAACTGTTGGTAAGTATCAATATGTTCAAACATTTTACGTGGTTAATCTGTCCTTTGATGCAATTCTGGGAATTGACTTTATGAATAAAACGTAATTCAGTGATTTCTTTGCCGGACAAAACTGTTATGATCCAAGGGGTTAAATTTTCCCTTGAGTTTTTGAAAGAAAATGATAAAATTCACGTATTATTGATTGAGGGATTGACAGTACCTCCCTTTTCTGAAGTTATAGTGCAGGGCCGAGTTGACGGTCCACCGGTTGGACAGAGCCTGTGTGAACCCGACCCAGGGTTCATGAAAGGTCATCACGGATTAATGTTGGGACGAAGTGTTGTTGATGTTAGTCAGCCGGAAGTTCCTGTTAGGCTGATAAATGTTTCTCAGACCCCTCAAAAGTTAAAAGGTGGTGAGTCTGTGGCTGTTCTTGAGAATGTTGACATTTTAGGTGAACAAATTAAGGAGGCTTCCCCTTCGGATGATGGGAAGTTCTCTTTGTTACAAACCTATGACAGAGCGGTTTTGACTGGAAATCAAGCGGAACAGGTCAATGATTTTTTAGAGAAGAACCGCGACGTATTTATACAGTTCGAAGGTGATTTGGGCCGCACTGATCTCATTCGGCATGATATTTGTACGGGTGACCATCTTCCTATTAAACAGCGGGCATATCGGCTCCCTTTTCACAAAAGGCGCGAGGTTGAGCAGCAGATAGATGTTATGCTTAAGCAAGGGGTAATTCAACCTTCCTCTAGTCCTTGGGCGGCTCCTATAGTTTTAGTTAAAAAGAAAGACAATAGTTTTCGTTTCTGCGTGGACTACCGTAAATTAAATGCCATTACAAAAAAAGATGCCTATCCTTTGCCCCGTATAGATGAGAGTTTAGAGGGTATGGCGGGGGCACAGTGGTTTTCCACTCTAGATTTGGCTTCTGGATACTGGCAAATGGAGCTAACTCCTGATGCCCGGGAGAAAACGGCTTTTACTACTGGGGTTGGGCTCTATCAATTCACGGTCCTCCCTTTTGGGCTCTGTGGCGCTCCTGGGTCCTTCGAGAGGCTCATGGAGCTAGTTCTCAAAGGGCTACACTGGAAGACTTGTCTCATATATCTTGATGACGTCATCATATATGCGCGGTCTTTCCAGGAGCATATTGAACGATTACAAGAGGTTTTTACTAGAATAAGGTCTGCAGGATTAAAATTGAAACCTTCTAAGTGTGCGTTGTTTAGACGTCAGGTTTCATATTTAGGTCACATTGTTTCCGCGTCGGGTGTGTCAGCTGACCCGGTAAAATTGCGCGCGTAAAAGATTGGCCTGTTCCGACTTGCTTGAAAGATCTTCGAAGTTTTATCGGGTTATCCGCGTATTATCGAAAATATGTCTCACACTTTTCTACTTTGGCTAGTCCTTTGACCAAATTGACTCGTAAGAATGAAAAATTTGTTTGGGGCGAGGCCCAACAGGAGGCTTTTGAGATATTAAAAGACAAATTGTGTCAAAGTCCAATTTTGGCTTACCCAAATTTTGAGCACGAATTTATTCTTGACACGGATGCGAGTGATTTTGCCTCTGGTTCGGTTTTGTCACAGATTATAGAAGGCAAGGAGCAAGTAATAGCTTATTTCAGTAAAACTCATTCCCAACAAGAGAGAAATTATAGTGTTACTAGAAAGGAGTTACTGGCAGTAATTAAAAGTGTTAAACACTTTAGACATTTCCTCATTGGCAAGCATTTTACGCTGCGAACTGACCATGGGTCCCTGCAGTGGTTGTTTAATTTTAAGGAACCGGTTGGGCAGGTGGCGCGTTGGCTGGAATATCTCAGTGGGTTCGATTTTATGACGGTTCATCGTCGCGGTGAACAACATAAGAACGCAGATGCGCTGAGTAGGATTCCTTCCTGTAACAAACATGATATTAACACTGTTGAGTTTGAGTCTGCAATTCAATTGACTAAGGAAAGTCAGGAGGCTGATCCCCTTATTAAAAAATTTCTCGAAATGAAGAAAACGGGCGAGAAACCTGGACTTGAGAAATTAAAAGGAGAATCCCCGGAGCTTCAGAGGTATGTGAGTCAGTGGGAACAATTTTTAGTGGAAAATGACATTCTTCTTCGAGAGTGGACACAAATAGGGTCCCCCAGCAAATTTTTGTGGGTGGTCCCAAAAGACTTAAGAAGTCAGGTATGTAAGGAGCATCATGACTCTTTAGTGGGTGCACATTTGGGCGTTCATAAGACATATTCTAAAATTCGAGAGCGTTTCTTTTGGATAGGTTTGCGTCGGGATGTAGAACTCTGGGTTCAGTCTTGTCCGAATTGTCAGTGTCGTAAGCCACCGGGCAAGACCAGTCGAGCTCCTATGGTAACAGATAAAGTTTCGGAGCCTATGAAACGAATTGCTTTGGATATTTTGGGGCCATTACCTGAATCCGTTCAGGGTAATATTTACATTTTAGTTATATTAGATTATTTCTCCAAATGGACGGAGGCTTTTGCTATCCCCAATCAAAGGGCAAGTACAGTAGCCGATGTGGTAATTCGAGAGTGGATTAGTCGGTACGGAATGCCGAAATTTATTCATTCAGACCAGGGGTCAAATTTTGAATCTGATTTGTTTCAGGAAGTTTGCCGCTATTTTGAAATTAAAAAGACTCGTACCTCTCCCTATAAGCCCCAAAGTGATGGCCAAGTTGAGAGGTTTAATAGAACTTTGGCGGCTATGTTAGCTTGCTTTGTAGAGGATAATCATGGCGACTGGGAATACTATCTTCCATTCGCCATGATGGCCTATAGAAGTGCCAAACATGAGACGACTGGGTTTACTCCCTTTAGTGTCATGTTTGGTAGAGAAATTACTTTACCTACAGAGTTAATCGCTGGTAAGATTCCTGATAGGGATGGGGCTCCCTCTCAATATGTTAGCGATTTGGAAAGTCGTCTAGCCCAAATATTTCAATTGGTCTCGTTGAAATGTGAATCCGAGATTAAGAGAAGAAAGAAAATATATGACAAGCGAGTTTTCGGCAAACCTTTTACCGTTGGGGATAGGGTCTGGCTTTATTTACCTACAGTAAATAAAGGTCAGACCTCAAAATTTGCAAAATTTTGGGTTGGTCCCTACATCATAAAAAGCAAACTCTCGGACGCAAATTACCTTGTGGTTCGCGTCGGAGGAGGTAAACCCCAGGTTGTACATTTCAACCGGTTGAAGAAGTGTTTTTCACGTAATTTAAATTTGGGTGCCCCCATTGCTCCCACACCTGATAGTCCTATCGAGAGTAATGTTGACCGGCCCTCGGTGGGAGATCCTGAGGGGAGAGAGACGTTCGACGGGGAAGCTCCGACTAGTAGGCGTGGTCGTACCCTCCGGCGACCACGTCGACTAGGTTCTCAAGACTTTGTTTTTTATTAAGTATTTTTTTCTTTCTCTCTGCCTGACACCACACTTGGTATTTGAGTTAAGTGGCAGTTCTCGGGGGCCTGAATATATATATATTTTGTTGAGCGCAATAAAATGTAAAAATTTGATATTATATTTAGCGCTTATGTATTGGCCTCCGAGGTGGTGCTGCCTTTGAAGTGTATTTAGTGTGGAACCAAATTTTCATGTAGATAATGGATAGATGAGCATTATTGGCTTGTCCATAATACGAGCTTTGTTGCATTATTTTAAATTGCGTCATTTCTTGGTGTGGGGAGTTGCCGTATTGTATTGGTTCCGAGAAATTGGGGTTTTTTTTATTTATTGGCTGTTGGAAATGGCAAATACAAGTGTGGTCGTCAAATTTCTATACCTGTTAAGATTTTTCTTAAACCCGCTGACCGGTTTGTTTTTTTATTTCGGTACGCAGGAGGGTTGGGATGTTAATAATTGGGGGGTTTTCGTGCGCGTGTGTATGGAGGGCGGTGAGAGTTATATGTTAGGGTATGATTCGGAATATAAGAGTTATGGAAGTTAAGTGCCAAGTATAATTGGATTTTTTTTTTTTTTTTCGCGAGAGATGTGTCCGTGGTAGAAAATAAATCAATTGACGGGTCAGCTTGGTTGGAGAAATTATCTTTCGGGAAATATTGAAATGGTTGTCCTTTTTAGTTGCTGGGTCCTCATCTTATCTATGTAGAATTATTGTATCAACAAAGATACTGTTCTGTTTGTAAATTTTCTTCTTGTAGCATTATGGCTTTAATAATGGGCCATTCCTTTATAAGAAGACTTGCAGCATGGTCAGGGGAAATACCTGGACGTCTGAGTTCGCTGGAAGCATATGGTGTTCCTGGTGCAACTATCCAACAACTTGAATGGATTTGTGTGGAGAGTGCAGAGACCGTACTTGTGCAGGTTGGCGAAAATGACATTGACTGTGATACTTTTTGTTTTTCACATTTTAAACTTTCTGTCGAAAGACTTTTAGAGAATTTGTTACGCCAAGGCGTTAAAAAAATTATCATTCTAGGACTGTTTCCTCGTGTGAAGACCAGAGTGTCTGGTATTGTGTACGAACTCTGTAGGGTGGCTGTCACCCAGTTTTACGAAACACTTAGAAGGTCTAATGTATTTTATAAAGCCTTATTTAAGGTGTCACGTTTACATTTTGCACGAGATGGTGTGCATTTGAATAACCTGGGTCAATGTCAATACCTAAAATACCTTGCTTTGGTCTTGGAGGAGCTGTGCTCCGTTGAATAAAGGTTCTACAAATAATCTTACCAATTTCCCGGGGAAATTGTGTGAAAGCTGAATGCTTTAGAATAAATGACATAAAAAGAATTGTATGTGCCTGATAAAGGTCATTACATCCAGAAAGTGAGATGAGTTCCTTGAGAACTTTCAGTTGTAATAGAAAAGATTTAATATTCCTTTGTTTTGGAAAGATAACCTTGAACTAAACTGGGTTCTAGATGGGACCATTATAAATATTGTCATCGTTTTATGCTTGAATGAGCTCAATCTGACGCTTACATCTCCTGTTGCATGACCTCGTCGGCTTCAGGCAGTGCAGACCCTGTACGTGGGTCAGTGCTGGTCGGGGACTCATTTCGGCCTAAAGCTATGACTGATTTCCTAAACGGAACCCCAGTTGGATGGATTTAAGGTGAATTATTTAAATAATGATTTATTAATTTTTTTAAAACGAAAATACATAGAAATTATGAAGAAAAATTTATGTGTTTTATGAGGAACCAGCGACTACTTTTATTCAGCCAACAACTATTTCAATTCAACTAGCAATTATCTGGCTATTTTTTTTTAAATGGCCAGTATGACAAAATCTACTACCTTTGTTTGCGGAGGGGTGTATATATCTTTCCCCTTTTCCTTTTTCCTCTCCTATCTTTTTCAACAGGGACGTTGAATCTCGGGGTGGGGGTGGTGTAAGAAAAAGTGGAATTGTACAATAAGGGACACACACACGGTGTGTGCACAGTGGCCTATATCTATGTATGTATATTATATCTATATGTAGGTATGGGTCTGTGTGTACATATCGAGTGTGTGTTTGCCCGCTTCAGTATTGAAAGTGCTAAAATACTCTGAGGTGGCCTTAAATTGTTACATTGATCATTAACTGATAGCGTTATGGATCAGTGGTTCTTACTTCATTGACCACTATTGTGAGAGACATGTAGTTTCTCGTGCTCGGCGGTGTTGACTTCGCACGAAATAATTGCGTCTGCAATATTATATTATTCTGAATCGGAGTCTAGTGGATCAGAACCGTGTGGAGCTTCCTATAGGTGAGTCGAATATTTATTTCTCCGTAGTTGTACCCTGCCGGGGCCGGTCATATTTTATGTAATTTACCGATCCTCGCCGTGAGCCGAAATATGTTATAAAAGGCTATATTAAATTGGTTCTAGGATTATAACGATTGATCCAGGGCATCTTATTGCTGTTGTGATAGGATGCTATGGCCTAATCGTGATCTTTCGGCTTGGGGCGAGTTTCGGTGGCCCGATGGATTGTACCCCCCCCCCCCTCTCCTTTTATGGCATTAGCTTGAATGTACAGACGTGAATACTGAGATAACGCTACCCCCAGTGAATATTTAGCAATATTTAGGAGGGTAGGTGGGTCACAAATAATGAAGTAACCCTTCTGCTGGGTGACATGTGAAAGTAAATATTTGGTATTGCCGTATCTTGGACTCCCCTTCTTTAGTTAAGGGTAGTAGTCATGTAGTCTGGTGTGCATATTTTAAGGCGGCATAAGTGCCAGATTGTAGGGTTTTTCCCCCTCTTTAGTAGGGGACGTAACTATTTTATGAGGAATTATGATCTCACCTTGAAGGGTGAATGAAATGAGTTGGTCTGTACAACTTGAATGTAAATCTGAATGTACTGCTGAATTGTGGGAGGGTAGAGACGATTTGGGGATTTGTGAATAAATTTGCTAATAATTTAGTGGAATTGTTTTTTTTTTTGTATTTTTAATTCCTATTCTGTTTCAGAGTCCTAGTCCTAACATATATCTTAACACAAAACACGGTTTAAGGGTGGATTGGAATCATAGGAAGATGTTTGTTCCTTGGTTGACTGTTGTGGCGAGGTTCTCGGTAAGGGCTCACTTATTGTAAGTGAGTCCGGCCCGAGAACAGCGGCACAGCACGGGTGCCAGGGTAGTCTGGAATAATTTTGTACAGGTTCTAGGTGATTGATTACGCTAACTAATTTTCGGTTTGAAATTGCGAACTTGTAACTAACCCCTCGACAACAAATCTGTGCTATGGCTAGACCTTGTTTGGCTTTGTGGCGTGGCTCTCGGCCGGAACTCGCTTCATGTAAGTGAGTTCGGGGCCGAGAGACTCAACACAAAGTGAGAGCAGGGCGGGGTGGGTCGAGTTTCGCTACACTACTAGGATAATGTTCACTCGCGTCTCGGTTCGAGAGACATGAGTAAACACCTTTTTGACGATGTGAAATTCTGTTTAAACCATTTTACGAATGAAAACGAACCGGTTTTCAAATGATTAAGTAATTTCTATCTGATTTTAACGCGTTTGAAACGGATGTTATTTAAGATTTTAACTCTTTGAGTTTCTTGCCGTGGAGAAAATATCCACTGATATGAGTTAAAACGTTTGAAGCGACGCATTATCGAGGTTTCATTTGTAATGTTTTTTTCTTTTTTCTTTCCAACTGGTTTTAGTTATATATATTAAAGACATAAAATTTTATTTATTTAAAAACATAAAAATAATCACATTTAATTTTGAGAATAATAAAATAATCGACGTTTCCACACTCTAAAAAGAAATATTAATAACCGAGAGAACAAAAATGTTTTTACACATCAAAGATTCCAAGCGAAGAAACGAACTCCTCGACGAATATGAATGAGTCAAGAAACGCATTCGATCCGCCGACAAAAGCAGACGATTGGGAGAGATGGAATTAAGACGAGAGACTACCAAACTATTCATACCGGTGACGGAGGTTCAGGAACGAAGCAAGAAGGAGATCGTTGAAGAATTCAGACCCATAAAAGAGAGTTCTTTGAGAACGGGTTCGCTGCCTGATAGTTTTACAAAGCAGTATTCCTTTCAATCTACACCGGATTACGCTCCCGTGGGAATCGAAATCGATATGAGCGAGAGCGATGATGCAGCTTCGACTATCACCACTGATAGCGTCGCGTCGTCCGACGATGATGGTAAGGGAGATATGTTGTTTAGAATTCGCGAGGATTTGGGCAGTAGGAAATTTGTGGGCGACACTGAAGTGCGAGAGGAGGGTCGATATTTCACCGTCGGTCAGAATAAGTATCCGAATACTCCGGGACTACAAAATTTGCTTCGATTCAACAAGCCTGGAGAAGAAGATTACACGGATCAGGATCACGACAATTATGGCGACAATCTGGTTCAGACCCACACCATGAAGAGGAATAACGATGCCAGAGAGACGAGACCCAGAGCCAACAGAGGTTACAAGTGGATGAATGTGGTGAGAAGGGAATAAAAGAATCCTCGCTTTGATGACTGGAAAGGGAGTGAGAACCACTTTTCTTCCAAGCGATTCTGACGCTCTGTTTGAGAGATTGAAATTGTTGATGGCTAGTCGGCGCGCTGGTAATACTGGAGTGGATAATGAGATAGACGAATTGTTAAGGCAGAAGGTCTTGGATAGACAAGATTATAAAAGGTTGATGAACGAATTGAAGGATTGATATATATAATAAGTAGAGAGAACAAACAAAAAATAGATAAATAAAAAACAGTAAATCTACACTAAAAATAATAAAAGTATTCAAACAACAAACGATTTATGAGCAAAAAAAAATATATATATTATAAAATAAAAATATGTTGGTGATAAAGAACAGGGGATACATCAGAACTTACGTTCAAGGTGGTTCTGGCATCATTGATTCTATAATGCGAGCGTTCACGAGCAATGCAGGTAGAAAACTCGCATCAACCGCATTTGAGGTTGGTAAGAAGACGGCTTAGGATGCTGGTAAGAAAGCTGCTCTTGAAGCTAGTGGTAGGATCACTTCTGTGGCTGGCAAGAGGGTGGCTGACGCGTTGATCGACAAGTTGATCAGTCCGCTGGCGAAGCGAGCTATGTTAGAGCGATCGCCGAAAAGTTGGAAAGATTTTAAGGATGCTCTGGTACCCATACAAGATTTAGCCAAAATGACGGATGGATCTGGAGTGAAGAGAACTCGCGATGGTGTAATATAAATAAATAATAATAAATTATAAAACTGAGTTTGAAAAAACATAAAAAATTGTGTTTGAAAATCTAAAAAAAAAAAATAAAAAAGATGAACATCAATGATATGTCTTGGAACGACGCCGCAACCAAGGGGTTGAATAACAAGTTCTTTCCCAAAAGCATAAGAGTGGGAAAATCAAATTGTGGAAAGACCAATCTGTTGTCGCAACCCATCTGGGTGGATTACGACAGATTATTCGTGTTTGGCAACAGTTTGTTTCAACCCGAATACAGATTGTTTCGAGAGTGCATGGATCGTAGATTGCCCAAGGACGTCATAGCCAGAATTTTCGACAATAGGGAGGAATTCGACAAAAGCGAAGCTTCTCTTTCGACCATTTTGGATGGTGCAGCGATGGAATTGATGAAGAGAAATGCGTCTTCGAAAGTCGAGTGTCGATTTTATGAGAACGCTAGTGACGTTCTGGATCCTGGGGAACTGAAATTGGAAGATAAAAATCTCATTATTTTCGACGATCTGCTTCTGGAGAGACAGAACCAATGCGAATTGTATTACGTTAGGGGCCATCACAGCAATGTGGACTGTTTCTACCTGTCACAGAATTATTCTCGACTGACTAGACAGATAATAAGGGAGAACGCTAATTTCCTATGTCTCTTTCACCAGGATCTCAAGAATCTCAATCACATCTACGGAGATCACATCACAAACGACATGAGCATAGAAGGATTCAGGAGATTCTGCAAGAGGGTTTGGGATGGAGAACTTTACAGTTTCGTCGTGATCGATTTGACTAGCGAATTTAATCGCGGAAAATATCGGAGCAGATTCGATAAGTTTTAAGTTTCTGATGATAATAAAATAGAGAGCGAAAACAAAAATTAGAAAATAATAATAAATCATCAATAATTTAGTTTTGAAAAAATAAATACAAATAAAAAAAATTATAATGTTCGAACAAGGAGAATTGTTAGAACGGATAGCCGAGAATACAGCTGGAAAACAATCTATTCAAATCGTGGTGAGTGGCGATTCGACTCGATTTGCGATGAAATTCGAACCTTCCATTGAATTGAATAGAGAGAAAAGATACGAGATGGCGTTGGTGAATCTGGAGACTTATTATTCCTTTCCCAACGGCACTGAAAAGAATAACTCGTTCAAGTATTCCGACGGAGTGGATTGGTTGGAGATTCGAATTCCCAAAGGAAGTTACGACATAGACGATTTGAACAATTACATTCAGATGCGAATGAAAACGGATGGAAAGGGAAGCAACAGGATCAGACTCACTCCCAACCCTAATACCCTACAGGCGATGTTGGATTTGGAAAATAATTTTCGAGTGGTTTTCAACACGGCCGATTCTATCGGCAAGATGCTGGGATTCAATCGAAAGATGTATCGAGACCACGCGGCATCCGAAAATACAGTTGACATTCTCGACATCAATAGCATTCTGGTGAATGTGGACATGATTGCTGGAAGCTACGTGAATGGTAGCGCTCAACCGTCGATCTATTCCTTCTTTCCAAACGTGTCGCCGGGTTATAAAATCGTGGAACGACCTCGAAATTGAGTTTATCTACCCATGATTTTAGACACATTGTATAGTCTCAAACCCACGTTGCTGGATCAAAATGGTGAACTGTTAGATCTTCGTGGAGAGAGGATGATGATACGATTTCACATGAGAGAAATATAAAAAAGCAAAAAAAAAAAAATAATGCATATATATATAAATACGAAAATAAAATAAACGCAATATTAATTTACAAAAAAAAATTATTTAATATATATAATTATCATTAAAACAAAAAAAAACAATTGAATAAAATATATTTTAAAAAGAAAAAAAGAAATATGACTCAATACGTGGTTAAAAGCGTGAGCATATCCGAACGACAGAGGGAGAAACTTGAGAGAGTGTTAACTCGAGGTGAGCCGGTGAGATTCAAAAGATCTGACGAGTGGTGGTAACGATCGAATCGCCTGGACCAGAACTCAAATCAAAAGGATGGAGAAAGCGATTCGTGAGGGCAGAGGGTTGACGGTGAGATTGAGTCCCGCTCAGCTGAATTACAATATGAAAGGCAGTTTCCTACTGCTATTGGCAGTACTTGCTTAAAAACTGTTGCCCACTATCGGGCAGACTCTCGGCGTGGGAGCTCTATCGGGACTCGCGAGTTCGGCAGTTCAGAAATTAATGGGTGGTAGCGGACTGTTTTTGAAGAAGGGAGAAGTCGAGTGTCGCATCCACATAGATGACGATGGTGAGGGATTGTATCTAGAATCCGCTAGAGTGGACGGAAAGTTACGCAACTTGGGTGAGGGTTTGCTGTTTGGTCCGAATTCTCCATTTAAGAACGATAATGATGAATATCATGGGAAAGAATTGGAAAAAAGAAGTGGAAAAACAATTGGACGCTAATGATGGATATCTCAGGAAAGAACTGAAAAAAGAGTTTAAAAAAGATTGGGATAGATGTTGGGAATTAAAAAGAAGAAGAAGAATGAGTTGGTTTCCACCACCACCACTACCGCCACCTTCTGAAGAGAATGGTAATGATGTGAGTGTTGCCAAGAGATGCACCACATTCGTTCATAATTATGATAAAGAGAATCAAATGTGTTATTATAAAAAAAAACATAATATATCACAAAAAAAAGAAAAGAAGACTCGACGCTGAAAGTGGAGAAAAAAGGAGACGTTATTATAATATATATGGGCGAGAGTGAAGAAGAAGAAGAAGAAGAAGAAGAAGAAGAAGAAGAAGAAGAAGAAAAAAGAAGAAGAAGAAGAAGAAGAAAAAAGAAGAAGAAGAAGAAGAAGAAAAAAGAAGAAGAAGAAGAAGAAAAGAAGAAGAAGAAGATGAAAAAAGACTTCTAAAAATCTCAATTGGACTGGAGTGACTTTTCCAACGTCGTCAAAAGACATCAAACGTTTCGAGGTTCAAAATCCCACTGTATCGGTGAACGTCTTGGGATACGAGGAGGAAAAACGAATGATCTATCCTCTCAGACGGACTTCGTATTTCGGAAGAGAAAAGACGATTATTTTATTATTTATTTCGAACAGTGACAAGCGTCATTATTGTTGGGTTAAACATCCGAGCCAATTACTGTCGAGCCAGAGTAGTAAACATAATGGTGAGATATATTTATGTTGCAACTGTATGAATGCATTTCACAGCGAAAAATGATTAGCGAAACCTCAGGAATATTGTAACGGAAACCAAGGTGTTGCCATGGAAATGCCCAAACCCAACACCATCGTGAACTTTCGCGATCACAATAAAAGGTTAAAAGTACCATTCGTTGTGTACGCTGATTTCGAATGTTTCACCACGAAAATGAGTTCCTGCCAACCCGACGCTCTTTGAAGTTACATCAAAAGGTATCAAAAACACACACCTCCAGGCTATTGCATTTACGTGAAATGCACTTTCGACTCGCAACACGACATGGGTCCCTTCACCTACACGAAAGGGTATGAAGACGACGACGTGGCTCGAAAATTCGTGGAAGAGTTAGAATCGAAAATTCAAATTTTATATGACAAATTCAAAACTCCGGCGAAAATGATCATCACGTGAGAGCAGCAGGACGAAAATAACAGAGCCATCGAATGTCACATATCCAGACAATCGTTCGACGAGAATTCAGAGGAAAATAAGAAGGTCAGAGACCATGATCATTACACGGGTCTGTATCGCAGTCCGGCTCACAGCAAGGGTAATTTAAGATATCGAGATGCCGCTTTCTATCCAGTGATATTTCACAATATCTCGGGTTACGACAGTCATCTGTTCATGAAAAATCTCAGCACCTCCCACGAAGAATTAACTTGCATCGTGAACAGCGAAGAAAGATACATTTCCTTCACAAAATGGAAGGTCGTGGAGAAGAAAAGAGTAATCGATGGAGAGAGGTTGGAAGAAAAAACGAAATCCATTTATAGAGGCATACGTTTCATCCACAGTTTTAAATTCATGTCGACCGCTCTGGAAAAATTAGTCGATAACATGAGCAAGGATAAATTTAAAATCATGAGCAAACACTTCGGAGAACGAGTAGACGTCATGTTGAGGAAAGGAGTCTATCCTTACGATTACATGAACGATCTGAAGAGATTCGACGACACCGCGCTACCTTCAAAAGAGATTTTTATTCGAAATTATATGAATCCGACATTTCCGACGAGAATTCCAAACACGCCAAAAACGTGTGGAAATCATTTGATATGAAAACCATGAGAGATTATCACGATCTCTATCTGAAGACCGACGTTCTACTGGCAGACGTGTTCGAAAATTTTCGAGACGTCTGTCATCGAAATTACGATCTGGACCCGGCTTGGTATTTCACCACACCCAGTCTGGCGTGGGATGCTCTGTTGAAGACCACTGAAGTCCAATAGGAATTATTATCCGACATGCACATGTTGCTCATGTTCGAAAAGGCTACGAGAGGTGGGGTCTCGATGATCTCCCACAGATATTCTGAAGCCAACAATCCCTACATGAAAGAAGGTTTCGATTCTGAATGATTGAATAAATACATACAATATTGGGACGCTAATAATCTGTATAGTTGGGCCATGAGTCATCCTTTACAGATTGGAAATTTCAAATGGGTGCTGGAACCAGAAGAGATGCAAAAATGGAGAGACTATCCTTGCATTTTAGAAGTCGATTTGAACTATCCAGAAGAGTTACACATCGTCTACAGCAAAAATTTGAAACAATACATCGATCATGGGATGAAATTAGTCGACATACATTGCGTCATTCGATTCGACGAAGAGCCTTGTATGAAAAAATGCATCGATCTCAACACGAATCTCAGAATTCGAGCCGAGAACGATTTCAAAAAAGATTTCTTCAGAATCATGAACAACTGCGTGTACGGTAAATCGATGAAAAACATCAGGAAGAGAACCGACATTCGATTCGTCACGTCTGAGAAAAGCGCTAAAAAATTAGTGGCGAAACCCAGTTACAGACACCGAACCATATTCGACGAAAATCTAGTGGCCGTTCACATGCAAAAGACGCACCTGAAGTTCGACAAACCGTATTATCTTGGACCAATCATCTTAGATATCAGCAAGCGATTGATGTACGAGTTTCACTACGATTATGTCACACGGAAATTTGGTGGGAAAACCAAAGTACTGTTCACTGACACGGACAGTTTGGTTTATGAGATAGAGACGAGACGTCTACCAAGATATATCTCCGGACGTGACCACATGGTTCGACACAAGCAATTATCCTGTCGATCACACATCCAACATTCAATCGAATGACAACAAGAAGGTGTTGGGTAAATTTAAGGACGAGAGCGGTGATAAACAAATCGTCAAATTCGTGGGTTTTAGACCCAAACTGTACGCTTATCGCCTAGAAGGTGAAGAGATCAAGATGTGCAAAGGAGTTAAAGCGTGCATGGTGAAGAAAAACATATCTTTCTGAGAGTATAAAGATTGTCTGTTCGGAAGTGAACCGGTGTACAAGACTATGAAATCAATTTGAAGCGACAATCACGATGTGTATACCAAAATAGTCAACAAGATTTCACTGATGGCTGACGATGATAAGAGATTCATGTTAGACGATAAAATAAGCACTTTGGCACTCGGACACTGGACTTTGGATATGATTAAGGATGATAGGATTCCAGAAAATCAAGAGGAATTAACCGGATTCAAGATTATGGAGGTCGATAGAGACATCGAGAGAGTTAGTTTAAAAAAGAAAAAAAAAAAAAAATAACGTCATTTTAGTGAATTATAATAAAATAAATAAATAATAAAAAAAATATACACATTTATGAATAAGAAAATACGGATATCCGTAGAAGGTGTCGTCTTACCTAATGAACCCCTATCCAACATCGATCTGTCGAATGCGGCAAAGGATTTGAAAATCAAAGATTTTCTAGGCATGTTTTCCAGAGATGCCTTGCCGAAGAGAAGACCTCGACAATCAGAATGCGGAATTTTAAATCTGGACGATTTATCAGGTGAAGGCACTCACTGGGTGGCGTGGTTCAAGAATGGGAAGAAGAAGAATTATTATTTTGACAGCTACGGAATCTCGCAGCCGAAAGAAATAAAGAACTATTTCGATGAATCGATGGTTTGTTACAACATGGAACTAGTGCAATCACCAGATCAAGTGTTCTGTGGTCACCTGTGTCTCTACATTCACAAGAGATGGTCGGAAGGAGATCGGTTTCAAGACATTCTCACTGATTTACATTAGAGAGACAGATTTTTTTTATAGTATATATATATAAAGGTAAAAAAAATTATTTAAATAAAAAAACTTAATCGAATCGAAAAAAAATAAGTGAAATAATTCATTTTAAAAAACTGCGTTGAAATATATTTTTTAAAACAAAAAAACAACCTCAAAACAACATGCCAGTCGATGAATTTGGTAGAAGTGACGACGAAAGTCGACCCAAAATGAAGAGGAAGATGCTCGAAGTTGGCGATGGTTACGGCGTTGCCAACTTGGATGAACATTACGTTCGGAGATACAAACATCGAGAGGAACCTTTGAACATGAATGATAAGAAGCTCTACAATCTTCGCGAGCCGATAGATCTCGCAGTTGTGGCGACTAAAAAATACGTCGACAGGGGGAACGCGGATTTCAAATGAATCATGCTAGATAATTACGTGGATAAAGCCATGACCGATGATCTCGCTCTGAAATCCAATCGTTTGGTGAACATCACGAATCCCATAGATTCCACTGATGCCAAGACCAAGAAATACGCGGACGACTCTCTCGCGCGATTCAGCGAACATTTGCGAAGTAGATACGTTCAGAAAACGATGCAATCGGAATTGAACGCCAATTCTAACAAGATAACGAACGTGGCCACTCCCACGAATCCTAAGGACGTGGCGACCAAACACTACGTAGATATGGAACAGAGAAAGGCTGACAGACGAGAAATGAAATCGGATCTGAATGCAGGATTCAACAAGATATTGAATCTGTCGAAGATCGACGATGCAGACGCAGACTCCACTGTGGTCAACAAGGGCTACGTGGATTCTGCCATGATATGATCTCAAGAATACATAACATCGCAAGTAGACGATCTCTACCTGAACAAACAATCCAGCGGGACCATGAAGGGCGGCATCGTCATGAACAGTCAGAAATTATTCGGTCTCGATCACGATCCCGAATACGAGACCAGCACAGTCAGCAGGAAGTACGTGGACAACAACTCGGTCTGGAGAAAGGGCGACATCATGAAAGGTAGACTAGACATGGGTGGACACGTGCTCACGAATCTGACAGCTCCCGTGAACATGACGGACGCCTGTACCCTGATTTCGGTGGTGGAGAAAATCCAATACGCCAGGCAATTGATCACCATGTGGGCCAAGGAGAGCAATGCGTTAGAGGAGGGAAAAGCCAAGTGGTCTTTTGGAAACGGAGGTAGCAGATTGCAACATGGTCAGGTGGGATATCCCATGCCATTTGGAGGCGAACTCATTCGAATGAGTCTGACTTCCATGGATTTGAATAACAGAGCGATCGTCAGTCTCATGGTGAATGGAGTAGAGAGCAATAAGAGATACAGCGTCGAAAAGACCGAGAATCAACACTCAAATGTTAGCACATTCAGCACGCCTCTCAAAGTGAACACTGGAGACAGGATTAATTTCATTATGAAAACTAATAATCCCGAAGCCGTCACTTCCATGGTGAGCCTACTGATCAAACAAGATCCTCTGAACAAACCGTGAACATGTGGAAATAATTAATTAAAAATAATGAGCGATTATTAAAAACAAAAAACAAAAATAAAAGGTAATGAGATTTAGAAAGATGTTCAATCTCTCTAAATCTCATTACTTATTTTTCTTTTTGTTTTTTTTTTTTGTTTTTAATAATTACTTATTACTTTTTATTTTTTTTTTTATTTTTTTTTCTTCACACACACACGTTTCTCGTCGAATGATCGACATCTTATTTCCATCCAATTCGAATTGTAATTCTCTATCCGACAGGACTAGGGCAAAGGCCTCAGTTTTTCTCGGCACATTCCTGTCGAACTGCATCTTGATCTGAATGTCTAAGATGCTACTCTTGAGTCGTTCGCTCTGTTTACTAACGTCGAATACGAACATGGGATACATCGACTTGTATTCACCGGGAGATATGTTAGGGTTGCTCATCTGTTCATCCAGACCGTGATACTTGTTTCTAAAATCCGCGGCGTCACCGTAGAGTCTGGAGAAATCGTTCTTGTCGAACGACACGTTGTGATCGATTTCCGGATATCTCGTGACGTTCAGAAACACTTGCATGCTTCTCAGATTGCAGTGATCGAACAGCGACGCATTCTTTTCTTGAGATCCATCCTTGTCAGTCTGAAACGCGACCACTATGAAACGCGGTCTCTCGGAAGTTGATTTCACAGTCAATCTCCAATCGAAGTGATTCGTGGAGAGCGGAATGCTAGACATGTCGCACTGTCTCATTCTAAATCCCACGGGTAATTTACTCTTGGATTCTATGATCTTGTAGAGACGCGTTTTTTCCACGATTGAAGGCTGCACGTGCGAAATGAACCATGATATCTTGTGTAGAGTTAACTTAGCCACATCGGTCGCGGGGAGTCTCACTATTGCGTCGTCATTTCCCTTTTGAATCAATGTCAGATTGTGTTTGAATCATACATGATCTTGTTGTAATCGTCCGCGAATCCGAAGATGTGTTTCAAAGGTATCCTGAATGAAAACGTTCCTTTGGGTCTGGACGTCTTGACGACGTAGTCGAATATCGTGGCGGCGCCGGCGTTGGCGGGGCCGACAGTCGCGATGGTGTCTTTCACCCACAACTGATTAAGTCCCTTGGATTTCGAAAAATCATCCAGATACGTCAAGAGTCCGAACATCGTGGTAGCTTGACTGGGATGAAACACAGATTCTATCTCTTGTCCGGATAGCAAGTATTTTATATTACTGAATAGATGCATGATACCATTATTGGCTAGGGTAACCATGTCGTCGTCGGCGTATTCGGTCCCATCTTCCTTGGTGAGACGTCCCTGCACCACTATGTAACTCTCGCTAGGATGAACAAATAAATCTTGGGTTTTGACGCTGATTCTTATCTCTCCCGCATTGTTCAAACTCGTTCCGGTTGTTGGTTCGAATTCGTGAACCTCGTATTCTTGAATACTTTCATCTTTCAGTATGCTTTGTGCGGTATCTAGTATATTTCCCATTTTTGAAGGGTTTTGGGGGTTTTTTTGTTTATTAATTAGCTTGCTTTTTTTTCTAAAAAAAATAGTTTTAATTATTTTTTATTATTATTATTTTTCTCTCCTTTATATATATATGTGTAAACAAGAAAATGTTAAAGAGAGTAAATTAAAAAAAAAAAATTTCTTCATTAAAACTTCATCTTCTGTAATTGTTATTCGTAAAACTTTCTGATGATCTCTTTGCCATCCAAAGCTTCGATTACGTAAGTCACCAGATCGGTGTGAAATATTCTGATTATCACGAAGATTTCCGCGGTCCATCGAGGTGTGTAACCCTTTTCAAAGTGCTTCTTATAAGCATAGATTCTCATCTTAGATCTCTCGGGATATAGATTCGTGTAGACCCGTTTTTCGTTTCGAGGATCGCTAGCTTCCGTGGGGGACATCTTGATCGATCTGTGTTGCATGTTGTTGTAATCTTCGACCAGACCGTTCAGAGCATATATGTATTTGTTGGTCGATTCGACGTGAAGTACCTGTGCATCTTTTCCTTCATCGTTCGATTCCAACGTTCCTCGACGCTGGCTTTCTCTTCGTTTTCGATCGAGTAGAGGTCGACCAATCGACGAACGTCCTTGTTGTAACATTCCTTCCCCTTGTCCACCCACAATTTATTTGATTTTCAAGAAGGCGAGTCGAACACGCTCTTCAGAGCCTCGGCGATGCAAGGTCCCGATTTATTCATCAAAGCTCTGATCCAACCGTATTTGGAAAACATGTCGATGACCATCAATAGATATTTGACACCCTCGTTCCACCTCAAAAACGATCTCACGTCGACCAAGTCGGCGGACCAAATGTCGTCCACACCCTTCACGAACACACTTCTCTTTCGAAATTTACGCACGATGGGTTTGTGTAACTCATCAGCCAATTCGCTTGTCAATAATCGCTTCTTCATCTTTTCCGAATCGACGTTTCGCACCAATCAGTTTGCCGACCAGCGAACGTTCTAACTTCTCTCTCCTGGTCGGATTCGATATGTCTCTCAATTTCGCCAACATGTTTTTATCGCAGACGTCATTGCGAGTCTTGGTGTCGAAATATCTGGCGTAGCACAGATCGTGATTGTACGCTGCCGCGTCCACCCTATTCACGGGTTTGCTCCACAATTTAGGAGTTAGATCGGCGTTGAGTCTCTTGTTCATTTCATTCTGGGTCCCGTGAAACTGTGACTCGGCAGATGCATTTCAAAAGGTGGATTATTGATCATTTTATTCGTGACGCCTTTGCCTCTGCATGTTTTTGTTTTTTTGACGAATCGAGTCTTGATCGAACCACACACATTACAAATTCCGCGAAGCATCTGTCTGTCGTTTTTAGTTCGTACTTCTCGAGAATTACCCGTCTTGGTAACTCTCTTACACTTTATGCAATGCAATTTTTTTTAGGGTTATTTAAATTAATTTCGTATTTATTTTTTTATTTCTTTTTATATATAAATTTATATATATTTTTTTTAAATTCTGTTCTCTGTTCTTATTATATATATATATTATTTTCAATCACTGCTCTTGAGTTCTATCAACTTACCGAATTCCTCCCTGGCCTCTTTTCTCACCCTTTCCACGATAGAATCCTTCATCTCTTCCTTGATAATCTGACGAGTCTTGATTCTCACGGCTTCTTTCATAGCATCGTATTTCGTTTTCTCGCTCAGTAACATGAAGTATTCTCCATCCGATATCCTGCCATCTTTCAATGCCATCGAGATCATTTCGGATATCGTGTCGATCTTGGAGTTGGCCAAGACGTGAATCTTTTTGTGCTTCCTAGCCTTCAGCTATAATTTCCTACTCAAAAAATTTCCGAGCGTGCTAAACAAACCGGCGGCGAGGGCCACTCCTTCTATGGTCAACACGATCGGAAGGCCGACCGCGGTCGACAACAATCTGATGCCGGCCACGTGTAAACCCATGGAAATCGTGATGAGTGTAATGTCGACCGCGTTGACGAATTTCACGAGGCGCGAATACTTCTTCTTGAGAGAACGACGAGAGTCTCTCTCTCGAGTCAGATACAATTGGATTCTACTGATTTTATCGATGTGATACCTCTCTCCTCTTTCTTTTTCTTCTGGCGACGGCGCCGTTGGCAAGACGCCGTTCGGCTTCTCATCCTCGTCGTCATCTAACGACGGATACAATTTATTTCTGGTTCTCATTTTTGAGGGTTTCTTTTCTTTCTAATATTAGATAAAAAAATTTATGCGTGTATTTATTTTATTTATCTATTATTTTCTATTCTCCCTTATTTATATCAACAAGAAAACTTAGACGTGTGCTTCCTTCTGCAATAATTTCAAGACGTATCCCTTGTCTTCTAAAGTCAGACTTCTACGCGCCAATTTCAATTCTTCCGAACCGGTGGGCTTGTCTCGCCCGCTACAGAAGACTAAGCTCCTCCAAAACTTGATCACGTCGTCGATTCGAACGCATTCGAACGCGTGTTCGAAATAGTTGACGACCATATCTTCCCTTTCCATCGTCAGACACGAATGATCTTCGTGATCGAAGTCTAGATGATCCCGACACCCGACGCATCGTTCTAACAAGAGGCGACCTAGTTGTTCGTTCTGTGCCTTTATAAGAAACGATGCTCTCATAATCTGGGAGTCGTTCATGATTTACATATTTTATTATCTATTCGATTCGATATTTATTTTTTTTAAATAACTATTTATTTATATATTTTTTTTCTCCTATATATATATCAATCACTTTTTATTTCCTCTCGCGAATCTCGTGATTGTATTACAATTTACCTCAAAACTCACGAGGATTTGATGTTTTCGTCAGTTCCCTCCAATGATTTCCTCGGCGATCGATCGCACCACCGCGACGGCAAACGTGGAGAGACGATTTCCATCGGTTCTAATTTTTCCAAACTCAGGGGTTTTTTTTCTGTTGAGTTTTGGAAAAAAATCCTCAATGGGTATCTCCACTTTACACCCACTTTACACCGTTGGCGAACGTCAAGAAAAGGTTTTGAGATCGATTTTTCCTGTCCTAGAACTCTCAATCGTTTTTACCGATCGGATCGCACCCTCAGCCGTCTGGAACGTGATCGCAAACGTCGGTGTCTCAGAACTCTCAAAAGCATTTTTGATGCTGTCCTAGAACTCTCAAAGCGTTTTTTGCCGGCGTTCGCCAACGATAGATTGGAGGTCTGATCCGCGATGGGAACGTTGAGAAGATTTTTTTAAGTTAATGTTTCTTCGAATTTCATACATTTTTCCTTCGGAGCGTATATGTCGAATTCGCACTCGTCCGCCAACGGCTGTTTGAACAGTCTAAAATGCGATAACTACTTGTGACAGTTCTGGGGCATCATGTAAAAGCAACGTTTTTTACACTTTGTACACGTTTTAACACTGAATCCCCATGGGGGTACACGTACATGTGTAACGACACCCCGCCTAGAACTTGATAGGCGGACACTTTCTGATGTAAACTTACCAAAAATGAGCTTCCACCAAACAGTGTCCCCTTAAGCCAATCAAGCCCAGTCGTACAAGTTTGTTGTCGTTGGGGTGTCTTCAGGTTCGCTAAGAATTTCTAAAATATTTTCATAAGGGCATGGAAAAGAACAAAAAAAAAAAAGAAAAGAAAAGAAGAAGAAAAGACCCGCGAGAAATTCAGTGATAAAAGGTCACATGACGGGTAAATGGCAAAAAGACATTAAGTTAATTTCATTCTTTTTATTTCCCTTATTTTTTTCTCTTTCAATTATTCAAGTATTATGACAAACAGATTGTACACTCTCCTAACTAAGAGGAGTATCATATTCATTAATTCTATACATATCACTCCTTAATTTATCGTTTTCTCACCCTTAGGGCATATCCAAGAAAAAAAATGAAAAACACTCGGCTACCGCCCTTTCTAAGATAAGGGAGGACACCACAAAAATTAAGCCCCAAGTCACTAAAAGGAAAATTCCCCTGCTACCAAAGTGTCATATATACCCTTTCCTGTGAAAAGACTTAATCTATTTATGACTAGCATCATAGTATATCACAAAAGTATCTACCAAGGGAGTCGTATACCAAACAAAGTAGTTAATAATAACAAGCACTGCTTCACTTACCAAAAACAAACGCCACAAACACCTCGACCAAAGAGGGGCGAGCGACAAAAGGCAGCCGAATTTCTAAAGATCCGGCACACAAAATTATCTACGCCAATCCTTTACACACGCAGCGATTAAATATCCAGACAGACTAAAGTGAGCTGGAAGCCTCTTAAACAAATCGCGCCTTACATACATTCAGGAAGCTTTCTTACAATTATTTGAAGTAAATAATTTATAAAATTTACGACTTCCACCATAAAATTTTGACAATACTATTTACCAGTCATAAACAAAAGGAAAATTCTACCGCGACCACCCTTAAACAAGAAAAATGGAGGGCACATCAAAACGATAAACATCCCACTCTCACACCCCATGAATGGGAGAAATTCATGCTTTAATTACGTCTTCTGCCCTCCTAAATATTTGTAATATCCACTGAGGGGAGAACTAAGTCAAACATCTAACCAAATGTTTGAACACTGCCGAAGAAAAATGAGGGGGGGGGGGGGGGGGATCCTTTCAACTGTCCATCCGAACTCGCCCCGAAAATGTATGGGCCAAAATTTAATGGCGACCGACCCGCGTCATGCGTTGTACCTCGTCAATCGACTAAGCACAACGCAGGACGAAGGCCAGAAACGAATGTAAAAAAAAAAATAAATAACGACCGGCCCGTGGTAGGGTGCAATACGGAGGAATAAAACTATGGTACGTACCCGACGAAATCCAAAATGATTCTGCCCACTTCGAGAGTCCGAAACCACATAAAATAACCACCGTGCATTATTAGTCCGTGCTAACTCACACAAATCAGCACGGACCACTCAATCTGAAACGATTCATCAGTCGACCAGTAAATCGACCTGCATTCTTAAGCAAACTCTTAAGGCGACTGTCAATTAATTTATCGTCGCAAGAATTCAGAATAACAATCGGCGGTATTATATAAACACATATCTTTTCTACACTACCCCCACCCCAAGTTTCAACGTCCCTGTTGAAAAAAAACAAGGGAGAGAAAAAGAAAAGAAAAAAAAGAACAAGTATATATACATATATACAAGTCTCTTCGCAAAAAAAAAAAAAAAAGATAAATAAAAAAAAAATATTTCTGATATTCACTATTTTCTTCCTCTTTCCAAATATAACATCAGCTACCTCACAAGGATACCATCAAGGATACAATTCAGAGCTTTAGGCTGGAATGAGTCCTTGACCAGCGCTTTGGGAATGCCAAAACACTGCCTGAAGCCGATTTAGTCATGCAACAGGAGATGATAACCGTCAACTTTAGACGAATTTCAACACAAAACACGTAAATTTAAATAATCCTATCAAGGACCCCAGTTACAATAACTCATCTGAAGACATGGAAGATAAAGCAATAATCAATTATTCAAAAAAAAACCTTTATCAGATGAATTAATCATCAATTATTTCGATTACTTAATTATAATATTAAGAAAATCGAACGGTGCCCATAACTTTATTCCCAACAAGGGATATTTATCCATCATCCCAATCAAGGAATGTTTGATTCTATACCAGTTCTGTAACATAATTTGAGAGTCTACTCCCGCAGGACTTTAATGATGTGGTCAATATAGACTGTTTGACCCAGATGGTTCAGATGAATCCCATCTGTATGAAAATGAATCCGGGTCACCCTTGGAGCAGGTTTATATATTACGTTTGGACCAACAAAAGTTTTGTAGAACTGAGTCACAGCCGCTCTACGCAGCTCATACATCACGCTGGAAGTTCGCGTCCTCATTCGAGGAAAAAGTCACATAATTAGGATTCTACGTGCATCACGCTCCAATAAATCATTACACAGTCTCTGTATCGAGAGTTTATAAGTCTCTAGCTTAAACTGTAAACCGTCGATATCATTCTCACCAATATGTATCAGAACTGTCTCTACATCATCACATATAACTGACTGCATATCTCGCACAGTCCCTCCGGGCACTCCATACATATGAACCGTCTGCAGACGCTGAGGCACCATACATGAAGTCAATCTTCGAACAAACGAATGGCCTAGGATAATTTCCATATTGCTAAAATAAGAAAGATTAAAAACAGAACAGTATCCAAACAAACAGTAAGAGTAATAATCATTCTTACAGAAACTCAATGTCGGGACAATGGAAAAAAAAAATTAATAATTTTCTGAAAGTTTCCCGTCAAAAAGTTCCCTTAACCAAGCTGACCTGTTTATTAATTTAAATTCTACCACGGACACATCACTTGCGAAAAATTCTATTATACTAGCCTCGAGGCTTAACTTCCATAACTCTTATATTCTAAGAACATACCCTAGCACATAACTCACACCACCCTCCATACACACACACACAATGCCCCCCAATTAATAAAAGCCAACCCTTTACTCACGCAACGATTTAATAAAAACAAACTGGTCAGCGTGTCGCAGATAAATTTTGACGGGTAAAAAAAAACAAAAAAAACCTGACAACCACACTTGTATTTGCCACTTCGAATACCAGACCATAAAAAAACTCAATTTCTTAGAACCGTTACAATAATAAAGTAATTTCTCCACAGTAAGAGAAACATAATTTAAAATCATACAACACAAGCTATAGAGAGCTCATGTTATCAATAAACAAAAACTCATCTATCAAATATACATATATAGATATTAATTTACGGTTCATGAATTTTATCAAAGGCAGCACTATCTCGGAGGCCGGATTATAAGCGCAAAAATACAACGACAAATTTATATAAAAATCTAACGCGCTCATCACAAAATTTACATTATCCGGACCCACGCGAACTGCCCATCAAACCCAAATACAAGTGTGGCGTCGAAAAAAAATAATTAATAAAAAACAAATTTGTCAGAATCCAGTCGACGGGGTCGCCGAAGAGTACGACCACGACGACTGATTTGAAATCCGTCGAGTGCAGCTTCCTCCTCCTCAGAACCTCCACCGAGGGCCGGTCTTCAGTTACGGAAAAATCATCAGGAGTAGGACACATGGGGACACCCAAATCCGGACCAGCCACCTCTGGCTCACGGGTGTAATACTTCTTCAACCGATTGAAATGTACAACCTGGGGTCTGCCTCCTCT
The DNA here is from genome assembly GCA_031216915.1 of Pictodentalium vernedei. Lineage (NCBI taxonomy): Eukaryota > Metazoa > Mollusca > Scaphopoda > Dentaliida > Dentaliidae > Pictodentalium > Pictodentalium vernedei. Next base: position 80,318,821 of record CM062295.1, read on the forward strand.
GACGCGAACCACGAGGTAATTTGCGTCAGACAGTTTACTTCTAATAATGTAGGGACCTACCCAAAATTTTGCAAATTTTGAGGTCTGTCCTCTATTTACTCTTGGTACATAGAGCCAGACCTTATCACCGACGGTAAAAGGTTTGCCGAAAACTCGTCTATCATAAATTTTCTTTCTTCTTTTAATCTGGGATTCACACTTTGCCGAAACCAACTGAAAAATTCGGCCCAAGCGCCCTTCTAATTCACTGACATATTGGGAAGGGGCCCAGTCTCTATCAGGAATCTTACCAGCAATTAATTCCGTAGGCAAAGTAATTTCCCTACCAAACATGACACTAAAGGGGGTAAACCCAGTAGTCTCATGTTTGGCACTCCTATAGGCCATCATAGCGAAAGGGAGATAATACTCCCAATCACTATGATTATCTTCTACAAAGCAGGCCAGCATAGCCGCTAAGGTTCGATTAAACCTCTCAACCTGGCCATCACTTTGGGGCATGTATGGAGAAGTACGAATTTTCTTAATTTCGAAATAACGACATACTTCTCCTAACAATTCAGATTCAAAATTTGACCCCTGATCTGAATGTATAAATTTCGGCATACCGTAACGGAAAATCCACTCCCTAATCAATACATCGGCTACAGTAGTAGCCCTTTGGTTCGGAATAGCAAAAGCCTCCGTCCATTTAGAAAAATAGTCTGACATGACCAAAATATAAATATTACCTTGAATAGACTCAGGTAACGGTCCTAAGATATCCCAAGCGATACGCTCCATGGGCTCCGAAACTTTATCCGTCACCATAGGAGCTCGACTAGCCTTCCCCGGCGGTTTACGACGTTGACAACTCGGACAAGACTGAACCCAAAGTTCCACATCCCGATACATTCCTAACCAGAAAAACCGTTCCCGAACTTTTGAGTACGTCTTATGGACGCCCAAATGTGCACCTACTAAAGTGTCATGATGTTCCCTACATACCTGACTTCTCAAGTCTTTTGGAACCACCCACAAAAATTTATTGGAGGCCCCTATTTGCATCCATTCTCGAAAGAGAATGTCATCTTTCACCAAAAATTGTTCCCACTGACTCACATACCTATGGAGCTCTGGAGGTTCCCCTTTTAAGTTTTCTAATTCAGGTTTCTCGCCCCTTTTGCTTGAGTTCAAGAAAACTTTTAATAACAGGATCGGCTCGCTGATTTTCTTTCGTCAGTTTAATTATAGACTCAAACTCTATAGTATTAATATCAGACTGATGACGAGAGGGAATTCTGCTTAGCGCATCCGCATTCTTATGTTGTTCACCACGACGATGAATCGTCGTGAAATCGAACCCACTAAGATATTCCAGCCAACGCGCCACTTGCCCAACCGGATCTTTAAAATTAAATAACCACTGCAAAGACCCATGGTCAGTCCGCAGTGTAAAATGTTTACCAATAAGAAAGTGCCTAAAATGTTTGACACTTTTGATAACGGCCAGCAACTCCTTTCTCGTGACACTGTAATTTCTCTCTTGCTGGGAATGAGTTTTACTAAAATAAGCTATTACTCGCTCCTTTCCCTGTATAACCTGTGATAAAACCGCACCAGAAGCCACATCACTGGCATCTGTATCAAGTACAAACTCATATTCAAAATCTGGATAAGCCAATATTGGACTTTCACACAATTTATCTTTTAACACAGCAAAGGCTTCCTGTTGGGCCTCGCCTCAAACAAATTTTTCGTTCTTACGAGTTAATTTAGTCAAAGGAGTATCCAAAGCAGAAAGTGTGGCACATATTTTCTATAATACGCCGAAAGCCCAACGAAACTACGAACTTCTTTCAAACAAGTCGGAACAGGCCAATCTTTTACACGCGCGATTTTCTCGGGGTCGGCCGACACACCCGACGCGGAAACTATTTGTCCCAGGAACGAAATCTGGCGTCTAAACAACGCGCACTTAGATGGTTTCAATTTCAACCCTGCAGACCTTATTCTACTAAAAACTTCTTGTAAACGATCAATGTGTTCTGAAAAAGAACGCGCATATATGATGACGTCATCCAGGTATATAAGACAAGTTTTCCAATGTAATCCTCTTAACACAAGCTCCATGAGCCTCTCAAAAGAACCAGGCACCCCACAAAGCCCAAATGGGAGGACCAGAAATTGATAAAGCCCAACACCAGTAGTAAAGGCCGTTTTTTCCTGGGTATCAGAAGCCAGCTCCATTTGCCAATATCCAGAAGCAAAATCTAAGGTGGAAAACCACTGTGCCCCCGCCATACCCTCTAAACTCTCATCTATACGGGGAAGGGGATAGGCATCTTTTTTTAGTAATAGAATTTAATTTACGGTAATCCACACAAAAACGAAAACTATTATCTTTCTTTTTTACCAAAACTATGGGAGCCGCCCACGGACTTGAGGAAGGCTGAATTACCCCCTGTTTAAGCATGACATCAATTTGTTGTTCCACCTCGCACCTTTTATGAAAAGGGAGCCTATACGCTCGCTGTTTAATGGGAGGATGGTCACCCGTATAAATATCATGTTGAGTAAGATCAGTACGACCCAAGTCACTTTCGAACTGTATAAATACGTCGCGGTTCTTTTCCAAAAACTCATTGACCTGTTCCAACTGTGTATCATTCAAAGCCTTTTTTATCAAATGTTTGTGCCAAAGAAAATTTCCCATCATCTGAGGGGGTTATCTCATTGGGTTGTTCATCCAAAATTTCGACACTTTCAAGAACAGCCACAGACTCACCACCCTTTAACTTCTGTGGAGTCTGTGAAACATTAATCAATCTAACAGGAACTTCCGGTTGCCTATCATTAATAACACATCGACCCAAAATTAAACCATGATGGTTTTCCATAAAACCTGGGTCGGGTTCACATAAACTCTGACCAATTGGAAGACCACCAACCCGTCCCTTCACGACAATTTCCGAAAAGGGGGGTACCGTCAAACCCTCAATCAACAATACATGTATTTTATTATTTTCACTCAAAAATTCAAGGGAGAATTTATTCCCTAAAATCGAAATAGATTTGTCTGGCAAGGAAATCACTGAATTAGTAATATTTAAGAAATTAATCCCTAAATTTCCATCAAACTCAAAATCAATCACAAAAAAAGTTTGTAAACATTCATACTTACCATCAGCCACTGGTAATTCTATAATACCCTCTATATCAAGGGGATGTCCACTAGCTCCCAGAACACTACGAGGAGCCTCTCTAACCTGAGACTGGTTAACCCCCAAAGTATCATATAACATTCTAGTACTAATTAAGCTTACGGCCGAACCAGTGTCCAGTAAGAACTTAATTGGTTTCTTAAAAACTTTAAGAGTCAAATAGCTATGACCAACACTCTCTGGTGGGAGGGTCTTTTCTTTGTTAGACTGAGGTTCGACCCCCACCCCAGTTTTTACCCGTTTAAATTTCGATTATTACCTCTTCCTCGGTTCCTACCTCGAATTCCTCTATTCCCATAACCACCTCGGCCCTGATGACCTCTATAAAAATCACCACCAACCTGACCTCGACCTTTAAAAATTTCCTCCCGCAATTTATTTTGTTCGATTTGTAACTCTCTCAATTGTTCTTGTAAATTCTCAATAGCCTGGGTTATCACGCCCATTCCACTCGAAACCTCTGACTCCCCCACTACGCCAACCGAAGTGGGCACTTCTACCTTCTTATATGATTCTTCCTCTAAGGCAGCTCGGACCGCCTTATCCAAACTCTCAGGCTTACTTCTCAAAACCTGCATTCTGACCTCATTATCCGTTATAGCGGAAATAAAACTATCCTTAGCCAAATCATCCTTAACATCTAAGGAAACCCCAGGGTATGCCTTTCTTACCAAACGTCTAATACTTCCGGCCAACTCAGGTAATGTCTCACGCTGCTATCTACGTCTGGACCTTAATTGGGCCCTATATATTGCAGTCCCCTTAAAAGGATCAAACCGTTCACGCAAACTTTGCATAACTCTTTGAGAATTAAATTTAACTCCTGGGTCTAAATCCTCATAAAATTGTAAGGCGGCACCCCTCAAAGATACCACTAAAAACTGACGAGCCCGTTCTTCAGTCCACTGGTTAATCCCAACACACTTTTCAAAGTGGGACAACCAATCAGTTACACTGGTCGTTCCGTTAAAGGTATCCGGCGTAACAATCGGTTTACGCGGATATGCCAGATCATTACAATTATCAACCGGCTGCAAAACTCTAGTATCACGCTGAGATCGGGGCAAATTGAGATCTCTCTGACTCTCCCGAAACATCTTTCCATCTTGGGCCACCCTGGACACTCCAGAAGGACCAACCGCACCCCCAGCAGAAGCCAGACGTGAAGTCTAACCCGTTGAATCCGCCCCAGGTGTATCAATCTTTCCAGCATAAGCTCCAGACTGATCCCATAACTCAGCAATAGAACTTTGTAATTGCTCGTTAATTTTCTGATATTTTAATAAAACTTCGTCAACCTTACTATGCTTCCCAGGAGTAAGGTCAGGAGTTGGAGGAACATTTTGAAAGTGTTTAGACCGAGCACCCCTTCCTGTCAAATCAGCGGTCAGGGCCTCTGATGTAAACATATAATCTCCCAGCTCTTTATTAATTCCACTAGCCATTTTCAATATATGTATACCAAATATACCAATTCTCAACTTAAAAAAAAATCTTATCCAAAAAAAAAAAAAAATCAATCTTAGGCTAATAGATTCTATATCAATTCCAAAAATGAATAAAAATAATTCATCCTGTCGGCGACGCCAAAAACTGTAATGACACCCCGCCTAGAACTTGATAGGCGGACACTTTCTGATGTAAACTTACCAAAAATGAGCTTCCACCAAACAGTGTCCCCTTAAGCCAATCAAGCCCAGTCGTACAAGTTTGTTGTCGTTGGGGTGTCTTCAGGTTCGCTAAGAATTTCTAAAATATTTTCATAAGGGCATGGAAAAGAACAAAAAAAAAAAAAAATGAAAAGAAAAGAAGAAGAAAAGACTCGCGAGAAATTCAGTGATAAAAGGTCACATGACGGGTAAATGGCAAAAAGACATTAAGTTAATTTCATTCTTTTTATTTCCCTTATTTTTTTTCTCTTTCAATTATTCAAGTATTATGACAAACAGATTGTACACTCTCCTAACTAAGAGGAGTATCATATTCATTAATTCTATACATATCACTTCTTAATTTATCGCTTTCTCACCCTTAGGGCATATCCAAGAAAAAAAAATGAAAAACACTCGGCTACCGCCCTTTCTAAGATAAGGGAGGACACCACAAAAATTAAGCCCCAAGTCACTAAAAGGAAAATTCCCCTGCTACCAAAGTGTCATATATACCCTTTCCTGTGAAAGGACTTAATCTATTTATGACTAGCATCATAGTATATCACTAAAGTATCTACCAAGGGAGTCGTATACCAAACAAAGTAGTTAATAATAACAAGCACTGCTTCACTTACCAAAAACAAACGCCACAAACATCCCGACCAAAGTGGGGCGAGCGACAAAAGGCAGCCGAATTTCTAAAGATCCGGCACACAAAAATATCTACGCCAATCCTTTACACACGCAGCGATTAAATATCCAGACAGACTAAAGTGAGCTGGAAGCCTCTTAAACAAATCGCGCCTTACATACATTCAGGAAGCTTTCTTACAATTATTAGAAGTAAATAATTTATAAAATTTACGACTTCCACCATAAAATTTTGACAATACTATTTACCAGTCATAAACAAAAGGAAAATTATACCGCGACCACCCTTAAACAAGAAAAAGGGAGGGCACATCAAAACGATAAACATCCTACTCTCACACCCCATGAATGGGAGAAATTCATGCTTTAATTACGTCGTCTGCCCTCCTAAATATATGTAATATCCACTGAGGGGAAAACTAAGTCAAACATCTAACCAAATGTTTGAACACTGCCGAAGAAAAATGAGGGGGGGGGGGGGGTCCTTTCAACTGTCCATCCGAACTCGCCCCGAAAATATATGGGCCAAAATTTAATGGCGACCGACCCGCGTCATGCGTTGTACCTCGTCAATCGACTAAGCACAACGCAGGACGAAGGTCAGAATCGAATGTAAAAAAAAAAAATAAATAACGACCGGCCCGTGGTAGGGTTCAATACGGAGGAATAAAACTATGGTACGTACCCGACGAAATCCAAAATGATTCTGCCCACTTCGAGAGTCCGAAACCACATAAAATAACCATCGTGCATTATTAGTCCGTGCTAACTCACACAAATCAGCACGGACCACTCAATCTGAAACGATTCATCAGTCGACCAGTAAATCGACCCACTTTCTTAAGCAAACTCTTAAGGCGACTGTCAATTAATTTATCGTCGCAAGAGTTCAGAATAACAATCGGCGGTATTATATAAACATATATCTTTTCTACACATGTACGTGTACGTATATAGTTTTTTGAAAAAATGTCCTTGAACTCTCAAAATACACCTACTCAGGTTCAATATGAACTGTATCTGAGACTGTGCGTTTTTGTGCTTTTTTTAAAGAGTTGGGGTCATTGTCACGGTAAGTAATTATCCTACTGTGCATCTATTTCGGTTACACTCCCTCGAGATTAAATTTATGTCAGTTGATTCCGATAAATTGTTGCCGTGTTTGTCCCACCATCCAGCTTGATCCAGCAAGTGAATCACATTCAGCCTTCTTCAGTGACTTACATTATATCCTACTGGCATGGTTCCTAGCTCCTTAGCTTTAATCCAAAGTAACTAAAGATGCTCGTCGTTTAAACTGGATACCCACAGAAAGAAGACTCTGTTCACACGATCTACACAAAAAACAAGATATTTCGATTTTAAAACATGGAGATGCACCTGTTTCACCTCAATGTTTTGGCACTGGCAAATTCAGCCTGCAAACAGAGCTGGAAATCAAGTCCTGCTTTTACATTGTTAACTGTTAGAAACGTGTACCTAACAACTTCTTTTTCGGTAATGTATTCATTTATCATATGACTCGTCCGTTTTGTTCACTTCAAAACGTTTGATATTTTCTTTTCATATTAATCAGTGATAAATAAAGTCTTCCATCAATTTCATTGGTCAGTTTCAAAACTAGACAATTTGATTGGATGAACAAAATACAACTGGGCCACATTTTTATAATTTGTATAATTAGAATTGGGAGCTTTCATTGGTCAATTTCAAAACTGGACAATTTGATTGGCTAAACAAAATACAACTGGATCACATTTACATAATTTCAGTAGGGAGAATTTACGTTATATGTCCTATTTAGGGTGGGTTATATTGTATTAATCTTTTACCAACAAGAAAAACGTCATTCATTTTTTTTATATTTTCACTTTTTGCTTCCAAAACATAGGTTATGACCCCTCATTGGAACGAGCTCGACGAGCTCGTTCCAATGAGGGGTCATAACCTATGTTTCACTGCTACTCAAGAGCTTAGCTACCTACCAGTCACCGGAATGAGCGCGATGTGTTCGTCACAATCCAGGCTCAAATTCTATGTTTGAAAGGCAAAAAATGAAAACAATATTCAAATTTGAATGATATTTGTTATAAATGGCGATTTTGGCCGTTAAGTTAGATAATAAATTGAGGGTAAAATATGTACGCCAACTTTTTAGCAACAAATGATACAATCCACTTAGCGTTAAACTCTCAACTCATCAACAAAACTTTAGCTTTTTATAGTTTTTGCTTCGGATAATAGTTTTAACAACCCAAGTGAGCTCGTTCAAATGGTAGGTCGGTTTTCAAATTGTAAAACTGAAGGATTGAAATTTTTATCTACTGGCGGAGGGATTGAACATTGGTTTAGAAAACGTTAGAACCCAACAAGTACACAACGTTACCGCCACGTTGTTGGTTAGTTATAAGAAGGTTGTTTCCAACCACAACGTTTCCACAAGTAGACTACGGAGTTAAATAAGAAGTTTCTTAACCCTTTATCTGACACCAAAAGCAGACGACACTTACAAACAAAATTCTTGAATAACTATTTTTTTCATTTTTTGTCTCACAAACATAGATTATGGCCCCTCATTGGAACGAACTCGTTCCAAAGAGGGGTCATAACCTATGTTTTTGAGACAAAAAATAATGAAAATTAATTGGCGATTTTTGTGACGGTTTTAACGTTACGTTGGGTAAAGGGTTAAACATTTCCCTCGCTACACGGGACTCATGTTGTGACTACTACTTTGAGTAAGATGTTATTAACCTATTATGTTTTGACAGCGTAATGAGAAACGTTATCACAACCTCACCGCGAATCCACAATTCAACTCTCAGTAAAGCGTAATTGTCATAAAAACAAAACGTTTTCCCAACCACAATATAATCGCTGGGAAGGAAAAGTTAAACCACATACAAAGGTAAATTGAATTCGACGCGACGGCAGTGCGAGACATGAAACCATTAAATGTGAGTCGATTAACTTCAGACGAATCGTCGTGTTAGACGAATCCAATTCCCAAACATTATTTAGGTCCGTGTTGGTTATAGACGTCGCATCACCTTCGACTCGAATTAAATGCAAATGAAATGATAATGATATGCAAATCAGGAAAACACAGAGTGTCGTGACGTAATCTACAATTTTTAATGACGTTCGCAGTGGAATTTAATTTGAGTCGGCGGTAATGCGACGTCTATAACCAACACGGATCTAATTCAAATTTAGGATTGCTTTTCTTTGCTTGGTTTGGGGCCGGGCTAGAGAGGAAGCCAAATAAGCTATACAGACACTACTCGGTAATTTTCTTTTAACTGGTTGAGTGCTAGAAGCCACCATCGGGTTTTTTAACCCTTTATCTAACGGCCAAAACCGGCCAGCGCTATTCTCAAAAATCGCCAATTAATTTTCATTATTTCTTTCATTTTTTGTCTCAAAAACATAGGTTATGACCCCTAGTTGGAACGAGCTCGTCGAGCTCGTTCCAACGAGGGGTCATAACCTATATTTTTGAGACAAAAAATGAAAAAAATTAGTGATTCTGTACACACACGTTAGTATTAATAAGTAAGTTCTCAGCGTTCCATTATTGATCACATCGGATCGATGACGGCATTTGGAATAAAAAGAAATGCAGACCGACACCATATTGTTAATGAGAACTGTAATTATCACTAATGATAACATGTATTAACGAAATCTCCAAAAGCTACCTGTACAGATTACGAGTAGTTTGAGAATACCGTGGACATTAGTTCGAAAGCGTCTGTTCAAGTGATAGTTCGGTAAAATTGTTGCAGAAGAGGGGTAGGTGGATCCACCTCCCCCTCATCTCCAACAACATTACCGAACTGCTACCGGAATAGACGTTTTCACATCTAAGTTAAACGTGAGAGATAATGAGGTTATTTATTTATTTATTTATTTATTTATTTATTTATTTATTTATTTATTTATTTATTTATTTATTTATTTATTTATTTATTTATTTATAGGTGTTTAGCGTCCCGGCAGCAACCAAGGCTAAAAGATATGCTGAGTAAAATAATTCCTTCATAAAGTAAAATATACGAGAAAAACATGGAAAATGTACATGATAATGGCATCGAAATAAAAAGAGAGGCAGTAGTGAATAATGATACCAAAATCTGAACGAATACAGTATAAATCAGCCAAATGATAGGAATATTTTCAAAACGTAAAAAAGAAGAGAAACTAAAAAGTTTTAAAAAGGCTGATTTTTTAAGACTCTGGCGAGAAGTGATTGTTGAAAATAGCTCGTCCAGAGACGGTACATTTTCATATCGCCGTCTCATGTCATTAAAGCCCGTACGATCTAATAGAATGTGTTCGATCTCCAACGGACGGTGACAGGGAACACACTCTGGTCGGACATTACCCTCTATCAAACCTGAATGTGAAGCCTTCTATGACCAATGTAACAAAGTGTCAGAATGACGGGATCGTTCCACAAAGGTTTCTTGACGGATGCTTCTCAGTAATAGTAGTTCGGATGCGATGGAGCTTGTCATTTGCGCTCCATGCCATTCCGCCTACCACATAGATTTTAGGTGCGTACTGATATGTGCTTAAAATCACTGTGAGGCCTGTTATATACGAAGCACTACCGTCGCGTCGAATTCAATTAATTCCAGTTAATTGAATTCGACGCGACGGCAGTGCAAAACATGTAACCATTAAATGTGAGTAGATTAACTTCAGACGAATCGTCGTGTTAGACGAATCTAATTCCCAAACATTATTTAGGTCCGTGTTGGTTATAGACGTCGCATCACCTTCGACTCGAATTAAATGCAAATGAAATGATAATGATATGCAAATCAGGAAAACACAGAATGTCGTGACGTAATCTCTACAATTTTTAATGACGTTCGCAGTGGAATTTAATTTGAGTCGGCGGTAATGCGTCGTCTATAACCAACACGGATCTAATTCAAATTTAGGATTGCTTTTCTTTGCTTGGTTTGGGGCCGGGATAGGGAGGAAGCCAAATAAGCTATACAGACACTACACGGTAATTTTCTTTTAACTGGTTGAGTGCTAGAAGCCACCATCGGGTTTTTTTAACCCTTTACCTAACGGCCAAAACCGGCCAGCGCTATTCTCAAAAATCGCCAATTAATTTTCATTATTTTTTTTCATTTTTTGTCTCAAAAGCATAGGTTGTGACCCCTCGTTGGAACGAGCTCGTCGAGCTCGTTCCAACGAGGGGTCATAACCTATATTTTTGAGACAAAAAATGAAACAAATTAGTTATTCAAGAATAATTTTTCAAGTGTCGTCTGCTTTTCAGGTTAGGTAAAGGGTTAACAAAATGAGGGTACCAGCGAAAAAGCAAACATGTTCCTTGCTCTTGTTTTATATTCAGTCAAACTAAAATAATACTTTGTTTCTATAATTTTGTTCTATTACAAATTACTGGAGAGTGTCTGTGGGGACTCTCCAATAATTTAAAGTAGAACATATTTTGAATAAATTCATACCACCAAAAATAATCTCGCCCTCAACCAGTTAAAACATTATGCCACATGTTACCCCACTAAAGTACTACAAATTGCAAACAAATATGCTCGTATATGCAGGTCAAACTATATAAACCTTGTCATATGAACGACAATCTTCAAATAAATTCCGACAGGTGACGGAGCGTCTGTATAAATAATACTAAGCCATATCATAATGTATGCCTATACGTGTGCACAGTTAAAATATATGTATTGATATCACATAAGATTTGAGTGTAAACTCAAACATTGTGAGTTGAGTTCGTGCGTCAATTGAACTCGACGCGACGGTCGTGCGTCCATATATATAGAAAGAAAATTTTATGGATTTCATACGAATCTAGGTCAATTTAATTCAAGTCGACGGTAGTGCGACGTATATAACACACCTAAGGAAGTTAGTGATAGACTTGTTTGAAACCGGTGATAGCAGCATGGCCAGGTAACCAGCAAAATACGATACCCTATTCTTCAGACATGAGATTATTCAACCTCTCACGAAGTTCCAAAATGAGAGGGTTCTTGAACTTGGGGTTGAGTAAAGCTGGCAAAGAGGAAAGAGAGTCGGAATATATAATCGACTTCTTTTCCTGCATATTGTAGATGTGCTCAAGCACTAGTTGCAAAGCTTTAACTTCAGCTGTGAAAATATAACTTTTATTTGGTATTCTGATATATGTGACCGGAATACCAGTAACAGAGAGCCGATGATACTTTGACATCGTCTTTAAATACATCTGTGTAGAGTCTTCCATCTGCACTATTCTAGGATTTAATTTCGGTCTATTTTTGTTTGAACGGCAGGGAGTTTGTCTCAGAATTTTTTGTGGAAATAAGTTCCAAAAATGACAGGATGTTTCTTTAGATGCAAAGGAGGAATATTGGTTTCACGGTCTTCTTTTATCGAAGCTGATTCAAGTTTAAGTTTGATGGCTTCCATATGCGATCGAATTCTAATTTTCAAAGCAGGAATGTGTGTCTGTTGTGGATTAAAAAACTAAACATTTTGAGGATCTGAGGCACAATTGAAGTGGAGTTTGATGGGTTAGCCAACAGTCTGGAAACGTAATGGAGTGGCTGTTTAATCCTACGCTATTCAAGGGAAGCCTTCCTTGTCTCAACTGGCAATGAATCTATTGGCCTTGTTCTAAATGCACCCTATCTAAATCTAATACATGGAGCACGGTGGCTCAGTAATTATTGCATGGGACGAAAGGTCCACAGTTCGATCACCGCTCAGGGCAAATGTGTCGTGGCGTTGAATCCTTGGACAAGACACTTAAGCGATCTTGCCCAGGTGGGGGTACGGTAACACCTTGTACGGAGGCGTATGTCTCGTGGGGTGGTGCATTTGTCTTCAGCTAATGCAAACCCTGCTTGTGTAACCCGCCCTGTCAGTACGTTGGAGAGTCCGAGAGTTGCCTGCCGTTGCTCGCTGGCTCTCTCCGGGTACTCCGGATTCATCCACCTGCAAAACTGTTCGACACGAGGTGACTCTGGCTGTCGAATGCGCCGTTATATAGAGAGTAATCGCTTGGCTGGACTGGTTACGTGAAATAATTCACGAGAGGTGAGGGACGTTGTACAAACACGAGTGCGCGAATGCGCACGAGTGTTTTACAATATAGTCCCTCGCCTCGAATGAATTATTTCACGTAACCAGCCCAGTCAAGCGATTACTCTGTTTATTACTTTTCATTATTAACGATAATTATATTTTTTAACCTTTACCTAACGTAACGGCCAGCGCTATTCTCAAAAATCGCCAATTACTTCTCATTATTTTTTCATTTTTTGTTTCTAAAACATAGGTTATGACCCCTCCTCGTTCCAATGAGGGGTCATAACCTATGTTTTTGAGACAAAAAATGAAAATAATAGCTATTCAAGAATTTGTTTTTGCAAGTGTCGCCTGCTTGTCATATTAGGTAAAGGGTTAAAAAAAAACAATGAAGTCCCCTTTACATCCACGGCAAAGCGTTTTCGTTTGCGCGCATGGATGCATGACAATTGTTGATTGCATAATTCACTTGTGAAGTTATCGTTTATAATCAAAGGAAATCACAGTAAATCACACTTTGGAAAGTAATAAACCCCAACAAAAAAAAAAAACAAACAAAAAACCCCGGAAAACTCTAATACGACTATTATGAAGTGTGTCACGTAGTTTATGGTATGACTTTCTCGCCGAAGCGTAAACCACACAACCTTTGGAACACAATTGGAAAGGGGTCACTCCCGCACGTCATCTTCGATCTTCCAAGAAAATCGCGGAAGACAGAAGGGCATGCAATTGTAAGATCAATTGATATGTATAACGATATGTATAAACCGAATGCGGGGTAGAGGTAAGAGCCTGGTCTTTCTGCAAACACAAGTCATATTTTGAAATAAAGTCTTCCACTCTTTTACACTTTAAATCTTCTTGGCTACAGGAATTTCCACAAAGATGTTTGAAATCATCCAACAAAATATACCGTGTGGGGAGTTGATGGACCAGTAGCTCAATATCATTCAACTGTATGGTTTACTTGCTGAAACGTTAATAGAACAAAACTTGAGTATTTTATCTAAAGTCAAGCGTACAGCTATAGCCTGCAGATGTGTTTGTAAAGGTAAAAGCTGTGAAAAATGTCCTTTCTAACTAAGATAGACTCTACACGAACATGATGATCATTGTTATCTGTCCAGATATTTCAGTATAATGCTTAAAAGTTGAATGATCTTGAGATTAGTTTTTTTGACTTTTCCGCTGACAAAAAGGCAGCAGGTTTATATTTTTGGCTTCGAAGGACCAATTCAATTTAGATTTGAAATCTCGAAATTCCATTGTACTATACTAGTTTAGTTTGTATTATCCATATGTAAATGTAGATTTTTATGATGGACGTAGGGGATTTATTCTGAGCTGTCGAGCGTAGTTGCTGTCACCGACGTCCATCAATTCAAAGCCCCAAATCTGTTGCGAGTAAAAGGGTCTTGAAGAGCTTTGGGGGTTCTGTCTGATAATTGATAACTATTTTTGTTTTTGTTTCTTTATTTTTTGTTTTTTACAAATTTTCTTGTTTTCTTTTCTGGCCCTGACTCGGGTGTACGCTGCTGCGTTTCCTGTGTATGTTCAATGTTGACTTTCCTATATTTGCTCGTCTGATTTGTTGTTTTCCTTTTTTGTCTCCCCTTTGTGTAGATTTTAGTTCTCCATATTCGTTTTTCTTTATTGCATCTGAAGTGTTTCTTTGGCAGTTGAATTTGTTTGAGACCCTGGCTGAGGATGATCGGTATTTCTGTGATAAAAGCCCTTATTGACGCCGGATCCGCAGCAACGATCCAAGCAAACCCAGCCCGGCACGCGACCGATCCAGCTGATTTCTTCCGTTTGATGGTTGAGGCATTAGATGGTGTTGATATAGTCATGTCAGGCATTGATGCGTCTTTAAAACTAATCAGTTTTTCGCATTTTACTTTTTGTATAAAATTTTCCTTCTTCCAGATAGAGCAATTCTTAGGCGATGGCATGTGATTGCCTTGGGGGTTGACACAGTCATATGTTGTTGTTTCATGATGACCCATCCTGATTTAAAATACATTTATAACAGATTTGCTTACCGCGACAAGAATCCTGCCCATGCCACACTTTTGCTCCTCAAACATCCAAGTGGACTTGGAACGTACAAATCCACTTCTATGTTCAAGTGTCCAACTTTGATAGCTTTAGAAGGTTTAGTGGCTTCAAAGGTGCATATGTACATATTGGTCTTAATTTGCTTGCCGACTTTTTTATTTCCACCCGTTCCACAGCTGTTATTCCTTGGGGTTTTGGTTCCAGAGTAATTTCTTTTTCTTTCTTATCAGCCAGTTCTCGAGTTCTTATGACACCTTTTGCGTCAGATTAGAATTCTGTCGAAATTAGTCTTAACATCAAACTCAATAATTTTCGCAGTGTGGATAAGATTGTGTACCTGAACTTGTTTAATATATGCAATGGATGTTTGTAAACTGCTCATTGCCCCGGTCCCCACTCACCACGGTATCCAACAAGGGGTAGAGTCACTGCTATGCAGTGAACCCACTTAGCTGCCAGTATTCCAACATACTTGGGTAGTATACTCAGACAGTGTTGATGTCAACGCGCGCAACTGACTGTGTGGCCCGTCTTCACATGTCGGTCGTTCAACCAGTCATTTTACAGTACACTGCAATATTTTAAACTTTAGTGATTTTCGAAAATTGGTACGCAATGGCAATTATAATTTGATTAAAATCCTAGTGCCGACTATTACCAAGAACCGTCGGTATCGATGACGAAGAACTGGTACCGCAAAAAGAGCCAAGTACCGACGCTACCAGTCGTGGTAACTCTTGTGAATCCTGCTGGGGACTTGCCTCGTTCAATCTTTCGTACCAAATCGGAAATATTGATCTCATCCCGTTGATAGATGGTGAAAACATTTTTAATGATACATTTGACAATATAATTCGCTACCTTCATCAGCGCGAGAACAAATTTGTTTACATTGTCGGAATTTTGTCACTTCAAATGTAACCGTAAGCTATACTTGGGTCATTATAAACTATTCTTGCGGGCATTGTATGCTTCCTCTTTTGTTTTCAAATGCTCGATCGAGCAATTAAGTTTGTGACACAATGCTCGCCAGACAGGTGTAAATCGTGGAATCTATTACAGCTACTAATCTATACAAGTAATTACTGGAACGCCCACTGATTGCAAGAACTGTGTATCTCATCTGTCACAATCATGAGAGAGAGAGAGAGAGAGAGAGAGAGAGAGAGAGAGAGAGAGAGAGAGAGGGGAGGGAGCACTTGTTCTATAAATAAAAAAGTGCTCAACAACGAAATTTCTCAAAGATTCTTTCTCAATCTCTGAAAAATAGGCATGTTGGTGATGTGCTCATTCTTCGTGACAAAACAAATAGAATATTTACGAAATGATTTTGTTATTATTGATAACAAGCAAATGCAGAGATTGAAAAGTTGATATTGCGGTACTGGTTTCGTGGAAGGCTTCCATTTGATATTTGGTGATGTGAAAGCAGTTACGCTGTGACTACAGTAACAGCTTTCATATCACCAAATGCCATTTTAAAGCGTTGGCTGGCTTGACTCCAGCCTGTGGTGGGCCGATTGAGTAACCACGTTTTTAGGTGACCTTCCAGCAATTTAGTTGTTTTGAGATCAATGGTGTAAACGTGTATTATTTGCTGAAAAGAAATCAATTTCTTTAAATATTTTCCTCAGATGGGAATTTCACACACATAGCCGTTGGTGGCGTAGTAATTCCAGTAACAAGAAATGTCATTCATCAGGTACGATATGTCTCTATCTAGAGTCAGACAGTCCTGTCCTTGACCAATAGAGAGTGGTTGCACTCTGTGATCGCTTGGCTGGTCACTGCCCCAGTTGGTGAATAATAGAGACGCGTTTTTGTCGGTCCAGTTTCCTTCTTGTGCAATGTCGTTTCCGTCGACATGCCAAATGATAGTTATATGTCCACCTAAAACAGAATACAATAATGGAGTTACTTCGATGCCTCACTTTTGCAGACTTGAGAGGAAGATTGTCTCTGAAACATGGGAGCGCAGTGGGTCATTAGGTTGAGATGCAGGCTGCAAGCCGAGAGGTCCTCGGTTAGAATCCCACCTCCGACAACTGCGTTGTGTCCTGGGGCAAGACACTTTAACCAACTGCCCACGTGGGTGAACGGTGGCGTTGTGTACTAAGGCGTACTACACGTTGATGATGCACTTGTCTTTAACCAATGCTCGCTCTGCTTGTGTGGAGTTAGTATGTTTGGGAGCCTGACAGTTACTCGCTGTTTCTCTTTGGTTCGTTCCGGGAACTCCGGCTTCCTCCACCCGTAAAACTGTCCGGCACGAGGTGACTCTGGCTTTCGAATGTTTCGTTAAACCCCAATAAATAAAATAAATAAATAAATAAATAAATAAATAAATAAATAAATAAATAAATAAATAAATAAATAAATAACGTTCGTCCCAACTAACAAGAGAGAATCAATATCTTAGACGGTAATCCTGACAAAAATGTTCCAAACTGGAAGAATTATAAATTAAAATATCCTTTACCTCTTAAGTATTTTCAAGTCATTTTTCCATCAAATCTAGTCATAGCTTCTTTAAAGCAGCCATGTCTAGATCTGATGAAAAATTCATCTAAATTTAACTCAAGAAATCATTGGTGAAAAAGTCCATTCAATTTACAGGGAGAAAGTTGGACTAAATGTATCCAAATTATACTTATTTCAGTGGCAAGAGGAATTCTGTCACGTATGGGAATATCCTTCAGCAGCATGCAATGGGTTAAACTCCCGCTTAGTGACGCCCCTGTTTCGAGATGTAAAATATTGTAAGTACATCATTCAGGCGTGCCTTCGTCCAACACATGCCTTGATGGCGTAGTTGGAATAGTATTCAATAGAAATTAAAGTTAACCCTTTACCCAACGTAACGGCAAAAACCGGCCAGCGCTATTCACAAAAATCACCATTTAATTTTCATTATTTTTTTTCATTTTTGTCTTAACACATAGGTTATGAGACAAAAAATGAAAAAAAATAGTTATTCAAAAATTTTGTTTGCATGTGTCATCTGCTTTAATAAATAAATAATAAATAAATAAATAATATCTAAAACACTCGCTTTGTAGAACGTCTTCCAGATAGGGCTCTATAAGCTTCAAAACTAAATTCGTTCTAAGCCGCCCCGATGATTCGACTCGCTGTGGTTCCTGTCGCACCGATTCGGAAATTTTCGAATCGATGAAATGTTCTCAAAATCTGAGTGCCTACTCTTAAACTCTTCGTCTACCACACGATCTCCTATACAGGGGACCTGATGATAAAGGAAGATTTAGAGGAGGTTCCTCTTTTGAAATAACTTTGATTCCGTTTTATGAATGTTCTGTTTTTTTTTGGACTGACTTGCGTAAAGGATACGTCGTCGTTGATACAATATCTGAGTGGAAACTGGAAATATTGCTATATCTACAACTTGAGAGGTTGTGAGATTCGTTTGGAGATTCAGGTCGATTAAAAAATCCTCTACGTGATTAAATTCGAGTTTCGATTCGACCCAAACATTCAGATTGGCAGAGTCCTTCTATCATGCAAACGTCCCACGCACGATTCAACATAAAATATATAAAAAGGATGTGCAATATGAAGAGCTACCTTAGCATTCAAACAACAAACTGTTAACTTTAAACAAAACAACAGGTATCTTTCATGTTCTCTTGGTACTGAAAACCAACTTAACCCTTTACCTAACGTAACATTAAAACCGGCCAGCGCTATTAAAAAAATCGCCAATTAATTTTCATTATTTTTTTCATTTTTGTCTCAAAAACATAGGCTATGACACCTCTTTGGAACGAGCTCGACGAGCTCGTTCCCAAGAGGGGTCATAACCTATGTTTTTGAGACAAAAAATGAAAGAAATTAGTTATTCAAGAATTTCGTTTGCATTTCTCGTTTGATTTTC
The DNA here is from genome assembly GCA_031216915.1 of Pictodentalium vernedei. Classification (NCBI taxonomy): domain Eukaryota; kingdom Metazoa; phylum Mollusca; class Scaphopoda; order Dentaliida; family Dentaliidae; genus Pictodentalium; species Pictodentalium vernedei. Next base: position 80,337,354 of record CM062295.1, read on the forward strand.
ATGTTAAGTAAAGGGTTAAAATATCTTATTTTCGGACCAAGAGATGAGGAAGCATGGTTTGCAATACTCATTTCCTAGGATGTAGGATGAAGTTGCATAAAATTAGAAAACACAATTAAATTTACCTCTTAAATATGCATATGGCTTCGTGTATTTTCCTTCTTCCTGTAGTCTATCTTGATCAAAACGCTAGTCATTTATATATTGATTTATTTGTTGGTGCTTATTGATTGATTGATTGATTTAGCGATAATAAAGGACTAAACTAAAAGAGAGCGTTACATTCCGTAACGGGAAGCCAGTAATTGTATTTATAATGTTCCACAAATACTTATCAGAGACGAGACGACCTTGTCATCTAATTATAGTAATGCACAATGGGCGTTATGATAATTGAGATTAAGGTGGGTGGGGGGGGGGGGGGCGTGACAGTCTGTTTGAAATCATCCCGTTTTCAGTCTACTAATCTTCTCGGGATATGCTTTCATCTTAAAGAAAAGTAGCAGGATACACAATCGGATTATTCAAAACACCCGGCAGTAGAAGTTTATTACCATAACATACTGCACTATTTTACAACAACACGTGGTACAAAAAGTATTTTTTATAAAAGCTCTCTTGCACATTCATAGTCATCCCTGTGCAGCTTTTTTTACCTGCGTACGGCGCAACTGGAATTTAAAATGAAGTTTAGTATATGCCATTGCTTTGAACGGGAATTTCTTTTCTAACAGAAATTAGGGAACCGGGATATACTCGCTTTCAGAAATCTCAAAGATAATTACGACTAGTAGCCTGCAGATCATAATTATCATTGGGATTTATGAAAACGAAACTTCCCGGTTGACACCAGGTGTATAGTAGAACGAACAATTTATATTCCTTTGGGCAATACACTTTGGACACGTGCAGTTCTGAATCCTAGGGCTCACATCTGGTTCCAGGCACGGGTCCAAAATCCGGGATGGTAAACGGGATAATGACCTCATCATTTGGAGTTGTCGAGCAGCTGTGGACGAAAAATCCCCAGAAAATTGCGTATACTTTTGAGGAAGACGCTGCCATTCCCATGGTCGACAAACGGGCCATACACCATATACATATACCTATTTATCTCTTTTGTGTTAGGCCCTTGCATGCTTCTCACAGATCCAACACACCAGCAGTCGTAGGTTGGTCTTTTCTAATGAGAACATGAAATCCTAAGATATCAAGATAGGGGCTGCTGTCACCAGAACTGAGTCGCAATTCAGCGAGTGCACGTGTGTCTAGCCAGATGTCTAACCGACTGCCTCACATTGTACAACATCTAATTTGGTTTAATGCTGTGAATATTAAGATGATCAAAGTTACTGCAGTTAGAGTCGGTAAAAGAAGCTACCTGTGCTCTTGGAATGATCGATTTCGCCCGAGAGAAGTAATATTGTTTGGAGAACGGTACAGACGAGGACGGAATGGCGACGGTGCAAGACACGGTCCGGAAGTACAAAGAAGTCCACACGTAACTCCACATGATGTTGGGTAGTTGAAACCTCACATTCTTCTCGTGACGACTTAACTAATACGTGTACTTTGATGAACACACAATTTCGAATTTGGGTAAGTATTTATGCTTGTAAAGTAATCGAGTACTACCCTTTACATAAGCACTATTCACATGAAGACAGATGTTAACACTGTCAGAAATGACGAAACTATTTTGAAAATTTTCTCCCCCAAACGCTTCCTTATTTGATATTCTGAATCATTGTAGGGAAAATTCATAAGTTAGTAAACACTAAGTCTATTTTGGAGACACCATTTAGGTGTCCTGTGTCACCTAAGAGTTTCCACTGCAGTTAATTGAGAAAGTAACAAAAAAAACCGTCTCCCAACAAACTACCGTTCCTCTCCTGTTTAGCCAAATGAAAGGCAGGTTAAGTATCATTTATACAATTGCAAAAACGTAAGCCCTTGGGGTAATATTTAGGGTTGACGTAAGTACAAGAGTTGAACATTGGTGGCAAGAGGAAAAACATGTTAAACAACCTTCTTCTCCCAAACGAGTCTCAGTTTTTAACGGTAAAAATAAAGGAAGAGAATATAAAAATAGTTTTCTTTCAAACCACAATCCATAGGATTTCATATTCAACACATAACATCTCCCCATGAATTATGTACAAGTCTGTTCAAATCAGTATCCTTGAGCCATTTTCGGGATGTCATGGCCTCTTGGTGGAACCTAGATTTTAGCACTATGTTTTATAAAGAATACATTTTGAAAAATCTTCTTAAAAAAACACTGCCCGGAAAGCTTTCAAATTGGAAACTAAGGTTGATTTTCATGTTGGCTTTAATCCGCCCCACAGAGTTTGTTTTGTCACTGAAACCGCTTCAGACTGATGTCATCATAACTAGGCCTTTATCTTGTTTGAGAGAACTCACCGAGTCCCGAAAAAGAAAACGAATCGGATAAGTTTCTAATCATGAGAGAAAATTTCCAACTTCAAATTCCAGTGCCTCGATGTTCAACACACATCCCCCTTTTACGAGGGTTTATAAGTTTGTTGTTGTTTTGCAAATCGATACCGTGGGTTAATATCAAGCCTTTTTTCTGGTACCATACTTAATAGTATGAGTAACAGGAAAAGGGATAGGAGAAAATTTCGGCCCAAACTACAAATTCAAAAGCATCCACGTTATCTTTCACGTTTATTCACACCAAGCTCCAGCATGCACCGCCAGCATCAACCAAACCTTTTACATTACGTTTCATTCAATTAGTCACAAACACAAATTTCAAGTTACTATTTTTGGTGCTTTTCGATCATTATTTGAGATGGAGTTACAACAGAAGAACCTGCTGTTTGTAACTTCAGTATTTTTATGCACCGTTTCCCGCTCACATTGTTTTTTGTTGCATTACGATGCCCTCTTAAGTGTTCGTACTCTCTGGCCATCAAACGATATTTTTCTATTTTTGGTGACATTAACACAGGTTGTTCATTAGGTGGGGGTGTTTGACGGAAGTATAACGAAATACGACTCATGTAACGATTTCGATGCACTAATCTTTATTCAACTGGATTACTGATACGTCAGCGAAAGAAACGTCCCAACTGAAACTGCCCCACTACCTCTCAAAGATAGCGTCAAGAAAATCAACGCTGTAACTCCTCCAACCGATGATGTTTGAAACATGGAAATTGTAACATTGTGACCGTAGGCTTCCATGTCGTCAAACGTTATGCTCTTTATATAACACGAAACCTAATAAAATGATCATCTCTCCGGTCTCGGTACTTGCTTCTGGTCAATAATGCCTAAAACATTTTGTAAATATCCATTCTATATTGCCACGAAAAATATGCACATCATCAACTTATTCATTTTGCATAGACATAAAGAATACTCTTTAACCCTTTACCCAACGCAGACGATATAAACATTTATTATTTGAAATATCATTTTTATAAAATTTTTCAAAAAATTTAAAAGAACCCATATCATGTGACCCCTCATTGGAACGAGCTCATCGAGCTCGTACCAATCGGGGTCACATGATATGGTTTTGTTATACTTTCTTGAAAAATATTATTTTTTCATCTGCTGAAATTGCACATTACGCGAGAGGCTTTGACCGATTTTGGGGGTAAAGGGTTAAAAAAATGATTATCGATTGCGAGGCACTGGGATCTTGAAGACTTTCGAGAATTGTTGTTGTTGTTAAACATTGTTTGCAGTAACTTCCACCCAAAGGTGGTGGCGGGCGATATTTTCTGTTTGTGACTACTGAGTATTCCAGAACTCCAATTGTATAGAGATCAGTGTTTCGATGTTACTCCCTCTAACAGACAGAACATAGTGGTGCAGAATCCAAATGCTACTTTGGAAGCACATACGTCTATGCTGTTTCCAGTTCTGCGTAACTGAAATTTTAAGGAGCCAGTCAAGATAAATTATTGATTTATATACTTCAATCAATATTGTTGGGTAGTGGGTTAACTAACTCACATTATCTAAATTAGATCATATTATAACATACCATACACATGTAAAATATTATATTATATTACATTATAAACGATCTAAGTATACCAACGTTACTCTAACTCCGGATCTCGTCTCCAACTTCCGATTTGGCCAACAGGCAGTTTAACTTTTAGGAATACATTCGTGTTGCCAAATGAGGAAGAATCTCCTGACTGGTCAACAGGTCACCTTTTGAGGCAGTTACTGCAGGTTACTGCATGTCACCTTTATAGGTAGCAGGCTAAAGTGCATTTTAGGCCCCGATAGCCACACCAATGGTCTGACACTACGTGAAACAGGATATATATGATGAGGGATGACATGCAGACAGCCAATCTGGCTATGTCATCTCTCTCCGGTATACACGTGTATCTCAATCGTATTATTATAATTAACATTCCATTGTCTGTATCATACTTACAACTATATGTTGTATTGTGTGTCGGAACAATAAACATCATTATCATTATCATTATCAAAATACTTGCCAGCTAGGTACTAATTTAAACAGGAACCGGTCTCTTCGCCCCACTGAACTTTGTGTGTGTATGTGTGTCTCCGTAGCCTATTCCCATGTGAGAGCAACCGATGAAACGTTTGTCCTCATTTTTATTTTAATTCGTATTCCATCATTGGGACCAAAAGGTTATAGAGAATAAGACTACATATAAAATCCATGAACATTCAAGACCGAAGACGGTCTCCCTGACCTCCGTTCAATTTTTGTATGTTTATATTTTTGCATCAAGCAAAATTTTTGAGTCCGTTAACAAAGAACATATAAAACATCTAAATCGACAGGTCGTCCTCTGAGTGCCAATGTGTTCTATGTGCTAATAGGCACATAAAACACATTGGAACTCAGGGGACGATGCAGTTAGGTTATAATTTAATTCTACAGTCCTATAGGGCCGTTAGATTAAGCTATTACTGACACCCACCTCCCACAAATACAAGACAGGCTCCTCCTTTCGCTGTATACAGATGAAACTAGAAGTCATGTCATAAAGAGCGCAGACAATGCTCGTTAGTTAATGCGCTCCTTACTGCAGAAGAATGAAGTTGTCTGAAATACTCAAGACCGTTTACGCCGTGCAATGCAAAATATAATGCACTATTAGCGACGTCGGTAGTGAAACCACGGATTGAACCGATCAAACAGGAAGAAAATATTGAGACTACAGTATGCGGAGGGTGGATTACTACTAAATCGCTGCTGGATAGATTTTTCACTTAGTAAATATTTACAATTTCTGAGGACAAAACACAAGAAGCACTTGCAAACTTGCAACATTTGGACCACCGGGTTACAATTATAAATACTTTAAAAAGAATTATAAATACTTTTCGAGTGAATAATATATGACGCTGTGATTACGAAGTAACCCACTCTATTCATCATGTATTTTCAAACGAATTTTAATTTCTATTTACGCCATTTCATGTACATGTATCCTAGAGGTTTGGAATTATGTTAATGATCTCTATTTGGGCACACTGTTATTCTTCATAACTTGAGTTACGCGAATGTTGCAGTTTGAATGGGACAAGCGTGTACTTACTCAACGTGCTATTATTTCACAATACTGAACAATACTGTCACGGGACTTCTAGTTTCAACTGTATGGTAGTTTAAAAGATAGGTTCTCGGGCTTAAAGTATTGATGAATGATGAGGGGCATGTCCTTTCGTCAGATGGCCATCGTATTGCCTGGACACATCTTCAAGATAGCTTTGGGACAGACAACTCGCCCCTGAGTTCCAATGTGTTCTATGTGCCTACTGGCACATAGAACACACTGGAACTCAGGGGACGAACTGTTGAAACACTACAAACACCGTCAGCCAACACAAACAAACGTATATTTGAATCAAATGAGCGTCGCTGTTCAGGAGAACGTAAATGCACGGCTAGAACGTATTTATTGTTTTTCAAGTTTTGGCTTCATTTCAAATCTTCCGTGGCTACTTGAAATAATATCATCGGGCGACATTTCTTTTTCATACATGCGAATTTCGGTCACATAAACAAGAGTAATATGTCAGGAGCCAACAAGCAGGGAATGGAGAGTATTTCGGAGGTCAGTCACGTGTCATAGTGCGGTTTCCACGTGGATAGGCAAGGTGGTGTGTGTAAACGGTCTTGCCGTGGAACCATTACCGTGGAGATATGTGTTGTTAGCATGCATAGGCCATCACATCAGGACGAACCCCGCCCCCACACTCCAATGGGGTTGTAACATCAAATCATTACTGAACTCGCATGTTATAATTTATATTCTGTCCTGACCGATTGCAGTTCAGTGATTTCATTGGCCAGGCGGTACAATAATGCCAATACACCATACTCGTGGAATATTTGCACCTTTGTTAGGCCGCTTGTCCGTGAAATCAATGGTACAGACTGTTCAGCAGTCTAGCCAGAGAAAAAGCAACCCGAGTCGACGAAGAACATATTTTATACCATGATTACCTATTCTACTATATATGAAAAGCCTATGACAAAAGTGTTAGCTTTACACACCAACCGTGATGAACACGCCTGCAATGGGATTTCAATAGTAAAAATTTACACCTACAGTAGAACTACATCCCCGCTGACCTTTGGTGACGTCGACCTGAATGCAAACTTGTCTAAATTTATCGCACGTCGCCTCGCGAAGAGTGAAATGGAAGTGGCAATTATTTATTACGTTTTTAAATGGGTTTACCTTATAAGATGCCAAAAATTAACAAACATGCATTGTCTCATGTTAAAAAAGCATGCATAACTCGAAATAGTATGTTATTATGTTATTAAAACGAAAAAGGCTCCGTTTCATTTTTTCATTTCGTTTCGGCGATAAAATTGACAGCGGACGTACCGCCCACCGATGCTCGTGTAAACAAAAACAGATTCTCTTGTATGTACGTCTGGTGCTCAGTAAAATCGAGAAAAAATAATAGAGACTCTTAATAATTTGACGATCATGGTATAAATAAAATATACCCAAAGTAGCTTGGTGTACCAAATGTTCACCACTCGGGTGAAGTGGTGTTAACCGCGCGCCGAAGGCTCGCGGTTAACACCACTTAACCACTCGTTGTGAACATTTGGTACACCAAGCTACTATGGGTATATTCTATATACACAGCTTCGAAGTTATGTTTAACCCACTGCAGACCTAACTGTCATATCAAGCGCACTGGACAAAAAATACCATTTGGCTTAAAATTTTGGTTTCATTTCAAATCTTCCGAGGCTTCGTGAAACAATATCATTGAGAAAGCGTTCCAACAAGGGAACTCAGCCACATTTATGAGGCGAATTAGAAACTTTTGTCAGCCAATATCACATCAAAAAATGTCGCTCCAAAGTTGTCTTAGGTGAGGGATTAATCCTTTATCCATAGCATACGATATCAAATTGTGTAGCTTAATAACTTTTGTTTTTTTAATTTGTCACGCAATACAATTTAACGGAAACCATTTCATCTGATTCCTCATTTGAACCAGCTCGATATGATGTGGCTTTGTTGCAATAGTTTAAAAAGTTATATTGCTCAATTTGTAAGTTACGTGGGCTGGTGTGCCCGATTCGTTTGGTAAACGTTAATGGTGACAAACGTCTCCCAATTGGTGACCATGCATCCCTAAAGTAAGATTGGTTAAATTAGTGACTTTCCACGGATGAACTGAATCTCAAGAGGCATTTATCACGGAAAAAACTTTGTTTGAAAAAGGTTGGTGGTCATGTCTGATCATATTTTTTGTGGTTGTGAAGGTTTTTATGTGTCAAAATGCAATCTCTTCGTCATTACGTTTATGGGAGTACGTCATTTTCCCTACTCCCCTCCCCCAAGAAACACATCTCCACACAGATTCCTAGTAGATAAAATTGTAAAATTAAAAATACAATTGGAAGCGATTTGCTCTTGACAAGGACGAATAACATAGTTTCCTACCGGTTGTGCAGAGAATGATATTAGCCAGCCAGACTCGCATGCCGTCGTTCTTTATTGTCATCAGGTTGCCACTTTCTGATACGCAGATATCTCTGTGTTGGATCCAGGTTAGACCGTCATTCAAACCCACTCTATACCACAATATGTACGTTGGGTCATACGAGTACCCAGTTCTGCTTCTGTCTGAAAAATAAATCTAACAATTTGTTTCTATTGCTCACGGTTACTGTTTTTTCCCGTTCACATTGCTCCTTGTGAACTACATAGCAAGTTATTGTCGAGTTTATAGAAGTCTTCAGCAATGAAAAGACTTAACGAAACCAGTGGAAACATTTGACTCACTTTCTGGAAGGTGTGGGGATCAAAGCTGTTTTGAAATATGATTATCCACGACGCGGCATTTGCTGAACCAAAATCTCATTCACACTGCTTTCATAATAATAATAATAATAATAATAATAATAATAATAATAATAATAATAATAATAATAATATATCTTACTTGAAACGGCTCATTACATGAAACGGCTCAAGACCCGGTTTCCATCACCCCTGATTTCTAGTGCTAAACTGGGGGTGACGAACCCGGTTTGCGTTACTATCTGTAGCACTGAGGAATACCAAGTGTGACCAATTAACCACACTATCAGTACGGCCTGACAAAAAAATCACACCTCGCGAATTAAATGTCAAACAGGCAAGATCTGAATCAATCGGAAGAAAACTATTTTGTTCGAAAGTGCATAACCATAAGAAAATTATTAATTTGACTGGCTTGGGTGTCGAAAAAGTGTCAATAATACGACATTTTAATCCGCGGAGTGCTATTCTGTTTTTCGACACACTGACACGACTGTAATCCTGCCCATCAAGTATTACCAACCAATGAGGCGCCGGCACAAACATATGTGACATCCCACCAATACTCACTGCAAACTGAAAAAAAAATCGTACGACATCTTAGCGCGGAACCACAGTGGTTTGAATTCGCAGCACAAATGCGTATCTTTAGAAAAACATTAATTTGTTGTGTTTTTGTTCAATGCTGTTCATTTAAATTCATTCACGCTCCTGTTTTTGTTAAACCTGTGGGAAAATATGAAAGCGCGAACGGTAAACTTTATCGAGGGGGTCGGCGGCAGCACTCGTTACAATTAATTTGAGCCCAGAGGGGAGAAAATTTGATAAACGTCGTTATAAATGACACATTCACGCAAATAAATACGGGAATACTGGTACTCTAAGTGTATAGCGGCAAGCTAAAATTTAATAGATATAAGTTTTAAAAACAAAAGATGAGGCATGTTACTGGCACAAATTCTGGCCTACATAAACCGGGGAAGCTTCACGAATAAACAGGTTGGTCATCGAGTAATTACATTTTCAAACGATAACCCCCACCCCCCCCCCCCCAAAAAAAGAATTATCACCTGCAAATTTAATTATTAATTCGCCGTAATATTGTTGAATGCGGCAATTGTTTTAATTTATTTAAAGTCAAAACACATCCTGCAGGATCAACGTAGACCTCACGTATCAAAGTCGTTGTTCATCACGTGCATTTTAGTTTGATTACCACTAAATCACTGTGCGTATGTGTGTGGGGGGAAGGGGGGGAATTATTTATAAATTTAATAGATTAGCAAAAGGGCTAGTCGACTTTCAATGGTTGTGGGTTGCTCCTCAGATTTTATCCAGAAATCTTAAGAATTAATCGCTACAACCAGTGGTGTGGAAATCCGCCCCTCCCCCCCCCCCCCCAAAGAAAAATAAAATATACAGACAGAACCACACAAGCGTTTGAATGGATTAATGTTTATCGCACTCGTTTGGTTTGGCGCAGAATACCACTCGAGGTATTCTGCGCCAAACCAAACGAGTGCGATAAACATTAACCCATTCAAACGCCTGTGTGCTCCTGTATTTATTACACACCTTCGCAAATTTCTGAAACAGGCCTTTCACGGTAATACTAAGTGAGAATTAACCTATCCTTCTGAGACGTAAAGGAAATACAATAAGACAAAAATCCAAATTATTTTTCACAAGCAGGAGACCAGTCTTATTGTTATTTCGTACCGTACGCTGATTGAACTTTTATTCATAGTTTCACTTGCAAATTGTAATGGCTAATGCATCACCACTTCGATCGATGAAACACTGTTCATCTGAAATACAGTTTATCGTCTTTTTATGCCTCAATTTTACAGCGCGAATTCTGAACGGTTGACGTGATCCCACCAAAAAAGTTACCACACATTCACAAGAAACAATACGTGTAAGTTCGGAAAATCCATCAATGAGATATTATAAAAAAAAAACTCACATGTTTATCTGACTTCCAAATTCCATGCGACTGTTGTTACGCGACTGTTTGACAGACATGTTAAGATTTAAATCAAGATTACAGTAGCCATTGTCAATTTATCCCACGTAAATTAAATTTATATCCTTATTATCCAAGAGAAATGATAGTATTGTTCACTATGCCTGCTCCAAATTTATTAAAGTTCGTGTTATAGCCTTTAACTGGGGTACAGAATCCATACGAAATCAAGTGAATATCGACAGGCAATTTGTTTTGGATTTCGATTTGGTGACCTAGAAACTTGCTCGCGCAACGTCATTCATTCGAAATGACGTCACTCATAGATGCTTTCATATTCTGTTTACATTGTTCTTTAGTTTGAACTGTATGTGAGTCATTTCCATGTCATACTTTAACTAATCAATAGTCAGTCAGTATTGTTCGCGTTAAGAAAATAAATTAGAAAGCTTCTTTTGATGGTCGGTCAGTGTATCGGACATGAGTTTCATCAGAAACAATATAAACTCAGATACCGTACTATAGACCGCGAACATCCACTTTACAGCATCAAAATAAATAACCCATTGCATCGAAACGGGCCTATGTACTGTATCCCAGAAATATGACTGGTTCCATTCTTACATTAAAAAAGTGCAAAAATCTATATGCCCCACATGCGCAATAAAAGTTTATTTTTATCACACATCGTAGAATGTCGTGAACAAACCTTAATTTTAAATGGGTGTGTAATAAAAGTAATTACCACACTCCCGTGACTTTCATCGCCCCTACCCACCTCTTTTGTTAATTGTTTCTGAGGTTTATCCCAAAATTATTAATTGACAGAGAGGTCTAAAAACTACTTTTCTCTGTTAAATGAATGCAGAGTTGAGTTATTCACATTGCCAAGTGATCCTGTTCGACTATTAATTTGAAGTTAACATGTACAAAACAATAGGCTTCTGCGAGTCGGTGAACTAAAGAAGCTTTAAACAATAACAATTAGTAGTTTGATTATGCCACTGGTCGCTAATAACCCTGTCGTGACTGTCTCATTAAAATATTATTGCCACCGGTTTTAATTACTCAACAAACTATTGTAATCATCTTCACATGTAAGTTCAATAGACTTTGTGAGATGGAACTTCTTTATCCACAGTTTTATTGGGAGTTTGTGACAAATTTGTTACATTGCGGGACTCTGTTGTTAGGTTAATAATTTGTCTTCAAAACGTTAAATGAGATGGTAGACGGCATAGGTTAATTATGACGCGTACAATCAGAGTGGAGTTTCCTCTCGCGCAGTTTCTTATTTTAGTTCAGAAGTTCCTTTAATAACTTTCTTTTTCAATTGTTTTTCCCAGTTTCACACTAATATCGATTTATTATCTGGGTGGAATTTACACTCGGTGGGTGTTTTCAAATCTGTCCAATATGGCATTGTACTATGCAGAGTTTGCATCAGGCTACTGGACAGCCACCGCCAAACAATAGGTTGTCCACGCGCATAATATGACGTTTGATTCGATTTAACAGAATTACGACCCCCATGACCCTCCCTGGCTACACCCTTGTCGTCTTGTCTGAGGCCGAAATACCCACACTAAAATGCGAAATGTCGAGCTCATCAAGTCCATTGGAAAATATTTGCGAACTGTATTCATTTTTAGCATAACTGTTCCATTGTTACTGGGCCAGCTCATTGTTCAGTGGAATAAATAAGTTGCCGTCTGCGTTCGGAATTTTCATACTCGTAAGTTTCAGAATTAAACTTACTCACCAAAGGCGTATAAGTTTAATTCTGAAGCCTACTCGTAGAATAAAAGTTTTAATTCCGACACAAGATGTTCATTAATTTGACGCCCCCTCTACTGAGGAGGCCTTCATCCCCCCCCCCCCTGTCCCACACGTATCAACCCAACCCCATTGTCCCTTCTAATCTCCCAGCACTCGTTTTATAATATTTCTCACTGGCACTTTCTTAATCTCCCCAACTATAATATTAATATTAATGCTTAACAAGTAAAAGTTGCTTAACGTGTCGGACCGGCATTGACAATAACATCCATGCAAGCCTATAATGGCCCAATGCGTCTAAATATGAATGATGTCACATCTCTAAGCCGATCCATATTTTCCCCCAGATTTCTATTTTGATTGAAATTTAATTTCGGATTTAATCTGTAAACACATTTGTTTCGCGTGTTTTCCTTTGTGTCTTGGATAGATAATGTATCAGACTTAGGAAGCGACAAGCAGAAAGTATGTAATGACAACTTTGATGAATACATTATTGCCAAGAATTCGTATCTCGAAGATATATTTCATCATCCAACTTTCCAAACTTCGCCGCAGATTGATCAGACACTAGTCAAGTTACCCAGTTTGTCAACAAATCAGACCATAGTTCTGCAGTTTTTTTTTTAAATTTGAAAACTCGGTTTATTCTACAAGTTATGCCCGCCAAGTTATAACTTATGCTGTTGAAGTTAATTTTTATTTCCCTTGAACTTGTATATAACTGTAATGTTTATAAAGTCTATATTTGATAATGTACTAGGACTGGCATTTTCAGGAGAGCGATTTTTTCGCTCGCCTACTGCTCGCCTTAAAAAATAGCCCTCCTGACCTTAGAAAATAACGATTACCATAGCAGCTTGTTCCTAAAACGGTGAAACCCACATATTTTCAGATCTATGCTTTGTTAGTGGTCTCTGTAAGACTGCCACATTGCCCCTCCCACACCCCCGGCCTTGTCGAGGCCTGGAGGTGTGGGAGGGGCAGTGTAGCCATCTCACACAGACTACCTTGTTAGCAGCACCAAATAAAATATACAACGTCCACTTGACATAATTCATTAATAGCAAAACTTTATTTTGCCACTTTTGGCTTTTGTAAGCTTGAGGAGTGCTAATCGCTCGCCTAGGCCACGCGAGGGGAAGCGATGTTTAGCCCCCTTGCATTTATAAGAATGCCAGGCCTGATGTACATAGTTGTTTTGATTACCGTAATAAAAGAAGATAAATTAATGTAAATTCCAATCAGAGAACGAGAATTTTAGTCTTATTGGGAAAAATAATATCCTTAGACCCGGAGCATACAGTACATGGAGAGTGTATTATCACTAAATCACCCACAGAGTGGAGATTCCACCCAAGCAATAATTGCACATTTGTTGTAAAGCATAACCAGAACAAGCAAAGCTTCAGCCAATGGACCTCCAGGTTAAACCCGGAGGTTCATTGGCTGAAACATTGTTTGTGTTTTTTGTCGATATGTACAAAATTTGAAACTTATAGCTTGGGTGGTAACTCCACTCTGCGGGTGATTTAGTTACAATCCACTCACCACGTACTGTACGTCTCACTACCGGTCGCGTAGAATTCAAATGAAATTTCAAATTCAAGTCTTACTCGACTTTAATTGCAAATGAATTCTACGCGACGGTAGTGCATATTGTAGATCTATTCCACACTTAGTTACCTGTTTGTTAGCGACACTCGATCGCTTTAATTTTGTGACGCAATTCGAAGAGAAGTTTGAACATTTCCACACCTTCAGCAATCGTCAAAGTGATTCACTAAGGTTATAATTCGCAATGGGATCAGGTGAAAAGGAATTATCATTTTCACATACTCGTCACTGCATGTCTGCCTCGACAAACTAGTAGATGGCCAAAGAGTTAAGATACATTCATTATAGAGACATCTGGTGATTTTCAGACAGGAAACATCAGTGCAGTCTGATAAGTATGTTGCTCGTATGACGTTCTTCTGTTAGACTGATTCGAATTGTTTACGGTAATCAGTTGAACATAATCAATAAGAAACGTCGATATGTTGATCTATCTGAGTTGCCCCCCCCCCCACCCCCACAGTTTCTGAATATCAAATGTTCGATATATAGATTACAAATTAATTAGGCCTAACTAAAAGAAGTGTTGATAATCAACACAATCACATGATTTCTGCCGTGAAAAAGAAAATCGAAACTCCACAGAAGAGTTTGTTAGTGAAGATTGGAGAATTAATTCTACCCAAGAAATGTACACTTGGTTTCGATGCTGACGAGTGGCCTGGCACTTGGGAAATTCCGGTGGAAAACATTAATAATTACTGTAACACCGCTGCCGTCAGTGTTGCGGACTGATCAGACACAAACTACAGTGTTACCTAACTCATCCCATATGTCACCAATGCAGAAACGAATATTCCGACGCAGATGTCTTAGAAAGAACATGTAAATGTAAGGTAGATGCCACCGTCTGAAAGCTGGACTGAATGCGAAAACGTTTCACCGTGCAGAATTAAGAACATTGACCGCTATTAATCTACTACTGACACGTAATTTCACATTGACTGGATGGCCACCACTAAAGCAAAATAAAAAAGTGAAAATAAATAAATAAAAGACAGTTCTCTAACTTTATACTTCAGCGACCCGCGTGGTATTTTGTGCGACTTCCTCTCTTCCAAAAATTGTTAACTTATTCAAACGTATGTGCTGTTCTGTATATTTCATATGCGTAATGCCTTTGAAATAGTAAACAATTTTATCCTAGACATATTGTTGCCAGAACAGATTTTCACTTCTGTCTTCATTTCTACCATACAGTTAAAACTAGAAGTCCTGTCACGAATAGTGCGGTTATCTAGGCTTAATTGCGCGTTGGAATTGCGCGCAATTGCCATATCGAATGGCACCCAAAGCACGGCAGGTTCTCCTGGTTACTCATAGCAAACACATGCAATGTTTCTGCCAATGGACCTCCGGGTTACCCGGAGGTCCATTGGCTGAAACATTGCCTGTGCACAGGCCATATGTACAGAATATGATAGCTTTAATTGGGTCATAACGCGCACATTAACGCGCATATCAACGTGCTGTTTGTGCGCATTTCGTGACAGGATTTCTAGTTTTAACTGTATGATCCATCCCACACAGAAACTAATTACACAGTTAAATAAGTCTTCCAGAGTAGTTACAATAACTGTTGGCAAGTAACGCCGAAACACATAAGACATTGGGGACTATTTTTGAAGACAAAATCATCAGAAAATACTCAAAACTGCTGGAGTCGAAAAGGCAAAGGGGATTTTAACCCTCGAACAACTTACGGAAAATGAGTCGGAAAGGAATAGGCAAACAGTATAACTATCTCATTTGTTGTTACACATAAAACAGGAAGTCCTAACAACATACCAATCGCAAACTCTCAAAAAGTTAAAAAATTTATAGTAATTTCTATATTTTTTATACTTACCAATGACCCAGACATAGCTGGTGCTAACTCTTAAAATATAGGGCCAAACACAAATTTTGCCCCCCAATCCCCAAAATTTGCATCTAAAACCAAAGAAAACATGTCCTGAATGGCCCTCCACACTTCACCTCTACTGCGCATGCGCAGTGTCAAGGACGTTCCGAAATTGGCGCCATTAATCGTTCTAATAACCAGTGCCTGGTAAGCGCTATGTACTCAGCGGGGAGGCAAGAGTTCCCAACTCCTGGGAGGGCCATCCCCGTCTGGGTCATTGGTAAGTATAAAAAATATAGAAATTACTATAAATTTTTTAACATTTTTATACTGTACCAATGACCCAGACATAGCTGAATAGTAAAAAGGCTGGAGGGCCAATGACATAGAGCAAGATGGAATACGCTCAATAATATAAAATAGAGTCATCCCCTCTAGGGAAAAAGAAGTAATAGGCCTTACATGTATCTTTCTTATTTATGATAAATTAGAAAGATGCAGCACCTTCCAAAATTGAGCATCATACATCCATGTACTCTATTAATATCCAATATAATCCTTATACTAATAATTTTTAAAGTAAGCCAATAAATAAGGTAAGTCTAGAGAATAGAGACTCTTATACTCCTTAAAAGTGTCTGAGGATTGCATAATCATGTCCGTTGACACATGCAATATTCAAAAGCTATACTTTAAAAACTAAGACTTGAATGAATTTTTAAAACATAAACTTCTCACTAAACAACCATCCCAATAACAGCTCAGAATTACTAACTCCGGAGGCGGTATCCCCTTGTTTTCATAGTAAAACAGGTGACCCAAGAGAACACCCTCCCCCCCCCCCTTTTTTCTTGGCCTGGGTCAAATAGCCCAGAGCGAAGAGGGCAGCAGAACGGAGTCACTGCCGAAACAGACAGCCTACCTAGCTATAGTAGCAACTGTAAAGTGAATGACATTCTGAGCAGTAGATAATAGACCTAACAATAGAGGCCTCCAGAAATGGACTCGATATTTCTGAGATAAAAATTCATGAATGTGGATGGCTGAGCGCAATGAGCAGCCTTCAAAAATCTATAATAGCGACACTATTAATGTAAGCCTAAGATGTAGAAGAACTCTTACTTCATGAGCCGAAATCTTAAGCACAACTGCTGAGTCAATGATATACCATAAGCAGTACCGATAGTTAATAGAATCCATTAGCAATAGAATGGAACGTAACGTCCTTCTACTAGGCATCAAAGACAGAAGAAGCTTACGCCCGTAGTAATAAACAGATATCTGTTTATAAATACATAAACTTTAACCGGAGAGAGTAAAGGCCTATGCCCGTACGAAGACGGAAGGACCTTAATAACAATAGGTTCCGGATATTAGGAGCCTAACTCTTATGCAAAAATTCAACCTAAATAGTAAAGGAAGTAGTGATTCCGAAACTACGAAAGTGAAAATCATCCATCGATAGTGCATGAAATTCACTGACTCTTCAGTAAAAGAGAAGCCAACAGAATTACTGTCTAAAAGGTCAGAATTTGAAAACTACTGTTTCCAGAGGCTCAAATGATTACTTAGCTAAATAAGAACCGAAGTTAAATTCCATATAGGAATTTAATCTAAAGATTCTAAGTCTATTTATCAAAAAGTTACTAACTGACTTAGATAAAGAGACATAAGACTCAATTGTAAACTATCCTAGAGTGCATAGGTATGAGGTAACATAAACCTATAACCCTAATAATAACAGGCTGCAGTAGATCTTGTCAAACAAGTATACTAAAAAGTTGCAATGAGTAGTATGGAGAGATCAACAATATGAACATAATGATCCCTACATCAACGACGGAAGAGCCTCCACTTTAGCCGCATAAAATAGCGAAGAAGAGGATCTCCTATAGGAAGAAATCGCGTCCAAAGCTCGTCCAGTACAATGCTTACAATGCAATACGGACCACACCATGGAATACATGAAGGTTGCGACCTTGCGGGTTGTGAAAAAGATGACACGATTTACCCAGCGAAAAAAGATACTCTCATTGAGGAAGATTTCACGTTAAGTCCCACAGTAGACAACAGAGTAAATTACCCATGGTCTCTGTGAAGATAGAGATGCTATCAACAGAAATGTATTGTGGTTGTTTATCTTAGCAATACCTGCTGAAACAACAGCGCCGGAGGATACGCGTATCCTATCATTCCGTCCTATAGATCAATAGAGCGTTAACAACATTAGCTCAGAGATCCGGACAAGCTAACACATACGTCTGCAATTGATTAGCAAGCTGTGTCGTAAATAAATCATCATTGGGCGCTCCCATAGATAGCAAATCTGATTGAATACTTGTTTGTTGAGAGTCCATTCTGACAGCAACAAGCGACCCCTAAGTGAACGGGAGTCCGGCAAAACAATCAGACGACCCGGAATATGACGGACCGAAACAGAACTTGGTGTACTATAACCAACAGACGGATTCTTTCCATTAAATTGAATAACGGAAACGAATGAGTGCCTCCCTGGTTCCGGAGATACGCCACTACTGTCGAATTAACGGACAGGATTTGGGCATGCGTTTCTGAATAATGTTCATGCAATGACATAAAGCAAGCCTAAAAAACATTATTCCGCGGAAGATAATTGGTTGCTAAGAGACTGCGGAACCCAAAGACCCTGGCACTTCGAATCCGTTGGGATCAATATTATATCCCAATCTGTTTGACTGGCAACCGTCATAACTGCAACACTCGGGTCCGGCAACTGCAGTGGCACTCTCTGAGTCAACCACCGAATGTTTGCCCCAGTCTGAATCTCTTGTAACACTAGATAGACAAGAGAACGTGTAAATCGAGCAATTCATGGATTGCTGAAAAGTTGCCGTCGAAGAGAAGCTTCTCCGAGAACGAAGCGACTCTGAGAGAGTTCTTAACCTTACTATCCACGCGCGTGGATGTAGCTAGGGCTGCGTCACGTCTAACCAACTCCAACCAGCCACTGAAGGGCGGAGTTATACGTGAACAAACTACTGCCCTCAAAAGAAATCACATTGAGAATAATATCCCGTAAATCTTTTCTTGAAGACGTAATGATAACGCCTCAGTAAGGTGGATTACGTATGATAAAGCGTCTAAGTTAAGTCTACTAGACATCATTGTCATTTCCAACATTGAGGTTGGAAAAGACATAGACGGCGAAAAAGAATATTTCCAGTCTTTAACCACACCGTCTAGACGCATATGAACTCTCGGTATGCCCTGCTCTGCCAAATAAACTATTCATATAAATGATAAAACGACAGGAATGAGCAACGCGGACAAGAAACTAAACTATCATGCTTGGTAGCAGGCTTGTATGCATATATAGCGTCGAAAAATAAAACACATGTTGTAATGAAATTATTGGACTGCGTCGGTAAGTCAGGGACAATGTCCCTGAACCGATCCAAAATTCCGAGTCCAATGACGCTATAAGTCTCTTATCCAACATCGCAGCAATGTAGTCCGAAATAACAATCACTAGAAGATAATGCCAGAAGATATGAATGGCAGCTTCCGATACTACGAAAGGGAAAACTCGAAATCTTTCGAATCCCTTTCGCCATCCTGTCGGACCCTAAAGCGTTCGGTCGTCCGTACCTGATGCAACCGCGGACCGCACCGACCCAGCGCCGTCGGATAATTCCTGATTCGACCAAGAAACTGTCGATTGCTGGGATGCTGCGAAACAACTGTGCTAACTCGGATAGCACGTCCGTCACTGAGGCCTGAAGAGAAGCGGTCCTACAATGCATTGCCGCTGGAAGCTCCGTGATCGTTACCCCGTGCATACTACCAATATGCGAGCGAACGGAGTGTATAGGCCTCGTGTCCCTTGGCTACCGGATGGCGTGACCTATTCGCCGTGGAATCACTGAATGACGAAACTGATCGGATACTCGAGGTCACGTAGCCAATGTGCGGTCGTGTGCCCTGCTGTGAGGATGAGGAAGCATTATGGACAGTCTCTCGGACTGTCAATATAACGGAGCGTCCCGACCGACAGACATATGCTCCGAATGAAAAATATCTGAACCACAACATGCGGTCCCCTATGTTGTTGGACGAGAGAGGGACCTCTCTCGCTCACAGCCCGGACGGACCTGGACAAGCCAGGAACCGGACTAACAGGCTTCCTCCGATCTGTCCTCAATCTGCCGTCACTGGGTGAGTACTAAAGTAATAAAAGTGCTCGCATCACCCAAATCTCCTTCCTAGACCGCAACGGACGAACCCGGCAGCCGAACCATTCGATGAATGCACGCTACACCGGGTGAGCTAGCGAATGTCACTCCCTACAAGGGATCTCTTAGGCGATAGACATATTCCATGAGCACTTATTGCCGCTAGCTCTTCATTAACTATGACGACAGAGGCACACTTTTGAAAGACATCTCCGTAACTTTGCGAACAAGAAACCAGAAATGCTTGGTTATAGCAAGCATATAATAATAATATGTATAGCGTCGTTCAATAATTCGAAAGTTTGTGTGACATTATTGGACTATGTCGGAACTGAGGGACGATGTCCCTGAACGGAACCAAAAATTTCTAAGTCCACCGACGCTATCAGTTTCTTATCCGGCATCGCAGCATTCTGGTCCGACGAAAGAAGCTGTAGAAGACCAAGTCAGATGACATACACAACAGCATATGTTGTTCCGAAAGGGGAATCTCGAAATCCTCCAAATCCCTTTCGGTATCCCGTCGGACCGGATGAAATTTTCGGACGTCCATACCCGCTTCCGCGGAGCGTCCCGACCCAGCATCGTCGGATAAAAAATATGCGACAGATTCAGTTGATGCTGGGATGCTGCGATAAACTGTGCTATTTAGGAAAGCACGTCCGTTCCCAAGGCCTGTGCAGTAGCGGTCTTACGATGCATTGCCACCGGAAGCTCCGTGTACGTTGACTCCCGCACACTTCCTATGCGAACGTCCGGAGTCTGCAGGCCTCGTGTCCCTGGCTACCGGATGGTGTGACCTGGTCGCCGATGATTCTCTGACTGGCGAAGCTGACTGGATATCCGAGGCCACGTAGCCAAGAGCGGTCGTGTGCGCTAAAATGAGAATGAGGAAGCCTTATTGACACTCTCTCCGGACTGACTATATGTCGGAGCGTCCCGAGCGACGGACGTATGCTCCGAATGCGAAACATTTTGTACCACAACATCTGGGGCCAGATGTTGTTGTACGAGAGAGGGGCCTCTCTCGCTCGCCGTCTGGATGGACCAGAACGAGCTATGAACCGGACTAAAAGGCTTCCTCCGTTCTCCCTCTGATCCGCCGTCACTGGGTGTGCATTTGGTTGATTTATAGTGCTCGCATCACCCCAAAATTCCTTCTAGACCGCAACGGACGAACCCGGCTGCCGAACCATTCGGTGAATGGACGCTACACCGGGCGAGCTAGCGGACGTCAAAAGCCGTCGAACCTACTAGGGTCCTCTTAGGCAATTGGCGTATTTACATGAGCACTTTTCCGCTAGCCCTTCATTAATTGTGACGACGGAGGCACACTGTTGGAAGACATCACAGATACATCACCCTAATCTTGATCGTCTGAAATAGAAATTGATAAAGTAGAGTGACCCTACGGGGAAAGGACCGGAGTGTCCAATTCCCCACTAACATACCGTGACATACGCTTCCCATATTGTCATCGAAATCATACGATACAGAACAGGAGTTAATGCGAGTACACTGACCAAAGACAGAATGATTATAAAAGTCAGAGGAAGACTTCCTCTTATTACAATTGATCAATATCCTTTCAATGTGAAAAGAAAACAAGTCCTGGTACTCGCACTAACCCCTGGCAATCAAAATACATAATAATAATATGATCCATTAATATAGAAAAAATAATTGAAATCAAAATATTTTGAAAAAATATTTTTTCAGAACAGCCCAAATTTCTGAAAAGTAACGTTGAGCCCCAATGGATCCCAAGCCTAAGTGTGGACAAAAATTTTAAAAATATTTTAAACAATTTATTCAACACTTACGAACAATAATAATGTATCTAGTTATGATTAAAATAGCATCAAGATATTATTTTCCAGAAATCCCCCCCTCACACAGAGGGCTGTTGTAAATGTAAACAATGAATGTAAAAACACTAAAATAAGACTCCAGGCACCCAGGCCCGGAATCAGTTACCAAAAATACACTAT